>CP139502.1:145783812-147123399 GCA_021014915.2 Artemisia tridentata subsp. tridentata | reverse complement strand
CAAGAAGCGTTTTGACGAATCTATGGTCAGGTTAGCTAATGTGCCTTTCCCCCTGTTAGACTCTTTGGAGGCGTGTCAGGATGCTCCGTTGGAGTACTTAATGTCCAAGTTGGTTTTGGAGGAGCATCATCATCCTGGGTCGGGGGAGCTTACCTTAAAACCCCCAGTTGCTGAAGAGATCGTTCTGCCGGAGTCCGTGCTCCGGTTTGTTACACGTCGTCCCAAGGCTATCGCGGCTTATAAGGAGTTCAAAAATAAGAAGTATGGGGTGGAGTTTGATTATACCGACAAGGGTCTCGCCATTGTGCTTCCTACCCCCGTTGCTTCTCAGCCTTCCTCCGTTGTTGAGCCAGCTTCCGTTGTTGAGCCTTTGAACGTTGTTGCTTCTTCCGGGCCAGAGACCACCTTATTCGGGGATGGTGGTGTTAAACATGATGACATGTTTGATCCCTCCGTTCTCCAATCCCAGAATATTGAGGATTAGTTTTCTGCGGCTGTTTCATGGGGGATATTTTGACTATATCTGCCCTGCCGCGACCTTGTGAAGCTTTTTAATCTTGACTCTTTGGAAGTGTACTCCGGATGAATGCATCCGTGTATTTTGTAATCTTTTGAACTGTACTCTGGATGAATGTATCTGTGTATTTTGTAACCTTTGATGAATATAACTTAAACCTTTTTGATGTGTATTAACACTTGGTTTTTTATGTTACATATTTGTTTTTGCCGGGGCTTATATGGCCGGACTTATTTTATCATCTCTGTGTATCCGTACTTAGGATTTCCGGGGATGGCTTTATTTGGTCAATGGGTTTGCAATACCACTTATATGCCTTTGGTAATTTGAGGTGCAATGTCCTCATGCTGGGCTTGTAAGGCCGCTTACGCGTCCGGATTTGAGGTCCGGGTCATGCATGCATGTCATAGAAAAAATGTGAAACGGAAAAATGACACGTAAATTTTTAGAAAACGTTGCGGAGTTGATCAGACCCCACATATCATTAACTATAGGATAGAATACATAAAAAACTTGATTTGTTAACATGGACTCCAGCGGCCGGATTGAACCGTGATCGGATACAAAAGATAGGAGTACTTACACTTAATTACAAATAGCATTTTTTGAGGTTTCGGATGTTCCAAGTCCGGGGTATATCCCGACCATCTTGACCTCTGAGCTTGTAGGCTCCCTTTCCCAGGGCTTCGACAACTTCATATGGGCCTTCCCATTTGGGACCCAGCTTTCCGGTGTTCTCCACAAGGCTTGCATCATTGATGCGGTAGACGAAATCTCCTGGCCTGAAGCTTGTGCCGCGAACCTTGGCATTGTAGTATTTCTCCATTTGGGCTTTGCTTCTAGCTTCTTCGATTGCCGAAACTTCTCTTCTCTCTTCAACTAGATCCAAGTTTAGTTGCAACGCTTCATCGTTTGTTACCGGATCAAATAGAGCACATCTTAAGGATGGCATTCCAATTTCAACAGGGATCACGGCCTCCGTCCCATAGGTTAGATAGAATGGTGTATCCCCGTCGCTGGATTTGATCATAGTTCTGTGTGCCCATAGTACATGCGGTAACTCTTCCAGCCAGTCCCGGCTTCCTTGATCAATTCTTGCTTTGATCCCTTTGCCTAAGCTTCAGTTTGCTCTTTCTACCAACCCATTTGCCTGCGGATGCTTGACCGATGCAAATCGTTGTTTGATGTTGAGCTTTTCACACCAATCCTTGAAGGGGTTGTCCCGGAATTGCTTGGCGTTGTCTGCTACTATTTCCCCCGGAAGGCCAAACCTGCATACGATATTATCCCAAACGAACTTTTTAACCTGATTACCGGTGATTGTTGCAAGAGCCTTAGCTTCGATCCACTTTGTGAAGTAATCTATTGCGACTATCAAGTATTTGATCCTTCCTGGGGCTTCCGAAAATGGTCCGCAGATATCTATTCCCCATTTGTAGAACGGCCAGGGGGAGGTGATGGGATTCAATTTATGTTGAGGATTCTTGGGAACCGGCCGGTGTACCTGGCAATCTTGACATTTTTTTATCACTTCTCTTGCGTCCCTGTGCATTGTGGGCCAATAGTATCCGGATCTTATTGCCTTGGCTACAATAGACCGCGGTCCTGAGTGCATGCGGCACGAGCCCTCATGGATCTCCCTGATTACATAGTTTGCCTGCACCGGACCTACGCATCGCAACCATGGTTCTAGAAAGGATTTGCGGAACAATACTCCGTTAATTACAGAGTATTGTCTTGCCCTGATTTTCAACTTTCTAGCCTTTTTCTGGTCCGCCGGGAGTACTTCATCCTTTAGGTATGCTATGAGGGGGGTCATCCAGGTGTCCTCTTCTTCCTCAACCACGACCATCTCTTCTTTCTCTTCTATTGATTTTACCTTCAATGTTTCGAAGAGGACTTGTTTTGTTAGATGGGCGAAACTGGTGGAGGCTACCTTACTTAGGGCGTCCGCCTGTTTGTTCTGGCTGCGCGGAACCTGCCTTATGGAGAACGTGCGGAAGTTTTTTATTAGAGCCTTAGCTTTTGTCAGGTATAGTGCCATACTTTCTTCCTTGGCTTCATATGCACCGTTAATCTGGTTTGCGACCAGCCGGGAATCGACATTCGCGGATAGGTTTTGAACTCCCATTTGCTCGGCTATCCTTAAACCCGCTATCAGTGCTTCGTATTCTGCTTCATTGTTAGATGCATCAAACTCAAACCTTAATGCGTAAGTGAATTCCACACCTTCAGGGTTTGTGAGGATCAGGCCTGCTCCGAACCCCTCTTGGTAGGAGGATCCGTCAGTGTACAAACTCCATGGTTCAACATATGGATGTTCTTCCGCGATTACATTGGTTGCCGGAGCTTCTTCTTCCGGGATCTCTGTGATGAAGTCGGCTAGCACTTGACCCCTTATTGCTGTCCGCGGCCTAAAGCTAATGTCATGTTCTCCCAGCTCGATAGCCCACTTGGCCAATCTCCCAGTGTTTTCTGTTTTTGCGAGCATCTGTTTAATAGGTTGGTTTGTGATGACGACCACCGGATGTGCCTGGAAATACCTTTTCAATCTTCTGGCCGCATGGATTAGTGCCAGAACCAATTTCTCCATTGGGGCATAGTTTATCTCCGGGGGTTGTAATGTGCGGCTGATGAAATAGATGGGTTGCTGTGTTGACCCTCTTTCTACAAGTAAGACAGCACTGATGGCTTCTTTTGCCGCGGATAGGTATATTATCAGTTCCTCCCGCGGTTGTGGAGCTGTCAAAGTAGGAAGATTGGCTATGTGCTTCTTCATTTCCTTAAATGCTTGTTCCGCTTCTGGTGTCCAATGAAAGTCACTTTTTTTGATGCATTTTTTTAGCGTCATGAAGAACGGCAAGGACTTCTCCGCTGACTTTGACAAGAAGCGGTTGAGACTCGCCAACTTCCCATTTAAGCTCTGTACTTCTTTGAGAGTGCGGGGAGAGGGTAACTGGGCAACCACCGCGGATTTATCCGGGCATGCCCCAATCCCTTTTTTATTGATCAAATGGCCCAAAAACATTTCTTCCTTTGCTCCAAAGGTACATTTTTTCGGATTCAACTTCATGTTAATTTTTCTCAATGTTGTGAAAGTTTCTTCCACGTCTCTTAACATCTCCATCTCTGAATGGCTTTTAATGACCAGGTCATCCACGTATACTTCTAGATTCCTCCCAATCAGTTTGAAAGCTTTGTTGTGACAAATGGTAATGTTCATGTTGTTAATTAATATTATACGAGTGTTAATTATTTTTAAGCTAAGCATTTCTATGCGCATTTGCATGTTTCTGAGTGTTTTTGAGCATTTTTGAGAGCCGTTTCGCATACTGTAGCTTACAGTCACTGCAGAAAAAATATATTTTTGTCAGTAAAGTTAAATTATCACATTTCTGATAGTTACTGACAAGTTTCGTAATTAATTGAGAGCTTTCTCACATTTTTCTGAAAAACAACCGCACGCGCGTACCGACAGCACAGTACACATGGTAATAGTCAAATAAATATGTTTTTGAGTCAGTAATGACATTTTATTATATTTCTGACAAAAACGTGGATAAAAACTTTTTTTTACTTAAACGTGTCCAAAAACGTCAAACCGGGACTTTACGGTAACATTTAAACTCAAACCGACACACGATACACCAACGCGGAATAAAAACTAAAATTACCCTTCCCTAAATAAGCCATAACCGGCCATATAACACCCTCCACCACATGGGACAAAAAAATTTACATGTTATCTAAATGTAATCTAATTTTTACTAAATATGGTGCAACACTTTTAGATTTTTCACATTCTTATCTTTAATATTACCTAGATTAGAACTCATCATCTCCATATTATCCTCATTTTGTACGCCCCATCTTCACACACAAACATCATCATCCAAAATTTTCTCTAAAAGTTCAAGATCATCAAGTGTGTAACTAAGATTTTTGGGTAATTTGGAGCTTGTTTTGGGTAAAATTAGTGAAGCTTTGGGTGTTCTTTGGTCCTCCTATCCCACGTTAACTTCACAAAGATTGTAAGGATTCATAAAACTTTTCTAAACTTGTTAATCTCTTGTTCATTTGGTGTATAATGATGTTTAAAAGTGTTAAATGTGTATGTTTTGATAATATATAAAAGCTAGGGTTTGATCTTTTATGCATAGTGCTCGACATTTTTGGATGTTCATGAGTTAGTTTGTAGATTTCTTGCTTGTGTGGTAAATATTGTTACATATGGTGCTAGTTTGATGATACAAACATTAGTTATGGTTTTTGCACTAATTTAAGCACTATATTGATTTTTGAAGGTTATACATGGTTCGACCATAAATAAAAATAAAAGATTATTGGGGTTTTGAAAAACATAAAATTTTGGCTCAAGTGGTGAAATGGTGGAAAAATATAATTGGGTGTTTATTTGGAATGGATTGAAAATAAGCCCTAAGTTATTGAAAATAACTAGTAAAAAGGTGAAAATAAGTTAAGACACTATATATGGGTCGAATGGACCATAAAATAGTCAACTTGAAATATTGACTAAGTAGCTTATTTATTAGAGCTTATTTGATAAGTAAAAAGTATATTTAGTAACTAATAATCACTAATAAGTACCAAATAATAACAAATTGGGCTAAATGGATTTTTGGGCCACAAAACCCACTAAGTTACTGTTGGGCCGAAGCCCATGAACATTTTTGGAGTTTTGACTTTTTGACCAAGCGAACCTATTGAGCGAGTAAAATGATTTTTAGTAACGTGTCGATATATACGTTATAACTAAAAATGTGTTTTGGGTTAAAAATGGTAATTGAGCTTATTTAAGAGTTTCAGCCCAATTAACAAGTAAAAATGATAAATTTGATTTTTGAAATATTTTCCGACTCGCCGTGGTTGTTAATGTTTAACGAAACGATAAATATAACGATAACTATTTTTGGACTTGTTTTGAGACGTCTAGTCTCCGAAAGGGTAAAAATTGACATTTTTACTAAATTGACATTGAGATTGACTTTCGTTGAATTTTTGACAAAATATTGACTTTGTGTCGAAATCTAGTGTTAATACTTAAAAATGAAGCTAACGAGTAATATTACGACGAAAACATATTCACGACACTTGATATATATATATCACAAAGGTATATTTTGCACTTATAACTAGTTAGCGGAATATTTGAGTAAAGTTTGCAACACATGAGATAAATGGAAACGTTGTATAAACGAATGGGTCATGCCCAAATTTTCTAAAAATCCAACACTTAGAATAATTTTTGTGAAACACTTAACTTAAGTAAACTTTATGGAATTATTTAACAAAACTTGTTTTCTTATATTCAAAGGTTACATCAGAAATGATAAACGTTGTTTCTACTATAATAATTCTTCACCAACATTATTATCTTGATCATTTTTCAAAAGCTTATTTAATTAATTTTTATTTTAAATTAATTAAATACATAAGTAATTAATTTAATAAATATATATACATATATAATGTATGAGTACATATATATAACACTTGCGTATTTAAGTCGCGAATACTAGCACGGATGTTCCATTACGTATTCCCACCATGCACTTTCACCATGAGCCACCACCACGAGTTACAACGATAAATCGTTTCGAAATATATTTACCACACAGCAAGTAAGAAATACACGAGCACAGGTCAAACGTAAACTTTTCAAATAAAGTAAAGACACATGAGACATGAATATTTTGCTAAGACTTACCGTACTGATTTAGGGTGCTGATCGGCGCGGTTGCATTACTTTGATTTATTTGCTGATTTGCTGTTATTGAAAGGTGAGTTTATAGCCCCATATTTTATACGATTTTTGCTTTATAAGCTTGGGGTGAGAAACATGCAAAACTGTTTTCACGGACCAGAAATGAATTTTGCTTTTAAGATCACACTAATATGCAGAAACCTAAGTTTGCTGAATCCCATTTTGTGCCCACTATCATCTGCCGTTAATTCCTGTTTAGGAAGCCGTTTGTTATAAATAGATCTATTGGGAGTGACGTCCCCGTTCGATTGGCTCGGCATAGCCAAGGCGAACGTATACCAAGTCGGGTTTTTGGCCGAGTGTCTGGGGATTAACACTCGTGGGCACTCTTATTTATTTTGCTAACGCTAGTCGTGCTGCATTGTCTTAGCTCGGTAGGATGAGGCTTAGTGTTTGCATAGCTAGTAGTGTGTATCTGCTGAATTGTTTTTGAGATAATGCTATTGGTCCATATGTGCTATTTATTTAAACCTATGAACTCACCAGCGTTAGCTGACTTTTAGCATGTTTTTCTCAGGAAACTGAGGTGCGTTTAGCCGGGTGCAGTGCATGGCGTCGGTCACAATAAATGATGAAAATGTTTTTAATGCGTTTACTCTGACATTTGGACCTTTTATTTAAATGGGCTTCATTTTCATCTAGAACGGATTTCATGTAATGTTACATGACTTGACTTATGTAATATATTTTAAGACGGATTTTTAATCTGTTCCCTATATCTTGTGTTGTGATTATCCATTCCGTAGCACCCAAAGTGTATGCTTCCGCGAATATTATGATTTTGGGGGTGTTACAGATTGGTATTCAGAGCCTAGGTTATAGAGAACAAGGTGTAAAAAAAAAATAATAATAAAAAAAAAAAAAAAAAAAAAAAACCTTAATCTATAACTGATTTTGAAAAACTTTCCATCATGACCGCCGGATGCCTGCCAGTTTAGCTTGCTATGACTTGAGCATTTGTTGCTTAGTTGATTTGAGCGTTATTTGCTTTATTTGACTTAGTATATGATATACTATTTGAGCGTTATACTAAGCATATATGATATAAGTAATTTCTATATACTTATACGTGTCGCACTATATTTGTCACAGACCATGTCTCTCCCATTCGGCACACACTCTGAGGTAGCTACTGCTGGATTCACTTCTCCGACACAACAGCCAGTTCCATTCATGGATGACCCACTGATGGAGGTTGTTCGTGCTGCTGCTCAGCCTGTTTACACCACTTCGGTATCTACCTCACCGTATTTGCACAGATCTACCACAGCACACCGTTCATCACCAGCTCAGTTGTGCACTTTTACTCAGCATGATCATGATACCCTACCTGTCAGACGTCGGGCATAGTACAGGCGAGTCCGTGGACGTCGCATTCAGTTATCATCTGTGTTGACTTCATCTCTCAGAAGGACCCGTTATGGGTACATGGGTACTCCTGTTGATTCACCTTCTCAGTCACCTGTATCATCTCCAGACTATTCCCCACCTAGTCAGAGACGTAGGAGATCAGTGGAGACCTATTCTGATGAGGACGAGGATCCAGTGGAGGATCCAGAGTAGGTTCAGGATGAGCCTACTCCTACTGTTGCCGTTGAGCACATTCCTATGGGTTTAGAGGATGATATGGATAGGGATACTCCTATGGATGTAGATCAGGGCATCATGGAGGATGTTCAGGGATTGTTTGAGGTTGGACAGAGCTCGAGAGATGCACAGTTTCAGGGTTTGTTTGAGATTGGACAGAGGTCCAGAGATGCTGAGATTCAGGGTTTGGATGATAGTCAGTGGTTGGACATTGCTTGTGATGTTAGCACGGGTGTACGTGCAGCTAGTCCAGAGTACACACCGTCATCTCCTTCTTTCATACCACCATCTCCGATGCCTACCCCACTCCCATCACCAGTGGCTTCTCCGATAGCAGAGCCTGAGGAGCTTACTGAGATGGATCAGTGATGAACTCAAATAAGTACATATTATTACTATCATTTATCCTATTAATTTGACTTGTTTTATTATATTATGTATGAGGATTGATACTTAATCGTTTACTTTTGTAATTCTCAGTTGAAAACAAGCATTTGGTGAAACTTGGCGATTTTGGACTAAATATGGAGCAAAACATGCACAAAGTGAAGAGTCTACTGAAATGGACAAGATCAAGTCAAATCTGCTCCAGATGCGCCGCATCTCACTCATTACATGCGCCGCATCACTATCAATATTTCACCAGATACGATCCAAGATACAAGAGGACATGCGCCGCATCCAAAGATGAAGATACGCCGCATCTTCTGGCGGTGTACGAATATTCCTGAATATTATAATCTTAGACCCCACGCGAAGTTAAGTAAATGCGCCGCATCTACTCCTTAGATGCGCCGCATCTCACCCTCAGACAGAAACTATAAATACCCCAAAGACCAGACGAATTAAGAGTTCCGAAGTTTTAACAGAAGACCGAAGACCAGAAACCTAGGACGAATTCAGTCAAGGTAGCAGCACAAGACACACCCAAATCAAAGATACAAGAGCTGTAAGAAGGTGCTGCATGTGTTTAATTCATTAAGTAGTTTTGTTTTATTGTGTTAGTAAACTTTAATTCATCAAGATTGGTGGCTTGTGTAATGTGACAACGGAAAGATTGCACTCCCTTAAAACTGCTTTCTCATTAATTAAAGTTTATATGTTGATGTCATTGGTGACTTTTATTAGTGCATTGATAACCTCTGTGGCTAGCTGAGCGTTGATCGGGTCGCCATGCCTCTGCCCTCGCCTGTTTATTAGATCGCCTATGCATTCTATGGTCTGTAGAAAAGTAGGAGAAAGATAAAAAGGATAGTCATAAGTAATCATTAAGGGTTTACTCGCCGATAAGATTAGAACCAACGAAAAAGGACTTAATCTCGGTGCGTTGCATCGAACTATACACTTCATATAACACTAGCAATAAAACAAGTGACAAACTACTTATCATAAGGACAGCCCTCTTATTGTCTCGAGTATTTATCTGTGTACGTGTGTGCTACTTGCTGATTCGTGCCTATTGGTTTAGTTTATTATTTAATTGCAACCAAATCGTGCCAGTCTCTCAGGCTGAACCCCCTTGCGTTAGATTAGATTGTACAGCTAACTTAATATATTAAAATACTGATTAGAATAACTAGATAATACGTTCCACTCTTAGTGATCGACACTCTACTTACCATTATATTCATACTGACCGGGTACACTACTCGTTAGGTGTGTGTGTTATTGATAAGTCGGCTAAATATAAATTTAAAACTTGAGTAGGCATTAAAACTGCTAAACCGCAATGACACACGCAACACATCAATCAGATCTGGATTCAGCTGAAGAACCAGGCGAACCTACTTGATGTGCATTCAGATCAGCTTGGGAGATTGGAGCAGTCTGAGCGTATACAGACTGTGGAGAGGCGGATTGGGACTATTGATCAGGCAGCTTGTGTTTTATTTGAGGAGTTGTATTCTGACCGTAGAGTGATGATTGGGTTGAGAGCTAGATTGGATGCTCTAGAGAGATTACATGGTAGGGAGCTTAGAGGATTTGACTTTAGGACCATTGGTTTAGGTAGAGGCCAGCAGAGGATTCAGGGTATGTTGAGACGAGCCAGAGGCGTTGACCGTATGCAGTGGCAGAGGATTTCGACTGCCGAGCATTCCATTGGTTCAGTGATGAGGGAGAACCAAGAGCTTAGAGGCCGAGTAGCCCAGCTAGAGACCACCATTGGAGGATTGACCCGAGCATTTGAGGAGCTACGCATTGCTAGTGACCGATCCTAGATTAGTAGCAGTGATGATGTATTCCTAGGACTATTAGTATTTCAGTAGTATCTTAGAACTAACTATTGACGAGCTTGTAATTTTGTGAACCTTTATCTTTTGATATATATATAACAAGCTTAGTCTTCCTATCTGATTATTCGTTTTCCTCTGTGGTTGACTTTATTCTTGTATTTGTTTTCGCTATCCACATATCGGTATGATTTATTTCCTATAACCAAAAATCTCATTTATCGCCATCTTTTGGTGATGCAGATAAATGGCACCAAAACGAAAGTCAACCAGAGTCACACGAGGACAACCCGCTAACACGCCTATTCAGACAAGGTCAGTAAGGGGAAGAACTACTGAGCCTGTTGCCCCGACCAGAGTCACACGAGGACGACCCGCTAACACACCGGTTCAGACAAGGTCAGTGAGGGGAATAACTGCTGAGGATGTCGCCCCGACCAGAGCCGCACAAGACCAGACAGCTGAGGATGTCGCACCAACCAGGGCCACAGCTACTACCCCAGTGGTGAATCAAGCAACACTGGATCAACTAGTTGCTGATCGCGTGGCAGCCGCTCTCGCAGCTGTGACCAATTCGACCACCAACACCGGAACATCTAGGCCAGTGACCAACAGCCGAGGTTGTACTTACTCTGAGTTTCGAAAAATCATGGTTGGAGGATTTAGAGGAACAGAGGGAGCCGTTGGTTTGACTAGATGGATTGAGAAGCTTGAAACCGTGTTTCGTATCAGTGGATGTCATGAGGATGACAGAGTCAAGTTTGCATCATTCACTTTCATGGATTCTGCTTTGACCTGGTGGAACAACTACATGAAATTGGCTAACATGGACGTTGCTTATGCTATGCCTTGGGAAGATTTTAAGGAATTAGTGATTAGGAAGTATTGCCCACGAAATGAGATTAAGAAGCTGGAAATAGAGTTTTGGAATTTGAAGGTGCAAAACAACAACATCGCTGCTTACAACCAGAGATTTTAGGAGTTGGCTTTGCTATGTCCAGAAATGGTTTGGACTGAAGCAAGATTGATTTAGAGGTATATCGGTGGTTTACCGAAATCCATAAGAGGTGATGTGATTACCTCGAGAGCCGTAGATCTTCATGAGACTATGGAGACAGCAAACAAGTTAATGGATCAGGAACTGGAGGATATTCCAGAGAAGAGTACTGACCACAAAAGGAAGTGGGAAGATCACTCCAAGGGTAACAACAACAGCTCTCAGAAAAAAAAGCAGAATGGAGGCAAGGTTTATGCAGTTGGTTCAGGAGACAAGAAGGGTTATGATAAGAATACGCCTTTTTGTAACCGCTGTAAGTTACATCACAGGGGACAGTGCGCTGTGAAGTGTAACAATTGCCAGAGGATAGGGCACTTGGCAAAGAACTGTAGGGCAAGACCACTAGCCACCGCACAAGCAGCACCACCCTACAATCGTAAGGCGGATGTCACCTGCTTTGGGTGTGGTAAAAAGGGTCATTATTGGAACGAGTGCAATAAGCCCCGAAATCAAGGAAATGGTGGTAGACCAGGGAACCAAGTGGCAATGATTAACAATGGAAATCAGGGCAATGTAGGAAGAGCTCGTGGAAGAGTTTATGCCGTAGGCAGAAGGGAAGCACAGGACGACCTGAACGTAGTGACGGGTACGTTTCTTTTAAATAATCGTTATGCTTCAGTACTTTTCGATAAGGGAGCAGATAGAAGCTTTGTATCGACTGCTTTTAGTCCTTTTCTCGATATAGCCCCGACCACCTTAGATAATGCCTTTGACGTAGAACTAGCAAACGGAAACCTAGAAAGAGTAGGTACCATCATAAGGGGTTGCACTCTAAACTTGATGAACCGTCCATTCAACATCGACCTAATGCCAGTAGACTTGGGTAGCTTTGACGTTATCATAGGGATGGATTGGCTATCGAAATATCATGCCGTCATCGTCTGTGATGAGAAGATCGTCAGAGTACCCTATGGGAACGAAGTTCTGATCATTGAAGGCGACCGCTCCGATCGTGCACATTCGTCAAGATTGAGCATCATCTCGTGTACGAAGGTGCAGAAGTACATCGAGAAGGGATGCTACCTCTTTTTAGCTCATGTCACTGAAAAAAAGGAAAAGGAACCTGGAGAGAAAAGGTTGGAAGATGTGCCAATCGTAAGGGATTTTCCAGAAGTCTTTCCAGAAGACTTACCGGGACTTCCACCGGCTAGACAAATCGAATTCCACATCGATTTAGTGCCAGGAGCCGCGCCTGTAGCGCGAGCACCCTATCGTTTAGCACCTACGGAATTACAAGAATTGTCAGATCAATTAGCTGAATTATCTGGAAAAGGTTTCATCAGACCGAGTTCATCGCCTTGGGGAGCTCCTGTTTTGTTTGTTAAGAAGAAGGATGGATCCTTCAGGATGTGTATTGACTATCGGGAACTGAATAAGCTAACCATTAAGAATAGATACCCACTCCCGAGGATAGACGATTTATTCGATCAGTTGCAAGGATCATCGGTTTATTCTAAGATAGACTTGAGATCGAGTTATCACCAACTTAGGGTCCGGGAAGAGGATATCCCGAAGACCGCATTCCGAACCCGATATGGCCATTACGAATTCCAAGTTATGCCATTCGGCTTGACAAATGCACCAACAGTATTCATGGATCTCATGAATCGTGTGTGTAAGCCGTATTTGGATAAATTCGTGATAGTGTTCATTGACGATATCCTGATATATTCCAAGAATGAGCAAGAGCATGAGGAACATCTCAAGCTAATTCTGGAACTATTGAAAAAGGAAGAACTATATGCTAAGTTTTCGAAGTGTGAATTCTGGATATCGACCGTTCAGTTTCTTGGTCACGTGATAGATAAGCAAGGGATTCACGTAGATCCTGCTAAGATTGAGGCCATTAAGGATTGGGCAACGCCCACAACGCCGACGGAAATCCGACAATTTTTAGGACTTGCCGGCTATTACAGAAGATTTATAGAAGGTTTCTCTAAGATAGCTAAACCGTTGACGAAATTGACTCAAAAGAATGTGAAATATGACTGGGGAGATAAGGAGGAAGAAGCTTTTCAACTCCTTAAGGAAAGATTGTGTAGTGCGCCTATTTTAGCTTTACCCGAGGGTAGCGATGATTTTGTTGTGTATTGTGACGTATCACACAAAGTTTTGGGAGCCGTGTTGATGCAAAGAGAGAAGGTAATAGCATACGCTTCTCGAAAGCTGAAAACCCATGAGAAAAACTACACAACCCATGACCTAGAATTAGGATCAGTCGTGTTTGCACTGAGGATTTGGAGACACTACCTTTATGGAACTAAGTGCGTAGTGTATACCGATCACAAGAGTCTACACCATATATTGAACCAGAAGGAGCTGAACATGAGACAGCGCCGATGGTTGGAGTTGCTTAGTGACTATGATTGTGAGATCCGTTATCACCCAGGCAAGGCAAATGTTGTTGCCGACGCCCTTAGCAGAAAGGAGCGGATCAAACCCCTCAGAGTCAGATCATTAGGGATGACGATCAATTCACCGCTTCCAGCAAAAATTCTTGAGGCTCAGGATGAGGCACTCAAAGATGAAAACCGACCTAGTGAGAGGATTCACAGAATGCCAGAACTTGAGAACGGGCTAGTAAGAAGATCGATGGGATTTTGCGTTATGGAGACAGGTATTGGATTCCACTGTGTGGAGGAATTCGTGATTTTATTATGCACGAATCCCATAAGTCCAAGTACTCCATTCACCCAGGATCTGACAAGATGTATTTAGACCTGAAGAAGTTGTATTGGTGGCCAAACATGAAGGCCGATATAGCTGAATACGTCAGCAAGTGCTTAACGTGCTTGAAGGTCAAGGCTGAACACCAGAGACCGTCCGGTCTGCTTGTTCAACGTGAGATTCCGGAATAGAAATGGGAACGTATCACTATGGATTTTATAACGAAGTTGCCTAAGACATCGAGTGGTTACGACACGATTTGGGTAATCGTGGACCGACTCACTAAATCAGCGCATTTCCTCCCTATAAAAGAGAAAATCAGCATGGATAAACTCGCGCGTTTATATGTTAAGGAAATTGTTGCAAGGCATGGTGTGCCTGTTTCTATTATCTCTGATCGAGACAGTCGATTCACGTCTAGTTTTTGGAGGTCGCTTCAGGATGCATTGGGAACTAACCTTGATATGAGTACAGCTTATCATCCTCAGACGGATGGTCAAAGTGAAAGGACCATTCAGACATTAGAGGACATGCTAAGAGCCTGTGTGATTAATTTCGGGAACGGCTGGGATAGGCATTTGCCTTTAGTCGAATTTTCCTATAACAACAGCTATCACACCAGTATTAAGGCTGCACCGTATGAAGCACTTTATGGACGTAAGTGCAGATCGCCAATTTGTTGGGCAGAAGTTGGAGAAAGCCAACTTACCGGGCCAGAACTAGTCCATGAGACGACTGAAAAGATTGTAAAGATCAAGAGCAGAATGCAGGCGGCTCGTGACCGTCAAAAGAGTTACGCCGACAAGAGACGGAAACCCCTTGAGTTTCAAGTGGGAGATAAAGTAATGTTGAAGGTCTCGCCATGGAAAGGCGTGATCAGATTTGGCAAGCGTGGTAAGTTGAACCCTCGCTATATTGGACCTTTCGAAATTCTTGAAAAGATCAGGCCGGTAGCCTACCGACTCGAACTGCCATCAGAGCTCAGTGATGTGCATAACGTTTTTCATGTCAGTAATTTGAAAAAGTGCTTATCGGATGAAAACGCCGTTATTCCTTTGGATGAAATCCAGCTTGATGAGAGGTTGAATTTTATTGAAGAGCCGATTGAAATCATGGACCGGGAAGTGAAACGGCTAAAGCAGAGTCGTATCCCAATTTTGAAGGTCCGAGGGAACTCTCGCAGAGGCCACAAATACACTTGGGAGCGAGAGGACGAAATCAAGCGAAAATACCCTCATCTATTTTCAAAGCCGACGAGTAACGTAAATTGAAATCCGGGAGGGATTTCCTGATTAGATGGGGAGACTGTGACAAATGGTAATTTTCATGTTGTTAATTAATATTATTTGAGTGTTAATTATTTTTAAGCTAAGCATTTCTATGCGCATTTGCATGTTTCTGAGTGTTTTTGAGCATTTTTTAGAGCCGTTTCGCATACTGTAGCTTACAGTCACTGCAAAAAAAGTATATTTTTGTCAGTAAAGTTAAATTATCACATTTCTGATAGTTACTGACAAGTTTCGTAATTAATTGAGAGCTTTCTCGTATTTTTCTGAAAAACAACCGCACGCGCGTACCGACAGCACAGTACACATGGTAATAGTCAAATAAATATGTTTTTGAGTCAGTAATGACATTTTATTATATTTCTGACAAAAACGCGGATAAAAACTTTATTTTACGTAAACGTGTCCAAAAACGTCAAACCGGGACTTTACGGTAACATTTAAACTCAAACCGACACACGATACACCAACGCGGAGTAAAAACTAAAATTACCCTTCCCTAAATAAGCCATAACCGGCCATATAACACCCTCCACCACATGGGACAAAAAAATTTACATGTTATCTAAATGTAATCTAATTTTTACTAAATATGGTGCAACACTTTTAGATTTTTCACATTCTTATCTTTAATATTACCTAGATTAGAACTCATCATCTCCATATTATCCTCATTTTGTACGCCCCATCTTCACACACAAACATCATCATCCAAAATTTTCTCTAAAAGTTCAAGATCATCAAGTGTGTAACTAAGGTTTTTGGGTAATTTGGAGCTTGTTTTGGGTAAAATTAGTGAAGCTTTGGGTGTTCTTTGGTCCTCCTATCCCACGTTAACTTCACAAAGATTGTAAGGATTCATAAAACTTTTCTAAACTTGTTAATCTCTTGTTCATTTGGTGTATAATGATGTTTAAAAGTGTTAAATGTGTATGTTTTGATAATATGATAAAAGCTAGGGTTTGATCTTTTATGCATAGTGCTCGACATTTTTGGATGTTCATGAGTTAGTTTGTAGATTTCTTGCTTGTGTGGTAAATATTGTTACATATGGTGCTAGTTTGATGATACAAACATTAGTTATGGTTTTTGCACTAATTTAAGCACTATATTGATTTTTGAAGGTTATACATGGTTCGACCATAAATAAAAATAAAAGATTATTGGGGTTTTGAAAAACATAAAATTTTGGCTCAAGTGGTGAAATGGTGGAAAAATATAATTGGGTGTTTATTTGGAATGGATTAAAAATAAGCCCTAAGTTATTGAAAATAACTAGTAAAAAGGTGAAAATAAGTTAAGACACTATATATGGGTCGAATGGACCATAAAATAGTCAACTTGAAATATTGACTAAGTAGCTTATTTATTAGAGCTTATTTGATAAGTAAAAAGTATATTTAGTAACTAATAATCACTAATAAGTACCAAATAATAACAAATTGAGCTAAATGGATTTTTGGGCCATAAAACCCACTAAGTTACTGTTGGGCCGAAGCCCATGAACATTTTTGGAGTTTTGACTTTTTGACCAAGCGAACCTATTGAGCGAGTAAAATGATTTTTAGTAACGTGTCGATATATACTTTATAACTAAAAATGTGTTTTGGGTTAAAAATGGTAATTGGGCTTATTTAAGAGTTTCGGCCCAATTAACAAGTAAAAATGATAAATTTGATTTTTGAAATATTTTCCGACTCGCCGTGGTTGTTAATGTTTAACGAAACGATAAATATAACGATAACTATTTTTGGACTTGTTTTGAGACGTCTAGTCTCCGAAAGGGTAAAAATTGACATTTTTACTAAATTGATATTGAGATTGACTTTCGTTGACTTTTTGACAAAATATTGACTTTGTGTCGAAATCTAGTGTTAATACCTAAAAATGAAGCTAACGAGTAATATTATGACGAAAACATATTCACGACACTTGATATATATACATCACAAAGGTATATTTTGCACTTATAACTAGTTAGCGGAATATTTGAGTAAAGTTTGCAACACATGAGATGAATGGAAACGTTGTATAAACGAATGGGTCATGCCCAAATTTTCTAAAAATCCAACACTTAGAATAAATTCTGTGAAACACTTAACTTAAGTAAACTTTATGGAATTACTTAACAAAACTTGTTTTCTTATATTCAAAGGTTACATCAGAAATGATAAACGATGTTTCTACTATAATAATTCTTCACCAACATTATTATCTTGATCATTTTTCAAAAGCTTATTTAATTAATTTTTATTTTAAATTAATTAAATACATAAGTAATTAATTTAATAAATATATATACATATATAATGTATGAGTACATATATATAACACTTTCGTATTTAAGCCGCGAATACTAGCACGGATGTTCCGTTACGTATTCCCACCATGCACTTTCACCATGAGCCACCACCACGAGTTACAACGATAAATCGTTTTGAAATATATTTACCACACTGCAAGTAAGAAATACACGAGCACAGGTCAAACGTAAACTTTTCAAATAAAGTAAAGACATATGAGACACGAATATTTCGCTAAGACTTACCGTACTGATTTAGGGTGCTGATCGGCGCGGTTGCATTACTTTGATTTATTTGCTGATTTGCTGTTATTGAAAGGTGAGTTTATAGCCCCATATTTTATACGATTTTTGCTTTATAAGCTTGGGGTGAGAAACATGCAAAACTGTTTTCATGGACCAGAAATGAATTTTGCTTTTAAGATCACACTAATATGCAGAAACCTAAGTTTGCTGAATCCCATTTTGTGCCCACTATCATCTGCCGTTAATTCCTGTTTAGGAAGCCGTTTGTTATAAATAGATCTATTGGGAGTGACGTCCCCGTTCGATTGGCTCGGCATAGCCAAGGCGAACGTATACCAAGTCGGGTTTTTGGCCGAGTGTCTGGGGATTAACACTCGCGGGCACTCTTATTTATTTTGCTAACGCTAGTCATGCTGCATTGTCTTAGCTCGGTAGGATGAGGCTTAGTGTTTGCATAGCTAGTAGTGTGTATCTGCTGAATTGTTTTTGAGATAATGCTATTGGTCCATATGTGCTATTTATTTAAACCTATGAACTCACCAGCGTTAGCTGACTTTTAGCATGTTTTTCTCAGGAAA
Source organism: Artemisia tridentata subsp. tridentata (assembly GCA_021014915.2). Lineage (NCBI taxonomy): Eukaryota > Viridiplantae > Streptophyta > Magnoliopsida > Asterales > Asteraceae > Artemisia > Artemisia tridentata. Next base: position 147,105,143 of record CP139502.1, on the reverse strand, counting down.
CTGAGGTGCGTTTAGCCGGGTGCAGTGCATGGCGTCGGTCACAATAAATGATGGAAATGTTTTTAATGCGTTTACTCTGACATTTGGACCTTTTATTTAAATGGGCTTCATTTTCATCTAGAACGGATTTCATGTAATGTTACATGACTTGACTTATGTAATATATTTTAAGACGGATTTTTAATCTGTTCCCTATATCTTGTGTTGTGATTATCCATTCCGTAGCACCCAAAGTGTATGCTTCCGCGAATATTATGATTTTGGGGGTGTTACATTTGTCCACCAGTCGTTGATAAGTGGCTCCGGCATTTTTCAACCTGAAAGGCATCTTTTTATAACAAAAAATTCCTTGGCTTGTGTGAAAAGCAGTTTTTTCCTCGTCTTCCGCGGCCATTTGTATTTGGTGATATCCTTTATATGCGTCCAAAAAGCATTTGAAGGTATATCCGCAGAGGGATTCAACTTTGTAGTCAATCTCCGGTAGAGGGTAACAGTCCTTTGGGCATGCCTTGTTCAGATCTTTGAAGTCCACGCACATTCTCCAACTTCCGTCACTTTTTTTGACCAAGACCGGGTTTGACACCCAGTCATGGTAATGGACCTCTCGCATTATGCCTGCTTCCACCAACTTTGCCACATCTTTGTCAATGGCCTTGTTTCTTTCAGGAGCTTGCCCACGTTTCTTTTGCCTTACCGGGGCATATCCCTCCCGGATATTAAGCCTATGTTCTGCTACATTCCGCGGCACGCCTGTCATATCCGACGGCTGCCAGGCAAAAATATCTAAGTTATTTCTCAGCAAATCACATAAGTCTTTCTTTCCTTGGTCCGTAAGGCTTCCTCCCACAGTGACTGTTTGGTCCGCGTATTTGGGTTGTATCGCCACTTTGACGCCTTCCCTGACCGGAACTTCTTTGAAACTTTGTTGTGATGATGGTTCTGCTACCATCTGGCATTCCACGGGGGGTGATTTTGTCGCTATGTATGGTAACTACTCCCCCCTGGGTGGGGAATTTAATCATGCCGTGGGCCGTGGAAGGGATGAGTTTAAGTTGTCTTATCCCCGGGCGGCCTATTATGCCATTATACTGGGAGGGTGATCTAACAACCATAAAGTTCATCCAAGCACTAGAGGAGTTCTCCTCATCCCCCAGGGTTACCTCCAATAGGATCTGTCCCAAAGGCCACGACAGCTCACCGCTGAATCCCAGTAGGGGGGTTCGTGGCAGGGATCATTCTTTTCTTTACTTCCGGGCTCAAACAGTTAAAGCAATGTTCATAAAGGACCTCAGAAGCGCTTCCGTTGTCCACGTACATCCGGTGCACGTGGTGTCTGCCCACTTCGGCCTTTATTACCAGCGGATGATCATCCCAGTCATCCTCCTTTATAGGAGGAAAAGATATTTCCATATTGGGGCGGGCATGAGAGGCTACTTTCTGTTTCACATTTCGTGGCTAAGCCTGTATCATGAATATGGCCGGGGCTTTATCTTTAGTCGTAGTTTCTTTCTTGCCGCCCTTAGAGGTCCCACCTTTTTGGGTCCCGTTCTTGATTTCTTTTACCAAATGTGCCAGTTGTCCTGATCTAACCGCCTCTTCAATTTGCTTTCTTAACTGGAAACATTCATCCGTATGGTGCCCCCTTTCTCTGTGGAAATCGTAGTATTTGTATTTGTTTCTGGACTCGGCCGGACTTGACATTGGCAGCGGGGCCATGAACTTAACTGAATCCATTTCAAGAATCTCTTTGGGTGTCTTTGTCAGAGGTGTAAATCTATCATTCCGCCTCCGGTCCGTCCTGGAGCGTTGTTTGAACTATGCCTTTCTATCAAAAGGTTGGCTGTTAGTTTCCCGGGATCCTCCTTCGTTAGACTTCCATGAGGAGCGGTCTTTTTTTTTCCTGGAAAGGTTTGCCGCGGCTATTTCACCTCGGATGAAAGCTGTGGTCACCTTCCACATCTCATCCACGGTTTTTGGGATTTTATCATTAAGTCTCCTGATTAACTCCGGATTGTTGATCCCGTGTATGAAACCTGAGACTCTCATGCATTCCGGGGCACCCTTTACTTGCATGCTTTCCGTCTTGAAACGGTCAACAAATGCCGATGTTGTCTCCCCCTCTCTTTGCTTGATGAGGTGGAGCTCCACTGGATCCTTGGTATACTTCTTTTGTTGGAGAAAGGAGGATAGGAAATTTTTCTTGAGATCCTCAAAGTTGTCTATGCTTTCTGCCGGAAATTCGTCAAACCACATTCGCGCATGGCCCATGAGGGTGGAGTTAAACATATGGCACCATGTGGGCATGGCCCATCGTTCCACTTTGGCCGCGGTGCAAAAGTTTTTCATGTGGTCTTCCGGATCCCCTGTTCCGTCATAGGTTTTGACGTTAGTAGGCATCCTGGTTCTTTTTGGGAATTTGAAGTTCTTAATCCGTAATGTGAAAGGATTAGCGTCTTCAACATCATAGGGATGATAAAGATAGTCCTCTTCCCCTTTATTCTTTCCGGATCTCGCTTCCCAGTATTCCCCGGCACTATCCTCACTTTCTACGGGCGTCCGCTTCCGAGGCCTTTCGGGACCAGAGTAGGTGTACCTGTTCCCGGCGCCATACTCCCTGGAACGGGGGGCACGGCTAAGGTTTGGGCTGGGTGATCTTTTTCTTGGGCTCTCTGGGCTCCCTTCCACGTAAGGGCGCCCATCCCGCCTATAACGCTTGGCTTTGTTTCTGCGCTCTCTTCTAGCGCAACTTTTTGTCCTAAGTCCAGAAAACACATCCGATTTCTTTTCTCCCAGGCGTGACTTAACATCCCTCCTTTTTTCTCCCAAGCGGGTAAAAACAGTAGATCGGGGATGTTCCGTCTCTTTGTCGCCACCTTTTGGTTCTTTGCCAAGCCTAGAGAAAATACTTCGGGAGTAAGAGCCTTCAGAGGGTCCAGATCTGTAACTGGGGCTGGTTTTCTGCCTCTTTTCGCTCTTTCTTTCCCAATGGGATCTTGACCCAGAGTTTCTGGATGGTTCTCGTGAGTACGAGTTTCCCCGCGACTCATCTTCGAAATCAAGGCGTGTCTTAACTTGATTTAGCTTTTCTGCATGGACCTTTTCGGACATCAAGGGCAATAACTGGTCGTAGTGCTTGTCGCAGAACTCCCTTATCGCCTCGTCCGGAAGGGACTCTGAATGGTGTTCCCCCTCTTTCCATTTTCCCTTACCACGGGTGTTTCGTACGGTGGAAGGTTCCTGAGAAGGGGAAGGGTTGTTCTCTTGATTGCTCATGGTAAAGGGTTTTTTTTCTTCTTTGAAACGCAGTTATGTAACTGGTCCCACGGATGGCGCCAACTTGTTAGTACAAATCTGGGGCGCACCTCCAGACCTAGGTAAGATTAGCTCTGGACGGTGGGAATCTTGTACTGAGAACTCTGTAAGCTGCTAAGAAAAGCAACACCGTTAGTCTTACCGCGGAAGGGGGCTTCCGCGGTTGGCCTCCGGTGTAAGAGTAAGTATATATTTTGAGAGGGAAAGTGTGTGTGCGGATTAGGTAGAAGTAAAAATAGTTAGGCCGAGTAATAAATGAGATTGGGGTATTTATACTACCCCAATATTTACTGTGCTGCCTCGGGAACGAGCAGGCTGACACGGGCCTTACCGAGTAGGTAGATGTCAGGGCGGAAGTCAACTTGTGCCTTACCTTAGTTGGTAAGTGTCAGATCAAGTGGGAGACACAATCCCACAAGATCTGGCTTTTGGTGGTTAGTCCGCGGCTGAGCATATGATTTTGTCCCGGTCTAGAGAGACCGGAGTTCCTTTCGTCTTTGCTTGGCAAGACTGGAATCTATAGTGTATGTTGGCTCTACCGCAGTTCGTGGTTATGAGCATGCCCGGCCCAGTGTGCTGGTTCCGGGGATACTATACACGATCACCAGATAATAACAATGAATTAATGGAATGAGGTAGGGTAGCCAAAGCCCCCAACAAAGGGATAGGGCAATCCTTCCCAAGTAATGCATAAGCAAGATCATGACTAGATTATAAAAATGCTATTTAGCAACTTTTAGGAGTTGCACCAACGATCCAAATGAAGTTATTAAGCCTCTAAAGTTGTTTTAATAGTATTAATAGTCAAATTCAATAAACCTTGTTTTAATAGTCAAATTCACCTTCAAAAATAGTTCCGTTATCTCTGTTCACAGAAACCCTAGTTTCAGCTTCGTCAAAATCCTTTTTTAGAACTCGATTTCAACAAAATCAAACCACAATCTTCTTCACTGAGATAATATAAAACTCAATGGGAATCTCTTCTTTATACCTCGATTTACTTCACTGAGATAATATAAAACTCAATGCATAATTCTTTTTAGACTTTCCAAGTCTGCATGCTACTAGGAATGGAAACAAAAAAGACCTTCAGCTAATTGGTTTTTCAGTGAGGCGCCTTGGAAGTAGCTATATTTTGAATCACCTTCATCTTCATCTTCCTTTGAATTTAAATTAACCTTCATCTTCACCTACAAAAAAGATGGTACATTTTCTTTTTTGACTTCCATACTAAAAATTAACCTTGGATCCTTCTTCATCTTCCTTATTCCATCTAAACGTATCGCGTAACTCGATTTTGCATAAACCTTGTTTTAATATTATTAATAGATAGATAATAGATGTGATGATTAGAGGATATCTGAACAGTTGACTACATGTTTATTCTCATGATATTGGGGATTTTATTTATTTATTTATTATCAAGATTACTTATCTACAAAATTATAAACTATTTCATATCATCTGCTCTTCTTTTCTTCTCTTCCAACAAATCTGCAAACACAATGGCTACCGGATTTCCTATTTTTGAGCGACTTGTGCAGCTGTCGCATTCATAAAATAAGAGACATCATTTGTTTGTCTTTTTTGAGAGGCTAAGGGCGATCTATCTTTGGGAAGAACAAAGATTAAGGCGTCGTGTTATGCGTGAGCGTCAGCGCGTGGAGCAAGTGATTGATTATATTAGGGAGTTAGAGGAGGGCCCGACATCTGTTACTGTTGCCCATGCCCTTGCGGTGTTAAGATCCATTTTGGTTGGAGAAGAACAAAGAATCCGTTTGTACACACGTGGTGCTGTGGAAGCTGGGCACACCGCATATATGATCATGGATTTTATGGGTGTTGTGTTGTGTTGCCACATTTTGTTTCTAGTCCATGTTGACCATTTAATGTCATTAGATGTCAAAGTTCAGAATTCATTTTAGTTATGGGTCAAGTTAGGCTGAAATGGGTCGAATTGGGTAAAAACAGTTAACCCATTGTAACAGTTATTAGCAGTTATGTATTGGTAGTTATTAGTTAAGTTAGTTATTTATGAAACGACACAATGCTTCATTTGTAACTGTCATGTCGTTTCATGTATTATAAATAGGTGTCTTGTATGTGTCTGTAAAACCAACCCTTCATTAAATAAATAGAATACATTTCGTTGGGTTCAATTCTTGATTCTTATAATTACTGTGATTCATGATTATGGGTTGGGCAAGCAATGATTCCTGGGACAATAAATGGTATCAAAGCCGATGGTTCAAAGAAGATCGAAAATCATTATTGCAATCCAGAAATCAGAGAATCAGTTGTGCGTTGAGTATCACAAAAGAAAGAGGGCAGCCATGGAAGAATTGAAAGGATATTGATGGAAAAGAGAAGCATCAATAACGGAGTATGATCAAGAAGATCAGATTGCTGCGGTTACAAGAAAAATAGCGATATGGAAAACGCAACGCAAGAAGATTGTGTCTGTTACCTTGGGAAACAAATGGAGAACCATTGCACAAATACAAGGTCTAACTGAGAAAGATGGAGAGGCAGTGAAAGACTATTTCAAAAGGTTCATTGATTTAATAGAGGTGTACCATGAGACTGGAAGAGTCCCTTGGGGTGAAAAGCCAGAAGAAGTGGGAGAAAGTAGCAAGGCTGCAGAAGAAAGAGACCCACAAGGCCAAAAGGAAAATGCAGAGAAAGATGGAGCACATGAGGAAGGAATGAACAAGTTTGGTGTTAGACTGGACGATGATTATAAGATCATCCATGGAACAATGAAAGGCAACAGAACATGAAAGATTGAACAAGAAGAATCAAGGATCAAGAAGAACAGTTTGACATTAATGAATTAGGGGGGAGATGTTGACCATTTAATGTCATTAGATGTCAAAGTTCAGAATTCATTTTAGTTATGGGTCAAGTTAGGCTTAAATGGGTCGAATTGGGTAAAAACAGTTAACCCATTGTAACAGTTATTAGTAGTTATGTATTGGTAGTTATTAGTTAAGTTAGTTATTTATGAAACGACACAATGCTTCATTTGTAACTGTCATGTCGTTTCATGTATTATAAATAGGTGTCTTGTATGTGTCTGTAAAACCAAACCTTCATTAAATAAATAGAATACATTTCGTTGGGTTCAATTCTTGATTCTTATAATTACTGTGATTCATGATTATGGGTTGGGCAAGCAATGATTCCTGGGACAATAGTCCACGACTGTCTTTTGGGAACTGATGTAGCGTTTATGTTGTGGCAACTGTTTAAGATATTTATAGTGCTAGGTTAATTATGCATTCTGCTTATGTAGGAGTTGTGCATACTAAATAGGTGAATGGATATGTGAATCCTACTAGTTGGTATGGTAGGTGTGATTAGATGTTTATGAATCTTATTGGGTCAGTTATGTAATGTATCTTTTGTTAATGAAAAATGGCTTCGTTATATTTGGTATCTCTATTCTTACCATTTTTTTTTGTTGAAATATAATGTTCCGCGTAATTGAAACTTCGATTGTGCTTGGGATATTGGAAATGTTGGTAGTACTTATTTTGTGGTCCTAGGGTTTACTGAGAATGTTTCTACTTGTGTTTTGGCTGTTTAAAAGTATGTTGTGGTAGCATATGTCGTATATTGGGAATAACCTGGTTCACGAAGATGTGGTGATTATATCAGATACTGGATAGATATTGGGAATCGTGTTGGATTATTCAGCTTGTTCTTCTTTGAGCTCGTGTGCGAATTATTTTATGTTTTTTCTATTGGCATAGATATTAGTATGCTTCATTGGTTGTTTCATTTACATTGATCATTAGTATGCATCAAGGCTTTTTAGCAGCGTTCCAAGTCAGCAGGTTGCAGGCCGCACGTGATGGCCAGAAGAGTTACACAATTGTGAGGCGTAAACCGTTAGAATTTCATGTTAGAGAGAAGGTCACAATATCACCATGGAAGGGCGTGATACATTTCGGGAAACGAGGAAAACTGAACCCAAGGTACGTTGGATCCTTTATGATTTTGGCAAAAGTTGGTTAGGTAGCTTACTTCCACAAGAACTCAGTAGTGTCCACAACACGTTTCACGTTTTGAATTTGAAAAAATGCTTATCAGATGAAACCCTCGTTATTCCACTAGAGGAGATTCAAGTCGACAACACACTAACTTTGTTGAGGAACCGGTAGAGATTATGGATTGAGAAACCAAAGGATTAAAGCAGAGTCGTATTCCAATCGTTAAAGTTCGATGGAATTCCAGAAGAGGTTCCGAATTCACGTGGGAGCGGGGAGAACAAATTTGTCACAAGTACCCTCACCTCTTCTCAGACACCACACCGTCGGATTACACACATTGAATTCCGAGACGAAATTCTCTTAACGAGGGAAGACTGTGACAACTGACATTTTCAAGTTAATACTTATCCATAAACTTGAACGTTTTATTCTAAACCCGTAAATACTTGACTTTAAGTATAACCGTTAGGTTATTCCACGCATAATGAGAAACATCTTTGAATGTATCTCATCACTAGACTAAGTTTATTCTACGTCAAACAAGTGTCTTATTACTCTCATGAGCATGTTTTATAAGTCGTTTGCATTTGGCTTTACTAGTTTTACATAAATCATTCATACTTACATTCAGTCTCATGCATGCATGCAACAATTAACCAAACTCTCCACCTTTGCATTATACACTTATACATACACTTATGCACTTCAAAATTTGAATATTTCCTCCATTTTGAGGCCATCCAAAACCGGCCCTAAGTATGTATACACAAACACATGTTCATACTAAGCTATAAAGCCACAAAACATGGAAGGTTGTTTCCCCCACCTCTCCCATTCATCTAGCACGAAACGAGAAGGCCTCAAAGACCCCAAAAAAATTTCCTTTTCCCTTTTTGATCTTACAATAACTTGTGAAGCCTAAAGACCCTTTTTACTTACCTTAAACTTGTACTATATAAACACATTAGCAACTCTCATTCAACACACACTTAAACACATTCACACACACTTATTCTCAGCTCTCTCAAGTGGTATTAAAGCAAGGGTGAAGGTTTTATAATTGTTCTTTAAGGGTTTGATAAGGAAGCAAGGGTTTTGGTTATATGAATTAGGGTTTTCTAGTGTTATTGGGTAATTCTTGTGCATTTTTTACCACCACCACACCAAATTTGTGTAAGTATCACATAACACTCTATTTTACTCATATTCAGTATATCTATACTACATATAATACAAAAAGCACTCTCTCTCTAAATTTTAAGACTTACAAGAAAAGAAGCATAGTGTACACCACTTTAATGCACATAATTTTCAGACTTACAAGACAAGAAGCATAATGTACACCACTTTAATGCACATATTAAAAAGGGCAAATTATCTAAAAAAGCATCAACTTGACACTTTTTACCGTTGTGTGTAGCCATGTTTTTTTTTTCTAATGTGTGACTAAACATTCGAATTTCATACATTGTGTGTATCCAGTAACCTGCTAGACAGTTAGCCGGTTACAACTTATTTTTTTCATAAAAACGTAATGCCACCTGGAATATTTAATTCCAACTCAACATGCCAAGCTGGATTATCACTTATATCGTTTCCCCCAAACGAAAAAAACACACACACTGCACCTGTTATTTAACGCTTTGTGAACTAACCAAGTGCCATGCAGGTGGATAACATCATTATGTTAGCAATTTTTATTTTCACGTTTTAGTGAAATTTTTAGCCCTTGCATGATCTATACCCATCCATGTGTTTATACCTGTTTTATTGTTATTTCCTAATCACATTGAATTAATTACACATGTTTTAGGAGAAATTACGGGATTAGAACGGGTTTCAGGGATCGAAAAATTCAACCTGTTAAGGTTTTTGGCCTGGCGGATAGGACAGAACCAAAAATTTGGTTCCGTCTGTTAGACTCGCTTTTTTATTAAGATATCGTCACTCACGTGAATTGGACTAGATTTGTATTAAGTAGCTCACGCAGGGACTACTTATGTTCAAATGGCAAACTAGTGATGTAATAGGGCCTATAAATACCCCTCATGACTCTCCATGAGGGGTATGGGAATCTGTGTATTGTTTATTCATTTTCTTTTAATAAAGATAAAGTTCCAGGTTTCTCCACCCTGTCATTAACTTCTCTCTCTAAAAGATGAAGATAATCATCTTCTTCAGCCAAACCCGACCACCCGAACCACAAAAATCACCCGATCATCAGTTCTACAATTGGTATAATGAGCCAGGTTGTGTTCTTTACTGATTTTTGTGGTTCGATTCATGTTTTAGGCTATTTTTATCACCATTTTTAGTCATCGGAATTTTTTTTTCTGGTCATCGGAATTTTTTTTTCCGTTTCATTCGATAATAACAGATCTATTACATGTTTTTATGTATCTTTGATGGTCAAAAAGTCTCAAATCCATGTTTATACAGGTATAGATCTGGTAACAGTTCGATATTCAAGTTTTATTTGAGATTGTTTTGTCCTTTAATCCGTGAAAAGTGGTCAGATCTGATGGATATATGGTTGAGTTTTATGCTCAAAATGGTTTTATGGTTCAGATTTGGGTCTCAAAAAGATGGTCAGAATAGATGGTCGGAAAAGTGGAATAGTGATCTCAATTATTGGTGGAATTTCGATAAAGTCAACGGTTTATCGCAATTGTGGTTGTATTATCGCAATTGTGGATTCTATCGCAAATGTGATTTTTATCGCAAATGAGATTTCTATCGAAATTGTGATTTTTATCGCAAAGTGATTTTTATTGCAAATGGGATTTTTATCGCAAATGTGGTTTTTATCGCAAATGTGGAGCTTATCGCAAATGTGGAGTTTATCGCAAATGTGATTTTTATCGCAAATGTGATTTCTATCGCAAATGTGATTTTTTATAGCAAATGTGAATTTTATCGCAAATGTGATTTTTATCGCAAATGTGGGGTTTAGCGCAATTCTATTCTATCGCAATTGAGAAATATGTCCGCTTAGAATCCTTCCACTTTGATTTCCTTCAACTTAGAATCCCTTCAAAAAAAAAAAAAAAGTTTTTTGGCGGGAAAATTTGAGTAAAATTTAATTTTTTCAGGTGATTAAACGTTCAATTTTTACGCGAAATTCAAAGTTTGGTATAACAGTGAAAATTTTGGCCCAAAATTCAATTTTTTAGGTCAAAATTCGAATTTTTTCGGTGAAAATTGGTGTCAAAATTTTCTAGCCTTCTTATAATTACATTTCCTAGTATATTTCAAATTATGAAAAAAAATAATAATAATAAAAAATAAAAAAAAATTAAAAAAAATTGGAGGGAAATAAGGATTCCATCACAACAATCACGGGGATACATCATTCACGGCTAAAATTATTATGGTTAAGAAAAATGACTACGGGCGAAGAATGGTATTAATGATTTGATTTTGCAGTGACATTTCATGGGCATGTGTACTTATTTATCTCAAAGTCTAGAGGTTGGATGGATGCATGACTTTCAGAGATACTTGTTTGGGCACTCATGGGTGTAGTGATTAAGTCTTGATTTATCTAGTTTTCATAGGTCAAGGGGTGGATGGAGGAAGACCTACTTAACTATCACTTAAAGGAGATACGTTGTAGTACTTAGTGTCACACAAAGATGTGGATAATTCGAGAGAGGTTCATATACAATTAAGGAAGGTTGGATGGGTATATGAAACGATCTATGCTTTAAGGAGTTACGTTGTAGTGCTCAGTATAGGTTCTTAGTCACACTATCGTACAAGTTTAAGTCACATATCTAAGGGGTTTTACTTCTTTTTCAAGTTGGTCATATCAGGTTGTCTCCACATGTGGTCATTTACTAGAAGCCGGTGAATTTTAAGGTTGGTTTGAGAGAAGTATTGAGAGTATTTTTTCGACATATTCTCACAAAATTATGCTTCGACGGGCTGTTATGGCTTTAATATTGCATCAAGTCAAAGGTAATCAAATCCATGTACACTAAAATATGATGATTCTGATAACTCGCAATCATCGGGAGGGAGAAGTATGGCTTATTACCAACTTGGATGCAAATACTTTGTGAGATATGTTGATGCTCCCGAATGACAACCATTGTGCTTCCTTTAGTATCTACAGTCTTCGCTGCGTGTTTGAAGACTAAAGAAAGTTGTCGATTCAGGAGGGAGTAGAAAAGAATAAAGGGCTCACTAGTTAGGAGGGAGTAATAACCTAACTAGTACATTACAGTTGAAGTTCAGAGCTAAAAGAATTAGTGCCGTCAGTGCCTAATTTTGAACGCCGAGATCGTCAGAAAAAAGAACTTCAAGTCTGCCTCAGGATCTAGACTAGAGAGACTCTGCGCTTCAACAAAAGTTTATTATTGTAATTTACTTTTTTATAGGTCTCATTTGTAACCATTCATGTGGGACGATATCTTGGAAGGAGATTGTTAGACTCGCTTTTTTATAAAGATATCGTCACTCACGTGAATTGGACTAGATTTGTATTAAGTAGCTCACGCAGGGACTACTTATGTTTAAATGGCAAACTAGTGATGTAATAGGGCCTATAAATACCCCTCATGACTCTCCATGAGGGGTGTGGGAATCTGTGTATTGTTTATTCATTTTCTTTTAATAAAGATAAAGTTCCAGGTTTCTCCACCCTCTCACTAACTTCTCTCTCTAAAAGATGAAGATAATCATCTTCTTCAGCCAAACCCGACCACCCGAACCACAGAAATCACCCGATCATCAGTTCTACACCGTCCGTCCAAAAATTTGGTACCACCAAATTTTTACCAACGGATGAGGCGGAACCAAATTATGGGTTCCGCCTGTTATGTCGATTGGTTCCGCCGGCCTGCAGGTATAACTTTTTAATTTTCGTTTAATCCCGCACTCTAGATCACTCACTTTTATTACTAGGATACTTTTCACTGATATTCACTCATATTAGGATCATGTCATCTCACTTGCACCAATAGGATAACCATCTCTTATCATACTTTCAAATTTCATGAAAATGCACCAAGGTACCTTTCTCCATAAAGGAAGGAACCCTGAAATTGGTTCCTTGCAATCCGTGGACCACTGAGATTTTATAATCATTACACACATTAACTGCATTCTTCCGTCCTTTACTCATCATTAATCCATTAGCTTGACTTGTTTTATGAATTGACAACTTCCTAACAAATTCGGACTCATTGTTTGTAAAATTAACATACAATATCAAAATCACAAGTCCAACTTATGACTGTAGATATTGTCCTGTATCCACATATGTTGCCTCACTTGGTTAACATGAAAATAATGTGTCATCCTTCAAGACGATAAGGATTTACATCGAGTCATAACTCACACTCAGGTTAAAGATGTATTATCAAGTCTTGCTATCCTTGAGTGCGATCTAATCTCAACAAAGTAGGATTGACAACTTAAGTATTTTTATAATAACCTGAAATCCAGAATAACTTTTGGTCATTTAATACGAATATTTCATGAGCTCTTTGAACATTTGAATAACTTAAATGTCTATGTTATAAGTATAATTACGAAATGAGAATACTAAACCACAAGCATGAAACTATATCCTAAGTATATATCTACATTTCGACGCAATCTATTTTGCTAAGTAAATATCACACATTACAATATTTTGGACCTAATCTACACCTTCTAAAATATGTCACACGTTATATATATAAGTGTATAGGTCCGATTTTTTTTACCTTATCTGTACACAATCTCTATATCCTGAAGATGTGAAACTACTTGAAATATTGAAAAGAAATAGTCTTCCACTCCTCCCTTTAGACTCGGCCATAATTTCCAGCCCACTCTCCCATTTGTTCTCAATTTAAACAAACCGAATCTCACCTCTCATTTGCTCCTTTAGCCAAAACCCTAAAAAAAAATAGGGATAATTACTAAAATAGCCCAAAACCCAAATGGGATATTTCTACCCCGGTTGCCCTGGGCAATGCCCCCAGTTGCCCAAAAAAGGGCGATTGTTGCCCAAAAAATACACTGGAAATCCTTCGGTTGCCCCAAAAAATGCCGGTTGCCCTGGGCAACACAATTATTTTCGGATTTCGGGTTAGATAGGGAACCGCCCATTTGTGTTTGGGCTATTTTGGTAATTATCCCAAAAAAATACAACTCCAAGTAGCTCTATCTTCTTTCCAAGAAGTACTGTGGTTTAAGAGAAGGTGGGTGAGCGTTTCTTTTTCGTCCTGGTATTCTAACCTTGCGTGATAGTGGTGTGGTGATTGTGGGGATTGAAGTCGGTGTTCTTTCGATCTGTTCCGAATCCGATCTAGAGGTATTCACTGCTTTGTCCTTGTGTTCTTGCTCGACCTATAACATATATTCGTTTATGACATGAAAACGTAATCGATATCGCACTCACATGTTCATGATTATTTTATGTTCGACCTTTGTTTTCCTTAAACTAAATCTAATCGTAAACCATTTGTTTCTTCGTATAGCTTATTATTACTAAACTGATTTGTTTATATACATATGTTTAAATGTAATCGTAAACCATTTGTTTATATACATATGTTCTAGGCTTAAACATGTGGTGATCGAATATACATTACATATTCGATCACCACATGTTTATATACATATGTTCTAGGCTTATTTCCAGGTTTTTAGGGTCGATGTTAATGAACATAATAGGACTCAAATGACCAGGTTCGACCCTTTTTCAAGACGAGACACGATCGAGTTTTCTTATATACATATATACGCATGGCTTTTAGTGTAACACAAGGTTTCATATATATAACTCACGTGGTGATTATCAAATCAGTTTAGTAATAATAAGCTATACGAAGAAACAAATGGTTTACGATTAGATTTAGTTTAAGGAAATCAAAGGTCGAACATAAAATAATCATGAACATGTGAGTGCGATATCGATTACGTTTTCATGTCATAAACGAATATAGGTTATAGGTCGAGCAAGAACACAAGCACAAAGCAGTGAATACCTCTAGATCGGATTCGGAACAGATCAAAAGAACACCGACTTCAATCCCCACAATCACCACACCACTATCACGCAAGGTTAGAATACCAGGACGAAAAAGAAACGCTCACCCACCTTCTCTTAAACCACAGTACCTCTTGGAAAGAAGATAATGCTACTTTGAGTTGTATTTTGTTTTTAGGGTTTTGGGTAAAGGAGCAAATGAGAGGTGAGATTCGGTTTGTTTAAATTGAGAACAAATGGGAGAGTGGGCTGGAAATTATGGCCGAGTCTAAAGGGAGGAGTGGAAGACTATTTCTTTTCAATATTTCAAGTAGTTTCACATATTCAGGATATAGAGATTGTGTACAGATAAGGTAAAAAAAAATCAGACCTATACACTTATATATATAACGTGTGACATATTTTAGAAGGTGTAGACTAGGTCCAAAATATTGTAATGTGTGATATTTACTTAGCAAAATAGATTGTGTCGAAATGTAGATATATACTTAGGATATAGTTTCATGCTTGTGGTTTAGTATTCTCATTTCGTAATTATACTTATAACATAGACATTTAAGTTATTCAAATGTTCAAAGAGCTAATGAAATATTCGTATTAAATGACCAAAAGTTATTCCGGATTTCAGGTTATTATAAAAATACTTAAGTTGTTAATCCTACTTTGTTGAGATTAGATCGCACTCAAGGATAGCAAGACTTGATAATACATCTTTAACCTGAGTGTGAGTTATGAATCGATGTAAATCCTTATCGTCTTGAAGGATGACATATTAATTTAATATATTGCTCTAAGCCTCATGACACTCAAAACTTAACAGTACCGCGCAGACGGTCAGAACAATCCAAATTAATGGCATGAGTTATGGCCCTCTATAGGATATTGCCAAATTCCTATTTCAAAGTCAAATAAAGTGTATCTGAACCTATCTAGCTAGCAATTAAGGCCACCTTCTAGATATTTCAAACAGGCAGTCAGCCTTCACAGATCTGTTCACTATATTCGCGTCCACCTCAGTGGTTAATGGTTCATGATGGGAGGGACTTTAAATAAAGGCAATAATCGGGAACTTAGGCAATATCAGTCAGGTAAAACATACATAAAAATACTTGCGTTCTGTTTAATAATATGTATCTCCCGAAGGGATAGAAAAGAAAATGTTTAAATGAAGGCATACGAACTCATAGAAATTCATAAAAGTTTATGGTACTTAAGCATGTAAAGGCAAGAATTATGTTTTAACAGCAAATAGAATGAAGTAACAACTTAGTAAAATCTTTAAGGTAAAACGAGTAATTCCATAGGTAAAACGAGCATGTATCTCCCCCAAAGAGTTTATAAAGTTATTTAAACAGATAAAAGTGGGGCTATGACTCACGGAAAACAGTGAAAGTTTCTAAAGTACTTGAAAAAATAAATAAATATAGTTGAGCATGTATCTCCCCTAAAGAGTATAAAACAAGTAATAAAAGAGTAGGGGCTACGACTCACCTTAGCTGTAAGGTCAAAGTAATGTTATGTCAAAAAGTATCACGAGAACGGCTCCAACACAGGACCTGGATAATAATAAGGAAGTCTGAGATGCTGACGGTTTTGGCCTAATACGGATAATGATTGAAAAGGTATCGGATGACGAAGTGGTTTGCGATGAGAGTGAATGATATGCTTAAAATGCTTAAAGTTCAAAAATAATATTATATATAATATTATCTTGTTTTTATGTCTTTTAAATCATGAATATCGTTTCTTCGAAAATGGTTTGAATAAAACGTAAAGTTAATCGTTAAAATCCGTTATATATGAATATAAACGTTATAAGTTTAAATATTAAACAAACGTATGAAATGCATGTGAATGAAATGAGAATGCGTAAAATATGAAATGGAAATGAAATTAAAATAAAGTTACTGTTGATCCTTGTAATTATACAAATTTTACATTTTTAACCCTAACGGTGTAACATTTGCACCGTTAGTCCTTTAATTACATTTTTAGTCCAAAAGTTCCCCAAAATGACATATTTAACTATAAAGTTACTGTTTTATCAACATATATCCTCAAGTTACTGGTTTGACTGTTTATACCCTGTTTTTACAAAGTTAGCAGTTTTGGTCCTTCTAGTTGAAAGTATTTGCAAATTTAGTCCTTTTTGTTCAAAAAGAAAGGGAATATAATTCCGAGAGTTTTACTAGTTTTATAAAGCTTATTGGACTACTTTTCAACTGCTTATTACACAGCTAGCTTATTTTTGAGTTAAATGGGCTTTTAAAGTTTGAAATTAAGGCCCATTAAAGATTTAAGAGGCGTGGGCTTTTAAGGACAAATGGGCTTTGGTTTGGGCTCAACTTAAGTTCATAAAAACATTACAATAGGGCTTAGTTGGACTGCTTAAACGAATAAGCCAAAAACAGCTTAATTGGCTTATTAGCCCACTCGCAATTTATAAAAGGTTTAAAGAGATAGCGAGTGGCGTTTGGTTTGGGGATTTTAGAAAGCTTTTAAGGGCTTGTGAGGGGAATCACAAAACATGATTTTGATTAACGAGCTAGTGAAGAATCAGTTGGGGCGATAAAATTAAGGGGTCGCGTTTATGAATTGGTTTTTATAGGATCATTTCTAATCGAGTTCGACATAAGTAAGTAAATAACGAAATAATAAATAATGTGAAATGCGATATGAGAACTAATTAAAATGAGTTCGAAATGAAATGGAATAGACTTGGAAATGTAATACTAATGCATAAAAATGAAATCCTAGCCTTCCATAGAGGAGGCGTTATATAAGAAACGTAAAGTAAATAAACGAAAAGGTAAGGAAATGAAATGAAATATATATATACGTGCGAAATATAAAGAAACAATGCATGAAAATGATGTGATTCGAATAGAAATGATTTAAGGAGGGTTTAGAAGACTTACAACACCACAAGGGTGGAGTTATATGTCCAAATGATCAAGATAGGTCTCGAATCAAGGGTATACGTTCTAAAATGAATTCGAATGGTGAGATATGATTCTTGGCTTACTTCGAACTGAATTGGCAGGAGATTTTACTAGTATGAGAGAGTGTGTGTGAGTGTAATACAAGTGGGAAAAGGTATACGTTTGGTTTTATAGAAATGCATGCATGTTACGGTTTTTAGATATCAACTTGTGCCACTTGTGTATTATTCGAATATGGCAGGGATTGGGATAGGATAAAGGGAATATTGTCAGCATTTAAGAGCTTAGGAGAGGGTTATAAGGCATGGGAAAGTCATTAAAACCGAATAGAAATGTATATGTGCGTATATGCGATCGTATGATTTATATAAAGGTCCAAAAATGAGTTTTAACGTGTGATATGGTAGAATAATGTAAGAAAGGTAGTTATAAACTCAAAATAAGTATTAGGAAGTCGAATTACTTGGTAAAAATTAGTTTGAAATGATTTGGATAAAAAATGAAATATTGTCAAACGGTTTGGAAAATTTTGCGACCAAGGTTTACTTTGGATCTCGTTAGCCTAGTAAATGTTCAAACTAGAAAGTGATATTCGACATACCCATTATTTGGTTGGTGAAGAAACGTGAGGTACAAAAATTAGGATAGTTTGTATGTCGAATTCGAAAATAAATGGGGCAATGCTTAGAAGTTCTAGTCGACAGAATTTAAGAAAGAAAATGAATGCAAGTTGTGGATTGGGCTTAATGAATAGTAACAGGCTATATTTTGGGCTTAGGAATAGTATAAGAGTCCGTTTGGGTTATAATAAATGAGTTGGGTTACTTGTGGTCCGTGTGTGAGCTCGTTCCAATGTTTTGAGAATTAAATGTAACATAATAAACAAAATTTTAAATTTTGCTCGTAAAAATGGGTAATTGAACTGTAATAGTAATTTAATACATAGTTAACATTTACAAATCATAGGGGATTTTTACAGGTTGCTACAAAGCAAACCCTTAATAACTTAAGCTAGCATGTTAAAGTAAAGAGAAGATAAACAAATAATCAAACAATACATAGACATATCGAATGATCAAAGGAATAACTTATCTCTATTGAAACATGAAGTTCAAAGGCTGTAAAAGCCTTACAAATGCAGTAAAAATCGTATAGGGTTTTCCTCTCCAAAGTGTTACACGAATTAATGAAAACATGCGAAAGTATATATAGATTTACAATTGTGACGGCGTCACTTGTAAAGTGTGACGCCGTCAGCACGCCTCCAATTAGGGTTTCGTATTCTCCAAGTCGCCGTTGTGACGACGTCGCTTAGGATCTCTGACACCGTCATGTGATGTCTGAAGCCGTCACTTTGTATTTTTTGAGCCGTTACTTGTTAACTTTGTATGAAATTTTGGTCTTCAAATACACCTGACGCCGTGAGGTTATAAGATTTTCAAATTTCTCTGTGGCGTCGCTTGTTAATTCTGAGCCAAAAATCCATCTTCATTTGCATGTGACGGCGTCACGTTGTAACTTGTGACGCCGTCAGATCTCCTTATCTGACAGAATTCGCGATTTCACCATTTGCTTAACTTTTTCGTCGTTTCAAGCCCAAAACATGCCATTTTCCAGATTTCTCATCCCAGGTACCTAAAATGCAAAAAGAAATGATTTAGGGAAATATTTGATCATATAAATACGATTTCGGCCTTAAATGACCCCTTAAAAAGCTACCAAATAATTCCTCATCAAATATCCCTACACTTGGGATTTGCTTGTTCTCAAGCAAATATGCTTTTATCCTAGTCAATTTACAAGTTAGGGGTCATTTAACATTAATATAAAAGTAATTACAACACACAATCGCTCCACGTTAGTCGTAACAAGCACGGAAATTATATACTAGCACCTCACATAATGTGTGTGGATTCTCACATCTCTCGGGTGTATAAAGTTATATAACATATGGAAACAGGAAAATAAAACACTTTCTACCTGTCATAGCACATAGATTACCATAGGTTTAGGAACGGATCAAACCTCCACCACTTTGGCGTAAGTACCTAGGATAAATTATCAAAGAGGTATTTTAAAGGGTTGTAACGTTAGGTTTAAGGGTATGGAAAACACGGTTTTGTTGGATAAAGGGAATTTTTACTGGTGGCAAGTCAATTATCTTGGTCAATTACATATACAATGAGGCGTTGCTAAGCCAAGACTCGACTTGCTAACTACTAACTCTTTTTGCATTTTTCATACTTTCTTGACTTAAAAAAAAATAAAAATAAAAGACGGGATGGTAGTCCGTATATTTTTTTTCTCTTTTTTTTTTTTTTTTTTTTCTTTTTTTTTTTTTTTTTTTTTTTTAATCATTTTTTTTCTTTTTTTTTTTTTTTCATTTTTTTCGAATTTTTTTTTTTATATATATATATATATAGGGGGGAGTTAAAATAAAAAGAGGTTTTTTGGTAAAAAGAATAAGAAGAATTTTGGACCCTTAGATTTAAAATTAATGAATGAGATTACACTAAAAAATTAATTAAGGCCGAAAGGGCAATACCGTCTTTTAATGAAAAATCCTAAACACGGTTATATAAAATAACCGCACGTTTCTTTCTCATGGGATGAGATCAAATAAAAAGATGATTTTTGGTAAAAAGAATAAGAAGGATTTTGGGCATTTGATTTAAAATCAATGGATGAGATTAACTTTCATCCTAACTAACCATTAAGGGTATAAAAGTAACTTTAACACTCTAACAATAACAACCTGTAAACCCATATAAACCCAGCATTCTTCTTCCACTAACAGCCTATAAACCCACCATTCTTCTTCCACTCCACACACCAAAACACACAGAGAAGAAACACAAAGATACACCCAGCATTCTTCTTCCACTCCACACACCAAAACATACGATTCTAATTAGGGTTTATTTCCCTATAAACACACAGATAATCCTACATATTCAATGCGTTCTCCAATTTTCAATCAAATTAGGGCTTGTAAAAACTAAAATTAGGGTTTGTAAAACCAATCGGTTACAATTGTGGATTATAAGCTCAATTTCCAATTTTTTCAGAATGTCATCGATTCATTATTACAATTGTGGATTATAAGCTCAATTTTCCAAAATGTCATCGATTAATAATAGTGATAATCAAGGTATGTATTATTTATTTATTTATGTTTTTGTAAGTTTCTGCAATTTTAGATTTTTTGTAAATTTTACCTCACAGATTAGTGTTATTACAGTTTTTGATGCACAAATTATTGCTTTTAGTTTAATATGATATATAAATTAGTGTTATTAGTTTAGTTTTTTGAATTTTTGTATTTGTAGTAGAATTTGATGCTTAAATTAGTGTATTTCTGAGTTTTTTTGTGAATTTTTACAGTATCCGAGGCATACATTATTGCTTTTAGTTTAATAAGATATATAAATTAGTGTTATTAGTTTAGTTTTTTGAATTTTTGTATTTGTAGTAGAATTTGATGCTTAAATTAGTGTATTTGTGACACAAATTAGTGTTTTTGTATTTAAATTTATATTTTTTAGTAATTTGATGCACAAATTAGTATTAAATTTTTTACAGTAAATAAATTCGCGTTACAAGTGTGATTTGATCAAACATTGATTCTGTGTGGAATTTTGATGCACAAATTTGTGTTATTCGTGTAATTTTTTTAAAGTTTGTTTTTTTAGTAGAATTTTGATGCATAAACTAGTGTTATATTTTTTTATATATATTTTGTTATTACTGTTACTGTCATAATCTGATTATTCTTCCTTTTTCTTTTCATAGTTGATGCTTGTGACCCTATAGTTGTTGATAACCTACGGATGAGAAAAACATTGGGTCTTGTTCGTGTGGCAGAAGATGGTAAAAAGTTTTACAAACCCAATGTTTCAGATGACGTTAAACCATTAAAGGGTAAATTGTTTAAGACATTAGAGGATGGTATACAGTTCTACAAAACATACGCGAAGCTTAGTGGTTTTGAGGTTCGAAAATCTACTCAATATAATAGAAAAGATGGTAAATTGAAGCAGATATATATTGTTTGTAGTAGAGAAGGATTTAAGCCGATTGCACCTATGGACACGTTGGTTGATAATATCGATAATCAAGAAATTAAGAAGCCTAAGGAAAAACGTAACAGGCCTTCATGTAGGTGTGGATGTTTAGCAAAGTGCATTTTTGAGATCACAAATGAGAATAACTATGTAGTTTATTCGTTTGATGAAGAGCATAATCACCCGTTTGTTGATGAGGATGATATCCCACTTTTAAAGTCTTCTAGGAAATTGACATTCTCAAAAAAGCAACTTTTATTCCGGGTTTCAAATAACAATGTAGGTCCGATGAAAGCTTTCAAGATGATGAAAGAGCTGTTTGGTGGGTTTCATGAAATCGGTGCAACATCAGTTGATTGTAAGAATTTTAAACGGGGTATCAATTTGTTCATAGGGGAGTTTGATATGGAAATGGTTGTTGAACTGTTGATGAATAAGCAGGAGTATATACCTGGATTTTCATGCGATTATTTCACCAATAAGGATGGTGCTCTTGCGGGTTTGTTCTTGGCGGATGAGGTTGCAAAGAATAATTACCTTTTTTTCGGTGACGTCGTCTCATTTGATGCAACATTTCGCTCTAACAAGTTAGTTTTTATACTGAGTAAATATTTGAGCACATATAAAACAGTAAAGCAACGTAATTTATGTGCAACATGGTTTTTGTAGGTATAAGATGGTGTTTGTTCCATTTACTGGTATAGATAATCATCATTATAGTGTAACTTTTGATGCTGCCTTGCGGTCAAAAGAAACATCGGAATCATATGCATGGTTATTAAGGGCTTTTAAGAAGGCTTTCGGTAGTGAACCTAAGGTTGTGGTTACAGATCAGGATCCCGCAATGAAGATAGCTATTGAGAAGTTGTTCAGCAATTCAAGACATCATTTGTGTATGTGGCATATAATGGAAAAATTATCTACTAAGGTTAGTACATTTGTTTTCTGCATTAATATATTGTTTTTGGTCGGGTTGGGTTGAATTGCAAGTGCATTAATATATTGTTTTGTGCATTAAAAATTATCTATATTGTGAACCCATTTTTAATGCACAAAACAGTCTTATATCAAACCATTTTTAATGCACATAATAGTTTTATATCAAACCATTTTTAATGCACAAAACTATATATTATTGCAACAAAATTGAACGAACAAACTATATATGATAGTATAGAAAATTAGTAGTTTGTAGGCTGTTGTGTCTTGATATGCAGGCGCAAATTTTAGTAGTTTTATCATAGAAATTTTTTTATGTATGCTTATTTACACTTCTGAGCGATATAACAGGTAGCACCAGTGATTTGTAAACATAAGACGTTCAAAAGGCGTATATGTGATATTGTATGGACCGATACCATTGAGCCATCTGAGTTTGAACGAGAATGGGATTCAATAATTAATGATTTCGAGCTTAAATCCAATAACTGGTTTAGAGACATGTTTGCACTAAGGTTTAATTGGATACCATCATATTACAGGGACGAGCCAATGTCCAGTTTAATGCGCACAACATCTTGGTCTGAGAGTGAGAATCACTTTTTTGGTCAGTTGACTAGTACCACGCTGACTCTTGTTGAATTTGTCAGCCACTTCGAGACTGCAATGGATGTTCAGAGATATACTCATCGAACAAACCAACACAAAACTCGATATACCACACCTGATCTATTTACATACTATGTTCTTGAAAAGCAGGCACGTGAAATCTACATTAGGGCAATCTTTTATGATATTCAAGATGAGATTTGTGCATCAATCACTGATTGCATGTCGATGAGTGTGATGGTGATAGATGGTTCGCACAAATTCTGCATTAAGGAGATAGGACCAGATGCTACTTCTCAAGGGTTATTTGAGGTATTATTCTAGTTAAATTCAATTCACTTAGCACATAAATGCTTATTTACATATTCAAACATAGTTGACATATAGTACTATTCTTTTTTATATGTTTAAATCTTTTCTCAATTGTAGGTTCTTTTCACTCCTTCTAATGTTACGTTGTCATGTAGTTGTAAGAGGTTTGAGAGGTATGGGTTGCTGTGTCGACATAGTTTTTATGTACTCAGGATTTTTGGTGTTAATGAATTTCCATATAAGTATGTGTTGAAACATTGGACAAGAGATGCAGTTACACCTGTCAAATGAGCTGTATTTGATGCAAGAAACAAGTTGAGTGATGGAAGTGTTCGAGATGAAATTGTAAAGGAAATTATTGGTTCTGTTGAATATTGCGTGGACAAACTGGCTTCAAGCATTAAAGAGCTAGCAATCTACCGAGACCGTTTTCAGGATCTAAAGTCAAAAATTGATGCTGAGTTGCCAAATCAACGCCCAATGACCGATCATGAATTCATATCTTCTGCATTAGGTGTTTCAAAACCTTCAAAAGTTCATATTCACAATCCACTTCAAGGTAGGAGAAAAGGAGATCGATCTAATTCTAGGATAATTCCTCCTAAAGAGCGTGCAATGACTGATGGTGCAAAGAAAGGGAGACAATGTAAAAAATGTGGGGAACAAGACGCAGACCATGATTCTCGGAACTGTACAAAATTTCAACAAAAAAAAAGGAACATGCTTGATGCTTAGTTTAGTTACACAATACAATTTTGTGCATCAAAACTGATACTTAGTTTGTTTACACAATACTATATGTGCATCAAAACTATCATTCATTTGTAATAATACACTTGTCATTGTTTGAAATTATAGATTTTTTTTTTTTTTTTTTTTTTTTTTTTGAATCATGTATCAGAAACTATGTTACTATCTTTGCAGTTATAGTATGTGTTTTGATTCTTGTAATTTTAATGCACATTTAGCTTAATTTTCAAGCAGAAAACAGCTTTATTTTCATCGTAAAAGAAATTGCTTAAATATATGATAGTTGTATGGGCGTTTGGCACAGTGGGACAATTACTTTTGCAGTTTTATGGGTGTTTGGCACTGTTGTTTATGGGCGTTTGGCGCAGCAGCGGGTCTGGTCTATATATAGTTTTTTTTGGGTGTTTGGATTTACATCAGTTAATCTGGTTTAGATTGTCAATTTCTCTTTAATGATCTTGTTTATGAATTGGTTGCCTTTGGTTTGTATTTTGTTTGCGGTTCTCGGTTAGTTAATATATTGCCTTTTCAAAAAAAAAAAAAAAAAATTATAAATTAAAAAAAAATGATGCACATTTAGCTTAGTTTTCATGCATTTAACAGCTGTATTTTAAACACATCAGACTAATAAGAGAAACAAATATATTAAGCACTATATGGTGTTTTTTTTTTATATTTTAAATAGAACACTTTTATATATGGTGTCCCTGCACATCAGTCCAATCAGAGAAACAAAACACTTTTAACATCATATGAAAACTAATGCGTTTTTAGCTTAATTTTCATGCACAAAACACCTCAGGCCAATCACCTCAGGCCAATCAGAGAAACAAACCTTTAAAGCAATGCAAAACTTAAAAAAAAAAAAAAAAAAAAAAAAAAAAAAAAAATTCACATCAAAGATATTTAAAATTGTATTTCATAACAATAAGGGATACCATTTCCAAATGGAATCGCAAACCTAATACAATTCAACAAAAGTATAGCATTTTTAAATGCAGTTCAACTAAGACACGTTCCTAAACAAAGCACGATAAACTAAGAAATGTACAATAACGTACAAAAACGTAAAATTACTTACGAAATCATATGAAAATGGAAGAAAACGTAAAAAATGAACGAAAACGTAATAAAACAGACGAAAACATAAAAAAATAGACGAAAACATAAACGAAAACATAAAAATCAAACGAAAACGTAAAAAAAAAAGACGAAAACATAAAAAACAAACGAAAACATTAAAAACATACGAAAACGTTAAAAAACAGACGAAAACTTAATAAAGCGGACGAAAATGTAAAAAAAACAGACGAAAACGTAAAAACGGATGAGAACGTAGAAAAACAGACGAAAACGTAAAAAATAGACGAAAACGTAAAAAAAAAAGATGAAAACGTAAAAAAAAATGGGCGAAAACGTAAATAAACATAGAAAACGTAAAAAACGGATGACAGCGTAGAAAATGAGATGAAAACGTAAAAAAACAGACGAAAACGTAAAAAAGGGTCGAAAGCGTGGAAAACGTACCAAAACGTAAAAAAAATGAACAAAAACATATAAAACGGATGATAACGTATAAAACAGTAGAAAACTTATCTTTGGCACTCCGTATTTCAAGCGATTGCTTGTTTCACACTTAACATTTTAGTATCATTTGACAAAAGGGTTTATATTCTCGAATCACAAAATAATATTTAAAAAAAAAAAAAAAATTAATATCCGAAAAAACAAACAGTCTACTACCATGCAGATGAAGACTTTAGATGTGCCTCTTCTTTTGTAGACATGGTTTGCAGATGAAGAGGTAAAAGCTCTGAAAAAACAAATGACACCTAAGTGTACATGCACAACCTATGCTTTATGAACTTGATGATGTTGAGTTCTTATCTTAAATTGCATGCCTCATTCTTATCATGAGATATTGATGTCCGAGATTCATGAAGATAAGCCTCAAAGTCAAAAGAAGGACTTTTACATATATATTCAACCAACTCATAATCAAGGGTATAAACGGAGCGGTCATAATTCATTTGCATGCTAACCTTTATGTCCTTTATTAGCTTCTCTTTGAGTTCCGCTTGGCACGTGGTTCACTTCGCCTCAATATTGCACGGTTTGGCATTCATATAAAGAGGCTCATGTGATATTTAAAGGGGCAAGGGCATTCTCACTTGTAGCAATTTTTAAGAAATGAAGAAACAAGAAGAACGGTCAAATTGTTATCCTCGGGTTGAGTAGTCCCCAAAGACCCTTTTTGTAATTTAACTATTTGCATAAACCATAAACAAATCACGTTTCATGATATGCTATCTCAGTACATTTATTAACTTGATATTAATGGGTTGCTAAAAGAACTTAAATGTACTAAGATCACCTTGAATGAAAACTAAACATCTTTATAATAATAATAATAATAATAATAATAATAATAATAATAATAATAATAATAATAATAATAATAATAATAATAATAATAATAATAATAATAATAATAATAATAAAGTATAGTTATTAGCATTGTTGTAAACTTGTGTCAACCATTTTAACATACGATAACAAAGTACTTTATAAAAGTACTAACATGTGTTAATAGACCCGTGTGTTATATGGACGACCACATATAAAATTCATCTAATGGTCTTAATTTGGCACTTAAAACTACACATCTAGTCCCTAAAACCATTATGCAGAAAAGGATATAGTAATAAAGTTTAAATTATTTAAAGAAAAAATAAGGTATTTGAGTCACAATGCTAATTTGGACTTGATGCATACCTGCAACTAAACAGATGCACTACATGAAGCATAATGTTTTCGTTGTTAGTGTTGGAACCCACTTTCTGATGGTTGTCGAGCCAACTCAACAAACGTGGCTTATAACCTATTGAAATATTATAGCCATATAAGAATTTTTTTGAACAAACCATATAAGATATGAGTACATCAAAACACTCTTTCCATGTTCAGTAAGAAGAGCTTCTGTTTTGGGCTTATATAGCCGGCTTATGGCTTATTTTGTTTTGGGCTTATGTTTTGTACGCTCACTTTTTGTGGCTTATTTTGAAACTTCCCGGCTATATAAGCCGAAAAGTTTAAAAATAAGCCACAAAAACTGAGCTTATAAAACATAAACCGGAAACCAAATAAGCCATAAGCCGGTTATATAAGCCGAAACAAACACCCCCTTAACCAACCCGTAGCATATTCAAAAAGTGAACCATTGAGATTCAAAAAGTATTTCCGTTGACTGTTATTAAATATAGCATCAAGCCAGAATTATGAAAAACTTTTAACTTGCCATACAAAGTTACAAACACATTCAACTTTTAAATATACACCATATACACTGCAATAATGAATTTAAAATATGCTAAAAGACCATGATTCTATAAAAAGATATAAAAAAATCATAGCATCTATCTAAACTTCTTTTAAGACATTTCATCGAACACGGTTCATGCACTCGTTAAATTCGTTCAATATACTAAACGTCATCATAAAATAATTGTTGTTATGAACGTCAACATCAAATTCACATACAATGTCCGAATCTAGTCATTTCAAACAATGAAGAAACTGTGGAATAAAACCATTTAAACATACAAATATAGGGAAGCACCTTGAAGTTAATGTTAGACAATATAAAACCCCGTAGGTAATCTTTTATTATTCATCACTATTTATAGATTACAAAGGTAGCATAAACTTAACCCTAATGGACCCTAAGCCCACAGACGGGATTGGGCCTAATTTATTCTCTAACACTCCCCCGCAGTTCGAGCGGCGAAATCGCGAAAGCTCGGTCAGACTGGAGTAGTAAACTAGAAAAGAAAATAAAAACAAAACATTAACGTAATAAAAACATAACTGTAGTCGACTCGTATTAAAACCGAATCAATGATCGACTTTAGTCGACTGGTACCAACGGTCGTTTAAGTCGACCGGTAACAAAACCGTACCAACGGTCGACTTTAGGGACTGGTACCAACGATCAACTTTAGTCGACTGATAACAAAGTCGTACGAACAAACGACTAACAATCAAACAACTAAACAACTATAAACATTTTTTTTATTTTTATTTTTTTATTATTATTTTTTTTTACAAAAGGTACGAGGATAAGTTCACTAATTTAAACATACAAAAAAATAATGTTGTTACATTGGGTCAATGTAAAACTTATCACCAGCACGTTAAATACAATATCTTTTCATTAGTCAATTTAGTAACTTCATCTCCTTCGTTGAAACAGTGACCACAACCAAAACGACCATGGCCACGACCGCCGCCAAAACGGCCACCGTTGTCTCTGCCGCCGGTACCATGGCGGGTTTGTGTTTTTGGTAGCAGCAAGAAGAACATCAACAACAACAATAACACACAACGATCGACCAAAAGCATGATAACTAGTCGACTGTGATCACAACCAAACCAAGAATCGACTAAGTAACTAAAACACACGTCGACCGGTTATTACTAGAAACCAACGATCGACTACAAATTAGTAGAACCGGGGAGATTTAAGGAACGACTGGAGAGTGATGGATTGGATTATTTATTTATTTATTTATTCTTTAAAAGTGACGGCTATTTTGTATAAGTAGGGTTTGACGGTGGTCTAGGGGAGGCGGCTCAACATAGCCACCTAGGTCTGAGAATCAGACCCGCTCCGATAACATGTTAGACAATATAAAAACCCGTAGGTTATCATTATAATCAATCAGTACCTAAAAAAAAGCCAAAAAAAAACTAATAATCAAATTGAGTAATTCATTTTTCTTTAATGCACAACCAGATTACTCAATTGAGTAATTCGTTTCATATTGATTGTCAATTAAAAAGAAATGAAAAAAAAACCGTAAAATTGACGTGAAACAAATACTAAAGTAAAAAAATCCAACCTTGTACCAATTTGAGAGTAGGAAAGCTTGAAATTTTAGATTGGGAAAGTTTGAAATTTGA
The DNA here is from genome assembly GCA_021014915.2 of Artemisia tridentata subsp. tridentata. Taxonomy (NCBI): domain Eukaryota; kingdom Viridiplantae; phylum Streptophyta; class Magnoliopsida; order Asterales; family Asteraceae; genus Artemisia; species Artemisia tridentata. Next base: position 147,076,273 of record CP139502.1, on the reverse strand, counting down.
TGAGATATCATAGATGGTTACATTGCATAATTTTCGTTTGATATTAAATGAGGGTGGAAAGTCAAACATTGGTGACTAAATGGCTGAGATAGATATGTAGACGTGAAATTGTTGACATGGCGTAAATGACGTGGAGTAGTTGCCAGCATGGATTAAATGACGTGTACACATTTAAAAAAACCTTCTTTTATTATATATACTAGCCTATAGACCCGTGATAAATCACGGGTGGCTAATAAAAATTTACTTAATAAAAAGGTTGAAGTTGTGAACTTGTGATACAAATGTATTAAAATTGAACTATAAAATAGAATAATTATGAAACTTAGTTTTCTTGTTTAGTAACAACAAATTGAACCGTTCAAAAACAAATGGAGAAAAAAAATTGGCAAATGTGTGACTTTGTTCAATCTTCACAATAAAGGAAAACGTTAAAGTTATTTTGAATAGGTTGAATTTCGATTAAAAGTAATATGTATTTGAAGATATATGTTTGACGACTGAACATATCTAAAGTTTCAATAAACATTTAATAACCACGGTCAAAAAAAAAAAAAAAAAGGCCAAAATATATTTTTTGTATGATAAAAAAGCATATTAATCTTATTTTCTCCACATCAAGTGTAGCTTCTTCATCCTTTTTAGTAAAAAAATGATTAGTAGAACAGTGGATTGACATGCAAATGCATTAAGAAAACTTGCAGAGTAGTCTCAGTATGCCTTGTAACAAAATGAAGTAACAAAAACCAATACGTAACCACAAGTGTGGGAGTTAATTCACCACATACTTATTGAGTAGAATATATAAACTTTTTAATTGCTTATTTACTTAATTAATGAACAAACACTATTGTACATGCTAAAAAAATTTCAAATATGAATATCAATTACATCACAGAACTCCCACAATCGACTTTTTTCGTTCCCCACAATCAGATCGTTTGAAAGGCAGGGTACGAAAGCGTAAGCGAACTCGTCGATTTCGAGCCTTGAATATAACCAACATGATTTCATTTAGCAACTATGTTCAAAATTAAGTTTAGACACAACTAACTTGCAATAATCCAAACTTCATTGTCTTAGCCTACATTTTGGAAAGAACTGAAGGTAATGTTTTGATGCATTAACCACAATTATCTACCATAAACATGCATCAATTAATAAGAATTTTGACATTAGATACTAATAGTAGTGAGGTCTAAAACATTGTTGTCTCATATCCTTAGCAGCGGGTCAGATTGGGTTTGGGTAGCAACGGGTATATGATACTTGACGCCATTCAACATTGTACATATAAGAAGAAATTTAATTGTCCAAATTAAAACAACGAATGCATCATAAAAATCTTAATATTGTACGATGTACATACTCGATGATAACTACTTTCTGCATCCCGTATAAGAAGCTAATTCATTATAGTCGGTTGCATCTCCAAGCTCAAGATGCCTGATCTCACCATATGTCAGCATCATTTTTTCTTGAACTCTACAAATAAAACTGAAGAATGTAATCAAGTTGCATGTAAGCAAGTTCATTAACACATAAATTTAGTCATTTGTACCCATATCTCATAGTATTCATTACCCAATCTGTCACACCCATCCTTGTCATGCATGTAGTAAAGGTTGATATACGCGATCAGCCGATCATCATATTTTAAGACAATTACATGCTAGGCATGAGCACATAAGGGCCCAAGAAGTCGCTCAACACCCTTTATATCATCATCGACCGTCAAACCCGCAATATTATGTTTGAGTAATTGACATTGTGAAACCGTAGAGACTAAATCAAAAAAGAAAACAATCTTAAGAGAAATAAATAACACAATATGCGTAGACTCCTCCAAAAGTATCGCTAAATACTAACATGAATATGATACCAACAAATATTAACACCTACTCTCTTTAAGTGAGGGTTTACATATACCAAAAATGACATCAAGTACTCGTAACAGTTAGCAAACCCATCAAACATAAACTAAATTGCAAGTCTAATCGGACCTAAAAACGATCAATTTTCACCTTGAATGTAACATGCCTACATAAAGAACTAAAGAATGCAAACGAAACATTCGTAAAGACCTCTAAAGAAACAATTTTAAATAAAAAAATAGTGAAACATAAATTTCCATAGCTCATACAGTCATGGTTTTGCAGCACTAACCTGAATCTCGAACACCATTAACTTTCCATAGTACTCGAACACCATTAGCTTTCCATAATAATCTCGAACACCATTAGTTGTGAGAGTATGCAAATGTAGAAAAAAAACCCACCAAATAACCCACAAAAACTTATTTGCTTGATCCCATCTAAAATATCAATCGACTCATATATTAAAAATTGAGAATCAGTACCCACAAAAAAACCAACATAAAAACTAATAATCAAATTGAGTAATTATTTTGACTTATGAGAACCCACAAAAAAACTAATAATCATTTTAACTAATCGATCTATATACTTATGAGTACCCACAAAAAAACCCAACCCATCAAATTGACGTAAAACACTGATGAGTAAACATACCTTGTACCAATTTGATTGGATGTTAATATACCCTCAATCAAATCGAATTCATATTGAATATGAATTGTAAAAACCCAAAATTATGAGTAAACATACCTTGTACCCTTTTGATTTTAGGAAGTTTAAAAATTGAGATGAAAGAAAAACATAACAATTAGATGTTGAATGATATTGAAAAAATCATAGATGGCAAGATTGATTGATTGTCGATTGATATTGAAGGAGGGTTGAAAGTCAAAAGAATGTCGAGTAAATGCTGGGAGAAATCAATTGAATGGATGACGTGGCATTTGTGAGGTGGCTTTTATTGACAGCATGGCTTTAATGATGTGGCAGGAATTCAAATAAACATTCTTATATGTGTGTGTGTGTATATATATATATAGTATATATATATATATATATATATATATATATATATATATATATATATATATATAGTGTAACTTTATTTTCAGAACCCTGTTAAGTGCGAGAACTACGAGAACCCATTTTAAACCATTGGATTAGTTGATCAATGGTCAAAAATGAATGTGGCATATTTGTAAATATATAGAAACAGGTCATATCTGATAAAAAGAGAAAAGGGTATTATAGTCATTGCAAAATTAAAAATTAAAAGGATTTTAAGTATATCCTTTTAAAACCGTCATTTTAAGTAACAGAGTATTAACTTTTCATCAATTTATTTCTCTCTCCTCCATTCTCAAAAACCTAGCAGCCTTCTCTCTCAATCTCTTGTACAAACACCATTTTTGACAGCCTCCAACCATAACTCCTTCCATCTGTCATCATCACCATCGCGATTGACGGCCAAGATTTGGTTGCAAGTGATCTAGGGTTCATCAATAGTATTAGGTACGTAAATATTTTTTTTTACTCCATTCTTTAGATTAGATTATATCTTGATCTTTTCTTTACAATAGTTTTTTAAAATAGATTTTTGTTTTTCAATTTGGATCTTGAAGTTAACGGTTTGATTTAACATCACTAAAATTGGTTATTGTTCTTATAAGTGGTTTGAATTTGAGTTTTTATTTTAATTTTAATTTTCGAATTAATTATTGTATAGGTTTTATTCGAATCAAATTTGAGTTTTTTTTTTTTTTTTTTTTTTCGTATTAATTAAGGGTTTTTATTTATTTTTTTTTTTATTTATTAAAGATTAAACTGGTTTTCTTTTTTGGGTTTTACCAATTGTTTTGGATAATGGGTTTTGATAGCATTTTTGATAGAGTAGCACTTAATATTTTGGATCATTAGTTTGTGTTATGTTGGGCTTTGCAATTATTCTTGTGATGTTTGGTTTTACAATTTTTTACTTAATAAACTTTTATACATATTTGATTTTGATAAAATTAATATAAGAAAGTGCAAATAAATAAAGAACGAGATTGGTACAAATAATATATGAGGCCGCATAATTAGAATGTGTGAAGACATTTTTACATAAAATTTCTATCCATCTAAGATCTGAGTTGAAGAAGGCAAATAAATAAAAAACGAGAGTGATATAGGATATGAAGAAGGCATAAAGCCAATTGTTGAGAGATCCTTTTGGGCTAAATACGTGAGTACTCTTGTTTTCAAGCATCCTTTTCTTATACCATTTCTGTATAAAACATATATGTTTACGTATAAAACATATATGTTTTGTATATGTAAGCATATAAAACATGTATGTTTACGTATAAAACATATATGCTTTGTGTTTGGATTATATGTTTACGTATAAAACATATATGTTTTGTATTTGGATTATATATGTTTAGCATACATAAAAAAATTGGTCTCCAATTTATTTGTGTTTTCTAGTTAAGCTTGAGCATGTGTCTTATATTATCTTGGGTTTTATTTTAAAAGTATTTAATCTTGAATATTATTTTTTCTAGGCGTGACAATATGTTCTTTGAAGGCGTGCACATATGTTTTAACGAATTTGATGAGAAACTGGAAGTGCATGTATGTTCTTGGAAGGCGTGCATGTATGTTCTTGGAAGACGTGCACACATGTTCGAAAGAATCTGATGAGAAACTTCAAACACATATGTTGTGTGCACATATGTTCTTAGAAGGCGTGCATATGTATATTAAAAATGATATATTTGATTTGTATTTCATTTGATATAAAACTTTGTGTATTTTATTATGTTCTTGGTTTGTAAATCTAAATGTTACGACTATAATTTACGTTTTAAGTTTTTATTTAAGAAGTTTATAGAATATACCGCAGAAACATATGTGCAATTACATTTTTAAGTAAAATTCTTTTTGGAGTTTAAACTATTGAACAATCAAAACACATGTAAATTTACATTATTTAAAAGAAACACATATGCACATTGACTTTCTAGAAACATGCATGTTAAGAAAAAAAAAAAAAAAAAAAAAAAATTCCGAAAATTATTAGATATTTAAAAACAGGATGTAATAAAAAAATCTAAAAATTGTCTTTTACTATAATACCCTTTAGATTAAATAATAATATTTAATATTTAAAAAAATCTCATTGGCCTAGAGGAGTTCTCGCACTTAACAGGGTTCTGAAAATAAAGCCCCTATATATATATATATATATATATATATATATATATATATATATTAGTATGCATTGTACAATATTTAACCCAACTTTTGCTAATTTGATTAATTTCTTCAAGTGTTTATATTTCCATTGACTTTAGGAAGATGTTTGACTAATTTGTAAATCCATTAATTATGGGACGGAGGGAGTATTTATTACAGCTCACAAATAAAGTCATTAAAAGTTTCTATTTAGATAAAGCTTGATAAAGGTCTATTACCAATTTTACCGCAAATTACGTCACTATTATTGAAATTTGAGTAAATTACATGGATGGTCCCTGTGGTTTGTCAAAAGTAACAACCTTCATCCCTCGAAGTTTGAAGTTGCACTGCTACTCCCTAAGTTGGTAAACAAATAACACGACCGGTTCTTTATTCTAACTGGTGTTAAGTGAGTTCCGTTATAATTTACACGTTAGCCTATTTAGTTAAAGATCGTTGCATCGTTTATCTTTAATAATAACGGCTGTTTATAATTTAAAGTTTTCATATGTTTTTATCCGTTTTTACACGTTTTCGTCCGTTTTTATATGTTTTCTTACGTTTTTATCCGTTTTCGTCCGTTTTTATATGTTTTTGACCGTTTTTATACGTTTTCGTCTGTTTTTCTTACGTTTTTATACGTTTTCGTCCGTTTTTCATAAGTTTTTATATGATTTCACCCGTTTTCTTACATTTTCATACCTTTTATCCGTTTTCGTCCGTTTTTCTTTCGTTTTTATCCGTTTTTATATCTTTTCATCCGTTTTCATACGTTTTTATCCGTTTTATATGTTTTCGTCCGTTTTTCTTAAGTTGTCATATGTTTTTATCCGTTTTCATACGTTTCATCTGTTTTTATATGTTTTCTTACGTTTATATCCGTTTTTATACGTTTTGACCATTTTATACTTTTTCGTCCGTTTTTCTTACGTTTTCATCCGTTTTTCTAAAGATGTTATACGTTTTCACCCGTTTTCTTACATTTTCATACCTTTTATCAATTTTCATCCGTTTTTATATGTTTTCGTACATTTTCATACGTTTGTATATGTTTTCGTCCGTTTTTCTTAAGTTGTCATATGTTTTTATCCGTTTTTACACGTTTTCGTACGTTTTCTTTTAAGTTGTCATACGTTTTTATCCGTTTTTATACGTGTTCGTCCATTTTATACGTTTTCATCTGTTTTTATACATTTTTGTCCGTTATTCTTACATTTTTATTCGTTTTCTTACGTTCTTATCCGTTTTTATACGTTTTCGTCTGTTTTTATACGTTTACATCCATTTTTATACGTTTTCATACGTTTTTATATGTTTTCGTTTGTTTTATAGGTTTTCGTCAATTTTTATACGTTTTATATGTCTTCATTCGTTTTTATACGTTTTCATACGTTTTTATACTTTTTCGTCCATTTTTATACGTTTTCTTACTTTTTTATCTGTTTTTAGATTTTTTTCATCCCGAATAAAAAGGTATGAAAATGTACAAAAACGTATGAAAACTTAAGAAAACGTAAGAAAACGAAAAAAGGCGAAAACGTATAAAAACGAAAACTATAAAAAGAAAAACGGAAGAACACGTATAAAAATGGATAAAAACGTATGACAACTTAAGAAAAACAGGCGAAAACGGACAAAAACGGGCGAAAACGAACAAAAACATATAAAACGGACGAAAAAAACGTAAAAAACGGACGAAATGGATAAAACCTATGAAAATGTAAGAAAACGGGCGAAAACGTTTAATAACGGATGAAAACGTATAAAACGTAAGAAAAATTGATGAAAACGTATAAAAACGGTCAAAACAGATAAAAACGTATGAAAACTGACGAAAACGTATGAAAACGGATAAAAACATATGACAACTTAAGAAAAACGGACAAAAACGTATAAAAATGATTAAAAACATGTGAAAATGGATGAAAACGTATGAAAAACGGACGAAAATGGATAAAAACGTAAGAAAATCGGACGAAAATGGATAAAAGGTATGAAAATGTAAGAAAACATGTGAAAACATATAAAAAACGTATGAAAAACGGACGAAAATGGATAAAAACGTAAGAAAATCGGACGAAAATGGATAAAAACGGTAAAAAACAGAAGAAAACGGATAAAAACGGACGAAAACGTGTAAAAACGGATAAAAACATATGGAAACTCCAAATTATAAACCGTCGTTATTATTAAGGATAAGCGATGCAACGATCTTTAACCAAAGGGGTTAACGTGTAAATTAAAACGGACTCACTTAACACCAGTTAAACTAAAGGACTGGTGGTGTTATTTGTTTACCAACTTAGGGGCTACCAGTGCAACTTTAAATTTCGAAGGACGAAGGTTGTTAATTTTGACAAACCACAGGGACAATCCATGTAATTTACTCTTGAAATTTTGACAACCATTATAACTAAAGTATAAAGATGGCGGACTGTTCACCATAGACTTTCCCTATAGGCTTTAGGGGTCCATAGCCCCAACCCGGGAAAAAATAATCCCACCTTCACTCGGATCTCCTATACTTTCTCTCACGTCTCTCTCTCATCTCTTATGTCACTCCCTCGCTCCGGCACCAAAAAAAAAAAAAAAAACGATGGACCAAGTGGCTCTGATCCGACCCCGAAAGATCTATAGTGATCTTTGTGAGTGTTTCTACAGTTTCATCTACAGGAAAATAATTTTTAAATGGGGGAACAGTTCCTTTGTTATTATTTAATTGGGGATACAGTGCTTTTGTGTTTTTATCCATAGGTTGTGTGATTGTGTGATTGCCATCTGTTACTACTCACAGTATGTGGGTTTTTTTAGCCACATCCTTTGATTGAGATACATCAAGGTGGTTCTGGATTCTTCATAAGCACACACCCACAAACTAAATTCCGGTGAGCGATTTTTTTTTCTCCCTTTCTTTTTTTGCAGATTGAATGATCTATTTCAAACATGGTACACGAGGTATGTTCTTCTTAAGGTATTTTTTTAATATTTTTGATGGAAATTGTTATTATTATGAGGTGGGTTTTTTGTTTGCTGAAATGGATTATAATATTTTTTATGTTGTTAGGTGGATCATAATTTTTTTATGTTGTTATGGTGATTCATAGTTTTATGGTATGGGTTTGGTTGTTTTGTTTGGGGGTGTTTGGTTTAGCTTATTTTCCTAGCTTATGAGCTTATTTAGTTTTTGTAAAGCTGCCAAGGTTAATTCTTATGGGTAAATGATTAAGGACTGTTTGGGTTGATTAAATGAAGTTGCCTATATGGTTACTTGTTGTATGTTACTATAAATATAAGCTAAATAAATTATTTTTATGTGTAAATAGGTTTCCACCAGTAGCTATCCATCTCTTTAGTTGTTTATGTGGTTTTTAAATTTTGATCAATTTTTGGTGAATTATAATCAGCTTTCGATTATTGTTACTGCTTATTTTTTATATTTATTTTATTCTTTTTTATATATATATATATAAATTTGGAAAATGTGTTAATAATTACACAAAACATGATGTTTTTTTTATATGAATTAGATATGGGTTTTGATGTTATGATAAGGTTACTGAATTTGATCATTTGAATGCAGGAAAGAAGTGTTCTGGTGTTTGCCACCAGTCTTGCTTTATTGTTTTCGTAAGCGTTGTTTGCCAAAACCCGTATCTTGGCATGGCAGCCATGTGGCTGCAGCCATGGTAGGTTTTGGGTACCGCTTTGACACTTGCTGACCTGATCCTCTTTATGTGGATCTTAACGTAGTCGGCACGATTTAGAGTAGAAACTGAGTGAGCAATATCGAGTTACAAAGAGGGTGAGTTGTGGAGCATGTTGGATTTGGGATACACGAGGCAATGATGAGTCTAGGGGTGGGGAGGACTAAAGATGAGGTCGTTTGCATCTTGGCGCGGAAACTTACTAAAGTTGCAGCAATGGCGGATGTTCTATCTCATCGTTTCGCTCCGCTATTGATGTTATGTATAATGAGAATGATGGCAGTACTGATTAAAGTTGTGATTGTCCGCACGTTGGCGGGGAAAATCAGTAGATTTGCACCCATCGCGGATGTTTACGCTTTTTTCGATTCCCACTCTGTCTGAGCCTCATAAACATTTTTGTCTGATTTTCCATGTTCTTGAAGGTTGACCTCCAGGAAGGGTTCTGCCAGCGCACGCACTTCTTCAGTAGCTAATAGTGGCCATAGCTTGGTCGGAACGGGTGAAACTTGAAGGTGACCCGAATTCTATATTCAATTTCTCATTCAACATTTGCAAATCTAGTAAAAGATCATTTGTAAATAGAGCTATATCGCCATGATCTTTTACAACACCTTAAATTAAACCGACAATATAGACCGACTAATTTATGAAAGTCTAACCTTACCCATTACACATACGTTGATTAATAAATTCTTGGATTTGATCAATCTTTTATAATATCATCATTAAGGATGCATAACTTCACTTATGTGTTCGTTTTATCTTATGCTTTATTTTTCTTGCAGCTGCATGCTGGCAATGTGGATACAATACAACCTTCGAAAAAACTTAAATGTGTGTACTTCTGTCCGTAGATCTATTTATCCCATTGGGTGTTTAAATGTGAGGGCTGATTCAATGCAATTGGTGCAGAATCTCGACGTGTTAACTTCATAGACCTGAATGGAAAAAGTGGTTCATTCTTATTTGGGACAGCTCAAATGAAACTTATAGCTCAATCCTGCACTTGGGTAAGCCTATAATCAAATGTGGCTACAAATATAGTCTGTCAACAATGCATGATAGTTTTCGCATCGGATCATTGAAAATTTAGGTTAGTATGTCTAATGAGTGGAGCCGATACTGGCCTTTCTGATGCTTTTGGATACTGATGTGGTTATTGTAGGCTGTAAGTACTAAGAGATAATATGGTGACGAGCTGAAATAAGTTTTTTTTTTCTTTCTTTATTTATTTATTTATTTATTTTTATTTTTTATTTTTTATTTTTTTTTTGTGCTGATGAAGGCACTGCCGTGCCTTTTGGTAAGGCAAACCAAAACTTTGTTGTGCACATTTTGTATTAAATAGAAGTAGCGTAACAAACCGATGATTTTATTTTATTTGGCAGGCAAGTGACCAGCACTTGGTGATGAGGTATTTGTGGCCATATCAGCTGCAATATTGCGCTTTCAAGCTGATGTTTTGCTGATGCTTACTGAGCCACGTGTTCTTATGTTTGAACACGGCATGAACCTTGACCGCTTACATATGCTTAAGACTTGCAGTTAGTTTTTATAAGATGAAAACGATGGTAATTTTGATTATAAGGTGAAGTTGACCGAAACCAGAAGACCCACAAAGGTTAGTCGAATGTGATCGTATAACCTTTTTTTTTCTTTTTTTCCTGTAATAGTAGTCATCAAGCATCCAATTTTTTTATTATTTCTTAGTAAATATAAGATTCAAACTTTCATGATTTACAGGATGCAAAAAATGATTACTTTTACTGATGAAAACTTACTCCCGCAACTGTTAGGACGTTATAGTTTTATCTCTCACTGACCCTTTCTTATCCTAGCGAAAGGATGCTAGAGTTACAGTATGTTTAAATCATTTTGAGTCATTTTATGTTACAATTGTTGCCTTTACTTTTGCTTAAAAACTTTGAAAAACAAGTCAATATCTATATTCGAAAGACTTGGATCATTACATTAGTGATAGAAATGTTATGTCTGTATATATTATACAGAAGTTGGACCTTACACCTGAACAAGTTTACTCAAACTTTATACGAAGTTTCGACTAATAATGGAACGTCTCAAATGCCCCTGTAATTTCTTATCAGTTGATTTTGTAGTAGATAATTAAGGTTGGTGAGGACCTGCTACACATTGTATTAGTGGTTTCATACTCATGGACACGCCTCCTCTACGTCGTCGTCTCTGGTATGTGCACTAAAACACATAAGTTTATTCTAGATGTACTTAAAACTCATAAAAATCATAATCTGATGCTACACTTATAATGATAGTACTACAATAATAGTCGAATTCTATTAGAAGTACTTTTAGTGATATCATTTTTGGATGGATAGGTTTTTATAATTAATCTAATTCTTTAATGAAAAAGACCAGTTAAATATCGAAACTCAACCAAATCAACCCACTCAGAAGCTATGGGTCAAAACTGAACATAAGATCTGATAAAAGATCAGGAAATACTTCATTCGCTTTTGATTGGATGAAATCATCGAAACTGAGAGTAGTCTTAATGTTGAAGTCGTGTTACAACTTTTTCCCTGCAAAACATTCCATATATATCACAAACACGGTACCGCAATAACCAATATATGAAACCATAGATAAAGTAGGAAAATTGACCATATAACACCCCAACCCGACAAGTATCAGAATGTCACATTATGGTGTCAATCAGAACAGAATAAACGCAAGCGGAAGACTTTATTAATTACAAGGTTACATAAATTCTTCTAACGAAATGATAAAATACTAAGTCTAAAACAGAATAACTTCTAAATGAAATATAATCCCAAACAAAGTCTAAACGAAAGATAACTCCAAATCTAATCCAAACGCAAGTGGGTAAATATCGTCAGGGTGGTCCACTAAGAGCTCCTACTCTCATCACTTAAATCCCAGCATCCTGCTTGATACCTGCCGCAGAGGAAAGAAAATGCGGCTGAGCTTAAAAAGCCTAGTGAACAGATATAAAATAATAAACTGAATATGAATAAGTACACAAAATGAAGTCAAATGAATCTGCGGAACAAGATGTCATAGGTCATGAGAATCAATGAATAATAAATCAAGTGAATGATAAGGAAGTCAGCAAGTCATAAGGAAAATGCCCACGAGCTCAAAAAGCACGCCACATGCTTAACCACATTATCATACCATATCCTGTCATAACAAATCATAGCAAATGGAGTGATCAACTCCCAAAAGTTATGGGGTGTATGGCACACACAAACCATTCACTACAAATCCATATCAGAAACATATTACAAAACAAACCTAGGATGCATCCATACGCTCCCTGCAAAACAAAACATGTACACCACCATACACCTGTACTCTTACAAATATATTGGCGTACTAAAATGGAAAATAAGTGCACGAGCTCAATAATCATATACATATCAAAAGGGAACGCCGTGGACCAATCACACCGCCACATATAGTGTCATGCCATTGGTGCCTCAATGACATGGCCATGGTACCTCCATGACTAGTTAGCTCGGGTAACAGAATAAACAAAGCTATTACATCATAATGAATTAATTATAGTATCTCCAAATAGTATAACAACAGAAATGAATGCCATATCAAATGACATAGAACTAAATATCATATCATAAGAAATCATATCAAATGGAAATCACCAACGAATATCATAACGAATGAAATAAAGTCAAGGATCGAAGAGTCATGCGAAACCCTTATTGAGAAAGGGTAGAATATCCGTACCTTAGCAAATGAAATGAAAGCAACGGGAAAATGAACACAAGGAAACAACATCACGCCTTCTTCAACGAATCTACACAGATTAGGGATCATTTAATACTTATGTGCTCATTTTATGTCATAACGGATTTATAGCTTATTATTAATCACGTTCTCAACTTAAGGTTTACAGATTAGGTCAGATTCATAATTATTTCAAGTTTTTAGGGTTAATAATGATAATTAATTAGACATAAGTTTTATATGTGTTTCAAATCCTTAGTTAACTTAATTAGGGTTTATATGTGCCAAAACAGATTTTTAGGTTTAGAATGCAAATCTGACTTAGTTCCTTATGAATTTATAGACCTATCAAATTAGCTCCTGAGGTTCAACCACTTTTATCTGAGACTTCCACATGAGTTAATAACCTCCCAAAATTTTCCCAGATTTTATTACTAAGTGAAGGTACCATTTCAAAAATCATTTTCCCAAACCTGACCAGAAAGTGAACTGCAGAAACACCCCGAATATTTACATTTATTCAACCCATTCAGACCCATTAGAAAAATCTACAAAAATTACAGGAAGTCGCACATAATTTAGATATTACACATGTAAAAGGAGAACTCTCAATTCCTTGTGGTTTTAAAATTAAAATTCATAAACACCTACTGATTTTCAGACACCCAAAACACAGTTTTGACACTTGAACTCCCAAAAATCAAAAGACTACTCTCCCGACCTTCAAAAATTATGAAATTTGATATCCAGATAGCACCCATCATGAATTTAGTCTTAGCCTCAAAAATCTTGTAAAAACACGTTTGTATCATTAGGTTAGACCCCCATCAATATGACCCAAATTCTGGACAAAATAGAACAAACAAACCCTAACTTATTAATCTTGCGATTAATCATACAAACGCCTAATCTAATTGTTCTAAACATCAATATACTTCAAAATTACAAATTATTAGTCATAATTTACAATCCCTAATTCCATCCATGCAAGTAACATAATTAGTTTAAAAGATTAAAACTTAAAAATTAAAGAATTTAGGAGATGAAACTAACCAAAGCATGGAAAAACCTAAACCCTAGATCGATCTTCCTCCTTTTTCTCTGAGTTCGGTCGTTTGGCAGTATGTGGGGGGGGGGAATTGTGGGTCGATTAGGTGATATTATGGAGGGATAGTTGGGCTAGTTTGGGTTGGATTAGGATTGAGTAAGTGTTTGGGCTTTTGTAAATAAAATAACTCCTAAACACTAACACTACATTAATCGGCCCATTCTTTTTATACATTTATTTTATTATCTTAACAGATGATATTTGCAATACTTATTTATTTAGTTGGAAAAAAAATGTTATTCAAATTTTAGGGCGTTATAATTTTTCCCCTCTAAAAAGAAAATTTCGTCCTCGAAATTTGAGTCGCAACAGTTAGACGGAGATGTACCAAATCACGAAAAGAAATGAAAATAAAGTCTCACGCCCGGAGAGGTTCTTCCAAAAGAATCTTCACAAACGGAATAGTTTTATTTCTCATGACTCGATCTCGACAAACTCGGATAGCCCCAGGCTCTCCACAGAACACAAATCATAATAAATCTGATCCAACGAATACGGAACAAATATGTAACGAATGATAATGTAGCCACTTAGAAAAAGGTACATAAATCACAATATGAATATGAGATAATTACGGAGGTAAAGCCAAATGGTAAGAAACTTCATCAATTAATTCAAGTTGAGATTTCAAACGAACAAATGAAAATGTGATGAATAACTCCTATACTCGTGATTAAGAACCACAAGATTTCTCATAGGAATAGAAATGGGTAAGGTATAATCTGATAGTGTAAAGGGAACCTTAAGGTGTTTAGCAAAAGCAAAGAAACCACAAAATGTGTCCAACACATTGTGATCGCAAAAAATTCTCAGAATGGCCGAAGAGGCATCTAAATGGTTAACAAACGAATTAGAGATTACGATCGGAATTCAAAAGAATGTGATGATATCAAAAGGTGAAACCTGTATAGTAAAGGGATTACCACCAAATTCTCAAGGCATTCTAAACTTATTTGGTCACCAAACTTATGCTATGCAATATGATAAGTTTTCTAAATCTTCGGAAAGAATGATCTTAAAAGGGCTTTGTGGAAAACTAGAAGGGGGGTTGAATAGTTTTTACCGTTTTAAACTTTTCTTCGCTTTGTATACTTAACGTGATTTCAAAGTAAAGCAAACAATCAAGCAATATATATAAAGCAAGTAAGGAAAGAAATGATCAAACCACACAACACGGATGTTTATAGTGGTTCGGCTACAAGGACTCTCTTCCTTGCCCTACTCCACTCCTCGAGCCCTCTAACTCGAGAGTTTTTCTTCACTAAGAAACAAGCTCCCTTCTAGGCGGAGAAAACCTTTACACGTCGCTTACTCTTTATCCGGTACTAAGCTAAACACCAAGTTCTTTACAAGGGTACAACCACTCCTGACACTCTATGTGTTTTGAGGACTAAAACACTAACCGGACTCTACTGAATGAATGGTATAGACAATGATGTGTGAACACTAACTAATCACACAGTATCTAACTATCAAGACTTGCAACAGTCTGTTGAAGCTTGTATGCTTGATCTTCTTTGCTACAAAAGAGAGATCACTAAGAATGAAATGAATGAATGTAATGGGTTAGTAATGTACAAATGAATGAATATATAATTTAAGCTATATGAGTGATGAGAGTGCTTGAATGATCAGCTTGCTATTTATAGGAAAAACTGACCAGACAACCCGCGAATCCGGCGGACACAAATTATGGGTATCGCCCTTGTACTGGTTTGGTTCCGCGGGAACATGCCAGCTAAGGACTTCACAAATCTTACCATATCTTGTCAAGATCTTACAAAGTTAACTCTTTTGCTCCAAGATCTTTCCAAAATATATTATAAAGTCAACTAAGATTTCCTAATGAGGTATGCCATGATGTCATGTGTATTTCCATTTTTAAGAAATAAAAATAAACATGTAAATGTATATATGTGTGCAATGTGTAATTCCTAGTGATCATGTGGTATGTAAATGTGTTTTAAAAAGCTTGTTACTAAAATGTAAAAGACTTTAACATATACTTATGCTTTGCTAAAGATAAACCTTATAATTGTCATTAACAAAATAAAGCAAAGATCGTAAAATATAAATAACGTTTTTAGGACGATATTTGTATTAACAATCTCCCCCTTTTTGTTGATGACAAAACATAACATTTATTTTTAAGCAATGGAGTAAGTAAAGTGAAAGTCTTTTAAAAATATATATTAAGTTAGTTTTATGTAAGTTGTGAAAACAATTCTAAGCATAAAAGCATGTACTGTGATGTATGAACTTAATCCTATCTCCCCCTTTTTGTCGAAACAAAAAGAAGAAATGCAAAGCGGAATGTGGTGAATGGTTCTTGGTGATAAATCTCCCTAATTTGGAGTACCAAGAATGATTCAATGATTTTGAGAACTTAAAGCTCCCCCTTGGATAATACTCCCCCTAATTGGAGTTCCAAGTTCATGATGAATGATCCTACAAAACAAAAGTTAGTGTATGATATGCTCCCCCTCGATCAATACTCCCCGTTGCTAGGGTACCAACGTATATATTTCAAGGATGAGAAATGCTACAAAACAAAGGTTAGTTGTATATAAATCAATCCAACCAAGTAGCATAATGAAAATGTAAAGGTTCAACCAAGCAATGTAGTTTAACCCGTTTGACTAAAAAAGTCAACTAACGAAAATTGTTCAAACCAATCAACTATAACCAACCATATAATGTTAGTAAATCAACCAAAGAATAATGCATATGTAGTGATCACCCACAAGCATAAATGTAACATCCTTTCATTTAGAAAATTGTTTGTGACAAAAGTCACAAAACAAGGAATTACATAAAAAGAAAAAGTCCTAAAAATTAAAAAAGACAAGTCCTAAAAAGTCCTAAGACGACTTCTATTGTGGAGGATGTGAAAGCGCATTAAGGCGCTCGAGAATGTGGTTCAAAATGAACCTCATTTCATCTTGCAATTAAAGAACCGAGATGTTGGTTCGTTGAACCAAATGGGTCATCCTCTCGCACCTGATACAATCATATCTTGGAGGTGGAAGGGTTGGTTCATAAGTTGGAGGTGGTGGTGGTTGGTTGTTTGATGGTGGAGGTGGTGGAATGTAGTTCGGAGACATAATGGAGGCCATCAAAGTGGATTGTAAGTCCATGGCCTTATGAAGGTGGGAATCCACCATGTTTGAGAAAGCATAGAGGCGGTCTAACTCCTCGTTGATTTCTTGTTGTGATTGGGGTTGGTTGTTCCACATTGTCTCATCAATGGGATTGAGTGTGAATGTTGATAAGGGTTGTTGAGGTTGTGGTTGAGGTTGCTCTTGGTCACGGTAGAGAGGACCGTGGATATCCGATAAATGGGATGGAAGAGGAGAGGTTCTTGACCTTCAAAGGTCATAGGAAGAGGATTGGTAGTCCTTGTTGGAAGGTCTTCCAAAGTTTCAAGATATGGGTAAGGTGAGGTTAGAGGAGTAGCAAATAACTCCATTGGTTGTAGTTTGGGTAAGTGTGATGGTGATGGTGATCTAGCAGGTTGTGATGGAGCGGGTGGTGGTGTGGTCGCTACAGGGGTGATTATTGGTGGTGGAGTATGGACGACTACATTTGGTGGTGTTGGAGTGGAGAGGTTGAGAAAATTCTCATTGGCTATGGGTGAGGAGATGTTGAGAGGTGATGACTCCTCTGATGAAGATGTTAAGTTCATAAAGCAACACTGTCTGACACTTATGCGAGTAGTCCTGCGTGGTGGTCTGTTGGTGGAAGAGTTGTTGGATTTTGTCATGGTTAAAATGAGAAGGGTTGCTAACAAGTACAGAGATGATACTTAGAGTTGATGGTGAAGGTGTGAGTTTTGATCAACTAAAGGTTCCAATTTATAGGTAGGAAGGATTATAGAAATTGGTGTTTGGATTTGATGTTCATCCATAGAAGGATTGAGGTTCCTAATGATTTGGAACAAAAAATTGTGCTAGTCACATCATCTAAGTCAACCCATAGAGATGAAGTTGAGTAAAGTATTGAGGATATGCAGTTAATGCAAGGTTTGAGTGGGAAATCTATTTATGTGATGTTTCCACGGATTGCAAGGAACCAAATTGAGGGTTCCTTGCTTGTTACAGAAAGGTAACTTGGAAGAAAATTAGAATTTTCAAATTTTGGTGGGAAATGGACATCTTATGTTTCTAAGTGTTCCTAAATCATCCTAATGTGCCTAATGATCAGTAGAATAATCCTAACAGCTAGAATCAATAATCTAAGGATCGAGATTAGTTAGAAATTTTGAAAATGTTACTGTTGAATCGGCGGATCCAAACGACAACAAGTGCGGAACCAAATTTTTGCTTCCGCGGAATCCGCAAGGTGAAAATTGGCGGAGCCAAGAAATACAACAGACGGAACCCATAAATTGGTTCCACCATATCCGCCAGACGAAATTCCTTAACAGTGGGCATTTTAAACTACCCGAAACCCGTTGAAATCTCGAAAATTATCCTAAATCATATGTAATTAATTAGTTTTGATTGTTTAGAAACAAAAACACAGGTTTTAACACATGAGAACACATAGATCAAACTGATGAAATTGAACTTACCATAAAAGGATATTAAGCCAAACGGTGGCTTAAACATGAAAATCGATAACAACACGTGTTATCATCCTGAAAAGTTATGTTAGTTCACAGAAATGTATCATACCAACATAATATTCTAAGAATACAAGAATTCAATACATCATTGTCTCAAGATTGTCTTATACCAAACATTCCCTAGCCCTCACTTCTTGCTAAGCTTTTTGTGGAGCTTCATGACCCACCATTCAAGATTCTTCATCATTCCTCGAGTTTGACGAAACTCCTCAGATTGGTTGTCAATGGGAGGTAGTTGACTCATTTACTCGGGTGGAGGAATCCTAGAATTTGGCAGACCATCATCCTCGCTAACCGATGATGATGATGATGATGAGGTGGGAGGATGAGCTTGTTTTCCTTTTGCTACGGCTACTCGATGATCGCTAAGTGGTACAAAGGTGTGGTTAATCTCGGTGTAGTCGGGAACAAAACCTCTAGCGTTTCGAGGAATGGGTGCAAAAGCTCTATAAAGACGGGTGAGAAGCATCCCGTAGGGCATGGCTGTGGTGCCTTGAACTGGAATATAGGCCATTCTTTTGGCGATATAGTAAGCGAGGTTGAATGGTTGGTGGTTAGACACACAATAGAGCATATAGCAAAGGCTTGCATTGACATGGTCTCTATTTCCTATGGTGCTAATCACGTTTGCCCTAAGAACTTCCTCTAGCTTCTTGAATTGGGGCCTAAGTTTGTTTAGCTCCATGCCAAACGGATCACGAGCTACCTCTTTTCCTCGACTAGTCCTAGTGTGGGAGGTTCTAGAAACAAAAAGATGAGCACGAATGTCCTCTTTTGGGGTTAAAGGTGTGTCGTATGGTGGTGTACGATCAAGGTTGGAATCGAGGATGGACAATGACCATTTGTCCGAATAAAAGCTAGTTCCTTGACTTGGAACACCTAAGACATCTCCAAATTGATCTAGAGGGATGTTGAACTGAGTTTGGTTTACTTTGAAATGGACGTTCATGTAACCATAATCATTTGTGCTAAGACCTACAGTTGCATAGAATTCAAGTATGAATCTAGGGATTATGGGTTCATCAATATCTAGGAGACAATCGAATCGAATGACGGCAAGTTGTTCTCTAAGAATGGTTCCTTCTAGGAATGAGGGGTCTACGGTTCTACCCTCATGTACATAGCATTTTTCTAAGGCTTTAAAGATTTCAACTTGGTCCTTGGTGAGTCCTTTGGTTTTATGGTGTGGAGGTAGGTAGTTGACGGTTGCTTTGTGATCATAATAAGTCGCGGGAGGCATGATTATCCTAGACACGAAAATTACATAGTTTAGTTAAAACTATTGAAAATACGTATATAGATTTCTAGTGTGTGCCTATATGGGGACAATGTGGAGGTGCGGTTATCTTGACTCCTTTTGATGCATGAAAATTTTGTTAATGCAAGTTTTCTAGCAAAATTAGAGATAACCCAAACGCTCCTACTTCAATGTATCTACGATTGAATGTACCCGAAAATACATATTAATTATGTATTCCCTTTAGCATTCAAGAGATATTATGCAAGTGATGTTTAAAAACATAACATTTTTGTACTTGTATGAACAATGTTCAAAAACCGTTTTTCCTAGTCGTGAGAAGATTTTGATAACAATTTCTCATGGGGTTTTTGATGAATTATGATAATATCCTACAAGATGCAATTTCTAACTAAGGAAAACATGATTTGTGATGCAATTAAGTAAATATGTTTCATGATTTTGCTAAAAATATGCATAAACCCCAAGTTTTGATTTTGTGCATGAAATAGATATCCTAGACTCAGATCAGGAATGTAGATGTGATTAGGATACTTACAGAGATGATTAGAGAACAAATTGGTGAAAGGAGATGACCTAAATTGTGAGTTTGGATGATTTTGAGTCGAGTTCCAGTAGGTGGTATGTTTTTGGGAGTTGTGATGTATAGTATATGTTGTTTATTTAATATACTAAAAAACTGACTCAGGGGGCCGCGGATCCGGCGGAACCAAAACAAGGGGTCCACCCTTGTTTTCGGTTGGTTCCGTGGATCAGGCTCAGGTTTTTTTTTTTGGTTAATCTAAGGTTCATGATAAGGTTTTATCTACTCACTAGGTTCCATTCGTCCTAAACCAAGTCTAAGAAAGTTAAAGGGTGCTCTCTAAAGAGGTTTAGTGAGAATGTCGGCAATGTTGTCCACTGAGGAAACTTTCTCGATTGAGATGTTTCCCTTCTGAACATTGTCGCGTATGAAATGGTGACGTATTTCTATGTGTTTGGTTCTAGCGTGTTGGACTGGATTTTTGCTAAGGTCGATAGCTCCTTTGTTGTCGCAAAGAATGGGAATGTTGTTGAGTTCAATTACATAGTCGACGAGAGCTTGTTTCATCCACATTGCTTGTTGACACGCCTTTCCTGCAGACACGTACTCAGCTTCAGTTGTTGATATCGCTAGGGCTGTTTGTTTCTTGGAAAACCATGAGGTGAGACAATGCCCAACAAAAGTACAAATACCACTTGTACTTTTTCTATCGACATAGTCACCGACATGGTCTGAGTCGGCATACACTATGGTTTCCATACCCGTTCCTTTGGGATACCATAATCCTAAATGTGTAGTACCTTTGATATATCTAAATATCCTTTTAACGACCTCAAGATGGGATGTTTTGGGATCTTTTTGAAAGCGTGCACATAGACAAACACTAAAAATAATGTCTGGTCTACTAGCTGTGAGGTAGAGTAAACTACCAATCATTCCTCTGTATTTAGTGCTATCTACGGATTCACTTTCGTCATCCTTGGTGAGTTTGGTTTTGGAAGACATTGGTGTTTTCATAGGTTTGGAGTCTTCAAGACCAAATTTCTTAAGCATATCCCTTATATACTTATGTGGAAAACTAGAAGGGGGGGAGGGTTGAATAGTTTTACCGGTTTTTAAGTTCTTTTAGTTCTTTTAACGTTTCTTAAAAACTTTGCTATTGGAAACCTTTGATTCGATTCTTATGAGCAATCAAACCACACCAATATGAACTACACACTAAACTAACTAATAATAAGTAATGAAAGTAAAGAGTAGAGATGGAAAGATCAAACCGGGACAAAAGGATTTATAGTGGTTCAGCTACAAAGCTCTTCTTCGCCCTACTCCACTCCCCGAGTACCACACTCGATAGTTTCAAGCACTATGTCAACAACCTCCCTTAAGGCGGAGAAAACCGTACACGTCGCTTAACTTGTTTTCCGACACTAAGCTAGATGTCGAGTGCTAATCTTAGCTAGCACCAATCTACCACGATCCACTTGATCCTTTACAACTTCACACAAGAATCGATCTACTTATGATCACACTTGATCAAACACACAAGCCCAATGGCTTCAAGAGATCTCCAAGATCTCGACACGATCACAATGATCAACTCTCACTTCTCTCAACCTATTCTATCTATCTATGATCCTCTTGATTAATCACACAAGCCCAATGGTTTCAAGAGATAATCAATATCTCTATAAGATCACAATGATCTTGACTCACTCTCTCACAAAATAAAAAAGATCTTGATGTATGCTATGATACAACAAGTGTGTAACAAATGTTACAAGACCTAACAACTACAACTCTTGTATCTTCTTGGATACCTTGAGTTCTTCTCTTGCAAATGAAGAGGAATGACAACACTTTGTATCTACTTGGATACTTTGTGGTCTTCTCTTGCTAATGAAGAGGAATGAAGAGGATCACTTGAATGGATGATTGTATCACTCTTGAACAAAAGAAAACCTAACTAAATGATCAAGAAGAGAGAGTGGTGTGGGAGTATTAAACTCAGAAGTTTCTGTGTGAAAAAGGATACCAAAGAACTGTGAACAGGGCTGGTATTTATAGGCAGAAAAAATCAGGACGTTATAGAGGGACGGCTCCACTAAATCACCCACGGCTCCACTAAATTTAGTGGAACCGTGGAGCCGTGTTAGACAAAGACGCTCCATTTTTTGTCTTTTCTGGTGAAAACTTATTTGGGGAAGTTTGGAGCTGATTTTGGGGGGGGGGGGGAAATAGCTGTTATGTATTTTAAACTTATTTTTCCATTAAAACATTTCTTAATTATTCAAAAATAAATTGTAAAGTATATTTTTGAAAGAAATGTTTTGTCACATAAAAATGTGATGTCTAAAACCCAAATTCACTTCTTTGATCATTAGTTAAGTTGTAACTTTTTTTCTAGAGTGATTTGTGTAGAAACGGAATCTTCCGATTAAAAACTTGTTTAAGTTAATTTTAACGTAACGTGTTTTCACATTTTGTCATCCACAAAACGCGAAGTTATCGAAAGATAGAAATAACGTTTTTAGAACATTATTTGCATCAACAATCTCCCCCTTTTTGATGATGACAAAACATAAACTCATTTTAGGTTAAAATTAATTTTAACAAGTTTTTAATGAGTTTACTCCCATTTCTCCCCCTTTTTGTCGAAGCAAAAAGGTTGCTAAGGCTCCCCCTTGATGTATACTCCCCCTCGTTTGGAGGACACCAAGGAATCGAGCAATGATTCGTGCTACAAAACAAGGTTAGATAACAAGTATACAAAATCTAACATGTAGCACACATAACAAATATCCAACCACAAAAATGACTAAAGAGCCAAGCCCTAAACACAATAAAATAACCACATAAAAGAAAATATTCATTTATAAAATAAATGTCATACATAAGTATGACTACATGATCGAAGCAAATTAAACAATAAGAAAGCACATAAACATCAATAGTTGTATGAGACTTCAAGATTTGCTTCAAACTCCAAAAGGGTTCCTAGACTTTTGTGGGAGAAACTAAACATAACCATGTTTAGTTGGTTGGGCTATTTGGTGGTGGAGGGGGTAGTATGATGAGTCCTTGTGGTGGTGTGAGGAGGTGCTCAAGATAGGAGATTTGAAGACTCAACTCATCTCTAAGGCACATGATGAGGTGTTGGTTGTGGTGACAACAAGGACAACTTAGGGTATGTGGTTGTAGGGGATAAAGAATGGGATGACCCATTAGTGGTTGTGGTGATGGTGAGAGTGATGAGGATGATGTGTTAGTGCCAAGTTCAAAGGGAGTTGATGGTGATAAGGTGAGTGTTAAGGCTAGTGGATGAATGGGACTTGGTTGAGACAAGGGTGTAGTAATTCTTGTGGTGGAGGTGGATGATGATGTTGGCCTTGTTGAGTTGGCCTTTGATGGAGCTTTGGGGTGTAGAGATTGAGGAGGTTGATTTGGTTAAGGTTTGTGGTGTGAGGGTTTCTTCATCATCATCCAAAGTTAAATAAATGAGAATTATCTCATTGGAAGGTTTGTGGTGTGTTGACATTCTTGATCCATTGATCAATAAGAATTGTCTCATTGGTTGGTTTAAGGTTAAATCTTGGCTTTTTAGCTTTGTGTGAAGTGGTAGCCATGGTTGAAGTTATGATAATTGTATGGTGAATGTGAAGTGGTGAGGATGAGCAATGTGTGATGTTAGCTTATATAGCCAAATCAAAACATGCAAGGTTGGATAGGATGGTGAATTTGGGGATTTGGGTGTATTGGAATCAGGTTGTGTTTGCAGATTTCCAGGAAAAAAGAGTCAAAAAGTGGAAGAGAACAGTTAAATTCGACTTCCCAGGGCACGGTACCATTAAAGGTACCACGGCACCACTAAATTTAGTGGAGCCGTGCCCTATTTAGTGGAGCCGTGGCCTGTAGTTGACTCTTTTTCCAGTTCTGCAGGTTCTAGGCTGCCTAAAATGGGTAATTCTGGGTGGACTGTATTGCAGCAAATCCCAAAGTCTCAAACTACTAAAGAGTTATCACATAGATTTCCTAACACTAGTCTTCAACTAGCAATTAACAAAATCATGTGATCATCTAAGTTTAGGCAACTATTGAGCATGCATCAAGCAATTTTATCATCTAGTACATGCATGAAAATAAATAATATGAACTAGGCAAAGCTCATGAAAAAGATAAAAACGTTAATATTGATTAACTACTTAAAGTTACCAATGTCAAGCAAAAGATTGTTAAGACAATTTAAACATGTTAATGTTAGATGGACATTGCCATGACCCCATTGATAATAGCTTAATAATACTTAAGTTAGTAATACTACTTAAGTAACATTATCTAATCACTTCTCTTCCCCAACTTCTTTATCTTATTCCCGAGTCCTTTGATTGCCTTGCCAATGGACTTGAACCCCTCGATTGTTTGCTCATGCATCGACACTTGTCGATTGTACATGGTTGTTTGCCTTCTCATCATCATGGATAAGTTGGTTTGGCCAAATTCAAGGTCGGAGGTTTGTTTGAACGATGAAGTGTCAAGGTTACGAAAGTAGGTGTCGGGAGAGGGAGTACGAGGACGAGACGTTCCTTCTTCGTTGACCTCATCATCGTCCTCATCCATAGGTTGGGACGACGAACCATGACCGAAGGAGGAGGAAGAGAGAGGAATATCGGAAGTGGATTTATGACCACGTTTGGACCCTTTGTCCTTACGTTGTTTTGTGCGACGTTGTGGTCCACCAAGGGGTTTCATGACGGGATTGACTAGGACATAGCCGACATTATTAAGATGTGGGAAATTTTCCATGACCTACGTGAAGAGACGAGTAAGCAACATGCCGTATGGCATGAGCTTATCGGAACGACTATGAATGTTAGCCATCCTTTTGGCTATGTAGTATGCGAGGTTATATGGTTCCTCGATACTAAGACAATAAATCATGTGGGCGAGACTCGCCGAAACGTGATCACAGTTGCCCGCAAGGCTCAACACGTTCTCACATAGAAGAAGTTCCCAACTTCTGAGGTCGGGAAGGAGTTATTTGAGGTAGATTTTGTTTGGGTCAAGATGGACAATGGAACCATCACGTTTTTGATACGTGTTGGCGACTCGAGGAGTTTGGATGACTTGTTTGATGGCTTCGAGATTGGGAATTTCGGTACGATAAGTACCTTGATTTTCAAGATTATAGAAAAGTGACTCAATGGAATGGTCTTCAGTGTGAGCACACTGACCATACGAAGGAACACCGAGAATTTCACCAAGCTCGGAGACTGACAAAATGATGTTTTGGTTTTGGATCCAAAAATCAATGAAGACATTACCCTCAAGGTCATTGAAGGTGCGGACTCGACTATAAAACTCGAGGACAAAACGAGGACAAATTTGATCATTTATTTTGTATAAACAATCAAAGTCAATAGTAGGGAAGCAAGCTTGGATGTTATCCAAGAGAACGAAATGAGCATCGACTACACGACCTTCGTGTATATATCGATCTTGGACTTTAGCAAGATAAGCTTTTTGCTCATCAGGGATATTTGGATCGTCTAATAGACGGGGAATGTAAGGTTTGGTATCTTGATAATCATTACGAGGCATCGTTACCTACAAAAATATAATTTTGTATATGTTAACTTGTTACATTTTGGTGATCACATCTTTAATGTGTGTGTGTGCCTAAATGCAAAAAATGTGGAGGTGTGGTGATCTTGTCTCTAAAAACAAACCTAATGAGATTACCCAAACACTCCTAACTTCGCTTTTGCTCAAACAAATATGTCGAAGAATACACATTAATTATGTAATTCGATCCATATTTGTGAGATCATGTATGCATGCAAAAACGTTTTTGGTTTGCATCAACAATGCAAGAAAAAGGTTTCATGATCCTAGATACGTGAAATTTTTCAAAAATGTTGGAATTGGGGTGTTTGGAAAATGCCTCAACTTGGCGCCAAAATTCTCAAAATTGAAAAGTCTCATTGTTAATGATTCCTAATCCAATTTTAAGTATCCTAGACATGATTCCACTAGAAATAATTTATCTTAATCCGATTTAAATTGTTAAATTCGGATTAGATTATGCAACATTAGTGGGTTTGTAAAAATCCTAGGTTTAGGGAATCATGTAAGTACTACATTGTCTAATCCTAGTTCTAATTGCATAAAAGTTTAACAAAAATTGATAACCCCCAATTCGATTTTATGCGTAAGAACAAACCCTAGACTCAAATTGAAAAGAAATTAAAGATAATTGACTTACAATTTGTGTTGTAGTGATTAAGATTTGTTGATTGCAATGCCTCGAACTTGATTAGCAAGAGTGTAATTGGATTTTGGTGTTGGGTTTGGTTTTTGACAGCAGCAGGAAATTGGTGTGTTAGTTTTGAATGAGTGTGCAGAGGGAAAGAAAAGAAAAATGGGTTTCCTCAGATCCACGGTACCACGTACGCTAAACATTAGTGGTGTCGTGCCACTTTAGTGGAGCGTGTGTCTGTGAGACCCATTTTTGTTCTGTTTTGACTCTTGACTGATTAATCTTACTTATTTAGTAAGACTTTTTGACGCGAGGAAAAAGTTTATACCTAATAAACTCTTTGACGAAAGCGATTAGGTGAAATGACAAGGAATGACCTTAGTATGCCTAAGTTGTCATTGAAGGAGAATGAGGATAGACTTTTAATATTTCCGTGAAATAAGTAGAAGTCATGAGTCGAGATTTGGAGGATGACTACAATATTTCCAATAAATATTTAATTAGTCATGAGCGGAATGAGACGAATAACTCATAGAGTTATGGAGCAAGACGAGAAACATGACTTAGTATTTCCAGTGAAATACCTGAGAAGTCATGAGACGGATTTAGAGGGATGACTTGTAAAGTCATGAGGCGATACGTAAGAAATGACTTCGATATTTCCAGTGAAATATTCGAGCAAGTCGCGCGATAGGAGGCAAGGGATGACTTTAATATTTCTAGTGAAATATTGAAATAGTCATGAGTGGGATGAGAAGGATGACTTAAGAAGTCATAAGGCGAGACGCAGGAGATGACTTCATTATTTCCAGTGAAATATTTAGAGAGTCATGAGATGAGATATGAGAGATGACTTAACTATTTCCAAAGAAATATTCAAATAGTCATGAGAGGGATGTGAAGGACGTATTGGTTATGATATCGACGATGTTGTCTTTTGTGAGAAACTTTTCCAAGAAAAAGATTTCTCTTTGAACATTTTCATGATGGAGGAGGTGACGTACTTTGACGAGCTTCGTACATGAGCAAATCACGGGGTTCTCAGTCAAGTCTATTTGCACTTTGGTTGCCGCATTTCATGGGGAAATGTCTCATTCATAGTGCTTGTTGTCATGCCTTTCCGGCGTTTGCGTATTCGGCTTCGGTCGTGGAGATAGCAAGAGTAGTTTGTTTCTTGGAGAACCAAGAAGTTTGACAATAACCTATGAGGGTACAAACATCACTCTCTCTTTATCAATCCACATTATCTCCCGCATTATCAGAGTTGGTATAGACAACAATTTCTTACACCAATCTCCTTGAGATCTCATAATCTCAAGTGTATAGTGCCTTTAATGCATCGGAAGATACATCAAACACTTTAAAGTAAAAAGTTTTGGGATCCTTCTTAAAAGTAGGCACAAAGCCAGACACTAGACAAGATAATGGGCCTCCATGCCGTTAGGTAAATTAAATTACCTATCATGCCTCTAACCTAGTACTATCCGAGCACTCACCTTCATCGTCTCTTGTGAGATTCGTTTTTGCTGATATGGGTGTTGGGAATTAGATTTGATGATTACAAAACTACATATGCATAAATGATGAAACGTGAAACAACAGGGAATTAATGTAATAAATTAGTTAGCTTCTTGTGAAAGCTAGGTTTTCTTGTAAACCCTATTTATAAAGGGTATTAGGGGCGGCAGTAATAGATATAGAAAACAATAGAACTCTCCAATGAGAGTCTAATAGAAACGTGTGTGTGTACACGTTAGATAGTTTGTAGTAGCTAGTTTATTATATTGTATTGAATAAAAGAAGCGCGCTTGAATAAATAAAACCTTGTTTAACGTTATTGATGTTTGTTAATTCCGCTGTGCATATCAATGATATTTGTAAAACATATCCTAGACGAGCCTTAAACGATCTCAACAAGTGGTATCAGAGAAGGAGGCTCTTGATATCTAGGATCTACAAGGTTGTTACTATCGAAGAAGAGCAGATTTGGAAAAAGTTTACTGTCTACAGAAGCAGATCTGGAAAAATTCTGAGGTAATTGTTAATTATTAAGAAGTATCCTCGTACTATTTTAATTAATTGGTTGGCGATAATAAACTTTAATTGGTCGAGATTTCATTCGTGGACGGTGATTACTGCTTTTATAAATTGGTCGGTTGGATAAAGATTTAATTGGATTTGTGTATGATAGCTACTCATTAAATATCACATGGGTCCTTGGTGTGATTGGTCAATCGATTATGGTTAAAGCAGAAGTTGGCGTCTAGTGCATATGGAAGACTGATTCTGATTGGTCGAAGTAAAATTACTCATGGATCAGTATATTATTTTATTGTCGTGTGTGTTAGAGTTAAATGGAAAAATATTAATGTGTATGTCTAGATTCGAACAAGGGATCAAGGGATTGCACACTTTACGTATGATGATCAAGTAAATAATTAATATATGTATTTATTATGTGTATTAATTATTTGGACACGAAATGATACATAACGGACGTTATGTAAACTAACGGTGTTGACTAACGACCGTTAGGGAATAGTGGAAGGACTATTAGTGAAATTGGGATTGGAAGGATCTAGAATCCTTGGAGGACAAGCCTCAACCGATCGGCCATAAGGGTTTACAAACCCTAATCGCATGGCTTTGGGAACAAGTCATCCAAACACTATAAATACACATCAAGGGTTATTTGTTATGTTACCTTGTGCACTTGCTATAACCCTAGATTGTGTTTTCTCCTCTCCTAAACCCTAAAACCGGTCGAACTATTTACATAGGGTCAATCTATAGTTTTTTTGTGTAGCAAAAAATATTGTTTGGTTTTAATTGTGTCTAATCACTAGCATAATTGCTTGATCGGTTATAGTACGTGTGTACAAGAGTTCGGTAACAACTTAATTAGTTGTTCATCTTGGATTGTGGAACAAAATGGTAAGGGGTTCCACGCTAATCCTATTTGTTGATCTTGTGATTAGAAGAGAAGACCAATCCTTGTTCTTGCTAGGATCTCAAGGTAATTCTAATTTACTTTTCGGTAATTCATTATATGTGTTAAATACGACCTTGCTTCCGCTATGTTCTCTTGATGTGTTTATTTACTTAGATGTTGATCATGCTATTTAAATTCCAACAGTGGCATCATGAGCCAATTTAACATGTTAATGATATTACCTAAATGCATAATTAAAATCAATAATTGATTTACATACATGTTGGTCGAATTTTGTTTTTTAGGGTTTTTTTTTGTAGAAAACATTCTAATAAAAATCGAATAGAATTTAGGGTTAGGGTTTTGACCCTAGTTTAACTAATTAATTAGTTTGTAACCCTAAATTAAGAACATGATGTGCTATGTGTTTATTTGAGTAATTAGGGTTACGATCTTGATTGATCCATAATTCTTCATGCAAGGAATTATGGATTAGGTTTTGTTTATGTGCTACATGATTTTAGATAAATCTAAAATTAGGGAAGACCTAATTATATATTAATAAATCAGTTATGTGCAATGTGGTTTGTAATTATTAAAACTTACGCGGTCAATTTATTGGCGTCTGTGGTCCATTGGGTACAATGAGCTCGAAAACCAATGGGAGTTTTATTAATTATATACATTAAAAAATTCACATAGAGATTTTTAATAGGGTTTATCAAAAGGTTTGCATGTGGCTATATGATTTATATCATATATGTGTTATTATGTGTTTATTTATTTTTTGAATTACTTGATCTTTTTTGTTTTAATTATGATGGATTGTAAACATCAAAGAGTGTAATTTTTTGAATAAAAAAATAAATGAACCTAATAACTATGAAACCTTTGTGGTAAATTATTTATTGCCAAGTCTTATGTGCCGATAGTGGTTCGCTTCGCATGGTAATTTGCTCCTAGGCGAGACTAGCAATTTAATAATTTACTACAAAAATGTTTTAAGCTGTAAAATCTTAAAGTTTTTAATTGATTGATGCAACTGTACATAATGGTCGAAGTGGCGGACCTAATGTTGGCAAACTATAAAGTGGGTATAAGGTTGGTTTCGCATTAAATTGTAGCCTTAAAGAGACTCCATTCTGTCTCTCCGCTCGCCTATGCGTCACATCAGACTTACCAAGTACACCATTATACATGTACGAAGCATCTTAAGGCAAAGTTGTAAGTTTCTAAACGCCATCAATTAAAATTTTGTTGATTTTAAGCTGCGAATGAGTAAATAGTTTTTGTAGAAAACATATGATACAAGATGAATGCATGACATCTTGTACATATTTTTTGATTCACATCAAAATAAATACCCTTAAAATTTAAGTTATATGCCACCCAACGAAACGAAAACACCTGAGATTAGATGCCCTCATAACTAGCAGCCAAAGCTGATGTAATGATCAAGGGATGGTAATCAAAGGGTAAATTGAGTACTTTCATTACTAGCAGCCAAAGCTGATGTGATGAAACGACGTCAATTTGCAGTTTCTTATGTTGGTTAACTTAATTGAGCACTTTCATTACTAGCAGCCAAAGCTGATGTAATGAAACGGCGTCAAGGCAAGAAGATTTGGGGATGAAACATGCTTACATTTGCAACCGAGGTTGGCAAAATATGTAAGTCCCATGACTCTAGGAATTGCAATTGGATATTGGCAATTGAGTTTAACTCTACATTATTGAGTACTTCCATTGCTAGCAGCCAAAGCTGATGTAATGAAACGACGTCAATTTGGATCCTAGTTTTCAGTGAAAATTAAATGGTTAAATGTTAATTTACCATGGGTGTTTAATTTTCTTGAAAAGTTAATTATCGAAAGTACTAACTTTTGAACTTTTTCTGTAGAAATGGCCCAACCCGACAACACTAACATGTAAAACATGACTTCTGCTTTCAAAACTATGATTGAAAGAGAAAAGTTGACTGGGACTAAAAATTTCAATGATTGGTACCGTTCTTTGAGAATTACTCTTAGAATTGCCAAAAGATTTGAATATCTTAGTAAGCCTCTTCCTACAGCTCCTGCTGGTACTGCCTCTACTGCTGAGCATGAGGAGTACAACATTGATTATGAGAAGCACAATGATGTGGCTTGTCTCATGCTATCGCGGATGGATACTCAATTGCAAAAGCAATTTGAGAATTATGGCCCGATGGAAATGATCAATGAGCTCAAACTTATGTTTGAGAAGCCACCTATGGCAGAGTTATATGATGTCTTAGACTCTCTGGCCAAGTGTAAGCAGGAAGCTGGTAAACCCGTGAGTGCCCATGTATTGGAGATGAAAGGATATCTGGACCAATTGGATGCACTCGGATGTGGTTATGTGCAGGATATGCAAGTTGGCCTCATAAATCGATCCCTCAATGAGGAATTGTATGGTGAGTTTGTGCGCAACTTCAATATGCATTGCACGGGGAAGACAATAAGTGATTTGCATGCAATGCTTATTGAATTTGAGAAGGGACTCTCAAAGAAGGCACCTACACCTGTTGTGATGGCTGTTCAAAGTGGTAGGATTACTAAGCCCAATAAACCGCGACATGTGAACAAGAAGGGCAGAGGTAAAGCTGACAAAGGAAAACAGGTTGTGATCCATCAGCAGAAGCCTAAGAAGCCGAATCCTCCTGTGAAGAAGGATTATCCCAAGAAGGATACGGCTGCTTGTCACCACTGCAACACTCCTGGACATTGGAAGAAGGACTGTCCATTGCTTCTTGAGGAGTGTCGCAAGAATAAAAATGCCAAGGCTGCAAATGACGTGAGCACTTCAGGTATTTTTATGTTTGAATTGTTTTCTTTTCCTCGTAAGCAAAATGCTTGGATATATGATACAGGATGTGGTACTCACATCTGTAATACATCGCAGGGACTTAGAGGAGCGAAGAAGCTGAACTATGGGGAATGCTACTTGTACGTGGGCAATGGCATACGTGCAGTAGTTGAAGCCATAGGGACATTTGACTTAGTTTTACCTTCGGGTTTAATTTTAGTATTGAACAATTGTCATTATGCACCGTCTATTATTAGAGGTATTGTTTCAGTTTCTTTATTGTTGGATAATGGTTTTGATCACACATTTAATAAAAATGGAATTTCGGTTTCTTTAAATTTTGTTTTTTACTTTAATGCAATTCCTATAAATGGTGTGTTTGAAATAGACATGGATAATCATGTATCCAATGGAAATAATTCTATGTATAGCATTGGAAATAAGAGAATCAAGTCTAACTTGGATTCGTCTTATCTTTGGCATTGTCGTCTTGCTCATATAGGCAAGAAACGCATGGAAAAGCTGCAACATGATGGGCTTTTGCAAAATATCAATGATAATTCAGTTGATAAATGCGAATCTTGCATATCTGGGAAGATGACAAGGAAACCCTTTTCACATCATATGGAAAGGGCTACGGATCTACTTGGATTAATACACACTGATGTGTGTGGTCCATTTAGACATGTGTCAAAATGTGGTGCTAGCTACTTCCTAATCTTTACGGATGACTATAGTCGTTATGGTTATGTTTATTTACTTACACATAAACATGAAGTCTTTGAGACATTCAAGGTGTTTAAAAGTGAAGTAGAGTTACAACTCGGTAAGAAGATTAAGGCTCTTCGATCCGATAAAGGTGGTGAGTATTTAAGCCAAGAGTTTAAAGATTATCTAGCTCAGTGTGGAATTGTCCAGCAACTCACATCTCCTTATACTCCACAACAAAATGGTGTATCTGAAAGGAGAAACCATACATTGCTTGATATGGTACGATCTATGTTTAATCTAACAACTCTTTCCTTATCCTTTTGGGACTATGCCCTTGAAACAGCTGTTCATGTATTGAATAGGATTCCAACTAAGAAGGTTGACAAGACTCCATATGACGTATGGACTGGAAAAGCTCCCAACTTGTCTTACTTAAAGGTCTGGGGTTGTGAGGCGTTTGTCAAACGTGACTCACCTGATAAACTCAAAAAAAGATCTGTTAAGTGTATCTTTGTAGGATACCCTAAGGAAACAAAGGGTTACTACTTTTACTTCCCACCTGAGAATAAAGTCATTGTGGCTAGGCATGGAGATTTCCTTGAGGAGAATCTCATATCTCAAGAATTCAGTGGGAGAGTTTATGATCTTGAAAGTAATCAAGAAGATACGTCACCTTCTGAGAACACTAGCACACTTCCTGTGGAACCTGAAAGTTTAGGTCCTCCACCTGAAGTTGAAGTGGTTCCTATTCGCAGATCCTCAAGATCTGTAAAAGCTCCTGAACGTCTATGTTTAAACGTAGAGTGCGAGGAAACTATACTAGGGGATCTTGATGAACCTACTAGTTATAGGGCTGCCATTAATAGTCCTGAGAAGGATAAATGGCAGGTTGCTATGACTGGGGAAATGCAATCCATGAGAGACAATGAAGTCTGGATTGAAGTAGACCTTCCTCCCAATGCTAAGGTTGTTGGGAGTAAATGGCTCTTCAAAAAGAAAATGGACATGGATGGCAATGTACACACCTATAAAGCTCGTTTGGTGGCTAAAGGCTTTACCCAAACATATGGTGTTGACTATGAGGAGACCTTTTCTCCTGTAGCTGACATTAGAGCTATTAGGATTCTCATAGCCATAGCTGCACACTATGATTATGAGATTTGGCAGATGGATGTCAAAACCGCCTTCTTGAATGGTCGCCTAGATGAAGACATCTATATGGCGCAGCCTGAGGGGTTTGTGAATCCAAAATTTCCTAATCGTGTATGCAAGCTTCAAAGATCCATTTATGGATTGAAGCAAGCATCACGTCAATGGAATAAAAGATTTGATGAGGAAATCAAAAGATTTGGATTTACTCAAAATCTTGATGAGCCGTGTGTATACCACAAAGCTAGTGGGAGTGATGTTATTTTCCTAGTTCTATATGTTGATGAAATATTGATCATGGGTAAAAACATTCCAAGTTTACATGAGGTGAAAGCCTATCTTGGGAAGTGTTTTTCCATGAAAGATCTAGGAGAAGCAGCATACATTCTAGGAATCAAGATCTATAGAGACAGATTGATGCGTGGTTTTGCAACCTTACAACAGGTTTTACCTCTCGAGGGATCTCAAGAGGCTTACAACCCCACCAGGCAGTGTACCTGACCGATGTAGTATAGTGTAGTGGTAAGTACGGGGGATTGATCGTTCTCCACAGGGAATAGTGTTCGTTAGGTATGAAAAACTACTCTAATAGGTCTAAGGGTGAGAGAAGATTCTTTTTATGTTTTTTTATAATTTTATGAAAGCAAGTAAAATCTCGGGTTTGAAAGAGTGGGCGGAATTAGTTGCTAGTCAACTAACCCAAGTTACTACAAATGCAAATAAAATAAAATAACTGAAAATGAAAAGGTGGTAAAACTTATGTGGAGAGAAATGTGTTTACTTAGATTTCCTTACTCCCTAACTATCTTTTACCGGCTGATTAGTGTGTATTAATTGCGTGGATGACGGGTGTATTCCTTAATACCAATCGTGGGGTGGCGTACGTACTTCCCCAACTCTACAAGCTCCTACTTCACTCCTATGTCGAGCCGGCTAGGAAGCTCCTAACATGGGATCACTAGAATTCGCTTGTGCATTAAATACAACCATAAAAACCTTAGTACGCATTGGTTCATGTTTCTTAAGACGTTCAAACAAGTTACCGAATAGGAAGTTAGCCAGTTTTCTTAAGCCTAACATAGATGAACAATCATCCAATACAACTAATAACACACTAATAACCAATAATCAATAGCTAGGTTTCATTAGATCTAAGCAAACACAAGATAAATCTAGCCTAGCATGTTAAACAAAAGACAAGAACAAGATAGAATCAAACAACACATAGACATATTGAATGATTAATTGATAACTTATCTTCAATGTAACATGGAAGATCTCAAGGCAAAAAGCCTCGAAAAAGCTGCTAAAATCGTCTTAGGGTTTTCACCCACAAGTTCCCCAATAAGTTCCACACTAATGACAAAAAATTGCAAAACTATATATAGACTTTCAGATCTGACGGCGTCACGTTATGGAGTGTGACGCCGTCACCTCGCCGCTTTTAGGGTTCCCGGATGGCCTTCTTGACGCCGTCCCTCTTTAGCTCTCCAAAATCCGTTCTGGCTTATCAAGGCTTGACGCCGTCAGACTTATGCGTGACGCCGTCCCTCTTTAAATTAAGCCGTGACGACCTGAATCACATTAAAGCGTGACGCCGTCAGAATTCCATGCAAATTCCTTTGGCTTATCATGAGTAATTTTCACATCCACCACTTTTGCCAAGCCATGACGCCGTCCAGAACAAATCTTGACGCCGTCAAAGGTAATTTCCAGCACAATTTTGAGACTTTGTCATTTTCTTCACTTTTATGCTCCAAAAACGTCCAAAATGCCTTTTTTTCCAGATTTCTCCTCAAAAGTACCTAAAATGACAAAAGGAACGATTTAGGGCAATATTTGATCAAATAAATACGATTTAGGGCTTAAATGACCCCCTAAAAGCGGTACACTTTTCGCTTCATCAAATACCCTTACACTTGAGATTTGCTTGTCCTCAAGCAAATGCGCTTTTATTCTAATCAAAATACAAGTTAGGGGTCATTTAATGCTAACAATAAAAGTAATTACAACAAATATTCGTTCCACTTTAATCATAATAAGCACGGAGATTACAAACTAGCACCTCACAAGTAGTGTTTAGATACTCACATCTCTCAAGTGTCATCAAAATAAATCTCATAAATGAAAACGGATAATATCTCTCACTACCTGTCATAGCAAATAGATTACCATAGGCTTGGGAAAGGATCGAAAACCTCCTCCACTAGGCGTAAGCACCTAAGATAAACTATCAAAGAGGGCTTTTAAATGGGTTATAACGTTAGGTGTAGGGAAAAGGAAAACACGGTTTTGTTGGATAAAGGATATTTTACTGGTGGCGAGTTAAAGATCTTGATCAATTACATGTACTATACAATGTTGCTAAGCCAAGACTCGACTCAATCTTAAGCTAAAAGCAAAATAACAAAAACATAAAATAAACATAAAATGAAACGGGATGGTAGTCCGTATGTTTTTTCTACTTTTCTTTTTCTTCATTTTTTTGTATTTTTCTTGATTTTTTTTTTTTTTTTTTTTTTTTTTTTTTTTTTTTTTTTTTTTTTGCATACACTTTTGCCCTACCATCCAAAATAATACATCATAGGGGCGTTGCATTCCCCTTACACTTGAACTTTTACATAACTTTACAAATTACTATTCTAATGACTCGAATTAAGAATAATCAAAACACTTGGAGTACTTTTAAAATATTTAGCACATATGGGGGTAATAAATGATATTCTTCCCCATTACTCCATTACACTAGTACTTTACCCATGAGTCCCAATCATCCCAAAACAATATGTACAAGGATATGACTCGACTTAGCAACCATGTAATCAACTAGATAATTAACTTGGGTTTAAACAGATGTTGTAACAATAATGCACTAAAGATGAGTGCATACAAGGTGGGCTAAGGCGATTTGGGTGTACATTTAAGTGGGGTGTAAACAAATTCTTCCTTTAAGTAAAATGCTTAAAGGTCAAAATGAAAAGATAGGCTCTGAGGGGTGTACTAGGGGTATCGTGTACTAAAAATGAGTACAACGCAAAGGGTGTGGGAGAATTACTTGACCAATGTAGCCAATGTAATTATAACAAAAACACAGGTGTAAAACAATGGGTTAATCCTAATGCCTCTTATCATGTAGTAAATCTAACTACACGAATGTAGTCTCACTTGTGGCCTTGGAATGGTCCTAACGCAAGTTCTAGAATCTAAGTGCTACCGGTACACACATCATAGCATAAATGCTTTTCCTACCAATTCTAGGGGCGAACCTCACATATTTGGGGGTGGAAAATTTTTTTAGTGGTACGGTTTTTGTGCTAGTCATATAATTCCTATCCATGAGACGCTCATTAAGATCAAAGTTTCACTCCTAAATGTTGTAAAAAATTTTAAATTTGGCACTAAAATTGCCCTAGCAAGTATTTATCTCAGTTTTATTACACATCTACCATTAAACAAACAAAAATCAAGCGTAATAGCATTCTCTAATCGTACTTTACCCCCCCCCCCCCTTACACTTAAGATGAACATTGTCCCCAATGTTCAAATAACAAATGTAAAAGTAAAAAAAAAAGTAAAAGAATGAAATCAAATACTCCCCTGACTCGCTCGGTGGATAATGAAGTAACATGGTTAAATCTTCTTCCAAAGTAATGTTGAAGCTCCATGACTAATGCATCGCCAAAAGCTTGATCCAACAAACATTTCCTTGTCCAAAATAACCTGTTAAACCTGAGAAAACAAACACGAAAACCTGCATAACATCGGCGGGATAAACTCTATATATGGATATAATGCTTGTGGAATGATAATTTTGCAGATTCCTGGAGATTATAAGTTAGAGATTTAATAAAAACTTTTTATGAAAACAAAACTTTCAAAAATTTTCAGAAAATTAACACCTGACGCCGTCAGAAATGATCTGACAGAATTCTCATGTTACGTTTCCGGAAAATTTTTGGAAAAACCTATACCTTACTTCCTGGAAATCCTGCAAAACATCATTATGACTCGATACAAGCATTTGACTCAAACAAATACTAATATGTATGTTCATTTATTACTATTACGATTCATGTTCATTTGTGTTCTCATAAACCGATTTAGATTTCCCTTACACTTAACTTTTGCAAAATACCTTTATATGTAGTTAAGACGAAGTTAAAAACAAGATAAAGCATTTTCACAAATTAGTTTTTAACATGAATCAATAATAATAAAACTTAAACACACATACGGAAACAAATAAAATCAAACAAACAAATAAATAAACACACAAAGCAAATAAAACTTGGGTTGCCTCCCAAGAAGCGCTTTTCTTTATTAACGAGTCTTGTAGCTAGACTCAAAGTCATGTACATTACGTGACTCCATCATTGGTCACGGTTTCTAGGTCATCCT
Organism: Artemisia tridentata subsp. tridentata; assembly: GCA_021014915.2. Lineage (NCBI taxonomy): Eukaryota > Viridiplantae > Streptophyta > Magnoliopsida > Asterales > Asteraceae > Artemisia > Artemisia tridentata. The sequence goes on along the minus strand of CP139502.1, from coordinate 147,037,932 downwards.
CATGTCCGGTTCTAAATTCCGGCCCTAATTTCAAACAATCCTTGTAGAAACCGAATATCCTTCCCATAACATAGTCTACTCCTTTACTTCTATCTCTATCATTCCTATAGTAGACTGCTTGCTTAAGCTCCTTCTCAACATTTGACAAGTGTTGGAATTGTTCTATCTTATATGGCATTTGGTAGTTTACCTCATCGGTCTCATCCTTAAATCTAACTATCCATAAGGAAGGTTCATAAGTCATTCTAGAGACCTCAACAAATGGTTTTCCAAAAACCACTTGAGTTAAGGATGCATCGACTATTGGGCGGATATCTTCTACAATTACAAAGTCGGTGACATAGGTGAAGTTTCCTACATAAACCGGTAATCCCTTAACTCTTCCCGTGAAGTTACTCATCCACCCTTTGTCAGGGAACATCCTATACCCAAGTTGATTTTTCATTATCAAGTTGTAGTGGGCTCTAGTCATGATGTTTATGGGTGATCTAAGGTCGATGTAGGCTTTCCAAACATGCAAATGTCCGATGTTGCATGGTATGTTGAGATTAGAAGGTTCGCCTATTTCTATGATTGGTTTACCTAGGAAGTATGGTGTCTCGGGGTCATCGAATAAGTTTGTATGATATGCGCGCTCTTCCTTAGTGGGTAGCCTATTGAAGTAGTCCTCATCATCATCTACTTCTTCAATCTCACTTGTCCTAACTTCCTTATCAACCTCGACTTTCTTAACCTCATCCTCAGGTTCACTATTATCCTCATTCCTATCAATCGGTTTGATAGTGACAACGTTGACAAAGTGGACGTGTTTGGATGAAGAGGGGTCTTTTACTTGGGGTCCGCTATTTGTGTTCCTAGCGTCCTTATGTGGAGGTGATAGCACTTGGTTATTGAGGGCTTTCAATAAGTTGTCAATTTTATTGGTCATCTCCATTTGTTGTTGATTAAATTCGGATTCAAATTTAGCTATCCGAGCTTCTTGAGATGCCATAAATTGGGACATCAATCCTTCAAAGTTATTGGTACTACCATAATTGTTGGAAGGATTGTTATTGAAAGTACGGTTCAAGTTGGAACCGCTTGATTGGAAACGATTAGGTGGGTTGGAAGAATTGGTTTGTTGTGCGTTTTGGTTTTGTTTCCACCTAAGGTTCGGGTGATTTTTCCATGAGGGGTTGTATGTATCACTGTAGGGGTTTGGCTCGGGTTTGAAAGTGTACCACTTGTCTCCCGCTCCGTCGGTACGCGAGGATGCGTAGTCCGCAAAAGCTTGTTCGGGGAGTTCCATGCAATCATGAGTGTCGTGGGGACCACTACATAATTCACATGAAGAAGTGATTTTGTTCACTTGGCTTGAAGGTTTAGGAGCCTCGTAGGATTTCATGAGAAACTTGACTTGGTCTTCAAGTTCTATGATCCTACGGTCGGAAGTGCTTGAATTGTTCGAAGGCAAAGATATTGCCTTGACCGTTTTATTCAAATCACGGGGATCATTCCAACTTTCGTTGTCATAAAGAGCAAGATCCTCTAGGAGAGCCCATGATTGTTCCGCACTTAGATCACGTAGCTTACCACCGGCCGCTTGGTCAATGGTTTGCCTCGTGGAGAGATTGACATGGTCATAGAAGATTTGGACTTAGAGCCAAAGTTCTAAGCCATGGTGAGGGACTTTTTGGAGTAAGTCCTTGAGTCGAGTCCATGCCTCGCAGAGGGTTTCGCCTTGACGTTGTTGGAACATCAAGATATCATTCCTTAGCTTGGTAGTTCTTCCCGGTGGGAAAAACTGAGCAAGGAAACGAGTGGTGAGATCATCCCAAGAGGTGATGGATCCTGCGGGTTGACGTTCTAGCCATTGACTAGCTTGGTCCCGCAGAGAGAATTGAAAGAGACGTAATCGGGTCGTCTCTCGAGTGGCAACATCAAGGTCTATAGAATCAACAATTTTGAGAAAGTCCTTGAGATGTTGATTAGGATCTTCAGAACGAAGTCCATGGAATGCGCATCCGCTTTGCACCAACCGGATGGTGTCGGATCGCAAGGGAGTGACATTGGCTCCTTGAGTGAGCTCAATGGTGTTTCGATAGCCATAGTGGCTAGGACGGGAGTACTCTCCTAAAGTACGGGCTCTAGGAGGTGGTGGTGGTTGTTGTGGTGGTGGGTTGTTGGGATCAAGGATATTACCATCTTCCATGATGTCGAATGGTAATGGTTACGAACAAAGAAACGAAGAAAATAGATAGACTAAAGAAAACCTAGAAAAATAAAATAAAAATCTCACTAGAAAGGAATCTAGTGAGTAGACCTATAAAATAAAAATTCAACCTAAACAATAACTATTCCCGGCAGCGGCGCCAAAAACTTGATGCGTGGTTTTGCAACCTTACAACAGGTTTTACCTCTCGAGGGATCTCAAGAGGCTTACAACCCCACCAGGCAGTGTACCTGACCGATGTAGTATAGTGTAGTGGTAAGTACGGGGGATTGATCGTTCTCCACAGGGAATAGTGTTCGTTAGGTATGAAAAACTACTCTAATAGGTCTAAGGGTGAGAGAAGATTCTTTTTATGTTTTTTTATAATTTTATGAAAGCAAGTAAAATCTCGGGTTTGAAAGAGTGGGCGGAATTAGTTGCTAGTCAACTAACCCAAGTTACTACAAATGCAAATAAAATAAAATAACTGAAAATGAAAAGGTGGTAAAACTTATGTGGAGAGAAATGTGTTTACTTAGATTTCCTTACTCCCTAACTATCTTTTACCGGTTGATTAGTGTGTATTAATTGCGTGGATGACGGGTGTATTCCTTAATACCAATCGTGGGTTGGCGTACGTACTTCCCCAACTCTACAAGCTCCTACTTCACTCCTATGTCGAGCCGGCTAGGAAGCTCCTAACATGGGATCACTAGAATTCGCTTGTGCATTAAATACAACCATAAAAACCTTAGTACGCATTGGTTCATGTTTCTTAAGACGTTCAAGCAAGTTACCGAATAGGAAGTTAGCCAGTTTTCTTAAGCCTAACATAGATGAACAATCATCCAATACAACTAATAACACACTAATAACCAATAATCAATAGCTAGGTTTCATTAGATCTAAGCAAACACAAGATAAATCTAGCCTAGCATGTTAAACAAAAGACAAGAACAAGATAGAATCAAACAACACATAGACATATTGAATGATTAATTGATAACTTATCTTCAATGTAATATGGAAGATCTCAAGGCAAAAAGCCTCGAAAAAGCTGCTAAAATCGTCTTAGGGTTTTCACCCACAAAGTTCCCCAATAAGTTCCACACTAATGACAAAAAATTGCAAAACTATATATAGACTTTCAGATCTGACGGCGTCACGTTATGGAGTGTGACGCCGTCACCTCGCCGCTTTTAGGGTTCCCGGATGGCCTTCTTGACGCCGTCCCTCTTTAGCTCTCCAAAATCTGTTCTGGCTTATCAAGGCTTGACGCCGTCAGACTTAGGGGTGACGCCGTCCCTCTTTAAATTAAGCCGTGACGACCTTAATCACATTAAAGCGTGACGCCGTCAGAATTCCATGCAAATTCCTCTGGCTTATCATGAGTAATTTTCACATCCACCACTTTTGCCAAGCCATGACGCCGTCCAGAACAAATCTTGACGCCGTCAAAGGTAATTTCCAGCACAATTTTGAGACTTTGTCATTTTCTTCACTTTTATGCTCCAAAAACGTCCAAAATGCCTTCTTTTCCAGATTTCTCCTCAAAAGTACCTAAAATGACAAAAGGAACGATTTAGGGCAATATTTGATCAAATAAATACGATTTAGGGCTTAAATGACCCCCTAAAAGCGGTACACTTTTCGCTTCATCACAGATCTAGGCGGTTGATTGGTTTAAGCCAAAGTGCTTACATTGACAAGATATTGAAGAGATTCAATATGCAAAATTCCAAGAAGGGATTTTTGCCAATGAAAGTAGAACATGGCTTAAGTAGCAAAGCTTGTGCTTCGACACCTGAAGAGGTGGAACGCATGAAGAGAATTCCTTATGCTTCAGCTGTGGGATCGATTATGTATGCGGTTCGATGTACAAGGCCCGATGTGGCATTTGCTCAAAACATTACCAGTCGTTATCAGCAGAATCCAGGTGAACTCCACTGGACTGCTGTGAAACATATTCTCAAGTATTTAAGATCTACGAGAGAAATGTTTTTAGTGTACGGGGGAAATCCAGAAGCAGAACTGTGTGTTACAGGTTACTGCGATGCATCTTGGAAGTGTGATAAAGATGATACGAAGTCGCATATGGGTTATGTCTTTATCGTCAATGGAGGTGAGAGTACTATAGCGATGTCTGCAATAGAAAGTGAGTATATTGCTGCCTCAGAAGCCGCAATGGAAGCAGTCTGGATTATGAAGTTCGTTTCAGGGCTTGGAGTTATGCCCTCAATCGAGAGACCTATAAAAATGTATTGTTACAACTCAGCCGCAATTACATTTGCTAATGAGCCTGGAATCATGAAGGGCACCAGACATTTCCCGATCCGGTACCACTATGTTAGAGAACAAGTGGAGATAGGCGAGACCGAATTACTCAAAGTTCACACAGATGACAACTTAGCAGATCCATTAACGAAAGCTCTACGTGGTGGAAAGCTTAAGCAACTTTTAGAGGGTATAGGACTTCGTTTAGCTAATAGTTTCATGCATATCTGTGAGTAGTATTTGGATAATGGGATGTTGTAAAACAGTTATTATTTTAATGAAATAAAATACGGAGTTATGTTTATTTATCATTATCTTAATAATATATCTTATATTTGCATGTTTATATCCATGAATATATTTATATATTCTAAACTGTCCATTGTCGATTAATGATATGGGAATATCATTAAATAAATACAAATGTGAGGATTGGTAGAATATACTTGAAGGTATATTGATGTGTTGAGATGCCAATATCACATGATATTCAAGGATTTGAATATAGGACTTATCCCAACTTCATGAGTTTACTTTATGGATCTTGTCATTAAGTAAATCATGTATATATTTATCCTCAGACTTGAGATACCAGATAACCGTTCATGCATGTAGTGCAATTCTGTAATTCAGTTTAACGCTATACGTAACTGGTAGCTATACGGATTGTTTTAGGAAGTGTTGCGAAGTGTATGAGTTATGCTCATAGTCAAAATGGGATTTGTTCCTTCAAATTTATTTGAAGTTTAATACTACTGGGCCCCTCGTGGGATTAATAAGATGTTTGTGTGGCCACACCCAAAGTCTCCCCTGATGATTCAGAAGATTTGGTAATCTTATTTAATCATGAATAACGAGAAACAGAATTGTTAATAAAGAATGACTTAGATCTATATCTTTATTAATGTGGTATTAGAAACAAAAAGATAAGTATGATGAGCTATCATCAAGTGGTTTATCCAGGAGACCACACACCCGAGTTGTTCTAGGGGCATTGGCGTGTTGCTAGACGCTAACCAATGTCATTACACTTTTAATTGATTTCCAAGTGGGAGCTGTTAGAGTTAAATGGAAAAATATTAACGTGTATGTCTAGATTCGAACACGGGACCGAGGGATTGCACACTTTACGTATGATGATCAAGTAAATAATTAATATATGTATTTATTATGTGTATTAATTATTTGGACACGAAATGATACATAACGGACGTTATGTAAACTAACGGTGTTGACTAACGACCGTTAGGGAATAGTGGAAGGACTATTAGTGAAATTGGGATTGGAAGGATCTAGAATCCTTGGAGGACAAGCCTCAACCGATCGGCAATAAGGGTTTACAAACCCTAATCGCATGGCTTTGGGAACAAGTCATCCAAACACTATAAATACACATCAAGGGTTATTTGTTATGTTACCTTTTGCACTTACTATAACCCTAGATTGTGTTTTCTCCTCTCCTAAACCCTAAAACCGGTCGAACTATTTACATAGGGTCGATCTATAGTTTTTTTGTGTGGCAAAAAATATTGTTTGGTTTTAATTGTGTTTAATCACTAGCATCATTTCTTGATCGGTTATAGTACGTGTGTACAAGAGTTCGGTAACAACTTAATTAGTTGTTCATCTTGAATTGTGGAACAAAAAGGTAAGGGGTTCCACGCTAATCCTATTTGTTGATCTTGTGATTAGAAGAGAAGACTGATCCTTGTTCTTGCTGGGATCTCGAGGTAATTCTAATTTACTTTTCGATAACTCATTATATGTGTTAAATACGATCTTGCTTCCGCTATGTTCTCTTGATGTGTTTATTTACTTAGATGTTGATCATGCTATTTAAATTCCAACAGTGTGTGGGACTGAATTCGTACGATTGAATTCGTATGTGTGCTACTGATGCTATTATTTTATTCTAATTCGTATGATTGATTCAAAGTGGGGTCGAGGATTTGTTAATACTGATTGAATTATTTTTGAGATTCGCTTTCGATATCTAATGGAGATGTGAATTGAAAATTAGTACTACTCTTGGTAATTGTTAAGTCTTGTTTACACCAGACTTAAATAGTACTGCTCTCATTCATTATTAATACTGCTACCGTACTCAGTTAGTTCTGCTTGGTTTTTGTGTGTACTGCTGGCTCAGATAATTTGTACTGCTCAACAACAGTTTGTACTATTGGTTTGTACTGCTAGTGCAGTTTTGGATCTTGAACAGAACTTTATTTTATGGCTCGTTTTGGGGATTATTTAAAGAAGACAATTGAATATTGCTTATTTGATGTTGTAGTTGAGTTTCACAGGTGCGTGTTCTTATCATATCTCAAAGTGGGTGTTACACTTTGGAGATAACTTGTTTGTGCGTTAATGCGGTGACAGACTTGATGAATCTAGCAAAGGTGTGTGATTCCTCCCGAACCGTCAGGTTTTATCACGCAAGCCAACCGCTTGTGAACGGTCAACCGTAATAAAGGGCCCTGGCAGCCCGGGAGAAAAAGCAATTTAAATCCATGGGAGTATAGAAGTACATCCCCGGGTCGTTAAGTCCCAACGAGGTGTGTAAACTGTAATACAACGAATGTGCGAGTTGAAATGATATGGAATATACAGAAACAGGAATCTGATTGACTAACACTGGAATGTGAATAATCATAGCTCTGTCACAGCTGTATCGTTAAAAACGTACAATCAGAAACCTAAAAACGCGAAAGATTTACAAACGTACGTTTATATTAAATAAACATAAACGTACAAAACGAATAAAAACAAACATTCCCAAAGAGGGAATTTGCATGCCTTAACGGCTTAAATGCAAATTAAATAAACTTAAAATATTTATTCATAATTTACAAAATTATGTAAAAGTTAAGCAAACCTAAAAACCTCGCGCGGGTTAATTAAAAATTACGTAAGTGCGCGAGTTAAAACATGAATTTTATGAAATATAAACACTATGGGTATAAATTTATTTTTTACAGGTTCTATATGATAAAAGAAAATTTTAGAAAAAAGAATTATATTTTTTTGACTTTTATATTTTTTATTATGATTTAATTATTATTTTACAAATAAAAATACGAAATAAATACTAAAACTATTCTAAAAAATCTGGAAATTTTTAGGTAATTACTTTATAACATAAAGATGCTAGAAAAAAATAATACAAATGCCCCAGCTTATTCTAATAATCTGTAAATAAGCAAATAAGCTCTAATAGCTTAAACAAAGAAAACTTGGTTAAATAGAATTGGTTTGCAAAGTAAAACAGAACTGGTGCTCCAGAGCTACTGGGAAGGGGGTGTGTTATGTGTGCATGTTATACTATACGAGAGGTCGCGAGTTCGAATCCCACACCCCACATTTTTGCTAAACTATTTTTTTTTACTGTTTCTTTTTACACACCAACTTTTTAACTTAATACAAGCTACTTTTACAAAAGAACTTAATTTTTTACAAGCTCAATAAGCTGGAAATGATGAGCTTATGTAAACAGTGGGCTTTTTAAGGTTTATTTAAAACTAGAACTTTCAAAATAAGCTATAAGCTACGAGATAAGCCAAAAGCTTATGGAATTAACTAAAATGGACTGAGGTGAGTTCATATAAGCTATAGGGACATGAAAAAGCTATGGGGAAAAGCTAGGAAACCCAAAATAAGCCAAAGCTTATAAGGGACTGCTGATGCAGTTGCCCTGCACCAGGGCAAAACTGCCCTTTTGAGGGGCTTATTTAGGTGGCTTAGGAGGTTCTAAAAATCATACAAAAAATTACAGAAGTATACAAGCTAGGTGAGTAACTATGTGAAAAAGAATTAGCTTATTTGGACTTAATATGAGGAAGTTAAAAATTCTAGAAATTCTCTAAAAACCTGAAATAAGCCAAAAATTAAACTTCTAAATGGAAGCTATCACTTAGTGGTTCTTTTTGTGTTTTTCTGTTTTCTGGACTATTAAGATCCTAATATTATACATGTTTAAAGATAATGAAAGTATATAAACTAAGAAATAAGCAGTTCCAAGCTTATGAGAACAAACAGTGAGCTTTTGGACTCACAGCTTGGTCATAAGCTTGAAATAAGCTTGAAAAAGGAAAAGGAAGTAAAAGAAGCATGCACACAAGCCAAATGGATAAGTATAAACATGTGTGTGCACTGGAATTGCTCAAATGAGCAATATGTGTGCTTAAGGTTTAGACAGTCAAGCCAAAGGCTTGACTTGGATGGATTTGAGGCTTGTTAAAGCCTAGCATAAGCTCCACACTGGAAATAAAAGATAAAAATAATATGTAAATGAGTGATATGGACATAATTACATAGGCTTGATCCACTGGATTCACCAAATAAGCTTATAAGAAAATCCAGTTAACCTAAGATCCAAACACCCCTGCAGCCTTTTAGTTGGTCAAATTAAGCTCAGTAAACAAGCTTGAAAAGCCAAATTGTGAATTGAGGTAGCAAGATATGTTGGTTGGCTTTCCAAAAAGCCCAAGCTCACTCTGTGGGGTCCACAGATGAGCTTGTGAGAAGCTTGTGAAAAACCTCCCAAATGACTGCATGCTGGGTGACCAGTATACAAACCAAAATGGGACAATAAGTTGGGGTGATTTAAGCTATCTAATTAAGCTATAAGGGAAAGAACAAGCATGAACATAAACATAAGCCACAAGGGCTACTCAAATAAGCCAAAAAAAAAAACACAAGTTTAAGCAAAGTCCATAAGCTTTTGCAAGCTTATGGACTTGACTGCAACCTTGTGATGCAGGGCAAAAACTAGCACAAATAAGCTATCAAATAAGCAGGTAAACTAAGCTAATAAAGATAACTAAAAATACCCCAATGAAAATGAGCAACAAAATATTAATACCCTAAAAGCATATAAACTGAAACCTAAAATTAAGAGCACACAAAAATTATGAAGTTCTATCAAAAACTAAAAAACTGAAATTTGACTTTTTACAAGAACACAAAAGTTTGACTAAAATGAAATATAAACCTAATCTATGGACTGATTATGGAAGATTAAGCTACAAACACATGAAATAAGTAAAGATAAACAACATATAAACAAGATATGCAGGATTCTAGGATTTACCAATCTCACAGTTCTCATAATGAGATTGTCAAGTGTCAAATTGACTTTCTCTTATGCTAAACTCTTTGATTAAGGTTTTACTGAGTTTAATAGATCACATATGCAGTACATCAAACAAGAACAACTACAAATACAACCCTATACACAGTTCAACCCATAATTCCAAACAACCCTTAAATGGACCCAACTGAAGTTTTTCAAAACATAAGACCATGTGAACCAATTTCATCAAATCCAGGAGTATTTATGTGTCAAATAAAACTCTTTTCAGCACAACAAGTTGTCAAACAAGTGTAATCCTAGGATTATCAAATATAAGCAAATGGACAGTCAAAATGGATTTTCCAACAACAATTTATTCCAAAACACAATAACTTAAGATAGAGCTAAATAAACATTAACTAACAACAAATTAACAAGAAAACAAGAGAATCAAACAGATTAAAGCATGAACATAACATAAGCAGTGAATTGCAAAAATTGATAAAAAAGGGCTTACAAATGAATCCAGCTGAGACTTTGGAACCAAAGAACAAAACCACCACCTATAACCTCCCATGAGGCATCTAAACCATGGCCTTCCAAATAGTACCATGCTCCAAGCTTAGATCACATGTAACCATGTTTTTGTTTATTTTTCTATTTTCTTGATTTTTATTCTAACTTTGAATTTAAAAGATCATGACTGATTATTTGTATCTAAAAGCTTGTTGAGCTTTGTCAGAGCTTATGTGAGCTATTTGAGTCCAAATAAACAACCATTATCAACAGGAAGCAAATACATGACAATTAAAGGAAATTAAGTGAAAACATGAAATTTAAAAGTAACATGACATTAAGCTGAAAATAGAGTTCCATTACACTAATTTGAATAAAAATTACACTAGAAAGCATTTTAAAGTTATTACACTACTAAAAACAGTAAATTTAATTAAACTATGACCTAGGCTAATCCAAAGGTAGTTTCTTCTCTTTCCTCCTCTTCTCTTTTATAACCTTTTGAGTTCCACTTGAGTTGCTGATTGAATCCCACTCTTAATCATGGCCATTGGATAAGCAGAAGTGATCCAAGCCTTTGTTTGGTATTTTGGCGGGAAAAGTTGTTTTTCCAGCTGTGGTTGCTTGTGAGGGTTTTACGGGGCATTAATTGTTTATTGGAACTTGTGTGAGGTGATGGAGAGTTGTTAGACAGCTGGGGGATGAGGTGGTGTTGAAACCACCACTGGTTTGGTGACTCAGTGGTAAAGAAGAAAGGTGGGAGGGAAAGGAGACGGGTCAAACTTATGTTTGACCCTGGGATATTTAAATAAAGTGAGTGGATCGGGTTATTATTTATGGGTTGGGGTGGTTTGGGCTTGGGTGGACTGGGTTTAAGGATTTGTTGGATTTAAGGATTTGGATTTTAGGGATTTATGAAGTATAATAGATCCGGATTTGGTTTTAGATAAACATAGGGACCATTGTTGTCATTTCTGAATTCTTGAAGGACTAAACCTGCAACATTTCATAAGTTATCACAAGGACCATTATTGCCAAGTTAGATAAACCAAGGACCTATTTTGCATTTATTACAATTTAAAACACCCGAGGACCTTTTTGTAATTTTCCAAAGTTTGAGGGGTGAAATTGTAATTTTCCCAAAAGTTATCAAAAGGTTCCAAATTGTCATTCATGAATAGTACAAGGGTGATATTTGATAAAACTCCATTTTAAAACACCCAGGGACTGATTTTGCCAATTTTGATACTTGAGGGGTAAAAGTTGCCAAGTTGTGTAAACTTTTATCCAGGGACTATTTGTGAATAAGTTTGAGTTCCCATGGACTTAAGTTGACTTTTCTATCATTTTGAGTTTTCAGGGACTAGTTTTGCCATTTGCTGAGATTTCAGGGACTGAAAACGACAATTGTTGTGAAATTGATCATTTTTCACTTGTTTTTCAATCTTTTGTACCTGAATCACATAAAAACACGTTTTGATGAATTTGTATCATTTTGTGAGTCATTTGTGTGTTTTTGGTCGTTTTTGTGGGTTCAAATTGTATAAAAGATATGTGTAATTAGGCACATATCAAATCCCCCACACTGAACTATTGCTAGTCCCTAGCAATCTTTTATTAAAAACTTAATGGATTTCAAAGACTCTTTACCAAAAGCCATCACTTCTGGAGTAGCCAATTGTTTCAGTTCAAGTAAGAACTTTGGTACAAATGATAACCAAATGATTTTTGAGCAAACCATAAGCTGTCAACGGTTTTGATTTGTCTTTATCAAAAGCCGTTTGCTTCTGGACTAGCCAACTCTTAGATAAATTATCAATATTATCTTTGGTGAGCTGATTACCAATCATGGTTTTTCCACTGCCTTTACCACAAGCCATAACCTTGCGGGCTAGTCAACTCTTCACTTTTTAGGATATGGTGAGTCGAATACCATACAATTTTGGGCAAATTGTAAGCCATCAACGGATTTGAGACATCTTTACCAAGAGCCGTTTGCTCCTGGATTAGCCAATCCTTATGTGGGTTAGACATGGTGGACTGATTAACATTTGTTGTGTTTAGTACATAGTACTTCCACTAAAAAAAAAATTTTAAATTTGGCCATTTTGGGGGAAAAAGGGACTAAAATGGAACATTTTTGATGAAATTCGCCAGAATTTCCCCCCCCCCCCCCCCCCCCCACACTTGAACTGAATATTGTCCTCAATATTCAAAGTCCCGGCTATTATGCCGAATCCTTGAACGTAAAAAGATAACATTTCTAAGCCAAGTGGGGTAAACACAACAGTTATTCTGTTTTTTGGTATATACAATTTTCATTTGGTTTTCAGATCTATATACAAAATGTGGGGCACACCCCCACACTTAGGTGGTAGAAAGGGGTAAGAAAAGTGAAACACGGGTGAAAACCCATGTTATGGCTACTGTTTATTGATTACCGAGTCGCTAGCTTGACTCGACCTCGAATTAAATTGTTCATGGGGAAAAGATTGGGTGAGAAATTGGAGTGGGGACCACTCACAGAATTATGAATAATGAGCAAGGAGAATATTTCTGGTTTTTTATTTTTGAATATAGACAGAAAGGGAAAATGTTTTTGGATTTTTATTTTTTAGATATATACAAAGGATAGAAAACACAAATCGTTATACGCAGCACACCTCCCCGGCAGCGGCGCCAAAATTTGATTCCTCCCGAACCGTCAGGTTTTATCACGCAAGCCAACCGCTTGTGAACGGTCAACCGTAATAAAGGGCCCTGGCAGCCCGGGAGAAAAAGCAATTTAAATCCATGGGAGTATAGAAGTACATCCCCGGGTCGTTAAGTCCCAACGAGGTGTGTAAACTGTAATACAACGAATGTGCGAGTTGAAATGATATGGAATATACAGAAACAGGAATCTGATTGACTAACACTAGGAATGTGAATAGTCATAGCTCTGTCACAGCTGTATCGTTAAAAAAACGTACAATCAGAAACCTAAAAACGCGAAAGATTTACAAACGTACGTTTTTATTAAATAAACATAAACGTACAAAACGAATAAAAACAAACATTCCCAAAGAGGGAATTTGCATGCCTTAACGGCTTAAATGCAAATTAAATAAACTTAAAATATTTATTCATAATTTACAAAATTATGTAAAAGTTAAGCAAACCTAAAAACCTTGCGCGGGTTAATTAAAAATTACGTAAGTGCGCGAGTTAAAACGTGAATTTTATGAAATATAAACACTATGGGTATAAATTTATTTTTTACAGGTTCTATATGATAAAAGAAAATTTTAGAAAAAAGAATTATATTTTTTTGACTTTTATATTTTTTATTATGATTTAATTACTATTTTACAAATAAAAATACAAAATAAATACTAAAACTATTCTAAAAAATCTGAAAATTTTTAGGTAATTACTTTATAACATAAAGATGCTAGGAAAAATAATACAAATGCCCCAGCTTATTCTAATAAGCTGTAAATAAGCAAATAAGCTCGAATAGCTTAAACAAAGAAAACTTGGTTAAATAGAATTGGTTTGCAAAGTAAAACAGAACTGGTGCTCCAGAGCTACTGGGAAGGGGGTGTGTTGTGTGTGCATGTTATACTATACGAGAGGTCGCGAGTTCGAATCCCACACCCCACATTTTTGCTAAACTATTTTTTTTTACTTTTTCTTTTTACACACCAACTTTTTAACTTAATACAAGCTACTTTTACAAAAGAACTTAATTTTTTACAAGCTCAATAAGCTGGAAATGATGAGCTTATGTAAACAGTGGGCTTTTTAAGGTTTATTTAAAACTAGAACTTTCAAAATAAGCTATAAGCTACGAGATAAGCCAAAAGCTTATGGAATTAACTAAAATGGACTGAGGTTAGTTCATATAAGCTATAGGGACATGAAAAAGCTATGGGGAAAAGCTAGGAAACCCAAAATAAGCCAAAGCTTATAAGGGACTGCTGATGCAGTTGCCCTGCACCAGGGCAAAACTGCCCTTTTGAGGGGCTTATTTAGGTGGCTTAGGAGGTTCTAAAAATCATACAAAAAATTACAGAAGTATACAAGCTAGGTGAGTAACTATGTGAAAAAGAATTAGCTTATTTGGACTTAATATGAGGAAGTTAAAAATTCTAGAAATTCTCTAAAAACCTGAAATAAGCCAAAAATTAAACTTCTAAATAGAAGCTATCACTTAGTGGTTCTTTTTGTGTTTTTCTGTTTTCTAGACTATTAAGATCCTAATATTATACATGTTTAAAGATAATGAAATTATATAAACTAAGAAATAAGCAATTCCAAGCTTATGAGAACAAACAGTGAGCTTTTGGACTCACAGCTTGGTCATAAGCTTGAAATAAGCTTGAAAAAGGAAAAGGAAGTAAAAGAAGCATGCACACAAGCCAAATGGATAAGTATAAACATGTGTGTGCACTGGAATTGCTCAAATGAGCAATATGTGTGCTTAAGGTTTAGACAGTCAAGCCAAAGGCTTGACTTGGATGGATTTGAGGCTTGTTAAAGCCTAGCATAAGCTCCACACTGGAAATAAAAGATAAAAATAATATGTAAATGAGTGATATGGACATAATTACATAGGCTTGATCCACTGGATTCACCAAATAAGCTCAAATAAGCTTATAAGCAAATCCAGTTAACCTAAGATCCAAACACCCCTGCAGCCTTTTAGTTGGTCAAATTAAGCTCAGTAAACAAGCTTGAAAAGCCAAATTGTGAATTGAGGTAGCAAGATATGTTGGTTGGCTTTCCAAAAAGCCCAAGCTCACTCTGTGGGGTCCACAGATGAGCTTGTGAGAAGCTTGTGAAAAACCTCCCAAATGACTGCATGCTGGGTGACCAGTATACAAACCAAAATGGGACAATAAGTTGGGGTGATTTAAGCTATCTAATTAAGCTATAAGGGAAAGAACAAGCATGAACATAAACATAAGCCACAAGGGCTACTCAAATAAGCCAAAAAAAAAACACAAGTTTAAGCAAAGTCCATAAGCTTTTGCAAGCTTATGGACTTGACTGCAACCTTGTGATGCAGGGCAAAAACTAGCACAAATAAGCTATCAAATAAGCAGGTAAACTAAGCTAATAAAGATAACTAAAAATACCCCAATGAAAATGAGCAACAAAATATTAATACCCTAAAAGCATATAAACTGAAACCTAAAATTAAGAGCACACAAAAATTATGAAGTTCTATCAAAAACTAAAAAACTGAAATTTGACTTTTTACAAGAACACAAAAGTTTGACTAAAATGAAATATAAACCTAATCTATGGACTGATTATGGAAGATTAAGCTACAAACACATGAAATAAGTAAAGATAAACAACATATAAACAAGATATGCAGGATTCTAGGATTTACCAATCTCACAGTTCTCATAATGAGATTGTCAAGTGTCAAATTGACTTTCTCTTATGCCAAACTCTTTGATTAAGGTTTTACTGAGTTTAATAGATCACATATGCAGTACATCAAACAAGAACAACTACAAATACAACCCTATACACAGTTTAACCCATAATTCCAAACAACCCTTAAATGGACCCAACTGAAGTTTTTCAAAACATAAGACCATGTGAACCAATTTCATCAAATCCAGGAGTATTTATGTGTCAAATAAAACTCTTTTCAGCACAACAAGTTGTCAAACAAGTGTAATCCTAGGATTATCAAATATAAGCAAATGGACAGTCAAAATGGATTTTCCAACAACAATTTATTCCAAAACACAATAACTTAAGATAGAGCTAAATAAACATTAACTAACAATAAATTAACAAGAAAACAAGAGAATCAAACAGATTAAAGCATGAACATAACATAAGCAGTGAATTGCAAAAATTGATAAAAAAGGGCTTACAAGTGAATCCAGCTGAGACTTTGGAACCAAAGAACAAAACCACCACCTATAACCTCCCATGAGGCATCTAAACCATGGCCTTCCAAATAGTACCATGCTCCAAGCTTAGATCACATGTAACCATGTTTTTGTTTATTTTTCTATTTTCTTGATTTTTATTCTAACTTTGAATTTAAAAGATCATGACTGATTATTTGTATCTAAAAGCTTGTTGAGCTTTGTCAGAGCTTATGTGAGCTATTTGAGTCCAAATAAACAACCATTATCAACAGGAAGCAAAGACATGACAATTAAAGGAAATTAAGTGAAAACATGAAATTTAAAAGTAACATGACATTAAGCTGAAAATAGAGTTCCATTACACTAATTTGAATAAAAATTACACTAGAAAGCATTTTAAAGTTATTACACTACTAAAAACATTAAATTTAATTAAACTATGACCTAGGCTAATCCAAAGGTAGTTTCTTCTCTTTCCTCCTCTTCTCTTTTATAACCTTTTGAGTTCCACTTGAGTTGCTGATTGAATCCCACTCTTAATCATGGCCATTGGATAAGCAGAAGTGATCCAAGCCTTTGTTTGGTATTTTGGCGGGAAAAGTTGTTTTTCCAGCTGTGGTTGCTTGTGAGGGTTTTACGGGGCATTAATTGTTTATTGGAACTTGTGTGAGGTGATGGAGAGTTGTTAGACAGCTGGGGGATGAGGTGGTGTTGAAACCACCACTGGTTTGGTGACTCAGTGGTAAAGAAGAAAGGTGGGAGGGAAAGGAGACGGGTCAAACTTATGTTTGACCCTGGGATATTTAAATAAAGTGAGTGGATCGGGTTATTATTTATGGGTTGGGGTGGTTTGGGCTTGGGTGGACTGGGTTTAAGGATTTGTTGGATTTAAGGATTTGGATTTTAGGGATTTATGAAGTATAATAGATCCGGATTTGGTTTTAGATAAACATAGGGACCATTGTTGTCATTTCTGAATTCTTGAAGGACTAAACCTGCAACATTTCATAAGTTATCACAAGGACCATTATTGCCAAGTTAGATAAACCAAGGACCTATTTTGCATTTATTACAATTTAAAACACCCGAGGACCTTTTTTGTAATTTTCCAAAGTTTGAGGGGTGAAATTGTAATTTTCCCAAAAGTTATCAAAAGGTTCCAAATTGTCATTCATGAATAGTACAAGGGTGATATTTGATAAAACTCCATTTTAAAACACCCAGGGACTGATTTTGCCAATTTTGATACTTGAGGGGTAAAAGTTGCCAAGTTGTGTAAACTTTTATCCAGGGACTATTTGTGAATAAGTTTGAGTTCCCATGGACTTAAGTTGACTTTTCTATCATTTTGAGTTTTCAGGGACTAGTTTTGCCATTTGCTGAGATTTCAGGGACTGAAAACGACAATTGTTGTGAAATTGATCATTTTTCACTTGTTTTTCAATCTTTTGTACCTGAATCACATAAAAACACGTTTTGATGAATTTGTATCATTTTGTGAGTCATTTGTGTGTTTTTGGTCGTTTTTGTGGGTTCAAATTGTATAAAAGATATGTGTAATTAGGCACATATCAAATCCCCCACACTGAACTATTGCTAGTCCCTAGCAATCTTTTATTAAAAACTTAATGGATTTCAAAGACTCTTTACCAAAAGCCATCACTTCTGGAGTAGCCAATTGTTTCAGTTCAAGTAAGAACTTTGGTACAAATGATAACCAAATGATTTTTGAGCAAACCATAAGCTGTCAACGGTTTTGATTTGTCTTTATCAAAAGCCGTTTGCTTCTGGACTAGCCAACTCTTAGATAAATTATCAATATTATCTTTGGTGAGCTGATTACCAATCATGGTTTTTCCACTGCCTTTACCACAAGCCATAACCTTGCGGGCTAGTCAACTCTTCACTTTTTAGGATATGGTGAGTCGAATACCATACAATTTTGGGCAAATTGTAAGCCATCAACGGATTTGAGACATCTTTACCAAGAGCCGTTTGCTCCTGGATTAGCCAATCCTTACGTGGGTTAGACATGGTGGACTGATTAACATTTGTTGTGTTTAGTACATAGTACTTCCACTAAAAAAAAAAATTTTAAATTTGGCCATTTTGGGGGAAAAAGGGACTAAAATGGAACATTTTTGATGAAATTCGCCAGAATTTCCCCCCCCCCCCCCACACTTGAACTGAATATTGTCCTCAATATTCAAAGTCCCGGCTATTATGCCGAATCCTTGAACGTAAAAAGATAACATTCCTAAGCCAAGTGGGGTAAACACAACAGTTATTCTGTTTTTTGGTATATACAATTTTCATTTGGTTTTCAGATCTATATACAAAATGTGGGGCACACCCCCACACTTAGGTGGTAGAAAGGGTAAGAAAAGTGAAACACGGGTGAAAACCCATGTTATGGCTACTGTTTATTGATTACCGAGTCGCTAGCTTGACTCGACCTCGAATTAAATTGTTCATGGGGAAAAGATTGGGTGAGAAATTGGAGTGGGGACCACTCACAGAATTATGAATAATGAGCAAGGAGAATATTTCTGGTTTTTTATTTTTGAATATAGACAGAAAGGGAAAATGTTTTTGGATTTTTATTTTTTAGATATATACAAAGGATAGAAAACACAAATCGTTATACGCAGCACACCTCCCCGGCAGCGGCGCCAAAATTTGATTCCTCCCGAACCATCAGGTTTTATCACGCAAGCCAACCGCTTGTGAACGTTAACCGTAATAAAGGGCCCTGGCAGCCCGGGAGAAAAAGCAATTTAAATCCAGGGGAAGCTTGTTTAACCATCTACATGCACCACTTAAGGGGAAGTGTTTTGATTCAAGTTGCATGGAAGACCCCTATTAGATGATTACAAAAAGGGGGAGAAGATTGGTTTGCAGCTTATTATGTGTGGTGACATGTTCAAGAAGACCCAAGGAAGCATTGAAGAATGTTTCATGGAGATAGTTTTGTAATATCAAATAGGGGAAGATTGTTGGGAATTAGATTTGATGATTACAAAACTACATATGCATAAATGATGAAACGTGAAACAACAGGGACTTAATGTAATAAATTAGTTAGCTTCTTGTGAAAGCTAGGTTTTCTTGTAAACCCTATTTATAAAGGGTATTAGGGGCGGCAGTAATAGATATAAAAACAATAGAACTCTCCAATGAGATTCTAATAGAAACACGTGTGTGTACACGTTAGATAGTTTGTAGTAGCTAGTTTATTATATTGTATTGAATAAAAGAAGCGCGCTTGAATAAATAAAACCTTGTTTAACGTTATTGATGTTTGTTAATTCCGATGTGCATATCAATAAGGTTTGTAAAACATATCATAGACGAGCCTTAAACGATCTCAACAATGGGCGTTGAAATGAATTAAGATTTTTCTAAGTATCTTATACATATATAGTATACTTAGGTTTATGAGGATACTTTCTTTGAGTAGTATTATATACGGGCTAGGGAAGAAACTTGATTCACTCATCATTGCTCATCTCAAACTTGTCACGCATGATCTTTGAGCGATCATTGTACATTTCTGGATAAGTTGAGTTTGTCATAATAGTCTTTGACACATACTTGAGTCATGATGAAAATCAATTTTGTTTCTTTGTTATAGTGCCTACTATGTTAGATTCTAACGATACTACATGCTTAGCATTTCTACCAACAAAGGGTGTTTTAAGAGAGCGTACCTGAGCCTGAGGTGTTGCCCTTAAAACTTTGAAGACAAGACTACCTTTGTTGAAAGCTAGGCATATGACATACATCTTGACTTTTCATCACCAGATTAGTGTAATTGCTAATCACACTCCATTTGTTGGACTTCCAGTTTATTTAAAACCATGTTTATCTAGCAAAACAGAAGCTCAAACGTTTGGTCCCCAATATCTCATGGGTCCAAAGTTGTTAGTGGCAAACATCCTACGCATTTGTTGCAATTGTTTAGGATGTGAGAATGGAGGACACATTTCCCATGGTAAGTAACCTTGTGATTGACTGTCATTCCAAGTTACGGGGAAGTTACTTGGATAACTTTGTATTCTAAAGTTACCTCTCGGTAGAGGAGTTCTTGACAGAGGTTTGGGAGAATTTGTTTTTCTAGGTGGAGGAGTCTTCGACCTAGTGTCGGGCTTTACAAATCCAGGCCTGGGGTTTGACACAGGTTTGTAAAAGCTTTTGGCTTCCTTTATACTAGCAATAGATACTTTGGTACCATTTACAACTATGTGTCTTGGTTTAGGACTTGAATTATCTTTCAAATTCAACTCAGCTCTGTTTTCAGTAACACACGGTACCACGGTACCGTTAACTTTAATGGTGCCGTGTGTACATTTTGTGGTGCCGTCTGTTGTTTTGACAGAACTTGTGGGTTTGACAGATTCTACTTGCTTTATTTTACTTGTCGAAGCATTATCTATTTCTTTTTCAAACCTAGTGATCCTAAATGTATTTTCTTTGAGTTTATCGTTTTCTACACGAAGACTTATGCATGACTTGCATCCTAAGTCTACTTTTTTATTTTTCTCAAGTCTTTTGACTTGATCCTTTAGTTCTAAAACTTGCATTTCGAGTTCATGCAATTTTAATTTTAGTGATTTGTTTCTACCTAAAATTTTAGAACTAATCTCGCATAGTTTATTATATTCGTCATTTAGTGTGTTATCATCTATTGACAAATTATCATCACTATAATCAGGATAGTCATAACATACCTCATGAGAAGCTTGAGCCATTAGGCATGTTTCGTCCTTGGGCTTCTTCTCTTCATCTTCACCGCTATCACTCCACGAGCCTCCTATGAAAGCTCGTTGGTTGTTGGATTTCGGTGGTTTGGGACACTCTCCTATGAAGTGATTAGGATCTCCACATCTAAAGCATTTCCTATCACTTGACCCTTTCTTTTCAACTCGGTTCTTTTGTGATGTCTTCTTTTCATCACGAGGTTGTCTAACGAACCTACCTCTTCTCCTAAAGAACTTTTTAAAGTCCCTAACCGCTAACGCATATTCTTCATCTTCACTATCGGAACTCGAACATTCCTCATCACTAGACTCCTTCTTGGCTTTCAATGCTAGAGATCTAATTCTCTCGCCTTTGCCTTTAACTATATCGGACTCTTTCTTGATTATCATCTCGTGAACCTTCAAGTTTCCTATTAGTTCATCGAGTGATAATGTCGCCAAGTCCTTTGACTCTTCAATGGCGGTGACCTTTGCTCTCCATTTAGAATGTAGAGCTCTAAGAAACTTTCTAACATAATTCTTGCTAGAGTAACCTTCATCAAAAGCTTTAAGACTAGTGATAATAGTATTAAATCTAGCAAAAGCATTATCTATTGACTCATCTTTCGAAATGGAAAATTGTTCATATTGTTGAACAAGAAGATCTATCTTGTTCTCTTTGACTTGGTTATTACCTTGGTGAGTGACTAACAAAGTTTTCCAAATATCTTTTGCCATATTACACATGAAAATTCTTTCAAATTCCTTTTTAGGCAAATCATTGTAAATCATCATTTTAGCCTCATTATTTTTAGCTAGTTTTCTTTTAAGTTCATCACTTTGTTTATCATAAGAAACTATTTCATCCTTTTTAGTTTCCAGATTCATTTGAATCGGTTGAAAGTCACCCTCGGTAATAACATGCCAAAGATCAATGTCTTTTGATTTCACATACGTTTCGAATCTTGTTTTCCAATAGATAAAGTAATCGGTTTCAAAAAGTGGTGGTCTTTGCATAGATTTCCCTTCTAGATATTTGTCGGAATCCATTGATCGATTCAAGTTTTAAAATACAATCTACTTTAAAATCTTGACTGACGTGGCTTCTGATACCAATTTTGGAAAACTAGAAGGGGGGGGGGGGTTGAATAGTTTTACCGGTTTTTAAGTTCTTTTAGTTCTTTTAACGTTTCTTAAAAACTTTGCTATTGGAAACCTTTGATTCGATTCTTATGAGCAATCAAACAACACCAATATGAACTACACACTAAACTAACTAATAATAAGTAATGAAAGTAATGAGTAGAGATGGAAAGATCAAACCGGGACAAAAGGATTTATAGTGGTTCGGCTACAAAGCTCTTCTTCGCCCTACTCCACTCCCCGAGTACCACACTCGAGAGTTTCAAGCACTATGTCAACAACCTCCCTTAAGGCGGAGAAAATCGTACACGTCGCTTAACTTGTTTTCCGACACTAAGCTAGATGTCGAGTGCTAATCTTAGCTAGCACCAATTTACCACGATCCACTTGATCCTTTACAACTTCACACAAGACTCGATCTACCCGATCTACTTATGATCACACTTGATCAAACATACAAGCCCAATGGCTTCAAGAGATCTCCAAGATCTCAACACGATCACAATGATCAACTCTCACTTCTCTCAACCTATTCTATCTATCTATGATCCTCTTGATCAATCACACAAGCCCAATGGCTTCAAGAGATAATCAATATCTCTATAAGATCACAATGATCTTGACTCACTCTCTCACAAAATAAAAATGATCTTGATGTATGCTATGATACAACAAGTGTGTAACAAATGTTACAAGACCTAACAACTACAACTCTTGTATCTTCTTGGATACCTTGAGTTCTTCTCTTGCAAATGAAGAGGAATGACAACACTTTGTATCTACTTGGATACTTTGTGGTCTTCTCTTGCTAATGAAGAGGAATGAAGAGGATCATTTGAATGGATGATTGGATCACTATTGAACAAAAGAAAACCTAACTAAATGATCAAGAAGAGAGAGTGGTGTGGGAGTATTAAACTCAGAAGTTTCTGTGTGAAAAAGGATACCAAAGAATTGTGAACAGGGCTGGTATTTATAGGCAGAAAAAATCAGGCCGTTATAGAGGGACGGCTCCACTAAATCACCCACGGCTCCACTAAATTTAGTGGAACCGTGGAGCCGTGTCAGACAAAGACGCTCCATTTTTTGTCTTTTCTGGTGAAAACTTATTTGGGGAAGTTTGGAGCTGATTTTGGGGGGGGGGGGAATAGCTGTTATGTATTTTAAACTTATTTTTCCATTAAAACATTTCTTAATTATTCAAAAATAATTTGTAAAGTATATTTTTGAAAGAAATGTTTTGTCACATAAAAATGTGATGTCTAAAACTCAAATTCACTTCTTTGATCATTAGTTAAGTTGTAACTTTGTTCTAGAGTGATTTGTGTAGAAACGGAATCTTCCGATTAAAAACTTGTTTACGTTAATTTTAACGTAACGTGTTTTCACATTTATTCATCCTCAAAATGTGAAGTTACCGAAAGATAGAAATAACGTTTTTAGAACATTATTTGCATTAACAACTTAGATTGGTTGAAGACTATCCCATCTTCTAATTGTTTTATTTGGAGACCTAAGAAAAAGTTTAGTTCCCCCATCATACTCATTTCAAACTCGTCATGCATGATTTTTGAGAAATCATCGCATAACTCTTGACAAGTTGAACCGAATATAATGTCATCCACATATATCTGGACTATGATAATATGTGATCCCTTTTTCTTGGTGAAAAGAGTGTTGTCTACTAGGCCCATGGTATACTTATGGTCAACTAGGAAAGTCTTAAGTCGATCATACCAAGCTTTTGGTGCTTGCTTAAGTTTGTAGACGTGATTTGGTTTTTCAAAATGGGCAAAGCCAGGAGGTTGTGCAACATACACTTCCTCATTTATAAAACCATTTAGAAATGCACTTTTAACATCCATTAAAGTCGTGTGCACATGCATATGCAAGTAGTATTCTAATTGATTCAAGCCTAGCGACGGGTACAAATGTCTCGTCGTAATCTATACCTTCTTGTTGATTGTAGCCTTGAGCTACTAGCCTAGCTTTGTTTCTAGACACTACTCCATTTTCATCCATTTTGTTCCTAAACACCCATTTAGTTCCAATTATGGTTTGATTTTGAGGTTGAGGGACTAATGTCCAAACGTCATTCCTAACAAACTGATTAACGGAGTAATCCCTCCGTCTCAATTTATTTGTCCATATTTTTTTATGGATGTCTCAAATTAATTGTCCACTTTCCTTGTTTAGTAAAAACTAGAGAATCTAGTGGAGGAATATTCCATTTTAGTGGTTTAAAATTAAAGTGACCCAACTTTTATTAAACTTTGTATTTTCTCTCTCCTGACAAATAAATTGAGACGGAGGGAGTAATTCTTCTTGCATCGCTATGACCCAAGATTCATCTTTTATGGCCTCATTTATATTTTTAGGCTCAATAGTTGAAACAAAACAAAAGAAATTACTTTGGTTTTGGACTTTTGATCTTAATGTTCTTTCATTAATTTCACCTATGACGTTATTTAATGGATGACTTCTAGATTCTTTGATGTTGACTAAATCTCTTTTTACCGGTTCATCTTCGTTGTCATTTTCTACATCTTCTTGGTTTTCAACCATTTGACTTTCAACTAAGTCATCATCTACCAAAGGTGATGTCTTAGAGGGAGGTGGACTTTCGTCAAATGTTACGTTTAATGATTCCTCGACTCTTGAGGTTTCTTTGTTCAAGACAATATATGCTTTACTATTCTGTGAATATCCTAGGAATACACCTTCATAAGACTTTGGGTCGAATTTGGTGAGGTAATCCTTAGTGTTTAAAATGAAGCACTTGCTTCCAAAAACTCTAAAATATCCTAACGTAGGCTTTTTGCCTCTATAAAGCTCATATGGTGTTTTATTCAAGAATTGTCTAATTAAAACTCTATTTAGGATGTATGTGGATGTGTCAACTACATTACACCAAAACTTTTGGGGTATATGTTGCTTATTTAACATTGTTCGACTCATTTCTTGAAGTGTTCTATTCTTACGTTCTACTACACCATTAGATTGAGGGGTTCGAGGAGCCGAGAAATTATGTGTTATGCCATTAGCATCACAAAAAGCTTCGAATTGGATTTCGTTATCAAACTCATGACCGTGGTCGGTTCTAATTGACACTATACTATTTCCTATTTGATTTTGAATTTTCTTACTTAGAATTTCAAATTTATCAAATGCCTCATTTTTAGTTTTCAAGAACTTAGTCCAAGTATACATAGAGTAATCATCTACTATTACCAAAGTATAGAAGTTTCCCCCATAACTTTGTATAGCGGATGGACCAAACAAATCCATATGCAACAATTCTAGACACCTAGATGTAGACACCATGTTTTTAGCCTTATGGCTATTATAAACTTGTTTCCCAATTTTGCAAGCATCACAAAAGTGTTTGTCGTATTTCAACTTGGGTAGGTTCCTAACGAGCTCCTTAGATGATAAGGATTGGATTAACCTCATATTGGCGTAACCTAAGCGTCTATGCCATAGAGTTGAGTTTTCGTCCAAAGAGGTGAGACAGAGTTTGTCTTTAGGTGTTTTGTCTAATTTCATAACGTATACGTTATTCTTTAAAACACATTTTCCTACGGTTATACCGTCTTTAAGTATTTTACTTCCATTTTCACTGAAAATGACGTTATACTTTTTGCGGCATAATTGACTAATACTAAGCAAGTTAAATCCTAAGTTATCTACATAAGCAACATCATCTATAGTGAGAGAGTCATGAGAGATTGTACCTTTTCCGATGATTTTACTTTTAAGTTTGCTACCGAATGTGACATTACCTCCGTCGTACACTTAGTAGGTTGAGAAAAGGTTTTTGTTTCCCGTCATGTGTCTTGAACACCCACTATCTTTGATCCATTCGTCCGCTTCTAACCTGACTTTCAAGCACACATAAGTTAAAGAAAAACTCAAGCGTTTGGTCTCCAATGTCTCATGGGTCCATTTGGGTTAAACATTACATTATCATGGTTCATGTATGCAAAAGGTGGATAAGTGTTCCATGGCATGAAGTTGGGACCTTGAAAGTTCCTAGACATGTTTTGGTTCCAACTATTTTGATGATGATGCTGTGAGTTAAAGTTACTCTTTGGAAATGGGTGTTTGGGAAAACTAGATTTAGGTCTCAATTGAACCGTTTTAATCCTAAACTCATTTTTAACTTGACCTTTTCCTATAGTAACTGCTGGTTTTTGTTTGTTAACAGTTGTACTAGTGCTAGGTTTTCTTGTGACCTTAACGAACTCAGTACGATCCGAAGTACAGACCTTCTGTTCATCAACAGTACCCACGGACCTTTTGGCCATAACTGGTGGAATCAAATTTTCAGATCCGTGGGTGTCTGAACTTGTTGGAACAGGTTCTTGTATTTTCACTGTTTGTTTCTTAAAGTCATTTAAGTTTCCTAGTTTCATAAAACCTAGTCCGGTTTTATCATGAGGCAACTTTTGAATTTGAATTATCTCATCTGCTAAACAAATGATTTTATCAAACCTTTTAAACTTAGAGTTTTGTTTGATAAGATCTTCCTGTGTGGTTTTAAGTGTTTTTAATTCTAGTTTAAGTTCCTGACATGAGACACATGTTTCTCTAACACTTTTACCCTTTTCTGATCGTATATCTTTTTCTTTTAACCAATTGACTTCGTTTTCAGAAAGTGTCGTTTTGGTTTTCAAGAACTTATTTTTGTTTATGATTTTTAGAGTAATATCACACAGTTTGTTATATTCTACTTCTAAGGTTTCATCATCAATAGAGGAGTATTATGAGTCAGAATGTACCTCTTCTGAGTCATGAGCCATGAGAGCAACTTCGTCGTTCTTAGGCTCGTCGTCATCACCTTCACTGTCACTCCAAGCTCCACTAACAAATGCTATTTGAGACTTGTTCTTTGGAGGCTTTGGACATTCTCCTATTAGGTGACCGGAATCCCCGCACCTAAAACACTTCTTATCCATTTTTTCTTTCCTATCATCACGGTCTTTCTGGAAGGATTTCTTTTCTTCATGAGGTTGTCTTACGAACTTTCCTCGTCTCCTAAAGAACTTCTTGAAATCTCTAACGGCCATGGCATACTCTTCGTCTTCGCTACCTGAACTAGACTCTTCATCATCACTTGATTCTACCCTAGATTTTAAGGCAATGGACTTTGTTGGGAATTAAATATTCAAGAAGTTTAATATCGGGTTCTATTCAAAGAAATACTCTAAGTATGATTCTGCTGCTAGAGCATTTGGTTCCTGCTGTTAATGTTTGATTCTGCTGCTAGCGATAAATGATTCTGCTGCTAGGCTTAACTTTCTACTGCTGAAGGATTCTGCTGCTAGAGTTAACATTGCTGCTGCTAAAGTACATTCTGCTGCTAAGTGGATAAGTATGAAAAGATATTATGTGTATTTTGGTCAACAATATACGGTAGATAATATCTTACCCCATGTGCTTAGTTAACAAGTTGTGTACACAGATACATGTTGTATCTTATGTACTGACACACTCAAGATAAGTTAGCAAGTAGTTTATCAAGACTTTAAGCAATATTGTAAAGATCTTCTTGGACTATAAAAGAAGATCTTAGACTAGATATTATAAGGTGTGTTGTTAAAAAAAATACTTAGAACTTTCATAACTGTTAGAACAAGAACAAACACAAAAATATCACAAGTAAGAAAAACTTAAGATTCAAGGTTGTAACCCAAGTGATAACTCAAGATCACTCGTATTATTATCTTAATAATATTGAATCGTTTGGTGATAATCTTTCATTGTTCATTGTCATATAACAAACACAACTGTTCCATTTCCATAACACAAATAACCTTCTAAGTGTGATTAAGTAGATTCCGCATTCTTAATCATATTAACTCAATATATCATACACACAAAGTACAAAAGGTTGATGCGTGTGCATGTTGTTCTAATTCTTTTATATCCCCGGCAACGGCGCCAAAAACTTGGTGCGTGTGATGTGTCGTTGCGGTTTAGCAGTATTAATGCCTACTCAAGTTTTAAATTTATATTTAGCCGACTTATCAATAACACACACACTTAACGAGCAGTGTACCCGGTCAGTATGAATATAATGGTAAGTAGAGTGTCGATCACTAAGAGTGGAACGTATTATCTAGTTATTCTAATCAGTATTTTAATATCTTAAGTTAGCTATACAACCTAATCTAACGCAAGGGGGTTCAGCCTGAGAGACTAGCACGGTTTGGTTATGATTAAATAGTAAACTAAACTAATGAGCACGAATCAGCGATTAGCACACACGTACACAGTTAGATACTTGAGACAATAAGAAGACTTGTCCTGATAATTAAGTAGCTTGTCACTTGTTTTATTGCTAGTTTTATATGAAGTGTATATAATTAACCCTTTCTCTTTGGCTCTAATCTTATCGGCGAGTAAACCCTTAATGATCACTTATGTCTATCCCACTATCCTAGAAACGATAGAATAAATAGGCGAGGAAGGGGCATGGCGACCCAAGCAATGCTCAGCTAGACACAGAGGTTATCAATGCACTAATAAAAGTCACCAAAGACATCAACATATAAACTTTAATTAATGGGAAAGCAATTTTAAGGGGTGCCCATGATATTCCGTAGTCACATGGAATCGGCCCATCAATCCTGATGAATTAAAGTGTACTAATACAATAAAACAAAACTACTTAATGAATTGAATACATGCAGGACCTTCTTACAGCTCTTGTATCTTCGTTCAGGGTGTGTCTTGTGCTGCTTGGTCGACTGAATTCGGCTTCTAGGGTTCTTCTGTCTTCGGTCTCTAAAGTCTAGTGTTGTTAAGTGTTCCGAAATTCGTCTGGCCTTGGGGTATTTATAGTTTCTGTCTGAGGGTTAGATGCGGCGCATAGGCTAAGTAGATGCGGCGCATTGACTTAACTTCGCGTGGGGTCCAAGATTAATATATTCAGGAATATTCGTACACCGCCTTAAGATGCGGCGTAACTCCATTTCTCTATGCGGCGCATGTCCTTTGCTGTCTTGGATTGTAACTTGTGAAATCTTGATAGTGATACACCGTATGTAAGAAGTATGATGCGGCGTATCTGGAGCAGAATGATCTTGATCTTGTACATTTCAGTAGACTCTTAACATCTTGTTTGTTTTGCTCCATAATTAGTCCAAAATAGCCAAGTTTCACATAATACTTGTTTTTACCTGAGAATTACAAAAGTAAACATTAACGTATCAATTCTCATATATAATATAATAAAACAAGTCAAATAAATAGGATAAATGATGATAATAAAATGTACTTATTTGAGTTCATCAAATATCCCCCACTTGAACTTTACTTGTCCCCAAGTAAACCTTAGAATAAATCTTATAAAAATGTATCCTAAAAGATATTAGGATTTATTTTTATATTTAAGCATGTATTCGTTTTGTCATAATTGCACAACCAAACTTAACGAATTAGAAATAAAATAAAATATTTTGATAAAAGCAAATCTAATCGTTTAACTGTCTAGTCGTGACGAATATTCTATCATAAGCTTGGCAAGTATACGCATCTCCCCCACTAAAGCCAAGGAATAACAAGTCTAAAGCGGTAAAAAGGGTTTGTTGGTTAAGGGTTAATCATCCTTCTTAATCTCTATCGATCTCATATTCCAGAAAAGGCGACAAAATCACAAATACATGATCGAATCCACGACCACGATACTTGCAATTGCTCAAATCCTTAACTCGAATAGGCTAAAGATAGGACCAAGTAATCTTTACCAATAATATTATATCAAAAAGGGCGACAAAATCATAAATACATAGCCGAATCCACGACTACGATACTTAAGATTGCTCAAATCCCTAATCTCAATAAATCAAAGATTTGGATAAAGAATGATATAGGGTATGGATAATATTTGGGATACAAATTGGTGTAAAATAAACAATAAACAAAACAGATAAATTAAAATCCTTAGTGTGGTAAACTTTCCCAACCATCCCATGAATAAGACTCATATCATTGAATAACTCACGCTTTAACACTTGAAACACACGCTTTAGGTAGACACGAATTATACTCAACAAGATCTCAATCAAAGAATAACCTTAGTTGGCGTTCCCATAACGGCCAACTCCCATTCAATCCATAAATATAATATACAACAAATAGTGGTGATATCGACCACTTAATACAAAACTTTACATAAGTTGGTTAAAACAAACTTCCAACTTTTCCTTTTTTTTTTTTTTTATTTTTTTTTTTTTTTTTTTTTTTTTTTTTTTTTTTTGTTGACATCATAAGTGTAAAATTCTACAACTTTTCTATCACTATCTTTCCGGATAATTTTTCTATACTTTTCATACTTTCAGAAATAACTGTAATAGTGAAAGTAGTAAACACACGAAAAATAAACTCAAAGTTATACAATATTTACTTTCATACCAATTGCATCGTGCAATTTCCTGACTCAACCAAAGATAATGAATTACGCACGCGAACACAGGTAATGTAAGGAAACACACTTTGCCTAAAGCAATTAACCAACCATGGATTTTAATCTACAGGGTAGGCTAAGGTGTAAGGGTGTAACGAAACATTATAACAAAGGTGTAAGAAACGAAAGGAATGGCTCTGAGTGTTTTTCTAGGGGTATCTTACTCTAAAAGTGAGAGTAACAAAGGGCTTATATGGGGGTTAACTAACCAGTGTAGTTTGTTAATATCAAATAACATATAAAGGCTATTTGGGTGTAATCCTAGAAATTTACCAATTTAGACAAGTCACTCCAATTATATAGATAATACTTATTATGGTGGTCTCGAATAGTATATAAGCCAAGTTCTAAAGTTTACAAGTCACCGGCACACTCATAGATTTGTGAATTTTGATAAGTTCACAATTTTTTGAAAATAATGTTATTTGTGCAGCTATGTAATTTAGACTTTAAACAAAAACATGCTAAAAAATTTTTAAATTTTGATATATTAAGCGCATTTTAAGCATATTTTGAAAAAGTTTAGGACAAGTAAGTGTTCTAATTCTCCAATCCCCCCACTTAAGTTAAACAACGTCCTCGTTATTTGTATCAAAGATTAAAAACTGGAAAATAAAAAGAATTAGAACATAAAAACTCCCCTGAGATTTGCTCGGTATGATCTTCCATTATTCGTATAAGAGCAAAAATCAACTTTCTTGTGGATTAGAACGTTTAAGCTTAATAGATGATGTATCCATAAGAATGCAGGAATCTATAATACCATTAAGACTTTAACACACCTGAGTTAAGAAGGTTCAAACTTGCATAATACATTAGTAGTTAGTAAAAATAAAAGCAAAAGAATTAAACTGTAAATCAGTAGGTCAGTCGATACGCCGTATCTTATGGAAGAAGATACGCCGTATCGAGCCTGGAATAAATAGGAATCAGAATAAAAGATGCATCGCATCCTTAACCAGGGATGTGCCGCATTAAAATACTGACAGAAAGTTTTAACAGTCAAAAATAAAAATGCAGAAAATAAAGTAAGATATGACCAGTGCAGGTGATGCGTCGCATCTTATGATGGAGATGCGCCGTATCTTCTACAGGTCTGACAGACTCGACACAGAACAGAAAGGTAAAAAAATTTCGGGTTGTCTCCCGGTCAGCACTTGTCTTTATTCCAGAGTCTTCAAGTTAGACTCACGTTCAGCTCCTTATTTTCGATCACTGTAAGAGTCGGAGGCATCGCGCTCCCTCATCGTCAGTCCAGTAATATTGCACACTCCTTGCTCGTCCTTAATTTCCACGCCATTCTTCTTTAAAATCTGTGTAAACAAAGTTCTGTCCCTTTCGGGTAGAGATGACAAAATTATAGACGGGAAATTCTTATTATTATATAAGCATAAATATGCAAGGTGGGGTGGTAGTTCAATAAACACATCATTATTCAAATTTGTATTCTCAACTATTCTCCTACGTTTGTTAATTACTTCGCAATCATACCACTCATCATCAGAATCATTAACAATATCGCGCCTAAGTTCGGTAGGTACATTAAGGTCAATAAATTCCTCGAAGTTCTCATGATTAGGATTAGTCGAGTTGTTTTGAATCAATGTTTCTCCCATAATCCTAGCTTCTAGATCGAGGTCCATACGTTCTCTTAATCCTAGCACATAGACGCCTCTAATTATGCTTTTAGCAGGATTTTGGCACTTATAGACTAGTTTATTATTCCCCACCTTTAATGAGATTTTTCTTTTAAACACATCAATCTTAGCATGGGCAGTAGACAAGAAAGGTCTTCCAAGGATTAAAGGAATCTTAACATCCTCGGGCATATCTAATATAACAAAGTCTACTGGGAAAACAAACTTCTCAATCTTAACTAGCACATTTTCAGCAATCCCTTCAGGTCGTTTTACCGTTTTATCAGCCAATTCAATAAGCAACTTAGTTGGTGCTAATTTTCCTAGTCCTAGGGTAGTGAATGTCTTAAGGGGCATAACACTAACGCTAGCTCCTAAGTCAGCTAATGCATTATTGAAAGATATATCATTAATTGAACAAGGTAAAGTAAAACTTCCTGGGTCCTTTTCTTTATTAAGCAAGGCATGTAAGTCGGTTGCAGAGCTCTCTTCTTTCATTGTAGCCTTGATCTCCTCTTCAATCTTTCCCTTCTCTTTGAGTACCCTCCTTAAACTGATTGAAGAATTAAAGAAAAATTCGGGCTTTGCAGCATCATTACCATTCATCAATCTTCTAGGTATGTTAGGTGTGACTTCTTCAGTAGTGCATATGGCCTTCACATGATCTCTTGGGTTAGTTTCAGTTGAGCTAGGTAGACTTCCGTATCCGCTTTCTTGAAGAACCTTGCTCATTTGTCCGATTTGTTGTTCCAATGCTTTGATCGAAGCTCCTTGATTTCTTGTTATAGTATCCGTTGAGGCTCGGATTTCTTTGATCATAGCAGTGTTCTCTTCATGTCTTTTAGCAGCATCGGCCATAATTTGCTTTAGAGTGTCATCCAAAGTCTGCCTCCTTTCTTGATAAGTGGGATTAAAGTTGTTCTTTTGATAGTATCCCGGAGTAGCTTCCCTAAATCTTCCTGAAGGTCGGAATGGTTGTCCAAATTGTGTGTAGTATGCTTCTTCAAAAGTCTCACTTTCATTCTTATTAGGGCAATCTTTAGTGTAGTGAGGTCCTTCGCATTTTTCACATCCAACTTGGGCAGCATACACTTTCTCATCACGCTTCTTCATCTCTCTACTAATTTTATCCAATTGAGCTTGAATTGCAGCAAACCCGTCAAAATTAGTGCTGCTCTTAGATCTAGTAGAGGTTCCATCGTGCCATTTTTGAGAGTGATCAGCAGCTTCTTGGATAGCTTTTCTAGCATCGGCTGCACTCATTTTAGGCACAGCTCCCTTAGCATCCAAGATTTTTCTAGTAGGCACGTCCAATCCTTGATAGAACAATATTATCTCCTGCATTGGACTTAGATAATGTTGAGGGCATTTCATCAATAAGTCTTTAAATCTTTCCCAAGCTTGATAAAGAGTTTCATCAGGTTCTTGCTTGAAACTGTTGATAGCCTCCATCTTTTTAGCAGTTTTAGCAGGTGGACAATATCTTTTCAGGAATTTGCTCTTCAAATCTTCCCATGTTGTGATTGAACTAGCAGGTTCATTCCTTAGCCACTTATTAGCAGCTCCTTTTAGCGAGATTGGAAAGATTCTTAGCATAAGTTGATCGTCAGAGACTCCTTCTGTAGTAAACAAATCTGCAATCTCGAGGACTTTTTCAACATGTTCATTAGCATCTTCATGTTCTGTTCCACTGAAAGCATTTTCTCTTAGCTCCTTGAGAAACTGACCCTTCAACTCAAACTTTGACTTTTCATCAAACTTTGGTCTAGCAACTCCTGAACTGTAATCAACACGGGTTTTGTTCATGTATTCCTCCATAGTAGTGTTTTCCGCCATTGTTTCTGTTTCTTCTTCCTCTTTCTCTTCAGAAAAATAATCAAGCTCGAATGAACTTGAAATTTCAAAGCTTTTTGTGTTGAAAAGCCTTTTAAGCGAATGTAGGGCTCGTTCAGGATCTTCGAAAGGTTGAATCAAGTTCTTAGTTGAACTCCTGGTCATGCACTTCCTGAAACCATCACAAAAGCATCAGTAGGGTATGTTCAAGAAAGTAATATATCAGAAAATTAACAACGAAAAACGGAATACGAAAAATAAAATTTACTGATATCTGCAAACGATGCGCCGTATCCAAAAAGTTGGATACGCCGTATCTTATAACGTTAAAATTTAATCAGACTTTTATTCAGAAAACAGATACACCGCTTAGAATTAGAATGTGCCATATCTAGTTTAAATTATCAAAAAATCGTTTATATTTATTAAAATTAAATGCGTCGTATTAACAGAAGCTAATGCGCCGTATTTTCGTTACGTTTCAAAATACAAGATTTTTGATTTAGTAGATGCGCCGTATCGATTGAAATCGATGCGTCGTATCTGTTTAATAATTCGAAAACTGTTTTTAATTTTAAATATAAAATACGCCGTATCTGTTAGAACAGATGTGTCGTATGTCGTTAGGGTTTAGAAAAATTTCTTATTAAAAACAGAATACGCCGTATCTTAGGGAAAGATGCGTCGTACTCGAATTTATTAAACGCGTTGTATTTTATAAAAATTAAACGCAATACGCCGTATCTGTGAAAATAGATGCGCCGTATCGTTTGTATTAGCTCAGTACAACAATAGCAGAATGCAGAAAAATACAGAAAAACAAAAAACTAAAATAAAAATAAACAAAAAGAAACAAAAATTAAAGAAAATAAAAACACACAAAAACAGAAAATATGCAAATAATACAATGAATGCAATTTATCTATTAT
Organism: Artemisia tridentata subsp. tridentata; assembly: GCA_021014915.2. Lineage (NCBI taxonomy): Eukaryota > Viridiplantae > Streptophyta > Magnoliopsida > Asterales > Asteraceae > Artemisia > Artemisia tridentata. The sequence goes on along the minus strand of CP139502.1, from coordinate 147,003,247 downwards.
ATAACAGAGTTAGTGGTTAGAAACTAAAAATTAAAAAGAAAACCTAATTAAAATACTAATCAAATTAACAGATAATAACAATTCACTCCCCGGCAACGGCGCCAAAAACTTGATGCGTGTGCATGTTGTTCTAATTCTTTTATATCCCCGGCAACGGCGCCAAAAACTTGGTGCGTGTGATGTGTCGTTGCGGTTTAGCAGTATTAATGCCTACTCAAGTTTTAAATTTATATTTAGCCGACTTATCAATAACACACACACTTAACGAGCAGTGTACCCGGTCAGTATGAATATAATGGTAAGTAGAGTGTCGATCACTAAGAGTGGAACGTATTATCTAGTTATTCTAATCAGTATTTTAATATCTTAAGTTAGCTATACAACCTAATCTAACGCAAGGGGGTTCAGCCTGAGAGACTGGCACGGTTTGGTTATGAGTAAATAGTAAACTAAACTAATGAGCACGAATCAGCGATTAGCACACACGTACATAGATAGATACTTGAGACAATAAGAAGACCTGTCCTGATAATTAAGTAGCTTGTCACTTGTTTTATTGCTAGTTTTATATGAAGTGTATATAATTAACCCTTTCTCGTTGGCTCTAATCTTATCGGCGAGTAAACCCTTAATGATCACTTATGTCTATCCCACTATCCTAGAAACGATAGAATAAATAGGCGAGGAAGGGGCATGGCGACCCAAGCAATGCTCAGCTAGACACAGAGGTTATCAATGCACTAATAAAAGTCACCAAAGACATCAACATATAAACTTTAATTAATGGGAAAGCAATTTTAAGGGGTGCCCATGATATTCCGTAGTCACATGGAATTGGCCCATCAATCCTGATGAATTAAAGTGTACTAATACAATAAAACAAAACTACTTAATGAATTGAATACATGCAAGACCTTCTTACAGCTCTTGTATCTTCGTTCAGGGTGTGTCTTGTGCTGCTTGGTCGACTGAATTCGGCTTCTAGGGTTCTTCTGTCTTCGGTCTCTAAAGTCTAGTGTCGTTAAGTTTTGTTAAGTGTTGTTAAGTGTTCCGAAATTCGTCTGGCCTTGGGGTATTTATAGTTTCTGTCTGAGGGTTAGATGCGGCGCATAGGCTAAGTAGATGCGGCCCATTGACTTAACTTCGCGTGGGGTCCAAGATTAATATATTCAGGAATATTCGTACACCGCCTTAAGATGCGGCGAAACTCCATTTCTCTATGCGGCGCATGTCCTTTGCTGTCTTGGATTGTAACTTGTGAAATCTATATAGTGATACGCCGTATGTAAGAAGTATGATGCGGCGTATCTGGAGCAGAATGATCTTGATCTTGTACATTTCAGTAGACTCTTAACATCTTGCTTGTTTTGCTCCATAATTAGTCCAAAATAGCCAAGTTTCACATAATACTTGTTTTTACCTGAGAATTACAAAAGTAAACATTAACGTATCAATTCTCAGATATAATATAATAAAACAAGTCAAATAAATAGGATAAATGATGATAATAAAATGTACTTATTTGAGTTCATCAAAGGTTTAACCACCTTAACCGTGTGTCGAATCCTAACAAGTGGTATCAGAGCACAGGCTAATATTTGATTTAGAAGAAAAAGAAATGGACGTTGAATCTATTCAGACAAATGTTGCTGGGAAGATTCCCATGCTCAAACAGAATGAGTTTGAGATGTGGAGGCTGAGGATAGAGCAATATTTCCAAGTGCAAGATTATGCACTTTGGGAAATCATTGAAGATGGAGACTTTTACCAGCCTACCACCACTACATCAACAGTGGACGGAAAAGTGGTGTCAACTCTACAGACAAAGCCAACATCTGCAGAAGAAAGAATAAAGAAGAAAAATGACTTGAAGGCAAGAAGCATGCTGATGATGACCATTCCCAATGATCAACTTCTAAACTTCAGCAAGTTCAAAGATGCCAAGTCATTATTTGAAGCTATTATTGCCAGGTATGGTGGAAATGAAGCCACCAAGAAAACCCACAAGACACTGCTCAAACAGCAGTTTGAAAACTTCTCCTCTACATACAATGAATCTCTTGACCATATGTTTAATAGGCTTCAGAACATTGTGAGCCAACTTGCTATTCTTGGGGTTGAAATACCTCAAGAAGATTGGAACTCAAAATTTATGAGATGCTTACCAAAAGAGTGGGCTATGCATGTTGTTGTCTGGAAGAATAAGCCAGACCTTGATATAATGGAGCTTATAGATTTGTATAGCAACTTTAAGATTGTGGAGCAAGATTTGAAGAAGAATGGAGGTACTAGTTCTAATACTGGGAACATGGCATTTATGTCAACTCCTAGTACCTCAAAATTAAGTGAAGAGGTGAAAGTTGTTGATGGTGTTGGTACTGCTAGTTCATCAAGCAGTACCAAAGGTATTTTAGATGAAAAGACTTGTTGTGCATTTCTTACAAGTCAAAATAATGGGTCCATGCTCACCTATGAAGACCTCCAAGAGATCCATGAAGATGATCTGGAGGAAATGGATCTAAAATGGCAAATTTCTCTTCTTAGCATGAGAGCCAAGAAGTTCTATCACAAGACGGGGAAGAAGCTTGTAATCAGCAACACTGATGTTGCTGGTTTTGATAAGTCAAGGATAGAGTGCTATAACTGCCACATGATGGGTCATTTCTCAAGAGAGTGCAGAAGACCAAGGCAGCAAGATAGCAATAACAAAGGTTTTGGAAGCACATCCAAAACAAGGGAGGTTTCTGAGCCGAATTCAAAGGCTATGGTAGCTATTGATGGCTTAGGTTTTGATTGGAGCTTCATGGCAGATGAAGAAGAAACTCCTGCTCAGATGGCACTTATGGCTTTTTCTGCTACTGAGGTACAAAATCATAAAGCTTGTTCAAATACTTGTTCTGCTCTTAATGCTCTACAAGTTTTAATAAAACAATATGATGATCAAAAGAAAGAGCTAAGCAGCACTTTTCAAAACTTTATAAACTATAAGTGTGGATTAGAGACTCTAGAGAAACAAATCACACACTATAAGGAAAATGAATTAGCTTTTTCTGATGACAAAGCTCTCCTAAGACAGGACATATTCTTTAGAGATGCTGAAATTAAGCTTTTGAGAGAAGCTTTTGATAGGGTCAAAAAGGAAAATGGAAACATTCACTTGACTACACAGGCACTAGAACATGCTTCTAGAGGTGTGCACAACATAATAGAATGTCAAGTGATTAATAGAGCTAAGTCAGGGTTAGGATATAAGAGTGTCCCACCTCCTTATAGAGGCATCCCAAAACCCCCAGGGATTGACCTAAGGAATTCAGGTTTACCTGAGTTTCAAGAACCAATAATGGAATATGGTTCTAAGACTACTAAGAGTCTTAAGGTAGAAAAAGTAAGTGAAAGTTTAGATAAAACTTTACTTTATCAGGACAAGGTGTCCTTTGTTAAGAAATTAGATGCTATAGTTGTTGAAGACTGTACAACTGATAGTGATGAAGAAGAACAGGTTATGTCTAAACCTGAAGTAGTTAAGAAAGCAGGAACAAGGGTTCCTAAAGTGATCAAAAAGGATACTGTTAAGCCTAGTTCAAACATTAAACATGTTAGGCAACCAGTTAAATATTGTGAACAATATAGATCCACTAGCAAGCCCAGAGGTAACCAAAGAAATTGGAATGGCCTCAAGTCTAACCAATTAGGTGATGACTTTTTCTTTTATAATAAAGCTTGTTACACATGTGGTAGTTTTGCTCATCTTGCAGCTTTCTGCAGCCATTGGGTATCTGGGTATGAAAACAATAGGGTGAATTTCAAAAGGCAAACTCCTCAAACTCACTTTCACTCTAAGTCCAAGAGTATAAAACCCAGAGCAGTTTCGACAGCAGTCTCTACTGCTAGGCAAGCAGTTTTAACTGCTAGACCATTTATAACTGTTAACCCAAAACTAACAGTTAAAAATGCAAAAACAACTTTCAAAAATGCATTAAAAACTGTTACAAGGCCAATTCAATCAAAATCAGTGGTCCAAAAACAAGTTTGGAAACCAAAGGGTTCAACTGCAAAACCAGCAGTTGGTACTGCTAGTCCAGCAGTTAAAACTGCTAGGAAAGCAGTTAGTACTGCTGCTTGGAAAAACAGGGCAAATGCTGTTAAGACCTCAGCATGTTGGATTCTTAAATCCAAGGTTGCATATACTGTCCTTAAAAGATTAAATTACATTGATGCAAGAGGCAGATCCAAGTCAGTAATGGCTTGGGTCCCCAAAAGAAACTAATACTTCTCATTTATGTGCAGGAACATTCAACTGATAAACAAGAGGATCAAGGATATTCAGATAGTGGATGTTCAAGGCACATGACAGGCAACAAGTCTTATCTCTCAGATTTTCAATCAATAGATGGAGGCTATGTTACCTTTGGAGGAGGTGTTGGTGGCAAAATTTCCGGTAAAGGTACCATTAAAACTGGAAATTTAGATTTTGAAGATGTGTTCTATGTAAAAGAGCTAAATTATAATCTTTTTAGTGTCTCACAAATGTGTGACAAAAAGAACAATGTTCTTTTCTGTGAGACTGAATGTCTTGTACTTTCTCCTAATTTTAAGATGCCTGATAAAAGTCAAGTACTTCTTAAAATTCCTAGAAAGGGCAATATGTACAGTGTTGACATGAAGAACATTGTTCCTAAAAAGGATTTAACTTGTCTTGTTGCAAAGGCCACATTTGATGAATCAATGAAATGGCATAGAAGGCTTGGTCATATTAATTTCAAAACCATAAATAAAATTGTTAAGAATGGTTTGGTAAGAGGTTTACCTCACAAAAGATTTGAAAATGATCAAACATGCATTGCTTGTTTAAAAGGCAAACAACACAAAGCCACTTGTAAGCCCAAGATTTTTAACTCTATCAATCAATCATTGTTTATGCTTCATATGGACTTATTTGGACCTGTTTCAGTAAGTAGTATAATGCATAAGAGATATTGTCTTGTTATAATTGATGACTTTAATAGATTTACATGGGTTTTCTTTCTATCTTCTAAGGATGAGACTACAAGCATCCTTAAGACATTCATTACACAGATAGAAAACCAAGTAGACAAGAAAGTGAAACTCATTCGATGTGATAATGGGACTGAGTTTAAGAATAGAGTTATGGATGATTTCTGCAAACAAAAAGGTATTAGGAGAGAATTTAGTGTTGCTAGAACACCACAACAGAATGGTGTTGTTGAGAGGAAGAATAGAACACTAATTGAAGCTGCTAGAACTATGTTAGCTGATTCCAAGCTACCTATAACTTTTTGGGCTGAAGCAGTCAACACTGCTTGCCGTGTCCAAAATAGAGTTTTAGTTGTACAGCCTCACAATAAGACATCATATGAACTTTTTAGAGGTAGAACTCCTGCAATAGGATTTCTTAGACCTTTTGGATGTCATGTGACAATTCTCAATACCTTAGACCATTTAGGAAAATTCGATGGTAAAGCAGATGAAGGATTCTTTGTTGGATATTCTCTTAATAGCAAAGCATTTAGAGTATACAACACAAGAACTGGGATTGTAGAGGAAAATCTACATGTGGAGTTTTTAGAGAATAAATCCAATGTAGAAGGTCAAGGATCAAAATGGCTATTTGATCTTGAAGCACTAACCAATTCAATGAATTATGTGCCTGTTGTTGCAAAAACTAATGATTTTTCAGGTTCACAAGCAACAGATGAGGCAAGGTTAGAAAAGGAGACAAACCAAGATCATGTTTGGATGCCAATATGGTCAAGTACAAGTGTGGAATCAACTTCAACAATTGATGAATCTTCTTCTGGCAAAGCTAAAGAAGGTGTTGAAGATGAAAGGAAAGAAGATGGAACTCAGGAACAACAAATTGTTTCTGCTGGTGATTTTGCTGCTAGGCCAAATGATTCTGCTGTTGGCCCTTCAGAAACGAAAGAAGCAGAATTCTCAGACAGTGAGGGGGATTTCAATAATCTTCCATCAAATTATCAAGTTCCTTCAACTCCACAAACAAGAATTCACAAAGTCCACTCCCTAGATAATGTGATTGGAGATGCACAATCAGGTGTGAAGACAAGACAACAACTGATGTCTTCAGACCAACAAGGGCTTCTTGATGCCCTTTATGCTTCAAAGCAGCATGAGTTTTCAAACTCTTGCTTGTTTGTATGTTTTCTCTCACAAGATGAACCAAAGAACATTCTGAAAGCCTTAGATGATTCAAGCTGGGTAGAAGCTATGCAAGAGGAGCTTCTTCAGTTCAAGATTTAGAAGGTATGGGTGCTAGTTGATTTACCTATGAATGCAAAGGTAATTGGCACTAGATGGGTTTTCAAGAATAAAAGGGATGAAAGGGGCATAGTGATTAGGAATAAGGCTAGATTAGTAGCCCAAGGGTACACACAACAAGAAGGAATAGACTATGATGAGGTTTATGCTCCAGTAGCAAGGATTGAGGCAATTAGGCTTTTCTTAGCTTATGCTTCATTTTTAGGCTTCACAGTTTATCAAATGGATGTCAAGAGTGCTTTTTTATATGGAACAATTGAAGAAGAGGTGTATGTTTCACAACCTCCAGGCTTCATTGACCCACAACATCCAGACAAAGTGTACAGAGTAGTTAAAGCTCTCTATGGCCTTCATTAGGCACCTAGAGCTTGGTATGCAACACTAGCTTCTTATTTATTAGAAAATGGATTTCAAAGAGGAAAGATTGATCAGACACTTTTCATCAAACAGCACAAGAAGGATCTTCTATTAGTGCAGGTGTATGTGGATGACATTATCTTTGGATCTACTAGGAAGGAGATGTGTTTAGAGTTTGAGAAGCTTATGCACAATAAGTTTCAGATGAGTTCTATGGGAGAACTCACATTCTTTTTGGGTCTGCAAGTTAAGCAATCAAATGAAGGAATCTTTATCTCTCAGGACAAGTATGTTGCAGAGATACTTAGAAAATTTCAATTTGCTGATTCAAAAGTAGCAAGCACACCAATGGATTCTGAGAAACATCTTCTTAAAGACTTAGATGGAGAAAATGTAGATGTACACACATACAGATCTTTGATAGGCTCCTTGATGTATCTTACATCATCTAGACCTGACATCATGTTCTCTGTTTGTGCTTGTGCAAGATTTCAAGTAACTCCAAAGGTTTCTCATTTAACTGCAGTCAAGAGAATTTTTAGATATCTCAAGGGTCAACCAAGGTTGGGTCTATGGTATTCTAGGGAGTCACCTTTTGATTTGGTAGCATTTTCGGATAGTGATTATGCTGGTGCTAGCTTGGACAGGAAGTCAACAACTGGAGGATGTCAATTCCTTGGGTGTAGACTTGTTTCATGGCAGTGTAAGAAGCAAACAATTGTGGCTAATTCAACAACTGAAGCTGAATATGTAGCTGCTGCAAGTTGCTGTGGTCAAGTTCTATGGCTTCAAAACCAACTCCTTGACTATGGGTACAATTTCTTAAACCCTGTTATTCATATTGATAATAGTAGTACAATTTGTATTATTAAGAATCCAGTACAACATTCTAAAACAAAACACATTGAAATTAGACATCACTTGATAAGAGACTGCAATGAGAAAAGATTAATTCAAGTTCTTAAAATTGCTTCAGAATTCAATTTTGCAGATCTGCTAACCAAAGCTTTTGATGTTGAAAGGTTTCAGTACTTTGTAGCAAGTATTGGAATGCTTAATCCTCAATGATTTTAAACTTTGTGTTTTTGTAAATAAATTTTTGTTTGTGCTGGCTTTAAAAGATTCTACTGCTATTACAAAAGATTGTGCTGCTAGTACAAATTTAATTTGTGTTATTCATACAGTTAGTCCTATGATTATTCTAATATACGACAAGTACTTTGTACATTGTTCTTTTGGTTTTAGTCTAACAATTTCAGGTATGAACTTTGAGCAATAAGGAAATTTCAAGTGAAATGGAAGCTGAAGAAAAGTGATTCCAGTTGCTTTCATAACAGGTTTATGATGGACTGAGTTTGGGAACTCATTAACAAAGGTTTACACCTAAGTTAATTAATTCTTTAAAACTTCTTTCTTGAAACCTGGTTATCATATTTCACATTGAATTGATGACTTAGTTGGTCAGATAGTAACTGACTCAACTCACTTTCTATCATTTTATACTTTCAAAGTATAATGAGCAAGTCTAAGGACATCTGATAGAAAGAACAGCTAGTAAAAGTGAATCTAACACTTGTGTTAGAGGTAATAATTGCTATGAGCTGGAAACCCTATCAAGAAAGCCTTTTGAATAGGTTTATCTTTACACAGGCAGTTATTTAAAACTGAAAACATTGGTTCTCACACAACCAGAGGTTGCTTTAAACCGAAATTTTGATTAAGTGTCTGTTATACACTTAATCCCTTCAAAATGGTTGAAAGCAGTATGGTTTTTCATAATAAAATCAATTACATACTGCTAAGGCAAAAGTTTCTTAAAAGGATTTTCAAAGAGACTCACAAAAACCATCCATTGATGGACCATGAGTCAAATGCCCCATGAATCACCTCTCATAGGAGTTAACACACCTAGAAGTGATGAGGGCAGCAACTTGAACTTTTAAGGAATTGATGGCTACATGTACAACATTGTATGATAACATATTATGATGGATAGCTCAGATGATGGAGAGAAATATTCTGGTACATAGTGAGAGATCTTCCAAACAGGGGAGGATAAAATTTTATTTGCTTCAGGGGAGGAAATAAAAGCCCAAGAAAGGAAGAAAAACCCAATGTAAGGGAGGAAAAGACAAGAGCATACAAGATGATGACATGGAGGTTGAAAATGACAAGATCAGAACTAAAGGAGAAAGTTCTATCTAGGTCAAACGGAGAAAAGTTTCAATTTCAGTTCACTACGTTTGTTCATCACTTGCAAAGGCATGCTGATAGATGATTTCACTTGTTGAAACAAGCATCCAAGATACACAGCATCATTGCCTCTTATAATTCCTCCATCCAAGGAAGTTGCACCATCTTTAGATGTGTGTTGATATTGTTAAAGTCAAAAGAACAAAGCAGATGAGTTACTGAGAAAGATATTCAATCTTGAAGAACAGAAGTGTTTGAAAGATCTTCACAATCCATAATTTAATTCAGAAACATGTTGAAATGGATTCACATGTTTAGGGGAGGATTGTTGGGAATTAAATATTCAAGAAGTTTAATATCGGGTTCTATTCAAAGAAATACTCTAGGTATGATTCTGCTGCTAGAGCATTTGGTTCCTGCTGTTAGTGTTTGATTCTGCTGCTAGCGATAAATGATTCTGCTGCTAGGCTTAACATTCTACTGCTGAAGGATTCTGATGCTAGCGTTAACATTGCTGCTGCTAAAGTACATTCTGCTGCTAAGTGGATAAGTATGAAAAGATATTATGTGTATTTTGGTCAACAATATACGGTAGATAATATCTTACCCCATGTGCTTAGTTAACAAGTTGTGTACACAGATACATGTTGTATCTTATGTACTGACACACTCGAGATAAGTTAGCAAGTAGTTTATCAAGACTTTAAGCAATATTGTAAAGATCTTCTTGGACTATAAAAGAAGATCTTAGACTAGATATTATAAGGTGTGTTGTTAAAAAAAATACTTAGAACTTTCATAACTGTTAGAACAAGAACAAACACAAAAATATCACAAGTAAGAAAAACTTAAGATTCAAGGTTGTAACCCTAGTGATAACTCAAGATCACTCGTATTATTATCTTAATAATATTGAATCGTTTGGCGATAATCTTTCATTGTTCATTGTCATATAACAAACACAACTATTCCATTTCCATAACACAAATAACCTTCTAAGTGTGATTAAGTAGATTCCGCATTCTTAATCATATTAACTCAATATATCATACACACAAAGTACAAAAGGTTTAACCACCTTAACCGTGTGTCGAATCCTAACAGACTTTATCTTCTCCTTTTTGCCTTTAACTATTTCTTAGTCTTTTTCCATCACCATCTTGTGAACTTTGAGATTTCCGATGAGCTCATCAAGTGTCATGCTTGAAAGATCCTTGGATTCTTCAATAGCCGTCACCTTTGCTCTCCACTTCGGATGAAGTGCTCTAAGAAATTTCCTGACAAAGTTCTTACTAGAAAAAGATTCGTCAAGTGCATTAAGATAAGTAATTATAGTATTAAACATAGCAAAAGCACTATCAATGGTCTCATCTTCAGAGATAACAAATTGTTCATATTGTTGAACAAGAAGATCAATTTTGTTATCTTTGACTTGTGAGTTTCCTTGATGAGTGATAATCAATGATTGCCAAATATCCTTAGCCGTTTTACACATAAAAACTCTTTCATATTCTTTCTTAGGTAAGGCATTATAAAGCATCATTTTGGCTTTATTATTTTTGGCAATCAACTTCTTTTGCTCATCACTATGACGAGTAAGAGAAGTACCCTCATCCCGACCACCTGATATATTTGATATAGGTTTATTATCACATTCTACAATAATATACCACAAATCTATATCCTTTGACTTCACATAAGTTTCAAAGCGATTTTTCCAATATATAAAACTATTTGGTTCAAATAGTGGTGGTCTTTGCATAGATTGCCCTTCTTTGAAGTTTTCAAAATCCATTGATCGTTTCAAGTTTTAAAATACAATATATTTGAAAATCTTGAGTAACGTAGCTCTGATGCCAATTGTGGAAAACTAGAAGGGGGGTTGAATAGTTTTTACCATTTTAAACTTTTCTTCGCTTTGTATACTTAACGTGATTTCAAAGTAAAGCAAACAATCAAGCAATATATATATAAAGCAAGTAAGGAAATAAATGATCAAACCACACAACACGGATGTTTATAGTGGTTCGGCTACAAGGACTCTCTTCCTTGCCCTACTCCACTCCTCGAGCCTCTAACTCAAGAGTTTTTCTTCACTAAGAAACAAGCTCCCTTCTAGGCGAAGAAAACCTTTACACGTCGCTTACTCTTTATCCGGTACTAAGCTAAACACCGAGTTCTTTACAAGGGTACAACCACTCCCGTTGGTTCTTTAACAAGGGTACAATCACTCCTGACACTCTATGTGTTTTGAGGTCTAAAACACTAACCGGACTCTACTGAATGAATGGTATAGACAATGATGTGTGAACACTAACTAATCACACAGTATCTAACTATCAAGACTTGGAACAGTGTGTTGAAGCTTGTATGCTTGATCTTCTTTGCTACAAAAGAGAGATCACTAAGAATGAAATGAATGAATGTAATGGGTTAGTAATGTACAAATGAATGAATATATAATTTAAGCTATATGAGTGATGAGAGTGCTTGAATGATCAGCTTGTTATTTATAGGCAAAACTGACCAGACAACCCGCGGATCTGGCGGACCCAAATTATGGGTTCCGCCCTTGTACTGGTTTGGTTCCGTGGGAACATGCCAGCTAAGGACTTCACAAATCTTACCGTATCTTGTCTAATCTTGTCAAGATCTTACAAAGTCAACTCCTTTGCTTCAAGATCTTTCCAAAATATATTGTAAAGTCAACTAAGATTTCCTAATGAGGTATGCCATGATGTCATGCGTATTTCCATTTTTAAGAAATAAAAATAAACATGTAAATGTATATATGTGTGAAATGTGTAATTCCTAGTGATCATGTGGTATGTAAATGTGTTTTAAAAAGCTTGTTACTAAAATGTAAAAGACTTTAACATATACTTATGCTTTGCTAAAGATAAACCTTATAATTGTCATTAACAAAATAAAGCAAAGATCGTAAAATATAAATAACGTTTTTAGGACGATATTTGTATTAACAGGCTTAACTAAAGGAGGGGCACGAATCAAAATGATGTGAAGGAATGATACTTAAACAAATGTCATATCACATAGTCTACCCAATCCTCACCGGTCATTATCTTAAGTTTCACAGGCGAAACCTAAAGCAAATTTCTCAAGGGTCAATTCATAAGCTCCTATAGTGCAATCCTAAGGGCCACATCTTCACAGGTCATAACTTAAGGTACTACAGGTCGAAGCCTAAGCTCTGATACCATAATTATAACACCCCAACCCGACAAGGGTCAGAATGTCACATTATGGTGTCAATCAGAACAGAATAAACGCAAGCGGAAGACTTTATTAATTACAAGGTTACATAAATTCTTCTATGGAAATGATAAAAATACTAAGTCTAAAACAGAATAACTTCTAAATGAAATACAATCCCAAACAAAGTCTAAGCAAAAGATAACTCCAAATCTAATCCAAACGCAAGTGGGTAACTATCGTTAGGGTGGTCCACTAAGAGCTCCTACTCTCATCACTCAAATCCCAGCATCCCGCTTGATACCTGCCGCAGAGGAAAGAAAATACGGTTGAGCTTAAAAAGCCCAGTGAACGTATATAAAATAATAAACTGAATATGAATAAGTACACAAAATGAAGTCAAAGGAATCTGCGGAACAAGATGTAATAGGTCATGAGAATCAATGAATAATAAATCAAGTGAAGGATAAGGAAGTCAAGAAGTCATAAGGAAAATGCCCACGAGCTCAAAAAGCACGCCACATGCTTAACCACATAATCATATCATATCCTGTCATAACAAATCATAGCAAATGGAGTGATCAACTCCCAAAAGTTATGGGGTGTATGGCACACACAAACCATTCACTACAAATCCATATCAGAAACATATTACAAAACAAACCTAGGATGCATCCATACGCTCCCTGCAAAACAAAATATGTACACCACCATACACCTGTACTCTGACAAATATATTGGCATACCAAAATGGCAAATAAGTGCACGAGCTCAATAATCATATACATATCAAAAGGGAATGCCGTGGACCAATCACACCGCCACAGATAGTGTCATGTCATTGGTGCCTCAATGACATGGCCATGGTACCTCCATGACTAGCTAGCTCGGGTAATAGAATAAACAAAGCTATTACATCATAATGATTTAATTATAGTATCTCCAAATAGTATAACAACAGGAATGAATGCCATATCAAATGACATAGAACTAAATATCATATCATAAGAAATCATATCAAACGGAAATCACCAACGAATATCATAACGAATGAAATAAAGTTAAGGATCGAAGAGTCATGCGAAACCCTTACTGAGAAAGGGTAGAATAACCGTACCTTAGCAAATGAAATGAAAGCAACGGGTAAATGAAAACTAGGAAACAACGTCACGCCTTTTTCAACGAATCTACGCGGATTAGAGATCATTTAATACTTATGTGCTCATTTTATGTCATAACGGATTTATAGCTTATTATTAATCACGTTCTCAACTTAGGGTTTACAGATTAGGTCAGATTCATAATTATTTCAATTTTTTAGGGTTAATAACGATAATTAATTAGACATAAGTTTTATATGTGTTTCAAATCCTTAGTTAACTTAATTAGGGTTTATATGTGCAAAAACAGATTTTTAGATTTAGAATGCAAATCTAACTTAGTTTCTTATGAATTTATAGACCTATCAAATGAGCTCTTGAGGTTCTACCAATTTTATCTGAGACTTCCACATGAGTTAAGAACCTCTCCAAATTTTCCCAGATTTTATTACTAAGTGAATGTACCATTTCAAAAATCGTTTTTCCAAACCTGTCCAGAAAGTGAACTGCAGAAACACCCCGAAAGTTTACATTTATCCAACCCATTCAGACCCTTTATAAAAATCTACAAAAATTACAAGAAGTCACACATAACTTAAATATTACCACTGTAAAAGGAGAGCTCTCAGTTTCTTGTGGTTTTAAAAATAAACTCATAAACACCTACTGATTTTCAGACACCCAAAACACAGTTTTGACACTTGAACTCCCAAAAATCAAAAGACTACTCTCCCGACCTCCAAAAATTATGAAATTTGATATCCAGATAGCACCCATCATGAATTTAGTCTTAACCTAAAAAATCTTGCAAAAACACGTTTGTGTCATTAGTTTAGACCCCCATCAATATGACCCAAATTCTGGACAGCATAGAACAAACAAACCCTAACTTATTAATCTTGCGATTAATCGTACAAATGCCTAATCTAATTGTTCTAAAGATCAATATACTCCAAAATTACAGATTATTAGTCATAATTTACAATCCCTAATTCCATCCATGCAAGTAACATAATTAGTTTAAAAGATTAAAACTTAAAAATTAAAGAATTTAGGAGATGAAACTAACCAAAGCATGGAAAAACCTAAACCCTAGATCGATCTTCCTCCTTTTTCTCTGAGTTCGGTCGGGGGGGGGGGGGGGGGAATTATGGGTCAATTAGGTGATATTATGGAGGGATAGTTGGGCTAGTTTGGGTTGGATTAGGATTGTGTAAGTGTTTGGGCTTTTGTAAATAAAATAACTCTTAAACACTAACACTACATTAATCGGCCCATTCTTTTTATACATTTATTTTATTATCTTAACAAATGATATTTGCAATACTTATTTATTTAGTTAAACTTAGGATATAATCAAAATGAATATTTGAAAAAAAATGTTATTCAAATTTTAGGGTGTTATAGACCAATTTTATAAATCTCAACTATTTCAGAAGCCTGAATACGGGGGTGTTTAGTTAGTGCTTATACAAACATGTGTGCTTATTGGTTTAAAGACTTGTGTGAATTTATAGGCTGCTTTGGATAATTAAGTTCATTTGGTCATGTGTTTTTTCTATAGCGAAAACCCGTGCTTTGGATACTTAATTCAGTATTAGAGTTACCAACTCATGTTAATTTTTCCTTTAGTTCATTATGCCTTGGGTTTATCGTAAGGTTGCTATTTTGGTTTTGCTTGAACTTCAGTTTATTAGAAGAAGAAAAAAACGTAGGTTTGCTTCATGTGATTGTGCTTTTGGTTCTAAAGTTTTTTAATGACATGATTTTCTTTATTCTAATGTTTCTGATACTAAGGAACTTCAACCACGCTATATGCTGAAAATCATGCTTTGTTTCCTTTCTGATGTTAATGATGTATGTACAATTCGTTCAGGAGTCTCTAGTTTCCTTACGGGGCTGGATATATATTTGCAGCGCAGGTAATTTCAGTTCCAGTTTTTGGAGCGTGTTTGTTTTAAGTCAGTTTTTGAAAAGTATTAATGTTTTAGATTAAACATGAACACTTTTGTATCATGCACATGTTTCAAAATCAAACATTAACATAATTGCAGTTATAACTTTAAAGGATTAATCACGTATCCATCTGCAACAGCACCAATCACTTTCTTCACACCAGCACAGGATATACATATCAACAACTGGTTGAAAAACACACCCCCGCAGACCCAAAAGAAATTCCAGCAGAAATTTTATCAACTACAGGACAGCGACATGTGTTTCAATTTCACTTCAACCCAACGAGCAACAAAAAAGATTTTATATTGGACGCTGTATACAATAACAAAAAAAAAGGAGAAAGGACAAGCAATACTGATAAAGAACTTGAAGGTAACACTGTTTACCCAACCACTATAACCCAAATTAGCTTTACTAACTTTTTGCTGCCACTATATTCTGACCAATTATAAATCGTAGGAACACCACCACCAAGTTCGCAAGAAGTGCAACGGGAAAAAGAGCAAAGAAAAATAAACGAAGAAAAGAAAAGCGAAGCAGTTAAAAGACCCTTTTTCCAGATGAAGCAGCCAACATAAAGAAACAAAAAGGTACATAAACACATTTCACTTAACATAAACATAAATTTTCATTAAGCAACACATTAAACAAACTACTAAGATAGACATGCCACAGACATTACAACAACCTAACTTAGAAACTAAGATACAGACACACCATTACAGGACATAACCGACACTCATGTTAGGCAGCAAGGGTATGTGTGGATGGGATTAAAATACCCAAATAGCTATTTTTTTTAATTATTTTATTCACAACATACTAGATATGTATGGAAGTTAGAATTAGAAGTTATTAGAATTGTCTCCAATGAAACTTTATAACAGAAATAAACAATAAGTTGAAGTCCAAGGTGACAGTAAATGCGACATAAGCAAGGGGCTACAATAACACTACCCAACCTTTAGACCAACAAAAGAACATAAGCATCTAGATTCTAGACAATAGACATGTAAATACTTTAGGTGTCTTGCGACTGTTAACGTACATTGGAGTTTTAAGAAAGTTAAGTGATATGCACACTCATTTTATTGATTGATACAGTTCATAGTACAAACATATAAAGCAAGGTGTGAGTTTTCTACAACTACTAGAAACATAAAAAAAAAAGTGTCTCAATAACAAATTCATTTACATATCTTTTCTCCTCCAATAGGACCATCAACGATTACTCCAAGAACCACATCTACAGAGGAAGCAACAACACCATCGGCTAAAACAGCCACACCAAAACAACTTAACCCAAATATAGACGAAAAACTGCTACAACAAAAAGAACCACAGCAGGAACACCCATGAAGCTACAAGGAGTAAGGCACAATCTGAACCAATTTTCGGGCACCATCCCACCTTCAAGTCAAAACATGCTAGCCTTATAGGTTAGGCAACATGAATATGTAAAATAGTTGCGGCATGTACAGTAGTGTTAGATTCAAATCAAAACATGTTAGCCTTATAGTGCAGGCAACATGAATATATAAAATAACTGCAGTATATACAGTAGTGTCAACCAAACTATGTAACTCCTCTTTTTTTCAACAACGGTTTGCGCACATAAAAATGTATATCATGCCGTCTAAATAACTCCGTATCCAAACAACCCGCAGCGAAGCGCGGACATAAAACCTCGTTCCATCTCATTAATGGACTTATTAACCACTGTTATTATGCTTTTTACACAAACGTTTTAATGTTGGCAAATCTTCACAGTTGTGCATTATAAAACCTTTCATGGTTATCATTATTTTGAAACCTTCCTCCTTCTCAATATTTATTTCTTCAATATTAATAGGTTTGACATATGTATTTAGTTTTAAACCTTTAATTTTAATCGTGATACTCATTATCAATAGCGAATAATTTTCCTATGATCAATCATTATCAAGTGAACTAATCATCTTTAATAGCTTATTGAATCATTTCCAGATTTAATGTTTTTCTTTAATTCTAAATTCTAAATGATTATAAAATGATTCTTATGATCATTAAATGATTCAAAAAGCTCTGCATTTTCAACTTATCAAATTCTTTATCACTATTCTTCTTTGTAGGAAACCGTAATTAATTATTTTTTATGTGGTTACTGCAATTTATATTTAGCAAATGCCCATATTTGATATTCATTGACTTGGACATGTTGTCGTAGTGACATTTTCCTCTTTTTTATTGTTTAAAGAATGATCAACTATGTAGTGTAGTGGATTACATATCATTTTAAGCCTCTTATATGTTTTTATTTATTAGTTAAAAATCAAATCATTATTTATTAAACGAGGCATTGGCAAGCCCGTGCGTTGCACCAATTGTATGTTTGGCACAAGTAGGAGCTGGAGCGGATCGCTGGAGCGGGTTGCTGGAGCTGGTTGCTGGAGCAGGTGGCTGGAGCTTTTTTTACATGCTAGTACAACTAGCATTTCATTTAGTAGCTTATTTTTTTAACAAGCTCCTTCAAGCCGTGTCAGCCAAACGAGACTTATTTTCAATGGTAGCTTATTTTTCTAAAAAAATAAGTTCATGCTACGATAAGCTCTGATAAGCTCGTGCGCCAAACATAGCCCAATTGTATCTAAGTGTTCATAGCTTAATGGTTGGTACTAATTAGGTTTACACTATTTAAAATAATTACATCACTTTAAAAGAGTATATGTGAAGAGGTTTTTTGCAAGATGTTATATTTAAATGAGGCTTTTCACATGTAATCTTTCAAGATGTTATATAACTTGTATATTCAAAAGCAATGTACTTTGATCAAATATCACGATTCGATAACATTGTAATTGATGTGACATCTCACGTAAAGGGCATTCCAGTATTTAAGTTATTTTCTTCACATTAAAAGAGTATACGTGAAGAGACTTTTTTCTAATATGTACATTTATTGAGAAACAAAAGTGTATGCCTTTTCAAGTAATTGTACATAAAGTGACATGCATACATGACCCTATATATGTAACATATGCTATATATTTGAGTCGTAAAGTTCACTAATTATGAATATATAGTGTATGTCGACTAATGATTAAAATATTGTAACTATCTATTAGATTATTGAAAGTGATTGATGGCTATTTAGTTTAGTGTTCTGTATTTGCGTATTATATAGGTGTATTTGACACGCAACAATAATTAAATTTAATTGCAAATAAAACACTACTTGTAGTAATGTACAGTACTATTTGGGTTGTCTGAATATAAACACATTTCGACCACGGTTCAATGTTTCTTCACTTTCATTAAACCATGACACTTTGGAATCAACCGCCATAATAAAATATAGGAAAATGGTGCTTTGATGTTTAAACTCTTTCATTGCATTTTATGAAGGGACAAAATCCTATCATACAACATTGATCTCAATCCAATAACCCTTCGCTAATATGAAGCACAATGCCAGTCGATCCAAGACACAAACGATAAGTTGATCAAACTGACAGAAGACGCTTCATATTGTTCGACTTTGTACTGCTAGGATGTCGGGTTAGTACTGCTCTCGATACTTCACTTTGTACTGCTCGGGTTCTTTTAGTACTGCTCGAGAAAAGGTGTTTGTACTGCTATCATTCGAGTTTATACTGCTAGCCGAAGGTCGAATCAAGTTTGTACTGCTAGGTTACATGTCAAATAAACTGGTTAGTCTAAATTCTAGAACTACAATCAAACTTTGATGCACAAACACCATTGACCTGGTATTGCTACCTCGCTGCTCCTCCGGCGTCGTCGGCGGCGAGCCGCCACTGTCTTTTTCTTGCTTTCCTTTTCCTGCAAGAAACACATATAGTAATATCAGATTTAGAGATGCCACACCGCTATAAAGATCCATTGATTTCCTAAACAATGACACCATTAAAGTATAGTAAATGAGATTAGCTATATAAGAAATGGCATACAACTATTTTCTGAATAGTTACAATTTTTAATCATGTGATCTGTTTATTGGAAACTCACCTAAACCAAAGGACTCTTTTAATTTAATGTATAAGATTTTTAGAAATCAAACCATTTGATTAAGATACAAATTTGTTTGACCATAAGATAAACAGATTATAATATCCTCTAACTATGATGAGCAAACTAAAATAATTGTTGGGATTTTATCAACTACACCAAAAAAATCTCACATTAAAAACTTATTGATACTTCTGAACTTGCCTAGACTCGACTTTGATGATTTATTTCACATGTACTGAATTCCATGATTAGTTAATACTTTTGAGTTCTGCCTTACCAACTCAATGAATTAATTATATCTGAACACAGATGACTATAAAAGTAAATGAAGATGAGAATTCAATGTGTTTTGGGGAAATGATTCTTTGTATTAATAATTTCTCTCTAAAACAAAATTACACACTGACACTTCTCTTTGTTTACAATGTGTAAGTTGGTTTAGGCTACTTAACTCTCCTCTATGCATGGAAGGCTACGTGGGTTTAAGTGTGAGTTTTTTTCTCATGCATGAATCTGCCATGGCATGGCATTTGTTTGAAAGAGTCCACCTCCATTCCTCCAATATTTTAGGTAGAATATACTCTAGACGTGGGTGTAATCTTTAACTGCTCTTGACCAAAACAATTGCATGACCACTTATTTCTTGACTATCTTTCTCAAACGTTTGTTTCTCCTTTTTGTTTCTTTTTTACCGTTTTATTTTTTCCACAACTCTAGTCAAAGATCATCACGAATCACCTGCACACATCAACCAAAACACAAAAATATGTAAGCAAGCCTGTGACTTTACTTGGATTGACCATATAATCTATACCTTTAAAATAGTAAATTATTATGGACAGATTAGTAAATTATAAGGTAGTCTTGAACTTCTTGCATTGAGTTCTCAGCTTCTGCTAGTTCATGATCATGCTGTATAACCTGCACACGAAAAAAAAAAAATCATGAATGAAGATTTGAACTTTTGAAAATCAAGAATGAAGATTCGAACTTTTGTGTTTGTGCATGTGATTTTGGCCGGTTTATATAGGCATGGATTAGGTTAAATCATAAATTATTCTTGCAACCCTTTCACTTCATCTAACCAACCTTTAATTCTATACTAAATACCATATAATCAATTCCGGCAACCCTTACACTTCATCTCCTTTCATGATTGTATACTTATTATGAGGTTGCATTGATAACATTTTATTCTGGTATATATTTTTGAGATTAAGCATGTTGCACCGTACATACCTTTGTGCACAAATACTCTTGCATATTAAATTTAGCTATTGAATCTTTATATATAATAGATAATAATAGATAATAATAGATAATAGATACCACATTTTAAGACCAATCTTTTTATAGCAAGCGACTACAATACTCAACAACCACAAAATACTTGCACAATAAGCAAATATCCCTTCATCATTAAACCAAGACCATTCATATGTTTCAGTTTGTTTTAGTTTAATACATATTAACATGAAATAATATCCTTTCACTATTACAATCTTGAAAACACTATACTTTGCCGGAAAACGAACACGCAACCGTCACCATCATTTAAAAACAAATGGCCTACTGCGTCGCCGAAAAAACGGACGACTAATTATTATACATACAAAAGCCTTCTCCCAAAACAATACACGTCTTTACTATAAAGTATCTAAGAACAACTCTTAAGTAATGCATATTCACCATATCATCTTCTGTGATCAGTGGTGTTCCTTGAGCTATTTTTGTTACCTCTACTTGCAGTTTTTCCATCGTCTTTGGGTGTCTTATTAGCTCACTGAGTGCCCATTCTATACTTGAAAATGTTGTATCGGTTCCACCAGAGAACACATCCTACAAAAAGTATAAACTTTTGAAAAATGCATGAAGTATAATAAACTATATACATTAATATTAGTTAATGTCCTTCGATTTCTATATATTTTAGCTTGTTGACTACAAATTTTTTATAATAACATCTTAATGAATGCATGCATGCAACATTGATTTCAAGTTAGAATTAATCACAACTTTCAAAAGAGAGACGATAAAGCTTACCGAGATGACAGCTTTGATTGTATCTTTCTCAAATGTAAAATCAGCTGTGTCATCTCTTTGTATATCAAGTAGGATATCAATTAAATCTTTCTCCTTTTCATTTCCATCGTTCACCATTTTGTTCTTGTTTATATGCTCTTCAACGTATCTCGATGTGGATTTAGAACACAAATCATTGGTGCCTTCATGGAACCCGATCCATCCCCGCCATCGCCACCTCCACCTTTAGCTGAGCTACACCACCTTTTCCACCACCACCACCTTTGCTTCCACCTCCACCTGCATGGTATTTATAGAGGAAGTTTTACAATTGACAATAAATGAGATCATTATTAAGAGCCATCCAAAAGTTCTAATAACTCTGTGTTTCTTTGTATACCTCCAATTAAAGATCACAATGTAACTACATGTCTCTTTGTATACATCCGATTAATGAGACCTCGCTTGTAATAATTCATATAGTCGGAGCTGTTCAGTTTCCTGAAAATATGTAGCAAGAAACTTTCATTAACCGATAGCTAATAGATGATAATTTCTATGAAAGCACAACATAGCTTGACCCTAAAGTTGTTCTGAAGAATAAGTATGAAATAACTTATATATTATCGATCTGACATGAAACTTATTTTCATTATAAATTTAGAGGATGTGGTTGTACGAAGTAAATTATCGTGGATCAAGCTAATACAGACCAATACGTAGAAATGGAAGCGCAGCCATGTTTCAGTATGTTATATACATTTAGAAAAAAATATTCCTATAATTAGAATTGAAAACCTGAGAGAATAAAAATAACCATCCTCCTAAACTTTATTCCTAAGTTGATGCTTTCCTCAGAACATACTTGTGATTGACAGATCCAAGTAATTTGAAATCAAATGCCAATAACCATTCTGGTACTCAAATTCAGAGTGAGACACTTGACAGAGATGCACATAACTGGCGATTGGCTTAAAATTATGAAAAGCAAGTACCTGTTTGATACTTGCAACTAATTCTATATGTAATTCTTTTAGAAAGAAATACGAACTTTATAATAAAATTATATATGTAATACATTTAAGGGAGCCAAACTATATACCTCATATGGCCAACCATCGACGACAAAGACATCTAATGAGTAGCGGTCTATTGTAGAAAAAGCATGTGCTTCCTGAATATTCAGTCCTACTTCATCCAGTAAACTTGTCAACTGAAATTTTGCACGTCCAAATATTCATTTACTGCAAAATACGACTTGTAAGATAATTAAAAAACATGTAAATCATTCTGCACAAAAAGACATCAAGTTTTTTGGTACCAGCCTTGCAATTGAGATCAAGCATTAGATACAATTAGAGTTTGTGTTCAAAAAAGTAACCAAATATCGGGCAAATAAAATAAATTAGGCTAAAAGAAGGCATGCTAATCATATGAAATTCCTCTTCTTGAATAAATAAACAACGGTACCGAAAGGATGTCGTGTAAAGAAGCCATTTAGTGAAATAAGCATGCCCTTTTGTTAAAGTGCCCACTAATGTAGAATGTACAGATTAAGCATATGGAAAATAAAAACTCCAGTCAATGTGTGGATCCAATTGTTGTCATGGAACAAATAAGTACCTGATTCAGAAGTTTCGGCTTGTCATCTGTTGAAAAGGTGATTTCATGCATTGGCCTATGTAATAATAAAAAACATTGAGTAAGCTGTTTGATAAATAACATGAGTGTTATCCATTTATAACCTCAGCCATCAATTTCAATAAATTATTAATATGTATCTACAACATAGCTTGCAATACGCATACTACAGATCAGTCAATGCATAACATATATCTACTAAAACGAATCTCGATGTGGATTTAGAACACAAATCATTGGTGCCTTCATGGAACCCGATTCTTCCCCGCCATCGCCACCTCCACCTTTAGCTGAGCTACACCACCTTTTCCACCACCACCACCTTTGCTTCCATCTCCACCTGCATGGTATTTATAGAGGAAGTTTTACAAATGACAATAAATGAGATCATTATTAAGAGCCATCCAAAAGTTCTAATAACTCCGTGTTTCTTTGTATACCTCCAATTAAAGATCACAATGTAACTACATGTCTCTTTGTATACATCCGATTAATGAGACCTCGTTTGTAATAATTCATATAGTCTACATGTAGCTTAAACTACTTTGTACCTTACAACCCTTTATGCACAATCACTCTTCCACATTAAATTTAGCCATTGAATCTTTATATAGTATAGATTAAAGTATTGATGCGTTAAGATCGGGACGTAGGGATAAAACGTGTGTTAAAATATAATGTATGAAGATAAGATAATAACTTATACTCTAATTGTTAAGGACTTGTTGACATGAAGATTATGGGATGAGCTTAAGCAATAATGTCATGTAACGTTTGGATTGATAAGGTATTGATGACCAACATATGGTCTTACTATATTAGTGGCTAATGATTGATGTTAAGGTGTTATAAAGGCGGGTTGACGGTAGGTTAAGGTATATGATGTCTAAGTATGAACATGAATGTATAATAGCGACAAACGATGTTATGGTATGTTATGAAAAAAAAAAAGAAAAAAAGAAAAAAAAAAGGAAAATTAAATAAACAAATTGATTGCTAAGTATAAAGCAAAAATTTATAAAATAAGAGTAAAGTGTGTTGGTAAGGAAATGACAAGATAAATAGTGAGGCTTAAGTGTTAATAATTGAAATGGGATGAGTTAAGTACGAAAGCCAGAATGTAATGAAATATAGTATGGTAAATGTGACGATCTCTTAGAATGTGTAATGTTAAAGAGCGTGCTAAAGTAATGATCTAGGTAAGGCGAGACAGAAGGATGTTGCTTAAATACATGAAAAGTAAAAGAAGTAAGATAAGGTACGAGAAAGAGAATGTGATGAGTCAAGGGTGCAAGTAGGAACGAAAGGATGTGATGTGAAAAATTAAACGAGATAAGAATGTGTAAACGACTTAAAATGTGTAAGAAGAATGAATGATGCTAATGAAAGAATGAAATTAACCTATGTAAGGTTTAAATGCGAAGAAAGTCGGATAGGCTAAAGGGTAAAGTAAAGATGTGAAAATGATTTATGCGGATTAAGAATGTAGGATGGTAAACACATAGAAAATGTGTAATTATAATAAGCAGGTTCATATGCTCTATGACACTTGCTTCACTAAAAATAAATGAATGGGATAATGTGTGCGTTACAATGCTATGACTTGGATCCATGATGGAAATGTGAAAGATTAAAGATGGCATCCTTCGGGATGACCGAACTAATGATGACGAATGATGGTATCCTTCGGGATGACCGAGCTAATGATGATGAATGATGGTATCCTTTGGGATGATTGAGCTAATGAATGTTAAAGGATCCTTTGGGATATGTTAAAGATCCTTCGGGATAAAACATATTGCCTTCATCGACAATGGGATTGCCTACATCCTTGGCAATAAAAATATCCCCATAATGAATATGTTAATGATATGGATCCAAGTCTAAAAAGGAAATGTGAAGTATAAAAAGGATGAGAGAATAAAAGTTAAATTGGGAAATAGGGGTAGTAGTGTTATGTCGGAAATATATAACCACGAGTTTATGTTTCTTGATTTACATCGATTGGGACGCCTCTCCATGTAAATGAGGAAGTATGAATGAGTGAAATTATGTGTTTCCGACATGGCACGAGTAGGGTTAGAGAAGTAGAAAGCGGAAGTCTAGAATTAGTTAGAAATTATAAGGGCTAAGATAAGGGGGTTAAAAATTAGAGTACGCCTTTTTAGGGAACTTATGAGAAACCTATGTTTTGAGTGTTAAGTATAAGTTGAAGGAATTAAAGAATTGTAATGATGCTTAAAAATGTTATAATACGCATTGTGGCGTGGTACAAAATGTGAGTAAGGGAATTAATTGATGATAAGTGTCATGTGAAATGTGACGGAAAATGTTAAAGTATGATGTTATAAAGTCAATTCATGTAATATTTCTATAAGACTTATAACGGTAAACGAAAATGACATGAAGAAAGAAGTAGAAGAAATGAGGTAATTGTAGAGACGTAAAAGAAATGGATAAGTGGTGTTGATAGAATGTGAAAGTATTAGCCAAGTGTATTTATGTAAAGTCAAATAGCACGAGTTTCTCAAGTATCAAGTAGTCAAAGAATGAGAATAGAGGATAAAGCAAGTGAGAATGTGATGTAACGGTAATAGAATGGATTAGAATGATAACTAGTTATAGTGAGTATGTCTCGTATTATGTAATAAGCTAAGTAAGAGTTGTATGGTTATAGAAGTAAGCGGGAAGTAATGTGGATTAAGGCCATGTGATGTGTTATAGTATGCATAGAGTTGCAAGATCACTTAGATCGTTGCAACTAAATAAACTAAGCATCGAAAGTGCTAGGAATGAGGTGTATTATGTGACTAAGTTTTTGTTAGTAATAGACGATAGATTTCGGGGACGAAATCTAAATAAGGGGGTAGAATTGTTAGACCCATTTCCCGTATACAACTAGACCCCACTCTAGATGAGTTGAATAAGGCTTGTTGTAATTGGTTAGTCGACGGGAGTTGTGTAGCGGTCAAACCCGATAGTCAAAGTATGTATAATATGGCTATATAAATATGTTGTGTCACATTTAGAAAGGAAATAGACTTCAAGGACCTAAGTTGCCAAGGACAAAATGTATTATTATATGTAGTGTGGCCAAAGTAGAAGAATAAGGACTAGAGGGACCATACTTGCCAAATGGGCAAACTTGCCTCAACAAATATCTTGTGCCTAGAAAATTCTAGGAATTTCTCAATAATTATAAGGGTGTGTATTTGGTCCGGTTATGGAAGAAGAGAGAAAAGGGAGGGAAACGTTATATTGATGCTAGTGATCCAAGGAAGAAGATCATGTCATCCTATTATGAAGATAAGTCCAAATCAAGACCCTAAGCAAGTAAGTAAGCTCTAATTTTGTGTTATTAATGATTATAGGTTGGATTCATAAGGATCATGGTGGGTTTGGTAAACCCTTGTTAGATAGTGTTAGTTGGATGAGAAAGTAAGTATTTTGTATGATGATTGAGTAGAAATCAAGATGGATAATTAAGGTTTAGCAAGAGAGAAAGATAATGATGGAAGATGATGATGGAAGATGGTGATGGAGATGATGATGAAGATCTTGATAGTGATATAACAATATGGTAGTTTAGCTATGGTGCCCAAGGTAAGTAACTTTGATTACTATATGCGTTAATATGAATGTTCTCTTGTTATGTGTTAATGAATGAGTTGTTAGGATTAAGCCATGGATTAGTAAGTTAGGTTAATAGGAGGTATGATAATGAGTGAGGATCAAGAGATAGGGCATGGGGTTGAAAGGCCTAAGGTAAGTCGATGTTTGTTATGTGTGTAATGTTATGATGTTCATGTGATATGGTTATTATGTTGTTATGATAATGGTAACGAGATTGGTTTGGTCATGAGCCAAATGATTAAAGATGTTCTTGATGCATATATAGGTGAATGGAAGTATTAATCATGTATTAATCTAGTTACTTACTAAGCGAAAGCTTACGTTTTAGTGTTTCAATGTCCTTGTAGGTTTATGCGCGACGGGGAGAAAGTACTTGGATTATAGCTTAAGGATTTGGAAGCGGATTGGAAGATAGTATGCATTTAGGAGCTTAGTATAGAATACCGAGCTCAAGTGTCATGTTTGCACCCCCGTGAGTCATTAATGTTTTGTAAAGTATGGTCGAGTGTCAAGTGTAAACCGTGTTGGTCAAGTGGTGTGTAAAAAGTATGTTTTGAGTATTTACGGAAAAGTTAAAGGGTGTTTGGCACAAGCGTAATTTCACCCATTTTGGGTTGTAAACGGGTCAAGTAATTATGAAACGGATTTAATATATTAAGTTAATGATTTTGGTTAAGTTTGACGTAATACGGATGTGGTATGGGTTGTATATCGCGAAAATGGGCAAAAATGCAAGTTTATGGGGTTTGCAAACTCCCAACCGGGGCGGTTGGGACCTTATGTGAAGCCCAACCGGCGGTTGGGTGGTGATTTTCAGGTTTTGTCGATTTTCGAAAAATCATATCTTTTAAACCGTAAGTCGTCACGGGTCGCGCCACCCGTCGTTTTGAAGGTAATTGAGTCTAGTTTTATTTAAAAATAGTCTCAAGGTCTGAATGTTTATGGATTTTTATAAATGGTCAAAAGAGTAACAGGATATCTGTAAAAGTCAGGCGTTTCCGCGCAAAAAATTTTAATTTTTGGTCTAAGCGGGCACGGGGTGTAACAAAACATCCATGATAATATCTCTTATTTTTTTTCATGTGGATATTTAAGTCCACTCCTTTTATCTTTCTCACTCAAAATCGAGAGTGGAGCAAATCTATTACATGCCTTAATTGAAAAATCCTTAAACCTAGGGTGCGAATGAGGCATTTGATAAACAAAATCCTCATCTCTATCCGAAAATGTAATTAACCCATCCATAAGTTTTTCGTCTAACTTAGTTAGCCTCTTAAAGGGTTTTCCAAATATGAATTGGGTCAACTTGTCATCAATA
Source organism: Artemisia tridentata subsp. tridentata (assembly GCA_021014915.2). Classification (NCBI taxonomy): domain Eukaryota; kingdom Viridiplantae; phylum Streptophyta; class Magnoliopsida; order Asterales; family Asteraceae; genus Artemisia; species Artemisia tridentata. Next base: position 146,975,506 of record CP139502.1, on the reverse strand, counting down.
AATTCTCCTAAGTTCTCCATGACCATAAAATCTACCAAGTAAACAAAACTTTCGATGAAAACATGCACTGGTTCAATCCTTGATATTCTAACTCATTTAACATGATTTTATTATAATTAGCACGATAGATTATATTCATTGGCAAAGATGAGTTAAGGTAAACATCAAAACTCCTATATCCGATTTTACAAGGAAATTGCATATTAAAAAGACTATCTTTCTCAATCCTTGTCCTAGGGTCAACATATTTAAGAAGATCTACTTTATCCTCCTTTCTAATCTCTTCAATAACTTATCCATCACCTAAATCCTCATCAGAATCCGAAAAATAAAAAGGGCCATTTTCATGGTCTACCAAAGTGATGGTCGGGCGAAAGGTTTGGTGGGTTCGCGTCCTCCATAACGGGGGCCGGAACAGTAACTGAAAATTTCTACGAAGAAAAACACGAGTAACAGACATATTTGATGAAAAAGTTTTCATGAACAAATGCACAAAGAAAAGATAGACTACAAGAAAGCTAATAAAAAGAAAATAAAATCTCACTTGATAGGAATCTAGTGAGTAAACCTAAACAAAATAGAAATCGAACCTAAACTATTAACTATTCCCCGGCAGCGGCGCCAAAAACTTGATGCGAGTTTTGTAGGACCTCACAAGGAAGTTTTACAATCCTCTAGGCAGTGTACCTAACCGTTATAGTGTAGTATAGGTGAGTCCGACGGATTGATCGTTCTCCAGGGGAATAGTCTCGCAATAGTTGTGGAAAGGTCGAAGTGTATGTCGAGATAGGTCTAGAGGTGAAGGATGATTCTTTTTGGAAGAGTGGGCGGAATTAATTGCTAATCAACTAACCCAAAACTAATAATTAAACTAAAATAAATTTAAATAAACAAGAAAAGTAAAGTGGTGGTAACTCTTATGATAGGAAAAACAGTGTTTACTTAGACATCTTTACACCCTAGTTATCTCCTACTGATTTGTCGAATTGTCACGTCCTTGTTTTAATTAAAGCGTTGTATTCCTTAATATTGGTCATGGGGAGGTGCCGAAGTCCCCAACTCTATGAACACAGTCTCCCTTAAAACCCTTAAAGTCTATTAAGTTTTCTAGGATCTACAAGCCGCAATTCACGTAATAAATACAACGAGAAAAACCAATAGTGCACTCTATGGTTGCGTTTTATAAGACGTTCAAGCTATACATATAAGAACTTAGCCAGTTTTCTTATCCTAATGCGAGGCAATCAATTAAACAAAAGACGACAAATCAACATTCAATAACTAGGTTTCATTAGATCTAAGCAAACCCTTAATAACTTAAGCTGGCATGTTAAAGTAAAGAGAAGATAAACACATAATCAAATAATACATAGACATATCGAATGATCAAAGGAATAACTTATCTCTATTGAAACATGAAGCTTAAAGGCTGTAAAAGCCTTACAAATGCAGTAAAAATCGTCTAGGTTCTGCCTCTCTAAAGTGTTACACGAATTAATGAAAACATGCGAAAATATATATAGATTTACAATTGTGACGGCGTCACTTGCAAAGTGTGACGCCGTCAGCTCGCCTCCAATTAGGGTTTCATATTCTCCAAGTCGCCGTTGTGACGACGTCGCTTAGGATCTCTGACACCGTCATGTGATGTCTGAAGCCGTCACTTTGTATTTTCTCTGAGCCGTCACTTGTTAACTTTGAACGAAATTGTGGTCATCAAATACACCTGACGCCCTCAGGTTATAAGATCTTCAAATTTCTCTGAGGCGTCACTTGTTAATTCTGAGCCAAAAATCCATCTTCATTTACAAGTGACGGCGTCACGTTGTAACTTGTGATGCCGTCAGATCTCCTTATCTGACAAAATTCGTGACTTCGCCATTTTATTCACTTTTTCTTCGTTTCAAGCCAAAACATGCAATTTTCCAAATTTCTCGTCCCAAGTACCTAAAATACAAAAAATAAACGATTTAGAGCAATATTTGATCATATAAATACGATTTCGGCCTTAAATGACCCCTTAAAAAGGTACCAAATAATTCCTCATCAATAATTAATACTATTAACCATGTCATTGATGGGTCACACGCTTACATGAACTAAATATCTTGCTTAAATATATATGTTGTATACATATCACGACAAAAGCTTATGAGATTGAGAATGCGGAAAACTAACTAGGAGAGTTGGACTTAACGAGTAGAATTGTAGATATTTGATGGAACTCATGCATGTGACCTACGTACCAACGTAATCCATGCAACATAGCAAAACCTGTGTTATACATTTGTTGATATATGAGTTACCCAATTTAAAAGCATGTTTACTGTCACTGATCGACTGTCACTCAAGGGGGTTGGGGATTAAGTTTTAAATACTCTAGTATGCAAGTTAAAACATCATTTAGGTAAACTAATTCATTCAACTATAAACAAAAATACATTTAAAACGAGGTAAATCACCTACGTAGATATTAGGGTTTGTAGTTGTAGTTGATGTATGTTGAGAAGAAAGAATGTCTAACTGACTAAGGCTGTGTTTGGTAAAAGTAGCAGTAGCTGTAAGCAGTAGCTGTAAGCAGTAGCTGTGAGTAGCTGTTTTTTAAATAAAAACGTTTGGTAACATAGTTGTAGCTGTATTTATATATATGTAAAATGACGTAAATGGACATATGCATATTTCAATAGAAAATTGTCTAAATAAATAATAAAGTTACGTTTACATGCTAGACATTTCATAATACCGTTATAGACTAGTAATGTACTATCGACGACGTGCCATATTGAATCAATTTTGTCACACATCGCCTCACCGAACACGTTGCCATCACCACACCACAATAAACATCACCTTCAATCTGATGTTTGTGTTAGATAATAGGAGCATGTTGGTTTTAACCGGGTGAAAAAGCGTCTATGTTTTGTTTTAAAGTAGTTTGTGTGGACTTGAAATAAAATAGTTATCGGTTTTAAAGTAGTGTGAAGAACTAGTACTACTGTTAATTTTCTTAATTAGATGCGATGTTTTTAAAGAAACTTATATGGATATATTAGGGATAGGGTAGGGGGTATTTTAGTCATTGAATATATCCACAGCTCTTGTAAATATCCACAGCTTCAAAAGGAAGCATTGGGAAAAAAGCTTTCCTAAAAAATTGCTACAACTCATTGCACTCTTACCAAACGAACATCAAAAATAAAAAAGCTCATTCTCACCGCTCATTGCCCAAAAAAGCTCCGTGCCAAACATAGAATTGATCGTATCTATAACACAAGGGGTATGATAGTCATTATCGATTTAAATTATAATTATAGTGTACTTCTGGGATTTAAAAATACATAAAATAATAATTTGGAGTATATGACAAATTTAATGTTTAGAAAGGATATCACTTTGAATATATACGCAATTATAAGTTTTTGGAGGAATATATACGTAATTTTTAGTCAACAGAGTACACAATATAAAAAGAACCCTTTTATATACATCATTATTTCATATTTAAAAAAAGGTTGGTTGCAATTTTGGCAATGATTTTCTTTTCCCATAAACTACTCAATAAAAATATTATCCGAGATACATAGAATTTTACAACTTATAATATGTTATGAAAGATATAATAATGTACGTGATATCAACTACCTGGCTCATGCGTCCTAAAATGAAGGTTACTTTTACAATTGATAAGTTAATCTCATTGTAATTAAATATTTGTGTTCATATATCTTTTACCAAACCAATGATGACCTTGACACGAGATAACTCATGAACTATTCGAAATCAACTAGCAAGATACTTGGATCAACATTTTAAGCCGAATCGAGCTACAAAAGTATACTTTCAAGTGGAGCTTTAGTATTTAAATTACCCGACCTCCATTTCTATTGTATAAACAACTCGAGTTGATTGCAATATAAAGATACCAAATCTAGTAATTTCAATCTTCATTAATCTTGTTATTAATACTCTCATACTGATTATCGAGTCCATCCGGGCTCTAGCCTCAACGTTGATACTTGGTCGAACTTATGTCAAGTTTTGAGCCCTAATTTTTTATTCGAGTTAAATTTCAAGTTTGGCAGCGTTTAGTTCGGCTCGGGTCAATTACACCCCACCCTTAACCCAAGGGATAAAAATTAAAAATCCTGTAGTACATATCAACTTTGAGATGTTTATGATAAGTTTTAAACTTCAAAGGACATAAAGGTTATTTAAAAAAACATAAACGACTTGATATCAACATATGTCATTTCAAGTTTTAGGGATGCATGAAACAAAAAACTAAAACGAAATACGCCGCCACTTTTTCCGGCCGATATTAAATCTCCGGCACCGGTATATATTTTCCGGTGCTTCACTAATTTATATTTCATTTCATTATTATATTAGCTTATATATGCTTTGTGGGTTTGGTTTAATTTGTGATTTAGTGATATTAGAATTGAGTTCTTGTATGTTTTATATGTGCTTAAAGAAGTTGTATTGTGAATAGGTTAATGGGTATGTGATGTTTTGGTTAATTTTTGTTAGTTGGGATAAATATGCATATAAAGTGTTTGATGAAATGCCTAAATGAGAGTATTATGGGTTTTTAAAGGGTTTCAGTGGCATGTTAATATTTGATCAAAAATGGCTAAATGGGTCGGTGAAAGCTTCCAAAGTAGTAGATTGGTTAATGGGTTTGTTTGCTATTTGTACAAAAATTGCCTTTTAAAGGGTATCATATTATAAAATGACCAAGAGACCTTATATTTGTGCCTGAACTCATGGTCACCGCTCATCATTTGACACATGACTTAGGCATGTCAATCATATAATCCCTTATAAGTAAGACGTCGATAACCACAAGGGGTGACCCAGTGGTAAGAATATCAGCCTTCCAAAGAGGAGGTCAAGGGTTCGAATCCAACGGGGAGAAAATTAATCCCCTTGTGGCCACGGAGGTTCACCTGCGCCGACTCCGGGCTATCCAAAAGGATAGTCGCCCTAGGATTAGTCGGCTTGCAATGTCGAGTCGAAACCAGATGGAGATTGCATCCAAGTTTTGATTTTAATTTTCGCTGGCTAGAGTTTTTGTTAGAGTAGTGAATTTATAATCAAGTTATATGATTTGCATACAACTTCGAGTTAAGCTCCTTATTCGTATGAGCTCTTAAGTATATATAAGGAATCGTGTGGGTAATATCAAATGGAATCTGATTTGTTTTTGTACGCTATGCAACTCTGAAGCCTTCTTTCCGTTGTTTTGACTTCTTTGATTGCACTTCCAGTTTGGTTTTCCTGTGATGGTATGACGAGGTTTAGTGTTTTGTAGTATTGTGCTATTTAGCACCTGTCTTAGAGGGTGTCTACATGGACTGATTGGTGACCATGCTACACTAAAGCCTGGTTATATCTGGTGGGGTTTGCATCATCTGCACTGGATAGTAAGATTGCGACAAGGATAATTTGGGCCACTTACACGCTAAAAAAAATAGATTGCTAGTTAATAACGTAAAACTAACATATATTATATATTTTTCTCAACTTGAGTGTCATGTTAGTTCCTTTGTTCTTTCTTTTCTTTTGGATGAGTAAAGATGCTGATAGAAACAATGATTTTCACCATGAGAAACAACTACCACTGTCTCGAGTATATATGTCATCTGTGTTCTTGTGGATATGTGTTTAGCTCTTGCTTGTAACATATTAACATCTATCTTATGCTGTTATTCTGTTAAACTTAAAATAATTAAACTAGATGCAAATGGACTGATCTTTCATCTAGTGCAGGTAACCTAAGAGACTGATAACCATCAAAAGACTACATAAGTAATGAAAAGAGTAATGGTTGTTATCTATAGATTATATGCACACATTTTGAGCGGTTTATTCATCGAAGGATCTAATTTCTGATGACTCTATGCTTTTTTTTTAGATTTTAGTTATTTGACCTTAAAAGTGTAATTAGTAGCATCTTAACATCGTGGATAGCTGTATGTATATTTATTGACTTTATCTGTCAACAAGAATGGCACTGCTAGTTGGCTGCTTGTTTTACTGAAGTATCTGTCATACTATCATCTAACAACAATTTTTTTTTTTGTTAAATTAGTTTTCTAACTTTTTCTTTTTCTATTTGTAGCTCAACCAAAGTCATAGCTCTTGGAATTCTTGGTGAAGACTGCTTTCTAGCATAGTCATGGTCGGCTGGCACCGTCATGTGCAGTCTTTAATTCGACAAGTAGGCAAAAGAGTGGAAAATAGTTGTCACACTCATGCCAACTTTTCCAGTTCCCCATTAAAGCTCTCTTCGGTTCAAGGTGAAACATCTTACATTGTCTTTTAGATGGCCAATTTGCACTTTTGTATTGGTAGGACGTGAAAGCCATTTCAACCTAGAATTGTTCTCCTGATTAGTTGCTATACATAGTACTCTTGCTTATGGGACACATATATCTTTCTTAATTTTCACTATAATGTAGCTATCTTGTTATCAGCTTCTTTATGATGCACTTGTTAATAATTTAATACCAATATAGCTGAATTTAACTTAAATTATTATTGTGCAGGTTTGCCTGGTCATTTACAAGGCCTTTGGGTTCCTTCTACTAATGTCTCAAGACCCGTATATCACTATTTCCAGCAGCTGGTAAGGCTTTGGATTGAATTGCATTGCCAAATTTGTCATATAATATAAAAAATTAAATATAAGTCTCTTCGGAATTTTTAATAGCACTGATGAGTATTTAGTAGAGTAGAACTGATGAGTAATTAATAGAAACTGTACATCTCTCTGCACTTTCCTAAGAAAACTTTTTACTCTGGAAGATACAATTGATATCATTTGTTTGTTTTTGTATAAATTAATTGAGATCGACCTTTAATTTGATTTATGAATGGCTATAGAAAACACTACAAGATAGAATATGTACTGTGTTCATGAATTTGATATCAATTGTTTCATATATCGTGGCAGGGATTTACTAGTTCAAGAAGATTACTTTCCTCTGAAGCAGCCGCAGGCCCATCTCCTTTGACACCAACATTGGCTATAGGCAGTGGGCAAACTGAAGCCGAGAAAGCTATTTCTAAACCTGCAACAGTTCAAGCAATTCTCAAAAAAATCAAACAGGTCTGAGGTGCTTTTTGATCTTCATCTTTTTTTCATTGATCAATAATCACCCAGTTATCCCATAATATAAACTTGGGGAATTATTTATGTGAAGAAGGTGACATGACATGTATCATGCACGGTAAGAAGTCGGGATTTTGAGACCGTTATAAGTATTTCAAATTTCAGTCCATAATTGCAAACATTGACTGTAGTAGACATGATAATCTTTATGTAGTATACCAAACATAAAGATACCTTTTGTTTTATTAGACCCTTCTCGTTCTAGATTAAATTAATAAATCACTATATGCAGATAGTCTTCTTTAGGCTACCAACAATGCTTAGGGATATAAGTTAATTGTGTGGTCTTCTGTAGTCGGTGATTGTTTGTGCCAGGGAGACTCTGGGTATTGCATGTAGTCCGCTATCTCTACTTGTAAACCATCTAATATTTTTATTTAATTGCTCCTACTTGCACCGTGTGATGAAATTGAATGTGTCATTTCGGGTCTTTTTTAGTCTAGATAAGAAAAACATGAAGATGAATATCACCACGAGGAAGAATGCTGAAAAACATGGTTTTATTGAACAGAAGTATAGAAAGCTAATATGTTTAATTTTGAGCACACACATATCTATTTTTGTCATAAGTAGGTATTTTAATGTTGGATAATGGTTCTTCAGTCTCGATTTAATCATTTGATATATAGTTTGATCGTTATACTATTAATGTCTTGCCGTGACTATATTTTGTGTTACTGATTACTCTTACTGGGTTCAGAGCCCGAAGAAGGTGAACTTGGTTGCCACATTGGTTCGTGGCATGCGTGTTGAGGATGCATTATTGCAGTTGCAGCTCACGGTAAAGCGTGCTTCAAAAACCGTTTACCAGGTGATGACCTCTTGCTGTGTGGATGTTTAAATATAATAGATATTCAGCTGTCTTTGTTTTCTTAGTCAAAGAATGAAAAACAAGTTTTTGGACCATAGCTTGCAGACTGGTAGTGGTAGAGGTGGCATTTTGACTTGTGTACTATTGAATGGGTCACATAGGGTTATGTTGTTATCACAAAGGTAGATTAGTAAGGAAAAGGAAAAAAGGCGGGGGGGGGGGGGGGGGGGGGGGGGTGTCAATGGTCAAACGGGGCAAAAAGTGTATAACATGAAATTGTTTTTGGACAAAAAGTAATTTGGGTCTTGCTAATGGCCTCCACCCTTGAAATTACCCATTTGACACCTCTAACAGCATCGATTATCTCATTCTTTACACAGCATTTTCTGGTTTCTTGTTAGTTTTCTTACATATATAGTATCATTGCATTCTTTCACATCAAAGAGGATCTTGTTTTTTGGTTTTGGAGTACCTGAATGAGTGAATGTAATGACTACTTGCACCAATTTTTCTTTTTTACTAATAAATGAGGTATTTTCAATTTAATCAAATATCTGTTGCTATGTTGACGATAATTCATGTCTACTGATGAACCCATGGTCCCTCTTTGCAGGTTATCCATTCAGCCCGGGCAAATGCCACACACAATTATGGGTTTGATGCAGATAGACTTATTGTTGGTAATATACATTTAACCAACAAAAATCCACCTTGAATATAATTTCACTAGCAAACCCAACCATGGAATCTCGTTTTATCTATGGTCATGAAACTTCCATTTTATATCCAACTCATTTCAACAATCGTAATGCATCACGTAATTGATATTTTGCTCAGTGTAATTCCATGATTAAAACACTTTTGACTCGTGTATCTTCAGTACTTTCGTCATTTTAAAAAATCTCCTTAAATATGCAACAATTACCGTTAAAGGCTGTCCTCTTGGTAGCAATGCTGCTTAGACTCTACTCATTTGCATTTAATGTTGAAAAAATAAAAACCTTAGCAACAAAACTTCTTTTTGTTTTTCCACCTGATATGTCAGCATTGACGATATGTAACCTGTAGCGTGTCACATTAGGGTCAAGTTAAATATCTTTAAAAGTGCAATACAAACTTTGATGTCACCTAAAAATATGTTCTCTGCAAATAAATACCTTCCAAATTTGCAGTTATCTTCCCTAGTCGCCTCCCTGTTTTTTGTTTATAGTGGTATGGGATTTGAAAACATTTTTACGTGTCATTAGTGGTGGCAAAATGGTTTGTCGAACGGGTTGGGTAATGGGTTAAAACAAGTCAATGTTTTATTCTGCATGGGTTGACCTGTAACACTTTTCTCCAGAATCATCTATTTGTATAGATGTATAAGTACAGAAACTATATTATTACAAAGCTAATCTTATTTTGATTAATAGATTTTGATGAATAGATGTTTAAGAGGTCTTATGCCATAAAATTTACACTTTGGGTAGCTTTCGACCAATATGACACATTTTTAATTACTAAATATATATTGATTTGACCAGTTGACGTGTTCATGATTAAAAAAAATTCAAATCAACCCATTCGTGCATAAATGCATTGAAACTGCTGCCATTACTACCTAACAAAGTTTCATATGTCACAGCTGAAGCATTTGTTGGTAAGGGATTCTTCAAGAAGAGGGTATCGTATCATGCAAAAGGAAGAAGTGGAGTAAGAGTAAGAGCTGAGTGTAGACTGACAGTTGTTTTAAGAGAAATAACCCCTGAAGAGGAAGCAGAAATAGCTAGACTAAAGGTCCACAATTTTGCTAAACTCACAAAGCGAGAGAGGCGTCTTGTCCCTCATAAGCTTATTGAAACAACCCCAATTTGGAACCGCAAAGGTAAAGCCAGAAATCATGGAGAAGAAGCAGAGGCTATGGCTGCTTGAGATTGATCCCAGGAATAATATCATAGGTACTGAAAAAACATTAGTTGCTCTGGTTTATTTAGTCTATGGAACTGAGCTATCTGTTTTGATGTTTTGAATATGTAGATGTTATGGCAATCGTTGCGAGTTGGTAACATTGTAGAACAAAATATTATTGTGCTCAAAGTGAGAAAATGATACCAGTGGGGTTGGATTTCAATGATGGGGAAAACTTAGTGGCTGAATTTGAATAATGAGAATCTTGAAACTAATTTTAATGTTGTTGATTTAATATCTGTACTTTATTATTTTTAATAGCAAATGATCATTTTGTTTCTTGTCACTTCAAATGGATGGAAATGTAGTTAATAATATTGGAACTGGATTTTGTTCAAAAAGTTACCTAAAGAACATTTTATGATGGTCACTTGAGTCTGTTATTGAATGCAGTTACTATACAATGCTGAAATGCGGCTTCAAAATTTAAACTATGAATTACAATCATTATAGATTGATTGTATATTACACAACATCATCCATTTTGGTCGTATAACATGTCATCATAAACAAGGAGAAAAAGGGAAAATAAACGCATGAACTAAAGGGATGGTCACCCCACCCAACCACCCCACTCTATCATCCCACAAGAAAAAAAATGAACAAAAAATAAAAGATACTTTAGTTTCCAACTTTCCATAATAAAAGATTGAGGGAATCATCATTATCAACAAGCATTCCCATATGGATTTTCATAAAGCTATATGCATTGCAAAAGCTATCATGTGGATCCCCATTTGAATATATCATACATATGAACTGAACATTCAGGAATCTGTCATGTATCTTTTACACTGTTCGTTAGTACTTAGTATCGGTGATCAAACATTTAATCATAGTACAAGGCACCCTAAACGTTTCTTCTTATGTTTTCTTGCTTTTGGAGGTTGAAGAACCGCCTTGATTGCCATGTCGAAGACTATCTTCACATTCTGTATTTAATCAACAAAAAGGAAACGGCGAATCAATGAGTAAAGAAAAGTGAAAAAATTCAATAAGGCCATCTTTTATATGCTTGTGTAATCGCATACGAGCATTATAATTGCATTGATGGCTTGCATACAACTGTCAAAGCATTTATGATATAATGTGTGTTTATGCTACCTGTTGTGTCTTAGAGCTGCATTCAACATAACCCACTGCCCCTATTTGCTTCTTTAGTTCTTCGCCCTGGAATTTAAAGCAAATATATATTCAGAGAAGTTTTTTATTCTCAGGACTAATAAGAGCTTAATTAACAAGGTTCAAATTTTCAAAACATGCACAAGTCATCTTAAGCAACTTAGTCTTCAATTGTAGTATTGATCCTTTTACTTTCTGGTTTAACAATCAGAGCCTCTTTTGTTGTACATTTGCAAGATCTATATAAGGTGTTGGTACCTGTGATGTCGATATAGTACAAGCCCCGGGATAGTCCATTAAGAATTTACTGTCTTCTCTTAAATCTGCAATAACAGAATCACTAAACTTTATTCATGGTTTGGAAAAGGATGAACTTACAAGGTATCAGTTTCCATGTAAGAAAGTTTTGATACTTATAACGAAGGTTGCAAGTGTTAAATAAAGACCCTTGATTTAAAAGCTTATGACGTTTATGTCTTTGGCTAAGACACATTTATCTTGATTTGCTGATAAGTTCTATAAAATGCGATAACTTTTGCGAGTCGATCTTGAGGAAAAGAAAGAACCACCAACCTAATTTAGTCCCCACAAGGACAATGGGCACTAATGGGGCATAATGGCGAAGTTCTGGGATCCACTGATCGATTCCAACAAGGGCCCGAAAAGAATAGACATGAAATAAAAATCAGGAAAAGTGAGGTATTTATAATTTGAACCACATATACAAATATAGTATGTAGAAATATAGCAAAAGCTAGAGTAGGAAATTAATTTTTTTCATGGGTTTTATGAGAGAAGAAATGACGTATGCTATCGTGGGCGTCATTTACTTATTACGCTAAAAAATGTAAACAAGACCTAAAAACATGACAATACAATCGGATGGAACATGAACATACCTTCTTAGAGATGTTCTCGAAGCTAGGCTTACTTATTAAAGAGAAAGCAAGGATGAAAACATCAGCTCCTCTATAGCTAAGAGGCCTTAATCTATTGTAGTCTTCTTGACCTATATAAAAGTGAGTACAAATTCAGTTATGTTACGAGAAAAATGCAGGCAGGCCATAAAGTTATACGTGTTAAATAAGTGCTCTTAATGGCTTGCAATGTACCAAACTCAACACCTGTTCGCAATATTAATATAGATTGTATATGGATCATTGGTTTAAGAACAATTTATTAGACGATAGATGACCCAAAGCCCACAATCACGAGGCTTAGGCTACTCGCAGTAAGGGTCGACTAATCGATCGATTGATCGATCGCCCTTGCTGTGGAACTCTCATCACGATCGATCGATTGCCCTTTTTTTGAGAATGAGGGTCGCTTGGACGACCACCAATCGTTTGGTGTTTTTTGCATTTTTTTTTAACCGTTTGGATTTGAACGTTGGGTCTAAAAAAAAAAAAAACTTTTAAACTTTTAAACTTATACTTTCACACTATAAATAACACACTCAATTTACTATTTTTTTCATACATTCAAACACATTCTCTATATACACATTCTCTCAAATAACACCCTCATTTCACACTATGAATTCTTACGAGCTATTTATTGCCGATTCATCTTCGGATGATGAAAATGAAGTTAGTAGCGAGTTTTTGATGTTTGCGGAAGAGTGTTGGGAGGCTTATCAAGCGTCACAACCTAAAATCTTACGAAACCAAGTTAATAGGGATCGTTTTGGTGCTCATAACCGTTTAGTGGCGGCTTACTTCTGCGAAAACCCAATTTACGGCGATAGAGCATTCCATGATCGTTTCCGAATGAGCCGAAAACTATTCACACGAATTGTTTGATCATTCACCTTATTTCCAACAAGCTCAAGATTGTGCGGGCACACTTGGTATTTCTCCATTGATGAAGTGTACTTCGTCAATTCGTCAATTGGCATACGAAGTCAATCCTGATGCTCTCGACGAATATGTGCAAATGGGTGCGACAACAATTCGTGAGTGTCTCCAAAAATTTTGTGAGGCCATCATGGAGTTATATGGTGCAGAGTATTTGCGAAAGCCAACGATTACTGACATTGAAAAACTCTATGCTCATCACTACGAAAAGCATGGGTTTCCTGGGATGATAGGAAGCATTGATTGTACAGATTGGCCGTGGGCAAATTGCCCACACACTTTAAAAGGTCAATTTTGTAGGGGTGATCACGGGCAAGATCCTTTCATTTTATTGGAAGCGATCGCCTCCCAAGATTTATGGATTTGGCATGCGTTCTTTGGTATCGTCGGGATGAATAACGACGTTAATGTTTTACGTCAATCACCTCTTTCCAATGATATCAAAACGGGGAGAGCACCGGATGTGGAATTCGTTTCTAACAACGTTCCTTATAAACGGGGATATTATCTTGCTGATGGGATATATCCGGAATGGTCCGTTATTATGAAGTCCATTAAAAATCCAGGGACGGATGATCACAAACGGATATTGTTTAAGACGATGCATGAAGCAGCAAGGAAATATGTGAAACGTACTTTTGGTGTACTAAAGTGCAAATATAATGTACACATGCATCATATTACATAATATGATAATTCAGGATGAATAGCGGGCTATATTTCCTATATTCTTTCGAGGGGAGCAGCACTGTTCTTATGATCCCATAAGAACGCATGTGGAATCGTTGGAAATTACTAAGTAGATAATCGACAAAACAACTTAGCCCAAAAGCCGATTTGGTGGAAGACATTTGGCTTCGTCAAAATCAAAACTAATTTAATCTTTTTATTATCGTAATGTTTTAATATTATTTGAATTTTATTGTAATGTTTTAATTTTATTTGAATTATTATGTAATTTTTGAATTATGAATGAAATTTAAGTTTGTTGTTAAAAATGTTTAAAAAATAAATAAATAAATAAAATAAAAAAATGATGATCGCCCTTACTGTGGCAGCCAATCGCTTGTAAGTTGCGGGAGAAAGAAAGCTGACGTGGCAAAGAAAATGGGAAAGATTGACCCTTGTTTAGCGTTATGAGTTGACGATAATGTAAGTAATCGTGTTCTATACGTTATAGATTGTGTTGGGATATGATGGTTTCACATTGGAGACAAGATCACATGGTTACTTTTAAATCTTTGCTATGATACTACTGTGGTAATGGGCCAAAAAGTACTTTTAATCGCTAGGGAAACTTTCAACCAATTTCATGTTGAGGATTCAACTTTTTTGAACATCCTAATCATTGTCATGTGGTCCAATAGATTACAAAATAATAGTAATTGTATCATGTCTCACTGATAATATGATGCAACAAACTAATCACATCTGGTATTGATAACTAAATTACTGTATATTACGTAGTAAAAATGTACGTAAATAGCGCATGCCAGAACATATCTATGTTAATTTTCTTTGAGATATATATACATTTTCGGAATCGAACTTATTTACGAGTGGTACACAAATCAACAACGTATTACTTGATTCTACTAAGTAATGCATCTAAAGGTCTATTTTCCCAATAGAGTAACATTAGTTTAGATTTCATAGGTTATTTTTTGGTTTGTGTCATATAAGGTTAGAATTTTGATATGTTAAACATATATAATTGCATATAAAAATATACTGATTATAATAATATAAGAATATTTGGTTTTTATACATGGAGAGGACAAAGAAGAGCATTTTCACTATAATTCTTCATTGAAGATAACTACAGAAGACTGCATAAGAAATAACATCCTTCTTATATGTAAAGTATAAGAGATATTATTTATTTATCTATATTTATTAAATTTCATGTTTTGGCATTATAAGTTATAATTCTATTGAGGCAAGTGATGAAAAGTTAAGCCACCATAGTGATGAGGTAAGAAAACCATTCAATAAAATACCTGAGGTGAGATCATAGAACTATTGATATTCAAAGATAATTATAAAACAAAAATCAATTATGTTTAAATCATCATCAGTGGTAACAAATTACTCATTTGATTATTGTATGTACACATGCGCATCCACAATTGTTAAATAAAATTTAGACTTAAAAAAAAAAAAAAAAAAAGATCAAAAGGCGTTTAAACCAAAACTTTTTTTTTTCTTTCTTCCAGTTTGATCATTGACAAAAATGAAAAAAAAAAAGAAGAAGAAGCATATATGCATATAACACATGTACAGGAGTAGGTTTACCATATTTGTAATTTATAACAAAACATTTGATAATTATAATCGTCATAATAACCTTTGAATCTTTGATCAAATCCCACCAAACCCAAGAATGATAAACATCCTAAAACAAGTAATCAATATTTACCTCACTTGATCTTAATTAAAACTTTGAAAGTAAAGTTTATATGTCCTAAAATAGATATATAAACACATGTATATACATGCATATCCATATATGTAATGCACATTAATTACTTGTTTTAACTTGAAGTTCATATATGTATTGCAAACATGTGTGTGTTTGTGCCAGAGATAGAGAGTGTGTACCAGCAGTATCCCATAGACCCAAGTTCACACTTTGGCCATCAACATCCACGTTCGCACTAAAATTATCAAAAACGGTTGGAACATAATCCTGCAAAACACAAATTGTTGTATCAATAAAACGAGCATACAGTTTCCGAGAAAAGTCACGACTCAAACCTTAACATGATCACACATACAAACACAAAGTGAGTAAGAGAAGAAACTTACAGTAGGAAAAGTATTGCTTGTGTAGGAAATTAAAAGACAAGTTTTTCCCACAGCTCCATCTCCAACTGTAACACATTTTATGAACTTTGTTGTTGTACTCATATTCACTTTGACTTAGAGAGAGCTTGTTTGAACTGGTACTTATTTGTGGAAAGACGTGATTTATGGAGAAAAAGATGAGGAATTCATTAGGAAAAAAATGATGCTTTATCTTGGAATAAAAAGTGATCACATTGCATTCTGTTAGCTGGCTAAAATATATGACTATATGAGAATAAATAAAAGAATAGTCAAATTTGTTGTTTTGACTTTTTGTGAAGGGGAGAGTTGAAGCCCAGTAGTTATGATTTGGCCCAAATGCAAAATTGTTGTTTGAAATTTGGACATAGAAAGAAGCTTTTTTTTTTTTTTTTTTTTTTTTTTTTTTTTTTTAAGGGTTCGGCTAGTTAGCTTTGTAGAAATCAGAGGGAAAATGACAAATTGTATTATCACATTCAGTGAACAAATAAGAATACATCGAGAATAAATAAGAAAAACCTAACCCTAAACTAGACGGGCCTAAACAACGGGCCGGGCCTAAAGGCCTTGTTAGCTAACATCCCCTCTCAAACTCACAATGCTGCAGCGGTAAACATTGATAGTTTGGCAAATAGAAAATAAACTAAAACTGAAAAACAAACAAAAGCAGAGTGTCCCAGAGTGCAAACTCGGTGCTAGACGGAGTCTCAATTCGATTCAATCCAAAAGAACCAGGTGCAGAACACAGAGCAACATAAATACGGAGATGAACGAGAGTAGAACAGGCAGACAGACAGGTGCAGGAAGATTCAAACAGGCAGATGCATATTCAAACAGACAGATTAAGACATATGTAGTTTCAGATAAAACCAGGCGGAACCAGATGCAGAACCATGTGTGAAACCAAATGCCGAACCACGTGCAGGCAGATGGCCTAAAGGCCTTATTATCTAACAAGCTTATCACAAAAAATAGCTACATGGTTATCAACGTTTTGCAGCAAAAATTGTTACACTATTGTTTGAACTCTCTCCTCGTTTTGGTGGTATGAAATGTTTCATCTTTTGTTTCTATTTTATTTATTGGTTAAATAGTAAATGTAAACTAGTAATAGTGTTTGGTATTTTCTTGACTCTGTGTTCAATATGTATTATTTGGGGTTCAATTATGAAAGCATGGAAAATGTGAAGAAGAATGTGTGAGTTTACAGTTGAATCTGCTCAAAACAAAGACTTAACAAGAATTAGTCCCCATTAGAAATAAAGTTTGATTTTCAAGTATGAAGCTTAAATCCTGAGGTTGTTAGACATTATGCTAGATGTAGATCAATCTCCCATGACGTAGCTAAGAGAAGATTTGATAAATAAAGAGAGACTTGAAACACTTTTCGTTTCTTCTTCTTATTTCATTCATATGCAAATTGCACTTAAATGATAAAATCCTATTCTTTTGCACTATCGTTTGAACTAAAACTGAAACATGTAAATTACATTTAAACGCGCGGGACAAGGCGGTCAATTCTTATTCCTAAAAATATGCATGGTAAATACTCTTTCAAATGTTTGTTTAGCCTACTGGTGACTTGGTCTTCATGACGTGTGGCACGTATCATGTGCAGGGGCGGAGCCAAAAAGTTTTGACTGACGGTGCAAACTGATAATTTTTAAAAACTACACTACACAAATTTGTTCGTTAGGGGGAAAATTACAAAAATAGCTAGATATTTTAGAAAATTAACACCCTGCCCCCCTCATGTCTCTGCCACTGATCACGTGGCTTCATATTGTAATGGTCATACATAAGTACATAACATAATATGTTGCTTAAGGGTGGTGCTTGGATTTGCTTATGTACGATTTTTATCAACATGCCAATTGTGTAAGTGCTTTGACAATTTGATGATAAAATTTGGAGTCTTACAAAAAAAATGAATTTAAGTATATGCAAAAATAAAATGAGATTTTGAATGTTTATGATCTTTTGATGTTTATGAATTTTATTTTGTTATTATCAGAATAATGGAAGTGTTTCATGAGACACACGAATCTCCCAAATCTGCACGAGAAGATGTTTTAAGTAGTATGCCGGATATTGTAACAAATAATATACTTAATCGTTTACCAATACAATATGCCGTGAGGACCTGTAGCTTGTCGAAAGCCTGGATGTTTAAGTGGACTTTGCTCAGCCAACTCACATTTGATCGAGACTTTTTTAACTATTTTCTAAAAACATCAGGGGTAGAATGCTATGCAAGGGTTATAAGTGGGCTTCTTCATCATTTTAAAGTTGTCATAACAAAGTTTGTCCTCTACGTAGGCAAATTAGACTACACATTGGATGATAAGGATATTAATGAATGGGTTTTGTTCTTGTCCAGAAATGGAATCAAGGAATTCAATCATATTAATGAGAATTATACAAGACTTGTGTTGCCTACCCATCTTTTCGCTTGTCTAAAATTAACACATTTGGAGCTTTTCAGATGTGATTTGTGGCATACGTATGGTTTTCGTGGTTTTTCCAATCTATTGAGCTTAAACTTGTTTCAAGTAGGGTTTAAAAGCTTCAAATGTGGGAAGTTGTTAACTCAGTCTCCATTACTAGAGACTCTAAAACTTATGTATAACACTACAGACAAAATAAAACTAGTTGAGATTGCAAAACTTGAAAACCTCAAGATGCTGCTATCTTTGACATTGTGTGAGCGTGAAAATATGATGTTGATCGCCAGTTCTAGTACCTTTCAGCTTGTGCGGTTTTTCCCTAAACTTCAAGAGCTTGTTTTATATTATTCTTCAGAATGCACGGTAAGGTCAAATTGGATTTTTGAAATTCATTTTACAAAATATCTAACAAGGCTTTATTAGTTGGCTAACTAATTAACTTAGGTGTTTATGTGTCAATTTTCTTGTAGGTATTGGCAGATGCTGAGAAGACGGTCCCGACCGCCTTACTGTGCCTCAAGACACTTTAGGTTATTCAGAATAGATATTATGAGTGATAATATGGTATCGTGTGTTATTGATATGATATGTGGCTTCCCAAATTTAGTGACCCTTGAGATCTGGGTGAGTGGCATGCATATTATAATGGGATAATTACCAAAATAGACCGGGCAACCAAGTGGTTGGCGGTTTTCGCCCCGAAATCGAAAACTTCTGATATTAGACCAGGCAACTGGGCATCTCGACCCATACGATGACAAGTGTCCTCCAGTTGCCCAAAAAATACACAAGTTGCCCAAAAAATAGTCAGAAAAGTGACACTTGTCACTTGCAGATTTCAGTTGCCCAAAAAGTACAGGTTGCTCTGGTCTAATATCAAAAGTTTCCAATTTCGGGCTGGAAACCGCCAACCACTTGGTTGCCCGGTCTATTTTGGTAATTATCTCTATTATAATCTTATAAAACTATAAATCTTCTCAAAATTATTCTCATATTTGTAGATAGAGAGACGAAAAACTTTTAGTCCAAAAATCGCTAAAACTGAAACTGTTTCAAGTTAGGACTAAAATCATTCAAAATTTGGTTAAACGAGTCCTAAATAGGATCGAAATCTTTTATATAATAAAACAAAACCCCTAGTGGGGACTTTTACATTTCAAAAAAATCAAATCATACCTTATTAAGTAATAATCAAATTATTATTATTATTATTTTCTTAAATATTAAATAAGAAAAGCCTAAATACTTCTAAATTTATCCATATTCTAAAAAAAAATAATGTGATTTGTAATCATTCAATAAAACTTACAAAAATATATGTGTCAAAATATAAAAAATTAAAACTTGAAAATGGTGGAGCAAGTTTTTCAAAGATTTGGGCTGAAACTTAAAATTCAGTATCATTCCCACTAAATATTTGAAGTCCCAACATTCTCAAATTCCTCCTCCATCAATCAAACTCGATCTCTTATCATTAATTCACGCACAATCATTGACGCAAGAACATCTCCTCCAAATCTAATTAATATTAAAACCCACTACATTCGTAAATAACCCTAATTCAATACCTCAATCAAAGTTCAATGGTTTTGAAGGTCCTGTTATAATAATTAAAACCCGAAATTAAAAATAATAATTTATTTAAATGATTAGAAAAAACCCCGCGCGTGCGCGGGCATTATATCTAGGATCGAAATTAGTTCTAAACTAGAATCACACAATTCCAAAGGAAAGGTATTTTCTCCTTTTCCCAAACTTCTCAAAACCTTCTCTATAACCTATTTTCTCGATCTTTTTACCCAAACAAATGGACAACAAATCCATATGTTTGTATTATATAGGGAATGACTTATTGTAAAACCTTCTAAATTATAGAAGTACTAAATATAAGAGTGAGTATTAAATAATTATATATAAATTACTTTTTAGGAAGATTGAAATTATAAGTTTTTCGATATTTAAAAATTTTCTGGGAGAATAAGACTGAAACTTGTCCCACTTGTTTATCTGAAAGCTATATAATTTTTGTAGGGTAAATATGATTACAATGATCATGTCCCAGCAACTTCAGCTCGTTCCACGGAGTTAAATTGCAGCAACATGGGGCAGTTGCAGCTGCGGAAAGTTCTATTAGGATCTATTAAGGGTTTAGATAATGAAATATGTTTGATAAAGTTTTTATTTGGCTGGTTCTGCGTTGTTAAAGAAGATGGATGTTATTACACACAAAGTGTTGGGTGGAGAGTTGATGTTTGCTAAGAAGTTGTTGAAGCTCCACCCAGCATCTCGAGTGGCCGAAATAGACCTCCACCAGCTTTAGTATTAATTTTGAACCTCTTCTTTTGCCATTTGAGTTTTATATCTTTTGTAAGTACGTTGATGATCAGACATATGTATATTCTTGTTTTTATCAATTTAAAATGTGTCATTGACTGAGAACATGTGGTTTGGAAATGAAACCAAAATATGAAAAATATTATCGCCTTAGCAATGTCGTAGAGATGTTTATCCGTAGGTGGTTCATCATGAATATCACAATCAAGTTGTGCTCTTAAAAGAGCACGAATTGAGGCTAATTCATTGACTAGTGTATGTGATGTCACATACTTAGTCCCGGAAATTCTCAAAGTTATATCATAAAAAGTTTTAAAAAAATGACACAACCTTTTAGCTTTAACCCAATCTTCCGATGTTGGAACCGAATGACCTTGGTTTACAATATGAAGCCCAAAATCCACATCTTCTAAATCGTACCTAGCAAAAGCATCTTTATATTCATGAGCTACTTCTAACATATTGTAAGTGGAGTTCCACCTAGTTGGACAATCAAGTACCAAACTCTTAGTGCTATCACATCTAGCACTTCGAGCACATCTATTAAACCTTTCAATCCTAGTTCCCGACTTTTTAATCCACTTAACGGCACACCTAATGCTTTCAATCGAATTACCAACATGTTTTATGCCATCTTGCACTATAAGGTTGACAATATGAGCCGCACATCTAATATGAAGCCATTCTCCTGATAACAAACAATCATGGTTTTTTTCAAATATAAGCTTCATAAAACCAATAGCACTATCATTTGAGCTTGCATTATCAACTGAAATAGACAAAACATTATTGAAACCCCATTCATTCAAACAATTCTCAACCCCCTTTCCTATATCAACCCCCCGATGGCCATCAAGAAGACAAAAGTTCAACACTTTCTTGACCAAATTCCAGTTATTATCTATAAAGTGGCCCGTAAGAGCCATATAACTCTTCTTTTTAATGGATGTCCAAGTGTCGGTAGTCAAACAAACCCTACCAATATTTTTCCTAATTGTTTCACGAAGCTTGTTTTTCTCCTTTAAATACATCCCTAAACACTCTTGTGTTATTGCACCTCGACACGGAACATCAAATAAAGGTTGGTTGATTCTTTGATAATACCTAAAACCTGAATTCTCAACAAAGCTAAATGGGAGCTCATCGACAATTATCATGTGTGCTAAAGCTTCCTTACTTTTTTTCTGATCAAACTTCCATGCCATCATCTTTTTTGCAACACCACCCTCAAAAGTTATATTAGTTTGAGAAGTGGTTATTTTTTCTAAGTAGGGTTTGCATGTCGTTAGATGATTTATCATATTTTTATTACCATGCTTTCTAGAGTGGCATAAGTAAGTTTTGCCGCAATGTTTACATTTAGCTTTTTTGTCGATAAGTTTCTCACCTTTTTTAAGCTTTAGTTCTTCAAATTCGTTCCATACAGGTGATGTTTTTTTGCGGCCCTTTGGTTGTTCTACCTCCTCCTCCGTGTCACTACTCTCAACCTCAACAGGTACTTGATTAACTGAGTTTGATTCCAACGTCATCTAACAACAATTAAAAAAAACAAAACATCAACAAGACAAAAACTAATAAGAAAAAAAAAAAAAAAAAAAAAAAAAAAAAGCTGCGGCTAATAATCAACGTCATCAAACAATGAAACATCATTTGTAGTTGTGGACCCACGAATAATTAACTTTTCTTCCAACGTCATCTAATAATAATCAAACAATAAAACTTATTATTGAATAATTACCTTTTCATTGAATGATGATGAATTGATGATCTTGTCGTCCCAAAACGTTATTTATTTGATTTTTGACATTTCAAAGGTTTTTAAATAGATTTTCCCCAAAATAAAAACATCCCGCCATTACCGATAACCTGGTCTCAGAGAAAGGTACTCTTCAAAATATAGGAGATGATCACGGTTCCATGGATAATGATCGTTCTTCTCAGAATATTGCACATGATGTGAATGCTTCACAACAGGTACAAATGGAAGGTTCTAATGATTCCAGAAGAAATATAGCAGGTTCCAAAGGTGGATCAGTTTTGGGAGTCTTAGAAGAAGTTATCAAGGTAGGTCAAGCTATGGGGTTTTCTATGAAGGGTTGTGAAAAAGATATTGAGAACATTATCTGAAACCAAGGAGATGATTTGGTTTTTAGATGAATATTTTATCTATTAACGTTCAAGGTCTTGGTAACAAGACTAAAAAGGAATGGATCAAGGAGTTATCATCTAAAAATAATCTTAATTTCTTAGCGATTCAAGAAACGAAATTGGAGAAAATTTCACAAATGGACGTGAAATTCATGCGGGGTAATTCGAATTTCGACTTCACCTATAGTGAGGCATTAGGCTTTTCTGGTGGGATTTTATGCATTTGGGAGAAAGATTTCTTCAAAAAAGATTTTGTTACTGTGTCGGACAATTTCATAGCTGTTTACAGGACGTGGATCCCGAGTAATACAAAGTTTCTTTTTATATCTATTTACGCTCCTCAACAAACTTCCCTTAAAAGAGAGCTATGGGATTATTTATTTGTTCTTCTTGGGCGATGGAATGGCGAAGTTGTTCTCATGGGTGATTTTAATGAGGTGAGATCTAAAGACGAGAGACGTGGTTCCAGTTTTAGCTCTTCCGGTGCTAGGTCTTTTAATCAATTTATCTCTTCGTCGGGTCTTATTAATATTAAAATGGAGGGTGCTTCTTTTACATGGTCTCATCCGTCGGCGACAAAAATGAGCAAGCTTGATCGATTTTTAATATCAGAAGGAGTGGTTTCTCTTTTTCCATCTATCTCAGGCTCATGTCTCGACCGGCACATTTCGGATCACCGGCCAATCCTTCTTCATGAGGTTCGTGTGGATTTTGGTCCTACTCCATTTCGGTTCTACCACTCTTGGTTTAATTATGATGGGTTCGATATTATGGTGGATCAAACATGGAGATCGTTTTCACATTCAGATAGAAATGGGATGATTCGTTTCAAGAAGAAACTTCAAGACCTTAAGTCCTCTATTCGAAACTGGATCAAAGTTAAACGTTTAGATCTTAATAGTTCTAAGAAGGCAATTCTGGATGAACTTTCTGATATAGACAAGGAACTTGATTGTGGTCAGGTTGCTGATCCTCGCTTGGCTAGACGACAAGATCTTACACGCCAACTTCATGATATTAGATCCATAGAAGCTGTGGACGCATTTCAGAAATCTAAGATAAAATGGGCGATCGAGGGTGATGAGAACACAAAGTTTTTCCATGGAATCATCAATAAGAGAAGGTCTTAGCTTTCCATTAGGGGGATTTTTGTTAATGGTTTATGGCAAACGGATCCTACGATCATTAAGGAAGCTTTTCTTGATCACTTTACATCTCGGTTCAGGAAACCATTGGGGGTTGGGCCTAAAATTATCTTTCGCTTTCCTAAAAGGTTGTCGAGTGACCAGGTTTCTGATTTGGAGAGCAACATCTCGCGTGATGAGATCCGTAAGGCAGTGTGGAATTGTGGGGACAATAAGACCCCAGGTCCGGATGGTTTTACGTTCGAATTTTTCAAAAAATATTGGGATTTGATCGGTCCCGATTTGTGCGAAGCGGTCGAATATTTTTTCTCTAACGGAGTGTTTCCTAACGGTTGTAACTCTTCTTTTATTGCGCTTATTCCGAAGGTTACTGATGCCAAACACGTATCTGATTATCGGCCGATTAGTCTGATAGGAAGTATTTATAAAGTGGTGACGAAAATATTGGCTAGCCGTTTAACTATGGTAATCTCGGATATTGTCTCCAACACCCAGTCGGCATTCATTGCTGGTAGACAAATTTTAGACGGGCCCTTTATTATCAATGAGATTTTGGATTGGTGCAAAAGGAGATGTAAAAAAGTTATGTTTTTTAAGGTTGACTTTGCCAAGGCTTACGATTCAGTACGCTGGGAATATTTAATTGATGTCCTTAAGGCCTTTGGTTTTGGTTCGAAGTGGTACCAATGGATTCAAGGTACGTTCTGCTTCGCTAAGGCCTCTATCTTGGTTAATGGAAGTCCCACTAAAGAGTTTCAATTTCATCGTGGTCTCAAGCAAGGAGATCCTTTGGCTCCTTTACTTTTCATTCTTGTGATGGAGTCGCTCCACCTTTCGTTTACTAGAGTGGTTGATGCCGGTATTTTCATGGGGATTCGGCTTAACAATTCTCTATCCATTTCTCATTTATTCTACGCGGACGATGCTTTGATTATAGGGGATTGGTCAAATGACAACCTCCGTAGTCTCACAAATGTTCTTCATTGTTTTTATCTTGCATCGGGTTTACGAATTAATTTTCTCAAAAGTCAGCTTTTAGGTGTGGGTGTGCACACTTCTGATGTTAGTTTGGCAGCTGCTTCTATTGGGTGTTCGATCATGAAGAATCAATTTCGATATCTTGGCGTCATGGTTGGGGAAAATATGGCTCGTCATAAGGCTTGGTCGAACGTTACTCTCAAACTCAGATCCCGTCTCTCCAAATGGAAGACTAAAACTCTCTCTGTTGGTGGACGCCTCACTTTATTGAAGTCTGTCCTTGGTGCCTCCCCGCTTTTCTATATGTCTATCTTTAAAACTCCTAAAGGTATTCTTAAAGAAATGGAGTCCATTCGCAACAATTTCTTCATAGGGGCTGATACGTCAGAGAAGAAAATTACATGGGTCGCATGGAATCAGGTTTTAGCTTCTAAAGAAAAAGGAGGCTTAGGCGTATCGAGTTTTTACGCCCTTAATCGTGTCCTTCTCCTGAAATGGGTATGGAGGTTTGTGTCGCAAGATGGCTCTCTTTGGTATCATGTTATTCAAGCAATTTATGGGGATAAGATTAATTCTCATCCGGTTCGATACAGTTCGAATTGGTGCTCTATTCTACGGGAAATGAACTCCTTAAAGGTTAAAGGCCTTGATTTCATGTCTTTTTGTTCCAAACGAATAGGGAATGGAAATAATACAAACTTCTGGTTAGATATTTGGAAGGGAGATTCGGCATTTTGCGAGTTGTTTCCTCGTTTATACGCGCTTGAATCTGTGAAGGATATTTCAGTGGCTAGTAAAATGGCGATGCAGATGGACTCTTCTTTTCGGAGACCTGCTCGTGGAGGTATTGAGTTATCCCAGCTCAATGACTTAATCTCTTTCACAGGTATGGTTTCTCTATCATCCGGTCCAGATAGATGGATTTGCAATGTTGCTGGTAATGGCAATTTTAGTGTCAAGATCATTCGGAATCTTATAGACGACCTGTTTCTTCCCTCGTCGGTCGTGTCGACGAGATGGGTGAAATCCGTTCCTATTAAAATTAATATTTTTATGTGGAGAGCGCGTCGAGATTGTCTACCGACTAGACTTAATCTTTCTCATAGAGGTGTCGTTATGGAGACGGTTAACTGCCCGACTTGTGGTAATTGCGAAGAAGACGTTCAGCATATTTTTTCGATGTGATTTGGCCCGTGATGTTCTCCGAGGTTTATGCAGATGGTGGGAGCTGGATTGGAATATTTGGTCGTCTTTTTCAAGCTGGAATTCATGGTTCGATTCTATTAGTATTGGGTCAAAATTGAAGTCTATTTTGGAGGGTGTGTTTTGCGTAGCCTGGTGGTCAATTTGGACTTTTCGAAATCGTCTCTTATATGACGATAAGCCTCCTCTCAGATCGGCGATTATGGAAGACATCAAGTCGATTTCATTTCTATGGTGTAAAAATAGATGTAAATGGTCCTTCTCTTGGGAGGAGTGGCTTAAGAATCCTCAATTGATTACTTTGTAATGTTTTTTCCTCATCTAGCTCCTTGCTAGTTTTAATAAATCTTCGCCGTTCAAAAAAAAAAAAAAAAAAAAAAAAAAAAAAAAAAAAAAAAAAAAAAAAAACACTTTGGGATGACAATGTAGTCCCAAACTGTAAGTATTGTGTTTTTTTTTATATTTAAAAACTTTTTAAATCAATTTTTATTTTTTAAATCAATCTAAAAACTTTTTTAAAAACCTTTGGGATGACAATGTCGTTCCATTTTTTCTAAATATTTAAAATGACATTTATAATCCAATAATCTATTTAAAAATACTTATATATAAATTAATTTTAGAAAATTATTTGCTTTAAAATTATATGTTAGTGTAAAAATTAATTTTAAAAATCACATAAATTAAAAAATTTACAGAATCAATACTTTACTATTTATCAAAAATATTTTTGTTGTTAAAAATATTAATTATAATGAGTGTCTAGGTGGTGATCAGACGACACTTGGTTAGAGGAGTATCTGAAGAGGAAGCTGATAATGAGTGTCTAGGTGGTGATCTCGACTATTATGAACTAGAGGATAATTACATGGAAGCGGGATCTCCTGAGCTCGAATCCGGTTCTAAACCTGTATTTGAAGACGGTTTAGATCTGAATATTGATGAAATGGATGTTGATCGGACTGGTGGCAAATCAATTTGGGAATCGGGTCCTGCTCCCGAAGATGGTGGCGACTGGGGAGGAGTTATGAAGACAACTACTACATGGGGTAAACCAGTTCAAAAAACTGATGCACCTAGTTGGAGTACAGGTGGAAAACTTCAAGTAGATGTACTCATTAATGACGAAACATCTGGTAAATGGGGTGTTTTGGA
Source organism: Artemisia tridentata subsp. tridentata (assembly GCA_021014915.2). Lineage (NCBI taxonomy): Eukaryota > Viridiplantae > Streptophyta > Magnoliopsida > Asterales > Asteraceae > Artemisia > Artemisia tridentata. The sequence continues at coordinate 146,948,354 of CP139502.1, read as the reverse complement.
ATCTGATAAACCACAGGGTTCAGATTGGAGTAAAAAAGTTGAAGAAAAGACTGAATCGCAAGGTGGTTGGGGTGATTCATGGGGTAAGAAAAAAGACGAGAATAAACCTCAAGACGGGACTGAAGGGTCGAATGAACAGACTACTGATAAAGGGAATAATTGGGGATGGAACAAGAAGGAGGAACAAAAACAGGACCAAGGTGGCTAGAAGAAGAAAGAGGGATGGGGTCCTAAAAGAGATCACCCTGCGAGGCCTGTTGGGGGACCAAATGATGGCCCTAGACCAGGAGGACCTTTTACCGCAACGAGACAAAGGCTCGATATCTTCACAGCGGATGAGCAAGAGATTATTAACGAAATTAATCCCATCATTCAGTCTATTCCATTGTTGAATTCCATTTCTTGTTAATGTTAAAGTTATGAAACACGAATACTAACTATGTATGGGCACAAACTATTTTGTGAAGGTACAATGATGGCGATCATTTGTCCGCCGATGATCAAACTTATATTCTTGATAACGTCTTCAATCACCATCCAGATAAAGTTCAGAAAATGGGTGCTGGAGTTAAACACATCATGGTAAACCTCAGTACTATATATATGATCCACCCTTCTACAAATCAAGGTTTCGTGTTGCATTTCCATTCTTTTGCTTTCTATCAGTGAAAATTCTTTATACTATTAGCTATATAATGAAGGTGATTGTCAATGCTTATCTGATATAAATTGCAACTGTTTTTCTAGGTTAACAAGCATACAAAGTTCCAAGAAAGTCGTTGCTTTTTTGTTGTATCAACCGATGGCCGTGAAGAAGACTTCTCGTACATTAAATGTGTTGAGAATTATGTAAAGATGGTGATCTCGACTATTATGAACTAGAAGATAATTACATGGAAGCGGGATCTCCTGAGCTCGAATCCGGTTCTAAACCTGTATTTGAAGACGGTTTAGATCTGAATATTGATGAAATGGATGTTGATCGGACTGGTGGCAAATCAACTTGGGAATCGGGTCCTGCTCTCGAATATGGTGGCGGCTGGGGAGGAGCTGTCAAGACAACTACTACATGGGGTAAACCAGTTCAAAAAACTGATGCACCTAGTTGGAGTACAGGTGGAAAACTTCAAGTAGATGTACCCATTAATGAGGAAACATCTTGTAAATGGGGTGCTGTGGAATTTGATAAACCATAAGGTTCAGATCAGAGTAAAAAACTTGAAGAAAAAACTGAATTGCAAGGTGGTTGGGGTGATTCATGGGGTAAGAAAAAAGACGAGAATAAACCTCAAGATGGGATTGAAGGGTTAAATGAACAGACTACTGATAAAGGGAGTAATTGGGGATGGAACAGGAAGGAGGAACAAAAACAGGACCAAGGCGGCTGATGGTAATCCTTTGTCCACCGATGGCCGTGAAGAAGACTTCTCGTACATTAAATGTGTTAAGAATTATGTAAAGGTAGTGATCTCGACTATTATGAACTAGAGGATAATTATATGGAAGCGGGATCTCCTGAGCTCGAATCCGGTTCTAAACCTGTATCTGAAGACGGTTTAGGTCTGAATATTGATGAAATGGATGAGCAAGAGATTATTAACGAAATTAATCCCATCATTCAGTCTATCCGCAGGATTATGCATCAAACTTCCCACCAAACACTTCCCGCAAAAACACTTCCTACCAAAACTTCCCACCAAAATATTGGCGCCAAAATTTCTCACCAAAATGTTTGTTTAAAATATCTGCTCTATCCTCACAAACACATTATATACACTCTTATCCTCAAAACCACTCAACCTCACAACCTCTTATCTTCACACCAATTTCAAAACCTGAGATGCAGCGATATAATCCTTTTATGTGTTCTTGTGGAACATGAAATATAAAACTAAGAAAATCACATAAAAAAGATACATTTGGATTGAAACATTATGCATGTCCTCTTTCGAAGGTGAACAATCATACATTTCTTATTTATATAAATATACACACAATCATAACATTTCCTTATTTATGTAACAGCCAATAGAAAAAGATCATGGATGTGGATATTTTATGTGGAAGAGTGAATTGAATTGGAGTAAGCGTTCTATCTTCTACGAACTGGAGTATTGGCCCGTTCTTCAACTAAAACACAATCTCGATGTCATGCACATCGAAAAGAACGTGTTTGAGAGTGTGCTGAATACCTTGTTAATGAACGACAAATCCAAAGACACGCTAAAGGCAAGGCAAGACTTGAAAATTTTGGGAGTTTGAAAGGAGTTGTGGCTCGTTGATAAAGGAAACGGGAAGTTCGATAAGCCTCATCCAAAGTACTCTTTCACACCAGAAAACAAAACTTTTTTTGTAAATTCATCAAAGGAGTTAGACTACCTGATGGGTTTGGATCCAACTTCAAGAAAAAAGTGACCGCTGACGATAACAACATAACGGGCCTAAAATCTCATGACTTTCATATAATGATGCGGTTACTTCCTTATGGAGTTCAACAATACTTACCCAAAGGCATTTCACCCCCATTAATCGAGCTCTGCTTATTCTTTAAGCAGATTTGTGCTCGAAATTTGATGCAGCAGGACATGGAGAAAGCTAAAAAACAAATGATCGATGTTATGATTAATTTAGAGCAAATATTTCCTCCTGCTTTTTTTGACATAATGATTCATTTGGTTACACATTTACCCGAAGAGGCTATTCTAGGTGGCCCTGTTTACTACAGGTGGATGTATCCATTTGAAAGATACATGAAGAAGCTAAAAAATTATGTCCGAAATAAAGCCAAGCCTGAAGGTTCTATAGCGGAGGGTTATGTTGCAGAAGAAGCATTAACTTTCTGCTCGCGTTATCTTAAGGATGTCGAGATGAGATTTAATCGTCCTGACAGAAATGACGACGGTGCACCTGAACAACCAGATACATTTCAGGTGTTCCAGTCAGTATGCAAACCGGTGGGTAGAGATGTACATACTCGGATGAAGCCAGATGTTTTGCAGGCAGTTGTATGGTTTGTACTTAACAACAGTCCAGAAATCGACGCAGACATCCGGGCGTACAAAGAGTATGTTTCTTCTTTTTTATATTTTGAAGAACCCTTTTTTTCCTAAGTTATTTGTTTTCGATGACTTATTTTAATATCATGAACTGTAGGAAATAACCATATTGATTGTGTGGTTGATTCGGGTGGTCTTGGGTTGTGGAAGATTAGATCCATAGTTAGAGAGATGATAAGAACTAGAGAGAGAGAGGGAACCCTTTGAGAGAAAAACTGAATATTAGATTCAATGTGTGAAGAGTTCCACCCTTCCCTTGGGTGGGAAGGGTTATATATATAGTTCTAATATTTGTGCCCCTAGTGGGCTGTGGAGTGAGCTGACAGTGGGGAAAGCCCCGACCCACTCCACGAATATATATTACTACACTAATAATACTGATAATACTAATACTACTAAACAAATATATATAAGCCTACGAGCTATATAAATGCTAATTAGATGCTCGGGGTGACCGAACCTTCATATGAATATTTATATTCCTAACAATCTCCCCCTAAGGGAGGTCACCCCGGAAATAATAACTCGAATTCTAGCATTCATTCTTCTGAACTTGTCTTTATAGCTCGTAGTCTTTGATTCTTCAAAGTCTTGACACTTTGTGCATTCAGCAGTGATCTTTTGATGACTGATCTGTAGTCTTGGATGATCTTTGAGAATTCTTCGAGTTTATCATCCAACATTTGTCTTCAAGTCATCTTTCAGCAATATGTTTCTATGTGATGTGTAAATCTTTGAACCGACATGCTCACACTATTTGGTGTCATGATCTTTAGCATCAGAGTTTGCAGAAGCCGTGTTAAAGGTCTTTTAGGTTGATCATGACATTGTTGAGTTACAATGATGATGTAGTGTGAACATGTGGTAGAGGATTGGCATCTTTTCAGCAACCAGCTACAACTGCAACCAGCTACAGCATTCCACAGCTACAACCGCCAACAGCTGCAACAGCAATCAGCTACAATCGCCAGAAGTTCCTGCATACGACAGTTAGCAATAAAACGTCCGGTACTTACAGGTTCGGACTTCGAGATTGTTAACAGCATAGTGTGAAAACTCTCTCTAATCCTTACCAAGACCGTTCCTAATCGAAAACCCACAGAGGGCTTTTTAAGATCGAACCGTAGCACATCAACGATTAGGTGAGTCGCTGGAGATCACTCCACGACTGTAGACCGTTTGAAACCGCCACGACCACTAAGCGTAATCCATAAAGAATTACCGAAGTGACCTGCTTTCAGGGCTGCTTGATGTTGACCCTGGCAGGAATTTCCATTCAATCATTGAGAATTACATTTGTAAATTCCCTCATAAATGTTCTGGCAGATTGCTAAGATCTGCGTAGGACTCTTAAGATTACAACTGGTGTCCTTAATGTTGAACACCCAGTGTAGAAATAATTTGTGTCCCTATGAGATCTTATTATGCATCTCGTGGCTCTAGACTCTATTGTGCATTTTGATTTGGTGATCGGAGGCTGGAGAGGACTGCCACCTTTTCAATATCATCTAACTCGGAGTGAGAGAGACGATAGGAATGTATTGAACTCCGTGACAGTTGAAACAAGAGTCCTTTGAGGGACCTTGAGTGGCTAAGGAGGGTTGTGCAGCGTATCACTGGGTCCATGATACTTTGTCTTCAATGCCAGCAATCAACTAAGTGATTCTGACAGCATATGTATTGACCCGGTTTTCTGCCTAAGTTGTAAGGAGGGCTTCTTTCTTTTCACCCTTTATCTTTACAATTCTTTTTCATTCTTCAACCCCTTCAGTGCTTACCGAGACTTCATTACTAGTACCTTGTTGGGTTTGTTCCAGTACTAGCTCCATATCAGTCGGCACTCTTCCCTTAATCACACTTTTCTCCTTTTTAATCATACCTAAGGACTTCTACACTAACTAGTGGATTATCCCTGGGTAGATCCCTCCGGCTCTGGCAGGATCGTGGGAACTTGAGCCTAACCTAACCATCCTTATAACTCCATGCATTAATTAAAATGGTCGGTCTTTGGTGTACTTCCACGATTGCCAAACCAAATCTTTGAAAAATCTCTCAAAGTGTTCATGATTCTGAAACACATTTTTGCAAACACTTGAGAGTTTTATATTTTTCAAATGCTCCCCCTCAACATGTGCTCAGTTGATTGTTTTATAAATTTGCACATGTCAGGTGAAGCTCGCACTTTTGAATTGATTGATTTTCCAAGAACATGATCATCGCGAGACACGCTTACATCACTAGTAAACTAGCTTGAAATTATTACCCGTCCAGATCACATTCAAGGAAGATCGCTCGAAATCGGTACATTCTACTCAGACACGTCCTTTGCGAGACACGCTTACATCACCAGATAAACTGGCTTGAAATTATTACCCGTCCAGGACATGTCCTTTCGACTACTGACTTTAGCTATCGTCAATTCATTGGTGAAGTCTGAGCCTTGCTCATGCTATGCCAAATCCTTTTTGTTCATTTGCTCCCCCTCAATATGTGCATCGATATACGAAAGAGTTTAGCACATGTGGGAGAGCTTACATTTAAGTCCAAAACATCACATTTTCATCAGGTTTCATATTTAAATCACATTCTCTCCCCCGATCAAAAATTTCAAACCTTTTGAGATTTGTGATCCCAATTGATTTAAATAATTTAGAAAAACATGGGAGAAAATGTGGTCAGGTTTAACATGTTCTGATGATGAAACATACTTTGCTCCCCCTTAATCTAAGAGGGAGATTCACTGCTTATTTTGCACAAATTGATTATTATGACACAAATGATATTGACCTTTTTGCGCAGATGATGTAATCACCCACTTTTCTGAGTGAGTCAGTGGTCAACATCGATTATCCATCCACCAACAAATCTTCTCAAGTATTGTCGATCCCCACTTGACGAGATCTGAGTAAGTACTTCTTTGTTAAAATGATGGTGGTGGAGGTGAAGGTGTTGTTGTTGTTGTTGCTGCCGATGTTGTTGTCGTGGTGAATTTCGAGCCAATCAATAGAGTTTGAACGTCTGATCAAATGGTTAGAATGGGAACTGGCACATTCATTTTGGCTATGGAATCTGCATAAGAATATCAACACAGATATATATGCATGCAGATACCCTATTCCTTAATAGCTACCCTTCAGCAGCTTGCCACATTATAATACCAAGTTCATCTTATAATCAAACCCCAATCAGGAACTACGTCAAACCACTATCTAGCATGAAGAGCAAATAGCAATCATGCACATGGCAATTCACACACATTTCAATATTCAACTTAGGATCTTAGGAACATGATTCACGCATGATAACAATACACCTAAGCAAGTCCTGATAGCATAAGCACTATATCAACAACCATTAAGCAGCAGAGACAAACAACATTTGAAACTCATTCACTTAGTTCATACAAATGTCAGTGGAGTATTCAAAAACATCAAACACAACTGGTTTTCTAACTTCTTTTAGGTTTTGAGTCTTAAAGCATTTTGGGGATTATACGAGGATACCAAAGTAACACAAATGAACCTTCTAGATACATAAAGCTAGGAAACTATAAGCAAATTGCACATAATGTCCTAAACTTTCTAGCAACTAACACACTTGGTCATTTGATATATTTAAGCAAGATCCTCTTCAACTAATTCCCCATTAACTACAAAACCATTTCTAACAAGTATGATTTAACCAATAAGTCCGTTTGATGATATAAAATTTGAATTCACTCTCCCCCTCAATCAATGACCCGTATTCTAGTTGAACCTCAACTAAAATCACGCTTAACCCCACAACTCATCAAACAAGAACTGTCATGAGGTTTTGGAGTCGTTGATTGAGTGACAAATTTTATGCATAATCCAAGTATAAACAAATTTCATACAACACATATTCACCAAGTGTCTCACAAATAATTTTCAGAAGAATCATAGAATGAAAACTATTTGTTATACTAAGAAGATTTCTCTTCTTTTACAAGAAATGATGCACTGAAACGTACATCAAATCAGGAAACATGGATATGAAGTAATCCATGCCCAGGTGAACATCACCCAGTTGGAGGAACAGCCGTCTTTTTGGCGACGTGCTTTCCCCAATATGAAGCGCGGGTTGCTATCTAAAGTAATAGCAAGCCATTTAGACATGTTTTAAGAATCCATTTTAACTTCTGCTCGAGCTTCATTTAAAGACCCGTGCCATTATTGAATGACATTTCTAAGTCCGTAAATGTTATCGATAAACAGAAGACATGCCTAGGTGAAACTATTTTTGGTCTTTTCTAATTTTTTTCGATTTTTATGGTTTTTTCTGGTTTTACGGTTAACTATATACAATTAGCAGGTTTTCTCTATGACTATTTACAAGAATGTTTTAAGATATGTACAAGTAGATATATACAAGGATACGAACCAGAATCCATTACTCCTCAGCATTATGAATCTTCACCGCATTCATCACTTGACTTGCTGAAGAGCAATGTGAGCACTTATAATCAGGGAATGATTCTGGCTTTTCACTCTCCCCTAATTAGTGCTCTCCCCCAATCTAACAACCTCTGACGAACACCCATAATTGGAAGAAGACTTTGGATGAACGCCCGAAATATGAAGAGGTCTTTTGATAACCAAATGCATGCCGTCTTTAATCTTCTAACACTCCCGTCCTAGATTGACGCCGTCAAAAACCTTATGCATCTTTTCGGTAGTTTAAGTTGAGCCTCAACTGAAATCTAGCTTAACCTCACAACTCATCAAACAAGAACTGTCATGAGATTAGGTTAACATCAAGTTGGACTTAACCTTAAACTACGGAACAACTTGAACCTAACTTAACTCCACAACTCATCAAACAAGAACTGTCATGGGATTAAGTTAAATATCAAGTTGTAAGAAAAGAGCTCAACATTTTTGAATGTAGAGAAGACTGAAGACTCGACCTTCTTCAAGATTGCCCAATGTGGAGGAATAGAATACCAATCATCTTCATCTCACCAAATGCCTTCCAGTAACCTTACATGTAACCCATCAGCCCGCAGCATACACATGAGATGATAACACCCAACAGAGAATGAAGAGTAGACTGACGACTCGACCTTCTTCAGTCTTTAGTATAACACCAAAGTAACAAGTTGAACCACTGATCATCTATAGTATGTATCCATCCTTGGATATTAAGCCCTGATCACGTGAACCTGTTGTGCGTCCTTGGTGTACACATTTCTCTCCCCCATGATGGTTACGATTAATCGGAATCATCATCATGATGTGTACATGTAGCCTAATGACGTGTACATGAAGCATTGACTAGAAACCCATTGTTGCTGATTGTACCAGCCCGTGAGACTATGTAGATTAGCATTCCATGACCATGTTCTTCAACACCTTGATAGACGGAAGAAGTAGTGTTGGAGAAACATGGTTTGCACGACTCCTGAACTGACGTATTCAGGAGTCGTATGACCATTCTCAATCATCAACCAACATGTAGATTAATATTCACCCTTTCCCCCCCTCAAAAATTGCATATGCCTGCCAACTGCAATTTTTGATGATTGAACTAGTGAATATGAATACCATCAACGATAAGTAACTCCGCTTGACGGTTCTTGAAGACTAACACGTTGTTTATTCACCCTTTCCCCCCCTCAAAAATTGCATATGCCTGTCAACTGCAATTTTTGGTTGAATACGTGAATAACAATATACTCCAATATGCGCCGATCCACTTGAAGACTGAATAAGCACGGAAAGAGCATGAATCTTGTTGATGAGAATGGCCATTAATAAGAAGACTCCTCTTCTTTTGAAGATAAAGTGCACTCAAGCGTACACTTTTCTTTTCTTTGAAGAAAGAGGCCTGAACTGAGGTATTCAGACGTCATCTGATGAAGAACGAGGCTTGAACTGCTGTGTTCAAACGTCATAATGATGAAGAGCGAGGCCTGCACTGACTTGTACAGACGTCATAATGATGAAGAGCGAGGCCTGCACTGACTTGTACAGACGTCATAATCTCTCTCTTTACAACTTCTCTCATCTAACTCGTTACCAACCCCATTATCATTTTGTCGGCTTGAAATCGTGACCACTGATGGAGAAAAACCCAATATGATGAACTTGAGCCTGAAGTAACATAACCCGAACTTGTGACTTAAACTTGTGCTAATGCGAGACAAAGAGCGGTGCAGAGACTTCGTGTAACATCGAATCCCTAAGTACTCTATACTCTTCAACCAACCAACCATCAAGTATAAGACATACATCACCTCTTGGATATCCACAACTTCGTGTGACACTGAGCACTACAACGTGACCCCTTAAAGTGATAGTTATTTTGTAATAGGGAGAAAGAAAAAATAACTAGATATCCAAGTCCTTGTCATTATATTGAAAGCTCGAACAAGGATCTCGAAGAATCTTCATCCAACCTCCCCGATATCTTCAGATGCTAAGTACACGCACCCATGAAATTTCACTTCAGCCTCAAATAAATAATACTGAACTAACCCCGTAGTCACATCTTGTCAATTAAAAGCCTCGATCCAGCCATTTGTGATGTTATAACTGAACTTCGATAATGGTTATAACCCGATCCTGGTCAAGAGCGCATAGCCCATCATCACGGAATTTTACAAATCTATGGTTTAAACCGCGAAATAAGTTCTTTCGCGGGATTTTACAAAACCAAGAAGAAACCGTGAGACAGTAACCGATTGAATGTGGCGTGACTGATTTGGTTTTGGTGAACATCAGTTTGGGTTAAGAATATTTCGTGAGAAATACAGATCACATCACAACTTTTAACACCTTTGGCCAACTAACCAACCTTGTACAAAGATTAGTGACCACTCGATGAAGAAAACCCGATACACCAATACTGAAAATTGAAGAATAAATCCCCAAATTTGTTACTTAAGCTTGCACTAATGTTGGAAGAGCGGTGTAGAGAATTAATGCTCCAAGCAGATCTCTAAGTGCACAATACCCAACCAAAGTATGAGACATTAACACCTCTTGCGATTATCGACATCGTCATTGACGTGTGACACTGAGTACTCCAATAACTATTAAGTGATAGTTACCCCGACTGCTGGTAACTAGATAACCCAAGTCTTCAACTTAAATTTTAGGCACGAGCAAGTTATCATTGAAAGTCATGCATCCAACCAACCCCGACTTCAAGATAAAATAAGTAGACGCCTTCGTGAAATTCAGCTTCAATCTCAAATAAGGAATACCAAATGAACTTCGTGATCATCTTGTGCTGTTGACTATTCAAAAGGAAAAGAAACATGCGCAAATTCTTAGAAGTGCCCAAGACTCATAGTCAGTCCTATCAACCAAGGCTGTCTGATCCAGCTACTTGGATGTGGAATAGTTGTCGTACTGTGTACAGGATTTTACGGTTCTTGAGATTTATCTGAGAAATAAATTCAAGAACTAACTGCACAACAGTAAGCTTCAAACTGCTGTAGACTGAACCACTGAGTCCTGAATCGCTACGATCTGACCCGCTGTAACCGACACTGCTAAGATTCAAACCGCTGGAGACTGAACCGATACGATCTGACCCGCTGTAACCGGAACCGCTAAAATTCACATCGCTGGAGACGGAACTTCTAGGAAACTTGCGATAATTCTCCCCCTCAAAAAGGACATGAAATGACCTTTTTGCCAAAGCTGAGAGTCCGTGATGTTTGTGAATTTGTCAGGCACAAAACATGGAAAGAGACAAATGAAACTACTGCAACGAAGATGGTGATTAAGACTCTCTTGTAGTAACCCCTTGCTTTCCTCATCATCAATGGTTTAGTAGATTAACAATTCATTGAAGCTCGTAATATGCCAAAACCGCTTGATGAAATGCATATGACTTTAACGTGAGTAAAAGGTTAAAACATGTCTCCAAACAAATCACCTCTTGTCTTTAAGCCTGACTACCTCTTGAGAAGATCTTGAACAACAATCACATTAGAAGCTTGAGAAACAACAATCACTTGAAGAAGCTTGATAAAGAACAAGTCAGCGACTTAAACTTGCACTAAATTATGAATTAGAACCTATATTGAGCACAACAACGTAACTCCTTTAAATATAGGTAGTGATATATACCCAACCTTCCATCCTTAATTGTATATATCCACTTCATGAACATCCAAGTCTAATCACCTTAAATTGCAAATTGTGATTTAGAACCTATATTGAGCACAACAACGTAACTCCTTTAAATATAGGTAGTGATATATACCCAACCTTCCATCCTTTATTGTATATATCCACTTCTTGAACATCCAGGTCTAACCACCTTAAATGCGCTCGAGCAAGGGTCAACAAACATCGTGCATCCATCCACCCCGAGATGTTTGTGACACTAAGTACACCAACCCGTGAATTAACAAACCACCCAAGTTACCATAATTTCCCAATTCCTGCAGATCTTGAAGCACAAACTTATCCCGAAAAAAATAGCCAAACCCCGTAAGTTATATTATGTCAAAATCCAAGTCCCGCCTATATGTCCAAAATTAATCTCACGGGATTTTACAGCTCTTTGAGATTTAAACCGAGAAATCGACTCTTTCGCGGGATTTTCTAAAATCTACAAGAGAAACCGTGAAATCAACAAGAACAACCAAGAGTGAAGTGCAATACTGATCTTCGAAATTCAAGTCAAAGAAGTCAAATCACAACTTGATCAAATTGCAACAAGTCAAGTCGCAGTTTGTCAAATCGCAACAAGTCAAATCGCAATTAACCAAATCACAATATCACATTGCAACTGGTCAAGTCGCAATCAGTCAAGTCGCAAAAAGTCAAATAGCAACTTGTCAACTCGCAATTAATCAAATCGCAATTTGTCAACCATAACTCATATCGCAGAGATCAAATTGCAGGATCACTCAAATCGTGGACCTCAATAGGACACTGCTGCCAAATTCACGACTCTATAATCATGAAGATATTCTTAAACCCAAATACTTGTCATGATGTGAGTATCCTCGTGTAATTCGAAACACCAAAGTAAATTTATACACTCCGCCAACCAAATCCTTCAAGCCCATGTATACACGTTATAATTGAAGCCCAAGTCATTCAGTCCACCAAACAAGTCTTAATCATCAAAACCCTAATAACAAACTGAGAATGTATACACGTTATATATGGACTTTGACCCATACCTTTAACCCGATCCAAGTCTTACTCTGTTATAAGCTTATCCAAACCCTAATAACACTCATATTATCAACCCTAATCTCTAAAACACTCCGCCCCCCTTTCACTGTCCTCTCACCCAACATCACTAATCTCCCAAGAAAAAGAACTCATCTCAATCATCATCCTTTCCTTTCATATCTATCACAAGTGAATATGAGACCCTAAGAATCAAAAACAGGAACAAACCTAACTTCAATCGTACCCATATTTAGTAGTCCGTTTATGCTCCGTACAAATCAAGAAAGCAATTGTGTTATGGCTTCAAGATCACTTCGTGGGTCTCGGGTAGGTAAATATGTTTTGCTTGTGTTACATTGAATCGAATCAAAGAAAGAATGATACATACTTGTTATGTTCTTTCTCAAAGTGTTCGGAAATGAAAATAAAATTCTCACTTCGCAAAGATCAATGATGATTTTTCTTTTTCGTGTATAGATCTTTTAAAATCTATGGGCTATAGTTCCACATGATAAAGAAAAAGTCTGAGGTCTTGCTGATGTTATTAATTGTTTGAGTTTAAAGATCTATGATGGGTTGTTATTTGTTTAGCAAAGATTTATAAGATCTTGATTTCTCAAGAAGAGATTCGAAACAAAAACAATGAGACTGAGATCATTTGGTGTATTTACTTTTGTTAGTGTCTTGGTGAGTGTAGTTGTGTATCGTGGTAGTTGTGAGGAGTTTTTGATGTTGTGAGATATATGTGAGCAGCAGTGATGTAGTTAGGATGTGGATTTGTTATGGTTGATGTTATTGTTTGTTGATTTGAGTTGCGTTTGTAGTTGTAGTCGTTATGATTGTTGTTCGAATGGTCATGGTCTTTGTCACTGCTTCATCTTCTTCTAATCATTCATTTTGATATTAGATAATACATTAACCAAATTTGTCCTGAGTTTACACCTTTTATACACAAACCGAGTTCAGGGTTAAACAGACAAACCGAGTCCGTGGTTAAACAGACAAACCGAGTTCGTGATTAATAGACAAACAACATCTACAAACACCCACAAACCGCATGCTCGCAAGAAACACAAACCGAGTTCATGACAAACAGACAAACCGAGTACGTGACAGTATGGACAAACCGAGTCCAGGGTTAAACAGACAAACCGAGTCTGTGAGCCAATAGACAAACCGCGTCTTTGACCAGTCAAACCTGTCACTTTCGTACTTTCCTTAAAATCCGGATCTGTGTTATTCTCTATCATGACAAACCGCATTCAAGAACCACATTCTTTATCACTAGCAGTAACCAAGAACATCATTTACAACACCACATTTAACCACAACACTGGACCACAAATCACACATAAGAACAAGTATTATCATTGCAGTTCAAGTCGCGGCATTAACTGAAACACCACAAGCAGTAAAACCATAGGCATTTAGCCCACATACCAAGCGAAGCAACACAAACTCTTAACAGTCAAACCAAGTTGCGGTATTAACTGAAACACCACAAGCAGTAAAACCATAGGCATTAAGCCCACATACCAAGCGAAGCAACACTAACTCTTAACAGACAAACCAAAGATCTAACAAAAACTTTTGACAACAAAAATACTCTTGACTAATTTTCTCGTCAAACACAAGCCACAAGATAGCCAAGATTTTCGTGATGTTACAAAAAAACTTGAATGTTGACAAACATATACATACCACACATCACCTAAAACCATACCCAGATTAGGCCCATCACCAGTTAACAGCCCATGTTAGTAATAACAAAAAAAATGATTTTAGTGGTACGAGTAGGTATTGAGAACCAAAAAGAATGATAATGATCAAAACAGTTTAAGTAAGTTGGTTCGAACCAAGAAAAATCGAACCAAGAAAAATAAGCCCGAATCGAACCTAACCATGGACCACAGATCTGACCAAGATGAAACCATGGCTCTTGATACCAATTGTAGGAAATAACCATATTGATTGTGTGGTTGATTCGGGTGGTCTTGGGTTGTGGAAGATTAGATCCATAGTTAGAGAGATGATAAGAACTAGAGAGAGAGAGGGAACCCTTTGAGAGAAAAACTGAATATTAGATTCAATGTGTGAAGAGTTCCACCCTTCCCTTGGGTGGGAAGGGTTATATATATAGTTCTAATATTTGTGCCCCTAGTGGGCTGTGGAGTGAGCTGACAGTGGGGAAAGCCCCGACCCACTCCACGAATATATATTACTACACTAATAATACTGATAATACTAATACTACTAAACAAATATATAAAAGCCTACGAGCTATATAAATGCTAATTAGATGCTCGGGGTGACCGAACCTTCATATGAATATTTATATTCGTAATATCATGAACTTTTGCAGTGAATTTCCTAACAATACCGTGGAAACAAGTTTTCCTCCCTGGTTCAATCACAAGGTAAACACATTAGATATATTACCATGTAGTCCAGAGTTTTTGCTCATCTGAATCTGTTTGTATCTCTTTCGTAGATCCGTGAAAAGAGCGTGGCAAAAGGCCCAAGCTGTAGTCCCGAGTTACTCTCTTTGGCACGTGGACCTTCATCTAGTGCAAGTACATACCCCGCTTGCATAGTTAATGGTGTGAAGTTTTTGGTGCATGAGCGCGATATACTTCATACCATTAAAAGCAGTGGAGTTTCAACACCCAGGCCTGATGGAGAAATGTATTATGGTCAACTGGAAGAAATTCTGGAGGTCACTTATATGGGCAACCGCAAGGTTGTGTTGTTCCGATGTAAATGGTTCGACACTCGTAACCCTAATAACCCTACGACACGCTCTAGACGTTATTACATTGAACGGGGCATACATCATATTTTGACTGATAAGGATGCTTTTAGAAATCAACAATACATTCTTGCAACACAAGCAACACAAGTCTTCTACCTTGAAGACCTTGCTAGACGACCACCTCATTGGAAGGTCGTCGAAGATGTTCATCATCGAAAGATCTGGCATCGGGATGTGGTAGATTCTGATCAAGATGTTATACATGGTAGCAGTTCATCAGATGTTGCATTGTCTGTTGGTTTGACTGGTTTCGAGTATGCGGATTTGAGTGTAAATGATGAATCAACAGAAGTGGACGCCCCACCAGATGCTGCTGAAGAAGATGATGATTTTATTAATAATGAAGATGATGTCGTTACTCATGTCCTTGATGATGATGATGTTGACGTGTCTGATGATAATGAAGTGAACCACACTGTTGTTGAAGAAGTTTTATCTAGCGATGATTCTGATGATGACAATTGTTCTTAATTTGTAGTTTGAATGAAATTGTTATGTTATGTTTAAATGTGTATATTTATATGAATGTGTGTATTAGTATTAATTGGTCCACGAAATTGTGTGTTTTTGTACTTGTAATTTTACAGATGGCGTGTGTAGCTCCTAGATCACACGGCGGGGATGCTGGTGGTGATCCACCAAGACGGCCCTCATTTACTATGCCGGGCTATTGCGCAGGTAAGAAATTGTGATTTTTATTTTATAATTTTTATTGATAAAACTAACTTTTTTTACTTGTATTTTCACGACTCAATAACTTATATTTGTAGGTTCGATGACCACGGGTGAGACCTCAAATCGGGCCTTAAAGAGGGCACTTAAAGAGAATAATAATCAACCTTTGCCGATCGGCTTTGATTACGATGATCAAGGCACCTTCTCACCTGTAGGCATGTATGCACTGCAGTTGAGTAGTCTTATCGGGGAACAAGTTAGGCCACTTCCCCGTGACTGCAAGCGGGAACAAATTCCACAACCTTTTAAGGCTCATATATTTTCCGCACTCGAGGTATTAATTGTTTATTTTATTTCTATTCTTATTGTTATCGACCGTTTAGATATGCGTGTTATATTTAAATTGTGTGTTTATTTAAATGCGTATATTTATTTGTAGACCTATTTCAACACAGTGCCTTGGTTAAACGACTAGCACCGAGTGACGGTTGGGGAGAATGTATATACGGTGGGGGAAAGGGTATCTCTTGGGCTGAAACTTCAGATGCGGTTACTATATCGCAAAAATAAACACAGGATCAAGTCTCGATACTTTGATACACATGAGAACCCCACGGCGGCAAGGGAACAGCCGCCGCCGCCGAAAGTGTGGCTTAACAGAAGCCGAGAGGAATGGGAGATGTTGGTCGACTGGTGGTCCCAACCGGAACGGATGACAAGATCTGCCAAAAATGCAGATAACCGAGCTAAAAACATGATACTAACTCACCAAGGGAGACAATCGTTCGTACAAGGAAGAAACGATTATTTAAGACTCGTTATAATTTTTGTGATTTTTAAAGGTCTACATATTATTTATATATAGCTCGTTATTAATTTATTTTATATTGTATGTATAGAGGGTTAAGAATCAAGGGAAAAATGAAGACCTGATCGAAACATGGAGGAAGGGGCATTCAAGAAAGAGCAAATTTAAAACAAAAGATAACGAGACGGCTTATGTAAGTAATTTATCTCTTAACATGCGTCATTAAGATCAAGTTACTTCTTGTTTTTTTTGACTTACACAGCTGGAGATGAAGTCCGTTTGGGATCAAGTTAAAGTCGGTACAATCCCGTTGATGATCGGGAAAGAAATATTGGATCAAGTAGTTCCGAGTGACAACTGCCAAAATATGTCGGGCAGGGGCAGGATGATGCCGGGCATGGGCAAAGCTTCATCTAGGTCCACACATCGGCCGGTTGGACAAGATTATATTACTCGGCAGCATATGACGGAGGTGTTGAGGCGAGAGGAGCAAGAGAAAGAGTTGTTAAGGAGGCAAGCTCAGGAGGCACAACAACGGGCTCTCGTGGCCGAGCAAGAGGCTAGATTGGCTAGGGAACATGATAACGCGACTTTTTCTAAAGTTGGCACATTCGAATCTTTCCTTGGGTAGTTTATGAGCCACTACAACAACCAAGGTAATCCATTTCCTGTTTCCTTTCCCCCACCTGCTCCATTTCTTGGCCCTTTTCCCTTTCCCGGCCCTGCTGCTATCCAAACTCCCTTTCCCGACCCTAATAATTATTCCTTTGACAATTGTTATCGTCCCTCCTTTCCCGACTCTACTACATGCCCGGGTTCTAGTTCTAACCCGGGTTCTAGTTCTAACCCGGGTTCTAGTTCTAATTATGCAATGCCGCCACCCGACCTTAACAAATACATCTTACAAAATAATCCTCATTTGAGCCGCATTCCCGAGAATAATAATGCTAGTAGTGGTGAGGAGGAGGAGGCGGAGGAGGAGGGGGAGGAGGAGGAGGCGGGTTCTGACGAGGATTCGGACGAGGAGTAGGCGTAGGGATGTAAGATCTTATTATTTGTATTAACTTTACGAATTGTTAGTAACTTTGAGGAATGGTATATATTGTCGAATGCTATCGTGGATTTGAGGAATGGTATATATTGTGTTAACTTAATTAGTAAATTTGTGACTTGTTAGTTTAATTTGTATCGTATTTGTCGAATGCTGTCGTGGATTTGAGGAATGGCATATATTGAATCTTTTAGTAATTTGATATTGTATCATATTGTCAAATTGGTATTGCGGATTGTGGTTGATTACAGGTTATATTTGTTTTGGTATATTTTTTTGGGAAAAAAATCCGGAAAAAATCTGAAAAATATGCAGGTTTTGCTGCATTTTTTTTGGCTCCCAAGGAAAATAATGTCGTCCCTAAATTTCAATATACATGTCGTCCCATTCTGTTAGTGTGCCACATCATCTCGTCCCTACCTGATATAGATTTAAATAATTTAAACACTTTGGGACGAGAATCTCGTTCCAAATTTTTTTTTCTCGTCCCAAATTGATTAAAAAAAAAAACATTTTCGTAACTAATTAAAATTATTAAAAAGAGAAAAAAATAATAAATAAATTTGGGACGATAATCTCGTCCCAAATATGCAAAAGAATGTCGTCCCAAATTTATTAATTGTTTGTGGGCCCGGCTTTGTCTCGTCCCAAATTTTTTTGGGACAACCAGAACGGGACTACACATTTGGGACGAGATATCATACCAAATTTACTTTGGGACGACGCCTTTTGTAAATTTGGGACGAGATTCTCGTCCCAAAGTGGATGTTTTTTTGCAGTGGTGTCCCCTATATCTTGTTACACACCAATGTTAATTTATTCGAAGACCCTATTAACCACCAAAAGAATTATAACATTACAGCAAGCATCACGATAAATGCAACCAGAAGATGGTTCAAATACTTATAATAAGATGATGGCAATTATATATACACGCAAGGTACTAAAAGTTTATTACGTGAACATAATTGTACGTCGATGGAACTTACTTTTGTTAATAGTCATTTTACTTTCTCCGATCGAGATAATGAGAACAAATGAAAGCAAGAGAATGAGGCTGAAAAATGTGGAAGCTTTGGTGTTTGCCATTTCTGATAATCTAGCAAGCTTTGTTATCTGTGGAAAATAGGATGATTTTTACACTTAAAGGTAAAGAAGTATATTTATTGATAACAGAATCAAAGACGGCGAACAAAACCAAAAATAAGTAGGATAAAATCTTTGTATCATAAAAAAAGTGGACGGCTTCATTGTTTGCTTTTTTTTTTTTTTGGAAGATAGAATTGCAGTCCAAAAGCAATGGATCTACAAAATACTTGCTACAAAGTTGAAATTCATGAAGTCAATGGCAAGTCAACATTACAAGTTTACAACCCATCCTAACTAAAGGTTCAAAAAAACAAGCATAATTCCTACCACTTTTTAAATTCATAGTTAGAAGAAGCAAACACATATTTCTTCAATCACTTGCTACTCACTCTTCATCTTCATAATCAGAATCCTCAGTCGCATCGTTGTCATCTTCAGGTTCTTCTTCATCAGAATCACTCACTACATACGACTCTTCTTGTTCTCCCTTTGTGGTCCGGCTGCATTTTGTGGTTGTTTTGCTGGTGCTCTCTTTTCTGCTAAAGATGGTGCTAAAGGATATTTTCCCTTCACAAGTTGGGAATCAAGAGCCTCAAGATCTCTTATCCATAAAGACTCGGGACTAGTAAGGTGGAGCTTAGCACACTTTTTCTTCTTATCTTCCATTTCTTGCTTTAACTCCTCTATCTTCTCATATGTGAATGATGCAACGGGTGTAGACAGCAAGTAATCATAACCTGTTACGTCCTCTTCAGTTTCTTTTGCATGATCAACCTCATGTACAATTGATTGTAAAGATTGGAAATCTTTGCCCTTTAATTCATCACACCACTTGTCCTTCCCTTTTAAAGGGAACAAAGCAATTTCTCTCTCCAAAAATTTATTGATAAACTTCATTTTGTTATCCAGTACCCGTGAAGTTATCTCGAGCTCACGAATCAAAGCTTTCATCCTCTTTTTATAAAGATTAAGACGAAAGAGATAGAAATCCTCAAGAATTTTTTCAGGGGTGTCATACTTCTTTAGCTCACCAATTTCATTAAGCACATGCATGTTTGCTGTGCTTAATGTTGTTGTTAGTTTCAATTTTTCCGAGAACACCCCCTCTTGTTTTGCCTCTTGATTTGCACTGTCAGTCATGGTAACTTCAAAATCCACATCATCAATATAATATTACACTTGCGAACCCTGTAAGCCTTGATGTCCTTCCCAAGCCGTGAAGCTTCCTCCAAAAATTCCTTGTAATCCTGAGTCCACATCCCTACTGGGAGTTCATTGATAGTAAGAACATTATTGTCCTCTTTTATAATTCCTTTCGTTGTGTATAAAATATATAGGTGACAACCGGTAATTTTGGGAGCACTTTTAAATACCGCATTAGATTTAAAACGAGTAGTTATGTATTTAGAAATTGTTTTTGGAATGTTTTGAGTATTTATTTGGATTTTTGGTAATGTTATGTGGGATTATCGTTATGTAATAAGTAGTTTCCCATATACCTGAGTTAAGCACTACGTGAGTTGGCAAAATTAAACTTAATAATACGAGAAATATCGATTTTGACACGTTAAATTAACATGGACATATCTATAGTCAATTTGAACCGAAAAACAATTCTAAAAACATTGGCGTAACTTGTAACGTCATATGAGCATTTTTGGTACGCTAAACGAGCCCGAGAACGTTTTTATCAAAAGATTAACAAAATTATAAGAGTGGTCCTTGTGGGGCATTAGGGTTTTCATTAAAGGTCCTATAGGGGGACTATATAAACCCAACTTATAACCATTTAGGGTTATAACCTCCTTTGCTTCTCTCCTAGCCGCCACCCCCATAGCACCCTTCGCCGGCCACCTCTCCGACCACCACCACCGCCTACTGCCATCACACACCGCCACCACCTATCACCACCTTGTGACCCCCTTGTCACGTATAACCTCACCACGCGCTAATAAAACCATCATCACCAACACTACGCGCCTCCATCATCACCACAACCACTAGATCCGATTAGATCCACGAAGAAAAAGGTAAGACCCACCGTTTCTCACCTCGGGTGATAACGGTGTGGGGGGGGGGGTATAAACTCGTATATAACGAGTTGTAACTTTAGATTCGGATGGTTTTTGGTGATAAAACTAGATTTCAAAATCAAAACTATAAAAAACGAGTTTGGTATCATTTTATTTGCGGTTTTTGTGGCCGATTCGTGGTCAAGCCGTGAGCTCAATCTCACGACCATGGCTTGTTGTTGCGTTTTGAGGTCATGTTGAGCTTGTAGTTATTGTTGTTTGTTAATTTTAGTTGTTTGTTATTTTTATTTTATTTTTGGTTTCGGATCGAAGGGTTTGGTAAACCCTTGTCGAATTGTGGCCGAGTTTAGGTTTAGGATTAGATTGAAACGAGTTTTGAAAGAGTTGTGGTTTTGTTGGATTTGTAGCGAGAGGACCCAAGGGTCTGTTTGGTTGTTCATGGTGTACCGAGGGTTGAAGCCGAGACCGAAATGGTCTCGGCATGGTGTTGATATAATTTTGTTGTTGTTGGTTGATGAGGCTTGAAACTTGGTTGTCGGATTTGGTTAATTGGTTATCGAGCCGTAGGTTTAGGGCTGATGAGTGTGTGAATACTCATCATTTTATAGCCACAAAAGACACAAAAATGACCAAAAACATCCAATTTATACTGCAGATATCCTTGGTTTGTGTTTTTATGTGTTTTAGGTACAAAAGGTTGAAAACAGAGCAAATACGTGCATTTTTGGAGTAACTCGACAACAGCTGTGCATTTGATCATGTGAAGACGGAGTCAGAGTCAAACCCGGGGTTTAGCATTGGATTGAGCTTGGAAAAACGAACCCGACACCAAAACCTATTTTTTACCATTTACCTTAACCCTAATTACCCTAATTACCTAAAACTAATAAATCCCAAAAACCAAATCCTAATTAAATCCAAAATACCCAACCCATACCCTTTTTATTAATAAAAACGGGTCAAGATAGTCAACCCTCTGCTTATCTACACTTTCGCGCCTATGAACCCAGCTAATCACCCAACACCATCATCACCTCTACCTCTGCAATTATCACTGCCATACTCCACCTTCCCCCTCCTAGACACTCCACCCCACTCCAAGCCAAAAATACTTCACGAGATACCATGCCATGTCACCAATCCGTGTGACCTTTTGGGCGCCAAAAGTATATCTAGGGCTGTGATCATTCCAACTTTAATCCAACGGCGGGGATTTGATCCCAAGAAGCACAAATGAGTCTCCAAAGCAGTTTTACCTCACAGAACAAGCACAAATAGAGATGAAGACCCATAGTTTATATTTAGTATAAATAGGTCACTTGTAAGCCTTAAAAGGCAGGTTTATTTTAGCTTAAAAATTAGTTAAGGTACTTGTATTTTTATCTTTCCAGTATTGTAATTCCCAATTTTAGTTAATGAAATTCTAATTTTCTTATTTGGTCAACCAAAGTCAAAGTACTGTTCATCTGCTTAAATTAGTGCTTATTTGTGTTTTACTGCTTATCTAGCTTACTTGTGTTGATTTATTGCCTCATTACTTGTTTTCAGCTACTAGTTCTCATTATTGCTCATTTTACCATTTTATAGTCATTTTAGCTTAATTTAGTTTCTGCTGAATTTAGTGCTTGTAGATTGCTTTTTAGTTGATATAAAAGTTAGGTAATCAGTAGTTAAATAGATTAATGGTTTTATTTGGTGGTTTCTAGTTTGACAGTTCATAAACAGTTTTTAAAAGGGGTGTTTGGTTTAAACTCATGCTGTGGTTTTAAGAGCTTGCTACTGTTCAAGTGCTTTTAGATTAGTTTTGGTTAAGTTTAATAGAGGCTAGATAAGCTGTTTTATTTAGATTAGAAGATGATTTGAGGAGTTTAGAGATTTTGAGGTACTAAGTTCAAAATTAAGGTCTCAAACTGTTTTTATAAGCTCAGTATAAGCTGAGCTTATCTAGGCAAGTATTTTTGGTATTTTCAAGTTCAAATTAGTGAGTTAAGTGATATTGCAGGTTTTGGTACCATTTCATTGAGGATTAAAAGAGTTAAGTGCAAAAAATCTAACCTGCTGCATCAGTTCCATTTGTGCAGATCTGCACAAGAGTTGCTTTTATCAGCTTTTTGTGTGCTCTGAATTAGCTTATCCTCTTGTGCTTATAGCTTGATAATTGGTTTCTAAATAGTTTGTAGTAGTGGTTTTAAGGTTTTGAGCTGGGATTCCAATTTATAGCTTATTGAATAGCTGATAATTAGTCTGCAAATCTCCACATTAGGACTGTGTTAGCCTGCAACAGATTTTTGTCCCAAGTGCATCTGTTCTTTGGCTTAATTGAATAAGCAATTGATCATTAAAATTGGGCATTTTCAGTTTCGGAATAGTCTCTAGTACTAGCTTCTTGAATCTGCCTTTGGTTTCTCCTAAGGAGCTTTTAGTTAGCTTTTAGATCAGCTTAAAGTAGGGAGTTTTATCATTTGTTACTGCACAATTTCTGCAACTGTTCAAGTGCTTATTGGCATAATCTGAGTGCTTATTTAGTCTTTTTAAGTTGTTTCAAGTTCATATTAGTATGTTAATCTGATTTTGAGCTTTTGGAGAATTTTGGTGCTAAAGTGCTCATTTTAAGTGCTTTTTAAAATTGCTTTTTCACACAAACAGCTTATTAATGTTTAGATAAGTTCGAATTTCATTTTTCATAGATTTATAATTTCATTTAAGATTTTTCTGCAAAATTTCATAATTTTCCAAATCAGTTTACTATTTTTAAATCATTTAATTAGTTTCTATTAGTTTTAATTCATAATAAATAATTAAAAAGTCGAAAAAATACAATTCTTTTTTCCAAAATTTTCTTTTGTAATTTAGAACGTAGGAAAATTAATTTGGCATCCGTAGGGTTAATATTTCTTAGATTTCACGTTTAGTCTCGCGTTTTCCCGGTTTTAATTACGTTATTTGTTTTCTTTACGTTTTTACTTATATATGTGATGAACTCAAATAAGTACATTTTATTACTATCATTTATCCTATTAATTTGACTTGTTTTACTATATTATGTATGAGGATTGATACTTAATCGTTTACTTTTGTAATTCTCAGGTAAAAACAAGCATTTGGTGAAACTTAGCGATTTTGGACTAATTATGGAGCAAAACATGCAAGAAGTTAAGAGTCTACTGAAATGAAGAAGATCAAGACTAATCTGCTCCAGATGCGCCGCATCTCACTCATTACATACGGCGCATCTCTATTAAGATTCCACCAGATACGATCCAAGATACAAGAGGACATGCGCCGCATCTAATCATGGAGTTACGCCGCATCTTCTGGCGGTGTACGAATATTCCTGAATATTATGATCTTAGACCCCACGCGAAGTTAAGTCAATGCGCCGCATCTACTTACTAGATGCGCCGCATCTTCCCTCAGACAGAAACTATAAATACCCCAAGACCAGACGAATTTCGGGGGGAATATATTAGATTCGAAGACCGAAGCAGCAGAACCCTAGGACGAATTCAGTCAAGGAGGCAGCACAAGACACACCAAACGAAGATACAAGAGCTGTAAGAAGGTGCTGCATGTGTTTAATTCATTAAGTAGTTTTGTTTTATTGTGTTAGCAAACTTTAATTCATCAGGATTGGTGGCTTGTGTAATGTGACAACGAAAGATTGCACTCCCTTTAATACTTGCTTTCCCATCAATTAAAGTTTATATGTTGATGTCTTTGGTTACTACTTATTAGTGCATTGATAACCTCTGTGTTTATTAGTGGCTTGCGGGCATTTGATTGCGGAAAATAATGTGGCTCCCACGGTTATTACTAAATTGATCACTTAGGAATAACTTTTAGACATAAGTAATCATTAAGGGTTTACTCGCCGATAAGAATAGGACCAACGAGAAAGGGTTAACTACATACACTTCATATAAAGCTATCAATAAAACAAGTGACAATCTACTTAATCATAAGGACAGCCCTCTTATTGTCTCGAGTATTTATCTGTGTACGTGTGTGCTACTTGCTGATTCGTGCCTATTGGTTTATTTTATTATTTAATTGCAAACAAATCGTGCCAGTCTCTCAGGCTGAAACCCCCTTGCGTTAGGATATTAAAATACTGATTAGAATAACGAGATAATACGTTCCACTCTTAGTGATCGACACTCTACTTACCATTATATTCATACTGACCGGGTACACTGCTCGTTAAGTGTGTGTGTTATTGATAAGTCGGCTAAATATAAATTTAAAACTTGAGTAGGCATTAAAACTGCTAAACCGCAACGACACATCACGCGCATCAATATGCTTTGTAGATTTATATGTATAAGTTTCCCTTAGCCTATTTATGTTTCCCGTAGTTGTAGGTTATTTAAATTTCATCAAAATCCAAAATCTCTCCATTTTCATATTTCAAACACGATTCACAAACCCGATCTCACAAATTCCATTCATCCTTCATCGGGGATAACGAATCGGGTTACAAATACTTCACTTGTGTTTCCTAGGAAATAATTATACGTGTTGATTTTAACCGATCAATTTTTGGCGCCGCTGCCGGGGAAGGTTGAAGCGAATTTTTAATTCCCGTTTTGTCGATTCGTGTTTTGAAGACCATTCCTCGTGAAGTTATCGTTTTCATTCGTAAATATTTTTCTTATAAAAACCCAAAAAGATTTTCTTTTCAAATTTATTTTCCTTTTTCCCTTTGTATTTTTCAAAATGATTTTAAATTATAAAAATCCAAAAATATTCTTCTCATTCCACTTAAATGTTTAATTCTTATCTTCTTACCCTCCCATTGTTTAATTCTCACCAATGATCGGTTTTCCATCATATAATCCCCATGATCCTCGGACCATGGAGGATTTCTATTGTCCAACACTGATCGGTAGAGGAGGACCGATCACTCCTACATCAGTTTCGGGAGCCAATTTCAAATTGAAAAATCATATGGTTCGACTGATCCGGCAAAATTGTCAATTCTACGGATTTCGAGATGAAGATGCAAATGAGCACATAAAAAAGTTCATATCTATCACTCAATCCATGAAACAAAAAGGAGTTTCTCAAGATAGCATTCGTTTGAATCTTTTTCTATTCTCTTTATCCCACGAAGCTGAATCTTGGTTATATACTCTTAAAACCCACTTAATTCATACTTGGGAAGAGATGTTCCTCAAGTTTCTTTCAAAATACGTTCCACATTCCAAAATGGTGCAGCTTAGGAAAGACATTCTGAATTTCTGGCAATTTCCCATTGAGTCAGTATTTGAAGCTTGGGAACGATTCAAATCTTTGTTACGGAAATGTCCTGATCACAAAATTTTGCTTCTTGATCAAATCCTAACATTTTATAGTGGTATAACTCCGATTGATCGAGACAAAATCATGTTGGCTGCCGGAGGCAATCTCACGAGGAAGACTCCTCAAGAAGCTTATGATTTGATCGAGAATATGACACAACATCACTATCAGTGGGATACTGGAGCCCTCTATGACTCTACCACTGTTTTGAGTGATCATTATTCCGATTACATTCCCGCTGAGATTGCACAAATTGGGTTCCTTGGCAATCACAAAAGTTATATAAATCAGGATTGTCAGCAAGGACCGGGTCATCCTAACACTATCCACCTTTCATACTCCGATGAAAGTGATGAGGATGATCCTTTTGATGAAGAGAAATCAGATGAGGACACATCAGATACCTTTTTAATGGGGGAAAAGGAAGCCGAAATCAATCCTCTTAAGGAAATTGATGACCTTGTTCCAATCCCAATGGTATCCGAGGAACCTTGCGATCTTCCTGATTCTACTTCCCACACATTTGATATGACTATCACAAATCCTTTATTTAATTTTGATTCTGAATTTACTCTAAATTCAGATAATCAAATTTTTGAAAGTGATGAGTCAGATACGGAGACAATAATGGACGAGGTGCAAATTTCTAGCACACAAAGTACAGCACATGTCCCACCTCCGTATATCCTTCCAGAGCCCAAGCTCAAAGACGTTCTTCATAAAAGTGATTATCTTCTCGAGGAGTTCACCGATGAACTCACTCATGACTTTAAAAGCTTAAATGACAAATCTGATAATGATGACGATTATATCATAATTGTTATCGGGATCTTTCTACCTTTCTTCACATATAAGGTAGCTTGTCCTTTCCTTCACTCGTTCGGGAGTGAAGACACCATTTTTGACCTCGGCATCTCATTTATCATTCTTTTGAGCCGGATGTATCTCATCGGAGTGGAACTTTCAAGAACTTCAATGTTTATCCAAACATTTCGAATGAAAGTCCGATTGAGATTTTCTCTTCCACATGCTTCCCCAAGAACAAATGAATTCGGGGTCGAGTCAAGCTAGTGACTCGGTTAACAAAAACATTAGCACCACATGGGTGACAACCCATGTTTCTGGCTTCTTTCTATTTTCTAACATTAGTGTGGGGGGATTCCTCTGCTGTGCTTTGTTTGTGTATTGTTTGCCCTTGTTTGCAGGTTTCCCTTGGATTGTGATGATTGACGCGCCTGTTTTCAAACCAGCCGCCCAATATCCTATCTTGTTGCTAATGTTTATCTAGGGATATATGTTCAATCTTTTTTGTGAAAAATAGAGATTTCTGTTCCACACTTGGCTATTAGTATCACCTTTTTACTTACTAAGTGGCGGCATAATAGCCGGTACTTTGAATATTGAGGGCAATATTCAATTCTAAGTGTGGGGGGGAATTCTCGCGAATTTTGTCACATGTGTACCTTCTAGTGCCCTAGTACCCCCGTTTTGACCAAAATTTTTAAAATTTTTGTCGTTTTTGAATAAGAAATCGTGTTATGTTTAGTATTGATTAGGTTAGAACAAAGGGAATCCCAACTCTGCCAGAGTGTTGATCTGGCTGCTTCCTTAACGATTAGACTAAGGTTTTACGATATGTGCAAATGAAAATGCTAAGCATAGAATAGTTGGTTTTCTTTAGAGCTTATACAAGTAATCTATAGCTTTTCCTCCCAGTAGCTCCTAATCTGACTTAATAAGTGCTTATTTTCAAATATTTGAACCCACAAAATCATTTTTGTATACGATTTTGAAAAATACTAGTTCAAGGCTTTATTTAAACTTCGGAACAAGCATATGTCATAGTAATGTAAAAGTTAAATAATAAATATACGTGCTATAAGCTGCGGATTCAAGATCGGCCCTTGGATCCTTATTTCTGGAAGGCGTTTAGGTCTTGGCTACCCTTTTACACCGGCCCTTGGACCTCTAATTCAGGAATGTGTGAGGTCTTGGTCTAACACCCTTGGATCCTCATTTCATGAATGTTTAGAGTCTTGGAACTCCCCGTTGTAACGGCCCTTGGATCTTTTATTCCGGAAAGTGTAAGGTCTTGGTTCCCGTGAAATTCCGTTAATTTATGTTGCACAAGTAATGAAAAAAAAAAATGAAAAAAAAAAAAATAAAATAAAATAAAAATGGAATGATATTGCAAAATGCAAAAATGGAAAGATATTGCAAAATGCAATAAGTTTTGATGTGTTGAATAAAGTTTTGAAACTTGCTTGTTGTAAATTTTAAATATATCTTTCAACTAGTATTAGTCAAAATCTTATAAAAATGTCTATTTTTGTGATCATTTTTGAAAATCAAGCACAGTCACCTAACTTTAATAAATATGGGAGTGAAAAGTTAAGTTTCGACTTACATAGATTATTAGTATAAGTAGTGTTAGCATTTTACAAAAACATTTGCACATTGAGTTTAAGCTTAGTTGGGAGTATAAAAAAGAGGATGACGATTATAATTCCCTGGTGACACCCATTTTGTGTGAATCCCGTTCCATGATACCATTTTTGGAAATCAAGCATTTATCTATTTTCGTTTTAGTTTAAATTTCTCGCATCAAATAAAAAGTCGAAACGGGGTATACTTGGTAGTCTTTTGATCCTTTCATTACTTCATATGATCGGATTGCTAGGGACTAGCAATAATTTAGTGTGGGGGATTGATGAGTGTGTGAATACTTATCATTTTATACCCACAAAAGACACAAAAATGACCAAAAACATCCAATTTATACTGCAGATATCCTTGGTTTGTGTTTTTATGTGTTTCAGGTACAAAAGGTTGAAAACAGAGCAAATACGTGCATTTTTGGAGTAACTCGACAACAGCTGTGCATTTGATCATGTGAAGACGGAGTCAAAGTCAAACCCGGGGTTTAGCATTGGATTGAGCTTGGAAAAACGAACCCGACACCAAAACCTATTTTTAACCATTTACCTTAACCCTAATTACCCTAATTACCTAAAACTAATAAATCCAAAAAACCAAATCCTAATTAAATCCAAAATACCCAACCCACACCCTTTTTATTAATAAAAACGGGTCAAGATAGTCAACCCTCTGCTTATCCACACTTTCCCGCCTATGAACCCAGCTAATCACCCAACACCATCATCACCTCTACCTCTGCTATTATCACTGCCATACTCCACCTTCCCCCTCCTAGACACTCCACCCCACTCCAAGCCAAAAATACTTCACGAGATACCATGCCATGTCACCAATCCGTGTGACCTTTTGGGCGCCAAAAGTATATCTAGGGCTGTGATCATTCCAACTTTAATCCAACGGCGGGGATTTGATCCCAAGAAGCACAAATGAGTCTCCAAAGCAGTTTTACCTCACAGAACAAGCACAAATAGAGATGAAGACCCTTAGTTTATTTTTAGTATAAATAGGTCACTTGTAAGCCTTAAAAGGCAGGTTTATTTTAGCTTAAAAATTAGTTAAGGTACTTGTATTTTTATCTTTCCAGTATTGTAATTCCCAATTTTAGTTAATGAAATTCTAATTTTCTTATTTGGTCAACGAAAGTCAAAGTACTGTTCATCTGCTTAAATTAGTGCTTATTTGTGTTTTACTGCTTATCTAGCTTACTTGTGTTGATTTATTGCCTCATTACTTGTTTTCAGCTACTAGTTCTCATTATTGCTCATTTTACCATTTTATAGTCATTTTAGCTTAATCTAGTTTCTGCTGAATTTAGTGCTTGTAGATTGCTTTTTAGTTGATATAAAAGTTAGGTAATCAGTAGTTAAATAGATTAATGGTTTTATTTGGTGGTTTCTAGTTTGACAGTTCATAAACAGTTTTTAAAAGGGGTGTTTGGTTTAAACTCATGCTGTGGTTTTAAGAGCTTGCTACTGTTCAAGTGCTTTTAGATTAGTTTTGGTTAAGTTTAATAGAGGCTAGATAAGCTGTTTTATTTAGATTAGAAGATGATTTGAGGAGTTTAGAGATTTTGAGGTACTAAGTTCAAAATTAAGGTCTCAAACTGTTTTTATAAGCTCAGTATAAGCTGAGCTTATCTAGGCAAGTATTTTTGGTAGTTTCAAGTTCAAATTAGTGAGTTAAGTGATATTGCAGGTTTTGGTACCATTTCATTGAGGATTGAAAGAGTTAAGTGCAAAAAATCTAACCTGCTGCATCAGTTCCATTT
Source organism: Artemisia tridentata subsp. tridentata (assembly GCA_021014915.2). Lineage (NCBI taxonomy): Eukaryota > Viridiplantae > Streptophyta > Magnoliopsida > Asterales > Asteraceae > Artemisia > Artemisia tridentata. The sequence continues at coordinate 146,918,158 of CP139502.1, read as the reverse complement.
GTGCAGATCTGCACAAGAGCTGCTTTTATCAGCTTTTTGTGTGCTCTGAATTAGCTTATCCTCTTGTGCTTATAGCTTGATAATTGGTTTCTAAATAGTTTGTAGTAGTGGTTTTAAGGTTTTGAGCTGGGATTCCAATTTATAGCTTATTGAATAGCTGATAATTAGTCTGCAAATCTCCACATTAGGACTGTGTTAGCCTGCAACAGATTTTTGTCCCAAGTGCATCTGTTCTTTGGCTTAATTGAATAAGCAATTGATCATTAAAATTGGGCATTTCCAGTTTCGGAATAGTCTCTAGTACTAGCTTCTTGAATCTGCCTTTGGTTTCTCCTAAGGAGCTTTTAGTTAGCTTTTAGATCAGCTTAAAGTAGGGAGTTTTATCATTTGTTACTGCACAATTTCTGCAACTGTTCAAGTGCTTATTGGCATAATCTGAGTGCTTATTTAGTCTTTTTAAGTTGTTTCAAGTTCATATTAGTATGTTAATCTGATTTTGAGCTTTTGGAGAATTTTGGTGCTAAAGTGCTCATTTTAAGTGCTTTTTAAAATTGTTTTTTCACACAAACAGCTTATTAAGGTTTAGATAAGTTCGAATTTCATTTTTTCATAGATTTATAATTTCATTTAAGATTTTTCTGCAAAATTTCATAATTTTCCAAATCAGTTTACTATTTTTAAATCATTTAATTAGTTTCTATTAGTTTTAATTCATAATAAATAATCAAAAAGTAAAAAAAATTACAATTATTTTTTCCAAAATTTTCTTTTGTAATTTAGAACGTAGGAAAATTAATTTGGAATCCCTAGGGTTAATATTTCTTAGACTTCACGTTTAGTCTTGCGTTTTCCCGGTTTTAATTACGTTATTTGTTTTCTTTACGTTTTTACTTATATATGCTTTGTAGATTTATATGTATAAGTTTCATTTAGCCTATTTATGCTTCCCGTATTTGTAGGTTATTTAAATTTCATCAAAATCCAAAATCTCTCCATTTTCATATTTCAAACACGATTCACAAACCCGATCTTACAAATTCCATTCATCCTTCATCGGGGATAACGAACCGGGTTACACATACTTCACTTGTGTATCCTAGGAAATAATTATACGTGTTGATTTTAACCGATCAAGGGCCGATAACCATATTTTGACAATCATTGGACTTGGGATTATATTTTGATCTTATGATATACTTGTGATGATTATGAGCCAAGTCGAGTGTCACCGAGACTTTTTAGTCTTAGCGTGGCCCCGACAAGCTGAAACAATGCTATTAGACTTATTTTAGACATTTGGATATTGTGGTTGACTAATTGACCCGAGAGTTAATGAAACTCGGACTCGTGACTCGAAACGGATGATAACTTGAAAAATATTTGTTTGGAAATGTATATATAACTCGAAATGGGAAATAAATAATAACGGCTAAATACGGGAAATATTAATTAGCAAAAACTCATTTGTTACTTAATATTTAACGAAAGTTTTTATTTAAAAACGATACGTTATAAATGGAAAGTTTAAATAAATGAGAGTTATTAAATGTTTCGAGGGCACGAAAATCAAGGAATGTCATTTAGGGAAGTATTAATGATTATGTGGAATCAATGTCGAGTTATGGATCGGTTGACATTAATATAACCGACCCACATGGTTATCGGACTTATTGGGTTGACGAGTTCAATAAGGGCTCGGTAAGCATGTAGGAGGAATTTATTAATGTACGACTTATCCTTACGACTCAGTATTTATTGTGATCTAGTTTTTGGAATAATAAGTGAGATGAAGAAATTGTTAGATTTATCGAGTTGACGAATTCGATAAGCATCCGAAAATTCATCCGTATAACTTATTAAACTTTAAATTAATCACTTGACATTGGTTTTTGTTTTGTGAGTTGACTATGTCTTGGTCACTTGTTCACTTGAGTCAATGTCGTGTCTCCACGGTACACACGATGATACCAAACGCTAGTAAATGGATATAATAAGGAAATTTTGAAATAGAAAGGGGAGATACTTGGGGATAGATATTTTTTGTTGGAGACTTTTACGTTTGGGAATATATGTTAAGACAAGTTTATATTATTAGGTTGTGCCAGTCCGTAGTGCCGATACGTGAGAGCTGCTGAGTGCTTTACTTCTGTAGATTGTATTTTGTGCTTTGCTTGATCAAGGTGAGTTTCATAGCCCCACTTTTACTCTTAATGATGTTTTATCGAACACTTGGGATGAGAAAACGTGCAAAACTGTTTTGAATGGACCAATTGTTATGTTATGTTTTGATATGTTTGCTATATTAACTTGCTAGTGTTATGTGTTGATTATGCTGCAATTGTGCGGGGATATTATTGTTTGGGCTGAAACTGTGCGGGAATATTATTGTATGTGTTGCAACTGTGCGGGGATATTATTGTATGTGCTGCATTCGTGCGGGACTATAGTGTGCACCTATAGGAAATTATTGTTGTGATTTGACACACTTTGGTGTGAGGATGATATATTGATATATGACTTAGTCCGGTATAGCAAACTAATATGCAAGTTGGTCCACTGTTGTACGTTGTGTCTAAACCTATGAACCCACCAGCGTTAGCTGACTTTTTAGCATGTTTTCTCAGGTAATTAATGATGATTATTTTTGGATGATCACTGTTTGGAGGCTTGGCAAGTGGCATGGTTAAAGGATCAACTAAGACTCTGATAATACTTTTGGGGATTGATATATATTGGAATTTATGTGAAAGATTTTGGTTATATGCTAGAATGATACATTATGACTTATGCGGTATTTGTCTTGAACATGTTTAGAGTAATGCGGTATTCATTGATTAATTGGCTTGTATATAGTTGATGATATTTGGATGTTGGGGAAGTCTTGATATAATTTTGGTTTATGAGATTAGTTATTTTTGTACACTTATACCTACCCTATACCGTTGTCACAGACTATGCCTTCTTTAGCACTTGATGTCCATGAGGAGATCCTTGCTGCTGCATCCCGCTCAGCACGGTCTCTGACGACTCCAGCTCAGGACGATCCTTATGCGATTGTTCGACACTCAGCTCTTGCTTCATCATCATCAGTCACCCCTGTGTCACAGACTTCACTCACTTCTTAGCCATCACCATCATCAACTGGTCGCCCTAGTCCTTTGTGACAGCTTACCTTGCACCAGGTATTAGCCCGAGCTCAAACTCCTCGGCTTACCTACGGCACTACTACTCACATGTCGGTGCGACCACCATCACCACCCATGCATTTCTCAGCTCACTCTCTTCTGTCATCACCACTTTCATCATCATCCCACCGAAGACCTTGATCACCTACTCCATCATCTCATGATTCACCTACCCCACAGAGACATCATTTCAGAGACCCATACTCAGAGGATGAAGATGAGGATGGGGATGAGGACGTTGACCCTGAGGAGGAACCTCAGGAGGAGGAGGTTAACCCAGATGAGGTCATCCCAACAGATCAGAGTCCTGCACCTTTAGTGTGTTGGAATTAGAAAACTATGACAATCATATAAACTCCATAATCAAAGTACACAAGTATGCGGAAGCGTGTAAACAATAACATATAACACATAATTATTAACTTAAACATAAATAGAAAACGTACCCGATGCACTTCAATAAATCTTGATTATTTATTAAACTAGATCAATGATAAACCCCTTATCGTTTTGTTTATCGATCTCTTGATAACAACAATAGTGTGTTGTTACCTCGTTCTTGTACACACAAATTAAACCGTATTAAGGTTATGCAAGTAAAACACAAGACTTTGTTTTGGAATCACAAGAATCGACCCACAACCCTTAGGTGTGTGTGTCGACCGGTTTTACCAAGAAAGAAGAGAGGAAAAAGTTAGGGATAATTGTGTGCACAAAAGATTAGCCAAAACAATTACCCTAGGTTTGTTTATATAGTGTTTAGAAAACTTTGGGAATAAGTTAGGGCAATGGGTTGCCCCATAGCCTTGTTCGGCCGATCCACAACCCAAAGAGGGTTCTAGATCTTTTTCCTTGTTTCCTAATTACATACAAACACTCTTTCCTTATTTGCGTCTAACGGTCGTTAGTCATTTAACAGAAAACACTAACGGTCGTTAAGTTCTTGTGTTAATAATAAATATATAAAATACATTTATTATTATTCCTTAATACTCATTTGTAATGTGTGCAATCCCGAGGTCTCGGGTTCGATACTAGACATTTACATATTAATCGTTAACCACATTTCAACAACTCCCACTTGGTTAACTATTAATAGCAAAATGACATTGGTTGGCTTCTTGCAACACTCCAATGCCCCCAGTTCAACTCGAGCTAGATTTCCTGGAAAATCTTTAATGATTCATCATTATTATTATCCTTTTGTTACTAATACTCTATTAATAAAGAAATGGATCTAAGTCACTCTTTATTAATGTTTCTGTTTCTCGTTGTTAATGATTGAACAAAATTACCAAAACATCTGAACGTATTCCAGATAGACTTTGGGCGTGGCCACGCAAACATTTTGTCAACCCTACGAGGGGCCCAACAGTATTATACTTCAAAACAAAATTTGAAGGAACAAATTCTTTCTTGACTACAAGAATAACCCATGGACTTTGCAACACTTCTGAAAACAATCCTTATAACTTCCAGTTACGGTAAGCGGTAGATTGCTTTACAAAAATGCACTACATCCATGACTCTTATCTGGTATCTCAAGTCTGAGGATAACTATTTCATGAATTACTTGATGACAAGATCCATAAGTAATCTCATGCTTAGTTGGGATAAGTCCTATACTCTACTCATAGAATATCATGTGAATTTGGCATGACTACGCATCAATATACTTTCAAGTATATTCTTTAACCAACATTCACATTTGTCTTAATTTAATGACATTCCCATATCATTAACCGACAACGGACACATTTAGAATAATAAAATTATTCAAGGATATAAACATGCAAAAACAGGATATATGTATATTTCAACAAGACAATAAAATATAAACAATACTTTATTTCATAAAATCAATAATTGTCTATTACATCCTTTATCCAAATACTAATCACAAATGGGCATGAAACTTTCAGCCTTACGAAGACCTATTCCTTCAGCCAACTTATAAAGCTTAGTGCCAGGAAGAGCTTTCGTTAATTGATTTGCCAAGTTATCATCTGTGTGAACTTTGAGTACTTCGATCTGCCCAATCTCTACTTGCTCTCGCACATAGTGATATTTGATCGGATAATGTCTGGTGCCTTTCATGATTCCAGGTTCATTGGCAAATGTAATTGCAGCTGAATTGTCACAATACATTTTTATAGGTTGTCGAATCGAAGGCATAACTCCAAGCCTTGATACAAACTTCCTAATCCAGACGGCTTCCATTGCAGCATCTGATGCAGCTATGTACTCACTTTCTGCTGCAGACATCGCTAATGTACTCTGCTTCTTGCTCCTCCAATCCACAGCTCCTCCATTAATGACAAAGACGTATCCAGTCTGAGACTTCATATCATCCTTATCACCTTTCCATGAAGCATCGCAGTAACCTGTAACATCAAGTTCTGCTTGTGGATCACCCCCATAAACTAAGAACATATCTTTAGTAGCCCTAAGGTACTTAAGAATATTCTTAACAGCAGTCCAGTGAGCTTCACCTGTATTCTGCTGATAACGACTGGTTAAGTTCTGAGCAAACGCCACATCTGGCCTTGTGCTTTTAACCGCATACATAATAGATCCCACAGCCGAAGCATAAGGAACTTTTGCCATGCGTTTTTCCTCTTCAGGTGTTGAAGCACAAACTTTCTTGCTCAAACCATGTTGTTCTTGCATCGGCAAATATCCCTTCTTGGAATTTTGCATATTGAATCTCTTCAATATTTTATCGATGTAAGCACTTTGGCTTAATCCAATTAATCGCTGAGATCTATCTCTATATATCTTAATTCCCAGAATGAAAGCAGCTTCCCCTAAATCTTTCATAGAAAAACACTTTCCAAGATATGCCTTGACTTCATGCAAACTTGGAATGTCTTTTCCTATGATCAATATGTCATCGACATATAATATAAGGAAAATTACTTCACTCCCACTAACTTTGTGGTATACACATGGCTCATCAAGATTTTGTGTAAAACCAAACCTTTTAATTTCACTATCAAACCTCTTGTTCCATTGTCGTGATGCTTGCTTCAATCCATAAATGGATCTTTGAAGTTTACATACACGATTTGGAAACTTTGGATTCACAAACCCCTCAGGCTGCGCCATATAGATGTCTTCATCTAGGTGACCATTTAAGAAGGTGGTTTTGACATCCATCTGCCAAATCTCATAGTCATAGTATGCAGCTATGGCTATGAGAATCCTAATAGCCCTAATGTCAGCTACAGGAGAAAAGGTCTCCTCGTAGTCAACACCATACGTTTGAGTAAAGCCTTTAGCTACCAAACGAGCTTTATAGGTGTGTACATTGCCATCCATGTCAGTTTTCTTCTTGAAGAGCCACTTACTCCTAACTACCTTGGCATTAGGAGGAAGGTCTACTTCAATCCAGACTTCATTGTCTCTCATGGATTGCATTTCCCCATTCATAGCAACTAATCATTTTTCCTTTTCAGGACTATTAATGGCAGCTTTATAACTAGGCGGTTCATCAAGATCCCCTTGTATATATTCCTCACATTCTACGTTAAGACATAGATGTTCAGGAGCTTTTACAGTCCTTACGGATCTGCGAATGGGAACCACTTCAACTTCTGGTGGAGGACCCAGACTTTCTGGTTCTTCAGGAAGTTGGCTAGTGTTTTCAGAAGGTAATGCATCATCTTGATCTTCTTCTAGATCATATATCCTCCCACTTAATTCTTGAGATATGAGATCCTTTTCTAAGAAATCTCCATACCTTGCAACGAATACTTTGTTCTCAGGGGGATAATAAAAGTAGTAACCCATTGTTTCCTTTGGGTATCCTACGAAGATACATTTTACAGATCTTTGTTGGAGCTTGTCGCCCGAGTCACATTTTACGTACGCCTCGCAACCCCAGACCTTAAGATAAGACAAGTTAGGGGCATTTCCAGTCCATAACTCATATGGTGTCTTATCAACCTTCTTTGTGGGAACCATATTAAGAATGCGAACAGCAGACTCCAAGGCATAATCCCAGAATGAGAAGGGAAGAGTTGTTAGATTGAACATAGATCGTATCATATCTTGCAATGTACGATTTCTTCTCTCAGATACACCGTTTTGTTGTGGTGTATATGGAGAAGTAATGTGCTGGACAATTCCTTCCTTAGCTAGATAATCCACAAACTCTTGACTCAGGTATTCACCACCTCTATCGGATCGAAGAGCTTTAATCTTCTTTCCAAGTTGCAACTCTACTTCAGCTTTAAACACTTTGAATGTTTCAAACACCTCATGTTTATGTTTAAGTAAATAAACATAACCATAGCGGCTGAAATCATCCGTAAATGTTAAGAAGTAGCTAGCACCTCTCCTTGACACATGTCTAAGTGGTCCACACACATCCGTATGAATAAGACCAAGTAGATCAGTAGCCCTTTCAATCCTATTATTAAAGAGTTTCTTTGTCATCTTCCCACTAATACAAGACTCGCATTTATCAAATGATTCATCATTGATCTTTTCTAAAAGCCCATCATGTTGCAGCTTTTTCATGCGATCCTTGCTTATGTGAGCAAGTCGACAATGCCAAAGATAAGATGAATCCAGACTTTTCTTGATTCTCTTATTGTTGATGCTATACATCGAATTATTTTTAACACAAGCATTACCATTATTATTCATATCAAGTTCAAAAATACCATTCACAGCAATAGCATTAAAATAAAATACACCATTTAAAGAAACAGAAATTCCATTGCTATTAATAGTATGTTCAAAACCAAAGTTCAACAAACATGAAAATGAAATAACACCTCTAACAATTGACGGTGCATAATGAAAATTATTTAAAGATAGTACTAAGCCCGAAGGCAACACTAAATCAAATACGCCTATAGCATCAACTGCTGCATGTGCTCCATTACCCACGTGCAAGAATTGTTGTCCATAGGCCAGCTTTCTCTCAACTCTAAACCCCTGCATAGTATTGCAAATATGAATACAACATCCCGTATCATATACCCAGGAATTAATCTTACGAGTTAGAGTAAATAATTCGATTAGAAAGAATGCACCTGAAGAGCTGGGTTTACCAGCTTCACTCTTTTGCTTCTTCTGTCGCAAGTCATTGATGTAGAGCGGACAGTTCCTCTTCCAGTGCCCTACTTCATGACAGTGGTGACAAGCCTGATCCTTCTTTCCTGGAGGACTTACCTTGTTCTTCTTGGGCTGGTGTTGATTCACCTTAGGATTTGGTTGATAGGCCATGACCTGCTTGCCTTTATCACCTTTACCCTTACCCTTGTTCACATGCGATTTTTTCTGGATCCTACCTCCTTGAATTGCCAACACTTGCGGAGTAGGAGCCTTGCCCTTGGGTGGTAAGTGTTTCTCGTATTCAACAAGCAATGCGAGTAACTCAGAAACTGTCTTCCCCGAGCAATGCATGTTGAAGTTCTGTACAAAACCAGCAAAATCCTTGTTAAGGGACCTGTTGATTAGGTTAACTTGAACATTCTCGGGATAACCAAATCTGACTCTATGAAGTTGATCAAAGAAATCTCTCATCTCATTCACATAGTCTTCAACTGGTTTACCATCACCATGTTTGCAGCTGTGTAGTTTGTCAAGAGACTCATACATTTCATTTTCAGGAGTCTTTTCATAAGACTTCTTGAGCTGCTCGAGCATGTTATATGGAAAATAATACTCAAACTTCTTTTGCATCATTGGATCCATACTTTGAAGCATTAAGCACCCAATCTCATTGTACTTAGCATACTCAGCTCTCCATGCTGCTTTGACCTCTTCAGTGGCGGTCGAAGCAGGCTCATCAGGGCAAGGAGTATTCAAGTAATTGAGCTTACCAGTCGCCCTCAAGACAATTCTGAGCGATCTGTGCCAATCATTGAAATTTTTCCCAGTCAATTTGGCTCTTTCAAGATGACTCTTGAAAGCAGCGAACACGGAGTTATCGGGTTGAGCCATTCTACAGAAAATAGAAAAGTTCAAACATTAGTATTTTCGATAATACTTATTCTCAAGAAAATTTAATACCTATGGATATATTCATATAACCAACTTAATTTCCTTGAAAATCTAGGATCCAACTTTACATAATTCCACTACATCAGTTGATCTGCTAGTAGTGGAAGTACAAAAGATGGTAATCTGTCGTACAATAATTGACAAACAAGTTTTCCAATTCCTAGATAATTTATGGGATTTACTATATATTGATTCATCAATATGTCACGTAAGCATGTTTATCCCATCTCATGCCTTAAGCTCTAGGTCTCACGCATCAGCTTAATTAAGTTGTCTAACTTAGAAACTGCAAATTAATCCATGTATGGTCTCACGCACACTCGGGAATTTACCTTGTCATTAATTTTGGTCCAGGTCTCACGCATACCCAAAATTAACTTCAAGTGTTCCTTATAGTTAGATGGCATGTAACTTAAATTTTAGGGTATTTAGTTTTTGATGTGACAAAAACATGTACAAAGATGCATGCACTCATCTTTGTATCATTAGTTTTCAAAACAATTTTAATTTGCCAATTGGTTTAAGAGTAAACCAAAACTATGTACTTGAGGTATTGGGTTCACCAATTAAAGAAGTACCAACAATTATCGCCCACATATCCTACTCTTACATGTTATTCGGATATTTGCCACAAAAGTGGCGCGTGGAATTGAGGTAAATCACCCTTAAGATGATAGTGTATGTAAATAGTGATATAGGTAAGTCGTAGTTGACGCACAAGCGGGCCCGGAGAGCCGGTAGGAGCGAATCTCTTAAAAAACCCCTCTCCAGATAAACCCACCACACAGTTTGTCAACTTTGGTCCGCCTTTCACACACTATTGTACAAAAACATCAATCAAGCAAAAGTTTATGATCTTAGTCTTAAAAAAATTAAGTGACAAAGTTTAGATCTTGCTAGTCTCGCCTGGGAGCAAATTACCGTGCGAAGCGAACCACTGTCGGCACATAAGACTTTGCAAGATCCTTACTTTATTACTTTATGTTTCACCATTATTAGTCCAATTTAATTTTCTTTGAAAATTACCCTTTTTATTGCTTACTTTAACATATCACATATAAAAAAAAACAATAAACAAGTAATTAAAAGAAAACAAACAATCAACTAATAATAAAACAATTAATTGTTAGTGAAACATCTAGCCACATGCAACCTTTTAAACAAATCCTATTAATAATCTATATGTGAATTATTATGTATAGAATCAATAAAACTCCCATTGGTTTTCGAGCTCATTGTACCCAATGGACCACAGTCGCCAACAATTGGCCGCGTAAGTTTTAATGATAATATACCACGTTGCACATAACCGATTCATTAATTTAATATATTAGGTCTTCCCTAATTTTAGATTTATCTAAACATGTAGCAAACATCTAAACAATTTAATTCAAGTAATTATCCGTGACTAATTATGCATGTATAGTCACGGATTCATGCATATCATATAGCAATTAGGTCACAAGATTCATAACACAACAACTTGTTAAAGACCTAGGGTTTCTAATTAATCACAGTTAATTACGAAAACCACAAACCCTAATTAGGGTTTATGGATCAAATCGACACCCCCCCTAAATTAGGGTTAGGGTTTCGACTTATATTAAAAAAAAACAAATTTTTAATAATTAAAACCCTAGAAAATAAAACATGTATATTCTAAACAATTTAAAGATACGTTTTTTTATTGTTTAAGTAATCAATTACATGTTATACATGGCTCGTGATGCCACTGTTGGAATTAGAAAACTATGACAATCATATAAACTCTATAATCAAAGTACACAAGTATGCGGAAGCGTGTAAACAATAACATATAACACATAATTATTAACTTAAACATAAATAGAAAACGTACCCGATGCACTTCAATAAATCTTGATTATTTATTAAACTAGATCAATGATAAACCCCTTACCGTTTTGTTTATCGATCTCTTGATAACAACAATAGTGTGTTGTTACCTCGTTCTTGTACACACAAATTAAACCGTATTAAGGTTATGCAAGTAAAACACAAGACTTTGTTTTGGAATCACAAGAATCGACCCACAACCCTTAGGTGTGTGTGTCGACCGGTTTTACCAAGAAAGAAGAGAGGAAAAAGTTAGGGATAATTGTGTGCACAAAAGATTAGCCAAAACAATTACCCTAGGTTTGTTTATATAGTGTTTAGAAAACTTTGGGAACAAGTTAGGGCAATGGGTTGCCCCATAGCCTTGTTCGGCCGATCCACAACCCAAAGAGGGTTCTAGATCTTTTTCCTTGTTTCCTAATTACATACAAACACTCTTTCCTTATTTGCGTCTAACGGTCGTTAGTCATTTAACGGAAAACACTAACGGTCGTTAAGTTCTTGTGTTAATAATAAATATATAAAATACATTTATTATTATTCCTTAATACTCATTTGTAATGTGTGCAATCCCGAGGTCTCGGGTTCGATACTAGACATTTACATATTAATCGTTAACCACATTTCAACATAGTGCACTCACCTGGACCAGGCTCCCCCAGGCACATGCCTGAGCCTGATTCACCAGAGCAGTCGTTCGAGCTGGCCTCACCTCCTCACTCACCTGAGCCAGAGAGTCCACCAGCCCTAGACACCCCATCAGAGATTGCCTCAGAGGCAGCAGCCCATGGGGAGATTGGTCAGATTTGGGAGCAGTTCACCACCCACCAGAAGAGGATCAGTTAGTTAACTGATTGATTAGTGGGTGTATCAGCAGCGAGATTTGGAGAGGTTGAGAGAGATGTGGGGGTATTGTTTGGTAGGACCACGTCATTGAGACGTGACTTGTTGGATTAGCGTGATGCATTTATAGATTTGCAGAGAGGTCTCATGAATGCTCGGGATATTGATAGAGCCCTTTGGCGTAGAGTCACCGAGCAGCAGACTGAGATTACTCAGCTCAGGAGAGACCGCGAGTCAGATCGCATTAAGATCTCATCTATATGGAGACAGATGATGGATCTAGAGACTACCTTGAGAGAGATCCGTTAAGATCGTGGCTAGATGTACCTAGATTTGTGACTATTGTACCATCCCTAAATAGAGGAGTCCTCAGTTAGAGATGTTAGTTTTATCACCTATCTTTGTTATCCTTGTTTATCGGTATCGTCTATGACGATCAATTATCATTTCATTCTATTGTACTTCGGGAACTATGAATCGATGTTGATGTTATAATGGATGTGAACTTTTGGATTCTTGTTTTGAGCATAAATTGTTTTTGGTGTGAATGGAATAGTATTCCTGTTATCGTGATTGGTATTTGTGTTGGTATTCAACCCTGTGATAATCACTTTCTTGCGTGATATACTATGTTGTTTGGAATCTTATGACTCTCTTATGTTGTGATTCAGATCAATGGCTCCGAGATGAAACCCAGCCAGGACCACCCGAACAGGGCCTGCTGTTGTCAACACCGGTCGTCGTGGCCGGCGTCCAGTTCGAAACGTTAACAACCAGAATACCGACAACCAAAATACCAACAATCAAACTAATGAAGATCAAAATGTCAATGATCAGGGTGTCAATGGTAACACTCCACCTAACAGGCCTCTTGTGAACCAAGCTCTGATTGATCAACTTGTGGCTCAGCGTGTTGCTGAAATCCTAGTTAAGTCGAATCACTCAAATACCTTTGCTGGAACTCCACCACCTACCAGAAACCGTGGTTGTACGTACAAAGAATTTCAGAGTTATGGACCAACTAAGTTTGGCGGAACCAAAGGCGTTGTTGTGTTAATGAGGTGGATGGAGAAAACCGAGTCTGTATTTACTGTTAGTAACTGTGAGGAAGATGCCAAGGTGAAGTATGCCACCTTTAGTTTGAAGGACGAAGTGTTCACCTGGTGGAACAACTGTCTCAAATCTGTTGGAAGTGATGTGGCATATGCTATGACTTGGGAACAGTTCAAGGCTTTGTTGATTAAGACCTATTGTCCACGAAATGATGTTAAGAAACTGGAGATTGAGTTTTGGAACCATAAGGTGAAAGGTACCGACATGACAGCCTACAACCACCGCTTTCAAGAGTTGTCGTTACTTTGCCCAGAGATGATTCATACTGAGGCACTCAAAATTGAGCGATACACTGATGGTTTGCCATTGGCTACTAGGAATGACGTGATTGCTGCAAAATCGACAAATCTCCATGAGGCCATCACGATAGCTCAATGCTTAATAGATTCACTGGTTCTTGAAAATGCAGAAAATGGGAGAAATAATAAGAGGAAAAGGGATGATCAGTCTAAGGGTAATGACCACCCAAATAAACTGCAAGAGGTCGCCAAGGTTTATGCTATCGGGGATGGGGAGAAGAAGGGTTATTGATGAAGCGAAAAGTGTACCGCTTTTAGGGGGTCATTTAAGCCCTAAATCGTATTTATTTGATCAAATATTGCCCTAAATTGTTCCTTTTGTCATTTTATGTACTTTGAAGAAGAAATCTGGAAAAGGAAGCATTTTGGACGTTTTTGGAGCATAAAAGTGAAGAAAACGACAAAGTCTCAAAATCGGCTGGAAAAGTACCTTTGACGGCGTCAGGGATTGTTCTAGACGGCGTCATGGCTTGGCAAAAGAGGTGGATATGAAAAATACACGTGACGCGCCAGAGAGTTTTGCAATGGAAAGTCTGACGGCGTCACCCTTTAAGATGATCAAGGCCATCACGGTTTAAGTTAAAGAGAGACGGCGTCAAGCTCATTTCTGACGGCGTCAACCTTTGATAGGCCAGAGCGGATTTTGGAGGACTAAAGAGGGACGGCGTCAGGAAGGCCATCCGGGAACCCTAGACACGGCGAGGTGACGGCGTCAAGATCTACAACGTGACACCGTCAGCCACTAAGTTCTATATATAGTTTTGCAATTTTTTGTCATTAGTGTGCAACTTTGGGAGGAGAAACCCTAAGACGAATTTCTGCCATTTTTAAGGGTTTTCATACCCTTGGATCTCCCATGTTTAATTGAAGATAAGTAATCATTTAATCAATCAATATGTCTATGTGTTGTTTGATTATATCTCGTTCTTGTCTTTTAATTAACATGCTAGGCTAGATTTATCTTGTGTTTGCTTAGATCTAATGAAACCTAACTATTGATTATTGGTTATTAGTGTGTTATTAATTGTATTGGATGATTGTTCATCGATGTTAGGCTTAAGAAAACTGGCTAACTTCCTATACGGTAACTTGCTTGAACGTCTTAAGAAACATGAACCAATGCGTACTAAGGTTTTTATGGTTGTATTTAATGCATGAGCGAATTCTAGTGATCCCATGTTAGGAGCTTCTTAGCCGGCTCGACATAGGAGTGAAGTAGGAGCTTGTAGAGTTGGGGAAGTACGTATGCCACCCCATGATTGGTATTAAGGAATACACCCGTCATCCACGCAATTAATACACACTAATCAACCGGTAAAAGATAGTTAGGGAGTAAGGAAATCTAAGTAAACACATTTCTCTCCATATAAGTTTCACAACATTTTTATTTTCAGTTATTTTATTTTATTTACATTCGTAGTTATTTGGGTTAGTTGACTAGCAACTAATTCCGCCCACTCCTTCAAACCCGAGATTTTACTTGCTTTCATAAAAATATAAAAATACAAAAAAGAATCTTCCCTCATCCTTAGACCTATTAGAGTAGTTTTTCAATCCTAACGACACTATTCCCCTAGAGAATGATCAATCCCCCGGTACTTGCCACTACACTATACTACATCGGTCAGGTACACTGCCTGGTGGGGATTGCAAGCCTCTTGAGATCCCTCGAGAGGTAAAACCTGTTGTAAGGTCGCAAAACCACGCATCAAGTTTTTGGCGCCGCTGCCGGGGAATAGTTATTGTTTAGGTTGAATTTTTGTTTTATTAGGTCTACTCACTAGATTCCTTTCTAGTGAGATTTTTTTATTTTATTTTTCTAGGATTTCTTGTAGTCTATCTTTTTCTTTGTGCCATTTGTTTGTAAAACCATTTTCATTTGTCACTATGATGGATGAAATTCCATTTAGATCATTGACAATAGAGGAACAATTATATTTCACCAATAGATTTGTTTCCTATCATTCCTATGAATTTTTGTGTGATCTTTGTGATTTCCAAAAGGAGTTAGGGGTAAGGTTAGATGGGTTTAATGAATTCTATGCATGTGAGATTTCTATTAGACGAGCATTATCTGGATCAATTCCTTTTAGTCGGGCCCTTTGGATGAATTTTGAGGAAAGCTTCCTAACCATGACCCATAAGTGGAACGAATTGGTGGATTCGTATGAGCAAAGAGACCTAGTTTCTAAGAACATGGACTTAGAATCAAACCAAGATTCTGAGATGGTTAGTTGCATAAGTGGGATAGATTTCACCAAAACATACGACACACATGAGGGTAGAGTTGAGCCACCTAGCTGCATGTCATGGTTAGGCCCTACCATAATACAAGATGAACACATTGGTGATCTTAATGTGATGGAGGATATAGTAGAGAACCCAAGCCCGCTAAGTACCTCACAAGTCCTACCATCATTTGAGGCACACACACCACCCGTGACTTACCCGGAAGAAGTAGAAGAGACTATAGGAACCCCAATAGAGTTAGAACCTTTGAACCAAACACAACTAGAGGATATAGGTTTGAATGCTTATAGTGATCACAACCTTACTCTTAGTTCTAGGGGATTTCCTATTTTTGATGAACCGGAGCCTCAACCAAAACCGTTACCTAATCTTCCATCTTTAGATGTGAATTTAGGAATTAAAAAAGGTCCCGATCCACCCATCAAACCATGTAGTCCGGGTAATGTTAAGATTAAGGTAGTAGACTCTAGGCCATGTGGAGTGGAAGCTAATATAGGAGTTAACCATAACCTTTCATACTTACATCACCCATTCATGATTGATCACAAGAAACATTATGGGTTTAAACCGGGTTTATTAGGTCAAGATGGATTCCCAACTAGGAATTTCTCGAAGTTGATAGAAGATGATCCCTTTTTAGGAGAAAACTTTAATTCACCCATTGACCAAAGTGAACTAGGTAAGGTTATGATGAAAGGAGCACACCTCTTTGAGTATATAATTCATCCACCACTCTTTCCTCACGCGGCATACTTCCACCGAGATGGTGTGTATCGCTACTATCACCCGCACTTAATCCTAAGTGTAGGAAAAACCTCTCCTTTATCCGTTAAATAAGGGTAGAGTCAGGCTCGTGACTCGAAAAAAAACAAGCGCTTCTTGGGAGGCAACCCAAGCTTTATTTGCTTTGTGTGTTTATTTATTTGTTTGTTTGATTTTATTTGTTTCCGTATGTATGTTTAATTTTTATTATTATTGATTCATGTTCAAAAATAAATTGTGAAAATGCTTTATCTTGTTTTTAACTTCGTCTTAACTACATATAAAGGTATTTTGCAAAAGATAAGTGTAAGGGAAATCCAAATCGGTTTATTAGAACACAAATGAACATGAATCGTAATGATATTAAATTAACATACATATTAGTATTTGTTTGAGTCAAATGCTTGTATCGAGTCATAGTGATGTTTTGCAGGAATTCCAGGAAGTAAGGTAGAGGTTTTTCCAGAAATTTTCTGGAAACTTAACATGAGAATTCTGTCAGATCATTTCTGACGCCGTCAGGATTTACAACCTGACGGCATCAGGTGTTAATTTTCTGAAAATTTTTGAAAGTTTTGTTTTCATAAAAAGTTTTTATTAAATCTCTAACTTATAATCTCCAGGAATCTGCAAAATAATCATTCCACAAGCATTATATCCTTATATATAGATTTATCCTGCCGATGTTATGCAGGTTTTCGTGTTTGTTTTCTCAGGTTTAACAGGTTATTTTGGACAAGGAGATGTATTTGGAATCAAGCTTTTGGCGATGCATTAGTCTTGGAGCTTCTACATTCTCTTGGAAGAAGATCTAACCATGTTACCCCTTTATCCAACGAGCGAATCAGGGGAGTATTTGATTTCATTCTTTTACCTTATTTACTTTTACATCTTGTTATTTGAACATTGGGGACAATGTTCATCTTAAGTGTAGGGGGGGGGGGTAAAATACTATACTTTAGAGAATGCAATTACGCTTGATTTTTGTTTGTTTAATAGTAGATGTGTAATAAAACTAAGAGAAATACCTGTCAGGGATATTTTAGTGCCAAATTTAAATTTTTTTACAACATATAGGAGTGAAACTTTGATCTTAATGAGCGTCTCATGGATAGGAGTTATATGACTAGCACAAAAAACCGTACCACTAAAAAAATTTTCACCCCCAAATATGTGAGGTTCGCCCCTAGAATTGGTAGGAAAAGCATTTATGGTATGATGTGTGTACCGGTAGCACTTAGATTCTAGAACTTGAGTTAGGACCATTCCGAGGCCACAAGTGAGACTACATTCGTGTTGTTAGATTTACTACATGATAAGAGGCATTAGGATTAACCCATTGTTTTACACCTGTGTTTTTGTTATAATTACATTGGCTACATTGGTCAAGTAATTCTCCCACACCCTTTGCGTTGTACTCATTTTTAGTACACGATACCCCTAGTACACCCCTCAGAGCCTATCTTTTCGTTTCGACCTTTAAGCATTTTACTTAAAGGAAGAATTTGTTACACCCCACTTAAATGTACACCCAAATCGCCTTAGCCTACCTTGTATGCACTCATCTTTAGTGCATTATTGTGACAACATTTGTTTAAACCCCAAGTTAATTATCTAATTGATTACATGGTTGCTAAGTCGAGTCATATCCTTGTACATATTGTTTTGGGACGATTGGGACTCATGGGTAAAGTACTAGTGTAATGGAGTAATGGGGAAGAACAACATTATTACCCCCATATGTGCTAAATATTTTAAAAAGTACTCCAAGTGTTTCGATTATCTTAATTCGAGTCATTAGAATAGTTATTTGTAAAGTTATGTAAAAGTTCAAGTGTAAGGGGAATGCAACGCCCCTATGATGTATTATTTTGGATGGTAGGGCAAGAGTGTATGAAAAAAAAATGAGAAAAAGAAAACTAGAAAAAACATACGGACTACCATCCCGTTTCATTTTATGTTTATTTTATGTTTTTGTTATTTTGTTTTTAGCTTAAGTCGAGTCTAGTCTTGGCTTAGCAACGCCATATTGTGCATGTAATTAATCAAGATCTTTAACTCGCCACCAGTAAAATATCCCTTATCCAACAAATCCGTGTTTATCATATCCCTACACCTCACGTTATAACCCATGTAAAGGCCCTCTTTGATAGTTTATCTTAGGTGCTTACGCCTAGTGGAGGAGGTTTTCGATCCTTTCCCAAGCCTATGGTAATCTATTTGCTATGACAGGTAGTGAGAGATATTATCCGTTTTCATTTATGAGATTTATTTTGATGACACCTGAGAGATGTGAGTATCTAAACACTACTTGTGAGGTGCTAGTTTGTAATCTCCATGCTTATTATGATTAAAGTGGAACGACTATTTGTTGTAATTACTTTTATATTAGTGTTAAATGACCCCTAACCTGTATTTTGATTAGAATAAAAGCGCATTTGCTTGAGGACAAGCAAATCTCAAGTGTAAGGGTATTTGATGAAGCGAAAAGTGTACCGCTTTTAGGGGGTCATTTAAGCCATAATCGTATTTATTTGATCAAATATTGCCCTAAATCGTTCCTTTTGTCATTTTAGGTACTTTGAAGAAGAAATCTGGAAAAGGAAGCATTTTGGACGTTTTTGGAGCATAAAAGTGAAGAAAACGACAAAGTCTCAAAATCGGCTGGAAAAGTACCTTTGACGGCGTCAGGGATTGTTCTAGACGGCGTCATGGCTTGGCAAAAGAGGTGGATATGAAAAATACACGTGACGCGCCAGAGAGTTTTGCAATGGAAAGTCTGACGGCGTCACCCTTTAAGATGATCAAGGCCATCACGGTTTAAGTTAAAGAGAGACGGCGTCAAGCTCATTTCTGACGGCGTCAACCTTTGATAGGCCAGAGCGGATTTTGGAGGACTAAAGAGGGACGGCGTCAGGTAGGCCATCCGGGAACCCTAGACACGGCGAGGTGACGGCGTCAAGATCTACAACGTGACGCCGTCAGCCACTAAGTTCTATATATAGTTTTGCAATTTTTTGTCATTAGTGTGCAACTTTGTGAGGAGAAACCCTAAGACGAATTTCTGCCATTTTTAAGGGTTTTCATACCCTTGGATCTCCCATGTTTAATTGAAGATAAGTAATCATTTAATCAATCAATATGTCTATGTGTTGTTTGATTATATCTCGTTCTTGTCTTTTAATTAACATGCTAGGCTAGATTTATCTTGTGTTTGCTTAGATCTAATGAAACCTAACTATTGATTATTGGTTATTAGTGTGTTATTAATTGTATTGGATGATTGTTCATCGATGTTAGGCTTAAGAAAACTGGCTAACTTCCTATACGGTAACTTGCTTGAACGTCTTAAGAAACATGAACCAATGCGTACTAAGGTTTTTATGGTTGTATTTAATGCATGAGCGAATTCTAGTGATCCCATGTTAGGAGCTTCTTAGCCGGCTCGACATAGGAGTGAAGTAGGAGCTTGTAGAGTTGGGGAAGTACGTACGCCACCCCACGATTGGTATTAAGGAATACACCCGTCATCCATGCAATTAATACACACTAATCAACCGGTAAAAGATAGTTAGGGAGTAAGGAAATCTAAGTAAACACATTTCTCTCCATATAAGTTTCACAACATTTTTATTTTCAGTTATTTTATTTTATTTGCATTCGTAGTTATTTGGGTTAGTTGACTAGCAACTAATTCCGCCCACTCCTTCAAACCCGAGATTTTACTTGCTTTCATAAAAATATAAAAATACAAAAAAGAATCTTCCCTCATCCTTAGACGTATTAGAGTAGTTTTTCAATCCTAACAACACTATTCCCCTAGAGAACGATCAATCCCCCGGTACTTGCCACTACACTATACTACATCGGTCAGGTACACTGCCTGGTGGGGATTGCAAGCCTCTTGAGATCCCTCGAGAGGTAAAACCTGTTGTAAGGTCGCAAAACCACGCATCAGTTATAATGGGAATCAGCCAAAATGCAACCATTGTAGGCGTCATCATCACGGGAAATGTACTAAGGTGTGCCACAAATGCTCTAAGGTAGGACACATAGCCAGGGAATGTAAGTCCCGACCCCTTGCGATGGTTCAAACCACCCCAGAAACAGATTGGAAGGCTAGTGTCACCTGCTATGGATGTGGGAAGAAGGGACGCTACAAGAATGAGTGTCGAGAGCCGTGGAACCGAGGGAACCAAGGGAATGGAGGACACCTAGGGAATGGGTGGAACCAAGGAAACCAAGGAAACCGAGGGACGGGAGTAAATGGGCATAATCAAGGTAACAGGGGAGCAGGAGAAAATCGGGGAAACCAAGGCACTAGGAATCAACAGGGAGATGTGGGAGCAGCTCAAGGAAGAGTATATGTTATTGGGAAGGAGATCAAGGAGGACCCGAACGTTGTTACTGGTACGTTCCTTCTCAAAAATCGTTATGCTTCCATATTGTTTGATACTGGTGCCGATAGGAGTTTTGTATCCACTTCGTTTATGCCTTTGCTTGAAATCCCCCCGACAACCTTAGGTATTGGTTACGATGTAGAGTTAGATAATGGTAATCTTGAAAGGATAGACACCATCATCCGCGGCTGTATGTTAAACTTTCTAAACCATCCTTTCAATATCTGCCTCTTACCCGTCACATTAGGTAGTTTTAATGTGATCATCGGTATGGACTGGTTATCCAAGTATCGTGCAAACATTATCTACAATGAGAAGATTGTTCGTGTGCCTTATGGAAAAGAAATCCTAAACATACAAGGGGATAGGAGCGATAGTGAAGGTCCCTCCAGATTGAACATTATCTCTTGTACTAAGGCACATAAGTATATAGAAAAAGGGTGTTACCTCTTCTTAGCCCAAATTTTCGAGAAGAAAGGGAAGGAGAAGGGTGAAAAACGTATAGAAGATGTACCTATCGTTCGAGACTTTCTAGAAGTATTTCAAGACGACTTACCTAGAATCCCACCAGTAAGACAAGTTGAATTTCAGATCAAGTTGATGCCTGGCGCTGCACCCGTAGCCCGAGCACCCTATCGACTCGCCCCTACCGAACTGGAAGAACTGTCACAACAATTGACAGAGTTGTCGGAAAAAGGATTTATACGACCAAGTTCTTCACCATGGGGAGCTCCGGTATTGTTTGTGAAGAAGAAGGATGGATATTTTCGGATGTGCATTGACTATCGAGAGTTAAATAAGTTAACGGTGAAGAATCGACACCCTCTACCCATAATCGATGATTTGTTCGATCAACTTCAAGGATCAAGCAAAAATTGACTTGCGATCGGGATATCACCAACTTAGAGTTCGGGAAGAAGATATTCCAAAAACCGTGTTCAGGACTCGTTTTGGACACTATGAATTCCAAGTGATTCCGTTTGGTTTAACCAACGCACCAGTGGTATTCATGGATCTCATGAATCGAGTGTGCAAGCCCTATTTGGATAAGTTTGTGATAGTATTCATAGACGATATCCTGATCTACTCAAGGAATAAAGAGGAGCATGAAGAGCATCTAAGACTTATCTTGGATTTACTGAAGCAGGAACGACTGTACGCCAAATTCTCTAAGTGTGAATTTTGGATTCCAACCGTATAATTCTTAGGTCACATGATTGATAGTCAGGGAATTCACGTGGATCCCACGAAGATCGAGTCCATCAAGGAATAGGCCGCCCCGAAAACCCCAACTGAAGTTCGTCAATTCTTAGGCCTAGCTGGCTATTATCGGAGATTCATCGAGGGATTTTCTAAAATAGCCAAGTCCCTAACTAAACTGACTCAGAAGAATGTAAAGTACGAATGGGGAGAAGAAGAAGAATTGTTTCAACTATTGAAAGAGAAGTTATTTAGTGCACCTATCCTAGCCCTACCCGAAGGGAGCGAAGACTTCGTCGTATACTGCGACGCTTCGCACAAAGGCTTAGGAGTTGTCTTAATGCAACGGGAAAAAGTGATAGCATATGCTTCACGACAGCTTAAGACCCATGAGAAAAACTACACTACTCATGACTTGGAATTGGGTGTGGTAGTATTCACACTCAGAATATGGAGATATTATCTGTATGGCACAAAGTGCATTGTGTATACCGACCATAAGAGTTTGCAACACATCTTGGACCAGAAGGAGCTGAACATGAGATAGCGTCGCCGGTTAGAACTACTCAGTGATTACGATTGCGAGATTCGCTATCATCCTGGTAAGGCAAACGTTGTTCCTGATGCTCTTAGTCGAAAGGAGAGAATACCACCATTACGAGTCAGATCCTTGGGAATGACTATTAGTTCACCATTACCATCCCAAATTCTTGAAGCCCAAGCCGAAGCGTTAAAGGAAGAAAACCGACTGGCTGAAAACCTCTATGGAATGGTGGAAAAGAAAAATGGTTTCGTAAAACATTTCCGATGGAACACTATGCTTTGGGGACAGAAGCTGGATACAACTTTATGGGGGAATTCGTGAGTGGATTATCCACGAGTCGCATAAATCAAGATACTCCATTCATCCCAGATCTGATAAAATGTACCAAGACCTGAAGAGACTGTACTGGTGGCCTAACATGAAGGCTGATATAGCCCTATATGTCAGTAAGTGCTTAACATGTTCAAAGGTGAAAGCCGAACATTATAAACCGTCAGGGTTATTGATACAACCTGAACTTCCTGTTTGGAAATGGGAACGAATCACCATGGACTTCATCACCAAATTACCAAGAGCAGTTAGTGGTTGTGACACTATCCGGGTAATCGTAGATCGACTCACTAAATCTGCTCACTTTCTTGCCATCAACGAAAATGACAGTATGGACAAACTTGCCCGACTATACTTAAAGGATATTGTTTCCCGACATGGTGTGCCGATATCTATCATCTCTGATCGAGACAGTCATTTCAAGTCAAATTTGTGGAAGTCACTCCAGACGGCCACGGGGACAAACCTCGATATGAGTACTGCTTATCATCCCCAAACAGACGGCCAGAGCGAGAGGACTATTCAGACGTTGGAAGATATTCTTCGAGCCTGTGTTATTGATTCGGAAAAGGCTGGGATAGATACTTGCCTTTGGCCGAATTTTCCTACAACAATAGCTATCATGCCAGTATTAAGGTTGCACCGTTTGAAGCGTTGCATGGCCGAAAATACTGATCTCTTATTTGTTGGGCCGAAGTTAGTGAAAACCAACTCACTGGTCCCGAACTCGTTCTAGAAACGACCGAGAAGATAGTTCAGATACGAAACCATTTGCAAGCTGCACGTGATCGACAAAAGAGCTATGCCGACAGGAGACGTAACCTCTCAAATTCCAGGTCGGAGACAGAGCCATGTTAAAAGTCTCACCATGGAAAGGGGTGATACGTTTTGGAAAGCATAGAAAACTCAATCCTCGTTATATTGGACCATTCCCAATTTTTGACAGAATTGGACCGGTAGCCTACCGACTTGAGCTACCACCAGAACTGAAAAGTGTGCACAACGTTTTTCATGTGTGTAACCTAAAGAAATGTCTTTTCAATGAAACCCCGATTATTCCTTTGAGAGAGCTCCAGATCGACGAAATTTTAAATTTTATTGAGGAACCTGTTAAGATCATGGACCGTGAAGTCAAACGACTGAAGCACTATTGTATTCCTATTGTTAAATTCCGTTGGAACTCCCGACATGGTCCAGAATTCACGTGGGAACGTGAATACGAGATCCATCGGAAGTACCCGCATCTCTTTACAACTCCAACGAGTAATCAGAATTGAAATCCGGGACGGATTTCTCCTAAGGCTGGGAGGCTGTGATAACCGGTAATTTTGGGAGCACTTTTAAATATCGCATTACGTTTAAAACGAGTAGTTATGTATTTAGAAATTGTTTTTGGAATGTTTTGAGTATTTATTTGGATTTTTGGTAATGTTATGTGGGATTATCGTTATGTGATGAGTAGTTTCCTGTATACCTGAGTTAAGCACTACGTGATTCAATACAATTAAACTTAATAATACGAGAAATATCGATTTTGACACGTTAAACGAACATGGACATATTTATAGTCAATTTTAACGGAAAAACAATTCTAAAAACATTAGCGCAACTTAGAACGTCATATGAGCACTTTTGGTACGCTAAACGAGCCCAAGAACATTTTTTATCAAAAGATTAAAAAAATTATAAGAGTGGTCCTTGTGGGGCATTAGGGTTTTCATTAAAGGTCCTATAGGGGGACTATATAAATCCCACTTATAACTATTTAGGGTTATAACCTCCTTTGCTTCTCTCCTAGCCGCCACCCCCATAGCACCCTTCGCCGGCCACCACTCCGACCACCACCACCGCCTACTGCCATTACACACCGCCACCACCTATCACCACCTTGTGAGCCCCTTGTCACGTATAACCACACCACGCGCGAATAAAACCATCATCACCACCACTACGCGCCTCCATCATCACCACAACCACTAGATCCGATTAGATCCGCGAAGAAAAAGGTAAGACCCACCGTTTCTCACCTCGGGTGATAACGGTGGGTGGGGGGTATAAACTCGTATATAATGAGTTGTAACTTTAGATTCGGATGGGTTTTTGGTGATAAAACAAGATTTCGAAATCAAAACTATTAAAACCTAGTTTGGTATCATTTTATTTGGGTTTTTGTGGTCGAGTCGTGGTCAAGCCGTGAGCTCAAGCTCACGGCGATGGCTTGTTGTTACGTTTTAAGGTCATGTCGAGCTTGTAGTTATTGTTGTTTGTTAATTTTAGTTGTTTGTTATTTTTATTTTATTTTTGGTTTCGGATCGAGGGTTTGGTAAACCCTTGTCGAATTGTGGTCGTGTTTAGGTTTAGGATTAGATTGAAACGGGTTTTGAAAGAGTTGTGGCTGTTTTGGATTTTTAGCGAGAGGACCCAAGGGTCCGTTTAGTTATTCATGGCGTACCGAGGGTCGAAGCCGAGACCAAAATGGTCTCGGCATGGTGTTGATATAATTTTGTTGTTGTTGGTTGATGAGACTTGAAACTTGGTTGTCGGATTTGGTTAATTGGTTATCGAGCCGTAGGTTTAGGGCCGATAACCATATTTTGACGATCATTGGACTTGGGATTATATTGTGATCTTATGATATACTTGTGATGATTATGAGCCAAGTCAAGTGTCATCGAGACTTTTTATTCTCGGCGTGGCCTTGACATGCTGAAACAATGCTATTAGACTTATTTTGGACATTTGGATATTGTGGTTGACTAATTGACCCGAGAGTTAATGAAACTCGGACTCGTGACTCGAAACGGATGATAACTTGAAAAATATTTGTTTGGAAATGTGTATATAACTAGAAAAGGGAAATAAATAATAACGGCTAAATACGGGAAATATTAATTAGCAAAAACTCATTTGTTACTTTATATTTAACGGAAGTTTTTATTTAAAAACGATACTTTTTTTGTTACTTAATATTTAATAGAAAGGGGATATACTTGGGGATAGATAATTTTTGTTGGAGACTTTTACGTTTGGGAATATATGTTAAGCCAAGTTTATGTTATTAGGTTGTGCCGAGTCCGTAGTGCCGATACGTGAGAGCCCCACTTTTACTCTTAATGATGTTTTATCGAACACTTGGGGTGAGAAAACATGCAAAACTGTTTTGAATGGACCAATTGTTATATTATGTTTTGATATGTTTGGTATATTAACTGGCTAGTGTTATGTGTTGATTGTGCAGCAATTGTGCGAGGATATTATTGTTTGGGCTGCAACTGTGCGGGAATATTATTGTATGTGCTACAACTGTGCGGGAATATTATTGTATGTGCTGCATTCGTGCGGGACTATAGTGTGCACCTATAGGAAATTATTGTTGTGATTTGACACACTTTGGTGTGAGGATGATATATTCATATATGACTTAGTCCGGTATAGCAAACTAATATGCAAGTTGGTCCACTGTTGTACGTTGTGTCTAAACCTATGAACTCACTAGCGTTAGCTGACTTTTTAGCATGTTTTCTCAGGTAGTTAATGATGATTATTTTTGGATGATCGTTGTTTGGAGGCTTGGCAAGTGGCATGGTTAAATGATCAACTAGGACTCTGATAATACTTTTGGCGACCTATCTTATATTTCTTTTGGGCCTTAGTTTCAGTACTTTTGAATAAATGTAAACTTGAAGTTTGGATTTTGAAATGTTTTATTTAAACGGATAATGTTATCCCATTTTCTTATGCTTGTGTTGTGTACCAATTCCGTAGCACCACAATACTTGTTTTGTCTTCAGCTGAACCAAATTTGGGGTGAAGCTTCCTCCAAAATTCCTTGTAATCCTGAGTCCACGTCCCTAATGGGACTTCATTGATAGTAAGAACATTATTGTCCTCTTTTATAATTCCTTTTGTTGTTTATAAAATACCCTTTGATTCTTTCTCTTTCTGAATATCTCCTTTGAACCCTCGATACCATGGACAGATGGACACCACTTCTTTACCTTGTATCAGGCATTTTAGGTTAGCAATAATGTCTCGTGGATTATAATTTGGAATAAATGAGCTACCTCCAACCTCTCTTCCTTCACTTCCGTTTACCAGAACCATTGGGATGATTGGAATCCATGCATGCTTAATATCATCATTCAAGTGGTGGATAATAAGTTCATCATCCTTGTGAAAAAGATATCATGTGATAGAAGAGAGCTTAGTGAAAAGACATCTACCACTTGCGTCTGTAGGGATTTCATATTGATTAAACCATCAATACCACGAGTACGCAGCGGATGGATCTATGTTTAATGTTATGAATTAAAACACATAATTAAAACACATAATAAATACTAACCTCGAATCTATTGAAAAATAGATAACCACCAAGTCTTGACCTTGATCACGAACACTCTAACGGATCTCGTATCACCACGAAACCCTAATCAACTATAGTGAGTTGATCTCTATCGAAAACTCACACTACACGTCTAACAAGAGCGTTAGGATGCTAGTGCTTACTTCACGTATACAACCAAACAAACTTGTGTTCTTGTTGTAGCTTAAACATGATCCGAATACTCAAAAGATATATATTCGAATCGTTATATAAGAAGAAAGCAGAAAAAAAAAAATAAAACAAGAATATAATTCTTGTTAATAGGCTTGACAAGTTTGACTATTTCAAACCAAAACAATACATGTTCTCTGCCGATTGGATGGATAAAGGAAAAAACACTTTTGTACGTAGGGTATAATCTTTTAAGATTGTGTCGTGTGTTTTAATGAGGCCAAGGGGTGTTTATATAGCACCCCAACTTGTCCAACAAGTCATTATTATTCACTCCATTAATTTGCCACAACCGACACATAGCCCCCTCCTAGAACCTTCCCATAACTGGCCACATTGGAAGGAAGTCCGGGAGTTTCGTTTTCCGACATCCAAGTCCCTCTCTTTTATATTTAACATATATTTAAATTAGTTAAAGCGTCTAACGATTTAAACTAATAACCGTTAAATTATTTTGTGAAATATATTAATTATAATTAATAGTATACATTAAACATATTAATTATATTTAATAAACGCTCTCTAAATGTATACGTGTGTGCCCTGATAGGCTCACGTAATTTCTAGCCGTATAACCTATTGATTTACGAACGCATAACCAATAGCTCCCACTTGCGATCGTAATAATCAATAATGTATACTAACAATGCTAAGTGTCTAGCAACACCGCATTGCTCCCAGAAATACCTGAGTGTGGTTTCATAAAACAACTAGGTAAATGGTTTACAATTTTAAATTATCCTTTTGTTTCAGATACTTGTTGAACTATGGATATGGATCAAAGTCATTCCATATTGTTCAACTATTCTGTTTCTCGTTTTAGAAATTAATCAAGATTACCAAACGTAAAACAAGCATCATCTTGATTTACACTTTGGGCACAGCCATGCAAACATCTAATTAATTCAGCGAGGGGCCCAACAGTATCATACTCCAGAAGACAAGTGGAGGAACAAATTCTATTTTGACTACACGTGTCATTCATGTGCTTCAACCAACTTCTGAGAATAGCCTTTATAACCACCTTGTTCAGGATAGCGTTTGACTATAGTCAAGAAGAAAGATCCACACATGCAAGACCTGCTTGCATCTCAAGTCAGAGGACAAATAAAATAACCATTTGCGAGATATCACTTAATGATGCCGATCCATAAAGTGATGACTCGTAGGTTTGGGGAAGTCCAATATCCATAGCATGTGGATAACATGTGAGTTTGGCGGACACATCCTTAGTATTCAAAGAATATAACCAATCTCTCACATTTGCCTTAATTCAACAATACTCCCATATCATTGATCGACAATGGACAATTTAAAGTAATAAATTACTTAAGGATTAAACATGAAAATATAGGACACAATTAATATATGAATGAATAACTCAAGTACCACGTATATTAATCATCAAAATAATAAATGTTTTACATATCCCATTATCCAAACACTAAACACAGATTCGCATGAGACTACTAGTAAGTTAAAATCCAATGTTCTTAACATGATCAACTTGTAAGGTACAAGATAGCTAAGTAGTCATCTGAGTAAACTTTAAGAGTACTTATTTCAAAACTCACAATAGTGAAAGTTTGAATAACATGATGAGCGTCATTTTGTACGTGCACATTCTAATACACTAGTATTGCCATGGTGCATTCTATAGGGTGTTTGAAGCTAGCACAACACCTATATGAGACAGTCATCTCAACAGCTTCTTAAACCGTAAAGTATTCTTGTCCTTTTCTGTGTATTGCAACAATGCTCTCAGCTGAGCCTGTCTAGTCAACAACATCATCATTCGTGATGAAATCCTACAATGACTAGGATTGAGTATCCACTTAATCAGACTAGCATCAGTGTATACACTAACACTATGCTTTTAAACGATTGAACCTTTCTTTGGCAATGTTTGGTGCTTTTCTGAACTACCAGGTTCATCCAATAAGACATTTGTTTTAACAGTCATCTAAAGACTCTCACTTAGATACTGTTGTTGTTAACTCACTTTGCACTCATGCAAAAGTTACAACTATCCCCATACACAATTTAATGTACATGATGAAAACTTAGTAAAACTTAAGGTATCCATCCATGTGTTAAATTATCGCAAGTGAAATATATCCTTTGAGACTTGCTCAATGATATGTTACATTGTGTTATACTTAATTACCGTACATGTTTATCACCATAAACATTTATTCCAAGATTGTATGTTTTAATTCCTAAATCTCTTAAGTGAAAACTATATTCCAAGTCGAGGGATAAAATCTTGCTCGCATGGAAAATAGCTTTCAATATGTTGCACGACATATTAGATATAAGGAACAAACATAGTACTCCCACTTGCTCTCAGGTCAGGATTTATCTCATTTTAATCAAAATGAAAATATTGATTTACAATTAAACTTAAGATCTCAGCTCCTAGATGCATGATCTAATCCACACTTGGATTCTACTATTTTGTGTACTTAATAAAGATCATATGGATTCATCACCCTTTTGATTACGCACCGTCCTCGCAATGGTAATCAACAATTGTCACATTTCATATGCATGAAAACAAGTATGATAATTAACCATCTTTATATCATTAATGCGTGTAGAGATGAAATTTAATCATAGTCAATTGCTTGAGTATGATTAAAACTTCTATCACAAGACATACATTAATGTTTGTACAATTTTGTCCTTATGAGTCTTTCTTCTAAAGAAACTCATTCTTAATCTCACAGATTAGTTGTTTAGTAAGAGATCAATCAAGTTCAAAACAATGATTGTCTTTCAAGGACTGCATATTTTCATTCATAGTTTTGAGACATTTACCAGATTCAAGATCTTGATAATGCATCTCTGTATAGTTAACAGGTTCTCAGAGATTCTCAAACTTTCATTCCTCAGCATTGATATAAAATATCACTCAAGTGCATGAGGTATCCTTGCGGATCTATGAATGTGAGTTACATCATTCTTTGGTTCAACATTTTCTTGTTTAACCGTAGTATGACATTAGCAAGTGTATTTAGAAGGTTGTGCATTTTGTTCTTAAATATCTTCAAGATGCTCCCACTTACTTTTGTAAGTAGAGACTATTCTCTAAATAGTAAGCGTCTTGAGCCACAATAAATTGTTTCCACTTGGAATATTTAAAATGCATCCACAGTTCTCAACTCTAGTCTGTTAATGACATGCTCCAAGAGATTTAACAAAATTTTGAACTTCAATTAAGACATAATGGAAATCATTCCATTCCGTCAATAGAGGATGTCTTAATTTCCTTCTATGTTAGAGTCATATTAAGTATATGCATGATATACTCAATTTTCTAACCTTGATAGTTTTGGAGATTAAAGCAGTTTAAGTTATCATGAATCAAACAATGTCAGAAGAGTTTGATATAACACATTAGACATACCACAAGGATTGGTATCCTATGGGATTGTGAGACTACACCACAATTCCGTAGATAACTTAATACTCTTTTGGTCATATACTTGCCAATTGGGTAAAACCAAATTGTTTACATAGTATTTTGAAACCAGTTGCATACTAGATATTATTCGTTGAACAATTCACTTACTTTATGTGTATGTCCTTACATGAAGACATAAACATTTAATATCTTACTATACGTTATAAGTCATTGATCAACTCAAGGAATTCATGTTCATGTCTTAACAAGAAGACATAACGAGTTAACGTCTTACCTTACGTTACAAGTCTTTCAACAATTAAAGGACTTTATGTTTGTGTCTTTACAAGAAGACATAAAACATATTTAACTAAAGTAATTATGAGTACCGACTGTTGGTCTTAATATTTATTTCAAGTTAATTGCTTACTTCATGATTATGACTAAAAAAACATAATCATATTGCCTAAACAATTCAGTGAATAATTATGACTTTGCAAGAAAACATAATCGTACTGACTAAATCATTTAGTGAATATTTAGAAGTAGCTCTCATCATATCTTGACACTTATTCTAAATAGGGCAACATACATTTTATGTGTAGAAGTCTTAGTAGAATATTAATTTCCTTACCTTATGGTCAAGAAAAACCATTAGTCGTATTACTATATGTTGTTTCTTGCACACAATTAAGATTTCTCCCACTTGTGCATGATGCAACATTAAGCAAGTATACAAAACAACACGACAATCATTTGCTTGTATAGATAATATGACTATGTCAGATATAGAATATGAATTAAGTCAAGCTTAAATCATATCCTCATGAAAAGTGTATATAGAACAGGTTCAATTAATAAGTAATCTTGCATGATGACGTTATAGATAATGCTACAGAAAGCGACAAGTTATCATATAAAACAATATGCAGTGATTCGTACTAAATGAAAGAGTATCACACTTGGAAAGTAATAAATTATTTTTGGGCAGGCCAGAAATAATATGGGACAGCTATAAGTTTGACAAGCTCATAGCTCCCACTGAATCAGATAACATTACTAGAATGCCAACTTAGAAAATAAAAATGTATTACTCCCACTGAATTAGACAAACATTACAAGTGTTTTCCTATTGGTGAGAAGCAAATGACAATTTATTTTACTTTCCTTATCCTGAATATCTAAATATTATTGCTAATGTGAACAAGTAAGCAAGTACTTAGATATCCAAGGGAGTGTGTCAAGTTCTATGACATAAACGATGGACTAGCCATTTATGCTAATGTTAACTTGAAATTGGCATGCAATTCCTCCTTATTTGGACTACTTTGCCACAAGGGTGTAGTACCTTTATTTGGTTAAAGCAAACAACTAGGTTAACTATGCTAGTTATTGCTTTTACAATTTTACGGTAATATTTCAATTTCCTAATTAAAACTCATAAGATGTCTCGCTAATAACAAGACATTTATATTTAATAGCTATAAAAACACGTTATATAGTTATTAAAAACAAGTCTTTCAAGTTTCAAAGAGTTCAAAACCGAACAGGGGTAGTGAAACGTGTTTGAAAGTATAAGATTTAGTAACCATACTTAATTGTTTGACTTTTGCAAGGCAAAACAATTTCATGAGTATGTTTACTTATGAGTTTGATTAGAATTTGGGTTAAATTCAATCGTTCCTTTTATCCACTTTTCTAGCAAGGAAAATGAATAGGAATATGTCTCTATCTTTCTTACAAGGAAAGGAGACCCATTTTGTCCTTCAGTTTGCCTTTTCTAGGAAAAAGGACAAACCATTGTTTACAGTATATGTTGCAATATACAATTAGCAGTTAAGTTTAAATTTTAGTATTTTCGATAATTGATTCTTTTAGAAACTAACTACCCTTGTTTTAATAGATAAAACAATTAATTTACTAAAAGACTAAGACCCTCTTGAACTCCCACTCATCACGGTAGTGCTTACTACTCTGGTAATTCTTGTGGGTACAAGAGGTAGGCGGCGCGCGACAATTGCATTACAAGTGCAACTCTTAGATTTATGAGACTTATGGCACTAGAGTACAAGCTACTAGTGTCATGCATGTTTTGTCTCATCCTATGCCTCGGGCTCAAGGATCTCACCGCTTGACTCGATTAAGTCGTCCAATTAGAGAACGTGTGTAAATAACTCTAGGTCTCACGCCAGAGAATAAACATCTTGGGTCGCAATTCACTCACGTCCCACGAAGAGCAAAAGGCAAGTGCAAGTGTCCTCAAACTTGGATGGCATAAACTTAAATTTCAAATAGGGTATCACATAATTTTTGACAAAAGCATGTATCAAAAATTGTGTACAAAGATGCATGCATACATCTTTGTAACACAAGTTTGCAAAAAACAATTTTTCAACTTATTAGGTGTACTTTTATCACGGGCAAAGAATGGTCAAAAACCCTATATTGTACTCTGCATGAGTCAAAAGACCCAAGTTCTTCCAATAATTCCCTCATATGCCGAAGCATGTAGTGGGGCGGGAAAAGACCACACAAAACCCTAGATCTTGATTTGATCAAAGATCATTAATAAAAGCACAAAACTTTAGGTATCTTATAGTTAAAGTTTATTAAATCACACGATATCCAGCAAGCTATATCCTGGTAGCTTCGAGTAATGATCCACACCCTCAATAGCTTGATGGAACCCGTGAATTAATTAAATCATATTTCAATAGTTTATAGTCCGTTTAAGTGTAAAAAAAATTTCACACATAACACATAACTGGTCACAAGGAATTAAGTGTGTATATTAACAGACAATAATTAAATCTCACGATATCCAGCAAGCTATATCCTGGTAGCTTCGAGTAATGATCCACACCCTCAATTTAATTAAAAGCAAGTTTCGATATAAGTAATTAGTCTGTTTTTATTTCCAAAATCAACAGCATATATGTAAAACAGGTCACAAGGAATAAAACATATAAGCAATTAAAACAGACATAAGAGGGGTAAAAGGAGAAGACATACTCTAATGGAAAGCAGTAAAACAAGTAATGCTCCAAAACTCAAGAATGAGTCTTCCCCAATTGGAGAATCTAAGGCTCCCACAAGTTTTCGAGCTGGGTACCTTGTGGACCACGGACGTCATTACTAATGACCGCGTAAGCCTTAAGATTTGGAAAAGAAAAAGAAGAAGTACATGTTACAATAATCTTTTTAATTTTCCTAACCCCTTTTAAGTCTTATTAACCATTAATAATTAAACAAGATCAAGATTTAATTAAATGACAATAATGCATGTTATTGTCATAACAATTAATATATGTGTTTAATTTGCGTAGCAAGCGACTCTATGTGTAACCCATAACACCAAACGAGATGGCTCGTGATGCCACTGTAGGGATTTCATATTGATTAAACCATCAATACCACGAGTACGCAGCGGATGGATCTATGTTTAATGTTATGAATTAAAACACATAATTAAAACACATAATAAATACTAACCTCGAATCTATTGAAAAATAGATAACCACCAAGTCTTGACCTTGATCACG
Source organism: Artemisia tridentata subsp. tridentata (assembly GCA_021014915.2). Lineage (NCBI taxonomy): Eukaryota > Viridiplantae > Streptophyta > Magnoliopsida > Asterales > Asteraceae > Artemisia > Artemisia tridentata. The sequence goes on along the minus strand of CP139502.1, from coordinate 146,883,854 downwards.
AACACTCCAACGGATCTCGTATCACCACGAAACCCTAATCAACTATAGTGAGTTGATCTCTATCAAAAACTCACACTACACGTCTAACAAGAGCGTTAGGATGCTAGTTGTAATACCCAAAATCCTAAAACAGGTAAAAGACCAAAATGCCCCTACAATCTTAAACTTTGATTAATAAGCTTATAAAGTACCGAATGAATTCCAAACTTCGGGAGATGATTAAGATATGAAGTAAAATTATTTTTGCACACAATATGTACCGAAAATCCATTTAGAATATTAATAATATTATTAAGGCTTTATAATTAATTCAAAATCCATTTAAATGCTAAGAAAATTATGGAAATAATGCAAATTGATTTGGTCTTGATATGGGCCGTGTATAGAGTCAATTCCCCCTCCTAAAGTCATGGCATTATCACCCTATTTGATAACAAACTCTTTAAACCCTATTAAAACATACCGAGTGAAACAAAACACACACAAAAATTCATAGCGCCTTCATCCAAATTTCTGGAGCTCGTGGGGTATTTTTCTGGTGTTGTGCAATATCCAAGGAGGCTAGGAAAATTGGTCTTGGCATGGTGGAAGCTTTGGTTTGATCGCTAGGGTTTTTCTTGTTCGATAGGTCCATCCGATAGGTGTAATTTCTTTTCGACTCATCCACACGTTCATTCTTCAATTTGGTATTTTTCCTATGATCCTTATATCACTTATAACTCATATAAAATGATAAAGTCGATTCATGCAAGATTAAATGGGTCGTTCGAATTATAAATGTATAACACACGTTAAAAACCTAAAATATGCAATACGATTTTTCCAGGTGTTGTAATCAATTATTTTGGACCTTATATGAATCATAAGATCTGGGAAAAATGCTTTTATGATTTATAGAAGCCTATTTTGATCGTTGTGAATTTAAATGATTAAAACATACGTAAATTCTAATATATGCAATACAAATTTTCTGTGCATGAAACATATTTTATTTGGACTCTACATAATCTATATGATCTGGGAAAAATGAGTTTTAGATTAATCGAAGCTTGAATCAACCTTTGTGAATTATTTTAGAATCGGCTATAAATAAGGAAAAGGGTTAAAATGAGATAAACCCTAATCGAATGGACTAGGGTTTGTATTTTATTGATGGGATCTGAAAATTTAATGCATTTTAAGGTTTATTGATGGTGGTGTAATGATTTCTCAATTAGGGTTAGGGTTTGGTTATTTATTTGTGTTATACGGTTTGAGTTTAAAAAAGAAAGGGGTGTTTTGTAATTAATGAAACGTTTGGGCCATTTTTGTAAGATAATATGGACAAGGGGCAAGTCGTATAAAATATAAGATGAAGGTGTCTTATGTAAATTTTGTGAATTAAAGGAGTTAAATGGTATATTTCTTAATTATGTGATTCGAATAATAATTAATTAAACTAGAGGGGCTTATTTGTAAATTCTGGAAAACTTGTTGTAAATTCGTAAATTAAATATTGTGAAGGGTGTATTGTGTAATTTTGAATACATAAGGGCTTAACATGTAAATATGAATAAATTGGAAATCGAATTGAAATATATTAAAGAAAGGGACTAAATTTGTAAATAATAAAAAGGTGAGGATATAAATCGTACATGTATTAAATTAAAGGATATATTTTGTAATTTCATTAATTTGAGGGCTCGTTGTGTAAATATTAATATGTTAAGGATAAAATGTAAATTAATGAAATATAAGGTTTAAATTGTAAATTATGTAACTAAAGGTTATAAAATGTAAAATTGGTAAACTTGAGGGACTAGAATCGTTAACATGATAAAGTATGGATTCAAAATGGATTAATTGTAATACTTTCTTTTTAGACCTTTAACTTTGATATAATTACAATTAAAAACCCTATATTATGCAAAGTTGTCATAATTAACCCTAAACTATTGAAACTTGTTAAAATATACCCTATGTCCATAATATACTTATCTAATGACTTAACCTAATTTATAATGCCTTAATCTTTCTAATTTCGGAAACTTACTAAATTTGGAAACCTGCTAAAATAGAAAGTTACTTAAAATGGAAAGACAAGCTAAATAAAGTAATTAAGAACCTTTTGTAATACTCTTCTACTCCTTTAGGTGTGAAGAAGGAGAGGTCCTGATCCATCTCTGTGCTTTCTATCTTTTGTCTTTGTTTGCATTCGCGATAAGGTACAGATATTCTACCCTTTTTCAGTAAGGGTGTTTTCCCTCTTTTGGACTATTGATCATTGATTCGTATTAGGGTTTCCTAAGCCATTGCTATGCTCCCTACACTTTGATTTGTTCATTTGATTCGATTTGACCTGGAACCTTTGATACGAACCTTTGGCATTTTGAACCTTTGATATTTGGACTTTGATATTGATTTGATGACTTAGACTATTTGTACCTTTGTAATGATTTGGACCTTTGACCCTTCAGTTTGATACCCGAGCCAAAATTTGTTTCCTAGCCATGAAGGTAACATGGCCATGTCATTGATGCACCAATGGCATGACTCTAGTGTGTTTGAGTGATGTTACACACCGTCCCCATTTGCTACTACATGCGCGCTTTATTATTTATATTGGCCAGGATTATTTGTTTGGGGGGCGTATGGATGCATCCTAGATTTGTTTTGTTTCGAGGGATATATCATGATTAATATTTGATTTGATTTGGTGATTGATGCTGTGTGCAATACACGTCCTTCACATATATTTGAGAGGACTCCCCTCTATGGTTACTATTTGATTTGTTTGGGCTCGTGGTGGATTTCTGACCTACACTTTCATTTCTTACCTTGTATCCTTTGCTTATACCTTATGTCTTTTCCCAATGCACCATATTATTTCGTATTCGTTTCATTTGCTTTCGTTTCCGTTTATTATATATCTGTTCACTGGGCTTTTTAAGCTCAGCCGCATTTCCTTTTCCTGCGGCAGGTATCTAAGCTAGGAGCTGGGATTTGCTATGGGATGAGAGTAGAGCTTAGATGGAGTTTACCTTAGTTATCACCCTTTGTTTATGACATTTGTTTAGACTTGGTTTTCGTTCCATTATTTGTTTTCCTTTGGATTATTTATCATCATTTGGAACTTATGTATTTGGCTTAAGCCGTGTTGGCTTGACTTCTTTAATGCATTTTGTTTAAGACTTCCGCTGTGTATTATGTATGTATTCTTTGATTTGTCACCATAATGTGATACTTCTACCCTTGCCGGGTTGGGGTGTTACAATTATGGTATCAGAGCCCAGGCTGCGACCTGTAGTACATAAGCCATGGCCTGTGAATCATATGGACCCTAGGATTTGACCCTTAGGATTTAAGATTTGACTGGTGAGGATTTGGGTAGACATTAGGTTTCTGCTTTGTCTTCTCTTTCGTGCTTATTCTCCCCATTTTGCTAATCCTTTTTCGTGATCATTCAGATGGTGAATACGCGTTTTACCCAGTACACTGATGGACAGGATGGCCCTGATTTCGAGGCCATGATAGCCGCTGCGTTGGCTACTGCTCTTCCTCAGTTGGTGACCCAAATCACCAATGACATCAGAAATGGTGCGGGTTCATCAGGTGGTGGTGATGGCGGTGCTCCACCTGCTGGTATTCATGTTTGGATCGAAAGGTTCAATAAGCTCAAACCTCTTTCTTTCCGGTCTGCTGCCACTCCCACAGAGGCAGAGGATTGGATTACTCATATTGAGAAACTATTCAGGGTCTTGGGTTGTGCGGATGAATTCAAGACGCGTTTGGCTACGTTTAAACTGGAGGGCGATGCGCTGAGTTGGTGGACAGCGTATGTTCAGTCACAGGAAGAGGATTTCGCTGATACTTGTTCATGGGAGGATTTTTGTGTCATATTTTATAAGCAGTATATTCCGTTGTCTGAGCAGCAGAGGTACGAACGTGAGTATGGGACTATTCGTCAGTTGGATCGAGAGTCGTCTGGGGAATTCATGCGGAGGTTCATGAGGTTGGCTAGTTTTGTTGGACCAGAGGTTACGGGTAATGCTCATCGTCAGGCTAAGCACTTTAAATGGGCATTGAAGAAGTGGGTATTGGATCGTAGTGTGAACACTGAGTATGAGGATGTTGCTTCAGTTGCGGACGCGGCCCGTAACATTGAGTTGTTGCATGCTGATGGGGGTTGGAATAAGAGAGACAGGGATGGTAATCGTGTGAACTTCAGGGAGCAGGGTCGTCAGGACCCGAGTCAGGATCATAGGGGTCGTCAGGACCAGGGACATGAGCAGAAGAGTCGTCAGGATCGGGATTCTTATCAGAGGCGTCAGGATTTCAGGAGCCATGATCAGCGGGGTTCTGGTATGAGTGGGAATAGCAACCCACGTCAGTTTCGTGATCAGCAGACTCGGGGTTCTCAGCCGAGTCATCATTCGGGTTCTTCAGGGCAGAAGAGACCTATTGAGGCTTTACCTCCTCCTCCTCTTTGTTCCACTTGTGGAAAGCCTCATCCGGGGGTTTGTCACAAGGCCACTGGTGGTTGTTTCACGTGCGGGTCTCTTTCTCATAAGGTGAAGGACTGTCCTCAGGGGAGGCATATTACACCGGCAAACCCGGCTAGGCCAGCTCCCACTATGGGTCGGGTTTATACTACTACTCGTGATAAGGCGGCGAGCACATCAGGTACCATTACCGGTTTTCTTTACATTTGTGATCATGCTGTCTTTGTATTATTTGATACCGGTGCCACACATTCCATAATATCTACTTCATTTGCAAAGAAACTTAATGTAACCCCAACACCATTAATTAACCTTATATCCATCTCTACACCCATGAAAACCCAAGTAATCATTGATCATGAATTTGTGAACTGTCCCATACGTTTTGATGATTGTGTTCGTCCCGCAAATTTGCTTCCCATTGATATGATTGACTTTGACGTGATTTTGGGCATGGACTGGTTAGCTTCTCATCGAGCTACCATTGATTGTCATGCCAGAAATGTGATCTTTGGCAATGTGCATCATCCTGAGTTTGTCTATCATGGTTCGCAACCTCTTAAGTCAGTTAAGATCATCTCGGCTATGAAAGCCAGAACTTTGATTTCGCATGGTTGCCTTGGTTTTCTGGCATCCATTAAAGATACCTCTTTGGATACTCCGAGCATTGATAGTCTCCCTATTGTGCGTGATTTTGCCGATGTGTTTCCCGATGAGCTTCCTGGTATTCCTCCTGCTAGGGAAGTCGAGTTTGGCATTGATCTTATTCCAGGTGCCGAACCTATCTCCAAAGCTCCTTATCGTATGGCGCCCATTGAATTAAAAGAGTTGAAAGAGCAGTTACAGGAACTATTGGAGAACGGTTTCATTCGACCCAGTGTTTCTCCCTGGGGTGCGCCTGTTTTGTTCGTAAAGAAGAAGGATGGAAGCATGCGTCTCTGTATTGATTATCGTGAGCTTAACCGTATCACGATCCGTAACCGTTATCCCCTTCCGCGCATTGACGATTTGTTTGACCAGTTGCAAGGGGCGAAGCATTTTTCGAAAATTGATTTGAGGTCAGGTTATCACCAGCTCCGGGTGAGGGAGCAGGATGTTCCCAAAACTGCCTTTCGCACTCGTTATGGTCACTATGAATTTCTGGTTATGCCTTTCGGTTTGACCAACGCTCCTGCTGTTTTTATGGATCTTATGAACCGAGTATTCCGCGAGTATCTTGATAAGTTCGTTATTGTTTTCATTGACGACATCCTTGTTTATTCGAAATCTGAGGAGGAGCATGAGCAGCATCTTCGGATTGTTTTGGAGATTCTTAGGCAGCAGAAATTGTATGCCAAATTTTCTAAGTGCGAGTTTTGGTTGAGCCAAGTTGCTTTCCTTGGTCACATTGTATCTGCTGATGGTATCACCATGGATCCATCAAAAGTTGAGGCTATCACCAAGTGGCCGAGACCTACCACTGTGACCGAAGTGAGGAGTTTTCTGGGGCTTGCTGGCTATTACAGACGTTTTGTTGAGGGATTCTCGCGTTTGGCTTTGCCATTAACGCAACTGATGAGGAAAGGGGAGAAGTTTGTTTGGACTGAGGAGCGGGAGAATAGTTTTGAGGAGCTGAAGAAGCGTTTGGTATCCGCGCCTATTTTGACTCTTCCATCTGGTTCGGGTGGTTATCAGATCTATAGCGACGCGTCAAAGAAAGGTTTGGGTTGCGTCCTTATGCAGCATGGAAAAGTTATTGCCTATGCTTCGAGGCAATTGAAACCTTATGAGGAGAACTATCCGACTCATGATTTAGAGTTGGCTGCTGTTGTTTTCGCGTTAAAAATCTGGCGGCATTATTTGTATGGTGAGTCGTGTGATATCTTCACTGACCACAAGAGCCTTAAGTATATCTTCACCCAGAAGGAACTTAATATGAGGCAGAGATGGTGGTTAGAACTTCTGAAGGATTACAACACTAATATTTAGTATCATCCGGGTAAAGCCAATGTAGTGGCTGATGCTCTTAGTCGGAAGTCCGGCATGATAGCGAATCTTAATTTTGAGCCTCGGATTCTTAATGACTTGGAGATTCTTGATGTTGAGTTTTGTATTCGGGGTTGTGACGGATTTTGGGCTAGCCTTAAGGTTGAGTCCAATCTCATCCTACGGATTAAGGAAGCTCAGAAGGAGGATGGCGAACTTTGGTCTGTGGTTCAGAATGTTGAGGAGGATAAGCAGACAGAGTTCACTGTAGACGATTTTGGTGTGGTATGGTTTGAAGATCGGCTTTGTGTTCCTAATGATTTCGAGCTTCGCGAGGCTATTCTTTCGGAGGCTCATAGTTCCCCGTTCACTATTCATCCTGGTTCCACCAAGATGTACAGGGACCTTAAGCAACATTTCTGGTGGAGTGGTATGAAGCATGATGTGGCTTCTTTCGTGTCTAAGTGTATGACTTGTCAACAAGTCAAGATCGAGCATCAGAGGGCTAGTGGTTTGTTGCAGCCGTTAGAGATTCCGACATGGAAGTGGGAGGAGATTTCTATGGATTTCGTATCGGGGTTGCCTTTGACTCGTAGAAGACATGATGCGATCTGGGTAGTCGTTGATCGGCTAACTAAATCTACTCATTTCTTACCGATCCGTATGACCTATGGTATTAGTAAATTGGCGGAGATCTTTCAGCAGGAGATCGTTAGACTTCATGGTATGCCGTCAGCTATTGTTTCAGATAGAGATCCACGGTTTACTTCTCGTTTTTGGAAAGGGTTGCATAATGCTTGGGGTGCACGTCTTAAGTTTAGCACGGCTTTTCATCCGCAGACGGATGGTCAGTCAGAAAGGACCATCCAGACTTTGGAGGACATGTTGAGGGCATGTGCTTTAGAGTGGACTGGGAGTTGGGACGAGTATTTATGTTTAGTGGAATTTGCGTATAACAACAGTTGGCATGCAAGTATCCGCATGGCTCCTTTCGAGATGTTGTATGGGCGCAAGTGTAGAGCGCCGGTTTGTTGGAACGAGGTAGGTGAGCGTATTATTGAGGGTCCCGAGTTGGTTCAGATCACTAATGAGAAGGTGGAAGTTGCTAGGGAAAAGTTGAAGGAGGCTCGTGCTCGTCAGAAGAGTTATGCTGATAAGCATCGTCGCGACTTGGAGTTTCGTGTTGGTGACCGGGTGTTCCTTAAAGTTTCGCCGTTTCGTGGGGTTAAACGTTTTGGGATCAAGGGCAAGCTTAGTCCTCGATTCATCGGACCTTTTGAGATTCTCGATCGTATTGGAGAGGTTTCTTACCGTTTGGCTCTTCCGCCTCAGTTATCGCATGTTCATAATGTTTTCCATGTATCTCTTCTGAGGGGATACAATTATCATCCTTTGCATGTGGTATCTTACCCACTTGATCAGATTCAGCCAGACATGTCTTTGTCTGAAGAGCCGGAGGCTATTTTGGACCGGCAAGCGCGGGTCATGAGAAATAAAGTCATTCCGTTCGTAAAGATTCTTTGGAAGAATCACCCAGAGCGCGAGGCTACCTGGGAAACTGAGGAATCGATACGAGCTAGTTATCCACATTTCGTATTCTGATCTGGTATGTCTTTGTTTTGTTTCCGTTCCTTTTCATTTCTACTTCTTTACAAATTTCGAGGCCGAAATTTTTCTTTTAGAGGGGAAGAAGTTGTAATACCCAAAATCCTAAAACAGGTAAAAGACCTAAATGCCCCTACAATCTTAAACTTTGATTAATAAGCTTATAAAGTACCTAATGAATTCCAAACTTCGGGAGATGATTAAGATATGAAGTAAAATTCTTTCCACTACCACATTTGACATTTTGTGAAGTACCAAAATTATTTTTGCACACAATATGTACCGAAAATCCATTTAGAATATTAATAATATTATTAAGACTTTATAATTAATTCAAAATCCATTTAAATGCTAAGAAAATTATGGAAATAATGCAAATTGATTTGGTCTTGATATGGGCCGTGTATAGAGTCAATTCCCCCTCCTAAAGTCACGGCATTATCACCCTATTTGATAACAAACTCTTTAAACCCTATTAAAACATACCGAGTGAAACAAAACACACACAAAAATTCATAGCGCCTTCATCCGAATTTCTGGAGCTCGTGGGGTATTTTTCTGGTGTTGTGCAACATCCAAGGAGGCTAGGAAAATTGGTCTTGGCGTGGTGGAAGCTTTGGTTTCATCGCTAGGGTTTTTCTTGCTCGATAGGTCCATCCGATAGGTGTAATTTCTTTTTGACTCATCCACATGTTCATTCTTCAATTTGGTATTTTTCCTATGATCCTTATATCTCTTATAACTCATATAAAATGATAAAGTCGATTCATGCAAGATTAAATGGGTCGTTCGAATTATAAATGTATAACACACGTTAAAAACCTAAAATATGCAATACGATTTTTCCAGGTGTTGTAATCAATTATTTTGGACCTTATATGAATCATAAGATCTGGGAAAAATGCTTGTACGATTTATAGAAGCCTATTTTGATCGTTGTGAATTTAAATGGTTAAAACATACGTAAATTCTAATATATGCAATACAAATTTTCTGGGCATGAAACATATTTTATTTGGACTCTACATAATCTATATGATCTGGGAAAAATGAGTTTTAGATTAATCGAAGCTTGAATCAACCTTTGTGAATTATTTTAGAATCGGCTATAAATAAAGAAAAGGGTTAAAATGAGATAAACCCTAATCGAATGGACTAGGGTTTGTATTTTATTGATGGGATCTGAACATTTAATGCATTTTAAGGTTTATTGATGGTGGTGTAATGATTTCTCAATTAGGGTTAGGGTTTGGTTATTTATTTGTGTTATACGGTTTGTGTTTAAAAGAGAAAGGGGTGTTTTGTAATTAATGAAACGTTTGGGCCATTTTTGTAAGATAATATGGACAAGGGGCAAGTCGTATAAAATATAAGATGAAGGTGTCTTATGTAAATTTTGTGAATTAAAGGAGTTAAATGGTATATTTCTTAATTATGTGATTCGAATAATAATTAATTAAACTAGAGGGGCTTATTTGTAAATTCTGGAAAACTTGTTGTAAATTCGTAAATTAAATATTGTGAAGGGTGTATTGTGTAATTTTGAATACATAAGGGCTTAATATGTAAATATGAATAAATTGGAAATCGAATTGAAATATATTAAAGAAAGGGACTAAATTTGTAAATAATAAAAAGGTGAGGATATAAATCGTACATGTATTAAATTAAAGGATATATTTTGTAATTTCATTAATTTGAGGGCTCGTTGTGTAAATATTAATATGTTAAGGATAAAATGTAAATTAATGAAATATAAGGTTTAAATTGTAAATTATGTAACTAAAGGTTATAAAATGTAAAATTGGTAAACTTGAGGGACTAGAATCGTTAACATGATAAAGTATGGATTCAAAATGGATTAATTGTAATACTTTCCTTTTAGACCTTTAACTTTGATATAATTACAATTAAAAACCCTATATTATGCAAAGTTGTCATAATTAACCCTAAACTATTGAAACTTGTTAAAATATACCCTATGTCCATAATATACTTATCTAATGACTTAACCTAATTTATAATGCCTTAATCTTTCTAATTTCGGAAACTTACTAAATTTGGAAACCTGCTAAAAATAGAAAGTTACTTAAAATGGAAAGACAAGCTAAATAAAGTAATTAAGAACCTTTTGTAATACTCTTCTACTCCTTTAGGTGTGAAGAAGGAGAGGTCCTGATCCATCTCTGTGCTTTCTATCTTTTGTCTTTGTTTGCATTCGCGATAAGGTACAGATATTCTACCCTTTTTCAGTAAGGGTGTTTTTCCCTCTTTTGGACTATTGATCATTGATTCGTATTAGGGTTTCCTAAGCCATTGCTATGCTCCCTACACTTTGATTTGTTCATTTGATTCGATTTGACCTGGAACCTTTGATATGAACCTTTGGCATTTTGAACCTTTGATATTTGGACTTTGATATTGATTTGATGACTTAGACTATTTGAACCTTTGTAATGATTTGGACCTTTGACCCTTCAGTTTGATACCGAGCCAAAATTTCTTTCCTAGCCATGAAGGTAACATGGCCATGTCATTGATGCACCAATGGCATGACTCTAGTGTGTTTGAGTGATGTTACACACCGTCCCCATTTGCTACTACATGCGCGCTTTATTATTTATATTGGCCAGGATTATTTGTTTGGGGGGCGTATGGATGCATCCTAGATTTGTTTTGTTTCGAGGGATATATCATGATTAATATTTGATTTGATTTGGTGATTGATGCTGTGTGCAATACACGTCCTTCACATATATTTGAGAGGACTCCCCTCTATGGTTACTATTTGATTTGTTTGGGCTCGTGGTGGATTTCTGACCTACACTTTCATTTCTTACCTTGTATCCTTTGCTTATACCTTATGTCTTTTCCCAATGCACCATATTATTTCGTATTCGTTTCATTTGCTTTCGTTTCCGTTTATTATATATCTGTTCACTGGGCTTTTTAAGCTCAGCCGCATTTCCTTTTCCTGCGGCAGGTATCTAAGCTAGGAGCTGGGATTTGCTATGGGATGAGAGTAGAGCTTAGATGGAGTTTACCTTAGTTATCACCCTTTTGTTTATGACATTTGTTTAGACTTGGTTTTCGTTCCATTATTTGTTTTCCTTTGGATTATTTATCATCATTTGGAACTTATGTATTTGGCTTAAGCCGTGTTGGCTTGACTTCTTTAATGCATTTTGTTTAAGACTTCCGCTGTGTATTATGTATGTATGCTTTGATTTGTCACCATAATGTGATACTTCTACCCTTGCCGGGTTGGGGTGTTACACTAGTGCTTACTTCACGTATACAACCAAACAAACTTGTGTTCTTGTTGTAGCTTAAACATGATCCGAATACTCAAAAGATATATATTCGAATCGTTATATAAGAAGAAAGCAGAAAACAAAATAAAACAAGAATATAATTCTTGTTAATAGGCTTGACAAGTTTGAATATTTCAAACCAAAACAATACATGTTCTCTGCCGATTGGATGGATAAAGGAAAAAACACTTTTGTACGTAGGGTATAATCTTTTAAGATTGTGTCGTGTGTTTTAATGAGGCCAAGGGGTGTTTATATAGCACCCCAACTTGTCCAACAAGTCATTATTATTCACTCCATTAATTTGCCACAACCGACACATAGCCCCCTCCTAGAACCTTCCCATAACTGGCCACATTGGAAGGAAGTCCGGGAGTTTCGTTTTCCGACATCCAAGTCCCTCTCTTTTATATTTAACATATATTTAAATTAGTTAAAGCGTCTAACGATTTAAACTAATAACCATTAAATTATTTCGTGAAATATATTAATTATAATTAATAGTATACATTAAACATATTAATTATATTTAATAAACGCTCTCTAAATATATACGTGTGTGCCCCGATAGGCTCACGTAATTTCTAGCCGTATAACCTATTGATTTACGAACGCATAACCAATTGCGTCATGATCTTTACCACCCATCATACGTGTACCAAATTGCCCATTCGGCTGAAGAAGGTTTATGTTGTTACTACCAACATAATTTTGGGCCATGCCGATAATGGTACCGACTAGACTCGCCTCACCATGATGATTAGGAGAGTGCTCAAACACATAAGCACTGAATTGAGCAACTTCATTTTCCTGAATAATGGGCTTCTTGAAAGCATAGAATAGGATCTTTCTTTGGGCAGGTTTCAACCCATCCACCATTGATGGGATTGATCTTTGGACATCAGCCGCTACATATTGCTTGAAGTCTATGTTGATGAATTCGGAGTATCGAATACATGTCTCCTTTGGGTCACAATAAGGATACGGCTTAGGTCTTTTAAGCCACCGGTTTATCACCTCAATCTTCCTACTGAAGGCCATCTCAATTGAATCACCATCATGGTCGTCAAGCCAAACAAAGTCCTTAATGTGCTTATTATAATACTCTGCTCCTTCACTTTCAATAGTTTCCGGCCCCTTATAGTAGTTTATTTTATATTCTGTTGCTTTTTTTCCCTTTTTTTTCTCCCACGCCTCATACTCGGGCATTGTATAGAACGTACGCACTTCATTAGTCTTCTTCTTAACGGCCTGAACAATTGGTGTTATGAACACACGCATATATAAAGTCTTTCACTTCTAGTAAAGATGGCCAGAAGTAGTGAAGAAAGTTGATCAATAGCCCTATGATGTGTAAACCATCATCATCCTTATTAGCCATAATCATCAAGTGTCCATATCTCAATCCATTAACACTTTCATAAATTTTACCAGCTTGGAGGCCAAGAATCTTCATAATGTTTTGAATTTCAACATTTTTCTGCAATTGTTCAGTAGTTGCTTCCCTTACATTGAGCAACTTACCTTTTAAAGGTAACACACCATATTTATTTTGGCCCATAAAAGATGATCTTCTATCAAAATATTTGGCAGAATCTCCTTCTGTCAGAATTAATGAGCAGGATTCGGAATCAGGTGAACCAGAAAAGTTAGCATCTTCCAGATTAGGAATATCAAGATTCTCTACATTACTGTTCAACAGTTCTGCAACTTCGTGGTCGGATGTTGGAGGCGGGGGTGTAGAAGGATTTGGTGGAACGTTATCATCGGCCATAGGTGCCGATTTGTTTTGGTTAGGGTTTGGCTTCATTGTTTGCTTCATGATACAATGATGACAGGTAGAAGTATTATATTACAATAAAATGATAAAGTATAATCAAAATATTATTTACTCAAGCCCAAAATATAATATTTTTGGAATGAAAATATACGGAAAAAAACAACCCAAAAAGTGCTAGAAACACCTATGAGATGTCAATGCAATAACCATAAGACCCCGTAACCCACGTCCCAACCCTCTAGGAATCTCCAATGTTTGCAAACAATGGATCCCTTGTTTTATTAGTGGTGCGTGAGTGTATCCATTCTTTTATTTACTTTTTTCTAACATGAGAGGGTAACTTTCTTCGAAGGAGTAAACACATACAACCCACATTTTCTTTTTACGAGATGAAAAAAAAAAAAAAAAAAAAAAAAAAAAAAAGTTCTCTTTGGTCACAAAATTCATATTCAAGTTACTAAATAGTTTTGTCAAATAATAAGTATACACCGTTAATTTATAACCAATCAAAACATTTCCTTCTTTGACTGGTTAACCAATTAACTAGAAAATGAACACCCTATAACTTTGCGAAGAGAAATGTTGGTTTGACCGACGAGCTACGTGACCATCTTTGTCACTATATTGAATCTCCTCTAGAAAATGATCACCCTATAACTTTGCGAAGAGAAATGTTGGTTTGAACGACGAGCTAGGTGACCATCTTTGTCACTATATTGAATCTCCTCATCTCTGTCTCCCTTTTTTTGTCTTCGGTTATTACCGTTTGACAACACTTGGCCAAATTTAAATTTGTTTGAAAACAATACAAACAAGGTGACGTTCATTCGAGTATTATATAATACGGTAATTGTTCATTCCTAAAACTGTGTGTTACTTTTAAAGTGAACAATTATTTTGAGACCAAATAAATATGTGTATGTTTTACACTACTACAAAAAAGGGCATAGAGCCCGGTTGAAAATGGTCATAGAGCCCGGTTTTCCATACGGGCTCAAAGGGGAGGGGACTCTATTCGAAGTGCATATAGAGCCCGGTTTGAAAGACGGGCTCTATTACCTGTTATAGAGCCCGGTTTTCTATCAAATAACATGGCTCTATGTGAAACAAAAAAAAAAAAAAAAAAAATCCTTCACGCCATGAATTCAAATTCCTTTAAGATGAACACTGTTATAAAAGACATTGAATAATATTACAACTGACTTTCTATTGATACATTGGGATTAATCTTGCGACTACTCTTGCAAACAACACATTTGAAAAAGCTACAAGGTAACTTAATTGATTACTTGAACGAAAATGAAAGTGAATATTACACCATTGCGTGAAGTCTTGTACTCTTGTTATTATGCATTGCCTTCGAGTAACCTGGCCAAAAGAGATGGGGTTTGATGAAGTTGATGACGTTCTAAATCTCTCTTTATAGTTGAGTATCGCACCATATGAAAAATAGTAAACAAGTCTTGACTTTGCCCATCCTAGTACACGCTCTAAACTACAAAAGTAATAAGCAAAACACCACATCGACCACCTGCAGAAACTAAAACAAAAATAAATTACCTTATGCTCTTTGAAGTCACCGTCTTTTTTCACTAGAAACTAAAACAAACATAATTTACCTTCAAATGAATCTATGTTGCTCATCGCACTCATCATTGCAAAATCTGTATCAATAAAAATTATTGACTTCGTGATTTATTGTTTTGCCCATGTAACCTTCTGACCATGTAACCCACAAGCTTCATTGCTTTAGTGACTTATTGTTTCGCCCGCTTATGCAACTCATCAAATAAATTTTAACCAGAAAACTACAAACCAAACAAAATTCCAAAGTCTAAAACTAAAATGTCATACCGCAACTTCAATTCTAGTAAGAAATAGCTTCTGAGATATAATGCTATGATAATCATTACCGTAATTCCCAGCCTATCTTCAATATACTTGCATGATTCTCGCAAGCTGCCAACATAAAGGAAAAATAAGTGAGAAACAAAATGTTTGTAATTACTTTTAAACAGTGTCATCAGGTAGCCGAATATTAGATAACACTCACTTTGTATCCACTAAATAGAGATGTCGGGTAAATCTTATTTTTAACAATATCGTTTGCTCTCTTCTGAATCCACTTATTACAAATGTGGTGTGAATCTGTATCCTCTCCAGAATTAGACATGGAACAAAACAATATGTATTAACTTGAAACTAATAATACCTTGAGTAACTCAGCTGCTATAATGACTACAGAAGTTGTGCCATCTCCTACTTATCTATCTTGAAGCTCAGCCAACTCTACAAGAACCTATATGACCACAAGTTACAATAAAACCAACATAGTAATAGACAACAAGCAAGAATCTTAGAAATAGAGCATAAACAGAAGGACACTAGGTACAAATTTCCATGGGTCACCTTGGCAGCCGGATGCTCAACGTCTAACATCTTGAGAATTGTAGCACCATCATTTGTAGATAGTACCTATTCATTATCAAACTACAAACCAAACAAAATTGATAAAACTCTCACTTATACCCATTTAAAGTCTTAAACTTGTAAATTTTAGTTCAAGATGCAAGATGTAGACACAAGGATATTACAACTAAAATTGAAAATTAAAACCTTAACTTTCAAAAAAAAATGCAAACTTGAACCAAAATACACTAATTTCACAAATAATTGCTAGTGTGAGGTCATATAACTATATAAGAACCAATTATACAAACTGTTGTGAATGTGTACTCACCATGGATCCAGAAGCTTTAAGGAAGTAGTTTAAACCTGAACTAAAAAAACTCAAGTTACATTCATATCAAACCCCAAGAAAGAACCCTAGTTTGAGGTTTAATTAATATATGAAATTAGCCCCAAGAACATCGAGTTGATAAATAAAACTAATGTTGGATGATGTTTACATACCTGATTAGTGCTCGACTTTGAAAAATTCGTGAAGAAGATGGATGAGTCAAAACACCAGATCTATTTTGGAGGAAAGTGTTTGAGGCTGCAAGTGTGTTACTTTTAAAGTGAACAATTATTTTGAGACCAAATAAATATGTGTATGTTTTAGGACTATTATTAGTGGATACATTAGTGTTAGCTAATTACTTGTATTTATGGCATAACAAGTAATGCAAAGTAGGATCTTGCAAACAAGAGTTAGCCGGCTGCAAACAAGGCACCCATATAGTATATTTTTGGAGGAAGAGTGTCTCGTTTATGGCTCGTTGATGTCGTTTTTAGCAATGTTACTATTCGTGACACAATAAGATATCACAAGAAAAGGCAAAAGAAAGACAAAAAAAAAAAAAAAAGGTATGAGAAAGAAGTAGAAGAAGAAGGTCAACGATGTAAATTTTGGTAAAGTGGCTTTATTATTACATGCTTAAAAAATGAGAAAAATACATAATTAATAGCATGCGCCAAGAGTGCGTTATATGGAAAACCATCACCTATGGCTGTAAGCCATGACTCCACTAGTCGTGCTATATATAGGCATACATGCCATGGTGATGGCTCACACCACCTTTTTTTTTGGATGTGTTTGTGTTTATATTTGTTATTTTGCTGGTCTCGATGTATTATGTTAAGGGAGCGTTCTAGTTTATATTTGTTATTTTGTGGGTCTTAAGGGAGACTGTTTAACATTGTTGAATTTGTGTTATCAGTAAAAACTTCAGGTGGCAACAATTTTTTGCTATAGAACATACCTATAACTCGGAACCTCACCTTGTGGTCTAAAAAAACTTTCCACTTAATCTGTACTGCGCGTTGCTAGCACCACCGCCACACTAGAGATGGAAAAGCGAACCGGTTCCTGAACCGGAGCCGGACAATTATCCGAATTCGAATCCGGTCAACGCCGGTTCCTACAAGATCCGGTCCGGTTCCTCCACGATCCGGTAGTTCCTGTCCGGTTCTATATTTCTGGCACCAAAACCGGTTCGGAACTGGATATTTCATCACTGGTTCGAGATCCGGTTCTTGGGAACCGGATCCGAACCGGATCTAACGTTATTATCTCCTTTTCCAGCAAAATTGAAGGCAGTAGCAGGTCTAGCAGCAGAGTAGCAGCAGGTGGATGTTGGGCTGCCATTTTGCCCCTTTTTTGTCAAATTTATCACCATTTTAACCTCCTAATCTTTCCTATAAATACGAATGTTAATTTTGGTTGAATCACAATAATCAAACACACTAAAAACACTCAAAAAAACACTCATAAACTTGATCAAAAACACTCACGATGTCTAGAAACCGAGCTTCTCAAAACTCAACAACAAATACCGATAATCCCACCGCTCAAGGTTCTGCTAATGAACCGATTGAAGTTAGGATTATACCAACAACCCGAAACAAAGAAATTTGGTGTAATTACGACTTGGTTGAGTTCTCGGATGGATCAAGAAAGGCAAAATGTAAAGCTTGTCACACTTATATCCGATCCGACGGGAACTCAACGTTGAGGAAGCACACGAATGTACATTGTAAAGCAATAAAAGGCGCTTTGGGATCGGAACAAACTACTATGGGACGAGATAGAAGCATTTTTGTGTATGACGAGAGGGCGCTTCGTCAAGATTTAGCGCACTTTGTGATTCAAAAGGGTTTGCCGTACAACCACTTCGACAACCCTCGGTTAATGAAGTTGATTCAAAAAAGGCTTCAACCACGATTGTAACACCCCAACCCGACAAGGGTAGAAGCATCACATCATGGTGACAAATCAAAGCATACATAATACACAGCGGAAGCCATGAACCAAAATCAATAAGAAAATCAAGCCAACACGGCTTAAACCAAATTACATGAGTTCAAAAGATAATGATAAACCAAGGGAATAAACAAAAGAAACAGAATCCCGAAACAAATGTCATAATATAAGGGTGGTAACTAAGGTAGGTCTCCAAAACAATCTCTACTCTCATCCCAAAGCAATCCCAGCTCCTAGCTTAGATACCTGCCGCATGGAAAAAGAAATGCGGCTGAGCTACGAGAGCTCAGTGAACAGATACATATACAAAGTAATAATAACGAAACAGAAATAAGATATGGTATAATAGGAAATGTCATAAGGTACAAACAATAAGAAGGAAAAGGAACAATATAGGATAGTAATCCACCACGAGCCCAGACAGATCAGATAATCATATACAGTAACCATAGAGGAGCGACCTCTCAGATATGTGAAGGGCATGTATCGCACACAGTACCAATCACCAGACAATATCAAATCATATATATAGATAATCCACTAAACAAATAACAGATCTAGGATGCATCCATACGCCCCTACCCAATCACATGCAGACCAAAACAAAGGGACGGTGTGTAACATCACTCCAACACACTAGAGTCACGCCATCGGTGCATCAATGACATGGCCATGTTACCTTCATGGCTAGGGTCACAAATTTTGGCTCGGGTATCAAACTAAGAGTCATGTGTCAAATCAAATCAGAAGGTCATATCCAAAGGTCCAATACAGATAGTTCATAACAGATGGTTCATATCAAATCATTTCAGAAATAGTATCAAAGGTCCAAATCAGAGTTTAACAGATCAAAGTATACAAAACAAAGGTCATATCGAAGGTTCACAACAAAGGGAAACATAGCAATGGCTTTGGGAAAACTTAACGAATCAGAAATCAAATCATGTCAAGGGAATAAGACACCCTTACTGAAAAAGGGCAGAGTATCTGTACCTTATTCAAATGCAAGCACAAAAGAACAAAAGCAGAAAGCACTGAGATAGATCAGGACCTCTCCCTATCCACACCTAGAGAAAGTAGAAGACAAAATTACTAAGGGGTTCAAGTTCAGATTACCATCTTTAGTTATCTTTCCATTTTAAGAACTTTCCAGATTTAGTAACTTCTATTTTAGCAGGTTTCCCGAATCAGTAAGCTTCCATATTTAGCAATATTCAAATGATTAAGTTAAGTCATTAATTAGCTTATTTTGGACATAATATTCATTTTAACAAGTTATACCAATTTAGGGTTAAATATGACAAGTTTTCATAGTTTAGGGTTATTAATGTAAATGTACCAAAGTTAAAGGTTTAAAGTAGAAATATCATAATTATACCATCCAATTACTTATGTTTTCCAGAATTACTCATTTACCCTTCTAGTTTCATAATTTACGATTTACACCCCTTTAATTAATTAATTTACAAATTAAACCTTATAATTATTACAATTTAACCATTATCATATTCACATTACACATCAAGCCCTTCTATTTCATCAATTTACAGAAAATAACCTTTAATACTAATCATGTTACAACAACCCCTCATAGTTTCGGTATTTACAGAACTAGTCCTTATACTTATTAAAATGCAAATTCGAATTATATATTAACCATAATTACACAATAAACCCTCAAGTGTCCAATTTTACATATTATACCCTCATTACCTTTATTTATACGACACACCCCCAAGTTTTCAGAATTTACAATTTAGTCCCTCTAATTTATTTATTTTATAAATCGAATGTACATAATTAACAAATTACATTTTAATTCCAAAACTTTCATATTTTACGAATAGCACCCTCAAGTTATATTTTATTCATATTTCCCTTGATCTATAGAGTATTACAAAAATGACCCACGAGTTTCAAAAATTACAAAACGTCCCCTTAACTATTTATTTAGTAATCAGTAAACACATTTTATTCCCAAAATCAAACCCTAATTATCCAAATCCTCTAGAAATCATTACAATATCATTAAACTTCATTAAAAGTCCAGATCTAACCATATAAACCCTAATTCGAATTGGTCTTAGGGTTTTCACAATTTCTCCTTTATTTCCATTAAATCCGATTACACATAAATTCGACAATGATGATTTTAAGCTTCAATAATTTGAACAGACATTTTTGTGATGATATATGGTGTATTTAGAAGCCACGAAAAATATACAAAAGGTCCAGAAAAATCGCATAGATTTTATATAGTGTTTTTACGTTTTTAGGTTTTCGATTACAATAATTATCATACGATCAAAATACGATGCATGGCTCGATTCCATCATTGTTTACATGTTATATGGGATGTGAAGAGTGCTAGAAAAATACCAGAAATATTTTAGAATGAAAGGATGAATCGTTGTGATTTTATGCTACACGGTTTAAAGCCTCGACACCAAGAAAATGCCACGACCAAACGAACAATCCACAAACATTGTAGACATTTTTCCCAGGTCATAACCAATATAAGGAACATAAGAAAAATGATGAACGAATTTTAGAAGAGTCGAATGAATTATTAGAGATTAATACCTCTCGGGTGATTAGCGACACAAACAAATCCACCACGTTCGAACCAAGCAAGCCACGAACCAAAACTTATTTTTATTAACTCCCTAGGATGATGAAAAATAGCAGAAAAATGCCTTTCGAATTTTAGGAGGCCGGATGAAGGAGAAAATAATTTGTGTGTGTGTGATATTGTTAATCGGTAATGTGATAATAGGGTTTTTTAATTATGTTTGTTATAAATAAATGGAAAGAACCGAAATAGGGGGGGGGGGGATGGCTGGCATAATTCACGGACATATTGACCCAAATTAATTTGATTGATTTGTTTCCAAACTTTTGCAATTTAAATCATTTTAAATCAATTACAATAATACAAATAATAATTAAAATATTCGGTTAATATATACATTGTGTAATTATAATTCTGTTACTTCCCAAAATGTCAAATGTAGTATTAGAAATAATTTTACTTCATATCTTGATCATCTCCCGAAGTTTGGAATTTATTTGGTATCTTTTAAGCTTATTATTCAAAGTTTGAGATTGTAAGGGCATTTTGGTCTTTTTACCACGTTTCAGATTTTTAGGTGTTACAACGATACACTCACATAAGTCGTCAAACTCTTAAACGTGATTGTATTAAATCTTGGCATAAAGTTAAAAAGGAATTAATACTTGGTTTTGATGCTTTAAAAACTAGTGTAAACTTAACAACCGATGTTTGGTCGGCGGGTCATGGTTTCCCCGGTTCGTACATTTGTGTTACCGCACATTGGGTTGATCCCGTTACTTAACAAATGATGAAACGTACGATTGGTTTTGAAATCTTTGCATATCTGCACACGGGTGAAAATTTAAGTATTATGTTGAGGACCATTATGAAAATGTTTAAAATAGAAAAAAAAGTTTTTTCAATATCATTTGATAACGCTTCTAATAATACAAATGCGGTGTCTAGGCTAATACTAAATTATCGACCACTTCTTGATGGCATGTTTTATCATAGTCGATGTGTTGCACACATTATTAACTTGGCCGTGCAAAGTGGACTAGCGACCGAGAAAATGTATAATTTAAGAGAAGCTTTTAGGAAAATGTTACAAAATATTTTTCAACGTGGAGGCACAAGATATGTGGATTATATAAAATTGTGTCATGACTCGAATTCAATTTTTTTAACTCCAAATTGGGACATGCCTACAAGATGGAATTCGACTTATAACATGTTTTTTAGTGGTTTACGCCAAAAATTAACGTTGCAACATTTTCATGATAATCTTTGCGCTACATCTAGGTATGAGGAAATGGTACCATTTTCGCTTGAAAATTGGAGTCTTATTCAAAAGATAACCGAATTACTCAAAGTTTTTAAAACCGCAACAACTATATTATCGGGTGTTTATTATCCCACGAGTCATTTGGTCCTCAAACAAATTTTTAAGATGTCTAGAAAATTAGGGAGTTACGAATATGATGGTCCACTTTTTGCAAATATGGTTCAACCGATGAAAGAAAAACTTAGAAAATATTTTTAAGAAATTCCACCGGTAATTAGTTGTGCCGCCGCAATTAACCCATGTTTGAACATTACCGGGGTGGAATATCTTATTGGTAAAATTGCAATAGACTTAGATTTGACCGAAATTGACCCTTTCTATGTCAAAAAAGCCCAAGACACGTTTAAGAGTAGCTTCAAAAGTTTATTTGATGTGTATTTTGAGAAATATGGTGAATCAAATGTGGGAACGAGTTCACTTGCAAACATGTGGGCTTCGTCTTCAAACGTGGATGAGGATATGGACTTATTTTCAAATTTAAGACAAGAAAGTGGTAAACGGGCTAGAAGTGAGAATGTATCGAGCAACGAATTTGGGAGATATACGGGAACCGATTGGTTGAACACTATCACACCCGAAGAGTTCAAGGATTTTGATGTTTTGAATTGGTGGAAACAAAGGGAACCTCAATTTCCCGTTCTAGCCGCAATGACCCGGGATTTACTAAGCGTACAAGCTTCTACCGTTGCTTCGGAATTCGCTTTTTCTACTAGTGGAAGGGTATTGTCGATAAGAAGAACAAGACTCACACCTTTATCTTTGGAGATGTGTATATGCTTGAAGGATTATTTAGATGGGAATGAACGTATACAACACGTTTCAATGCTTGAAGAATCGTTGGAATACGAGCAACAATTACAAGAGGTCAAGGTGGAAGAGGGTTATGTAATCCATCTCACCGAAGAAGAAGTCGCTTACGATGAAGCTACAAGTGCCGCAAGGTCCACCGTTGAAGTTGAAGATGAAGGTGGAGATGAAGCCGAATAAGAATAAGTAGTCGAAATGTAATAAATTTGTGATTCAAGTACTTTGTGTGTGACATTTATGAGTTTTTTTAATAAAAGTCTAAGTTTATTAAGTTTATTGTGTGAAAAACGCGAACAAAAAAAAAAAAAAAAAAAAAAAAAACGAAAACACGAAATTTGACATGCCCACTGTGGAACAGTGGACGCTATATATTTCATTTCCTAGTTTCTAACTGCTGTGTTCTTTTTCTTTTTTTAATAACCAAGTCAAGGGCCACATTTGGGCTTAAAGCCCATTATCTCATATTCTCATTTGTAAAAATACCACTATCTGTCTTCCTTCTTTTTATTTAATCACAAGCAAGCTGCAAGCAGTCAAGAACCAAGTGCCACATGACCGGATATTGGGATCCGATCCGGTTCGGTTCTAATCCGGAACCGGTGCTACCGGTCCGGGTTTTTTGGGGGTCGGATCCGGAAATATCCGATCCGGTTCGGAACCGGATCCGGTTCTTTGACTTTGACTTGGATCCGGATCCGGTTTTTTTCGGATCCGGGAACTGGCCAGCTCTACCCCACACTACTCATTTACCATCTCAAAGTGTCACAACTGGCATATACTCCACCATACAAACAAATAAACAGAAATACAATTTGCGGTCACCATGTCAAGGTTAAGGTTGGTTTTTTTAACAACTTTTTTTTATAAAATGAAATGTTGCTTTACTTTCTCTTGTTATTGATTTCTTGTTTAAATATTATGCTAATAACTTATGCGAGTCACTTACCCATAAGCAAAAAAAGGGACTAGTAATAGCTTGGTTAATACCAGGTATTTGATGAAATTCACCAATGAATTTGGCTCGTTTTCTTTTGTCTTGTTTCGCTTTTTATGCTCACGTTGCTGCATGTAAACTTTTGCAAGCTCGTCCGCACCATCCATGTCCTCACTAGATACCTATAAACCCATTATTTAAAGAAAGTGAGGAGGATAATAGATGATTTTATTAAGAGACTTATCAACATTTCTTTCAATATGTTAAGAAATTGAGGAAGATAATTATTGATTAAGATCATCCTTGACCACAATTTTGTTGGGATAATCCCGATCATTGCCTCATAGATTCTATAGTTAAATAAGGTCAAAGGACCAATTACGCAATACATAGAAACTGTAATAATAGGGACCAGTTAGTAATTATCTTAAACCTGAAAAGGTATGTCTTTTCAGTTATGGTGTAACCACCACCGATTACCAACCATCACCACCAACCATCACAATGGTTCTTGACACCCGTTGGAATAGTATAAATAGGAAACATATGTAATCAATCAATACATCAATTCTAACATATTTCTCATATAGCAAATATATTATTTGTGTTTGATTTCAACGATCCTTAGTTTATACCTGTGTATAACCATCAATTGGCATCAGAGCTTTGTTTTAAACCAAAGTTAATCATCATTTGCCGGTTGAAACCAAACGGAGAAACGACAATAAGTGTCACCAGAATTGTAACCGGATTAGCCACCATTACCGAAGATTAACAAGGGGCTAATCAATTCATCAGATACACAGGGTGGCCAAACCTAAGTGGTTTTACCTCCACCGGTATCCGATTTATAAGTCACGAGGACTTACATGAGGAGAGATTCACACGGAAAAAACCTCGATTAGGTTTTTTCGAATCCAATTGGCCTCAGATATCACCGGAGAAGACGAACTTCACCGGAACCACCATCACCGGCGCTCAAATTAGGATTAGGGAAGAACCCTAATCGGTGCTCTCAACCCATAAGAAGTACCAGAAAGAGGGAAAGTGCAAAGACGCACACCCATATCACCGGAGAAGACAAACCTTCACCGGAACCAACATCAACAGGCGCTCAATTAGGATTAGGAGGAAAAAACCTAATCTGAGCCACCAACCCAGAACAAGATCCGGAAAAGAGTAAAGTGAAAAGAAAAAAAAACATAACCGTAAGTTTTATATCAAAAAAAACTTATACACTTTTTTTATATATAAACTTTTACCCTTTATAATTAAGTTTTATTTTACTTAATTCCTTTTAAATATAACTTGTATTTAAAAAAAAAGGAGGATAGTATATTTGAAGAGTTTTTTTATATAAAAAAATAAAATAAAATAAACATATTGGAAAATCAATTAAAAGTTGCTTTTACCAAAACCTTTTTTAAAATGACTGGGAAAAAAGAATAAGGAAATCGGTTGAGCGACCAGTTTCCAATGTCCTATGTTGACCAACTCAAACTTCAACATTTGGGCAATCCGGATGCAAGTAATCTTAGAAGCAAATAATTTATGGAAAGTGGTAGAACCATAACCAAATGCAGAAATTGACAATAAAACAGATAAAACTGCGATAGCTTTTATTTTTCAAGCATTACCGGAAGATCAAATCCTCCAAGTTGCAAAACATAAATCTGCAAGAACAATTTGGGACGCTTTGAAGACAAGACACATTGGAGAAAATCGTGTGCAACAAGTAAAGCAACAAACATTAAAGACAGAATTTGAGGCATTACAAATGAAAGAAAATGAATCAATAGATTCATTCGTTTCAAAAATTTCAAGTATCACGAGCAGGGCAACAAATGTCGGTTTAACCTTCGAAGACTCTAATCTAGTACGAAAATTGCTAACCGCAATACTAGACAGATTCTTACACATAGTTGCATCAATTGAACAATACTCGGACTTGGATAAGATGTCTTTAGACGAAGAAATTGGATGATTAAAGACATTTGAGGAGAGACTAAAATGCAAAAGGGAAAAACAACCAGAAAGTCAAGAAAGACTTATGTTTTCCCAGCACAACAGTCAAGGGCAATCTTTTAGAGCACAAGGAAATTACAAGGGAAAAAACAACCAGGGAAATAATTACAGGTCAGATAAGAAGGACTGGGAATCTTCTCAGAATAACTTCAAGAAAGACAAAAAGAAACTTGTACGCAACCTAAGTGTTAGACTCGCTTTTTATAAAGATATCGTCACTTAAGTGAATTGGACTAGATTTGTATTAAGTAGCTCACGCAGGGACTACTTATGTTTAAATGGCAAAATTAGTGATGTAATAGGGCCTATAAATACCCCACATGACTCTCCATGTGGGGTGCGGGTAAACTTTGTATTATTGTTCCTTTCTTTTAATAAAGATAACTTTCCAGGTTTCTCTCCACCCTCGCACTAACCTCTCTCTAGAAAGTTAAAGATGTTCATCTTTAACAGCCAACCAAGACCACCCGAACCACAGAAATCACCTGATCTTCGTGTCTACAATTGGTATCAAGAGCTAACCAGGGGCGATTCATGGTGAGATAAGTTTCAGGTTGTGTTCTTTACTGATTTTTGTGGTTCGATTACATGTTTTAGGCTGTTTTTTTATCTCCATTTATGGTCATCAGAATTTTTTTCGTTTCATTCGATAAAATAAGACCTATTACAAGTCTTATGTATCCAAAATATGGTCAAAAAGTCTCTAATCCATGGTTATACGGGTATAGATCTGGTAACAGTTCGATATCCGAGTTTTTATTTGAGATTGTTTTGTCCTTTAATCCGTGAAAATGGTCAGATCTGATGGATATATGGTTGAGTTTTATGCTCAAAATGGGTTTATGGTCAGATATGGGTCGCAAAAAGGTTGCCAGAAAAGATGGTCGGAAGTTATGGTCGGAACAGTGGACTTCAATTATTGGACTCAATTTTTGGTGGAATTTCGATAAAGTCAACGGCTTTTCACAATTGTTGATTTTTTCGCAATTGTGTGTCCTTTCGCAATTGGTTGAACTCTTTCGCAATTGGTTGAACTCTTTCGCAATTGGTCTTCCTTTCGCAATTGCTGTGTCTTTCGCAATTGGTTGAACTCTTTCGCAATTGGTCTCTTTCGCAATTGTGGTCTCTTTCGCAATTGTGGATTCTTTCGCAATTGTGGATTCTTTCGCAATTGTGGAATCTTTCGCAATTGTGTAATCTTTCGCAATTATATTCTATCGCAATTGAGAAATCTGTCCGCTTAGAATCCTTCCACTTTGAACACCTTCAACTTAGAATCCCTTCCAAAAAAAAAAAAAAAAAAAAAAAAAAAGTTTTTTGGCGGGAAAATTGGAGTAAAATTTAATTTTTGCAGGTGATTAAACGTTCAATTTTTACGCGAAATTCAAATTTTGGTATAACTATGAAAATTTTGGCCCAAAATTCAAATTTTTAGGTCAAAGTTCAAATTTTTTGGGTGAAAATTGGCGTCAAAATCTGTAACACTCAAAATTTTCCAGTATACTTATAATTTCATTTCATAGTGTATTTCAAATTATGAAAAAAAAAATATATTAAAATGGAGGGATATAGGGATACCATCGCAACAATCACGGGGATACATTGTTCAAGGCTAAAATTCTTATGATTAAGAAAAATGACTACGGGAGAAGAATGGTATTATTGATTTGATTCTGAAGTGACATTTCTCGGGCATGTGTACTTATTTATCTTGAAGAAATCGGGGTTGGTTGGATGCATGATTCTTCGAGATACTTGTTTGGGCAATCATGGGTGTAGTGATTAAGTCTTGGATTATCTAGTTTTCATAGGTCAAGGGGTGGATGGACGAAGACCTAGTTAACTATCACTTAAAGGAGATACGTTGTAGTACTCAGTGTCACACAAAGATGTGGATAATTCGAGAGAGGTTCATATACAGATAAGGAAGGTTGGATGGGTATATGAAACGACCTATGCTTTAAAGAGTTACGTTGTAGTGCTTAGTATAGGTTGTTAGTCACACGTTCGTACAAGTTTAAATAACATATCTAAGGGGTGTTTTCTTCGTTTTCAAATTCGTCATATCGGGTTGTCTCCATATGTGGTCATTTTCTAGAAGCCGGTGAATTTTAAGGTTGGTTTGAGAGAAGTATGGAGAGTATTTTTTCAACATATTCTCACGAAAATATGCTTCAACGAGCTGTTATGGATTTACAATTGCATCAAGTAAAAGGTAATCAAAGCCATGTACACTAAAATATGATGATTCCGATAACTCGCAATCATCAGGAGGGAGAAGTATGGCTTATTACCAACTTGGATGCAATACTGTGTGAGATATGTTAATGCTCCCGAACGACAACCATTGTGCTTCCTTTAGTATCTACAGTCTCCGCTGCGTATTTGAAGACTAAAGAGAGGTTTCGTTTTAGGAAGGAGTAGTGAATAAAAAATGGCTCACTAGTTAGGAGGGAGTAATAACCTAACTAGTACATTACAGTTGAAGTTCAGAGCTACAAGGATGTGTGCCGTCAGCACCAAAGATCGAAGCTGCGATCTTTGGAATAGAGAACTTCAAGTCTGCCTCACGATCTAGACTACAGAGACTCTGCACTTCAACAAAAGTTTATTATTGTAATTTACTTTTTTATAGGTCTCATTGTAACCATTCACTTGTGACGACATCTTGGAGGGAGATTGTTAGACTCGCTTTTTATAAAGAGATCGTCACTTAAGTGAATTGGACTAGAGTTGTATTAAGTAGCTCACGCAGCGACTACTTATGTTTAAATGGAAAAATTAGTGATGTAATAGGGACTATAAATACCCCACATGACTCTCCATGTGGGGTGTGGGTAAACTTTATATTATTGTTCCTTTCTTTTAATAAAGATAACTTTCCAGGTTTCTCTCCACCCTCTCACTAACCTCTCTCTCTAGAAAGTTAAAGATGTTCATCTTTAACAGCCAACCAAGACCACCCAAACCACAGAAATCACCCGATCTTCGTGTCTACACTAAGCAAGGTAACATGCTACAAATGTAAGAAACCTGGTCACTATGCCAAAAATTGTACTCGAAAGAATCCAGAAGAAGATCAGTCAAATCTCATTGAAGAAGACTTGGAGCCAACACTACTGATGGCTACAATCGAAAAGCATCATGAAGTATTCTTAAATGAAAGAAACTTTGTAATCCTTATGTGAATCGACCTTATACTACAACTATAACTAATCAAAACGTGACACTCAACAATAAGATAAAGATGAGAAGAGTAAGGTGAAATGGATCGTATGATGATATTACTAGTCGAATGATTATTACACTTGAAAATAGAAATAAACAAACACATTATTAGAGGACACACACACCTACACATTCTCACCTTTACAAGACTTTGAGGCACACATAAAATGAGGGTGAGAGTGTGTATTTATAGTGAGTATGGGAAGCCCTAGATGGCTTATCTTTGGGCTTGATGGGCTTTGTGTTGGACTTGGGCTTATGATCATTACATGGACTTTTCTAAATAAAGTCCAACACAAAGCCTTCTTATATTTTACTAACTACACGACACACATGTTGCTAATATTACAAATGACCATCACTTTACAAATAAATTAAATGCTAACAATCTTCCCCTAAGGGATGGTCATTTCAATGATGCTTCCGGTGATAGGTCTTTTGTCTTCAATGTATTTAACTTTGTGTGTCGTTGTAGAATAGTCTTCATTCTTCATTCCTTCATGCAATGTGATCTTCAAATTAATTGCCTTGTAGACGTTCTTGCCTTGATCAACATCTTCGTGTGTATATGCGTCATGTCCTCCAACATACTCATACATCTTGGACTTTATACTTATGCTAACAAACTCCCCTTATTCATTCCTCATTTGATATATGAACTTGTTCTTGACATCTTGATTAGCTTTTTGACTTTGTTGTTACACTTTGTCTTTAACAACACTTTGTCTTTAACTTGATCCTTCAGTCTTGAACTTGTACATTTGAGCTTTGTCGGGGATGGTCTTCATAAGTATGAGTATGCTGAGGTGAAGATGTTTGATGTATATGATGATGGTTGATGGATGTTTATAGCTAGCTGCATAAAACTGTTAGTGATAAACCATCCAGCGCTTACAGGTTTAGACTTCGAGATTGTCAACATCATATTGTGAAGACTTTCTCTAATCTTAACCCAGGCCGTTCTGAACCGGATACCCCCGAGAGGGCTTACACGGACACACCGAAGTGCACCCACGATTCAGTGAGTCGCTGGAGATCACCCCACGACTGTAGACCGTTTGAAGCACGTAACCATCATGATATAAATGGCAAGATCCTTGGATCTCATTAAGACTCTTACAACTTGTGTTCTTTTTGGTGAACACAAGTGTATTATAATGGAAGTGTTCATAAGAGATATTTTAATGAATCTCATGGCTCTAGACTCGATAATGTGCGTTTTGGTTTTAGTAGACAGAGGCATGGAGCAGAGTGCCACCTTTTCAATATCAACACATCTCGGAGTGAGAGGCCGATAGATTATGCAGTGTTCTTCGTGAGAAATGAAACAAATATCTTGTGGAAACCGTAGAGGGGGGGTGAATACGTTTCCATTTAAAAACTTAAAACTTTTGTATCAAACACCCGATCAAGTGTGACGTAATATGAAGAGTGTAAACAATGAGTATATAGCATCTAGAGATGACTATAGTAAACTACAACATATGCACAATCAAACCATGGAACATACATGATCAATCACTACATGAGCAACAAGCCACACAAACACATATGCAATGCAAATATAAATATAAAGCGATAACTAATGAAATGAAAGTAAAGAGATAAGTTAAAAGGCGCAAATCGGACAAGGTGATTTATAGTGGTTCGGTCACGAAGCTCCTCTTCGCCCTACTCCACTCCCCGAGTACCTAACTCGAGAGTTACTTCACTAATCAACAAACTCCCTTTAGGCGGAGAAAACCGTACACGTCGCTTAACTTGTTTTTCGACACTAAGCTAGATGTCGAGTGCTAATCTTAGCTAGCACCAATCTACCACGATCTACACCATACACGTCGCTTATCCTATTTCCGACACTAAGCTAGATGTCGAGTGCTAATCTTAGCTAGCACCAATCTACCACGATCTACCCGATCTACACCATACACGTTGCTTATCCTATTTCCGACACTAAGCTAGATGTCGAGTGCTAATCTTAGCTAGCACCAATCTACCACGATCTACCCGATCTACCCTTGATCCACATGATCAATCACACAAGCCCAATGGCTTCAAGAGATCTTCACTATCTCTTAAGATCACAATGATCTTGACTCACTCTCTCACAAAAGAAAAGTAATCTTGATGTATTCTATGATACAATCAAGAGTGTAACAAATGTTACAAGACCTAACAACTCCAACACTTTGTATCTACTTGGATACTTTGTGTTCTTCTCTTGCTAATCAAGAGGGATGACAACACTTTGTATCTACTTGGATACTTTGTGTTCTTCTCTTGCTAATCAAGAGGGATGACAACACTTTGTATCTAGGATACTTTGTGTTCTTCTCTTGCTAATGTGTTCTTCTCTTGCTAATCAAGAGGGATTACAACACTTTGTATCTAGGATACTTTGTGTTCTTCTCTTGCTAATCAAGAGGAATGAAGAGGATCACTTGAGTGGATGATTGGATCACTCTTAAACAACCTAAGACTCTCCAAATGATCAAAGAAAGTTATCTAAGTGAAGAGGGATAAGACCAGAGAAAAAGGACTGGAAAAATCAAGTTGGAAGTGTGGAATGGTCCACTATTTATAGGCAAGGGAAAATCTGACCGTTAAAGACCCACGGCTCCACTAAATACCCGACGGTTCCACTAAATTTAGTGGAGCCGTACCTATTTAATGGTGCCGTAGACGCTCCTTCGTTTGTCTTTAGTGGGGAAGGTTTATTTGGGGAAGTTAGGAGCTGTTTTGGGGGGAAATTTGACTGTTGGGATTTTCAAACATATTTTTCAAAATAAAACTTTTCTTTTTAATTCAAAAATAATTTGTGAAATATATTTTTGAAAAAATGTTTTGTCACATTAAAAATGTGAAGTTTAGAAAAATAAAATCCTTTGATCATTTGTCAAGTAGTAGATTTGTTTGTCCATACCTTGAGTGATTTATGTCGGGATGGAAATCTACGACTTCGTTGAAGCATACTTGAGACGTCGGGAGGTGTTGATGTAAGTATGCATTGATGATTTATGTTTACAAGTAACTTGCACATTTTACATTATGTATTACAAGTTACATGTTTGTCATTATTAAAACCGAAGAAATCGTTTAGTTTAAATATCGTAATATTTGCACTAACAATCTCCCCTTTTTGATGATGACAAATATGTAAACCGTAACATACAGTAAAATGTAAAAGTTACCTGTTTACACTTCCTTCTCCCCCTTTTGTCGAATCAAAAAGGTAGTTGCCTCGAGCGCTCCCTTGGATTTACTCCCTACTCCCCTTATTGCACTAATATCCTTTCTCCCCCGAAAGGCGAGCTTGCATCATCCTAGTGAAGCCTTCTATCAACACTTGTGAAGACGACTCCATGCTATGTATTCAAATACTCCGAGCTCCCCTAGCTTAATGCTCCCCTATGGTGACTTAATCCCCTTGTTTATTTACCTTAGTATCTAGCGGATCCATGGATCAAATTCTTACAAAGGCTTTTCCTACATCAAGGGTTAGCTTCGTGCAGCATAATATATAACAGTATAGGAGCAACATTATAGGGATAGAATACACATAGCAAGACATGCATGGGTTAAACTATGTTAACACGTAAGTGTCACAACCCGACCTAAAACCTAAGGTGTAATTGTTCACTCAATCACACTAATCAAGAACGAGATTCGTTCATTGACTGACGCACTAAATGACTTATTCCAAGTTGTCATTGGGAAGGAAAGTTCTAGCAAACCTTTTGAACAACATAATCATCTACCTAAGATGATTGATGTTAAGGATAGTTTGTTGATAAGACATACTCTAAATGATTACTATTATGACAAGTCGTGCCATAAAGTAGACTCGATAGAGGTTATACCTAAATGATTCCATAAGGTGGGAGAGTGTTGGTTGTGGTGACAACAAGGACAACTTGGGTGATGTGGTTGTAGGGGATAAATAATGGGATGACCCATTAGTGGTTGTGGTGATGGTGATAGTGATAAGGATGATGTGTTAGTGCCAAGTTCAAAAGGAGATGTAGGTGACAAGGTTAGTGTGAGAGCTAAAGGTTGTGGTGATGGTGATGGTGATAAGGATGATGTGTTGGTGCCAAGTCCAAAGAGGTTTGATGGTAATAGGGTTAGTGTGATAACTAAAGGTTGTGGTGGACTTGGTGGAGGTAAGGGTGTAGGAATCCTAAAGGTGGAGGATGATGATGATGTGGTTGGAGATGTTGGTTTTGCCCTTTGAGGAAAGGTGGGAAAGGATTGTTTAGGTTAATATATCGTTTGCACTGACACTGAGATGCATGATATATTTCAAAAGGGAAAAAGAAAAGGTGCATGTGATCCTAACAGGATTGTTGGTGGATATCTCTAACGGGGTTAAGGTAATGAAGTTCTAGGTTTCTAGGTTGGATGATCCTGGTTGTGTGTTAGGGATAATTTGGTGCATGAAGGGTTTCGTGTGTTTGTGAGGATTGAAGGTTGTTGAACTAACTATCACTTATCAAAAGTGAGGAGTAGTTGTAAGGTTTGTGTGTGATGAGTTGAAGGTTATAAGGTTTGAGTGTGATGATCTATGGGTTGAAGGTTCTTAGACTAACTGTCACTGTCAAGAGTGAAGTGTAGCTAAAAGGTTTGAGTGTGATGATGATGTTAATGTGAGGTTTGAAGGTGAGATGCAAGATAAGCTTGCAATGGTGAGGCCTTATATAGGCAAGAGTTGTGGGATTCGAACTAAAGTTGGTGTTAGAGTCCTATGGTGTAGTGAGGGAATCCTAGGGTGTATGTGAGTTTGCAAGATTTTGCAGGTTTAAGGTTAGGAATGCAGGGATCTAAAGGAAACAGTGAAAATTTGTCAAACATAGGCACGGTACCACTAAATACCACACGGTACCATTAAATTTAACGGTACCGTGGCCTATTTAACGGTACCGTGACCTGGAAGTCACGAATTTTCCTATACAGCCTAGTTCTGGGCAGCTAAAGGGAAGTTTCCTAGGGAATAAGAATCACATTTGTGTGTTCTTGAGAGTGTTTAGTGAAAGACTATATGAGTATGTTTTCGCTCCCCCTTAATCTATGACCAACCGGACAAGATGTAAAAGATAAAGAGGAAAACAAACATTGACTGAAGCGATGAGCTTAGTAACGTCATGACAAGTAGTGGATAGCATACGATAAACTTCACCTTTGAAGTCACGTAGCTCTTCTCAATCATTGTGAATATTCATAGAATATTTATATGATGAGACATGTGATTACTTGGAGATATCCTAAGGGTTAAGAAGATAAAATCTCCAGGGTTGTGAGGTAGGTGATAAGGTTATAGGGTTATCTATGTTGATGAAGGAGGGTTATCTCAATGTATCCTAATGTCTTCGTTTGAAGTGTGTGTGTGAGATGAGTGGGATGCGGAAGCATTGGTAGTGTTTAGTACCATGCGGAAGTGAAAGGGAAGAAGGCTTAGGAATCAGAAGATAGATACAATCTGTTCTGATAGGATACGGTTCTGGTTCAAGACTACATCGAGTGTGTTTCGATAGTGGTTTTGAAACAGTGAGAATAAATTGTCTTAGCAAATAACGGTCCGACGGTACCGTTAAAAATAACGATACTGTCCCCTATTAAAGAGTACCGTGACCTGCTGAGGTCAGTTTTGACCCAGAATTAGATTTCTGACAAAGAAATTTCACATATGTTGTGATTTTTTTGGACCTTAGATTAAAAGAATTTATACCGAATAAATTCCTTTATGAATGAATCCACCAGGATTCGATGAACGTTTGTCGAGAACGTGAAATGACATTTAATTGCATTTTGCAAATTAAATAAACTTTAAATACTTCGGATGAAATATTTAAGTTGTCATTGGAGTTTAAGAGGATTTTACGAATAAATCTTCGCTGATTAAGGGAGATTTTTCGACACAAGGAGAGAATTTATACCTAATAAATTCTTTGACCGGTACTGGACGAGAAGAAATGACATTTATATTTCCGAGGAAATACATAGGTAGTCATTAGAGCGATGTGAAAGATGACTTAATATTTTCAGTGAAATATTTAAAAAGTCATCAGACGAGACACAGGATATGACTTGACATTTCCAGTGAAATATCTAACAGTCATGGGACGAGATCGAGGGAATGACTTGATATTTCCAGTGAAATATCTAAAAGTCATGACACGAAATAGAATAGATGATCTCAATATTTCCAGTGAAATATTCAAGAGATCATGCAAGGAACGTGAGGGATGACTTAATATTTCCAGTGAAATATTTAGATAGTCATGAGAGGGATTTAAAGAATGACTCAATATTTCCAGTGAAATATTTAAAGAGTCATGAGACGAGACGCACGAGATGACTACAATATTTCCAGTGAAATATTTAAATAGTCATAAGTTTTATGGAAAATGTTCCATCATTCCTAGACCTAGACGGAGATGGTAAGGGGATTCTCGGTTGAGAGGTTTGGTTGATTTAAGGGTTTCTATGTGCTTCGCACGTGAGTGTTTCATGGGGTTTTGAAAGATGTAAAGCTAGGCCTATGGTGCTGATTTGCAGCAGGGTTTGGGATCTTAAGACGTGTATATTCACACGAGGATGAAAGGAACTACTAATTACTTATATAGTAACTCGTGAGTCCTTTGGATGAGCGTTTTAACATATGTTGTTAAAAGGCTTGAGTATGATGTTTCGGATATGACATTTAACAATTGCGATCGCAAGTTAAACTTACTTGAATATTTCGGATGAAATATTTAAGTTTTCAACCCTACTCCGAGTTCTACTAGGTTTGTTCCTAACCTTCCCATGACAAAAAGGTGTATTACTTGGAAGAAGGCGAAGTGATGACTGGGGAATTAGGGTAACTTCGCGACTACTTTGACTTATGGGTTTTGACACTAGTGTATGGCTCTATGACTTCTAAGGGTTCATAGTGATGGGCATACCTAATTCCTAATGTGTCAAAAGAACATAGTGTGGGTGCAAACTTTACAAGTAAATCAAGTAAAATGCACATAAGGAATAAATGCAAACATCATGCAAAACATGATAATCATTTAGCATTTATGATCATGAAGACATTTAATCATGTCTTATGAGAACATGTTATCATTTTGAAACATGTATGTGGGATGCAAGCAATCTAGGTTTGCTAAGGCAGATCCTAATTACTACTTGTTCAAGATGACATCCTAATGGGAGATATAGTTCAACGATGCAAACTATCTCTAGTCAAATGTAGGAATGAAAAATTTTCAAGTTAGAGAATGAGTATGAGACAATCACTAGTGGTGCTCAATTAAGGCTGAACACGACCATTTTTACGGGTTATACCACAAACCCAACTTCTCTCCTGGAAGCAATTCAACCGTTAGGTCAAATTGAATTTCTAGTGCGATAGGTTCTCCAGTAGTCATTCTCATATTAGAAAATTTCAAATTCCTATATTTGCCTATTGAAGTGTAGCAAAGATGATATTAGCTTATTTCGCTAATACATGACCTAATATGACTCAACTAACCATACTTTGAAGGTCGATTAAGAGAATGACATGTCTTACATAACTCCTAACAAAGGCAAGCG
Organism: Artemisia tridentata subsp. tridentata; assembly: GCA_021014915.2. Lineage (NCBI taxonomy): Eukaryota > Viridiplantae > Streptophyta > Magnoliopsida > Asterales > Asteraceae > Artemisia > Artemisia tridentata. The sequence continues at coordinate 146,847,530 of CP139502.1, read as the reverse complement.
AAATATTTTAATTTCGTGTTTGAGATTTAGAGGTTATTTGATGGAGATGGTGTATTTTATGATCTCTTGGACAACATCTTTGTTTGTTGAGTTGTTACATGTTATTTTAACATGATTTGGTTTCCTAGAACCAAGAGACACTCTAATGTGATACAATGTAGAATCTACTACATCGTGTGTGTTTCAAGAATGCTCCTTTGCATATCTTGAGTGAGAATCTAGTAAAGGTTACTTACCTCAATAGATCTTGTGAGCATTTTATTTAAAATGAGACATACTGTTTATTTCAACAAGTATGCTTTTCTAAGAGGAAACTTATCACTCTTATGAATGATTTGTGAAACAAGTATTTTAGTGTATGACTAATTTTACTTGTTTATGCAATGACACATGACGTATTAGGTTATTATTCAACTCTAATATCCTATATTTGTTAACAGGATGCAATGTATTCTCTTGTAACATAACCATTCATGTCACAAAGAAAATAAGATGCATGGGATATAAGTTATCCTTTGTCAATCTTTTGATAAGAGAAATACATGTGATATTCTCAAAGATTGATGACTTACATAATAGTTAATAACATATTATGTGTGACACTTTTACTAGACATGTGACATTGAGTGTTGAGTCGTTCATGAGCAAAGTTTACATATGTTGTTTGTTTGCTCTTGTTTGGTTTTTCAAAAATGACACATTTACTAATTGCATTGCAATATAAATTACTTGTATATTTCGGATGAAACATCCAAGTTGTCACTCCTACTTAGTTGTGTATTTTATGCATCTTTTAAACATATTAGTTTAATGTTTGGAACACAACTATTGGACAACAAGACTCAATATGGCATCTTCAACACAAGTGTGAGTTATGATCCGATGCATATTATTTTCGTCTTGAGAGGACGTCATTATTTTCATAACAATCGAGTGTGATTGAGTATGTAGATTCAAGATAATATGTTTCATCATGTTTTGATGTTATCTTGAAGCTAAACAAATAATGACTCCAATTTCATGTCCACACTCGAAAACTTGTCAATTAGATTCGATGATGATATCAATCATAATTTGAATAATGAATTGATATGTACTCGAAATCTTTCTTGACCCTCACAATCACTACCTTTTTAAAAAGAAAATAAAAATTTAAGGAGTGTGTTCCATTTATTTTAACACTAGTTGTATGTGTGAGGTTAATGACAAACTAAGTTACTACTTTGATATTGTCATTTATTTTTATTTGAGAAAAACTATTTATATTATTATGTATAATACTCTTAGTTTTTTGACACCTCATTAGTATAAAAATAATTATCTTAACCATTTTTATACCACATACGTAAAATACTAAATGTTTAAAACATTTTATATGTGTGTTAAATCAATGCAAGTTTAATACATTTTCTTTTACTTAAATACTAATGTATTAAAATGACCTTTTATCTTGTTTAGACAACCCATGGTCAAACAAGACAAAATGATGTGATGTTTTAAGGATCATGTTACGGATTTTATGAAAGTGTTAAGTGTTTTGGGGTGATATACTTTTTACACTTAAACCTTTGTAAAAATAATTGTGTAAGACAATATCTTTCGACACATATGATCTACCAACTTAGTTTCTATTCCTAAGAAAGTTACTAAACCATTTTAAGATCTTGCAACAAATGCAAGACAAATGGTTGATGCCTATATGCAATGCAAACTAATTACTTAATATAGTGCAAGTGATTTAGCATGAGCCTTATAAATGCATAAACCGAAATACTATAATAAGCAAATAGCAATTTAACACACAAAAATACTTATCGTCATTTTGTGTATTAGGTATAACAATGTATACTAAGCTTGATTTTATTTGACAATGAATTGGTTTCCTCCCCATTTCAAATATTTTTGCTGAGCACTTTGAAAACATGTCAAGGTTTAAAAGTTGAATCTCCCTTTTTCAGTTTGACCAAAAATTTACGCAAACTGCATGACCAGAAGACCTTTAGTTGAAAATCAAGGACTTTAACATACTTTCATTTAGAACTAATTCATAAAAATGTTTCTCAAATGAAAGTAGACTCAACATTGTTCAAAATGATGGGCGACACGACTCGTACAGACTCATGGTTGATTTTATATGGATTTTTGAAAATGAACCAAAAATGAAAAACAGACAATCAGATGCACGGCACCGTTAAATGACCCACGGTACCATTAAATATAACGGTACCGTACAATGTTTAGTGGTACCGTGGTCTGTTTTCTGATTCAGAACTGCATGACTTAATGACTCGTTCTGAAAACATGACCGGACACTTAAAGACACTGTTCTTTTAGTGGTTTAAGAAAACCTTCAAGCTAGTATGACAAAGTATACTTAACAACAAAACTTGTAAGTATTAAGCAACTAAATACTTTTCATATTTTTATCACCTTCATGGGTAATTTGATACATGGATCGTACTCAATTTTGAAAACCATTTGTTTTAAAAATTTGAGCGACGTGGCTCTGGTACCAATTGTGGAAACCGTAGAGGGGGGGGGGTGAATACGTTTCCATTTAAAAACTTAAAACTTTTGTATCAAACACCCGATCAAGTGTGACGTAATATGAAGAGTGTCAACAATCAGTATATAGCATCTAGAGATGACTATAGTAAACTACAACATATGCACAATCAAACCATGGAACATACATGATCAATCACTACATGAGCAACAAGCCACACAAACACATATGCAATGCAAATATAAATATAAAGCGATAACTAATGAAATGAAAGTAAAGAGATAAGATAGAAGGCGCAAACCGGACACGGTGATTTATAGTGGTTCGGTCACGAAGCTCCTCTTCGCCCTACTCCACTCCCCGAGTACCCAACTCGAGAGTTACTTCACTAATCAACAAACTCCCTTTAGGCGGAGAAAACCGTACACGTCGCTTAACTTGTTTTTCGACACTAAGCTAGATGTCGAGTGCTAATCTTAGCTAGCACCAATCTACCACGATCTACCCGATCTACACCATACACGTCGCTTATCCTATTTCCGACACTAAGCTAGATGTCGAGTGCTAATCTTAGCTAGCACCAATCTACCACGATCTACCCGATCTACACCATACACGTTGCTTATCCTATTTCCGACACTAAGCTAGATGTCGAGTGCTAATCTTAGCTAGCACCAATCTACCACGATCTACCCTTGATCCACATGATCAATCACACAAGCCCAATGGCTTCAAGAGATCTTCACTATCTCTTAAGATCACAATGATCTTGACTCACTCTCTCACAAAAGAAAAGTAATCTTGATGTATTCTATGATACAATCAAGAGTGTAACAAATGTTACAAGACCTAATAACTCCAACACTTTGTATCTAATTGGATACTTTATGTTCTTCTCTTGCTAATCAAGAGGGATGACAACACTTTGTATCTACTTGGATACTTTGTGTTCTTCTCTTGCTAATCAAGAGGGATGACAACACTTTGTATCTAGGATACTTTGTGTTCTTCTCTTGCTAATCAAGAGGGATGACAACACTTTGTATCTAGGATACTTTGTGTTCTTCTCTTGCTAATCAAGAGGAATGAAGAGGATCACTTGAGTGGATGATTGGATTACTCTTAAACAACCTAAGACTCTCCAAATGATCAAAGAAAGTTATCTAAGTGAAGAGGGATAAGACCAGAGAAAAAGGACTGGAAAAATCAAGTTGGAAGTGTGGAATGGTCCACTATTTATAGGCAAGGGAAAATCTGACCGTTACAGACCCACGGCTCCACTAAATAACCGACGGCTCCACTAAATTTAGTGGAGCCGTACCTATTTAATGGTGCCGTAGACGCTCCTTCGTTTGTCTTTAGTGGGGAAGGTTTATTTGGGGAAGTTAGGAGCTGTTTTGGGGGGAAATTTGACTGTTGGGATTTTCAAACATATTTTTCAAAATAAAACTTTTCTTTTTAATTCAAAAATAATTTGTGAAATATATTTTTGAAAAAATGTTTTGTCACATTAAAAATGTGAAGTTTAGAAAAATAAAATCCTTTGATCATTTGTCAAGCAGTAGATTTGTTTGTCCATACCTTGAGTGATTTATGTCGGGATGGAAATCTACGACTTCGTTGAAGCATACTTGAGACGTCGGGAGGTGTTGATGTAAGTATGCATTGATGATTTGTGTTTACAAGTAACTTGCACATTTTACATTATGTATTACAAGTTACATGTTTGTCATTATTAAAACCGAAGAAATCGTTTAGTTTAAATATCGTAATATTTGCACTAACATATCTTTTAAGAGATATCTGAGTGGCTAGGAGGGGTGGTGCAGCACGTCGCTGGGTCCATGACGTCTTGTCTTCAATATCAGTATCACCTTAGTGAATACCGATAGCAGATGTATTGACCTGGTTTTTGCCCTAAGTTTTCATGGAGGGCTATTTCTTTTCACCCTTTCATTAAACTTTTCTTTTTAATTCTTCAATCCCTTCTTTCCCTTTCTCATTTACTCTTTTTTTCCAATCTTTCCTAAGGACTTCTAATTCTAATCTATTGGAATTGTCCTTAGGTAGATCCCTCCGGTTCTGGCGGATCATTGGACATAAACCTAACCATAATCACCTTATTACTCCATGATTATCCTAGATTTGATGATCACAAGCCATAAAACTTTTTTTATGTAAAATCTCTCAAAGTGTTTATGAATAAAACATATTTTGGTTAACACTTTGAGAGTTTTTGCATTTTCTGAAATACTCCCCCTTCACATGTGCACTTGCATTTTTAAGATAAATTTGCACATGTTGGGTAGAGTTTGCACATTTGAATTGATCGATTTTCAGTTAACATGACCATCGCGAGACACGCTTACATCACTAGTTAGACTAGCTTGAAATTATTACCCATCCCGGTCATATTAAAAGAAGAATCTCTCGAATTGGTACATTCTACTCAGACAAGTCCTTTGCGAGACACGTTTACATCACTGGATGAACCAGCTTGAAATTATTACCCGTCCCGGACAAGTCTTTTCGATAACTGACATTTTAGCTTTCGTCAATTCGAGGGTTCAGATCTGAGTCTTTTTGTAGAGCTCTTTTTGAGATTCAAACCACGATCTTTTAAACTTTTTGATCACATTTTAATCACGTCTTCTCCCCCTCAAAAATAGCATGTAGTGATATTTTTGATATCAACTGATTAAATGAAAGCTTTTTGGAGAGAAAGACGGATCATATTAGCATGATTTGGAACATTTTGAATTTTCTTTTTAAAACTCCCCCTTAAATAAAGCATATTTTTAAACATTTGAGTTTAAGATCATTTAAGGGTATAGAGGGAGTTTTCTTTTAGAAGAATCTTGAGCACATAATTTGGAGAAAGAATTTAAAAAATCTTTTTGAAAAATCTTGATAATGTTCTCAAGGATTCTTTGTTTTCTTTTGCCATTAACAATGCGAGTCCTGATCTGAAATAATCAGAAGTCATGATTGTAGCGCGGGTTTTGTACAGAAATATACGAAAGCCGTCATTTAAGTGCGGGTTTCGTACTGAAGTATACGAAAGCCATAGCGAGGAAATTTTGACAAACGACATGTTTTAGAAAATTTTTAAATGAACTCTCGCTCAAGCATCTGTACATGTCCGTATCATTGTTGAATGACATTTCTAGATACGTACAGAATATCGATTATACGAGAGACATGTCGTGAGAAGAATATTTTTGGCTTTTTCGATTTTATATTGTTTTTGTATTTTTGAAATTTTCTATTTTTGTGATGAACTCAAATAAGTACATTTTATTATCATCATCTATCCTATTTATTTGACTTGTTTTATTATATTATATATGAGAATCGATACATTAATGTTTAATTTAGTAATTCTCAGGTAAAAACAAGCATTATGTGAAACTTGGCGATTTTGGACTAATTATGGAGCAAAACAAGCAAGATGTCAAAAGCCTACTGAAATCCAGAAGATCAAGCTCGTTCTACTCCAGATACGCCGCAATATACTTCTAACATACGACGTATCACTATCAAGATTTCACAAGTTACAATCCAAGACAGCTAAAGTACATGCGCCGCATACAAAGATCAAGATACGCCGCATCTGAAGACGGTGTACGAATATTCCTGAATATATTAATCTTGGACCCCACGCGAAGTTAAGTCAATGCGCCGCATCTATCAACTCAATGCGCCGCATCGATCCCTCAGACAGAAACTATAAATACCCCAAGGTCAGACGAATTTAAGAGACTTTTTGTATAACCCTAGAGCCGAATTCAGACGACCAAGCAGCACAAGACACACCTAAACGAAGATACAAGAGCTGTAAGAAGGTCCTGCATGTATTCAATTCATTAAGTAGTTTTGTTTTATTGTATTAGTACACTTTAATTCATTAGGATTGATGGGCTTGTGTCATGTGACTACGAAAGATCATGCACTCCCCTTAATATTGCTTTCCCATTAATTAAAGTTTATATGTTGATGTCTTTGGTGACTTTTATTAGTGCATTGATAACCTATGTGTCTAGCTGAGTCTTGCTTGGGTCGCCATGCCCCTTCCTCGCCTATTTATTAGAGACGCTTAAATAAATAGGATAGACATAAGTAATCATTAAGGGTTTACTCGCCGATAAGATTAGAGCCAACAAGAAAGGTTTAATTATATACACTTCATATAAAACTAGCAATAAAACAAGTGACAAGCTACTTAATTATCAGGACAGGTCTTCTTATTGTCTCGAGTATCTATCTGTGTACGTGTGTGCTAATCGCTGATTCATGCTCATTAGTTTAGTTTTCCATTTAATCATAACCAAACCGTGCCAGTCTCTCAGGCTGAAACCCCCTTGCGTTAGATTAGGTTGTATAGCTAACTTAGGATATTAAAATACTGATTAGAATAACTAGATAATACGTTCCACTCTTAGTGATCGACACTCTACTTACCAATATATTCATACTGACCGGGTACACTGCTCGTTAAGTGTGTGTGTTATTGATAAGTCGGCTAAATATAAATTTAAAACTTGAGTAGGCATTAATACTGCTAAACCGCAACGACACATCGCACCATCATTTTGTATTTGGTTTTTGTGAGTTTTTCAAATTTTGTATTTTGTTTTTTGTTAATTCAAAAATATTTACAGCGAAGCTTTTGAGAAAAAAATTCAAGAAGTTTCGAGAAGACTTTCTAACTCTTCGGGAGTTAGGCTTCGCATGCCAATTCGTCGAACTAAGTTATCAAACCTCTCTTTTGGAAGGGCTTTAGTAAATAGATCGGCGAGTTGGTATTCAGTCTTCACGAAGAATAATTCAACAGTACCCTCTTCGACGTGTTCCTTTATGAAGTGATAGCGGACTCTAATATGCTTGGTCTTGGAGTGATGGCTATGGCATTTTTTGAATCACAATACATAGGTATGCGGTTGAAAGAGTATCCATAATCTGTGAGTTGTGTCCTCATCCATAGAACTTGGGCACAACACGCAGATAGAGACACATACTCGGCTTCTGCGGTTGATAACGCCGTACAGTCTTGTTTCCTTGATGACCAGCCTACTAGCTTTTCTCCCAAAAATTGTGCTCCCCCGGATGTACTTTTTGCGATAACTTGGCATCCAGCATGGTCGGCATCTGAAAAGGCTGTTAGTGTAAACTCCGAATCCTTCGGATACCAAAGTCCCATGTTAATGGTTCTTCGTAGGTACCGGAAGATCCGTTTAACCTCTTGGAGGTGAAGTTCGGTAGGCCTTGCCTGAAACCGTGCTAATAAACAGACAGCAAAATGTATATCGGGTCGACTAGCAGTTAAGTACATGAGAGACCCAATCATGCTCCGATATTTCTTCGGATCCATGGGTTTCCCATTTAAATCAGCTCCTATTTTGGGTGAAGAGACCATTGGTGTACCAACAGAGTCACAATTTTCCATTCCATGTTTCTTTAAAATCTCAATTGTATATTTAGCCTGATTTATGAAAATACCACGATGGGATTGATGGATTTGAAGTCCAAGGAAGAATTTTAATTCGCCCATCATAGACATTTCCAATTTACTTTTCATGAGATTTTCAAAATGTTTTGAATGTTTCGGATTAGTGGACCCAAAGATTATGTCGTCCACGTAAATATGAACAATCAAAGTGTCATCTTTGAATTTTTTGGTAAACAAGGTCAGGTCAATTGTTCCTTTGGTGAAATTATTTAACAGCAAGAAAGATGATAATTCATCATACTACGCCCTTGGGGCTTGTTTCAAACCATAGATAGCTTTCTTTATCTTGTAGATGTAGTCGGGATGATCTTTGTCAACGAATCCATCTGGCTGACTCACATACACTTCTTCTTTCAGAGTTCCATTCAAGAAGGCCGTCTTGATGTCCATCTGATAGATCGTGATGTTCTTGTGAGCCGCGTATGCTAAGAAAATCCTGACTGCCTCAAGCCTTGCTACTGGCGCAAATGACTCTTCAAAATCTATTCCCTCTTCTTGTCTGAATCCCTTGGCGACGAGACGAGCTTTGTTGCGAATGACAGTCATCTCTTCATCCTTTTTGTTCTTCCATAACCACTTAAGATCAATGACGAGTTTGTCGATTGGTCTCGGCACTAAATCCCAAGTGTCATGTAATTTATATTGGAGAAGTTCTTCCTGCATCGCTTCAATCCATGCATTATCTGCCATCGCCTCCCGAATGTTCTTTGGCTCTTTTAGACTGACTGAGCAGACATAGATGCACATATCGGAATTAGTGGCGAGCTGTTTCCTCGTCTGAACTGGCCGTGAGGGTTCACCAATGACTTGTTCTATTGGATGGTCTTTAGTCCACTGTAACGTTGAAGGGTACCTTGGATTTGACGAATGCGTGTTAGCTGGTTATTGTAACCTTGAAGATGATTCAGCAGAGTCCATTGCAAATGGGTTTTCGAATGGTTCATCTTCTAACACATCATCGTTCTGTTGTTGTTCTTCTTGAATTGGTGTTGTTTGGTTTTGCTCATCAACTCTTGGTAACACAATCTCAATTACTGGAGTTGCTGGAGTAGATGTTGATGATGTTGAGGGAGTTGGTGCGTCAGCTTCGATTATTGTTGATGCATCTTGCGGTGGTGGTGGTGGTGGTTGATGTTGTTGAGCGGGTGCAGCGGAACGTTGTTGTGATGCATTTGTCGAAGCTCCACCATAGTACTCATCATACATATACTCGAAGAAAGTGTTCAGTTCTTGATTTGTTGGTTTGTTAGTAGTAGTTGACTGAGCTTCTTGGGGTACGAGTCCTGAACTGATATGTCCAGAAGTTTGACTGTTTGGTGCGGGTCCTAATCTGGTATGATTAGAAGCCATCGGGTTAAGCACGGGTTCTAGAGCGAGTCTCTCAGAAGCCATCTGTGAAATCTCGTCAAATTTCACATTCATCGTCTTCATAATCATTTTCATTCTCCTGTTATACACCCTGAATACCCTCGAGTTATCTTAATAACCAATGAAGATTCCAATATCACCCTTAGCTTTCAGCTTCCCCAGATCTTCTCTGTCGTTCGTTGGATAGCACAAAGCGCCAAATACATGAAGGTAAGAGATATCGGGTTTTCTGTTGTTCACTAATTCATATGGGGTTTTATTGAATCTTCGATGGATTAGGGATCGGTTCTGGGTGAAACAAGCAGTGGCAACAGCATCAGCCCATAAGAATAACGGTGCACTAGAATAAATTAGCATCGTGCAAGCAGCTTCCACAAGAGTTCTATTTCTTCTTTCAACTACCCTGTTCTGCTGTGGAGTTCTAACAGCTGATGTCTGGTGAGTAATTCCAGTTTCTTCAAAATATGTTCTTAACTCCTGATTAGTGAATTCCGTGCCATTGTCAATTCTTACTATCCTAACTGGAGCTTGAAGTAGAACTTGAATTCGCTTCAGAAAGGTGATGATGATGCCTGGTGCTTCGTCTTTTGATCTTAGAAACCTTACCCATGTATATCTTGAATAGTCATCGACGATCACAAGAATATACTTCTTCCCATTGATACTTTCAACTCTCATTGGGCCACATAAGTCCATATGTAACAAATGTAACTTATCGACCGAACTGGGTACGGTTTTAGGTTTGTATGTTGCCCGTTTGCTTTTTCCTTGCTCACAGGATGGACATAAGTGTTCTTTGGTGTATTTGAACTTTGGGAGACCGGTGACGATGTCGTCTTTGGCAAGTTTTGTTAATGTGTCGAAGTTGAGATGGGATAAACGTCTGTGCCACAACCAGGACTTAGTTTCGTCAGCTCTTGTCATGAGACAAATTGGTGATGAAGAGGCCATTTGGTTAATGTCGATAGCATAAAGATTGGTTCCACGATTTCCGGTTAAGAGATCATCTCCAATCAAATTCCTAACGAAGCAAGTGTTCTTTCTAAATGCAACCTTTAAATCTGCATCACAAAACTGTCTGACTAAAAACAGATTGTGTCCTAACCCTTCGACATAGTACACTCGAGTGATTAAAAAATTCCCGAACTAAAGATCTCCATAACCCAGAATTGCTGCTCCATGATCATTTCTAAACCGAACAGTTCCCATGAACTTGCATACAAAGTTGATCAGCAGCTTCAGATTCCCGGTCATGTGCTTGGAGTGACCCGAGTCGACGATCCAAAGACAAATTTCAATGACCTGCGAAGAACAGATAGTTTTGCATATGGAAACTGTTTAACATTTGGTTCCATAGGGTTAGAGGTAACAGATGAATCACACTTAGAGAAGGCTTCTATTTGATCTTTTGGAGCAATTTCTAATGTGCCATTCTTAAGTGTAAACTGTCTACCCGTTGGTTTCCATGTGCAAAACTTAAGATGGTCCTTAGGCAATATGCTACTAGTGATTGACCTAGCTAGTTTAATAAGTCTTTTAACATATCTGGTCCTAGCACTAGTTCCTGAAGGCACATTGATTCGATGGAATCAACACATATTTTTCATCAAAGATTTACAAAGGAAATATGTAAACCCGAGTCGTTTTCCCAACGAATGATTGAATGGAATTTCGTGATCTCGATTCGTGATACGTGTCGTGAATAAGGAAAATAATGGAAATTTGGGTTTCTATGCTAAAATAAGTGAACATGAATTAAAAACGATTTAAAAGGCAGGAAAAACGATAATCTAAAGTACGCGTATTTAAGAACGTAAAGAAAACTGAAAACGCACGTTTAAACCGGGAAAACCCGAGCCTAAACGTAAAAATGGTGAAATACAAACTCTATGGGTGCCAAACTAATTTTCCTACATTTTAATTAATAAAAGTAAATTTAAAAAAAAAAGAATTATATTTTTCTGATTATTATTAAATTTACTACGAATTAAAAACTATTTTAAAAAGGAAAATGAATTAAAAATACTAAATGAATTTGGAAAATTTTGAAAAATTCCAGGAAAGTGCTAAAGGATAATCTAATCCTGGGAAAATTAAAATGGGGATAACTGCTTATTCAGATAAGCAGTTATTAAGCAAACAGTGAAATAAGCAAAAGAGAAAAAAGCTTGGTTAAATAAAAAGTGGTGCAAGAATTAACTGAAAAAGTCCCTAGGGCAGATGGTGTTGGTGTTGCTTTGTGAGTCAGGAGACCAGGGTTTGAACCCTGGCCTTGGCTTTTTGTTAAAATATATATATATATATATATATATATATATATATATATATATATATATATATATATATATATATATATATATATATATATATATATATATATATATTTTCTTTTAAAAACTTGAAAAGCTAATAAAAATAAGCAACTTTTGAAAAGGAACCTAATTTTAAAACTACCAATAAGCTGAGAAACAACTTATTAAAACAAACAGTTGGCTTTTTAAAGAAGAAAAATGAAAATTTTCACTAGAAAGCAAAATAAGCTGAGACAAGCTATAAGGGTACTACAATAAGCTGAGTAACAATCAATAAGCTGAAAGGAAACTAAATAAGCCACAAGAATCACCAAATAAGCACTGAAATCAAAACAAATAAGCACTAAAGGGACTAAAGGTCTGCTGATATACCTAGGGTGCAGGGAAAAAATTGGCTTTTTCAAGCCATTGAAAAGCACTTTAAATAAAATCTAAAAATTCTAGAAAAAATGGTAATGGCTAGATAAGCCAGCCAAGTCTAATTGAGCCAAATTTCAGCTTATAACATCTTAACATGAGAGAATTAAAAATCAAGAAATGGGCTGCAAAATGAGAAAAATCAATAACTAAAGGCTGCTTAACTATCTTGGACTGGTTTTGGCTAAATTGTGTACAAGGGCATAATGGATATTACCATGACTTAAAATAGACTACAATGACACAAAATAAGGCAAAGATGAGGGCTTATAAGGCTTTAGCTTATAAGAAGCTTATAAGCACAGTTAGATTGCTTAAAATGCTCTAAGTGTATTCAAAACATGAAACTCCTTAAAAACAAGCTAAAAGCTCCTACTAACAACTCCTATAGGCTTAGTTAATCAAGATTAAACTAGGGAAACTTGCATATGAACAGTACTAACCAATTTGACCCGGTTTGACCCTTAAGCCAAACAGCCCCTTATGCTTGCTGATATGAGATTGAAACTGGGAATGACCAAAATACCATATGATCCTGACTATTTAATGATTGACTAACTTGTTTAAGCTGATAAAAGCAAATTTCAAATTAAAATAAGCACTGAATAAGCTAATGTTCTATTTAAGCTAATATGACTGTTTTTGACTTATTAAGTGAAAATGAGGTTTAGGCTATAACTAATTATCAATCTGCACTACATTAACATCTAATAGAACAAATGAACTCAGAAAGAGGAAATAAGCACTAAAGTAAGCTAGTGAATAGTACCTTTGAACAATCGTTGACTTACTTTGACTTTCTTTGATTAGAACTAAATTGACTATTATAAGCTCACCAAAAGCTATAATGAGCTTCTATGAGCTTATAGAAAGGGTAAGAAAGCTTGTGATTTATTTTTAACAACTAAAGAGCTTAACACGAATTAACAAAAAAAACTTGAGAATACAATTTCTAATAATTAAACTAACATTACGATTACTGATATTAAACTACTTGCCATTTTTGGCTTACAACTGACCCTATTTATACCAAAATGAGTTGGGATTCTCTCTTTGACTTCTTATGATCACTCCTGAACCATTAGATTAGCTTCCCTTCATCTTGGCCTTTAATTCAGTTTTGGCGCCAAAATGTGATAGTGGATTTCCAGCGTGGATAGTGGTTAGCTTGTGAGGAGGGGGAAGCATTAAATGCTATTGGACTGGGGTAGGTTGAGTGGAGCAAGAGGAGGGGTGTGTTATCAGAGAATAGGTATGGATGAGAGTGGTATTGTTAGGGATTGGTGGTTTTGGTTTAGGCGGGTAATGGTTTTGGGAGAAAGTTTTGACTAGGTCAAAACCTGGTATTAACTAAAAAAACAAAACAGACGGGGTGGGTTATTGTTTTAGGGATTGGGCTTTGGGGTGGTTGGGCTTGGTTTAGAGGCTGGGTTTATTTGTTTAGGTTAATAAAAAGGATTTGGTTAGTTAGGATTAGAATTGGAATTGGTATAAAGTTTAAGGGACCAAAACTGCCAATTAGGGAAAATAAATCCAAAGACTGATTTTGTCATTTTGATGTTCTTGAGTGTTGACTTTTGATGAATTGAGCAAAAATCTTGGTCCAAACTTGTAAATTTCTTCCCCGGCTTCGGCTTTTGACTATTTTCCAATCTCGTTCTTGGTTATGTCCGTTTTGCCTCGTTTTCAATCATTTTGTACCTGAAACACATAAAAACACAAACCAAGGATATCTGCAGTATAAATGGGTATATTTGGCCATTTTTAGCATTTTTTATGTATAATATGGGCCTAAAATGATGAGTAAATAGGCACTCATCATCCCCCCACACTATCAATTGCTAGTCCCTAGCAATCCGATCATATAAAGTAATGAATGGATTAAAAGAATACCAAGCATACCCCGTTTTGACTTTTTATTAAATGCGAGAAATTTAAACTAAAACAAAAATAGATAACATGCTTGATTTCAAAAATGGTATCATGGAACGGGATTCACACAAAATGGGTGTCTCCAGGGAATTGAAATCGTCATCCTCTTTTTTATACTCCCAACTAAGCTTAAACTCAATGTGCAAATGTCTTTTGTAAAATGCTAAAACACTTATACTAATAATCTATGTAAGCCGAGACTTAACTTTTCACTCCCATATTTATTCAAGTTAGGTGAATGTGCTTGATTTTCAAAATTTTGATCACAAAAATCGACGTTTTTATAAGATTTTGACTAATACTAGGTGAAAGATAGATTTAAAATTTACAACAAGCAAGTTTCAAAACTTTATTCAACACATACATCTTTATTTTTGCAACATCAAAACTTATTGCATTTTGCAATATCATTCCATTTTCTTTTCTTTTCATTTTCTCTTTTTTTTTTTTCATTTTTTTTACTTGTGCAACATAAACTAACAGAGTTTCACGGGAACCAAGACCTTACACCTTCCGGAATAAAGGATCCAAGGGCCGTTACAACGAAGAATTCCAAGACTCTAAACATTCCTGAAATGAGGATCCAAGGGTGTTAGACCAAGACCTCACACATTCCTGAATTAGAGGTCCAAGGGCCGGTGTAAGAGGGTAGCCAAGACCTAAACGCCTTCTGGAAATAAGGATCCAAGGGCCGATCTTGAACCGTAGCTTTTTTAGCACATACATTTATTACTTAACTTTTGCAACTTTCAAGCAACGTCTCACTTTCATTTTGCATTACTATGACATATGCTTGTTCCGAAGTTTAAATAAAGCTTTGAACTAGTATTTTTCAAAATCGTATAAAAAATGATTTTGTGTGTTCAAATGTTTGAAAATAAGCACTTATTAAGTCAAATTAGTTATCTCCTGGGAGGAAAAGCCATAGATTACTTATATAAGCTCTAAAGAAAACCAACTATTCTACGCTTAGCATTTTCATTTGCACATATCGTAAAACCTTAGCCTAATCGTTAAGGAAGCAGCCAGATCAACACTCTGGCAGAGTCGGGATTCCCCTTGTTCTAACCTAATCAAGACTAAACACTTCTTTTTTATTGCAATTTCTTATCTAAAAACGAAAAAATTTTGAAAATTTTGGCCAAAACGGGGGTACTAGGGCACTAGAAGGTACACATGTGATCAAATTCGCTAGAATTCCCCCCACACTTAGAACTGAATATTGCCCTCAATATTCAAAGTACCGGCTATTATGCCGACACTTAGAACGTAAAAAGGTAATACTAATAGCCAAGTGTGTGACAGAAATCTCATTTTCACAAACAGGATTAAAAAGATATACCTAGATAATCGTTAGCAAAAAGATCGGATATTGGGCGGCTGGATTGAAAACAGGCGCATCAATCATCACGATCTAAGAGAAACCTGCAAACAAGAGCAAACAACACACAAAACAAAGCACAGCAGAGGAATCCCCCACACTTAGTGTCAGAAAATAGAAAGAAGTCAGAAACATGGGTTGTCACCCATGTGGTGCTAATGTTTTTGTTAACCAAGTCACTAGCTTGACTCGACCCCGAATTCATTGGTCCATGGGGAAGCAAGTGGAAGAGAAAATCTCCATCGTACTTTCATTCAAGATGTTTGGATAAACATTGAAGTACTTGAAAGTTCCACTCCGATGAGATACCCGCGGCTCTAAAAATAGAAATTATAAACGACGATGCCGGGGTCAAAGATGGTGTCCTCACTCCCAAAGGAGTGAAGCAGAGGAGAAATCACATTATATGTGATAAAGGGGGGAAAGATTCTGACAGTCATCGGGAGAAAATCTCCATCAATATCAAGTTTGTCGTTTAAGCTCTTAAGGTCATGATCTAAAAGCACCTCAGGAGGGGGATTCGGGATAGTGTCTTTAATAAGCAACCGCTCACTATAGATCATGCCTCCCTCCGAGTCCTTAGAGTAATCATACTCCGGCGAAGATATGATGTGAGAGAGTTCATCGGCGAACTCCCCCAGACTAGTGGCACAATTAGTTGACGGGTCATGACTTAGCAAAAATTCCAATTCTCTCAGATCAGATTCAAAATCGAAGTTTTTATCTTCATCCCCTGATGGGATGGGATAAATGTGAGCGAGTTCATCGGCGAACTCCTCAAGAAGAGAATCACTCTTATGAAGTACGTCTTTGAGCTTGGGCTCGGGAAGGATATACGGAGGTGGGACATGTGCTATACTTTGTGTGCTAGAAGTTTGCACCTCGTCCATTATTGTCTCCGTATCTGACTCATCACTTTCCTTGTTATGAATATCAAAATTTTGATTATCTGAAATTAGAGTAAATTCAGAATCAAAATTAGACAAAGGATTTGTGATAGTTATATCGAGTGTTTGAGAAGTAGAATCAGGAAGATCGAGAGGTTCCTCGGATACCCTTGGGATTGGAACAAGGTCATCAATTTCCTTAAGAGGATTGATTTCGGCTTCCTTGTCCCCCATTTAAAAGGTATATGATGTGTCCTCATCTGATTTCTCTTCATTAAAAGGATCATCCTCATCACTTTCATTAGAGTATGAAAGGTGGATAGTGTTAGGATGACCTGGTCCTTGCTGGCAATATTGATTTATATAACTTTTGTGATTGCCAAGGACCCCAATTTGTGCAATCTCAGTGGGAATGCAATCGGAATAATGATCACTCAAAACAGTGGTAGAGTCATGAAGGGCTCCAGTATCCCGCTGATAGTGATGTTGTGTCATATTTTCGATCAAATCATAAGCTTCTTGAGGAGTCTTCCTCATGAGATTGCCTCCGGCAGCCAACATGATTTTGTCTCGATCAATCGGAGTTATACCACTATAAAATGTTAGGATTTGATCAAGAAGCAAAATTTTGTGATCAGGACATTTCCGTAACAAAGATTTGAATCGTTCCCAAGCTTCAAATACTGACTCCATGGTCAATTGCCGAAAATTCAGAATGTCTTTCCTAAGCTGCACCGTTTTAGAATGTGGAAAGTATTTTGAAAGAAACTTGAGGAACATCTCTTCCCAAGTATGAATTGAGTGGGTTTTAAGAGTATAAAACAAAGATTCAGCGTTGTGGGATAAAGAGAATGGAAAAAGATTCAAACGAATGCTATCTTGAGAAACTCCTTTCTATTTCATGGATTGAGTGATCGATATGAACTTGTTTAGGTGCTCGTTTGCATCTTCATCTCGAAATCCGTAGAATTGGCAATTTTGTCGGATCAGTTGAACCATATGATTTTTCAATTTGAAAGCGGTTCCCGAAACTGATGTAGGAGTGATCGGTCCTCCTCTACCGATTAGTGTTGGACGATAGAAATCCTCCATGGTCCGAGGATCATGGGGATTATATGGTGAAAAATCGATCATTCCGGAGAATTAAACAATGAGAGGGTAAAAAGATAAGAATTAAACATTTAAGACGAATAAGAAGAATATTTTTGGATTTTTATTTAAAATGGAAAAACAAACTAACATGGAAGAAAAACAAAATTTAAAAAGGAAAATATTTTTTTTTGGGTTTTTGTATTTAAGCAACATTGGAAAACACAAAGGAAGATAAATTTTGAAAAGAAAATCTTTTTAGGTTTTTATAAGAAAATATTTACGAGATGAAAACTATAACCTCTCGAGAGAAGGGTCTTCAAAACACGCATCGACAAACGAGAATAGAAAATTCGCTTCAACCTTCCCCGGCAGCGGTGCCAAAAATTGATTCGATGGAATCATCACATATTTTTCATCAAAGATTTACAAAGGAAATATGTAAACCCGAGTCGTTTTCCCAACGAATGATTGAATGGAATTTCATGATCTAGATTCGTGATACGTGTCGTGAATAAGGAAAATAATGGGAATTTGGGTTTCTATGTTAAAATAAGAGAACATGAATTAAAAACGACTTAACAGGCAGGAAAAACGATAATCTAAAGTACGCGTATTTAAAAACGTAAAGAAAACTGAAAACGCACGTTTAAACCGGGAAAACCCGAGCCTAAACGTAAAAATGATGAAATACAGACTCTACGGGTGCCAAACTAATTTTCCTACATTCTAATTAATAAAAGAAAATTAAAAAAAAAAAGAATTATATTTTTCTGATTGTTATTAAATTTACTATGAATTAGAAACTATTTTAAAAAGGAAAATGAATTAAAAATACTAAATGAAATTGGAAAAATGTGAAAAATTCCAGGAAAGTGCTAAAGGATAATCTAATCCTAGGAAAATTAAAATGGGGATAACTGCTTATTCAGATAAGCAGTTATTAAGCAAACAGTGAAATAAGCAAAAGAGAAAAAAGCTTGGTTAAATAAAAAGTGGTGCAAGAATTAACTGAAAAAGTCACTAGGGCAGATGGTGTTGGTGTTGCTTTGTGAGTCAGGAGACCAGGGTTCGAACCCTAGCCTTGGCTTTTTGTTAAACTATATATATATATATATATATATATATATATATATATATATATATATATATATATATATATATATATATATATATATATATATATATATATATTATATTTTTTTTTTTTTTTTTTTCTTTAAAAACTTGAAGCTAATAAAAATAAGCAACTTTTGAAAAGGAACCTAATTTTAAAACTACCAATAAGCTGAGAAACAACTTATTAAAACAAACAGTTGGCTTTTTAAAGAAGAAAAATGAAAATTTTCACTAGAGAGCAAAATAAGCTGAGACAAGCTATAAGGGTACTACAATAAGCTGAGTAACAATCAATAAGCTGAAAGGAAACTAAATAAGCCACAAGAATCACCAAATAAGCACTGAAATCAAAACAAATAAGCACTAAAGGGACTAAAGGACTGCTGATATACCTAGGGTGCAGGGAAAAAATTGGCTTTTTCAAGCCATTGAAAAGTACTTCAAATAAAATCTAAAAATTCTAGAAAAAATGGTAATGGCTAGATAAGCCAGCCAAGTCTAATTGAGCCAAATTTCAACTTATAACATCTTAACATGAGAGAATTAAAAATCAAGAAATGGGCTGCAAAATGAGAAAAATCAATAACTAAAGGCTGCTTAACTATCTTGGACTGTTTTTGGCTAAATTGTGTACAAGGGCATAAGGGATTTTACCATGACTTAAAATAGACTATAATGAAACAAAATAAGGCAAAGATGAGGGCTTATAAGGCTTTAGCTTAGAAGAAGCTTATAAGCACAGTTAGATTGCTTAAAATGCTCTAAGTGTATTCAAAACATGAGACTCCTTACAAACAAGCTAAAAGCTCCTACTAACAACTCCTATAGGCTTAGTTAATCAAGATTAAACTAGGGAAACTTGCATATGAACAGTACTAACCAATTTGACTCGGTTTGACCCTTAAGCCAAACAGCCCCTTATGCTTACTGATATGAGATTAAAACTAGGAATGACCAAAATACCCTATGATCCTGACTATTTAATGATTAACTAACTTGTTTAAGCTGATAAAAGCAAATTTCAAATTAAAATAAGCACTGAATAAGCTAATGTTCTATTTAAGCTAATATGACTGTTTTTGACTTATTAAGTGAAAATGAGGTTTAGGCTATAACTAATTATCAATCTACACTACATTAGCATCTAATAGAACAAATGAACTCAGAAAGAGGAAATAAGCACTAAAATAAGCTAGTGAATAGTACCTTTGACCAATTGTTGACTTACTTTGACTTTCTTTGATTAGAACTAAATTGACTATTATAAGCTCACCAGAAGCTATAATGAGCTTCTATGGGCTTATAGAAAGGGTAAGGAAGCTTGTGATTTATTTTTAACAACTAAAGAGCTTAACACGAATTAACAAAAAAAACTTTAATTTCTATTAATAATTGAAACTGAGTACAATGCTACTACATTAAGAACACTTAGACTAAAAATGACTTGAATTGATAACTGGAAGCTTGAGAATACAATTTCTAATAATTAAACTAACATTACGATTACTGATATAAAACTACTTGCCATTTTTGGCTTACAACTGACCCTATTTATACCAAAATGAGTTGGGATTCTCTCTTTGACTTCTTCTGATCACTCCTGAACCATTAGATTAGCTTCCCTTCATCTTGGCCTTTAATTCAGTTTTGGCGCCAAAATGTGATAGTGGATTTCCAGCGTAGATAGTGGTTAGCTTGTGAGGAGGGGGAAGCATTAAATGCTATTGGACTGGGGTAGGTTGAGTGGAGCAGGAGGAGGGGTGTGTTATCAGAGAATAGGTATGGGTGAGAGTGGTATTGTCAGGGATTGGTGGTTTTGGTTTAGGCGGGCAATGGTTTTGGGAGAAAGGTTTGACCAGGTCAAAACCTGGTATTAACTAAAAAAACAAAACAGACGGGGTGGGTTATTGTTTTAGGGATTGGGCTTTGGGTGGTTGGGCTTGGTTTAGAGGCTGGGTTTATTTGTTTAGGTTAATAAAAAGGATATGGTTAGTTAGGATTAGAATTGGAATTGGTATAAAGTTTAAGGGACCAAAACTGCCAATTAGGGAAAATAAATCCAAAGACTGATTTTGTCATTTTGATGTTCTTGAGTGTTGACTTTTGATGACTTGAGCAAAAATCTTGGTCCAAACTTGTAAATTTCTTCCCCAGCTTCGGCTTTTGACGATTTTCCAATCTCGTGCTCGGTTATGTCCGTTTTGCCTCGTTTTCAATCCTTTTGTACCTGAAACACATAAAAACACAAACCAAGGATATCTGTAGTATAAATTGGTATATTAGGCCGTTTCTAGCATTTTTTATGTATAATATGGGCCTAAAATGATGAGTAAATAGGCACTCATCACACATCTTTCTGTTTAGGCATGACATTCACATTCACATCATTAGAAACAATATCATCACAAACATTTTCAGACAAAGATTTCTTGTTCATTAAACAAACAGATTCATTACATGAACTTGAAATATTGTCCTTAACATTACATCCGTATGACATATGTTTCTTATTCGAAAGCGATAAAATCCTAGGGTGTTCTTCTACGTCTTCCGTTTTATTCTTGATTTCACTCTTAGATGCAGGCGAGACTCTATTGTTCCTTGTATTGCTCCTAGGCTTTAGTCCGCTGCTCCTAGAGGTACTTTCTACTCTTGTAGAAGGTAAGGCACACACATTAGAATTTATCTTGTTGTCCTTTGAATTTGTATTAGCATTCCTAGTCTCTTTTGGATTATCTTTCACACTTTTGTCAATCGCCTATATGTTTTAGATGTAGAGGTAGACGCAGTAGTGGTACTAATCCTATAAAGTCCAGGTGCTATCACATTTGGTGTTTCGACAACTGCTTTCTCTTTTCTTTTTTCACTTTGTTTAGGCAAGGGTGTTGGAGTGACTGGAACACTTTGAGAAATAGACATTTTTGGTTTAACAATTGGCTTGTCCTTAGTTTCCTCACCCTTCCTATTTTGACTTTCAAGCTGAGACTTTAAATGATCAATTTGTTCTTTCATGTTTTTGTAAGAACGCTCATACGACAATTTGTCATACTTGCATTCTTCCTTTTTCCGATCAAGTTGTTTAAAATATGTTACATTTTCTTTTTCAATCTTAGCAAGCGCATTTTCATATTTTTCAACAATTTCAGAAGTCTCAGCTCGAAGTCTTTCATCATCCTCTACAGAATATGTTTGATAAATAATGGACATAATTTCAGTCGATAGAGCTACTTCGAAGAGAGTGTCATTGTGTTTTTCCAAAATTTTGATGTGTTCAAAGTTTTCATTAGCTTCCTTCACCAAGGATTTGTGGTCCTTGATAAATTCAGCTGATTCTTTCAGAAGATTATTTTCAACATTCAGAACTACCACATAAATTGCAGTAATTTGAGGATTGATTTCCGTTTCAAACATCTTTTTCTGTTCTGTATGAACACTTGAAAACCAGTCGTTATAGATACTCTTTGTTTTGGATGCTACAGTCATTTGAAGCGTTTCAACTCTCTTTTTAAGATCATCCAAAAATCGTCTAGTTTCACTTGTATTATGATGAACTCAAATAAGTACATTTTATTACCATCATTTATCCTATTTATTTGACTTGTTTTATTATATTATCTGTGAGAATTGATACTTAATCGTTTACTTTTGTAATTCTCAGGTAAAAACAAGTATTATGTGAAACTTGGCGATTTTGGACTAATTATGGAGCAAAACAAGCAAGAAGATAAGAGTCTACTGAAATGTACAAGATCAAGACATTCTGCTCCAGATACGCCGCATCTTGCTTATTACATACGGCGCATCACTATCAAGATTTCACAAGATACGATCCAAGACAGCAAGGACATGCGCCGCATCCAAGAATGAAGATACGCCGCATCTTCTGGCGGTGTACGAATATTCCTGAATATATTAATCTTGGACCCCACGCGAAGTTAAGTCAATGCGCCGCATCTACTTACTAGATGCGCCGCATCTTACCCTCAGACAGAAACTATAAATACCCCAAGACCAGACGAATTTCGGAGACATAATATATACGAAGTACGAAGACCACAGAAACCTAAGGCCGAATTCAGTCGATTAGGCAGCACAAGACACACCTGAACGAAGATACAAGAGCTGTAAGAAGGTCCTGCATGTATTTAATTCATTAAGTAGTTTTGTTTTATTGTGTTAGTAAACTTTAATTCATCAGGATTGGTGGCTTGTGTAATGTGACGAGAAAGATTGCACTCCCTTAAAACTGCTTTCCCATCAATTAAAGTTTATATGTTGATGTCTTTGGTTACTACTTATTAGTGCATTGATAACCTCTGTGTTTATTAGTGGCCTGCGCATTTGACTACGGAAGAGAATGTGGCTCCCACGGTTGTTACTAAATTGATCACTTAGGAATAACTTTTAGACATAAGTAATCATTAAGGGATTTCTCGCCGATAAGATTAGGGCCAACGAGAAAGGGTTAATTACATACACTTCATATAAAACTATCAATAAAACAAGTGACATTCTACTTAATCATCAGGACAGGTCTTCTTATTGTCTCGATGATGCGTGGTTTTGCGACCTTACAACAAGTTTTACCTCTCGAGGGATCTCAAGAGGCTTACAACCCCACCAGGCAGTGTACCTGACCGATGTAGTATAGTGTAGTGGTAAGTACGGGGGATTGATCGTTCTCCACAGGGAATAGTGTCGTTAGGATTGAAAAACTACTCTAATAGGTCTAAGGGTGAGGGAAGATTCTTTTTGTATTTTTATATTTTATGAAAGCAAGTAAAATCTCGGGTTTGAAAGAGTGGGCGGAATTAGTTGCTAGTCAACTAACCCAAATAACTACAAATGCAAATAAAATAAAATAACTGAAAATGAAAAGATTGTGAAACTTATGTGGAGAGAAATGTGTTTACTTAGATTTCCTTACTCCCTAACTATCTTTTACCGGTTGATTAGTGTGTATTAATTGCGTGGATGACGGGTGTATTCCTTAATACCAATCGTGGGGTGGCGTATTTACTTCCCCAACTCTACAAGCTCCTACTTCACTCCTATGTCGAGCCGGCTAAGAAGCTCCTAACATGGGATCACTAGAATTCGCTCATGCATTAAATACAACCATAAAAACCTTAGTACGCATTAGTTCATGTTTCTTAAGATGTTCAAGCAAGTTACCGAATAGGAGGTTAGCCAGTTTTCTTAAGCCTAACATCGATGAACAATCATCCAATACAATTAATAACACACTAATAACCAATAATCAATAGTTAGGTTTCATTAGATCTAAGCAAACACAAGATAAATCTAGCCTAGCATGTTAATCAAAAGACAAGAACAAGATATAATCAAACAACACATAGACATATTGATTGATTAAATGATTACTTATCTTCAATTAAACATGGGAGATCCAAGGGTATGAAAACCCTTAAAAATGGCAGAAATTCGTCTTAGGGTTTCTCCTCACAAAGTTGCACACTAATGACAAAAAATTGCAAAACTATATATAGAGTTTAAGGGCTGACGGCGTCATGTTGTAGATCTTGACGCCGTCACCTCGCCGTGTCTAGGGTTCCCGGATGGCCTTCTTGACGCCGTCCCTCTTTAGTGCTCCAAAATCCGCTCTGGCCTATCAAGGGTTGACGCCGTCTCTCTTTAACTTAAACCGTGATGGCCTTGATCACCTTAAAGGGTGACGCCGTCAGACTTTCCATTGCAAAACTCTCTGGCTCGTCATGTGTATTTTTCATATCCACCTCTTTTGCCAAGCCATGACGCCGTCAAGAGCAATCCTTGACGCCGTCAAAGGTACTTTTCCAGCCGATTTTGAGACTTTGTCGTTTTCTTCACTTTTATGCTCCAAAAACGTCCAAAATGCTTCCTTTTCCAGATTTCTTCTCCAAAGTACCTAAAATGACAAAAGGAACGATTTAGGGCAATATTTGATCAAATAAATACGATTTAGGGCTTAAATGACCCCCTAAAAGCGGTACACTTTTCGCTTCATCAAATACCCTTACACTTGAGATTTGCTTGTCCTCAAGCAAATGCGCTTTTATTCTAATCAAAATACAAGTTAGGGGTCATTTAACACTTATATAAAAGTAATTACAACAAATAGTCGTTCCACTTTAATCATAATAAGCACGGAGATTACAAACTAGCACCTCACAAGTAGTGTTTAGATACTCACATCTCTCAGGTGTCATCAAAATAAATCTCATAAATGAAAACGGATAATATCTCTCACTACCTGTCATAGCAAATAGATTACCATAGGCTTGGGAAAGGATCGAAAACCTTCTCCACTAGGCGTAAGCACCTAAGATAAACTATCAAAGAGGGCTTTTACATGGGTTATAACGTGAGGTGTAGGGATATGATAAACACGGATTTGTTGGATAAGGGATATTTTACTGGTGGCGAGTTAAAGATCTTGATTAATTACATGCACAAAATGGCGTTGCTAAGCCAAGACTAGACTCGATTTAAGCTAAAAACAAAATAACAAAAACATAAAATAAACATAAAATGAAACGGGATGGTAGTCCGTATGTTTTTTCTACTTTTCTTTTTCTCATTTTTTTGTATTTTTCTTGATTTTTTTTTTTTTTTTTTTTTTTTTTTTTTTTTTTTTTTTTTTTCATACACTCTTTCCCTACCATCCAAAATAATACATCATAGGGGCGTTGCATTCCCCTTACACTTGAACTTTTACATAACTTTACAAATAACTATTCTAATGACTCGAATTAAGATAATCGAAACACTTGGAGTACTTTTTAAAATATTTAGCACATATGGGGGTAATAATGTCTTCCCCATTACTCCATTATACTAGTACTTTACCCATGAGTCCCAATCGTCCCAAAACAATATGTACAAGGATATGACTCGACTTAGCAACCATGTAATCAATTAGATAGTTAACATGGGGTTTAAACAAATGTTGTCACAATAATGCACTAAAAATGAGTGCATACAAGGTAGGCTAAGGCGATTTGGGTGTACATTTAAGTGGGGTGTAAACAAATTCTTCCTTTAAGTAAAATGCTTAAAGGTCGAAACGAAAAGATAGGCTCTGAGGGGTGTACTAGGGGTATCGTGTACTAAAAATGAGTACAACGCAAAGGGTGTGGGAGAATTACTTGACCAATGTAGCCAATGTAATTATAACAAAAACACAGGTGTAAAACAATGGGTTAATCCTAATGCCTCTTATCATGTAGTAAATCTAACTACACGAATGTAGTCTCACTTATGGCCTCGGAATGGTCCTAACGCAAGTTCTAGAATCTAAGTGCCACCGGTACACACATCATAGCATAAATGCTTTTTCTACCAATTCTAGGGGCGAACCTCACATATTTGGGGGTGGAAAATTTTTAGTGGTACGGTTTTTTTTTTGTGCTAGTCATATAACTCCTATCCGTGAGACGCTCATTAAGATCAAAGTTTCACTCCTAAATGTTGTAAAAAATTTTAAATTTGGCACTAAAATTGCCCTAACAGGTATTTATCTCAGTTTTATTACACATCTACCATTGAACAAACAAAAATCAAGCGTAATTGCATTCTCTAAAGTATCGTATTTTACCCCCCTTACACTTAAGATGAACATTGTCCCCAATGTTCAAATAACAAGATGTAAAAGTAAATAAGGTAAAAGAATGAAATCAAATACTCCCCTGATTCGCTCGGTGGATAAAAAAGTAACATGGTTAGATCTTCTTCCAAGTGAATGTAGAAGCTCCAAGACTAAAGCATCGCCAAAAGCTTGATTCCACATACATTTCCTTGTCCAAAATAACCTGTTAAACCTGAGAAAACAAACACGAAAACCTGCATAACATCGGCGGGATAAATCTATATAAGGATATAATGCTTGTGGAATGATAATTTTGCAGATTCCTGGAGATTATAAGTTAGAGATTTAATAAAAACTTTTTATGAAAACAAAACTTTCAAAAATTTTTGAAAATTAAAACCTGACGCCGTCAGGTTGTAAATCCTGACGCCGTCAGAAATGATCTGACAGAATTCTCATGTTAAGTTTCCGGAAAATTTCTGGAAAAACCTATACCTTACTTCCTGGAAATCCTGCAAAACATCACTATGACTCGATACAAGCATTTGACTCAAACAAATACTAATATGTATGTTAATTTAATATTATTACGATTCATGTTCATTTGTGTTCTAATAGACCGATTTGGATTTCCCTTACACTTATCTTTTGCAAAATACCTTTATATGTAGTTAAGACGAAGTTAAAAACAAGATAAAGCATTTTCACAATTTAGTTTTGAACATGAATCAATAATAATAAAAATTAAACATACATACGGAAACAAATAAAATCAAACAAACAAATAAATAAACACACAAAGCAAATAAAGCTTGGGTTGCCTCCCAAGAAGCGCTTTTCTTTATTAACGAGTCTTGTAGCTAGACTCAAAGTCCTTCTACCTTATGTAAGTGAGCTCATCATCGAGGACGTCTTTAGGGTTAAGCTTGGATTGAAGTTTCCTATTGGTCTGCTTAGTACAATATATCTTTTCAAACTTCTCTCCATCCGGGTCATACAATGTCATCTTAATATGCCATGACCCGTCTCCATCTTTAGGTGGTTTGTCCCAATCCCACTTATGATCATCGTCCTCACAAGTCCACTTATTCATCCCTAGGTTAATTGGCAAAACTCCTAGGAAATCAATCATCTTCCTAAAAACTAGAGGGTCTTCAAATGGATCCAATTCGGTGTCCCTAGCCAAGAGTTGTTCTACCGCATGTGTTCGGTTCACAAAGTCCTCTTCTAGGTAAAATGAGCGTTGGGGGTCCTATGAAGTCTCTATCGATCCAAGGTCCATATCTAGATGGTCTCCTATTTAATTCTAACCAATGGGGTGTTTGTTCCTCACTAGTATCATAGGCATGTTTCTTCACATCATAGACTGACCAAGTATCACCTTCTCCTACCGCTATCTTAGATTCCTTACAATTAATCATAGCACTAGCGATCGCCAAAAATCCTCTACCTATCAACAAGGGGCATGTAGGGTCGCTAACCATATCAAGGACGTGGAAATCGACTAAAATGGTTAGTTTTCCAATGTGTACTAACACGTCTTTGACTACTCCAACCGGGTAAGCAACACTTCCATCCGCTAAGCCTATTATTACCTCGGTTTCTTCAAGTTTTCCTAGTTTTAGAGAGGTGTAGAGAGGTAACGGAAGTAGGTTAAGGCTTGATCCAAGATTGGCTAATGTGTCATAAGCCTCCGAATTACCGATCTTGCAAGGTAGAACAAATAAACCCGGATCATCTAACTTCTTAGGTAGCTTATTTTGAACAAAGGCGGTCCCTTTTTCGCCTAACTTGAGCTTCTTCTCATCCAACACATCAATAACCGGACTTTCAAGGTGGAGCTCCTTGAATTCACTGTCAAGGTTTTGAGTGGGAGGTGTCTCAACTATGTTGTTGACCAATTTGGATATCATAACTTCTTGGTCATTTTGAACGACTTGGGTTTGTTTGAAACACGTGCTCATGGAATTGACCGAATAATATTGTGGACAAGAACTAGGAGACAAACTGACGAGATGGCGTTGACGTTTAGTTTTGGGTTCTTGACTGTGTTGCAAGGTAGTGCTCCCATTTCTCGGTCGTTGAGGGCTTTCAACAAAGTGTCAATCTTATTGGTCATCTCGCTTTGTTTTTGTTTGAAATCGGCTTCAAACTTGGCCAAACGAGCTTCTTGAGATGCCATAAATTGAGACATTAATCCTTCAAAGTTATTGGTACTACCATTGCTGGAAGGATTGTTGTTGAAAGTACGGTTCGAGTTGGAACCGCTTGATTGGAAACGATTAGGTGGGTTGGAAGAATTGGTTTGTTGTGCGTTTTGGTTTTGTTTCCACCTAAGGTTTGGGTGATTTTTCCATGAGGGGTTGTATGAATCGCCGTAGGGGTTTGGCTCGGGTTTAAAAGTGTACCACTTATCTCCCGCTCCGTCGGTACGCGAGGATGCGTAGTCCGCAAAAGCTTGTTCGGGGAGTTCCATGCAATCACGAGTGTCGTGGGGACCACTACATAATTCACATGAAGAAGTGATTTTGTTCACTTGGCTTGAAGGTTTAGGAGCCTCGTAGGATTTCATAAGAAACTTGACTTGGTCTTCAAGTTCTATGATCCTACGGTCGGAAGTGCTTGAATTGTTCGAAGGCAAAGATATTGCCTTGACCGTTTTATTCAAATCACGGGGATCACTCCAACTTTCGTTGTCATAAAGAGCAAGATCTTCTAGGAGAGCCCATGATTGTTCCGCACTTAGATCACGTAGCTTACCACCGGCCGATTGGTCAATGGTTTGCCTCGTGGAGAGATTGATATGGTCATAGAAGATTTGGACTTGGAGCCAAAGTTCTATGCCATGGTGAGGGACTTTTTGCAGTAAGTCCTTGAATCGAGTCCATGCCTCGTAGAGGGTTTCGCCTTGACGTTGTTGGAACATCAAGATATCATTCCTTAGCTTGGTAGTTCTTCCTGGTGGGAAAAACTGAGCAAGGAAACGAGTTGTGAGATCATCCCAAGAGGTGATGGATCCTGCGGGTAGGCGCTCTAGCCATTGACTAGCTTGGTCCCGCAGAGAGAATTGAAAGAGACACAGTCGGGTCGTCTCTCGAGTGGCAACATCAAGGTCTATGGAAATAACGATTTTGAGAAAGTCCTTGAGATGTTGATTAGGATCTTCAGAACGAAGTCCATGGAATGCGCATCCGCTTTGCACCAACCGGATGGTGTCAGATCGCAAGGGTGTGACATTGGCTCCTTGAGTGAGCTCAATGGTGTTTCGATAGCCATGGTGGCTAGGACAGGAGTACTCTCCTAAGGTACGGGCTCTAGGAGGTGGGTGTTGTTGTGGTGGTGGGTTGTTGGGATCAAGGATATTACCACCTTCCATGATGTCGGATGGTAATGGTTACGAACAAAGAAACGAATAAAAAAGATAGACTAAAGAAAACCTAGAAAAAGAAAATAAAAATCTCACTAGAAAGGAATCTAGTGAGTAGACCTAATAAAATAAAAATTCAACCTAAACAATAACTATTCCCCGGCAACGGCGCCAAAAACTTGATGCGTGGTTTTGCGACCTTACAACAGGTTTTACCTCTCGAGGGATCTCAAGAGGCTTACAACCCCACCAGGCAGTGTACCTGACCGATGTAGTATAGTGTAGTGGTAAGTACGGGGGATTGATCGTTCTCCACAGGGAATAGTGTCGTTAGGATTGAAAAACTACTCTAATAGGTCTAAGGGTGAGGGAAGATTCTTTTTGTATTTTTATATTTTATGAAAGCAAGTAAAATCTCGGGTTTGAAAGAGTGGGCGGAATTAGTTGCTAGTCAACTAACCCAAATAACTACAAATGCAAATAAAATAAAATAACTGAAAATGAAAAGATTGTGAAACTTATGTGGAGAGAAATGTGTTTACTTAGATTTCCTTACTCCCTAACTATCTTTTACCGGTTGATTAGTGTGTATTAATTGCGTGGATGACGGGTGTATTCCTTAATACAAATCGTGGGGTGGAGTACGTACTTCCCCAACTCTACAAGCTCCTACTTCACTCCTATGTCGAGCCGGCTAAGAAGCTCCTAACATGGGATCACTAGAATTCGCTCATGCATTAAATACAACCATAAAAACCTTAGTA
Source organism: Artemisia tridentata subsp. tridentata (assembly GCA_021014915.2). Taxonomy (NCBI): domain Eukaryota; kingdom Viridiplantae; phylum Streptophyta; class Magnoliopsida; order Asterales; family Asteraceae; genus Artemisia; species Artemisia tridentata. The sequence continues at coordinate 146,817,291 of CP139502.1, read as the reverse complement.
CGCATTGGTTCATGTTTCTTAAGACGTTCAAGCAAGTTACTGAATAGGAGGTTAGCCAGTTTTCTTAAGCCTAACATTGATGAACAATCATCCAATACAATTAATAACACACTAATAACCAATAATCAATAGTTAGGTTTCATTAGATCTAAGCAAACACAAGATAAATCTAGCCTAGCATGTTAATCAAAAGACAAGAACAAGATATAATCAAACAACACATAGACATATTGATTGATTAAATGATTACTTATCTTCAATTAAACATGGGAGATCCAAGGGTATGAAAACCTTAAAAATGGCAGAAATTCGTCTTAGGGTTTCTCCTCACAAAGTTGCACACCAATGACAAAAAATTGCAAAACTATATATAGAGTTTAGGGGCTGACGGCGTCACGTTGTAGATCTTGACGCCGTCACCTCGCCGTGTCTAGGGTTCCCGGATGGCCTTCCTGACGCCGTCCCTCTTTAGTGCTCCAAAATCCGCTCTGGCCTATCAAAGGTTGACGCCGTCAGAAATGGGCTTGACGCCGTCTCTCTTTAACTTAAACCGTGATGGCCTTGATCACCTTAAAGGGTGACGCCGTCAGACTTTCCATTGCAAAACTTTCTGGCGCGTCACGTGTATTTTTCATATCCACCTCTTTTGCCAAGCCATGACGCCGTCAGGAGCAATCCTTGACGCCGTCAAAGGTACTTTTTCAGCCGATTTTGAGACTTTGTCGTTTTCTTCACTTTTATGCTCAAAAAACGTCCAAAATGCTTCATTTTCCAGATTTCTTCTCCAAAGTACCTAAAATGACAAAAGGAACGATTTAGGGCAATATTTGATCAAATAAATACGATTTAGGGCTTAAATGACCCCCTAAAAGCGGTACACTTTTCGTTTCGTCACTCGAGTATTTATCTGTGTACGTGCATGCCTATCGCTGATTCGTGCTCATTAGTTTAGTTTATTATTTAATTGCAACCAAAACGTGCCAGTCTCTCAGGCTGAACCACCTTGCGTTAGATTAGGTTGTATAGCTAACTTAGAATATTAAAATACTGATTAGAATGACTAGATAATACGTTCCACTCTTAGTGATCGACACTCTACTTACCATTATATTCATACTGACCGGGTACACTGCTCGTTAAGTGTGTGTGTTATTGATAAGTCGGCTAAATATAAATTTAAAACTTGAGTAGGCATTAATACTGCTAAACCGCAACGACACATCACGCGCATCAAGTTTTTGGCGCCGTTGCCGGGGAGTGAATTGTTATTATCTGTTAATTTGATTAGTATTTTAATTAGATTTTTAATTTTTAATCTAACCGCTAACTCTGTTGTGTATTAGATTAATTTGCATTCATTGTATTATTTTGCATATTTTCTTTTTTTGTGTGTTATTTGTTTTCTTTTATTTGTGTTTATTTTGGTTTGTTTTTATTTGTTTTTTTTATTTTTCGTATTTTCTGCATACTGCTATCGTTGTACTGAACTTATTCAAACGATACGGCGCATCTGATTTCTCAGATACGGCGTATTGCGTTTAATTTTTATAAAATACAACGCGTTTAATTAATTCGATACGACGCATCTTTCCCCAAGATACGGCGTATCTGTTTTTAATAAGAAATTTTTTCTAAACATTAACGCCATACGAAGCATCTGTTTTAGCAGATACGGCGTATCTATTATTTTAATTAAAAATAGTTTTCGAATTATTAAACAGATACGACGCATCGATCTCTGTCGATACGGCGTATCTTCTGAATCAAAAATCTTATATTTTGAAACGTATCGAAAATACGGCGCATTAACTTTTGTTAATACGACGCATTTAATTTTAAATAAATATCGATTTTTGATAATTAAAACTGATACGGCGCATTCTACTTTATAAGCGGCGTATCTATTTTCTGAATAAAGTCTGATTAAATTTTAACGATTATAAGATACGGTGTATCCAACTTTCTGGATACGGCGCATCATCTGCAGATATCAGTTATTCTTATATCCGTTTCTAAATTCGTTAATTTCTCTTCTAGCGAACAAATCCTACTGAAAATTTTACCTATGATGACAGGTTTTGCTATGGAAGACATATTAGTGAACGGATATCTTGCTAAGGAACTCATGCTTCCGGATTCTTTCGAAGTGAAAGTTTTTGATGATGTCAACTTCGATGTGCTCATGATTGATGAAGATTTATTATCTTGGGAAACCCCTCTTGAAGCTACTTATAAAGAATTCAAGCGCTTATGCAATATTGAAGATGGGATATTCTCTTATAGTTTACTCATGAGCTACACTAAAGATGAATTGCTACTCTTATGGCCCATCCTTGAATCTAAGGAATTATCTTGGACGACTATTGAAGAGAATGATGGGAAATTCCAAATTGAATTCATGAACTCAAGCAATAAAAGCTGTGGTGGAGGCAATACCCAACCTATGCAAATCTCTTACATGCCTTATTCCGAACAGTACTGGGGATTAAATGAGAACTATCTAGATGATGAAAGAATTTATGTTGTGTCGGAGTTACTATTTCACGGCAGGTTGGTAAGGTTGATGGACATCTCCCTCAAAGAATGGCTTGAACTTAAATACGGTAATCCTAAATTTGCTCCTGTTGGTGAAATCAAACGCATTGTGACCTCTTGGTTGACACGGAGTTTTAGGGAGCAATTTAACGAGTTCATGGAGTTAAAGAGGAAAATGATTGGTAAAGCTTGCTTTGACGTTGACTGCGATCCTAACAATGTTGATTTTTCAGATTGGTTGGCTAGTAAGTTCAATAACCATAAGAGCATGGATCGAGCTACTAAAGATGCGTTATGGGTATATTGGATGAGAGGAGAAGACGAAGAAGTAGAGAGCGACTATGGGTCGTCACTTCATGATTCAACAATCAATGAGGGCATTGAAGAATTATTCAGAATAGACATTGACGTGTTCGATTATGAGACGCCCTTGTGCAAACAATTCAAAGAATTTAATTACCTTCTTCAAGTCGACGATGATGTGCTAACTGGAGATCTACCAGGATTCAAGACTTATGATGATTTCAAAAACACCTGGTACTACGAATGGAATGACCAAATACCATGGGTTTGGGATAAACCATGGGAATTTGAGCACATTAATCACACTTGTACACCTTTCGTTTTCAAGGATGGAAGTAGTAAATGGCCAACATGTGATTATAAGAGTGACGGAACCTGCAATGGGGGAAGTATAATTGGAATGAAACGAGTTGGAAACGATGTAACCTTTGAAGATTATGAGTGGTATGATAATGTTGAAGACTGCCCACAAAAAGCGGAGGCTTTGCAAGAAAAGGGTAGAATCGAATACTTGAAAGAGCTAAAGGGAACATCGAATACTACTTTCTGGGAATGGGTGCATGAACAATTTGATGATTACACGAAGCTTAGTCGACGGTTACAATGGGAATTGGAAAGAGAGTGGGAGGCAATTCAAGATGATGATAACAATAAGTCATTAATTGATGAACTTGATGACTATTTGATTAAGGATCCTTATTTTAAGTTTGTTGATAAAGACGAAGAAGAATTCATCAAAAGAAAGTGTCAACTACTTGGGATCCCTTATAATGAGCCACCCATGATTATTTCTGAAAAATTTAAAGTCATTAAATACTCTTTGGGACCAGATGAGGATTATGTTGCGACGAAGACCAAGAGTTACACTAGATTAAGTCGGACGGAAGAAAATGTTGCAAAGCTATACGGGAACATCTTTCGGATGAAGGAAGAAGGATGGACCGTGACAAGAACAAGATAAAGAGCTGAACGTGAGTCTAACTTAAAGACTCTGGAATAAAGAAAAGTGCTGGCCGGGAGACAACCCGGAGAAAATTTTTATTATTCTGTTCTGTGTCGAGTCAGTCAGGCCCGCAGCAGATACGACGCATCTCAATCCCAAGATGTGACGCATCTCCTGCACTGGTCATATCTTACTTTATTTTTCTGCATTTTTTCCTTTTGACTTTAAAACTTTTTATCAGTTTATTTTAATGCGGCGCATCCCTGGTTAAGGATGCGACACATCTTCTATTCTGATCCGTAATTATTCCAGGCTCGATACGGCGTATCTTCTTCCATAAGATACGGCGCATCGACTGACCTGATGATTTTCATTTTAATTTTTATGTTTTATTTTTCCTAACTACTAATGTATTATGCAAGTTTGAACCTTCTTAACTTAGGTGTGTTTAAAGCCTTGGTGGTATTATAGATTCCTGCATTTCCTGTGGATACATCAATTATGAAGCTTAAACGTTCTCACCCACAAGAAAGATGATTTTTGCTCTTATACAAATGGAGGATCATACCGAGCAAATCTCAGGGGAGTTTTTCTGTTCTAATTCTTTTATTTTCCATTTTTTAACCTTTTATACAAACAACGAGGACGTTGTTTAACTTAAGTGGGGGGATTGGAGAATTAGAACACTTACTTGTCCTAAACTTTTTCAAAATTATGCTTAAAATGTGCTTAATATATCAAAATTAAAATTTTTAGAATGTTTTTGTTTAAAGTCTAAGTTGCATAGCTGCACACATGACGTTATTTTCAAAAATTGTGATTTTTCAAAATTCACAAATCTATGAGTGTGCCGGTGACTTGTAAACTTTAGAACTTGGCTTGTGTACTATTCGAGACCACCATAATAAGTATTATTTATATAATTGGAATGACTTGTCTAAATTGGTAAATTTCTAGGATTACACCCAAATAGCCTTTATATGTTATGTGATATTAACTAACTACACTGGTTAGTTAACCCCCGTATAAACCCTTTTGTTACTCTCACTTTTAGAGTAAGATACCCCTAGAAAAACACTCAGAGCCATTCCTTTCGTTTCTTACACCTTTGTTATAATGTTTCGTTACACCCTTACACCTTAGCCTACCCTGTAGATTAAAATCCGTGGTTGGTTAATTGCTTTAGGCAAAGTGAGTTTCCTTACATTACCTGTGTTCGCGTGCGTAATTCATTATCTTTGGTTAGGTCGGGAAATTGCACAATGCAATTGGAGTGAAAGTAAATATTGTATATCTTTGAGTTTATTTTTCGTGTGTTTACTACTTTCACTATTACCGTTATTTCTGAAGTCATGAAAAGTATGGAAAAATTATCTAGAATTATCATTATAGTGATGTGGTGAAATTTTACACATCTTTGTTTATGTTTCAAAAAAAAAAAAAAAAAAAAAAAAAAAAAAAAAAAAAAAAATCGAAAAAATAGAAAAGAAAAAGAAAAAAAGGAAGAGTTGGATGTTTGTTTTGACCAACTTATGTAAAGTTTTGTATTAAGTGGTCGATATCACCACTAGTTGTTGTATATTATATCTATGGATTGAATGGGAGTTGGCAGTTATGGGAACACCAACTAAGGTTTATTCTTTGATTAAGATCTTGTTGAGTATAATTCGTGTCTACCTAAAGCGTGTGTTTCAAGTGTTAAAGCGTGAGTTATTCTATGATATGAGTCTTATTCATGGGACGGTTGGGATAGTGATTAACCACACTTAGGATTTTAATTTATCTGTTTTGTTTATTTTTCATTTTACACCAATTTATATCCCAAATATTATCCATACCCTATATTATTCTTTATCCAAACCTTTGATTTATTGAGATTAGGGATTTGAGCAATCTTAAGTATCGTAGTCGTGGATTCGGCTATGTATTTATGATTTTGTCGCCCTTTTTGATATAATATTATTGGTGAAGATTACTTGGTCCTATCTTTAGCCTATTCGAGTTAAGGATTTGAGCAATTGCAAGTATCGTGTTCGTGGATTCGATCATGTATTTGTGATTTTGTCACCTTTTCTGGAATTTGAGATCGATAGCGATTAAGGAGAATGATTAACCCTTAAGCCTACAAACCCTTTTTACCGCTTTAGACTTGTTATTCCTTGGCTTTAGTGGGGGAGATGTGTATACTTGCCAAGCTTATGATAGAATATTTGTCACGAATGGACAGTTAAACGATTAGATTTGCTTTTATCGAATTATTTTATTTTACTTCTAATTCGTTAAGTGTTTGGTTGTGTGATTATGACAAAAATGAATACATGCTTAAATATAAAAATAAATCCTAATTTCTTTTAGGATACATTTTCATAAGATTAATTCTAAGGTTTACTTGGGGACAAGTAAAGTTCAAGTGGGGGGATATTTGATGAACTCAAATAAGTACATTTTATTACCATCATTTATCCTATTTATTTGACTTGTTTTATTATATTATCTGTGAGAATTGATACTTAATCGTTTACTTTTGTAATTCTCAAGTAAAAACAAGTATTATGTGAAACTTGGCGATTTTGGACTAATTATGGAGCAAAACAAGCAAGAAGATAAGAGTCTACTGAAATGTACAAGATCAAGACATTCTGCTCCAGATACGCCGCATCTTGCTTATTACATACGGCGCATCACTATCAAGATTTCACAAGATACGATCCAAGACAGCAAGGACATGCGGCGCATCCAAGAATGAAGATACGCCGCATCTTCTGGCGGTGTACGAAAATTCCTGAATATATTAATCTTGGACCACACACGAAGTTAAGTCAATGCGCCGCATCTACTTACTAGATGCGCCGCATCTTACCCTCAGACAGAAACTATAAATACCCCAAGACCAGACGAATTTCGAAGACATAATATATATGAAGTACGAAGACCACAGAAACCTAAGGCCGAATTCAGACGATTAGGCAACACAAGACACACCCGAACGAAGATACAAGAGCTGTAAGAAGGTCCTGCATGTATTTAATTCATTAAGTAGTTTTGTTTTATTGTGTTAGTAAACTTTAATTCATCAGGATTGGTGGCTTGTGTAATGTGACGAGAAATATTGCACTCCCTTAAAACTGCTTTCCCATCAATTAAAGTTTATATGTTGATGTCTTTGGTTACTACTTATTAGTGCATTGATAACCTCTGTGTTTATTAGTGGCCTGCGCATTTGACTACGGAAGAGAATGTGGCTCCCACGGTTGTTACTAAATTGATCACTTAGGAATAACTTTTAGACATAAGTAATCATTAAGGGATTTCTCGCCGATAAGATTAGGGCCAACGAGAAAGGGTTAATTACATACACTTCATATAAAACTATCAATAAAACAAGTGACAATCTACTTAATCATCAGGACAGGTCTTCTTATTGTCTCGAGTATTTATCTGTGTACGTGCATGCCTATCGCTGATTCGTGCTCATTAGTTTAGATTATTATTTAATTGCAACCAAAACGTGCCAGTCTCTCAGGCTGAACCCCATTGCGTTAGATTAGGTTGTATAGCTAACTTAGAATATTAAAATACTGATTAGAATGACTAGATAATACGTTCCACTCTTAGTGATCGACACTCTACTTACCATTATATTCATACTGACCGGGTACACTGCTCGTTAAGTGTGTGTGTTATTGATAAGTCGGCTAAATATAAATTTAAAACTTGAGTAGGCATTAATACTGCTAAACCGCAACGACACATCACGCGCATCATGTTACAAGTGTTCTTAGAGGACATTTGTTCGATGTTAGAAAGATGTTTTGAAACAAATTTTCGCTTTGCGACAGCCACTGGTTTTTTGAAAAACATTGGTGACTCTTTTTGAACAAGATGAACGCCAGAATCTGTATTAAGCTTGTTATAATCAATTGGTTTAATTTCTGGGTTCATTTGTCTCATTTTAACCCGACTCTCTTCAGCAAGCTCAATCGTTTCATAGGAATCATGAACCTCGGGAGGATCATGGTTATCATTTAGCGCACTACCATTATGTAACACATTATGTTCCTTCTGAGCTTTCTTGAGAATATAAGGGTTTTAACAACCGATAGCCATTTTCTTCATTGTATGTAAAATCGGGTTTGGATCGTTAATTAGCAAATTAATTGTTTGTGCAGACTGACCCGTTTTTACAAGCAAATCTTCCAACTTTTTAATGGTATCTTGTTTGTCAATGATTTCTTCAAGAAGATCATTTTCTCGTTTTGAAAACCTTGCATTCAGTTCTTTCTTTTCTTTTTCAAGATCAGAACAAATTGATTTTTGTTTAGAAAGTTGGTTGGTTAATTCAGAGATTTCCGTGTTTAGAGATTTTATTTGCATGTTCAACTTAGCATCGAGAGTGTCATATTTGATTTGCAAATGTTTTTCTCTTAAAACAGAATCTCTATAACCAATTTCTAGTTCTGACTGTCGTTTGTTATTAAATTCAAAAGCTCTTTCATTAACCTTATATCTCTCAAGCTCAGCGGTCAATTTTTCATTCGCGGCCTTAACATCGCGATTGATCTTTTTGACCTTTTCAATTTCAATACTACAATTTTGCAATAATGATTCAAATAAAGCACGTGTATCCTCATCATTCTCAGTATGCTGAGACTCGAAGCCTCCATTAGGATCCATAACTGGAGTAGCCAAATTTGTATTACTACAACTTGGGGAGTCCATATATGTATCGTAAGTGGTTGCAGGAGTCGCAGGATGCTGTTCATTCTAAGGTGTCATTTCAAATATTTCATTATTGTGATATGTAGCATATGGTTGTACCTCAGAGATTCCATTGATATTATAAGCAGGAGGTGCATCAGAATCCGTATCATATTTAACCTCCTGAAGATTAGCCATGAAAATGCAGTTAGCATCAATATCTTCAATGTCTTCCATGTCATCCATAAGAGCCATGAAGTCATTCTCCTCAGCATTCAACTGAAACCCAGCCGTTTCCTTCTGTGCCAACAGCAATGCTTTCTGCAGGTACACTGAATCTTTCTTTTTAGGCTTGGTGGGAAAGTTCCTTGCCATGTGACCAGTTCCTTGACAGTTGAAACAATTTAGCAAATTACCCTGATTCACATTCCCAATATTCCCAGCAACTGGGGTAGCAACATTCCCAAACTGATTCCCCATATTCTGACCCCTCTGATTTCCAGCAACTTGACCCAACTGATTCTGATTACCCATATACTGACCCGTCTGATTGCCTGCATATTTCCCTTGATTACCCATCTGAAACCCTATAGCATATCCTTGCTGATTCCCATAAACTCCAACCATTTGTCCTTGATGACCCATATTGAAACTTGGCTGTGCAATCTGCCTATTGCGAGTGTTCGATGAAATCCTTTGGTTGTTGTTGGTAGGTGTGGAATAGCATCTTTGGAATGCTTTTGACATTAGAGCAAATGCATGTGTCATAGCAGCAATAGCTTCATCCTGGTCAGTGACTTCAGGTTCTTGGAATGGTAGATACTGTTGTTGTAGAATGACTTGTTTTTGTTGTGGGTAGAATGGTTGTTGTTGCAGTATGACAGTGGTTTGAGGAACGTATTGTTGTTGCATGTTGTTCTGAGTGGGAGTTGATGATGATGGTTGTGTATTCACTGTTGTAGGTGTTGGTGCTTGAGCAATCAGTGCTAGAGGATCATGTTGTTTGGCTAGCTTCTCTTTCCTAACTTCATCTACCTCTTTCTGGTTTTGTTTCAAAAAGGCATAGAGCTGATCATAGTTCACCTCATGAAGGTTCTTTGTTTGGTTAACGATTGTGACATATCGTCCCCATTCCTCTGGTAGGTTGTTGATGAACTTGATGTTTTGAACAATTGGCCTTGGTGTCAACTTGTTCCTTATGAGCTCATTCATGAGAGTGCAAAACCTTGTGTAGTAAGATTCAATTGGTTCAGCTGGAGTGGATGTGAACTTCTCCCATTCAGTTAGAAGCTTGTTTTCAATGTCTTGTTGTCCAATTTCCGTACCATGACAAAGCCTTCTAACTCGTTCCCACATATCGTAAGCAGTTTCACAACTGTCAACAGCACAAAATATTTCTCGTGGTAAACCAAGTTGAATTAAGTGCATTGCCAAGTCATCAGCTTCGATTTGCTTCCAATCCTCTGCTGTGTATTCCTCTTCCTTTTGATCACGAAAGGATTGTGCAATGGGAGGTGTTGCATTTAGATCCCCAGCTACTTGAATCTGACGAGGCTTGAATGGTCCATTCTTGATGGAATGAAGTAGGAGTTTGCCATTGTCTTTGGTTTTGATGTAGCGAAGCATACGGCTTGTCCATGGAAGGTATACACCTTTTTCAAGCATGAGAGGATGGTTTTCAGCACCGCCTTTGAGAAAAAAAACGCAACTTTTTAACTTATATTTGATCAAAAACGCTACACAACTAGACCTAAATCTTTGTTTGGCGGATGATACCACTTGTAATCCTTATGTGAATCGACCTTATACTACAACTATAACTATTGAAAACGTGACACTCAACAATAAGATAAAGATGAGAAGAGTAAGGTGAAATGGATCGTATGATGATATTACTAGTCGAATGATTATTACACTTGAAAAGAGAAATAAACAAACACACTATTAGAGGACACACACACCTACACACTCTCACCTTTACAAGACTTTGAGGCACACATAAAATGAGGGTGAGAGTGTGTATTTATAGTGAGTATGGGACGCCCTAGATGGCTTATCTTTGGGCTTGATGGGCTTTGTGTTGGACTTGGGCTTATGATCATTACATGGACTTTTCTAAATAAAGTCCAACACAAAGCCTTCTTATATTTTACCAACTACACGACACACATGTTGCTAGTATTACAAATGACCATCACTTTACAAATAAATTAAATGCAAACAAACTTCGAACCACCAAAGACAACATGGAATGAAGAAAGTCTATGGTACCTAGATAATGGTGCAAGCAATCACATGACAGGTGTGAAGGAACATTTCAAGGAGATTGACGAAAAGATCAAAGGAAACGTACGATATGGAGACGGATCATACGTAAAGATTAAAGGGAAAGGTTCTATCCTATTGGAATGCAAGAACAAAGAACAACGTGCTATATCATAGGTTTATTACATTCCCAATTTAAGAAGTAATATATTGAGTTTGGGTCAGTTAATAGAGAACGGTTGCAAAGTAGTAATGGAAAAGAATATACTACTCTTATACGATTCAAATGACAACATACTACTTAGAGTTACGCGGTCGAAGAATAGGCTATACAAAGTGAACTTGAGAATAGGGGAACCAACATGCTTACTAGCAAATCTACATGATGAAGCATGGCTATGGCACGCAAGATTGGGTCATTTAAACTTTAGATCCCTAAAGTCTATGACCACGAAGAACTTGGTTCAGGGAATACCTTCTATCAAACACTCAACAGATATCTGCGACATTTGTTTGATAGGAAAACATGCTAGACCTCCATTTCCACAACAAGCGAAATACAGATCCAAAACAGCATTGGAGCTGATTTATGGAGACCTATGCGGACCAATTTCGCCACCAACACCTTCGGATAAAAGGTACATATTTCTATTAGTAGATGACTACTCTAGATATATGTGGGAATATTTTTTGAATTCAAAGGATCAAGCATTCGGTGTATTCAAAGAATTTAAGACAAGGGTGGAGAAAGAACATGGAACCAAGATAAAGACATTTAGAACAGATAGAGGAGGGGAATTTACATCAAATGAATTTCACAAGTACTGTAGGGAGAACGGAATAGTCAGACAGTTAATTGCACCATATTCACCTCAACAAAATGGCGTCGTCGAAAGGAAAAACAGGACAATACTTTCTACTACAAGATGTATGATGAAAGCAACAGGGATGCCACAAAACTTTTGGGCTGAAGCAGTTAGACATGCAATTTTACTATTAAATTGCACACCGACAAAATCATTAGAAGATGTTACTACTTACGAAGCATTGAAGGGCAGAAAACCAAATCTTCAACATATCAGAATATTTGGATGCATAGCATACGCAAAGGTACCTTCACAACATCTTACTAAATTAGATGATAGAAGTATACAAATGGTATACTTGGGTAGTGAACCTGGATCAAAAGCATATCGCTTATTTGATCTAATATCGAAGAAAGTCTGCGTCAGTCGTGACATAAAATTCAAAGAAGACGAGACATGGAATTGGGAGGAATACGTCAAAGATTTCGATCCAAAAGAACCAGAATGGGGTGATTTCATTATACAAAATAATGAAACACAAGAAACAGGGGAGGTTCAACATGATCAAGAAAGTGAAACAGAAGACGATGTCCTTACTGACAACGAAAATGAAGAAACACCTTCACCTACCAATTCACCACCTTCAAACACTATTGAATATAGTCTGATACAATCCATAAACTTCTCACCAAATTCCCAAACTTCCACACCTTCAACTACTGACACGAATGTTGATCACATACCCGCTAGAGGATACAGAACCCTAAATGAGGTATATGATAACACAGAAAGACTTCTACTAGTTGAAGATGAACCGAGGAATTTCAAAGAAGCATCAAAGGATGAAAAATGGATTGAAGCAATGCGAATAGAGATCGACTCCATCAACAAAAACAACACTTGGAAATTAACTACCTTACCAAAGGATCATAAATCCATTGGTTTAAAATGGGTATTCAAGACAAAAAGAGATGCAAACGGAGAGATATTAAAGCATAAAGCAAGGCTAGTAGCGAAAGGATATGTTTAGGAACATGGAATAGACTTTGATGAAGTCTTTGCACCAGTTGCAAGAATTGAAACTATAAGGTTGATTCTAGCACTGGCTGCTTACAACAAATGGGAGGTACATCACTTGGATGTAAAATCAGCATTTCTACCTGGTGATTTAAATGAAGAAGTATATGTCTCACAGCCTGATGGAAATATAAAGATAGAAGATAAAGGAAAAGTATATAGATTGAAGAAAGCACTATATGGACTCAGACAAGCTCCACGTGCTTGGTATACTAAACTTGATAAAACCTTAAAGTTACTCAACTTTAAGAAGTGTGCATTAGAACAGGCGGTCTACACAAGAACAGACAAGAAGTCAACTCTACTAACCGGAGTCTACGTTGACGACTTAATAGTTACTGGAACATCGAAGAAGGAAATCGAATCCTTCAAGTACCAAATGCAAGAACAGTTCGAAATGAGTGATCTTGGACTACTTGCCTACTACTTAGGTATAGAGGTTACACAAAAATGGGGTGAAATCTCGATAAAGCAAACAGGCTACGCGACTAAGATACTCAAAGACACAGGGATGTTGGACTGCAATGATGCAAAGATACCTATGGAACCAGGACTGAAGCTAACAAAGTTAAGTGAAGGAAAATTTGTAGATCCTACGGAATGTCAAAGCATAATAGGATGTTCACGATATCTGTTACATACAAGACCAGACTTAAGTTTTCCAGTCGGATTACTTAGTCGATTCATGCAGGAACCTCAAGAACAACATATGAAAGCAATAAAACAGGTTCTACGTTATATCAAAGGAACCAAAGACTATGGTATAACCTACGGGCATGATGGAAACAAGATTCAAGGCTACAGTGACAGCAGTTATGGTGTCAGCACTCAAGAAGGAAAAGGGACAACAGGAATAGTTTGCTACTTTGGAAACTCACCTATAACCTGGAGCACTAAGAAGCAAGGAACAATAGCCTTATCATCTTGCGAATCAGAGTTCATTGCTGCAACTGCAGCAACTACTCAAGCACTCTGGTTGAAAAGGCTTCTAAGTAAGATAACAAACTCTAATAAAGAAAAGATCACAATCTATGTGGACAACAAATCAACAATAGCACTCATGAAGAACCTTGTATTTCATGGAAGAAGCAAGCACATAGACACAAAATATCACTTCATTCGAGAATGCGTTGAGAAGGAAGATTTAACAGTTGAGAACATCAGCGGAGAAGAACAAAGGGCTGACATACTCACAAAGGCACTACCAAGGATACGTTTCGTCACAATGCGACAAATACTTGGTGTGAAGATCTCCTTCAGAATGATCAAGATTAGGGGGGTGAATGTTGGGATAATCCCGATCATTGCATCATAGATTCTATAGTTAAATAAGGTCAAAGGACCAATTACGCAATACATAGAAACTGTAATAATAGGGACCAGTTAGTAATTGTCTTAAACCTGAAAAGGTATGTCTTTTCAGTTATGGTGTAACCACCACCGATTACCAACCATCACCACCAACCATCACAATGGTTCTTGACACCGGTTGGAATAGTATAAATAGGAAACATATGTAATCAATCAATACATCAATTCTAACAGATTTCTCATATAGCAAATATATTATTTGTTTTTGATTTCAACGATCCTATGTTGGTTGATTAGGGTCGTTCCCAGATCAGGGTTAAGATAATCAATAATCAAGGTACCGGATATTCACTTGAAATCGTGTAATCACTTTCCAATAGAAACTATTCGACCCTATGCCTGGGTTACACGAATATCTCTATGGGATAAAACCAAGTGATGTTCTTGTTTTAGGCACAAATCAAGAACGAATTGCTTTCAAGTGTTTAGGTTTTTCTCTCTATCTTTTCATGCGGCTGTGATGATCTCTATATATAATAGAGATATACTCAAAACCCTAGTCCAAGGAAATAGGAGAAAATATTGGCCAAATATTTTCCATATACTTTCCTTAACTCTAGCCAAAGTGGTTACAAGACCAGAAGATCATGGTCTTAATTACGAATATGAACTTACCCAAAATAGGGCAAAGTTAGTTACAAATTCATTCCTGCGTACCAGCAGCAGAATCTCTGCCCAGCAGCACAATGAATTGTACTAGCAGTAGAATCTTTTGCCTAGCAGCAGTATTATTGTACTAGCAGCAGTATCAATAACACTAGCAGCAGAATGTTCTGCTTCAGCAGCATAATGATAATACTAGCAGCAGTATCAACTGCATCAGCAGTAGTATCATTTATGCTAGCAGCAGAACAACAAACCACTTAATTTGAGTCAGGGTAAACATTGACCTGATGGGTGTACACTCCGTACCTCCAAGCCCATTACCAGGTGTGAATTAATCCCTCAAGTGTACTAAATTTTCCAACAATCCTCCCCAAATTTAGTTCACTACTTTTGCATGAAAATAAACATCAAACAAACATGTGCATAAATGAAAATATCTTGAAGATTGAATTCCCATCTTAGTACATTACACGTTCAAGTATTCGAGAATCAGGGTGTTCTAAGAATTGAACCCTTCAACCCATTTGAATACCTGAAGATAAAATACACACAATGTTTCAAACACTTAATTGCACCTGACACTATACAAGCCATGTGTCCATATCCAATTCATAAATGTTGTAAAAGCTAAAAGTCCAAAGCTTCCTGAAGCGGCAAAACTTCAACATTTACATAGGTGGTTCATCTTTATTCATGCTCCTGCTAAGCACTTTTTCAAAGAAAATTAACCATTGAGAAGTAAAGACTTCATCCTCCTTTTCAGCAGGTTCTGAGCACAACCTTGGGATGTAAAATAAAACATGTGCTCCAGTATACTAAATGTTCAGCTTTCCACATTGAACTCAGCTCCCAAGTTTCCTCAGGAGGGAGTTGGGTGTCTTAGCATTCAGTGACTAAGTTGGACTTAAACCCATCCCTTTAGCAGACTTTAAAACCAAGTCTCTAGCCAAACCCTTCGTCAAGTGATCAGCTAAGTTTTGTTGAGATCTAACAAACTCTATAGATACCACCCCATTCATGATAAGCTCACGAATCATGCTATGCCTGACACCTAAGTGTCTAGACTTCCCATTGTACATTTGGCTATAAGCCTTTGCCAATGTAGCAACACTATCACAACGGATAGAAATAGGTGCTATAGGTTTAGGCCACAATGGAATCTCAAGAAGCAAGTTTTTCAACCATTCAGCTTCTTTACCAGCAGCAGCTAAAGCCACAAATTCAGATTCCATAGTAGAACTAGTGATGCAAGTTTGCTTCTTGGATGCCCAAGAAATTGCACCTCCACCAAGTAGGAATACCCAGCCACTAGTAGACGAATTATCTTCAGTGTTACTGATCCAACTTGCATCAGTGTATCCTTCTAACACTGAAGGATAACTAGTATATGAGAGACTATAATCCATAGTTCTCTTCAAATACTTCAGTACCCTCTGAATTGCTTGCCAAT
The DNA here is from genome assembly GCA_021014915.2 of Artemisia tridentata subsp. tridentata. NCBI lineage: Eukaryota > Viridiplantae > Streptophyta > Magnoliopsida > Asterales > Asteraceae > Artemisia > Artemisia tridentata. The sequence continues at coordinate 146,801,237 of CP139502.1, read as the reverse complement.
GATGAGCACTAGGATTACTAGTATACCTGCTCAATTTTCCCACAACAAATGCAATATCAGGTCTTGTACAAGTCATGGCATACATTAGGCAGCCAATCACCCTAGAATACTCAAGTTGAGATACAGCTTTACCAGTATTAGGCAAAAGCTTCTCGCTTGTATCCATAGGAGTACTCACTGGAGTACAATCAAAGTAATTAAATTTCCTCAACACCTTCTCAATGTAATGAGACTGAGAGATAGAAATCTTGTTACTTTCATGTTTAATCCTTAAACCAAGGATAACATCAGCCTCCCCCATATCCTTCATGGAGAACCTTGATGACAAAAATTCCTTTGTGAGGTCAACTTGATTTTGGTCAGTACCAAAGATCAACATGTCATCAACACATAGACAAATGATGACTCCTTTACCAGATTCATCAAATTTGCTATATACACATTTGTCAGATTGATTAAGTGAATAACCACTAGACAAAACCACTTCATCAAATTTTTGATGCCATTTCTTAGGTGCCTGCTTCAGTCCATATAAGGACTTAATTAGTTTGCACACCTTATTTTCATTGCCAGGCATGATAAAGCCTTGAGGTTGGTTCATATAAACCTCCTCATCCAATTCACCATTCAAGAAAGCTGTCTTCACATCCATCTGATGAATAATCAGAATATGAATTGATGCCAAAGCAATTAGCAATCATATGGTACTGATACGAGTTACAGGGGCATAAGTATCAAAATAATCAATCCCTGACTTTTGTTTAAAGCCTTGAATGACTAGTCTAGCCTTGAACTTTTCAACAGTTCCATCTACCTTCATTTTCTTTTTGAAAATCCATTTGCAACCCAAAGGTTTGCAACCAGGTGGTAGATCAGCCAACACCCAAGTGTTGTTGCCCATGATGGAATCCATTTCATCATTTATTGCTTCTTTCCAGAAGGCAACATCGTGGGACTTCATTGCTTCATCAAATGTTTTGGGATCATCCTCAACATTAAAGCAATAGGAGTGTTGGTCAGAGACCTCATCCCTTGTTCCTTCAATTAAGTATAATTGAAACTCAGGTCCAAATGACTTTGGAGTCCTAACCCTTTTGCTCCTTCTGAGCTCAGGTTCAGGTTGTTGAACCACAACCTCATCAGGAACCTCATCAGAGATTTCTGATACACCAACATTATTAGTTCCATTAGGAATCCTCTAACTTGGTCTAGGGACTGATGAAAATCTATTCTCATCAAAGATTGCATCCCTTGATTCAATTATTGAGTTAATTGAAACAAATTCATTAGGTTCAATAACATAGAACCTATATGCCTTGGAATGCTCAGCATATCCAACAAAGATGCATTCAATGCCTCTTTCACCCAAAGTCTTTAGCTTTGGATCAGGGAGTCTTACAACTGCCCTACAACCCCACACCCTGAGATAATTCAGGTTGGGTTTCTTTTTAGTCCAGAGTTCATAAGGGGTTGTCTTGTTCCTTTTGTTGGGAACCCTATTTAATAAATAGCAAGCTGTTAACATAGCTTCACCCCAGAACCCTTGACTTAGCCCAGAATAGGACAACATGGAATTAACCATCTCCTTCAGCACCCTGTTTTTCCTTTCAGAAATACCATTTTGCTGAGGAGTATAGGGGGCAGTCGTTTATGGATTATACCAACTGACTGGAAATACAGAGTATCCATGTACTCACCTCCCCTATCAGTCCTTAATCTCTTGATCAGGGACTCTTGTTGCAAGTCAACCTCAGTTTTAAATACTTTAAATTTATCTAATGCTTCATCCTTAGTATGTAATAGATAAACATAACAATACCTAGAAGCATCATCAATAAAAGTCACAAAGTATTTCTTATTCCCCAAAGAGGGAGTAGCATATAAATCACATAAATCACTATGAACCAGTTCCAACACTTTAATTTCACGTTTCACACTTTGAAAAGGTTTCTTAGTTATCTTGTTCATCATACAAGTTTTACACTTTTCAGTGTCCATGTCAAATGCTGGGATTAACCCATCCTTAGACATATCTTGCATCCTTTTAAAGTGTACATGGCCAAGTCTAGCATGCCAAAGGATTGAATCATACAAACTAGATGTCGACATAAAAGTAGAATCAATCATATCATGAACAATATTAAGTCTGAACATTTGATTACATAAATTACCAAAACCAATATACACACCATGTTTAGATAACACAAACTTATCAGATTCAATCACTTGTTTATAACCACAATTATTCAAGACACTACTAGAAACCAAGTTTTTCCTAATAACAGGAACATGTAAAACATTAAACAAAGAGACAATCTTCCCAGAACTAAACTTCAAATCCACACGTCCTTTTCCATGCACCAGGGCTGTTGACTCATTTCCTATATGAAGAATAGAACCATTATTCATTGACTCGTAGGTCTTGAACCAGCTTCTATCTTTACACACATGAGTTGTTGCTCCAGAGTCAACCCACCACGCAACATCATCATCCTGCACAAAGTACACATCAGATATATATATGTAACATAATAAATCTCAAAGGACTTATCAAATATATTCTGACCTTTTAGGGAATTGGTATTACCATTCCCATATCCACTTGTGCCTGATCCATTGGCTTTATTGCCAATCTTAACACCTTTGCAATCCTTCCTGAAGTGTCCAGTTTTACCACACTTCCAACAAGTAGCTTTAGACTTCTTGTTAGGATCAGTTTTGGCGTTATCTTGATGCTTACGTTTGCCCTTGTTGTCATTGTTCCTAGAGGAGTTATTATGCTCCACCAAATTGACAACTGATGGACCAGCAACATTGCTGCTCTTTGGCTTGTCACTTTCATGTGCTTTGAGTGATTCCTCAATGCGCAAATGACTACCCAACTCAACAAGAGTTAATTCCTCCTTCTTATGCTTTAGCATATGCTTGAAATCTTTCCAAGAAGGAGGTAATTTATCGATGATACAAGAGACTGAAATAGCCTCATCCATGTTCATCTTGTGTTGTGTGAATCGACCAAGTATACTAAGAAGTTCATTATATTGTTCCATGACAGGTCTAGAATCGACCATTTTGTAATTTTTAAAATTACTTACAAGGAACTTCTTACTTGATGCATCCTCAGCCATGTATTTGGCTTCCAAGGAATCCCACAGTTCTTGAGAAGAATCAACATTTTGATAAAGATCAAACAAGGAATCAGACATACCATTGAGAATTAACCCTCTACAAACATAGTTATCATTCTCCCATTTACTCCTGTTCCTTATCTGTTCCATAGTAGCATCATCCCCATGATCTTCAGGAATGGATGTGGTCAGCACATACACCACATTCATGCTTGACAACAAGAAGTGCATCTTCTTTTGCCATCTTCTGAAATCGACACCTTCAAACTTTTCAAGCTTTGAAAAGTTAGCAGCCATATGCCTCATAGTAGCCGCCATTGATTATCATTAAATAGTTTCTATTGATTGTTGGTTGTTTAGGGTCGTTCCCAGATCAGGGTTAAGATAATCAATAATCAAGGTACCAGATATTCACTTGAAATCGTGTAATCACTTTCCAATAGAAACTATTCGACCCTATGCCTGGGTTACACGAATATCTCTATGGGATAAGACCAAGTGATGTTCTTGTTTTAGGCACAAATCAAGAACGAATTGCTTTCAAGTGTTTAGGTTTTTCTCTCTATCTTTTCATGCGGCTGTGATGATCTCTATATATAATAGAGATATACTCAAAACCCTAGTCCAAGGAAATAGGAGAAAATATTGGCCAAATATTTTCCATATACTTTCCTTAACTCTAGCCAAAGTGGTTACAAGACCAAAAGATCATGGTCTTAATTACGAATTTGAACTTACCCAAAATAGGGCAAAGTTAGTTACAAATTCATTCCTGCGTACCAGCAGCAGAATCTCCGCCCAACAACACAATGAATTGTACTAGCAGTAGAATCTTTTGCCTAGCAGCCCAGCAGTAGTATTATTGTACTAGCAGCAGTATCAATAACACTAGCAACAGCATGTTCTGCTTCAGCAGCATAATGATAATACTAGCAGCAGTATCAACTGCATCAGCAGTAGTATCATTTATGCTAGCAGCAGAACAACAAACCACTTAACTTGAGTCAGGGTAAACATTAACCTGATGGGTGTACACTCCATACCTCCAAGCCCATTACCAGGTGTGAATTAATCCCTCAAGTGTACTAAATTTTCCAACATTCTACCTGTGTATAACCATCAAATTTAAACAACAAAGTTAGAACTTAACTGTTGTGAAAGATTGGCTTTTTAACTGTTGTGAAACTATAATCAAAGATATCATTATATAAACTTTCACAAGACTCATAGCATAATTGATACATTGATAAATCCATTTGGATGATGTCATAATTATTTTTCGTCATGTTTTTCAATGTGCACATTTGTATATGTTTGCCGGCCGGATATTATACTTTTGTTTTTATCAATGTTTATAAGCACCGTGCCTAGCTTTTTTTCTTATCTCATACCTACCTCATCATCCATGGACCAAAAGCCTGAAACCCCCTCACTTCCTCTAATTACTCGTTTCAAGCTTTGGCTAGTTACCATCCTCACAAATGCCGGAATCCGTCCTGATGGCACTCTCGATAGACGCTTTCGCAACCTTGTCGACTTCAAGTCCCCTGCTAATGTAAGACCTATTCAAGGTGTCAAGTCCTATGATGTCTCCATTGATCCTGATCGAAACCTTTGGTTTCGTGTCTTTGTCCCTGATGTAACCATAGACACTACATTGCCTGTGATCGTGTATTACCATGGTGGTGGTTTTGCATTTTACAGCCCTGACAGTAGTCCTTTTGATGGACTATGCCGTCGATTTGCTAGCAACATTCCTGCTGTTATTGTTTCAGCTAGTTATCGGTTGACCCCAGAAAACCGATTTCCATCCCAGTATGACGATGGAATTGATGTCCTTAAGTTTCTCGATGAAGACCAAAGCCACAAAAGCTTGCCTGATAATGCTGATATGAGACGTTGTTTTGTGTCTGGAGATAGTGCAGGAGGCAACCTTGCTCATCATGTTTGCGTTAGAGCTTCTCAGAACAACTTCCAGCAACTTAAGGTAATTACTGAAAATGTTGAATTGCTTATAGTAGGAATATATATAACTTGAAGGTTTATTAGTTAATTTGTTTTATATATCATGCCATAAGCCTTTGCTTTCATCGAGAAGAAAATATATAAGAAGTATATTTTTATGACTAACAAGTCACAAAATACAAGTAAATTATTACTTTATTTCAACCTTTTGCAAGTGAAGGTTATTGGACTCGTTGCGCTACAACCTTTCTTTGGAGGAGAAGAACGAACTCCATCAGAGTTATCACCAGAAAATTCACGAGGGCTAGCATTAAACCAGACAGATATCTATTGGAATTTGTTCAAGCCACTCTCACTCTCGTCAGACAAAGAATGGGACAGGGACAATGAGGTCATTAACGTAAGTGGACCAAGGGCGGCAGACATATCTGAATTAAACTTTCCAAAGATATTGGTGGTGGTGGGGGGTCGAGATATCCTCCAGGACTGGCAAAGGAACTACTATGACTGGCTGAAGAAGTCAGGAAAAGCAGCATGTTTGGAAGAGTACCCATACATGTTTCATGGTTTCTATGCGTTTACAGAACTAGAAGAAGCCATTCATGTTATTTCCGTAGTCAGGGACTTTATTTGCAATACGTCTAGAGAATAGCAATAACATTAATATATAAGCTTTCGGCCTATTGCCACAAGACCAGGCTATATTTGATGATTGTTGAAGACTGGTGTAATGCTTAATTTGGATTTTTGTATTATCGTAAGGGAATGATGATATAACCGAACATTTACAAGGAAACTACATCACTATCGCAAAAATTATAATCTAATCAATACAGTGGCCGGATCTAGGAATTCGTAGAAGGGTATGCAACGCCCAAAAATTTTCCTGGTAATCAAGGAAAGGAAAAAAATTATTTTCCCAGTTCGGGTTTCGGTTTTTCGGTTTGAGGTTTCGGTTTGAAGTTTTTGGTGTCTGATTTTTATAAAATCACGTACACAATAGACTGAAAAATATATACAAAACATATTATTGCATTTAATAATACAAATCTATATAATGAAAGAAAATCAAAAAAATTCAGCAATTTTTTTTTTTTTTTTTTTTTTGCATGTCTTACATTGGGAAATGAATTTTTTACTAAATGACTACTTCCTCCGTCCCATATTAAAGTGTCCACTTTGACTTTTTTGAATATTTCTTGTTCAACTTTGACCGTAAATATTTTTATTTGTGCGATATAATACTTGATGAAAATTATACCATATGAAAATACATTTAAAACCCAATTCATTTATATATTCTGTATCAAGTATTATATAACACAAATAATAGAATTTAAGGTCAAAGTTGAACAAGAAAGATTCCAAAAAGTCAAAGTGGACACTTAATATGGGACAGAGGTAGTAGTATTTTTTTGTCTCCCTATGTCTTTACCTCCTCCTCCTTCTTCACTCAACCTGCAAATCTTCTTCATCTTCCATTATTTATTTATTTATTTGAAGTTAGATTAAAATTTAATTGCTTTGGTTGATTTGAAAATTTCTAAGGTATGCACAACTTATTTTCTTGACATTTTTATGGTATGCACCAAAAGTAGAAAGGTTTTATAAGGCATTCTTTTCAAAAAAATTACACTATGAAGAGCATGAAGAAAATATGCACGTGCACACCCTGACGCCCTCTCTAATCTGTAGATCCACCACTGAATCAATACATCACCATCTACTTGTGATTACAAACTATGAAATGAATAAACAAAGGGAAATTTGTAAAACTGTGATCCAATATAATATTTTTTTCCAACTTGACTCAATTTTGTGGCATATTACTAAAATGATGAAACCAAATCACGTTTTGCCTAGTTTACTCTTCTGCACTCACTTCTCACCTATTTATCATTTTATTTAATAACCTACTACACCCGAACGCAACATAATCGACCATATCTCATCGCACGCACCTCCATTCTTCATCGAAATTACATCCTCTTCAACGCCGTCTCATTCAGATCATGATGACACCTGTCTCGTACATTTTACTGCACACCGGATTTCGACCGGAACGAAATCGAAGATGTCGTAAGCCAGTTGCGAAGTGAGGGTCATGTGGCAAATAATCAGGACCCGTTCTCACCTAACAATTTTATACTGTGACATCCTGCGAAGCGATAACAATTATGTCAATTGAACGGTTTGTTTCTGATAATGACAAATACGTTGTGAATATATTGCTAATGAGTGTGAGAAGGAACGCTTACATGACAGTTGTTAACCTTTCCCATAAAACTTGAGAACTTCAATTTTATCATCTATATCTAGTTATGTTTTTTCCTATAAATTCACTTTACATTTTTCTACTTCAACATATTCCTCTTAAATTCTCCTTACCTATAAACACCATCTTAAACTCTACATTTTTCTACTTCAACCTATCCCTCTTAAACGCTCCTTACCCAAAAACACCATCTTAAACTGTACTTCTGATATTTATGTCTACTATATATTTACCACTTTACGAAGGTTAACGACAGAGTTCAATGGAAACCGAGAACTTTGACAGATGGTTTTCCAACTTTCCAAGTTTTTTAACGTTTCCAAGGAGATGGTTGCGGTAATAGTCAAGACACTATATGGGTGGTACTTTGCTTCTATGTAACACCCAATGGTTTTTGTTAGAAAGATATTATATTGCTTTCGAAATAGATGTCGGTTAAGAAAAGAGAAAGTCGTGCAAAAATTTGTAGGTCATTCAGAAAACGTCACATAAGGCGCACATGACTATTTTAGGAAGAGAAGTGTAAAATTACAGAATTGCACTTTAGTACTTGTAATCTTAAAAGTCCAGGTGCCATCTTAGAAACACACATGTATGTGTGTTTGTGTTAAAACATCGCTTTGCAAGGTTTCTAGGAGGATAAAAGGTTATTATCCTCATTTTTGCAAGACTTATCAATTAGAGTTCCTTCAAGAGTAATTAAAGTGTTATTAGTGCTTTGGAGTAATCAAGGAAGTGTTCAAGTAGTCATTTTGTTCTTCCCCCAATTTCAAGTAAGTATTGATTGTATGTTTAAGCATGAATTTTTGTTATGGATGACACGAGGTTATGCTTAATTAGTGTTTTACGTGATCTATTTGATGAATTTATGGTTATGATTCAAGGAGTATTTGTATGATGGCATAGGGTTATGATGAGATTATGTTAGGACTTGATTAAGAGGTATTTTTAATGATTTAGAAGTTAACCCAAACACCCCTTGATGATGTTAAGTAAGTTGCATAAAAATTCAGAATTAGTTAGTCATGTTAGAAAGACTAAAAGATTGATAGTATCTCATATTGACTCGTGGCTGGACAGTCAGTCATGTTAGAAAGATTATAAAAGATTGATAGTATCTCATATTGACTCATGGCTGGACTTTTTGGAAAGCCTAAGGTGTCTACTTTATTCGTTATGTTTAGAGGTTTGGCCAATTCAGTAGTTAAATTAGTGTAAAACACGATTTAGTGTAGCAATGTCAGATTCTAGAAAAGTGTAGCAAGCTGAACTTTGAAAATGTTAGAATTTAAATACCATCATATAAATAAATCTACCACATCAAAGCACATAGCGGAAGCAAGGAATCATATTTAACATATAAATAGATTAACCGAATATTAAAGATTACATACCTTTGATCCTAGCAAGAACAAGAATCTAAACTTCAATTCTTCTTCTTTAATCAAACAATAGGATTAGCGAGAAACCCCTTACCGTTTTGTTTCTCAATCCAAGATGGTATTAACTAAAGTAAGTTAATTACCGAGTCTTGTACACACGTACTATAACCGATTAACGTTTGATGATAGTGAAAGAACACAATAATTAAACCAAACTATTTGTTTGATAAAAACACAAGTCGATCCCCCCTTAAGGTGATGATCGATCGGTTTTAAGCAAAAGAAAGAAGAAACAAGTTTAGGGTTATAGTAACAATGCACACGGTCAAAAACAATAACCCCTAAGCCTTGTATTTATAGGCTAGTAAACTTGGAGGAGAAGTTTGACTCGAATAAGGAAACAAGTCCCCTTATACGATCGGCAATCCCAATCCCTTAGGGATTCTAGATCTTTCTTGTCCTGCAATTTCACCTACAGTCCTTCTTTTATTCACTAACGGTCGTTAGTCAATTCCGTTAATTACTTAATGCCCGTTAGTCGTTATTTCGTGTTTGTTAGGAATATAAATATTCATGTGAAGACTCGGTCACCCCGAGTATCTGTTAGCATTAACTAGCTCGTAGGATTATTAGTATTATTAGTAATAGTTTAGTTATTATAGTATTCATGGAGTGGGTCGGGTCTTTACCTTCTGTCAGCTCACTCCACGGCCCACACAGGGCACCATATGTACTCCTATATAAAGCCCTTCCCACACAAGGGAAGGGTTGGACCTTTTATTCTAATCTAACACATTCTACTTTCTCTCTCTACAAAGGCTCCCAACCTTCTACTTCTCTCTCTAGAAATCTTCTACTATTCGGCCCAAATCTCAATCCATACGTGTGTTATATCTTGTGAACATCCTACAATTGGTATCAAGAGCCATGGTTAGGTTCATTTGAGTGTATGTTCACGGATTTCTTTGGTTTGTTTTTGGTTTGAGGTAGTTTTTGGTTCGAATAGATATTAAGGAAAAATCCTTGGTTCGACCTTGTTTGTGGTTGAATTTGTTAAAAGCTTGTACTCTCTTGATTAGGGTTAGTATATAAGCTTAGTTTGGTGTTTGAAAAGAGTGTTCTATTCGTTTTGTGGTGTGCTTTGGTCAATTCGTGTGGTTTTTCAAATTATTTCTTGGTTGCGATTTGGCATTCGATAAAGTGTTCTTCGTTGCGATTTGAGTATATTTGGAAAACTGCAGTTGCGATTTCGTGCATCAGAATTGCGACTTGACTTTTTAACTTAAAAAGGAAAAAGTTGACAAATCATGTGAAAGGGAATCTTTTGGAGTTTTGTGGGTTGCAATTTGACCAGATAGCGACTGGTTTGTCCGGTAGTGCCTGCGATTTAATCATTGCGATTTGGGTATTCTGATTGCGACTTGATAGTTGCGATTTGAGTTATTCTAGTTGCGATTTGACTATTGCGATTTGGTCAAGCTTTGCGATTTGAAGAAGTGTGTTTTGGGCCTGTAATTTGAGTGTGCCTGCGATTTGATTTTTGTGATTTGGCTTACAGTTGACTTATTGCGATTTGATTAATTGTGATTTGACTTGTTGCGATTTGACTTGTTGCGATTTGACGGATTGCGATTTAACCTATTGCAATTTGACGTTGCGAGTTGACACTTGCGATTTGACTCATTGCGATTTGGTTAGTTGCGATTTGACATTTTACGATTTGACAAACTGTGATTTGACTTGTTGCAATTTGATCAGTTGTGATTTGACTTCTGTAACTTAAATCTTTGAAGATCATTATTGTAGTTTACTCTTGCTTAGTCATTTACGGTTTCTTTTGTTGATTCTAGAAAATCCCGCGAAAGATTCGATTTCTCGGTTTAAATCACAAGAGTTGTAAAATCCCGTCTACATCATGACAAGCACTGCCTCTGATGATATTCAAGCTGCCGGGTCCGATACCCGCCCTCCTATGCTTGATAGGACGGATTATGAGTCATGGGCACAAAGAATTCGACTCTATTGCTTGGGTAAAGAAAATGGGTTCAATATTCTTAAATCAATTGATGAAGGACCATTTTAGATGTGCACCACTCGTGATGCTGTGGCTACTGCTGAGGATGGAACGGTAACTCTGGGGATTGATAGGCCACGTGAATACAATGATCTGAATGAGGAAGAAAAGAAATGGTATGATGCTGACATCCGAGCTTCCAATATTGTAATTCAAGGCTTGCCCAAAGATGTTTACAAATTCATCAACTTCAACACTGAAGCCAAAGCCGTTTGGGACAACGTCAAAATGCTTCTGGCTGGATCAGAATTAACAAAAGAAGATCGTGAGTCACAACTGTATGATGAGTTTGAGCACTTCAAGATGAACCCTGGTGAAAACGTCACTGATTACTATGTGAGGTTTCACAAGCTGGTAAACGACATGAGAATCATCAGAATGACTATTCCTAACATCCAACTCAACTCCAAGTTCATGAAAAACATGTCACCTGAATGGGACAGATTTTTCACTGCAGTCAAGCTCAACAAAGGTCTGAGGGAGACCAATTATGAACAGCTATATGCTTACCTTCAACAGCATGAAAAGCATGTTGTTTATGATCGTGTGCTCAGAGAGAAACTTAATCCAAAAACAACAACATCAAATGATCCACTAGCATTGGTCTTACATGTTCAGTCATACAATCAACCACAACTTGATCAAGTTTATCATCACCCCTTTTCATCAAAGAATCAATCTTCATTTCCCCAATCATCAGTGCATCCACCAACTGCCATGAACCCCCAGCTGGATTCAAGGTATTCTTTCACTGATCAGAGGATTGATGATCTTTCCAATTAAGTCTCCTTGCTTGTTCAACAATTTCGAGCAACACTCCCTCAAACTAACAACCAACTTCGAACATCCTCAAACCCACGCAATCAAGCAACTGTGGAAGATGGAAGAATTATTGTTCAGAATGTTCAGGGGAGACAAAATGTTAATCCAAGGAATGTTGGTAGGGGGAATATGCAAAACAGAGGTGGAAATGCCAACCAAGGACAAGGAAGGCAAGCAAAGTGTTACAACTGTGGTGGGTTGGGACACATAGTTAGGAATTTCAATCAGCCCAAGCGTCCTCAGAACTCTGATTATTTCAAGGACAAGATGTTGCTGATGCAAGCTCAGGAAAAAGGAGCAGTTCTGGATGAGGAAGAGCTTTTGTTCCTTGCTGGTGATGGGGGAAACACATTTGATGCGGATGTGGATGACCAACCGGTTCAAGATATGGCCCTCAATGACCCAAACATCTTCCAAGCCGAAGATTGTGATGCATTTGATTCGGATGTTGATGATGAGCCGACTGCTCAAACCATCTTTATGGCCAACCTATCTTCTTTGGCATCATCATCTCATCAAGCTGGTTCTTCCAATCCATCCATCATATCTGAGGTATTAAAGCTATATGATACATATAACATGGTAGATGAACAGAAGATTCATATAGAAAAACAATAGATAGACGATGTTGATTTAGATACTGTTAATATGGGAAACAACAATGTTATTTCATATGAACAATATGTGAATCACAACGACATGTCTGATGTATCAGGTAGTGCATTTTCTGTTGTAAATAATGCTTGTGTTATAGATAATGCTAGTGTGGTAGATACTGCTTGTGAGTGGCATGAGAACACTGTGTTTGTCCCTGATGACACCTTGACCACTAGGCTTAATATTTATAAAGATCAGGTAGCAATTTATGAACAACATGCAAAATTTGAGCTAACTGAACGTGAACAGAAAATGGATAGTCAAATGCGTACGTTTGTAACAGAACGTAATTTAAGGGAAGAAACATTGAAAAAGGAGTTAGATTCTTTAAGAAAGCAACTTAATCAAACTGTTAAGCAAAAACAGGAGATTCAAGAAAGTGTAATTACACTAAAACAGGATTTCAAAGAAAAAGAATCAAAACTTCTAAATGATTTTTCCAGACTTAAAACGTTAAAGAATAAGATAGAAAACAAATTGTACACACAAGACCAGACCAGACAAACTGCTCAAATGATGCAAAAGCACAAAAAGTTGTGTGATAAGCATAGTGAAAATAATGTAGGTGAACCTAAATTAGCTCTCCTTAGGAATGCTAAAGTAGCCCAACCTGCGTTATATGATGGAAATGAAATGCTTAAGCCTATCCATACCCCCCCTGATGTGTCATCATTTGAAGAGAGTAATGAGATAGAGGACAGAAACAGAGAGAGATTAGCTGAAAAAATGAAGGACCCGAAATGTATAGCCAAACGAGTCATAGTTAAACCCCATAATTACTATGAGCAAAATCGTTTGACTATCTTTGCACCTCAAACTAAGTTAATGCCTGAACAAATATTTTGGTCTTTGCACATAGAAAAGAGAAAGGCGGTTGCACTTAAGGAAAAAACTCCACCCCTTAGGAAAATTGCGGCTGCAACGGTGTATCCTCCTAATACACCTAGACACTTAGTTCCCTTAACTCTTCCCACAGAATGCAATACTCTAATTAGCATCTATGTTCTGTTTCAACTATTTGCTGATTTTGATAAAACATGTAAGAAGAGAATTACACCAATGGGAATTACCGAAGGGGAAAGAGGTTTTGAACTAACCAAAGCATGCTACTTAACTGAGGTTATTCCATTCTTTAAGCTTCTTAAGGAACATTTTGAGGGTATGCAAAAAACCCTTAGAAATGAAGTGAATGAGATGAAAGCAGTATTTAAAGATATGGAAAACGAAGTGTCCCAATGTGAGATAGAACTTAAGAGTCGTGAGATTGAGAGAAAAAACATTCTCATCACCAATGAGAATTTGATTGCTAAATGTGTTGCCCAGGATATGTTTTATACTGCTACTGATGCTACACTTATTGCTTGTCAATTTCATGAACTGTCTATTGCACTGAATGCTTCCCAGAATCGTGTTGTTGAGCTTGAGGGGGAGAATTGGAAATTGCATAAAAAAAATGCAAAATGATGACCATGATAACATGGTTAAACGCTTTTCAAAACTAGAGGTTGATTACCTTAATTTGCATCTAAAGTATCAACACTTAGAAGAAAATGCGATGTAAAAACTAGAGGTTGGTTAAACGTTTGATTACCTTAATTTTCAAAACTAGAGGTTGAATTAAGCAAACGCGATGAAAAAATTCAAGCTCACACCAACACGATTCGACAATTGAGGGCTCAAATTGCCCAATTAAAATCAAACAAGAGTGATGTGTATGGCACCAATAAACCGTCGTCTTTAGATTCTCAGAATTTTCACTATCAAGACACCATCAATAAGCTACACCATGAAAATGAGTGTTTTCGAGCTGAAAATTCAAAAGTCAAACATCATTTCAAAGAGTTATATGACTCAATTAAAGTCACGCGTAACAGTCATAAAGAAAAGATAACTTCTTTGTTAAATGAAATCGAGAATCTAAAGACTCAAGTGAAAGGGAAAATGCCAATTATCACTGGTGATAATGTTGTTTCAAAGGTTTATGCCTGTAGTAAGTACGCTATTGATGTAGTGCCTACTCTTTTTCCCCTTAGGAACAATAGGTCTGCCCACCAAGTATATCTCAATCACCTTAAGGATAGCCTTGATACCTTGCGTGAGATCATAGAAGAGGATAGGATAGCAAAACCTCTTGATAGTGCTTTTGCAGATGCCTGCTACATTACTAAACGGTCTCAGGAACTTTTAGAATATGTCATTGGCACAAGTCCTAAGATTGATAACAAAAGAGATAGATTTGCTGCATCATCCTCTACGATTAAGAACAAGCATGTAACCTTTGATGCACCACTGAGAACATCTGAAACCAGCACATCAAAATCAGGAAAACAAGAGACAGTAAAACAAACTAATGTTCCCATCATTACTTCTACAGGAGTAGACTGTGACACCAAAGCTAGCAGGTCAAAGCCTAAAGGCAATGCAAGGAAAGATAGGACTTCGCCAGCTAAGAGTGTTCACGAGAAGAAAGTAGAAGCCCAACCTAGGAACAATAAGTTTGCAATGAATGGAATGAATCGTGTTGATTCTAGTATTAAAAGTACTGTAATTAATTCGAATTCTAATGCTGTCTGTAAAACATGTAACAAATGTTTAATTTCCAGTAATCATGATGATTGTGTTGTGTCATTTTTGATGTCTCATAAACGATCCCAAGTCAAGAATGTTAGGAAAACTAAAATAAGTAGGCAAATTTGGAAAGCAACAGGAAGAATGTTTGTTAATGTCGGATATCAATGGAGACCCACTGGAAGGAAATTCACTTTAGGAGATCAGTGCCCCTTAACTAGATCAAATAATCATAAAGTAGTGAAGGTTAAGGAATGGAGGCCAACTGGTCGGATTTTGCCTTTAGTGACACAATGCCCTGCAACTAGGTTAATTGCTACTTCTAGTGTAGTTTCCACTGTAAGGCTGTGTTTGGTAAAAGTAGCAGTAGCAGTGAGCAGTAGCCATGAGCAGTAGCCATGAGCAGTAGCTGTTTTTTAAATAAAAACGTTTGGTAACATAGCTGTAGCTGTATTTATATATATGTAAAATGACGTAAAAGGACGTAAAAGGACATATAAATATTTCAATAGAAAATTGTCTAAATAAATAATAAAGTTACGTTTACATGCTGGACATTTCATAATACCGTTATACACTAGTAATGTACTACCGACGACGTGCATTCCATATTGAAGTTGCAATATCATTCCATATTGATGTGCATTCCATACTGACCCTTGAACTTATGAGCTAAGAAACCAAGGAAATTAGTGTAAACAAGTATAATATAATTATGTAACAAATTATAATATAATTATGTAACAAATTAAGCGAATTGTAATGTAAGGTTTAACTAAATGTTCATAAATCTGTATTTTTAGGAATGGGATAAAACAAAGAAAGAATTTGTGGCAAGATGGAGTTTTGGGCACAAACTGCCCAATTCCTCCAAACTCAAACTTCACATACAAATTCGAACCAAAAGATCAAATTGGAGGCTACACATACTTTCCATCAACAGGAATGCACAAAGCTGCTGGTGGTTTTGGAGCTATTAATGTATACGCCAGACCTCGCATCCCTGTTCCATATGCAATTCCTGCTGGCGATTTTAATTTACTTATTGGGGTCGGGGTATTTTAGTCATTGAATATACCCACAGCTCTTGTAAATATCCATAGCTTCAAAAGGAAGCATTGGGAAAAAAGCTTTCCTAAAAAATTGCTACAACTCATTGCTCTCTTACCAAACGAACATCAAAAATAAAAAAGCTCATTCTCATCGCTCATTGCCCAAAAAAGCTCCGCGCCAAACATAGCCTAAATGCAGTAGCATCTGTGAATTCTGTAGTTCCAGAGTTTGTGTGTGCTAACCAAACGGACCCCAGCTATACGTGGGGATCCACATTTTTTAGTTATCCATCGTTGTCTATTTTCAAATGCAGGTCGTACAAATCGTCCTTTGGTATTTGGAATCAGGCTGCTCAAAACATATGACTGGGGATCGCTCACGGCTCAAGAACTTCGTGAAAAAGTTCATCGGGACAGTTAGATTTGGGAACGACCATTTTGGGGCAATCATGGGTTATGGAGATTACGTTTTTGGTGACAGTGTAATCTCCCGGGTATACTACGTGGAAGGACTAGGGCATAACTTGTTTTCTATTGGTCAATTTTGTGATTCCGATCTTGAAGTTGCATTCAGAAAACACACTTGTTTCGTCAGAGAATTGGATGGTGTTGATCTTCTTAAAGGCAGTCGTGGCACCAATCTATACACCATCTCTATTGAAGAAATGATGAGGTCCTCTCCAATCTGCTTGCTTTCAAAGGCCTCAAAGACCAAATCTTGGCTTTGGCACCGTTGTTTAAATCATTTAAACTTCGGCACCATAAATGACCTTTCTCGCAAAGACCTTGTACGAGGCATGCCCAGATTAAACTTTGAGAAAGACCATCTTTGCTCTGCCTGTCAACTGGGCAAAAGCAAGAAACATACCCACAAACCCAAAACTATCAACACCATCTTGGAAGTTCTTCACACCCTTCACATGGATCTGTGCGGACCAATGAGAGTGCAAAGTATAAATGAAAAGAAATACATTCTTGTGGTAGTCGATGACTACTCTCGGTTTACGTGGGTGAAGTTTTTGAGAACCAAGTATGAGACTCCAGAGGTTATCATCAAACTGATCAAACAGCTGCAAGTGAGGGTCAACAAAACTGTCAGAATCATCCGTACAGACAATGGAACTGAGTTTGTTAACCAACAACTCAGTCATTTCTATGAAAGTATTGGCATAACACACCAGAAAAGTATTCCATGCACTCCTCAGCAGAACGGTGTGGTTGAAAGAAGGAACCGTACTCTGGTGGAAGCTGCAAGAACCATGCTAATATTTTCCAAAGCACCGATGTTTCTTTGGGCAGAAGCAATTGCAACTGCATGTTACACTTAAAACTGATCCCTGATTCATACTATTCACAACAAAACACCCTATGAGCTGATTCATGGCAAGAAGCCAGACCTCTCTTTTCTTCGTGTGTTCGGTGCACTGTGTTATCCGACAAATGACAGTCAAGATCTGGGAAAGTTGAAAGCTAAAGCAGACATAGGTTTCTTCATTGGGTATGCACCAGATCGCAAGGGATACAGAATCTATAACAAAAGAACCCGACAAATCATGGAAACTATTCACGTTACGTTCGATGAGCTGATTGAGCAACCGGCTCCTGGACAAACTAGTTCTGGACCCGCTCCTAATCTTTTGACACCTGGACCAATCAGTTCAGGCCTTGTACAGAATTCCACGCCTGCAGTTCCTTATGTACCACCTACCAGTGAGGAGTTGAAGAAGTTATTTGATCCGATGTTTGACGAATATTTTGAGCCACCAATGGTTAATACTACAACGGAAGCTCCACTTGTACCTCCTGTTGCTGATGCTCAAATTCCAAAAAACTCAGTAGGTCCATCGGTATCTGTCTCAATCAGTCAAGATGCACCATCTGCCAGTCAATCAAATATTCAATCTTCTTCGGTGCAGCAAGGATCTGCAGATGACAATTCTTTTGAAGTGAATCCTTTTGCTCCTATTGATGATGTTCCATTTGAGAATGTATTTGCTCCTGAATCTTCTACAGAGACATCCTCTTCAGGAGATCACAACACAGCAACATCTGTTCACCAACCTCAACCACATGATCATCTCCGAAAGTGGACCAACGATCACCCCATTGACAACATTATTGGAAATCCCACTCGTCCGGTATCCACACGAAAGCAACTCGCCACCGATGCCTTGTGGTGCTTCTTTAATTCTATACTCTCCAAAATCGAACCCAAAGATTTCAAAGATGCAATGTCTAAAGACTATTGGTTTCAGGAAATGCAAGAAGAAATTCATGAGTTTGATAGACTTGAAGTATGGGAATTAGTGCCCGCTCCAGATTGTGCAATGATTATCTCTCTCAAGTGGATCTTTAAGGTGAAACTTGATGAACATGGTGACGTTCTGAAGAATAAGGCTCGACTTGTTGCAAAAGGATATCGTCAAGAAGAGGGCATAGACTTTGAAGAATCATTCGCACCAGTTGCTAGAATTAAGGCCATCAGAATGTTTCTAGCTAATGCTGCCAGTCAAAACATGATTTTCTACCAAATGGATGTCAAGACAGCATTTCTAAATGGTGACCTAAAAGAGGAAGTCTATGTTAGTCAACCAGAAGGGTTTGTTGATCCTGAGCGCCCCACTCATGTCTACCCCTTGAAGAAGGCTCTGTATGGGCTAAAGCAAGCACCTAGGGCGTGGTATGATACTCTATCAAAGTTTCTTCTGGCTAAAGGTTTCTCCAAATGTGTTGTTGATCCTACTCTATTCACTAGGAAGACTAGTAATCATCTACTTATTGTTCAAATCTACGTAGATGAAATCATATTTGCTTCTTCTGATCCGATGAAGTGTGATAGGTTTTCCAATGAGATGAGTTCCAAATTTCAAATGTCTATGATGGGACAAATGTCTTTCTTCTTGGGTTTACAAATTTCTCAAAGTCCCAGAGGCATCTTTATTAATCAATCCAAATATGCAAATGAAATATTGAAGAAATTTGGATTTGATTCAAGTGATGCGGTTGACACCCCTATGATCGAGAGATCGAAGTTGGATGAAGATCTCTCTGGGATCCTGGTTGATCAAACAAAGTTTAAAAGTATGATCGGATCCCTAATGTATCTCACTGCTAGTAGGCCAGATTTATTGTTTGCGGTATGTATGTGTGCCCGATACTAGTCCAAGCCTACCAAGAAACATCTGGAAGCAGTAAAGCGGGTCTTTCGATACCTTCAAGGGACTATTCACATGGGTCTCTGGTATCCAAAGGACACAGCCATGGCACTCACGGCCTATGCAGATGCAGATCATGCGGGGTGTCAAGATACTCGTCGGAGTACATCGGGAGGTGCTCAATTTCTGGGAGAAAAGTTGGTTAGCTGGTCATCTAAAAGGCAAATGAGTACGTCTATATCTTCAACAGAGGCTGAATACATCGCCATGTCTGCATGTTGTGCTCAGATTCTTTGGATGAGGTCACAACTTTCAGACTATGGCTTGGCATACAACAAGATCCCTCTGTATTGTGATAACAAAAGTGCCATAGCTCTTTGCTGCAACAACGTCCAACACTCCAGATCAAAGCACATCGACATCCGACACCACTTTATAAGGGAACAGGTGGAAAAAGGGGTTGTTGAACTTTACTTCGTGAGGACAGAGTTTCAGTTGGCTGATATCTTCACTAAGGCACTTCCGAGAGAACGGTTTCAATTTATTCTCCCGCAACTTGGTATGAAGAGTTTGACTCCAGAAACACTCAAGAGTCTTCAAGAAGAAAACGAGGAGTAAAGGATTTGCTTCACATATCCTTGTATATATTTGTATATATCTTAAACCAAAAAGAAAAGAGAAAAATATAAAACCTATAAAAACCATAAAAATCTGAAAAACAAAAAAATACCAAAAATAGTTCCTCTAGGCATGTCTTCTGTTTATCGATAACATTTACGGTCCTAGAAATGTCATTCAATAATGACACGGGTCTTTAAATGAAGCTCGAGCAGAAGTTAAACTAACCGGTTAAAACATGTCTAAATGGCTTGCAGTTACTTCATTCTGCAACCCGTGCTTTACTATGGGGAAAGCATGTCGCCAAAAAGACGGCTGTTCCTCCAACTGGGTGAAGTTCACCCGGGCATGGATTACTTTATATCCATGTTTCTTCGATTTGATGTACGATTCAGTGCATCATTTCTTGTATAAGAAGTGAAGTCTTCTTTACACCACAAACTCTATCGCTTCTATGATTCTTCAAGAGAGTTTTGGTGTTTCACAAGGTGGTAACTGGACTTAAATTTTCACAAACACTTGTCACTCAATTCAATGACTACAGCTCTTTAAATAGAAAATGGGTCATTAATTGAGGGGGAGAGTTTTGTTCATAATTTCTGACATCTTTTAAACTTTGTGCAACATCAGCAGTGACACTCTCTCTTGGTTTAAGGGGGAGCATAGTATGCTCCATAATCAGCACATATTAAAACTGACCACATTTTCTCCCATAATTTCTAACTTACTTAAATCAATTGGGATCACAAATCTCAAATGGTTTGAAATTTTTGATCGGGGGAGAGAATGTGATTTAAATATGAAATCTGATAAAATGTGATCTTTTGGACTCAAGTGTAGGCTCTCCCAATATGTGCTAAACTCTTTCGTATATCGATGCACATATTGAGGGGGAGCGAATGATTTATGATGGCAATTGTGGTAGAACACCAAAGACCGACCAGTTTACTTTATGCACAAAAGTTATAAGGATGGTAAGGTTAGGAATATGTTCCCACGATCCCGCCAGAGCCGGAGGGATCTACCCAGGGACAATCCACTAGTTAGTGTAGAAGTCCTTAGGTATGATTAAAAATGAGAAAAGTGTGAATAAGGGAAAAGTGCCGACTGAGATGGAGCTAGTACTGGAACAAACCCAACAAGGTGCTAGTGATGAAATCTCGGTAAGCACTAAAGGGGTTGAAGAATGAAAAAGAAATGTAAAGATAAAGGGTGAAAAGAAAGAAGCCCTCCTTACACTTTAGGCAGAAACCGGGTCAATACATATGCTGTCAGAATCACTTAGTTGATTGCTGACATTGAAGACAAGTATCATGGACCTAGTGATACGCTGCACAACCCTCCCTAGCCACTCAAGGTCCCTCAAAGGACTCTTGTTTCATCTGTCACAGAGATCAATACATTTCTATCGTCTTTCTCACTCCGAGTTTGACGATATTGAAAAGGTGGCAGTCCTCTCCAGCCTCCGATCACTAAATCAAAAATGTACTATTGAGTCTAGAGCCAAGAGATCATCCGTAAATCTCATTAGGACACACTTCCAATATGTTTGCTGTTTCATACACCGTGAAAAGTAAGAAAATATATGTTAAGAGTCCTACGCATTATCCGTGTGGTATTTCCAGAACATCCGAGTGATACGTAAAGTATTCACAATGAAGATGGAAAACCTTCTAGAGCCAACATCAAACAAGCTCTTGGTAGGTGACATGTGAGATCCTTCATGGATCAAACTAGTGACAACTGGAAAACAACGATGGGGCGATTCAACATTTGAATCAAACTTGTTCCAGGAAGTAGATTGACGGATGCTTTTAGAAAAACCTTTCAATGTGCACACCAACTGAATTTCGAGCACATTGATTGTGTACATTTTCAAACAAAAGTGTTTATGACAGAAATGTGATTCAATTGATAAAACCCTCGTCGTGTTGCATAAAATATTTATCCAGTTACACGAGAGTGATTTTTCTAATCAATTTCTCATCAATCAGTGGGTATTTAATTCACTGATTCACTCTACCATGCTGTCTGCTTTGAGATGTTCCGGTATGAGAACATGCTTGGTATGACGATTCCAATGTTAATTCGTTGGATGAGTCTATACAACAAGCTGGAAATTCCTGTCAAGGAGAATTCTCTTTAAAGGGAATTCTACCTGATCACAGGTCGGTCCTCACGGAACCGAAGGTTAATCCAACCACACCGAGCGAATGACAAAGCCATATTCGTTCTCCAACTTTATTGCTAACTGTTTTATTTCAGATTCATATAAAGATGGTGATGGTGGTTCCTGATTCCAGTTGAGACGTGTCAATCCACACTCCATGCTCACACTCACAAATCATTATCAAAGACATCATGATAGTTGAAAGACCTACAATACAGCTTCCGCAACTCTGATGATAGTTATCATGATCCAGAAAAGTGTGAGCATGCAGTTCAAAGGTCACAAAAATCACATGGAGGCAATAATACTACAACTGATGAGCTCGGAGATTTACGGTGGCTGATGATCTCAAGGAAGGCTCAAAGATCACAACTTCATATGGAGGAGATGCTGCATGATGACTTGAAGATATATTTTGGATGATATTCTCAAAGAATCCTCAAAGATCATCCAAGACAAGAGATCAGTCATCAAAGGTTCGCTGCTGAATGCACAAAGATCAATGACTTTGAAGAATCAAGAACTACGAGCTAAGAAGTCAAACACATATGATAGAATGCTAGAATTCAAAACATTATTTCCGGGGTGACCTCCCTTAGGGGGAGATTGTTAGGAATATAAATATTCATGTGAAGACTCGGTCACCCCGAGTATCTGTTAGCATTAACTAGCTCGTAGGATTATTAGTATTATTAGTAATAGTTTAGTTATCATAGTATTCATGGAGTGGGTCGGGTCTTTACCCTCTGTCAGCTCACTCCACAGCCCACACAGGGCACCATATGTACTCCTATATAAATCCCTTCCCACACAAGGAAAGGGTTGGACCTTTCATTCTAATCTAGCACATTCTACTTTCTCTCTCTACAAAGGCTCCACTAGTACAAAAATGGGATTTAGTCACACATGCTGTTTTTCGAACAGCCACACAGTCACCTTTTTATGTGACTAAATGTACCATAATAAAATAAACAGCCACACTTGATCCGACTTGTGTGACCATTTCGGAATTACATCCGAGGCTATAGCCACACATTTGAATATTTTCGTGACTATACGTATCTGGTAAATTTTTTTTTGATTTTTTAGTCACTTATAATTTGGGACGTGTGACGGATACAAATAAGGTTGAAACATTAGTCACACTATATATATACATATGTGACAAATATATGTCACGCAATTGAAAAGTGTGACCAAAATCCATATATGGTCACACGAAGTAATTGTGTATGTGGCTAAATCATATGCTCAAGTTTGTCACACATTATTTAAGCGTGACTGCTAGTTTTTGTTGAAAATTTAGCCACATATGAATTTGAAATGTGTGACAACTGAAAAGTAAGTTTGAAGCATAGTCACGATATGCATTTAAAAGTGACAAATATATGTCACACACTTGAGATGTGTGACCAAATGTCATATATGGTCACACTAAACCATAGGCATAGATGATTAAGTGTGACCAAAATTTGATACAAATAGTCACGTAAGTTAATATGTGTATCTAAAGTTAAGTGTGTGTTTGCCTGCCAATTCCTAATGTGTATGGTCACATTTAATTGTAGCACAATCATGTGACTATAGGCTATACAATAGTAACACCATACCACAAATGTGCATCTAAATTATGTTTATGGCCACATTATAAGGGTATTATATGTGACCAATACATTGAAAATAGTCACACTGAAATATTCATGTGACTAATATGTATAGCAAAATGTGAACTCAGTTATCATTAACCTTGATATTAGTCACATTGAGTGTTTGTGTGACTAAATTCAAGATGTTACATATGGTCACATGAAGTATTTATTTAGGTGTCTAAATCATAGAGTCATATTTTGAGTTCAGACTGTTAGTCATGACTCTTCATTTAATTTGCCCCATTACAATGCTGGGATTTTATAGTCTATCTAGTTTAATGCAGTAGTATGTAAGTATGTTACTTGCCCCTAGCTGGAACCAGATTACTTGACTTTCTAAAGTCAATTTTCAACTTTATAATGAAGTAACATGTTACTAAAGTGCCTGCAAGTGCATATACATGATAAATGGAAACTGCAAATACAATAAAGCTTGACTGCAAGTGGACATCTACATGATAAATGTCAGACTATACATTCTAGCAGTAATAACTATACATTCTAGCAGTAATAACAATACATACTAGCAGTAATAACTATACATGTTTAAGTCAAACTATACATTGTAGCAGTAATAACTATACATTCTATTTCTTGTCCTTGGGTCCTAGATACTCTTCCATCTTCCTGAGCAGTTCATATGCCATGTCATCATAATTAAGCTGAAGCTTGAGTGTTTTCTTCCCACGCAACATCTGATGTAGAATGTCTTTGTGAAACTTTAAAGGGTAATCCTTTTCTACAAGCATGTAGATCACCAACTCATTCACAGTTAAAGCATGTACTCCACATCGTTGAAAAATTTTCCATTCTTTAACAGTATTGTGCGTTAGTCTTCTCCAACATTCATCTTCATGATTTGGTTCAAACATTACCTTTAAATAATTCCAGACTTCTCTATCATAATTAGCTTGTTCTGGTGTCTTATTACCAAATCTTTGTTTGAGTAATTTCCATAGAGCTATCATATCTTGTCTATCAAAATCATGAA
This sequence comes from Artemisia tridentata subsp. tridentata, assembly GCA_021014915.2. Lineage (NCBI taxonomy): Eukaryota > Viridiplantae > Streptophyta > Magnoliopsida > Asterales > Asteraceae > Artemisia > Artemisia tridentata. The sequence continues at coordinate 146,776,731 of CP139502.1, read as the reverse complement.
CCATGTGAAGAAAGCTTACATACCTTCTAGAAGAACCATCATGCCTCTTAATATCGTAATAAACTGTTTCCCCAAAAGATCCAGACTTATAATCAACAATGGGATGTTTGACAGTTAAAGGTTGTGCATCCATGGCTTCTCCTACAGAGTCAACTGCAAGTTCAGTGTGAGCTTGCATTTGTTCTTCAGCAACAGCTTGCTCAGTTTGTTCTTGTTTTCTCTTTTTACTGCTTTCTATTTCCAACTGTTCACCTGCTCTCTTTGAACTGTCATTCAAGAAGAGATCATTGTTTCTCTTGGCAATTGCATATAATTCTTCAATTCTTTTATCATCCAAGAATTTCAAATCCTTTAGTTTCCATCTGTCCACATTCTTCAAATACCTGCACATGAGTAGATGTTTATGATATGATGTACATATTGGGTATTGTTGATATTAATATAAATACCTTTGCAAAAAAAAAAAAAAAAAAAAAAAAAAAAAAAAAAAAAAAAAAACTACCTGCACATGAGATCTCTTCTTTGTTTTTGAGTAGGTGGCTTGTTCTTCTTAGCTGCATATCTTTATTCTGCATACAACTTCTTTTTTGCATCAAAAAATTCTTTCAGCATCCTGGCTTTTTCATCTACTGAGTACTTATCTTGCTCTTGTTTATGTAGTTTCTTAGCAAGCTCAGAATCAGCTGCAACCTGAGCCCTTTGCTCATCCCATGAAGCTATTAACTCTGCATCTTTTTCTTCTTGTATTCTCCTTTGTTCCAAAATTGTCTGATGTTCTGCATCATACTTTTGTGAGAATTTCATAGCAATTTCAGCATCAACTTTTAATTGCTCTTCTTTTGATAATGGTTTCTCCACAGGCTCTTCAGTAAGAATCCCTTTACCTTTGCCTTGTACCTGTGGAGTTGATTGTTTAGCTTTTGGAGAGGATGATGGCTCTTGTATCACAACACCTTTGGTTACTGGTTTTGCTGTCTTCAGCTCAGCAAGTACACTAACAGCATTTGCAAAAACCTCTAGTGTAGCAGTACTTGCTTTTGTAGTACCAACTGTAATTGGCTCAGTAGCACTATCAGCATTTGTAACCTTGCCCAGACGATGATCAATCACCACTTGATTCCCTTGGTTATCCTCCCCTGAAACTTTGCCTTCATTCCCTCCCTGTTTGGGAGCATCCTTAGAAGCTTCAGAAGATTTAACCTTTTGCTTGGGAATTCTTGATCCTTTGACTCCTTCTAAATACCTAACCCTTCTCTTCAAAGCCTTTATCTCCCCACCTTGAGCTTTGATGACTCCATCTTGGGAAGAAGCTATTGCTCGCAGATCACCAATTTGTGCAGACAGCTTGGCACAGGCATCCTTCAATTCATTCAAAAGTTGCATACTATCCTCACCACTTCGGCTTGTGTTACCTAGCCCGAGAGGTGGATCACTGGAAAAGTTAAGTTCAGTCTCACCCCTAGGATGAACATCCGAACCCCCCATTGTTTCCATGTGACTGGGACCTTCACCTGAATCAGTTCCAGAGGAACTTTCTTCATTAGAAGTTGTCTTGGTTCGGGTCTTAATGATGTTACCACTGTCCTGTGCTGCTGCTAAGCTAGACACAGTAGTGGCAGCCCTTGCCAACATGTCACTCTCCCCCCCAGTGACATCCTCATCTGCAACAGTTGGTATAGAACCACTAGCCTGAGGTAGCTCAGTGTTCTTGGTGTTAGTCCTACATTTATAGGTCTTTTGTTGTTGTTCTGTGGATGTGTGATGGGTACCAGCTGGGATTGCTGGACCTTCACCCATTTGGGTTTGGGCTAGTGCCAACATTGTTGGAAACAAAGGTGTCACTCTCCCTGAAAAATCTTTTCCAACCCTACTCATATTAGCAAAAACCTTTTTGGTAAGGCAGGGAGTGGGATAAACATTTTTGTGACTTTTCTTTTTTTTAAATTGGTTGTCCAAAAAGAGTTGCAAAAACCTTGGATATAGAAAATATTTAGCCAAAGAACCATCCAAGTTCTTAACCATATTATCAAAAATTAATTTTGAGAAATTAAATCTTTGAGTATTTTCAGCCAAACAAATTATAGCAGAAGCTAAATTACTGCTAAATTCATTCCATGCAGTGGTCTTTGGACTTAGACACACTAAGACAGTATGAATTAAGAATTTCCACTGAGGAGAAAAATTACCTTTTTGGAACTTTAAAGCATCTGTATATCTCTCATAGCCCATCAGTGCAAGTTTTTCAAAGATTGTAGTATTTGGAAGATTCTCAACTCCGTTAGCATCATCTAGGAGAAGATCTCTTCGAATAGACGCCTCTGTAATGATAATCATCTGCCCATCTACAAGGGCATGGATTTGTGCTTCCCCATTAATAGTTTGGACCTTAGCAGACGACCAAAACTGGATAATGTTGGAAGTATATATAGTAGGTTTTACTGTTAATGCAAACTTAATATAGCTTGCATTAAGGAAATCAATGATCTCAGTAAAATCTACAGACTTATTGGATTTTTCTAAAAAGGCAACATTATTATGAGGTTCGGTAAAAGTTAGGTTCGACATTATGATTTGATTTGGGGGTTTTGCAATTTGACAATTAAAATTTGATTAGGGAGTGGAAGAGAGAGAGTAATGTGTGTGTGAATGTGATTGTGTGCAGCAATTGGGGGTTTATACACTTTAAGTAAAAAGTGATACAAACTACCCTGCACTCCCAACCACTGCTAAAAGGATACCTAGCAGTACAACGTTTCGCTAGCAGTACAATTGTTTACCTAGCAGTACAATAATAATAACTGTATTCAAATATCATAAACTTGTACATAATAACTGCATTCATATATTAAACCAAGTCAAAATAAGTTTACATTTACATAGGCAAAATATACATAGGCAAAATATATAAAGAAAAGATGCATTAAGACACATATTTACTAGCTTCAATACTTCTGTAAACATCAACTATTTTCTCTCTTTCTTCTTCTATTTTTTTGTTCCTCTCCTCAATTTTCTTCTGATGCTCCTCAATGACCTCTAAATCTTTCTTGTTCCTTTCTTCATACATCTTTATACGCTTGTTGTGAATTTCTAACAATGCGTTTTCAACACCATACTGGCCTTTACTACATTTCTCCCAAATATTTTGGGATATGCCAATTTTTTAATATTTTTCAGGCATTGGTGGAGGAGAATCATCCCTTGGGCGTTTGTTTTTGTTGGAAGAAGGAGTTGAAGAGGAGTCAGCCATTGAAATTTGAAATTTATTTTCTAATGAAAATATCAAAGGAGTTGTATATGGTACGGTTGATTAATTATGAACGGTTTTCCATGTCGAGTTGTACAAATAGGCTAGAGAGGTATACGAACGGTTCCCAATACTTTAGGCGGGAAGAGGGACCATCGAGAGGCGCCAAAAGTAAACAGATGGATAATATTGATCGGATTTGGTTTGTGTTTGGTTTGGATTTGACTAGTGTAGTTGATCTAGAAGTGTGTTTGGTGTTGGATTGACTAATTGACTTTTTCATTAGGGTAATTGATATTTTCTATATTAATGATGTTTAATGTAATTTGTGTGCTAACTTTAATGACTAATTGACTTTTTCATTAGGGTAATTGATATTTTCTAGTACATGTTTAATGTAAATACATGCTTTAATATCTATCGCAGTCTGAATGTGTTTGAGAAGTATGGGTATATTTAGGCCACTTCCAACAATAACTCAGCCTTAACAAATTAAAATTAAAATTCAAATTCAAACGTAAGATAAAGTACAACATATTAACGCTGCGTTAACGCAGGTTAGCCCCAACAATTAAAATTCAAAGTCACGTTAATAAAACGTGTGCATTTGTACCCTATAAATACCAATGCTTCTGAAGCACAAGTCACACAGAAACACATTCCAAACTTCTCAAATACTCAAGATCCAAGCATCTCAAATTCAAGATGTCTTCCAGAAAAGATTTCGGGTAACAATTTCCAAGCCCACCTCGTCAAAAGGATTTTGGCCAACAATTTCCAAGCCCACCTCGCCAAAAGGATTTTGGCCAACAGTTTCCAAGCCCACCTAGTGAAAATGAAAAATTCCATACTCCACCCGAGCATATCTTTCCGGTTTTCCAACCGAAAAATTTTCCGGTGAATAATCAACCTGAAAATGAACCAGTTCCCAACCAAGACCCAAATCCATTTGGGTTAACTGAGGAACAACTTAGGCAAGAGGAAGCAGATATGCAAGTCCTCCTGGAAATGGAAGCACTTGAAAGAGAAGAGGAAGCTGATCGTTTGGAGCGGCAAGCCAGGGAGGATGAAGAACGTAGGCAAAGGTGGGAGTCTGGTTTTTTCACACCTTCCGAATCCTCTGAAGATGGTTACCCAGATTCAGATGATAGTTTTTATTAATCGTCCGTTGTTTATGTTAACCGTATGTTGTTTATGTTAATCAATCATTGTTTATGTTAACGTAGTTTTTATTTGACATTTAATGTATTTCTATTTCATGTTTAATGTATTTCTATTTCATGTTTAATGTATTTGTATTTGATACTTTATTTTCAATTTATAAATTGAATTGAATTTGAATTGAATTGATAAATTTTAAATATATCCCGCCTTTTTGTTTAATTTGAATTTGAAATTTTAAAATTTAAATATCCCGCTCGTTATTAATATGTTGTACTGTTACTTTACGTTTGAATTTGAATAATACTCGTACGGTTACTTTTACTTTCAATCTGATTTTTAAAATAGCCTCCAACGGCTAGTTTAACGGCTTTCCACTACCAAAGCCACTTTCACAACACTTCGTTTTCTCACACAACTTCTTATAAAACTCTCTCGCAAGTATCACTAATTTTAACACAAACACTGTGGCTAACAAATTAACTAGCAGAGGTGCAAAAGGCTATCCTCACCCGATTACACAATGAACAAGAAAAAGAACTCAAATTGATTAACAATTTGCTAGGTGAGATAACTCGTATTATGCTACAGATGCATAATCGTGCTGATCCAGAGGTCGAAAGGTTGCGTAAGTTGCCTCAAGACCATCCAGCTATCAGGGTTGGTCTAGAAATTAAACTCTTTTAAGAAATGATGAAACAGGGTCGAAAGGTTGCGTGAGTTATTGTTGGGTGTGTTGCTCATGTACAAACATATAATCTCGGCTCATTCGTTAAACATCTCGTATACAACCATATCATCTCGGCTCATTCAATTCGTTAAACATCTCGTGTATAACCATATCATCTCGGCTCATTCGTTAAACATCTCGTATACAACCATATCATCTCGGCTCATTCGTTAAACATCTCGTGTACAACCATATCATCTCGGCTCATTCGTTAAACATCTCGTGTATAATCATATCATCTCGGCTCATTCGTTAAACATCTCGTATACAACCATATTATCTCGGCTCATTCGTTAAACATCTCGTATATATACAACCATATCATCTCGACTCATTCGTTAAACATCTCGTATACAACCATATCATCTCGGCTCATTCGTTAAACATCTTGTGTATAACTAAAGCTCAGTTAATTAAGGGTGAGTGTGTTAAAGCTGACGTGGCATTGTGTTAAAGTTTAAAGCTGAGTTATTGTTGGGAGTGGTTAGAGTATTTTCTTTTGTTTTTTCGGTGGATTTTAGCGTGACTTAATCTTAATACCGCCAATTTTGTCCATATACGGAGTAATATTCAACTACGTACGGATAACTAATACCCGCGGGGAAACCCGAAAAACCGATGGATAATATTAATCGGGTATCCGGTGGGATATGGGGCGGGTACGGGTATATTATAAACGGGTTCGGTTATGGGTATACTAAAACCCGCCCCGAACTCGAACCGTTGCCATCCCTATTTACCGGCTATAGCCGGATTTCACCGCCACCTCATCACCATTAGTTGTTTTTTTTTTTTTTTTTTTTTTTTTTAAACAAATCTAGCTTGCCACGTCAGCTATAGTTAAACCAAACCACAAATTCAATATTCAACCAGCAATTAATCCCTTTACCCGGTCATTTGTAAACACACACAAAAATCAATAAACCCTAATCAACACACACATTCTTATGGCAAACACAAGCACGCAAACAATGAAACCAAATAACAAAAAGGTAATTAGTAATTTGTGTTTTGTAAATGTAATTGGTAAGGGTACAATAACTAGTAATTACGTTTGTACTGTTGATGTGATGGTTGCACAGTATGATATATTATTTGCGATTATTAAGATAGTACTCTATAAAATTTGGAGCCAAAAATTTGATTTTTTCAAGTTTATGCTTTAATTAACAGGTTCAAAGGGAAAATTTTCAAATAATTCAATTGTTAATTTCAAATTACAACTTGGAGGCAAATTTTTGGATCGAAATTTTTTGAATCACAAACGATTCATATTCTTGGTGTATAGCCTCTTTTCTCTCCTTAAAAAAAAGACTGCAAATAAAAAACAAAAATCAAATCTTCTCTCACCATTACTCTCCAAGCTAAGCCATAATCATTTTCTTTTACCCTTTGTTGCTCAAGAGTCATGGAAACTGAACCCATTGTTGATAACCATACTTTGCTTCCTCTTGATCATATTGTACATGATGATAACGCCTTAGAATATGAATCCGAAAAGTATTCTGATGAAGAAGATATAGATGAGCCTGTAACCAACCAAACACCTGAGATAGTAGCTAAGAGGGGCTCAACCAGGCTAGTAAAGTTTCGCGCGAAGCATGACAAACCTGGTGCAACAAAGCTCAAGGTAACCTTCGATGCACTCGGTAGGGTAACAGGGGAAAACAGAGCAGTGTTTGTGAGTTTTTTAGGAGATGTGGCTCGTGAGCAGATAGGTGTGAAGATTCTACACTGGAAGAAGGTGAATAAAGAAGCAAGAGATAAACTATGGGATGAAATCTTGGTACATATATACTATTTTGTAACCCAATACTACATAAGTTTATGTATGCAGTTACATTATGTGCAACTAATTAACAACATTGTGTTAATCTTTTCAGAAATTTTTTGTTGTTGACGTCCAATACAGAAAATTGATAATGATTCGTCTTGGTAAAATGCTAAGGAATTACAGAAGGAAGCTCAAATTCAACTACATTTTGCCCAACCTAAATACACCTTCCAAACTGAATGAAGTCCCGGACTTGTATAATACAATAATGAAATCAGAAGACTGGGTCGAGTATGTTAAATACACGACCATCGAAGCATACAAGGTTTTAATTAGTCATCTTTAATTAAGTGTATATGTCATTTTATTATTTTCAGTTTGCAGCATTACCGCATCTAAACGCCTTATGATTTTGTGTTTTTAGGAGAAATCTGAGAAAGGTAAAATGGCGCGTTCCCAAAATATTTATCAGCATAAAATGGGACGAGGTGGATATGCTTATGTCAAAGAGAAAATGGTAAGATTACACAATGTTTGTTTTACCAATTAAGAGACGATCAGTATGAGAAATGAATCTGTTTACATTGCCCAATTTGCACATTTGCATTAATACCCTCATATTTTCGATTATCTTGGTTTAACTATACATGTGTAAGCATCCTCATATTTTCGTTCATCTTGGTTTAACTTTACATGTGTATGCATTTGATGTTTATTAGATCAAAAATAAAGAGATTGAAGCGGATGAAGAACCCCCCCGTGATGTAATGTGGGTGAAAGGAAGGGTAAACAAAGACGGCGAATACCCAAATGATGATATTAAATCAAAGGGAGATGAACTTGTAAGTTTGACTGCTAATTCTATTATTATGCTTATATAGCAGCAACATTTAACTGTGTACTAGCAGTAGTAGCTTGTATACCAGCAGTTACTCTAAAAGCATCAAGAAGACTTTTAATCCCAACATTTCCTATATTTTTTGTGCAGAAAGAAGCTGATGACAAGATCAAGGAAGGAACATCGGGTTTTGATGATGGCACTGATGCCATGACATTTGTATTTGGTAAGGAAAAGGGCGGTTATGCCAGAGGAGTGGGAGGTGCAGTAACATACAAAGAGTATTTTGGCCTTCCTAGAAGAAAACAAGAAGCCAATGAAAAAATTGCCTTACTTCAAACTCAACTGGATAATGAGAGACGCGAGCGTGAAGAAAAAGATAAATTGATCAAGAAATTGTCCGCCGAGATGACCGAAAAAGATGTGCAGGTCAATAAATTATCCGGTGAGGTGGAAAACACAAATATAATGCTTTCTCAAATTCTGCAACAGTTGAATGATAAAGGGATGAATATAACTCTGCCAACTGAACCATCGCCAATAGCCTCAGTTGTAAGCCATTTTTTATGTTGTTAACAATTTCATTTTCTAATGCTAACACCACTGATGCTAATGATACTAGGCATTGAACATAAACTGATGAGTGACTGTATTTCTTAATTTATATTGCAGGTGACTCCAATGGCCATTGACAATATTGCAGGTGACTCCAATGGCACTCAGACAAGTGGTGTTGTAAGTCCTAAAGATTCGGGAATTGAGGAGAAATCCAATGGCCTTGAAACTTCTAAAAAGGTAACGGAAACAATGGTAAGTATAGTAATAAAAGATCGCCCTTTGATTTTTGAATTTTACATACATGATCGACTAATGTACCGTGTTTTATATATACGTATAGGAACCTGCTGCTAAAACTGTCAGGCCTAAGCATAACCTTAAGTCACGACGAAACGGGTCTCCAGATTCCCAATCGCTACAAAATGTGTCGTCTCCAACACAACCACTGCCAACAGTATGTATTTCAACATGTTTCTTGTTACTCTTTTGTTTAAATAATGTAACGTGTTTTATATATACATATAGGAACTTGCTAAAACTGTCGGACCCAATAAGCCAAAGCAAAAGAAGCGACGAAACGGGTCTCCAGATTCCCAATCGCAACAAGATGTGTCTCTAACACAAGCACTGCCAACAGTATGTATTTCAACATGTTTCTTGTTATTCTTTTGTTTAAATAATTTCTGATATATACATGCAAATTTTTTTTTTGTAGACACTTAAGTGCAAACTCTGGCACATAAAGAAATCAAATATCGTTGCTTTTGGTACCGTATACCAGTCTCATGGAAAGCAAATGCTGCATAACCTACCACTCCCAAATGATTGCTACAGAGTGTCAATTGATTCATCGTTAGTTGATGCAGCATGCATACCGGACGTAGCAAATAATGGGTTCAAAACAGTTAAGAAAGTCGAAGGTAGTTTCGTTGCATGGCCAAAGGATCAAGTTATTTTTGAAGAGGTGGTACGTACATGTGTTTTTTCAACCTACATATATAATTATTCATATGTAATTCAATGTTTGATAGAAGCATCTTTTGTTTACTACAGGTTACACCAACAAACCATGTGACTAAATGTGTACCACAGGCACCAACGAAGAAACAATATATATCTGCTAACGACTTAAGGCAAACTGCTAAGGGGGTGAAGGTTCAAAAGTCTTTAGATATTTGATTAATTAAGTACGACATTACAATTGTATATTCTGTCCAGTTATATACATTCGAGTTTAATTCAATTTGAAATTTCTTGTGTTTTTTAATATTGTTTTATATATAATATATATACACATTCCAGCAGCACTAGCATAGTACTAGCAGCAGTAACTCTGCTTCAGCAGGACTACCTTGGACTACCTTAGTACTGCTAGCAGTAGCAACTCTGCTCCAACATTATTGGTCACTCTTTGTTTAATTCGATGTGTGACTAAATAGTACCAAAGGCCACACAAAATAAAAATTCATGTGACCATTGGAAGAACAATGGTCACGCAAAATACACATTTCTTCACTTTAAACAGCATATGGTCACACTTATTAACAACTTTGGCCACTTTATGCTTAATTGTATGTGACTAAATACCCAAAACAAGCATGCTTTGTGTGACTAAATATTATAAAAGGCCATACAAACATAAAATTCAAGTGGCCATTGGATGATCAATAGTCACACAAAATACAAATTTCTTCACATTAAACAGCATATGGTCACACTTATCAACACTTTTGGCCACTTAATGCTTAATTGTATGTGACTAAATAACCAAAACAAACATGCTTTGTGTGACTAAATATTACAAAAGGCCACACAAACATAAAATTTATGTGGCCATTGGATGATCAATAGTCACACAAAATACACATTTCTTCACTTAAAACAACATATGGTCACACTTATTAACACTTTTGGCCACTTTATGCTTAATTGTATGTGACTAAATACCCAAAACAAACATGCTTTGTGTGACTAAATATTACAAAAGGCCACACAAACTAAGAATTCATGTGACCATTGGATGATCAATAGTCACACAAAATACACATTTCTTCACTTAAAACAGCATATGGTCACACTTATTAACACTTTTGGCCACTTTATGCTTAATTGTATGTGACTAAATACCCAAAACAAACATGCTTTGTGTGACTAAATATTACAAAAGGCCACACAAACTAAGAATTCATGTGACCATTGGATGATCAATAGTACACATTTCTTCACTTTAAACAGCATATGGTCACACTTATTAACACTTTTGGCCACTGTTTTTTAAATTGTATGTGACTAACTCGAAAAAAACAACACACGATGTGTGACTAAATCATCACAAACGTCACATTTATTATATTTTCGTGTGGCCATAGGATGGGAAATATTCACACATACTGATGAATCCAACAAAACTTGTGCCTAATTAGTCACACATATTCGGGTTTTGGTCACTCTTTTTCGATGAAAACGGCCACAAACTAAACAATGTGACCATATGATACCTACGGTGGCGCGACTTTTTGTCACACACACCCAAAAAAACGTGTGTGACTTTATGCATATAGTCACACATTTCCAGTGTGACGATAGGCAGAATCTCCTTTCTCTCTCTACAAAGGCTCCCAACCTTCTACTTCTCTCTCTAGAAATCTTCTACTATTCGGCCCAAATCTCAATCCATACGTGTGTTATATCTTGTGAACATCCTACAGTGTTCAAATAATTAAATACATAACATTTATATATATTAATTATTTCATTAATCATTCATATGTAAAGTGTGCAATCCCTCGGTCCCGAGTTCGATTCTAGTAATACACGATTTAATATTTTTCCATAAACTCTAACAGATCCCACTTGGAAATCTATTAAAAGGGTAATGACATTGGTTAGCATCTAGAAACACGCCAATGCCCCTAGCACAACTCGGGTGGTGGTCTCCTGGAAAAACCACTTGATGATTAATCATCATACTTATCCTTTTGTTTCTAATACTACATTAATAAAGTTATGGATCTCAGTCATTCTTTATTAATTATTCTGTTTCTCGTTGTTTTTGATTGAGCAAGATTACCAAATCTTCTGAACATATTCAGGGGAGATCTTGGGCGTGCACACGCAAACATCTTGTCAACCCTACGAGGGGCCCAGCAGTATTAAACTTCAAACAATTTGAAGAAACAAATTTTTTCTTGACTACGTGCATAACCCATGCACTTTGCAACACTCCTGAAAACAATCCTTATAGCTACCAATTACGTATAGCGGTAAATTGAATCACAGAAATGCACTACATGCATGACAGTTATCTGGCATCTCAAGTCTGAGGATAACTATATTCACATGATTTACTTGATAACAAGATCCATACAGTAAACTCATGAAGTTGGGATAAGTCCTATATTCAATTCATTGAATATCATGTGAAATTGGCATGACAACGCATCAATATACTTTCAAGTATATTCTACCAATACTCAGATTTGTCTTAGTTTAATGATATTCCCATATCATTAATCGACAACATACAATATAGAATGACATAAGTTATTCATGGATTTAAACATGCAAATATAGGATACAATCTATTATTAATGAATACAAACATACCAAGTACTTTAATTCATTTTAAATAATAATTGCTTAACATCCCTTATCCAAATACTAAATAGATCAATGCATGATAATCCCATTAATGAATTATGCCTCAAGTCATGTCAATCATACTTGTTGACAAGGCATAAATCAGCTAATCTTGATCTATCGGAATTTTGAGAATACTTATTTCAAGAATTCATCTAGTGAAGTTCTTGTATGTGTGCATTCAACTATCTTGATATTGACACATAATATTTTATAAAATGTGTGACATCCTCAACCACCAATTTATGACAACTAAACTATCAAACATTTTATAGTTTAAAGTATTCTAATTATTTAATGTATAATGCAACTATGCTTATAGTTAAGCATAACTAGTACACATGGCCATTTACAAGGATGAACTCCCACCATGACTAGTATTGAGTGTCATCTCAATTTTACTAGCATCATTGTATGCAAACAACAATATGCTCTTTAAAATCCCGTAAACTTTAATATCCATTGTGTAATGTTTGATACCTTCCAATCTTTCAAGACTTGTCGGCTATATCAATTACGCAACAATTGCCATATGGTTCATACTTAGAATTTAGGAGCAATTCCAGGATGAGGATGTTAATTCTTTATCCAACCATATCCATTACACTTAGTTATTTAATAACTTTCAATTACATATTAATGTTGTCAAATCATCTTTCATCAAGCATGATACAACAAATGACATGATGCACATGAAAAATCCTTGTGTCGAACTTAGATTTTATTCATGTCATATCTTTTCAAAAATATGTTTCTATTCAGACTTTCTAATAGTATATCATGTTCTATTAGAATCAATTATTTTTACCGCTTATGTTTATAACAATAAACATATGTTCCAAGGTTGTATGTTTATTTTCTAAATTTCCAAGTGAAGTTTCATTCCAAACTAAGACTTAACATTTAATGTTAATGGAATGTTGCTTCCTATATGTTATACAACATATATGAAATAAGAAAATAAATATAACACTCCCACTAGCTTTCAGGAATATTAAGTAATTATCTTATTTTAATTATAAATAAAAACTTGGATTTAATAATTAAACATAACTATACCTCCTAGATGCATGCATTATTCCATTCATGAATTATTTCTCTTTGTATACTTCCAAAGATTATTTGAATTCAAATACCCTTTTAATTACTTATCATCCTCGCACAAGTAATTACTCAAGAAAGAGTTTTGATATTCCATTGTTAATTTCATATAAATGAAACTAAGAATGACAATCATAATATTTATACATTTAATGTTCCTAGAAAGAATTTCAATCACAGTTAATTGCTTAAGTGTGATTGATAATCTTTTCACACATTAAATATATACACAAAATTTGTCCATTATGATTTCTACTCAAAATTCAAATCTCTAGGATTTTCATTTCCTTTGTAGAAACTCATCTTCATTCTATAGTGTAACTATAGAGCTCAAGATTAACTAAGTTTCCAAAACTAGTTATCTTTCTGGACTGCATCTAAACATTCATAGTATGAGTAATTTGCTAAATTCAATATTTGCAATTCATCAACAGGTTTACCATAATCCTGTAACTCATAATCCTCAACATATTATACAAATATTTGAGATATCCTTGCGGATCTATGAATGATAATTCCATCATCTTGAGATCTAACATTAACATGGAACAACATCATGTACCAGATAAACAACACGTCAATCTTTTGTTTATGTCATCAATATGATTGTGTCATAGATATTAGTAGATATAGGACCACCTTGTCTAGTAAGGAAACGTACATGACTATCCATAACCACAAGTGTCTATAATTGGAAAGTAAATATCTCAAGACATTCTAGAGATAATCTGGTTTACTACCAAGATATCAAAGCTTTTAGCTCCCACTGAATTATAGATCATTACATTAATTCATTATTCAGTAATTACAACACTATGCTCCCACTGGATTTGACAACATTATAAGTGTTTCATAACCAGTAAAAGCAATTAGTTTGCTATTAACTTTCCTACACCTTTGAGAAAACCCATTCGTAACAATTACTTAGGTACTAAAAAGAGTGTATTCTACTATGTAGATGATGGACTATCCATCAATGCAATTAACTTGAAAATTGGGCATGCAATTTTTCCTTAATATGTCTACCATCCCCACAATGGTATGTAGCATCTTTAAGTGGTCAAAGCACAACAACTAGATAAATTATGCTAGTTTGACTTTTACCAATTTCGCGGTAACTAGTCTAGCTTCTTATTTAATAACTCATAAAATGTGCAATTTTCTTAACTATTAAAATTTGCTATGAGTTATTTCTTAGAATTTAGACAATTCTAATTTACCTATCATACCTTTCTCATTCATGAAAAAGAATAGGATTAAGTCTCACTCTTCTCAAAGAAAGTAGACTAGGTTTATTCTTTTAGTAAAGTTGACTCTAGCCAAAAACCCCTACGGGTGTAGATCAATTTACCAATAAAGAATGTCCCACGTTTACGGTTTAACGTTGCATTAATACATTAAAAGAATTTACAAAATTCAATTTTAGTATTTTCGATAATACAATTTTTCAAGAAAAGAAAATTACCCAGGAAATATACATATAACCATTTAATTTTCTTGAAAACTAGGATCCAACTTTCCATAGTTCCACTACATCAGTTGATCTGCTAGTAGTGAAAGTACAAAAGATGGTAACTTGTCGTACAATAATCGGCAAAACAATTTCCGACTCCTAGATCATTATGTGAATTACATTTGCCAAAAACAATTTTGCAATGTAAGCTTGTTTCTTCCCATCTCATGCTTTAAGGTTCAAGGTCTCACTTACAACTTAATTAAGTCGTCTAATTTAGAAACTGCAAATACTCCATGTCACGGTCTCACGCCATGGAAATTTACCTTGTCATTAATATTTAGGTCAATGTCTCACTTACGCTAAATATTAACTCCAAGTGTCTCTTATAATTAGATAGCATGGACTTAAATTTTAGGGTATTTATTTTGATGTGACAATCAAAATATGTACAAAGAAGCATGGATACATCTTTGCATCATAAGTTTTCAAAACAATTTTAATTTACCAATTGAGGCTAAGAGTTAAATCAACAAAGTTTTAATTGAGGTATTGGGTTCACCAATCAAAGAATTACCTCCAATTATTGCCCACTATATCCTATTACTGCATGAGTCATAAAGACCCAAGTTATTCGGATAATTACCACAAAAGTGGCGCGTGGAATTGAGGTCAATTCACCCTTAAGATGGCTTTGTACAAAATTATAGCATTACTTGGTAGCTCCAATTAGACGCACAAAGGAGCAGAGAGACAAACGTCTGCCCAAAGGCAAATTAAAAACGCGTCCCTTTCGGATGACAATTTAATGTCAAACCTCCTTATACCCCTCTTATAGTTTGTCTACATTGGGTGAGCCGTTCACACTATAAGTACAAAACTCATCATTCAATCAAAATTTTATGATTGATAACGCTTAAATCTAACATATTTTTAGGCGCGTTATTGCTAGTTTTGTGCATCATATTTGGTTATATTTGTGTGTATTTGTTGCTAAATGATGAAAAAGTGTGTATGCAAGTAAATATAGCCAAGTACAGGAAAAGTTGAGGAAAAGACGAAGAAATGAAGAGATTATGCACATATGGAGAATTACGAGAAAGAAACCACGCGATACTTCAAGGATTTGATTAGTTCAAGATTTCCATGCTTATATATCAAGAAAAGATCAAGTTCTATGATAGGAATTAGTGGTACAGCGAAGGATCAAGCACGTAACGAGAAAAGAAAAAGAAGAAATAAAAGTTGCATGACAGAGTGGCCCATCCGAATCGGATGGGAGAAGATTATCTTACCGAGAGCTCCAACCGATCGGTTGGAGCCAAATACCGATCGGTTGGCTGACGCTGGAGTTACAAAGTTGCATTTAATGAAGAAGTTAAGCCCCATAATCATTGAGGCTTATCATTTCTCGGCTATTTACTGACATTGGACGTTTTTGCTTGGAGAATAAGGGTTTCCTCACTTATTTAAGAAACCCTTGGCTAATTTACAAAGAGAGAAGTTTTTGGGAGGTGACAACCCAAAGGCAAACCGAGTTAAGGCTTACACCAAGTCTAACTAACTTATTATTATTGCCCGAAAGCTTGTAGTTGCTGTGAAAACGTCCAGGAAGCCTTGTGTGGAGTTGTTTATGTGTAATCATAGGCGATTGGAGGAGTGTGGATTGCTATAGTTCCACAATTCTAGTTCTTGTAATTCCTCGATTAGGTATTTCTTGTTGAGTTATTATGAACTACTTTTACTTTTACTATAAGATGAATGAAAGTTTGGTTAATTACTTGTGTTTGATTATGATTGTTATGGAGTGATTTTGGTTGTACTTGTGTGTGTATGATGTGACAATTGTTGGAGTAATCTTATCATAGTGATGCATGAAAACATATCTTGTTTTATGAGTTTGTTGAGATACAATCTAATCTTGCTTAATTGGTTGGTAAAAACAATTTTAAAGACTAACAAAGGCCGAAAGGAGTTTTCTTTATGTTTTTTATTCCAAAAAGTTAGTGCACGAATTAGTATGGATTATGGTGTGTGACGAATACCATCTTTACTCATTAAAATGGATTTGGAAACGATTTCATCACGAAAAAGGCCGAAAGGATTCGTAGGAATTCTTAAGATAAGAAATGCTTTCAAACAACAAAAAGCTTAAAAGAATTGTCGTAATAGTTAATCAAGGCCGAAAGGAATTAACTAGGAGATTGAATTCTTAGATATGATTTCTCATGATAAAAACCATTGATTGTGAATCATTCATATTAAGTTGTGCATCACTACAAGTTACACCCAACTTGGTTGGTTACTCTAAACAATTGGTCATAGAATCACACACAAGTATATTTGTTTTTGATTGATTGAACCTTGCTTGCTTTTGAATTTACTTCAAATTGGATTGACACCCCTTTTGTTAAAACTTATTTTACTAAACCTAAACCCCAATTCCCTTGGGACGATCTCGACTTACCCACCTTTACTACCGCGGACGAGTATACTTGCTCGTATGTGTTATTAGAGAATTGGATAAATCGTGTTTATAAATTTTAAAACTTGAACACAACGACACGCACATCAAGTTTTTGGCGCCGCTGCCGGGGAATTGTTAAGATTTTCTTGGTAGTTGGGCTTAGTAGCATAATTTTTTTTAGAGTTAAAAGTAAAAAGTAAAAAAAAAAAAAAAAAAAAAAAAAAAAAAAGTTTGGTTCGGAACCAACCGAATCGGATGGTTGCCCATCCGATCGGTTGGTGGTCTCGGTAAGTATTTTTGTCTTAATAATTTTTGTTATCATTCAGTTTTTATGCCTCATTAATGCTATGATTAATTAGTTTAAGTAGTAGATTAATTAGGATAATTAATTTAGGGTTATTAGAAGAATTTTAATATGTTAAATGCTTAGTTAATATAGTTAATTTTTGGTTTAATGTGTGGTAGTTTAATAGTTTTTATTAAATGTGCTGATAATTAGTTTTATGATCATTAAGTTAAGGTTAAAAGTTGATTAATTTAGTTTAATGATTGATAGTTAATTGTTAGTTTTTATTAATTAGTTAAATTTTAATTATTTAGTTTCTTCTTAAAAAGTAAAATTATAAAAAGGTTATAAGTTTAGTTTTAATATACATATATATATATATATATATATATATATATATATATATATATATATATATATATATATATAATATATATATATATATATATATATATATATATAAAACAAAAAAAAAAACAAAAACAAAATTTGTTTTTTAAAAATTTTCGATCTAACCGATCGGACGCTGCCCGCATCCGATTCGGTTGGGGCGATTTCATTTTTTGCATTTTGTCCATCCGATCGGATGGAATGTAATACCGATCGGATGGTTGCCTCGGTAATAGTTTTTGTGATTTTTAATTTTCAGTTGTTTTGATGTTTTAATAGTTTGAAGTTGTTTGTTTGCTTGTTTTGGTTTTACATTTGGATATGATTCGATTATAACTAACCCTCACGCTAATAGTTTGGATTTTTGTTTTTGTGGTAATGTTATAGTTAGTGCTTAAGTAGAATGGAGAGTTTAAGCAATGTTTCGGAGTACTTG
Organism: Artemisia tridentata subsp. tridentata; assembly: GCA_021014915.2. Taxonomy (NCBI): domain Eukaryota; kingdom Viridiplantae; phylum Streptophyta; class Magnoliopsida; order Asterales; family Asteraceae; genus Artemisia; species Artemisia tridentata. Next base: position 146,758,651 of record CP139502.1, on the reverse strand, counting down.
AGAAATTTGGGAGAGATGAGAATTGATGTAGATGATGAGATGGTAGAGAAGAAGGAAGGTAGAGGAGAGATTGTGAAAATGGGAAAGGCAAATAGAAAGAAAGCACCACTTAACAAACTTACCCAACCCTCCACCCCTAAGAATGAGAGTTCTTCATCAAGTTTACCACCGAAATCACCCCAAGAAGTTAAACCATTGACTCAAGAGCAGAAGGAAGCAGTTTTGGAAAACTTAGAAATGAAGTTTAAGGAGCTTATGGAAGAGAAGCCGGTTATAGAAGTGTTGAACAATTACATGACTTATCGTAAGAAATTAGATGCGGTTATGATGGCAACAGCTAGGCTAGAGGATAAGAATTTTGATGAGTTTGCAAGGGAAAGGATAGTTGAGAATGGGTTGCCTAAGAAAGAGAGCGATCCGGGAAATTTCATGTTACCAATTAAGGTAAATGGAACCGATGCGATGTATGCATTGGCCGATACAGGAGCAAGTGTGAATGTGATGCCGTATCCATTATACAAAAGATTAGGACTTGGTAATCCTCAACCAAATCAATATAATCTTACTATGGCTGATAATTCAAGAGCAAAAGCAATGGGAGAAGTAAAGAATGTTAGAGTTCAAGTAGGATATCAAGCTTTCTTAGCCGATTTTCTTGTGCTTAACATTCCGGTGAATAAGGAGTTACCATTGTTGTTAGGAAGAACGTTTTTGAGAACTTGCGGAGCTATTATAGATATGGGTAGAGGTACTATGACTATTAGTGATGGAATCTTGAAGCATACTTACTATCCTAGACCTAGAGGTAAGATTGTGAAGGAAGTGCATGAAGATGAGGAAGAAGAAGACCATTTAGGTTGTTTCGAAGTTGGTAGAGATGAAGAGGGAAGACCTAAATATGGGACGATTGTCCCTAGTTACTTTGGTATAGAAGATGAGTTGGAAAGAGCTTTAGCTATGGAGGTTTTCTATAACCCATTCAAAAATGTTTTTGTGTTCAATAAATTGACATATTTTCTTGGATCTTTACTGGTTCAATTAAAGAACTTGGAATGGGGACCCGAAGGAGCTAGTGTTTACAAAAAGGAAGAAGGTGATGGAGAATGGCATGTGAAGTTTGATATAGTTTGTCCGGATGGAAGAAATTTTGCAAGGAAGTTTAAAACGCAAATGAATAATCGGAAGTTGTCCGGCAAATTTCAAAATGAAGACATCTTGAAGCATGAATATTTTGAAGGATGAAGACAAAAGTTGAAGAATAAAAGCACAAGGCTTGTGCTAGTTTTTGTTTGTTTTATTTATTTTAATGCAGTTTTAGTAGTTTAATATTTGCATTTAAGTTTGAGTTAAGTTAAGACCTTTTGGTTATCTTGGTTTTATTAAGTTTTAATTTATGGAGTTAAGTTTTGTTTTAGAAGTTGTAGAGATAGATTGAATGACAAGTTGGTAGAATAAGTGTGTTGGGTATTTTTCATACTTAAAAGAAGTATTTTGGAATAGTCAAAACATTTCTCATTTGTTCTTGCAAGTGTCAAGGTGTTGAAAGAAAGAAGAAAAAGTGAAGTTTTGCAAAAATTCAGTCCAAATTGGTTGGTTGAAATACTGATCGGATGGAGTGAAGTATATATACTCAAGATTTCAAAAATCATAAAAACACACACACACACTCATTCCACCACACTTGGGGTTCATTAATTCAACCATTAGAAGGCTATTAAGAGTTGCAGGAGAGTTGAAAGATCATCAATGGCACCTACACAAGTAAGTAACATCATTAAATTGTATCAATTAGGTTTTAATTCGAGTTGATTGAATTAGGTCAAAGTTTGGGCGTTTTTTATATAGTTCGAATTAAGATGTAATTTTTCTGGAATAGATGGGTAAATGATTGAGGAATTCATTGCAAAAAGAATGAGATAGATTGATTAAGTTTTGAGAAAGAATGAATTGATTGGATTTTTAGATCAAATGGGTCAAAACTTTGAATCAATTCTGGGTTGAAATTGATGATTTCCAGATGTTGTTTAGATGTTAATTAGTGTTTTTAGGATGATACATTGTGGATTAGAACATTGATAAGGTTTTGATTTTGAAAGTGTTCATATGTTCATATGTTCTAAGATTGATCATGCGAGTATGTTATGGATATGATTTGGAGATAAGTGGGATATGTAGAGACCATAGTGATTGATCAAATGCAGAATAGGGAAGAGTAGGATTTGTTAGAATTGATTGGAAGTCGACAAGAGAAATTTTTTTGTAACAGAATGCCCAACCGATTCGGTTGCGGGGCATTACCGATCGGTTTGGGGGCTAGTATTCAATCCATCCGATTCGGTTGGGTGAAATACCGATCGGATGAAGCTCTCTGTGATGAAAATTGATTTTTCAAAAGTCAAGTTTTTAGACTTCTAGATCATGCATGCTTAGTTTCTATGCTCTTATTCTATCATATGTTTGTGTTTTTCTACAGAGTTATCTTGCAGGAGGATCAAGTTCGTCACGTGGAGATGGTAATCCGATTGTAGCAAAGTACATAAAAAGGAATTCGAAAGAAAAGGTCAAGTACACTCTTAATCAGGAGCGTAATGAAAACTTGAAGTTTAGCAACCTTGGGAGAGAGGAAAAACACGCTTTTCGTGAGTGTCTTTCGAAGTTACAAGGGAGAAAGCTTGCTAAGCCAGGGTTAGTCGATTGGAGTTTATTTCATGAATATGAATGTGAAATGGAGTTAAGGAATCTGATGAGAATATCGTATGTGTATGAGGGAGATGGTGATAGTTTTGAAGATTTTTCGTGGGAGAGAGTATTTAGTGTTCACGAGGATGTTAATCGAGAATGGTGTTTGTAGTTTTTCTCCACATTTTATTTTGAAAGGAAGGTTGTGGATTTAGTGAATGATAAATGTGTTTGGTTTAGGATTTGTGGTAGAGAGCATGTGTTTACCTTGCCGGAGTTCGCTGTCGCTCTTGGCCTATACACCCAAGATGAAATTATGCACCGTTTGTTTGCATCTCACTTTATAAGATTAGTTAGGAAACATAATGATTATGCAGGTTTAGCTGAATATTGGAACAGTGTTGGTGATCCGAGTTGTACTAGAAGGAATTCGTCCAAGTTAAGAAACCCATTGTTGAGGATTTTGCAGAAACTGATTGCATGGGGTGTTTTACATAGGACGGGGAGTCGAGATAAGTGTAATCAACCGGATTTGTGGGTAATGAAGTTGTTGGAAGAGAAAAATGGGAATGCGGCTTGGATAATAGCCGAGTATCTTTCAAGGAGAGCACCAGGGATAAAAGATAATAGTGCGATTTGTGGAGGTCACTATGTGACCAAGTTGGTGAGAAACTTGGGTTATTATGTTCATGCTGAGTTAGCAAAATGTTCGGAGATGATGGACAGTGAGACGTGGGATGATAAAAGTTTTAATAAAGCATTGAATAGGAAGACAAGAGAGTTGGGAGCTTGGATAGAGCCGCACATGGCCGCACCTCAAGGAGCACCACAACAACCGTATCAACCACCACCACATGTTGGGAATGTTCATGCTCCGGGTAGTTTTGACTCGGGATGGGGAGATTGGAATCGTGAATTGAATGAGATTGAGCGTAGGGATGTGTGGAGAGATTCTATGATGTTGAGGCAAAACTATAACTATGATTACTCAATGCCGATGCTTCAACATGTGGCTCATCAAGCTAATTATGAGGTACCTCCCTACAACCCACCAAATGCTCCACCCTACCCATTTGAATATGACCCGTATCCTGGCCAATACCCTTACCCATATCCTGGGTACGCACCATTTCCTGACCCAGTGCCGGTTTATGGAAGAGTTCCTAACGTTGGAGGGACAAACTTTGATGTGGGCGGTTCTTCAACGGGGGTTGGAAGAAAAAGACAAGCTTTTTCAGTTTTTAGTGATGATGAGAATGAAGAAGTGGAGGATGATGAAGAAGAGGTTGAAGAAAGTGAAGATGAGAGGATTAATCCGGACAACATGGAGTCCGATGATTGATGGTTAATGATGTTAGGTCTATGGTTTAAAAACAATGATGGTTGAACAATTTCTATTTCTATTTCTTTAACTTAATTTTCTTAGGATTTATGGTTATGATTTTGGTTTGTTTTGGATTATTTTTATTTTTATATTTTATGCTTTATATTTGGTTTGGTATTTTGTTTTGTTGTTTCGAGTATAGTGTTTGCAGTGTTTGCAGGGGAAGAATTGACGGAAGCTTAGTGTTGATCAAATATTTGGAGTTAGAAGAACTCATGTGCTTACTTATGATCAAATAAGCCTATGCGAATTTTTCCGGGTAGTATGTATTTATTTTTCTCTATTTTTTCCTATTTCCTTTACTTTGAAGTTCGTTTTATTACATTGAGGACAATGCAAAACTTAAGTGTGGGGGAGGGAAGGAATAGGAAAAATTGTTTTAATTTTTAATTTTTAATTTTTGATTTAGTAGATTTTGGAATTCAAGTAACTAGAATGTGTTCGCCCTTGATTTTTCTAGTTGTTAGATGAATTGATTCAATGGTAAAAATAAGGCTATTTGAAATTTTTTTTGGAATGTAATCAAGTTATGAGAGATATTGATAACTATTGCTAGTACATTTTATCACCACCTTAAATTGTGAGGATTTAAGCCTTTTTGTATAAAGCACTTCTTACGCTTTATATTTCGTTATGAGTGTGCTGGTGATTATGTTGATTCTAGAACTTGTACTTGTTATGCATTACGGTTAAAATTACTTTCAAGTAATAAAATATATTCAAATGATAAGAGGCAAATTAGGATTTACACCAAATGGCCTTCCGTTTACAATTCATTTTTGCTAACCGCATTGGTTAGTTGTCTTAAGTAATTGGAACCCATTTGTTAGCGTTATCTTATACGCTAGATACCCTTAGTTACACCCTTTTGAGCCTATCTTTTCTTTTGATTTTAACCCAGAAAATTTTTACACCATACACCTTAGACTTTCCCGAATCAAGTTCAAGTGAAGTTCAAAACTAGTTATCTTTTTGATGATTGCATGTTGACCACACCTTGTATGTGTATATGTTGTTTCAATGAAGAAGGAGGTCGCTACTCTTATTTGTATTTTTTGTAGCGTGTGCTCATCCAAAGTGTGGGGGGGACGTTGTAATAAAAAAAAGGGGGGGGGATAGCCAATGAGCTATGAAAGTATGGAATGATGAAAATAAAATAGTCAATGAGCTATTAAGGAAGGGAGTTAGTATGAAATTCGGGATAATAATCGAAGAAGTTTGGTGGAGTAATCATTTTTGATATAAAGAGTTAGGGACGGAATTTGGACTTGATTCTTGTTTGATTTTTATTTTTGTAGAACCAAATCAAAATTCCCAGGTCTTATCCTCACCCTTACCAATTACTTTATTCGTTGTTAGCTTTCGAGCATCCGGATTTAGTGATGGCTTTGTTTAGATATGTAGTACATGGATGTTCTAGTGACCATCCGAGTTTTTGAATAGTTGAAAAACGTTGTTAGCGATCTTTTCAATAAATTGGTGACCATCCGTTATGCATATAACGTCGTTAGCGAACCAAGGTACAATCTAGTGACCATCCGTTGCTTAACTAAACAAAGATTCGTTGTTAGGGAGCTATGATGTTCTTGTATGAAGTATTTACACATTAGCTAGGTAATCACAACCCTTAAACCTAAAAACCTGAATAAAATACCTCTTTGATGTTTTATTTTGTTGTTTTGATACTCGTACAAGCTTATGGTAAGAAACGTGATTCATGTCTGAGCAATTGAGTGATATGCCATTAAAATTACCCTTGAGTGTTGAGTGAATTTAAATTTCCTTTGTGAGGTGCTTAGTGATGTTATCAAGCTCGATTTAACTTGCGTATATTTCAAGGATTTTTCATACTTGAAAGTTAAAATGACAATTGTCCTATTGGGATGGTTGTTAGCTTTTTCTAATCACAATGAAGTAGCCATTGAGTTCAGTTTTTCTAAAAATTAGACTTGCTCGAGGGCGAGCAGAACTCAAGTGTGGGGGATTTGATAACGCTTAAATCTAACATGTTTTTAGGCGCGTTATTGCTAGTTTTGTGCATCATATTTGGTTATATTTGTGTGTATTTGTTGCTAAATGATGAAAAAGTGTGTATGCAAGTAAATATAGCCAAGTACAGGAAAAGACGAAGAAAAGAAGAGATTATGCACATATGGAGAATTACGAGAAAGAAACCACGCGATACTTCAAGGATTTGATTAGTTCAAGATTTCCATGCTTATATATCAAGAAAAGATCAAGTTCTATGATAGGAATTAGTGGTACAGCGAAGGATCAAGCACGTAACGAGAAAAGAAAAAGAAGAAATAAAAGTTGCATGGCAGAGTGGCCCATCCGATCGGATGGCGCCCGCATCCGAATCGGATGGGAGAAGATTATCTTACCGAGAGCTCCAACCGATCGGTTGGAGCCAAATACCGATCAGTTGGCTGACGCTGGAGTTACAAAGTTGCATTTAATGAAGAAGTTAAGCCCCATAATCATTGAGGCTTATCATTTCTCGGCTATTTACTGATATTGGACATTTTTGCTTGAAGAATAAGGGTTTCCTCACTTATTTAAGAAACCCTTGGCTAATTTACAAAGAGAGAAGTTTTTGGGAGGTGACAACCCAAAGGCAAACCTAGTTAAGGCTTACACCAAGTCTAACTAACCTATTATTATTGCCCGAAAGCTTGTAGTTGCTGTGAAAACGTCCAGGAAGCCTTTAGTTCGAGTCTCAAGAGTTGTATCCATGTGTGGAGTTGTTTACGTGTAATCATAGGCGATTGGAGGAGTGTGGATTGCTATAGTTCCACAATTCTAGTTCTTGTAATTCCTCGATTAGGTATTTCTTGTTGAGTTATTATGAACTACTTTTACTTTTACTATAAGATGAATGAAAGTTTGGATAATTACTTGTGTTTGATTATGATTGTTATGGAGTGATTTTGGTTGTACTTGTGTGTATGATGTGACAATTGTTGGAGTAATATTATCATAGTGATGCATGAAAACATATCTTGTTTTATGAGTTTGTTGAGATACAATCTAATCTTGCTTAATTGGTTGGTAAAAACAATTTTAAAGACTAACAAAGGCCGAAAGGAGTTTTCTTTATGTTTTTTATTCCAAAAAGTTAGTGCACGAATTAGTATGGATTATGGTGTGTGACGAATACCATCTTTACTCATTAAAATGGATTTGGAAACGATTTCATCACGAAAAAGGCCGAAAGGATTCGTAGGAATTCTTAAGATAAGAAATGCTTTCAAACAACAAAAAGCTTAAAAGAATTTTCATAATAGTTAATCAAGGCCGAAAGGAATTAACTAGGAGATTGAATTCTTAGATATGATTTCTCATGATAAAAACCATTGATTGTGAATCATTCATATTAAGTTGTGCATCACTACAAGTTACACCCAACTTGGTTGGTTACTCTAAACAATTGGTCATAGAATCACACACAAGTATATTTGTTTTTGATTGATTGAACCTTGCTTGCTTTTGAATTTACTTCAAATTAGATTCACACCCTTTTTGTTAAAACTTATTTTACTAAACCTAAACCCCAATTCCCTTGGGACGATCTCGACTTACCCACCTTTACTACCGCAGACGAGTATACTTGCTCGTATGTGTGATTAGAGAATTGGATAAATCGTGTTTATAAATTTTAAAACTTGAACACAACGACACGCACATCAATGATTCTAAGTCTTAAAAAAAATTATGTTATAAACTATAATATTGCTAGTCTCGCCTGGGAGCAAAATACCGTGCGAAGCGAACCACTGTCGGCACATAAGACTTGGAAATATATAATTTACCATATCAAGGTTTCATAGTTATTAGGTCAATTTATTTTTTATTCCAAAAATTACCCTCTTTTTGCTTACAATTCAACAATAATTTAAACAAAAAGAGACAAGTAATTTAATAAAAATAAATAACCAAATTACAACGCATATAATCTTAACCATTAAATCATATAGCCACATGCAAACCTTTTGATAAATCCTATTAATAATCTCTATATGTTTAATTAAGCATATAATTACAAAGACTCCCATTGGTTTTCGAGCTCATTGTACCCAATGGACCACATACACCAACAAGTTGGTAGCGTAAGCCTTAGCAAGTATATACCACGTTGCACATAAAAGATTCATTAATTTAATTAATTAGGTCTTCCCTAATTTTAGATCTATCTAAAACATGTAGCAAATAATAGCAAACCCTAATCCATGATTACCTTGCATGAAGTATCATGGATTAATTCCAGGAACGTAACCCATTACACACATAAACACACATGTTCCTAATTTTAGGGTTACAAAACTAGCTTTTTAATAAAAGAGGGATCAAACCCCCCCCCCCCTAAAAAAAATTAGGTTCGAAATTTTTATTGTATAAAACCCTAAAAAATTCGACTAACATGTTTAATCCAAATCAAAAATTCGATTTTTATACGTTTCGTTAATACAATTACATGTTAAACGGCTCTTGATGCCACTGTTAGAATTTAAATACCATGAAATTCATATAAATAAATCTACCACATCAAAGCACATAGCGGAAGCAAGGAATCGTAATTAACATGTAAATAGATTAACCGAATTATAAAGATTACATACCTTTGATCCTAACAAGAAAAAGGATCTAAACTTCAATTCTTCTTCTTTAATCAAACAATAGGATTAGCGAGAAACCCCTTACCGTTTTGTTTCTCAATCCAAGATGGTATTAACTAAAGTAAGTTAATTACCGAGTCTTGTACACACGTACTATATCCGATTAACTTTTGATGCTAGTGAAAGAACACAATAATTAAACTAAACTATTTGTTTAATAAAAACACAAGTCGATCCCCTCTTAAGGTGATGATCGATCGGTTTTAAGCAAAAGAAAGAAGAAACAAGTTTAGGGTTATAGTAACAATGCACACGGTCAAAAAAAATAACCCCTAAGCCTTGTATTTATAGGCTAGTAAACTTGGAGGAGAAGTTTGACTCGAATAAGGAAACAAGTCCCTTTATACGATCGGCAATCCCAATCCCTTAGGGATTCTATATCTTTCTTGTCCTGCAATTTCACCTACAGTCCTTCCTTAATTCACTAACGGTCGTTAGTCAATTCCGTTAATTACTTAACGTCCGTTAGTCGTTATTTCGTGTTCAAATAATTAAATACATAACATTTATATATATAATAATTAATTAATTATTTCATTAATCATTCATACGTAAAGTGTGCAATCCCTCGGTCCCGAGTTCGATTCTAGTCATACACGATTTAATATTTTTCCATAAACTCTAACAGAAAAGTAATACATAATTAACCGTAGCTCCTCCTGGAGCATTCCATTCGTTTTCATAAAGTAAAAGAGTCTAATTTCATGAAAAATTAGCCTCATGAGCAGATTTAGAGTTTAATTCAATTGAAAAGGGTAATATTTAGGCTATTGCAGAATTGACAACAAATGTTTTGTTATGTGTTTCAATGAAAATGACAGGGTATGATGTTTTACAAGTTCCAGGTGGTTATATGCTATGCTAACTTATGTTCTCATATTATCTGGTCATGATTTATGTTATGCAAGTGTAGAACCAACTGGCAAGACTTGGTTATCTTAGCTCGAGTTCAGGAGCTTATGTGTTATAGCTAGTTTATGTGTGCATAGTTGTACTTATAGTTTCATAATCATGTTACATTCATGCTTAGTTGGTATGTGTTAACATTATATGTGTGCATCTATCATGATATAGGTGCTCAAGGCGTGTTCACAATCATTCATCTTGCATTATACTGCTCAGACGGATTTTAGCTTCATGTCCCAAGATTCGACATGATGATTAGATTATGTGTATAGTTCAGATATAGCTGAAAATAAACCATGTTTAGGATGCTCATAAGAAGCATTTTGTCAAGTCTGCACCATATAGCGTGCCTAAGAAGTGCACGATGTGCCTAAGAAGTGCACGATGTGTCTATTTTTCACCAGTGGCATTGCTTGGCTTTTGTGGTAGTTGTTCATCTATCGATTGTTATCTACAAATGATGTCGACATGTTGATAATTCAACATGTGTTTCATCTATACTTTTTTTTAGGTTATTTAGAGGGTATATCAATTTGCTTCAAGTACACTTTCAAACTGATTATTTCACCTTCAAGTAATTATATAACAACCTAAAATGTTGTTTCTTAATACGTTACTATCTTGAACTTGAACCCGAACACAACTTAAACAACTAGAAGCTATAAATTGAGAATTTCAAAAATACTAAAACTTATAACCAAAGTATATTAAGTCGACACACATGCATGATACTCAAGGAAAATATCACACGACTAAAGGTCTATATTAGGGCCGAATATATTAAAAATCTTGTACACAACATGTAGTTGTGAATATGACTAGATACATGGCAGTTGGAAAATGAGATTTGGTCTCTTCTTGACTCCCCTTTGCTCGACCATATCCCATTATATTTTCCCCTTCCTCCTCCTTTTTCTTCAACCGAATACACACTCAAAACACACACATAAAACCCTAGAAACTAAATCAAGTGGCGGCAGTCTTTTCTCTCCAAGAAAGGTGGTACGAGGGAGGTTTAGAAGGTCATAAAGAAGGTGGTTTGATCGTGGTTATATTGGGTTCGAAGGCTTTGTTTATTCAAATCAGGTTTTGTGTTCGAATCAGTTTGTTGTTTTGGGTCCTTGGTTCTTGTTTTGGTTCTTCAAATTCGACCAAGGTATAACCTATTTGTGTTCTTGTTCTCTCGACACATATATATACATAACAAGTTCATGAATTATAACCTGAAACTAGCTTGGATCGACCTTAAAGAATAAGAATGCAAGGGTTAGTGGATCATATAAAATGATAAGATACTTAACTCATGAAACGATGAAAAACATATATGTCGACATAGAGATTTAATTGGCAATTTGAATCTGAAACATGAACGTTTATTTTGGATCTATTTTATACATGTTAAACCTGGTATTATACATTTTAAAAATGAAAGATTGCATGCATGTTTAGGTCATAATTAATGAGGTCAAAAAAGAAGGAAACTAGGGTTTGTTTGGTTTTATTATTTCATGTGTGGTACAAATCGATATGGTGTGATTGTAGTGTGTCGAGTAGGCTAGAAAAGGGTGTTGTGTGTGTGTGTATAAATGGTGTCGAGTTTAAGGGTTGAAATAAAAGAAAACATGGGTCGATGTGGGTAATTGTGTTGGTTTGAAAATGGGTTGAATTGGTTGGTTTTGGTCTCGTATAGAATGGCTAGCGAGAAGGGCTAATATGGTGGAGTTTTGGTTTGGTTTGGAAAGAAAGAAATGAAGTTTTGTGAAAGGTCGACAAGGGCTATGCATGGGTGTGTTATAGAATGTGTGTAGGTTAATGAGAGAGTGCATATATGCGTTTTCGATAGTGTTGTGATGTATTGGTGTGAATGTGATGTTGGTTGTGTCTCGTTTACTTGTGAGGTTCAAGAGGTGTCGAGGTAGACTAGGGGTGTGTTCGTGTGTGAGTACTCGGCTATATGTGGGTTAAAAAGGGTCGAAAAGGGTTAAGTACACAAAAGGGTCTCGGGTTGTTTTGAGGTCGAGTTAGGGTTTTCAAAATACATTAAATGGGTTTAGTTTGCATGGGTGTGTTTAATGAGTTCATGAAATCAACAAACTTAAGAATTTGCCAACTATTTACATATAAGACCTTAAACTTTGCTATATTGACCCTTTAAACCCTAAACTATTATAAGTTGTCATATTAAACCCTAAACTATTATATTGAGTATATCAAACCTTTGATTTATTAAACTATCATTTGTAAACCTAAATGTGGAAATTTACTAAATCGGGAAACTTACTAATTGTGGGAACTTACTAATTCGGGAAAGTTACTTAATTCGGGAAAGTTACTAATTTAGGAAAGTTACTGAATCTAGAAAGTTACTAATTTTGGAAAGTTTCTAAAAATAGAAGGAAACCCAAATATGTTAATCTGCTCAAGAACAAGTGATGAATTAGTAATAACTTATGAAATGGTTCTAAATAATAAGACAATCATTAATTCGTGTAGATTCGCTGAAGAAGGAGTAACTTCCAATCTTTGTGATACGGTTTCATTTGCGGTTTGAGGTAAAGATATTCTACCCTTTCTCAATAAGGGTTTGGTTCTCGTGACTCTTCGATCCTTGACTTTGATATGATCCTGTATATGATCCTTTGATATGATTCACTATGATATGATTCAGTTTGCTATCCATTCTATTATGATGTTCATTATGCTATCTCCTTGATATGAGATTCTGTTCATTTGATATGCTTTGTTGGTTATACTATGATTACTTCGTTATGATTATGGATAGCCTTGCCTTGATTATCTGTTCTGTTACCCGAGCTAACTAGCCATGGAGGTACCATAGCCATGTCATTGAGGCACCAATGGCATGACACTTTCTGTGGAGGTGTGATTGATCCACGGCGTTCCATTTTGTTATGTATGATTTGAGCTCATGGCCATTATGTATATATATGTACAGTCTAGTACTTGCATATATATTTTGTTTGCAGGGAGAGTATGGATGCATCCTAGATTTGTGATATGTTATGATATGGCTTTGTAGTGATTGGTCGGTGTGTGCCATATACCCCATTTCACTTTTGAGAGGTCGCTCCTCTATGTGACTAAGCATGTGGCATACTTTTGAGCTCGATGGGCATTTCTGATATGTTATATGATTATGATTCTCTGGTTGAATCATTTGACTTCACTATGATCTCCTTATGTTTCGCTATGACTTGCTTCTTATGATATATGATATTTTGTTCAGTTGATCCTTGATCTCTTATTCGTTTGACAGACGATTTTCGTTTAGCAGGAGCTTATATTCCTTTTTCCTATACTTATATATGTTCAATTATTCGTTTTGGTTTATATCTGTTCACTGGGCTTTTTAAGCTTAGCCGCATTTCTTTTCCTGCGGCAGGTTTTAGGTTGGAAGCTGGGATTGAGTGAAGTGTGCATAGGAGCTCTTAGTGGACCACCCCTATGATCGATACCCATTTGCTTTTGGATTAGACTTGGATTTACCTTCAGTTAGCTTTGGCTTGCGATAATGTATTTCAGTTTTTGGAATTCATTATGTATAGAGTTAGTATTTCGTTACTATCATTAGAAAACCTTTGTAACCATTATGTTTATATAGAGTTAGTATTTCGTTACTATCATTAGAAAACCTTTGTAACCATTATGTTTATAAGTCTTCCGCTTGCGTTTGTATGTTCTGATTGACACCATAATGTGGCATTTTGACCCTTGTCGGGCTGGGGTGTTACAATTATGGTATCAGAGCTCAGGCTTCGACTTGTAGCACATAAGTTATGGCCTGTGAAGACTTGGACCCTTAGGTTTGCACTGTAGGAGCTTATGGAATAACCTTTGAAGGATTTGCTTTAGGTTTCTCCCCGTAGGAACTTCAGTTATGATAGGTGAGGATTGGGCAGATTATATGATAAGGCATTGGTTAGCTATAATTCTTCCGCACCACTCTGATTTGTACCTCTGTTTTAAGTTAGGCCCTCATAAGATCATTCGTTCCGGAGATTTAGAAATTTATCAGAAGGCGCAACATAAGTTTAGTAATCAAATAGGTTTAGAATACTTTGAGAATTTTGTAGTAATGCCTTACAGGTTTCACTTTCTGAGGTTATTACATTCTTTCGAACTTTGATCTTTGATTTGTGTGTTATTCGTTTAGATGCCTTTTGTCCGTTCAGAGAATTCGTATGAATCCGATGTGTTCGACACATTCTGTGGTTTCTTTTGCTATCTCTAAGCAATTAAGGTTCCCTCTGCACTATTAGAATTTGCTATACCTAGTTCCATCTCTGTGAGAAATCTTGTGATTTTTCGTCACGAGTATCAGAATTATCCAGTACGTTTTGAAGATATGTGAAGATAAATTTCTTTCTAATAATATGTTTCATTTGGGAATGTTTGATTCGATATAATTCTGAATATGGTTTTGTTGACTGAGCATCAAGATGCTAACAATAGTCATATTAGATTTGTCATCTTTGGCAATTTGAGAAACTCAAAATTCTGTACCATGGTTCCGAACCTGGTAAACAATTATGATCACCTTTGCTTTGAAAAATCGTACGTTAATCCCTCACGGTTGTGAAGATACTTCGTTTGATGAAACTCTCCTTGAGAGTTATTCAGTTGTTTGAAATTTTGCAATGTGTTTTTAGTTTAACCATCAAGATTTCCATCTGAGTGTGAATTTGTTTTGATCTGGTTATGAGAATTTGTTTGGTCACGACTCGAGGTAGAATGTGATTGCAATAAAGGCATGTGTATATAATGCAAGTATTATGATGCCTGGCCAACGTGATAATAGTTACATCATATAGCTTAAACTTATTAGGATCATAGGAGATCTTGAGCAGTGCCGGAGAACAGTAAGTTGGTTGATTTAAAACTATATCCGTATAAGAGCTACATTTGCCTAATTCTGAAACTCCGTATTGAACGACTGTAGTTGAAGGGAAATAATTGAAGGACCAGCTTCTAGGAAGTGGTTTTGTCTGTCCGAGAGTGTATCTGTGTCGCGCTCCAGTTGTTTGTGAAGAGGAATGATGATAGTATGAAGTTATGTATTGGTTTCCGGAAGCTGAATAGTATTACAGTTTGAACCGTCATCTTTTATTACGAATTGACAATTTGTTTGATCAACTTCAGATGTGAAGTTTTCTCTAAGGATTGATTTAAGATCTGATTATTTTCAATTACGTGTAAGGGAGCGAGATGCTCCTAGAATTACTTTTCTTATTCGTTATGATCTCTATGAGTGTTGTGATGCCAATTGTATTGGCTGTTGCTCTGACCATTTCTATGGAATTGATGAATCGTGTCTTTCATGAATACTTGGACAAATTGTCATAGTATGACATTTTGGTGTATTCAGAGATGAAGGAGAAACACGAGGATCATTTTTGTATTTGCATTGAAATTTCTACGTCAGAAGAAGCTCTATGTAATATTCTCGAAGAGTAAATTTTGGTTGGGATGAAGAATGAGAGGAGAATTTTGAGAAGCTGAAAAGAGATTTGTTTTTAGTCAAGAAGGAGACTTAGCTATGTCCATATGCAACACGAGAAGATGGTTAGTTATGCATCAGTACAGCTAGAACCGTAGGAAGTGAGCTATCCGACGCATGACTTAGGAGTGATTTGTGACAGGCGTGAAGAAGCTCAGGAGCAAGATGGTGGAATATGATCTATGTTAGAAGACGTGAAGGAAGCGGTTTTGATT
The DNA here is from genome assembly GCA_021014915.2 of Artemisia tridentata subsp. tridentata. NCBI lineage: Eukaryota > Viridiplantae > Streptophyta > Magnoliopsida > Asterales > Asteraceae > Artemisia > Artemisia tridentata. Next base: position 146,743,273 of record CP139502.1, on the reverse strand, counting down.
GAAGCACACAGTTCTATTTGCTCTATTCATCTTAGTTGTACTATTATGTATAGAGACTTGAAGCAGAACCTTGATGGAATGGTATGAAGATGGTTGAGACTACATTGGTGGCGAAGTGTTTAGCGCATCAACAGGTTAAGATTTAGCATCAACGTACAAGTGGTTTTCTTTAACTTTGGATGTTCTTATGTGGAAGTAAGATTCAAACTTCATGGACTTTATAACGGGATTTCCACGCACATTTTGGAAGGATAACACAAATTGAGTTGTAGTGGATCGTTTGACTAGGTCGGCTCACTTGGTAGATTGGCAAAGATTTCTTTCGGCAGAAGATTATTCAAGCTACATGGCGCACCTGCAGTGATCATGTCAGAGATTCGCGTTTCTACTTCACATTCCCAGGAAGAACTACTGAAGGCTTGAGGAACCAGACTCAAGTTTAGTAATGCTTTGCACCTCCAGACTGATGGATAAGCAGAACAACTATTCGAGCTTGGAAGATGTGTTGAGCAGGAAATTTGACAAGTGTTAGTTCTGGTTGTGTTTGCTCACTAAGATAGATGGCATGCAAGTGACAAGAGTTTTTCCTTTTGGTGTTTTATATGAACAGAGATTAAGAACACCTTTAAGTTAAATTAGGTCAGGGAGCAGTTTATTGAAGGTCCTAAGTTAATTCAGTGACTAATGGGTTATTTATCATTGTGGAAGAGAAATTTTGAAACTTTAGACTGGGAATTTGTGTGTTCCGTATAATGTTTTCGTACAGAAGAGTTAGATGTTTTGGCATATAAGGAAGATTTAGTTCACGATACGTTAGACCTTAGATTTGTTCTTATCCGTACGATTATTCTACCTATTCCGTTATACCTTCTGATAAGTTTTGGTATTCCGATATGTGCCTAGTTGATCGTCGATATGAATATGTTACCCACCTCTTTAAGAAACTCTTGATCCGTTTAGTGATTCGATATGTGCCTCTCTAATTATTAGCAAGTTCCTTAGTTCGTTCAGAATCTAGATAGAGTTGATGAAGTTTATCGTTTAGCACTACCTCCGTGTTTGCCTCGTGTGTATATATGTTTCATGTATCTCTTTATGAGATTACAACTATCATCTGCTATGTATTTGTTTCGTATTCGTTGGATCAGATTTGTTATGATTGTGTTCTGTGGAGAGCCTGGGGCTATCCAAGTAAAACTATTCCGTTGTGAAGATGCTTTTGGAAGAACCTCTCCGAGCGAGAGGCTAGTTATTGTCATTTCTTTTCATGATTGATACGTCTTTGTCTAACTTTTGCGACTTCAAATTTCGAGGACAAAATTTTTCTTTTTAGAGGGGAAGAATTATAACAACCTAAAATGTTGTTTCTTAATCCGTTACTATCTTGAACTTGAACCCGAACACAACTTAAACAACTAGAAGCTATAAATTGAGAATTTCAAGAATAATAATGTAACTCATAACCTAAGTATATTAAGTTGACACACATACATGATACTCAAGGAAAATATCACAAGACTAAAGGCCTATATTAGGGTCGAATATATTAAAAATCTTGCACACAACATGTAGTTCTGAATATGTCTAGATACATGGCAGCTGGAAAATGAGATTTGGTCTCTCCTTGACTCCCCTTTTCTCGGCCGTATCCCATTATATATTCCCCCTCCTCCTCATTTTTCTTCAACCGAATACACACTCAAAACACACACATAAAACCCTAGAAACTAAATCAAGTGGCAGCAGTCTTTTCTCTCCAAGAAAGGTTGTATGAGGGAGGTTTAGAAGGTCATAAAGAAGGTGGTTCATTCATGGTTATATTGGGTTTGAAGGCTTTGTTTGTTCGAATCAGGTTCTGTGTGCGATTCAGGTTTTTGTTTTGGGTCCTTGGTTCTTGTTTTGGTTCTTCAAATTCGACATAGTTATAAACTATTTGTGTTCTTTTTCTCTCAACACACACACACACACACACACACACACACACGCACACACACACACATATATATATATAGTGAGACTTTCTTGCGAGAACCATTTTATCTGCGAGAACTGAGAGAACCACCAAAAACATACATGCACGCCTTCAATAATTGTATTTTTGCACATATGTTCTAAAAACAACATATATGTTTTTAAAAAAACATAGTTGTTCTAAAAAATTTGATAAGAAATTGGAAATACAACATTTTTCTTTGAAGGTGTGCATGTATGTTCTTATAAGGCGTGCAACGACAATATTGCGACCGTGTGTAAGGTTTTTGTGAAAAAAAGAGGATGAGTTCATGATGATATTGAAGAACATAGGTGGATACTTACGATTATTGATGATTTGCATGTATTTTTATTTTATTTTAAAAGGCGTGCATGTATGTTTTTTGTGGTTCTCTCAGTTCTCGCAGATAAAATGGTTCTCGTAAGAAAGTCCCCCTATATATATATATATATATATATATATATATATATATAACATGTTCATGAATTATAACCTGAAACTAGCTCGGATCGACCTAAAAGAATAAGAATGAAAGGGTTATTGGATCACATAAAAGGATGAGATACTTAACGCATGAAATGATGAAAAACATATATATCGACTTAGAGATTTAATTGGCTATTTGAATCTGAAAAATGAATGTTTATTTTGGATCTATTTTATACATGTTAAACCTGGTATTATACGTGTTAAAAATGGAAGATTGCATGCATGCTTAGGTCGTAATTAATGAGGTCAAAAAAGAAGGAAACTAGGGTTTGTTTGGTTTTATTATTTCATGTGTGGTACAAATCGATATGGTATGATTGTAGTGTGTCGAGTAGGCTAGAAAGGGGTTTCGTGTGTGTGTATAAATGATGTCGAGTTTATGGGTTGAAATAAAAGAAAACATGGGTCGATGTGTGTAATTGTGTTGGTTTGAAAATGGGTTGAATTGGTTGGTTTTGGTCTCGTATAGAATGGCTAGCGAGAAGGGCTAATATGGTGGAGTTTTGGTTTGGTTTGGAAAGAAAGAAATGAAGTTTTGTGAAAGGTCGACAAGGGCTATGCATGGGTGTGTTCTAGAATGTGTGTAGGTTAACGAGAGAGTGCATGTATGCGTGTTCGATAGTGTTGTGATGTATTGGTGTGAATGGGATGTTGGTTGTGTCTCGTTTACTATTGAGGTTCAAGAGGTGTCGAGGTAGACTAGGGGTGTGTTCGTGTGTGAGTACTCAGTTATGTGTGGGTTCACTACAACAAAAGTGGCTTTTTAGGACCCTTTGTGTGGGACGCTATGATAATGGAGTCCTAAAAAAATGTTTAATAGGACATATGAGCATTTAGGGTCCTTTTTAAATATTTGCTACTTAGGCAATGTCCTAAAAAGTTATATAATAGGATGGTCGATGATTTGGGGTCCTATTATCATATACCTTAATAGGACGCTTAAAATATGGATCCTAATAAATTACTTTATAAGACATTTAGTTGTTGGTGTCCCATTATGTGATAGTGTAATACGACACTTGATCACTAGATGTCCTAGTATCATATACCTTAATAGGACGCTTAAAATATGGATCCTAATAAATTACTTTATAAGACATTTAGTTGTTGGTGTCCCATTATGTGATAGTGTAATACGACACTTGATCACTAGATGTCCTATTATGACATAACCTTAATAGGACGCTTAAAATATGGATCCTAATAAATTACTTTATAAGACATTTAGTTGTTGGTGTCCCATTATGTGATAGTGTAATACGACACTTGATCACTAGATGTCCTATTATCATATACCTTAATAGGACGCTTAAAATATGGATCCTAATAAATTACTTTATAAGACATTTAGTTGTTGGTGTCCCATTATGTGATAGTGTAATACGACACTTGATCACTAGATGTCCTATTATGACATAACCTTAATAGGACGCTTAAAATATGGATCCTAATAAATTACTTTATAAGACATTTAGTTGTTGGTGTCCCATTATGTGATAGTGTAATACGACACTTGATCACTAGATGTCCTATTATGACATAACCTAATAAGACATAATAGGACACTTGAGTTTTGAGTCATAAGACATCAGTTAGTTAAAACGCTTATTCACAAAAAGTTTTATTATAGCAAAATTTAATAGGACCTTTGACACGTGGGTATTATAACGTTAACCTTTATAGGACGCTTATGTACAATGGTTTTATTATTGTACACCATAATAGGACATTTCATTTTTGAGTCATATAACATCATTTTTTTAAAACGATTATTTGCAAAAGTTTTATTATAACAAAACTTAATAGGACCCTTAAAGGATGCATATTCATTATGGTTTTATTACAATACACCATAATAGGACACTTGATACATAAGTCATAAAACATTAATTATTTAGAACGCTTATTCGCAAATGTATTATTAAAACATAAGTTAATATGACAGTTGATACTTGGGTACCATAGATTGATACTTGGGTACCATAGATTGATACACCTGTGTCTTTTAACATTAACCTTTATAGTACGCTTATTTGTTGTGGTTTTATTATCATACGCCATAATAGAACACTCCTTATTATGTGATAGTGTAATACGACATTGCATCTGGTGCAAGAACGTATGATGTGCAATACATATGACTTACTTAGGTGTGTACTATAAACTCATACACTTAAAAATGCATATCAGGTGACTAATGCTTTTCATAACATGATGCTCAAGTTCAAGATTAAAAATAAAAAATAGATCCGACTCAGGCTAATGACACACACAAGCCCTACTGGTATAAGTAAAATCTCAGAATAATAATATCATTCAGCTTTTAAATCGGCCAAGCTGGTACATTCAAGGATTTGATAAGTGAGAACATAAGCTTTCAACCAACAATTTGAGCAGAAATCTCTTGATAGAAAAAACACTTAAACTTGCTAAAGTAAAAAGAAACATACGAACTACTATCAAACTACACCATACTTTTCAGACTCCTGAGAATACAAGTTCAAAACTGCATACTGAATCAAAACAAGTAAAAGAGAGACGAGCTTATCACCCCTTCGACACACCAACAGTCTTTCCCCTGTGACCAGTGGTCTTTGTATGCTGTCCACGAACTCGGAGACCCCAATAGTGACGAAGCCCACGGTGACTCCTGTTAATAGACCAATACAAAGAAACCTTAATGCCAACATAAATATATCAAGATGAAATTAAGCAATAAAATAAGCAGTTAAATTAAGCTATAAAAAATAAATAAAAATACAAGTAACAAGATTAGCAACAATCATACAAAGCCTTAAAAGCACTAAACCAGAAATTGAATAATAAAGCCACAGGAAAATTCACAAATTAAATCAAAGTACTTATCAGCTTAAGCATATGCTGACCAGACAATAAACCTTTTTCAAAAGCTCCTAGAGAGCTTAATACTTAACCAAATTCAAATCCAAAAGCTGCTATGGAAAGCTTATCACCTCAGGAATGTTTTACCTCCAAGAAATCACTAGCTTATGTGTCTACTCTCTATTGTGCAAGCTTGTGAAATAGGCTTAACAACTGTGATACAGGGGAACTATTCAGCAAACACTCAATTTCAAAAGCACTTTCAAAGGCTTAAATCAATTCCAAATTTCAAAATTCTTTTTGCAACTTGAAAACAACCTGGAATAATTTTCAAAACAACTTTCCAATTGTATTTTGAATAAAAAATGAGGCCTGTGCACCTCTTTGAAATCCTGACCGAAACAGACAATAAGAAACTTTTTGACTTTTTGATTTTTGAACAAATGTTGACTAAATCCAAATTATACTACTCCTAAGTGCTTATACTAGTTATATTAAGCTGTAATTGAACTAATTTAAGCTAAGTTAACTAGATTTGAACCTATAAATCTAATATGCCCTACTGAATCAAAATACTAAGCTGATTATGAGAGATCAAAGATGATTTTGACTTTCTGCTTATATTACCAACCCAACTGACTTTAACTAACCTATATTACCTTAACTATTTATGTTTATGCAGATTCCAAAACTTATCAAGCAAACTAACCTATCAAGCAAACTAACCTAGAATTGTTATAAAAATTTGCATTGTCCAGTTCTCAGATAATAAGCACATTCAGCCTCATTCTGCAAGAAAGAAAAGAGATTACGATATGAGACCATCTCAAAAACACTAAACACACCAATAACAATATGAGAATAGAAGATGCAAATGCAAATGCAAACCGTTCTAAGTGGATAACCCAAGACATTTAGTGAAACTCTCCCAGCAATCCCAGCCTTGTCTCGTGGAAGATGAAATTTGCATGTTGCTCCGAATTTGCAGGTACCCGTTTTCAAGTAGTACTGTCATCGAATGAAGGAAAATACAAAAAAATTATATAGAACACCAACAGCTAGTAAATAAATTTCTTAAAGAGTATGCTTCAGAATGGAACACTAAATAATTTAAGCATCAAGTCAATTTATATCGCTGACAGGGACTAATAAGTAATATATCCCACTTGAACAAATGAGGTCAGATAGATAGCCAACAGAATTATGCCGTATATGAGAATAGAAGATGCAAATGCAAATGCAAACCGTTCTAAGTGGATAACCCAAGACATTTAGTGAAACTCTCCCAGCAATCCCAGCCTTGTCTCGTGGATGATGAAATTTGCATGTTGCTCCGAATTTGCAGATACCCGTTCTAATTTAAGCATCAAGTCAATTTATATCGCTGACAGGGACTACTAAGTTATATATCCCACTTGAACAAATGAGGTCAGATAGATAGCCAACAGAATTATGGCGTATATAGACAACTGATACTCACCTGGCATTCAGGTTGTCCTGCTCTTTCTGGATATTCTCCTCTCATTTTTGCGGTTGCAATAGCCTGGAACCATGAATAGTAAGGATATCAGTCGAATTGATCTGAAAGAAGCTGACATTTATGGACCAAAAACAGGCAAGAATAGAGTAGACAGAGCAAGATCTGCAGTTAAGAGTTTTTTGAAACATTGCTTCCTCATAAATTGTTCTGTTTACGATGTTTTACAGCTAGAAAACTTGTTAACTGAAAAACTATAAAGAGCATATATCTGGCTTTGAATATGAAAAAAAAAAAAAAAAAAAAAGAATTTATTGCATCAAGAGACCAGTGCATATTTGCATATATTTCTTGAGGAGATAGCAAAACTGTAAAATACTATATTTACTTACTGTAAGACAATTAACTTCTGGAATGTATCATAATTAAGAGTTGATAAGAAATACAATAAACAATATAAGAAAATTAACTTCTGGAATGTATCATAATTAAGAGTTGATAAGAAAATTGCTAACAGATTCTAACCCACGATCTTCGTAAAACTTTTGGTCAATGGTTATTTGACTGTCTAACACTTCTTGTCTCTCAGATGAAGACTCAAAGGCTATTTCTTTCGTTATAGTTTTGCTGTTGTTCTCCTTGATAGGTTCTTTCTCTACAGAAGATACTTTAACGTTGTACTCCATCTCCTGAAGCATCTTTTTGATAAAATAGTAACTGCCGCCTACTTCTTTCTTTGCGCTTGTCGGGAAGAGTAAAAACGTCGGAACCCCCTTTTAAACGATCACCATCTAACACTAGGAAAAAAGATATTAAAATTTGAGAATCATCTTAGTAGAATGTAATAGCATCAATTTCACCCTAAGTGTAAACTTGTAACTGTTTATCCATAAAAGGATAGCTTAAATACATAAACCCCATTTAAATACTAAATTGCAATAAAAACGTAAGTTGTTTAAATAAGCAGTAATCCCAAACAAACAAACACCCACCGATATACTAATATGTACCAGGAAAGAATAACGAAGAACAAGTCAACTCCTATATAAAGAATAAAATCAAAATGGTTTAATTATATAACAATAAAAGTTTTCCATTTACATATGCATAGTGATCACAATAGATAGCAAAGGGGTCCAAAGGGGAAACAAACCTACGGCGAGGGACAGCTAGCAACTCATAATCACCAAAACCGCGGCATGTGAAAGTCGCGTGAGTGTGGTGGGTTCTATACGCTTGGAGAAATGTCTTTCAAAAGTAATTGGTAGAAATGTGTTCACCTTATCATAATTTGAGGTATCCAAAATACCTGAATCGTATGATCTGACACAAACCTAAATTCAGATTAACCCGAATACTTACTAGAGGCAGTTTTGAATGTTAATGGCTAATTTAATTTGAGTTTGGAAAAACCTGAGTTTTGGCATTGAGTAATAAACTGTCATATTGCACAATTACAACTATAATAAACATTCAACAGTAACAAAACAAGTCGAGTGGGAGAAGATGGTAAACAAACGATCACTACAGATGACCCAAGTTTTAAACATAAAAAACCAATTAGCACTGACAACTGATTAAATCGTACCCCGTTTGTGCAGCTCGTAGGCCCATCTACCACTGATCCAAAAGTACCTTCATTTCTCTTTAGCATACCTGCAATGGTGCTACTGCTGCTGGCGGTGGTGGCTACTGCTGCTGCGGTGGTGGTTCGCCGGCGGTACGGTTCACGATGGTGCCATCTAACCAACACAACAAACAACAAACAAATATTAACAAACCAAAATTAAACAAAACAATAAACAAATTAACACACACAAATTAAAATGAGAAGATCTATTTCAATAATTGAGGCAAATAGGGATGACAAGTGTTTAGCGGGATAAATAAAAAAATGGCGGGGTGATTGAATTTTCGGGAAAATTTTGGTGAAAAATTAGGGTCAGACCCAAACTGTTTTTGCGAAAATTTTGGTGAAAACTTAGGGTAGACATTGAATTTTCTAGTTTCCCCCTTTTATCTAATGTATATGTTACACTAATAAATGATTTAATTAATATTTAATATATTAAAATTAATTTAAATTAGTTATAAATTATTTAAATAAATTAAAAACGATTTAATTAATATTAGATAAATTGAAAATGATTTAAATTAGTTATAAATTATTTAGATAAATTAAAAATGATTTAAATTAGTTATAAATTATTTAAATAAATTAAAAATTATTTAATTAAAATTAAATGGGTGACTCGATATAGTATCGTGATACATGACATGTTAAAACGGATGACTCGATATAGTATCGTGATACATGAAATGTTAAAACATAACAATTTCCTTCAAATAAAAGTTACACGTTTAAACATACAGTAACAATTTCATAAACGGACGAGTCGAGATGGTATCGTTATAAGAGATCGTTAAACGAACGAGTCGATATGGTTTTAAACGAATGAGTAATAGCACTTTAACTAGGTTAATGAGATCATGTTGTTTCATTTGCTTGTGATACGAGATTATGGTTATACATGAGATGTTAAACGAATGAGTCGAGATGATATGGTCATACATGAGATGTTAAACAAATGAGTCGAGATGATATGGTTATACACAAGATGTTAAACGAATGAGTCGAGATGATTTGGTTATACATGAGATGTTAAACGAACGAGTCGATATGATATGGTTATACATGAGATGTTAAACGAACGGAGAATCGAGATGAATATATTATATACAGAGATGCTAAACGAATGAGTCGAGATGATATAGTCTACATGAGATGTTAAACGAATGAGTCGAGATGAAATGGTTATACATGAGATGTTAAACGAACGAGTCGAGATGATACTGGGTTTTGGCCAGAATAGCCTAGTCGTACCTGGTTCTAACTGGGTCTTGGCCAGAATAGCCTAGTCGTACGTGGTTCTAACTGGGTCTTGGCTTAGAATAGCCGAGTCTTACCTGGTTCTAACTGGGTCTTGGCCAGAATAGCCGAGTTTTACCTGGCAGGATATGTAAAACGAATGAGTCGAGATGATATGGTTATACACGAGATGTTAAACGAATGAGTTGAGATGATATGGTTATACATGAAATGTTAATCGAATGAGTCGAGATGATATGGTTATACACGAGATGTTAAACGAATGAGTCGAGATGATTTGGTTATACATGAGATGTTAAACGAACGAGTCGAGATGATATGGTTATACATGAGATGTTAAACGAACGAGTCGAGATGATATTGTTATACAGGAGATGTTAAACGAATTAGTCGAGATGATATTGTTATACAGGAGATGTTAAACGAATGAGTCGAGATGATATGATTATACATGAGATGTTAAACGAATGAGTCGAGATGATATGGTTATATATGAAATGTTAAACGAATGAGTCAATAATATATGGTTATACATGAGATGTTAAACGAATGAGTCGAGATGATATGGTTATACACGAGATGTTAAACGAACGAGTCGAGATGATTTGGTTATACATGAGATGTTAAACGAATGAGTCGAGATGATATGGTTATACATGAGATGTTAAACGAACGAGTCGAGATGATATTGTTATACAGGAGATGTTAAACGAATGAGTCGAGATTATATGGTTATACACGAGATGTTAAACGAATGAGTCGAGATGATATGGTTATACATGAAATGTTAAACGAATGAGTCAATATTATATGGTTATACATGAGATGTTAAACGAATGAGTCGAGATGATATGGTTATACACGAGATGTTAAACGAATGAGTCGAGATGATTTGGTTATACATGAGATGTTAAACGAACGAGTCGAGATGATATGGTTATACATGAGATGTTAAACGAACGAGTCGAGATGATATTGTTATACAGGAGATGTTAAACGAATGAGTCGAGATGATATATGAGTCGAGATGATATGGTTATACACGAGATGTTAAACGAATGAGTCGAGATGATATGGTTATACATGAAATGTTAAACGAATGAGTCGGGATGATATGGTTATACACGAGATGTTAAACGAATGAGTCGAGATGATTTGGTTATACACGAGATGTTAAACGAATGAGTCGATATTATCCTTTAACAGAATTAGCCTGCCTAAGTAATTAAATATGGGCTTTTATTGGGTTGAAACTAAAAAAAATACGTCTACATCCTACATGTATATAATGGACTTGCATTAGTTTGAGGCCCTCTAAAATCGGTGGTCCTGTGCGCCCGCACTTGCCGCACATGCCAATCACAGGCCCTGATAAAATATCAGTTTTTTAGAATGTTTATTCGCAAGAGTTTTATTTAAATATTACTTAATATGACACTTTATACACCATAATAAGACACTTGATATTTGAGTCATAGTATATATCACCCTATCCACAAAAGTTTTTATTATTTATTCATTAAATAATAGAAAATAACGAGAGAAAAATGACCCGCCGCGCTACGGCGGAGTCTTTTTTTTTCTTTGGTTTACATTTATGCGTTATTTTTTTTTATTAGTTGCAGTGACGTTAGTAGAAAATCTGTTTAGTAACATTTTGTTTATATCTTTTTTATATGAATATATTTTTTATTTAACAATAGTGTTAAAATAGATTTTTTTTTTTTTTTTTTTTTTTTTTTTTTTTTTTTTTTTAAGCCAGTTGGTTTGTGTTACATTTTATAGAACCAAAATAATTATTTTTATTAACCTTAGCTTTTAAATCTCTTTGAACTTGTTTGAGATTGAAAAACAGTAGATATCTAGTTAAAACGTGAGCATTGTTCATTTACCGAGCCGGCACGGCCTAAAACACGTGAAACGAATCAAATTTGCCAAATAAATTAATTTCAAGAAAGTTATGCATATTTATACTCGTTTTTATTAGAAAAATTATTTCGGACACAATGGCGCAAGTTTCATAATTTTTTGAGTCCGTTTATTATGTCGAATGGGGCCCACAAGGTTTTTACTAAAAGAATTGCAAAATTACAAAATCTACCCATGTTTAAATTTTTCTCCGCCGCCCCTCCATTTTAGTTTGTCCAGGTTTGGCCCCTCTTGGGTATAAATAGGGCAATTTTAGGGTTTTCTCTTTTGACTATAACACACCTCGCCGGATTGTCCTATTCCGGCGCCGTCATCGGAGCTCTGGCCAACTTCCGTCCACCATCACGTTGATGCTGCCATGTAGATCAATACACGGGGTTCGGTTCTGGAACATTTGGAGCCAAAGGGAGCTCGTTTGATCGTGTTTTGAAGCCACCACAGCCGACAACCACCATCACCACCACTCGCTGCCACCCCTCTCCTCCTTTCCCCCTCGATTGTCCATAGATAAAACCAAATCAAACCAAGCCGCCACCAGTGGCTCACATGCAAGTCACAACTTCATCCTCATCAACAAAACCCCTTGTTCCTAGTCCAGTCCGAGGTTACCAATCTTTTCGATATAATTTTTTATTATTTATTTTATTTTATTTTATTTTTTATTATTATTTTTTTTTTGTGTGTGGATACTGATGATGAAAACATTTTTGTGAATGTGAATATATAGATTGTTGTAAATTAGGATCAAAAGCAAATGAGTTTCGAGGAGTTGCATTTGTTCAACAACACAGCACTAAAAGGACTATTTCTCAGGCCTGTAAAACTAAAGGTATAATTATCACATTTTTTTATAAGTTATATGGAGTATTTGTTATCGAGTGTATTTAAATTTGTTGATAATGGAAATGTTGTATTTGTTGTGACGTGTTTACGACATTTGGCTTAATCTTATTGTTGATGACAATATGGCAAAAGCAGAGTGAATCGAGAAATATTTGTGTTTGAGAGCCCGGTGCAAGGGTCAAATGACGTGTTATAGGGATTTTTTTTGCCCAATGGCATAGCCATACTGCACCGCACCCATAGCCAATTGGGTTGGCGAGCGCTATTGAATTTTTTTTCTTTATTATTATTTTTTGTTATTGTTGTTGTTATTGTCTCGTCTTGTGAGTGAGTGAGGTATTATTGGTGGTGTGTTATACTGTTATGGGACCCACCAACGCCTATAATAGTTATAGCTGGGATGGTGTTTTAGTTATAGGGATGTTATTGGGTGGGCTCATTACCTTGCTCCGGCGGAATTGAGTTTGTTGTTGTTGGTGGTGGTGTTATTGGGTGTGCGGCTGAGTTGGCAACCCAATTATAGTTATTGGGTTTACACTGCACCTAGCTCTCTTATAAAGAGTAAAGATGAGAGACTTACATATTTTCCTGAAGGGTTTATTTTGAAATATTGATTTGTTATGTTGATTAATATTGGGGTTTATCTTGTGTGTACTCGCTACCATATTTACTATTCGTTAAGAATTGCCTGTTTATGCAATAAAAACTAATGTTAATTGTACACAAACTGTGTGCTTTATTTTATTGTACCTAATACATGGTATTTGTTGATGGGCAGCAATTGAAGCAGTGATGGCTGGTGATAAGGAAACTGATGCATCAAGTGCTACTAGCGGAAAGGGTCTTCGTGGCAAATTGAACAAAGTTGTCTTAGCTTAAAGTGGTGGTTTGGATACCTCAGTAATCGTTCCTTGGTTAAGGTACAGCACTACCTACTTTATCTTTTACACATATCAGATTCAATTTTTTTTCCCTCCTGAATTGCCTTAAAAATCAATGCTATATGAGGTGTAGTTCTTTTTTTCGTTTGGCAAGGTGAAAAGATGAAACTTTTTTTTATCATCTCATGTATGTACATCAGACATACCGAACATTTGCAGTTTGGCTCGATATGTCTTTGTTAAACTTGTGATACCAATAATTTTAATAACATGGAGCTTAATGCTTATACATGGATGTTTATTTGTAGGTGGTCCGTGAGGATTGAGAAAGAATGCATGAGGACCCCGGACTAAGCTTCTTGTTGCTTTAATTTCTTGTCTAATGTTACAAACTTTATGTTGGATAATGTCTATTTCTTATTTATGTTTAGTGCTTTTGTTGTGACAATTGCTTATTTGAAATACAATTTAGTTTTATTCATTTAATAATTAGTTGATGTTTTATTCATATCGTAAAATAGAATGTGCATGCTGAAAATAGCGTCCTATCATAAGACTTGTTAGGACTTCGAAATTGTCCTATTAAACTTATTAAGCGTTATAAAAATTACCTTTTAAGGACGCTTAACATTGAAAAAGTGTCCTAATATGTTGTTATTAGGACGTTATTTAGGTTGTTAATAGACATTTTATACGACCAAAAAATTGGTTTCATAATCTTCTTTGAGATGTTAGAACCCTTTTCTTGGTCCTAAATTAGCTATAATGTTATATGATAAGCGTCCTAACAATTATCTTTTAAGTACGCTTGTATGTGTATCAAAAGATTAAAATTAGGTAACAACGTTTTACAACATTGTAAAAGTGTCCTAATATGTTGTTATTAGGACGTTATTTGCTTGTTCATATACATATTATGCGACCATAAATTTGGTTTCATAATCGTATTTGGGATATTAGGACCCTTTTCTTGGTGTTAAAGTAACTATAATGGTATATGATAACCGTCCTAAGAATTAACATTAAAGGACGCTTGTATGTGTATCAAAAGATTAAAAGTAGGTTACCACATGTTAGAACATTGGAAAAGTGTCCTAATATGTTTTTATTAGGACGTTATTTGTGTTGTTTATAGACGTAAAATGCGACCATAAAATTGGTATCATAATCTTATTTGAGTTATTAGGACCCTTTTCTTGGTTGCTAAAATAGCTATGATGTTACATCGTAAGCGTCCTAACAATACTTTTAGGACGTTTTTATGTGTTTCAAAAGATTAAAAGTAGGTAATCACATGTTAAAACAATGTAAAAGTGTCCTAATATGGTTTTATTAGGACGCTATTTGTGTTGTTCATAGACATATATTACGACCATAAAATTGGTTTCATAAGGGTTAGGACGCTTTGGACCTATTACAACCGCTCGAGATGAAACGCTTTCATCCTTGGTCCTATTAAATGAAAGGTCCTAAAAAGTACCATTTTATGACGCTTATGGGGGTCCTAAAAAGCCATTTTTCTTGTAGTGGTTAAAAAGGGTCGAAAAGGGTTAAGTGCACAAAAGGGTCTCGGGTTGTTTTGAGGTCGAGTTAGGGTTTTCAAAATACATTAAATGGGTTTAGTTTGCATGGGTGTGTTTAATGAGTTCATGAAATCAACAAACTTAAGAATTTGCCAACTATTTACATATAAGACCTTAAACTTTGCTATATTGACACTTTAAACCCTAAACTATTATAAGTTGTCATATTAAACCCTAAACTATTATATTGAGTATATCAAACCTTTGATTTATTAAACTGTCATTTGTAAACCTAAATGTGGAAATTTACTAAATCGGGAAACTTACTAATTGTGGGAACTTACTAATTCGGGAAAGTTACTTAATTCGGGAAACTCACTAATTCAGGAAAGTCACTAATTCGGGAAAGTTACTAATTCTGGAAAGTTACTAGATATGGAAAGTTGCTAAATATGGAAAGTTACTAAATTTGGAAAGTTTCTAAAAATAGAAGGAAACCTATATAGGTTGATCTACTCAACAACAAGTGATGAATTAGTAATAACTTATGAAATGGTTCTTAAATAATAAGACGATCATTAATTCATGTAGATTCGCTGAAGAAGGAGTAACTTCTGATCTTTGTGATATGGTTTCATTTGCGGTTTGAAGTACCGACATTCTACCCTTTCTCAGTAAGGGTTTTGTTCTCATGACTCTTCGATCCTTGACTTTGATATGATCCGTTTGATATGATCCTTGATATGATCCTTTGATATGATTCACTATGATATGATTCAGTATGCTATCCATTCTGTTATGATGTTCATTATGCTATCTCCTTGATATGAGATTCTATTCAGTTGATATGCTTTGTTGATAAATACTATGATTACTACGTTATGATTATGGATAGCCTTGCCTTGATTATCTGTTCTGATGCCCGAGCTAACTAGCCATGGAGGTACCATGGGCATGTCATTGAGGCACCAATGGCATGACACTTTCTGTGGAGGTGTGATTGATCCACGGCGTTCCCTTTTATTATGTATGATTTAAGCTCATGGCCATTATGTATATATATGTACAGTCTAGTACTTTCATATGTATTTTGTTTGCAGGGAGCGTATGGATGCATCCTAGGTTTGTGATATGTTATGATATGGCTTTGTAATGATTGGTTGGTGTGTGCCATACACCCCATTTCACTTTTGAAAGGTCGCTCCTCTATGGTTACTTATGATATGTCAATATATGATTATGATTATGTGACTAAGCATGTGGCATACTTTTGAGCTCGATGGGCATTTCTAATCTGTTATATGATTATGATTCTCTGGTTGAATCCTTTGACTTCACTATGATCTCCTTATGTTTCGCTACGAGTTGCTTCTTATGATATATGATATTTTGTTCAGTTGATCCTTGATCTTTTATTCGTTTGATAGACGATTTTCGTTTAGTAGGAGCTTATGTTCCTTTTTCCTATACTTATATATGTTCGATTATTGATTTTGGTTTATATCTGTTCACTGGGCTTTTTAAGCTCAACCGTATTTCTTTTCCTGCGGCAGGTTTTAGGTTGGAAGCTGGGATTGAGTAAAGTGTGCATAGGAGCTCTTAGTGGACCACCCTGATGATAGATACCCATTTGCTTTTGGATTAGACTTGGATTTACCTTCAGTTAGCTTTCGCTTGGGATATGTATTTCAGTTTTTGAAACTCATTATGTATGGAGTTAGTATTTCGTTACTATCATTAGAAAACCTTTGTAACCATTATGTTTATAAGTCTTCCGCTTGCGTTTGTATGTTCTGATTGACACCATAATGTGGCATTTTGACCCTTGTCGGGTTGGGGTGTTACAAATTAGATGAATAAATCATAATAATTTTGCTTCCATTCAAACACCCAAAATTGATTATTTGTTCTATCTTAAAATAGAATAATCAGATAAGCAGTTTTGAATCAGCAATCTTAAAAAATTTAATAAAGAAAGTATATATTTTGCCTCTCTCATAAGTTTTTTCGTATTTATCTGAGATGTTTTGTGTTGCTTGTATGATTATGTAGCATCATATAGGTGTGTTAAAATATAACTCAAAACTGGAACATAAAACTCTAGGGGCTAATATTGCCATATTTCATTTTTCAGTTATATTGCTTTAGGACTTCTTGATGTTTATGACAAAGTTGAGAAAGATGAAGGGCTAGAGGTGGATTTCTCTTGAAGTCGGTGCAAGGCTGCTATAAAAAGAATAAGACAAGAGGAGCTTATAACTCACATCGGCTCTCTCTCTCTAAAAAACACTTATACTTATTATCTCTCATTTGTAAACCCTAATCAAGATCTGATCATAATGCATGTAATTGTAAACACAAGAAGTTTTACAATTCTCCTATGTAGTGTACCTAACCGTTGTAATGTAGTATAGGTAAGACACGGGGGATTGATCTTACTCTAAGGGAATAGTGTTGTGAAGGCTGAAGTGTATGACGGATTAGGTCTAGAGATCTAGGATGATTCTTTTTTGTACTTTTATATTTTATATAAAGCAAATTAAAATATCTCGGGGTTTGAAGAGTGGGTTTTTAAACAACTAATTAAACTAACTAAAACTAATAAAACGGAAAATAAATGGTGGTAACTCTTATGATAGATAAAGGTGTTTACTTAGATTATCCTTACTCCCTAGTTATCTCTTATTAATTAGTCGAATTGTCACGTCCTTATTTTAATTGGCACGTTGTATTCCTTAATATTGGTCGTAGGGAGGTGCCAAATGCCCTAACTCTATGAATGTATAAGTCTCCTTTAAGAACCCTAAGGTCATTAAAACTCTTAATATCAGCAAGCCTCAATTCATGCAATAAATACAACGAGAAAAACAACTAGTGAACTCTAGTGTTGCGTTTAGTCGGATGTACAAGCTAATACATATAAGAATGAAGCCAGTTTTCCTACTCCTAAGACGAGGCAACAAATTAAACAAGAGATGACAATCAATAATTAATAACTAGGTTTCATTCAAATCTAAGCAAACACTAAGTAATTTAGCCGTGCATGTTAAAGAGAAGAGATGAGACACATATAATTGAACAACACATAAACATATTGAATGATTAAAGAGGAATCACTTATCTTCAATGAAACATAGGTTTGATGGCTGGAAAAAGCCTTACAAAACTCTGAAATTCGTCCTAGGGTTTACCCCTCCAAGATGTTACACGAATAAAGGAAAACATACGAAAATATTTATAGTATTACACTTGTGACGGCGTCAGCCCACCATCATTGGGGTTTCGTCTATAGCTGTGTCACCTTTGTGACACCGTCATGTTGTGATGTGTGACGCCGCCAACTACTGTTTCTTTAGTGGTAACGCCGTCAGCTCTCAAGCCATTATAATTATCTGAACCGTCACTTGTAAAATTTGCATCAAATCATCATGTTGAAATGCAAGTGATGGCGTCACATTGTAGATTGTGACGCCGTCAGGACCCCTTTTCCTGACGAATTCGTGACTTGGTCGTTTTCTTCGTTTCTTGTCCAAATAATCCAAAATCATGCTCGTTTTCGTTTTTTGCTTCCAAAGTACCTAAAATGGGAAAAGAAACGATTTAAGGTAATAATTGATCAAATAAATACGATTTTAGAGACTAAATGACTCCTTTAAAACACACGTTTTAAATCCTTATCAAATATCCCTACACTTGGGACTTGTTTGTCCTTAATCAAATGTGTTTTTATCCTAATCAATTTACAAGTTAGGGGGAATTTATCATTGGTTTAAAGATAATTACAACACAATAGTCATAACAAGCACAAAAATCATATACTAGCACCTCACATAAAGAGTTTGGATTCTCACATCTCTCGGGTGTACAGGTTGTATAAGATGTATGCAAACGGGAAAATAAAACACTCTCTACCTATCATAGCACGTAGACTACCATAGGCTTAATAGTGGATCAAACCTCCACCGCTTTGGTGTAAGCACCTAGGATAAACTATTAAAGAGGACTTTTAAAGGGTTGTAACGTTAAGTGTAAGGGTAAGAAAAATACGGTTTTGTGGAAATCGAGAATTTTTACTGGTGGCAAGTCAATTATCTAAGTGAATCACATGTAAAACGTGACGTTGCTAAGCCAAGACTCAACTCAATAACTTCTAATTCTTTTTGTATTTTACTTGACTCTTTCTTGACTTAAACAAACGATAAAGGTGGGATGGTAGTCTGTATATTTCTCTCTCTCTCTCTCTCTTATATATATATATATATATATATATATATAATATATATATATATATATATATATATATATATATATATATATATATATATATATATATATCTTTTTTTATACCTTTTTTTTCGATTTTTTTTTGTCATACACTCTTGCCCTACCATCCGTAAAATATACATCCATAACCAAGGGATTTATAGTTGCATCCCTACAATTGAACTTTTAAATAAATAAAACTAACTAATAACCCGAATTAAGAGGATCAAAACACTTGGAGTACTTAAAACATTAACGTACAAATGGGGGTAATAATTTTGACCTTCTTCCCCATTACTCTGTAACAAATAGTACTAAACCCGTGAGTCCCAATTGTCCAAAAACTGTATTTACAAGATATGACTCGACTTAGCAACCATGTAATCAACTAGACAATTAACAAAGGGTTTAACAAATATGTTGTAACAATAATGCACTAAAGATGAGTGTATACAAGGAAGGCTAAGGCTACTTGGGTGTAACATTTGGGGGTGGATTGTAAAGAATACACTTCATTAATATTTCAAAATCCACCGAAATATCATGAGAACCGCAAAAAGGATAGGCTTAGAGAGGTTAACTAGGGGTATCTTGTACTAACAATTAGTACATAACAAGGGTGTGGAGTTATTACTTGACCAATGTAGCCAATGTAATTATAAAAACATGTTTAAAATAAGGGTTATCCTAATGCCTCTTATCATTTTGTCAATCCTAATCACACGAATGTGATCTCACTAGCGATCTCGGAATGCATCACAAAAGCAAGTTCTAGAATCTATATACTACCGGTACACTCATAAGCATTAAAGGTGAATGCTTTTTCCTACATATCTAAAGGTGAACCTCACATTTTTTGGGTGGAAATTTTTGAGTTGTAGGGTTTTTTGTGCTAGCTATATAATTCCTATCCATGAGATGCTTATTAAGACTAAAGTTTCACTCTTATATTTAATAAAAAAATTTAAATTTGGTGCTAAAATGACCTTTACAAGTATTTCTTTCGGTTTATTACACAATTACTTAAAAACAAAACAAATATGAAATGAGTTCTAGTTTCTACGGTGTCCCTTTTTTACCCTCCCTACAATTAAATTGAACGTTGTCTCCAATGTTCTTGAAATGTATCAAAGATATGATAACGGAAAAAATAAAAAAGGTGAAAGAAACTATTAATCCCCTGATTAGCTTGGTTTGGACGAAATGGAAATACAGTTAAATCCTCCTCCAATAAGATCCAAGTGCATATCACATACATTACTTTCTTCTTGTCCAATATAACCTGTAAATTTCTAAGAAAACGAACACGAAACCTCGCTTAAAATCAGCAGTAAAAACTATATATAATAAAATTAAATCCTAGAAAGCAAATAAGATATAATGCTTGCAAAATAAATGTTTACAGATATTTGGAAATTTAAAAATTCTGAAAATTTTCAAAAATTAAGTTTCGACAGAAAAACAAAAATCTGGAAAACTGTTTTGCTACAGTGCCTGATGCCGCCAGGTGTTAATCCTTACACCGTCAGGATAGACCTGGCAGATTATTACGTTTTGTTTCGTGAAAAATTTCTGGAAAAATCTAATTATTAAAACCTGTAATTTTCTGTAAAACATTCATAGTGACTCGATACAAGCATTTGACTCAAACAAACACAAAAATACGATAAAATATATATGCTCATCATAAATTGTAAATTCTCATGTTCGAATTACGTTTTTTTAAAACAATATGAACTTTCCTACACTTATCTTTTTGTAAAATACCTTTATATGTAATTAAGACGAGGTTAAAAACAAAATAACGCATTTTCACAAATTTATTCGCAGCATGAAAATTAAACAATAATGATGAAGCATATATATGACACAAACAAATAAAAGAAAAAAAAAACAATTAAAAACTTGTGTTGCTTCCAAGAAGCGCTTTTCTTTATTTATGAGTCTTGTAGCTAGAATCAAAGTCATGCCCTATTACATGACTTCATTATCAAAAATAATGTCTTCTTCATTAACCAAGTCATTATTACCTTCTTGATAATGTTTTACTCGTTGTCTATTCACGGTGAATTCTCTATCTTCGTTGTCTAGCAAAATGATGGCTTAAGCTTTCTTAGGAATGACCTCTTTACCGTAAAAGGCCCATACCATCTAGACTTAAGCTTTCCTAGGAATAATCTCAGCCTTGAATTATATAAGAGTACTTTATTCCCTTCTACAAATTCCTTAGGACTTTTAATCCATTTATCATGCCATTTCATAGTTTTTTCCTTATATGTTATTGATGATTCATAAGCTTCTAATTTTAATCCATCAAGCTCTTGAAGCTGCAAGAACCTATTAGTTCCTACTTCCGTATATTCCATATTGCAAGCCTTTAATGCCCAATATACTTTATGCTCAAGTTTGAAAGAGAGATGACATGCCTTACCATAGACTAAACGAAAAGGAGTCGTCCCGATAGGCATTTTATAAGCCGTCCTAAATGCCCATAAGGCTTCATCTAACTTGAATGACCAATCTTTCCTGTTTTGATTAAGCGTTTTTTTAATATCCGTTTTAATGCCCTAACTAATATCCGTTTTAATGCCCTATTGGTGTTTTCAAGCTGTCCATTTGTCTGAGGATGATATGCAGTTGAAAACTTATGGGATACTCCATATCTCTTCATTAATTTATCCATTTGGGTATTAAAAAAATGAGTTCCCCTATCATTAATGAGGGCTTTGGGAATCCCAAACCGTGCAAACAATTTCTTGAGGAAGTGAATGACTACCATAGCATCGCTTGTTCTAAGCGCTTGTGCTTTCACCAATTTGGAAACGTAATCTATGGCTACCAGAATGTGTTCGTTTCCTCCAATTGATGGAAAAGGTCCCATCAAATAAATTCCCCACACGTCGAAGATTTCACACACTTGTATATAATTCTGGGGGCGCTTCATCCCTTCTCGAGATGTTTCCATCCCTTTGGCATGCATCACAAGTTTGAACTAGTTTCTTAACATCACAAAATATGGTTGGCCAATAGAATCCTGCAACAAAAACTTTTCGTGCAATGGTATTTATTTCATGATGTCCTCCTAAGGGTCCAGCGTGGCATTCCCTTATGATTTTATCTGCTTCTCTACTTGTGACACAACGCCTAATAATTTGATCGGGACATCTACGAAATAGGAAAGGTTCGTCCCACAAATAGTACTTTAATTAAGTGAAAAATCTCTTCTTTTCCTGCTTGGTCATGTAATTTGGGAGAACCCTACTTGCTAGATAGTTAGTGTAATCCACGTACCATGTCTCAGTGTCCTTAATTAACATCAGTTGCACTTCAGGAAATGAATCCCGAATTTCACTACAGTTTAATTCACCAAGATCTGGGTTTTCTAAGCAAGAAAGATGATCTGCTGCTAGATTTTTAGCCCCTTTTTTTTCGCGGATTTCAATATCAAATTCTTGCAAAAATAATATCCATCAAATGAGTCGAGGTTTGGCGTCTTGATTTGAGAATAAATACCTCAAAGCTGAATGATCAGTGAATACGATGGTTTTTGATAGAACAAGATATTGTCGAAATTTATCAAAGGAAAAAACTACCGCTAAGAGTTCTTTCTAAGTAGTAGTTTAGTTTTCCTGCGCATCGTTCATGGTTTTGCTAGCATAATAAATAGGCTTCAAGTGTTTGTTTCTCCTTTGACCTAGGACAGCCCCTACGGCATAGTCACTAGTGTCACACATGATTTCAAATGGTAAGGACCAGTCGAGAGTTACCATTATTGGGGCCTGATTGAGATCTTGTTTCAACTGATCGAAGCTTCCCTACATTCCTGCGAAAAGTCGAACGACGCATCCTTCGCAAGTAGTTGGGTCATTGGTCAGGCGATTTTTGAGAAGTCCTTAATGAATCTTTTAAAAAAACTTGCATGACTAAGGAAACTACGAATGGCCTTAACGTTCGTGGGATAAGGTAACTTAGATATTGCCTCGATTTTAGCTCAATCCACCTCGATCCCATTTCCAGAGACCTTGTGCCCTAGAACAATCCCTTCTTTTACCATGAAATGACACTTCTCCCAATTCAGGACTAGATTGGTATCCTCACACCGCTTTAGCATTTTCTTAAGATTGGCGAGACAATGGTCGAAGGAGCTTCCAAACACCGAGAAATCGTCCATGAAAACTTCCATGCTATCCTCAATTAGCTCATGGAATATTGCCATCATACATCGTTGAAAGGTTGCGGGTGTGTTACATAACCCAAATGGCATTCGTTTGTAAGCAGAAGTTCCATAGGGGCATGTGAAGGTGGTTTTCTCTTGATCTTCTAGGGCTATAAGGATCTGGAAGTACCCTGAGAATCCATCAAGAAAAGAGTAGTATTCATGCCCAGCCAACCTTTCTAGCATTTGATCATTGAAGGGCAACGAAGAATGGTCTTTTCCGGTCGCATCGTTTAACTTCCTGTAATCGATACAGACTCGCCATCTAGTAACCGTTCTCTGGGGAATCAACTCATCCTTATCCTTCTTTACAACAGTCATTCCCCCCTTTTTTGGGACAACTTGAACTGGACCAACCCAAGGGCTGTCAGAAATTGGGTAAATTAGACCAGCATCGAGAAGATTGATGACTTCCTTCTTTACCACATCTTTGATGTTAGGATTCACTCGCCTTTAAGGTTGGATAATCAGTTTATAATCCTCCTCTATGAGGATTTTGTGAGTACAAAATGTTGAATCAATTCCCTTGATATCTGCGACACTCCATGCAATCGCTCCTTTATACTCCTTCAAAACCTCCAAAAGCTTCCCTTTTTGTTCGGGTTTTAGAGAAGAATTTATGATCACCGAAAGCTGGTCCTCCCCTTGAAGGAAGGCATACTCCAGGTGTAACACCCCCCTAAATTCGGATATCAACAGCGGAAGACTTAATGGGGTATTACGTAGTGGATCATAGTCATAACCATAGAAAATGACTTAAAAGAGATGTTTTAAGTTTATCATTCAAAATACAAGCATTTGAGATACAAAGATGTTTCATAGTTAAACATGTTTATTTAAATTTGAATGATAAAACATTTATTTAGCACCCGTACCGGGTTTAGTGCCCACTCCGTGCCTTGAGTTCCAGCTTTTAGTTACCTGAGATAACATGCTAAAAGTCAACAAAAGTTGAGTGATATTCATAGGTTTAAGTTTAATAGTTGAACACAAAGTATAAGTGTTAATTGCATCGAATTACAATTAAACGATTTAAAATCAAGTTGTTATTGCATTAAGCTCATGACACGCAACGTTTAACAGGCATCAAAATGATGTAAAATATATAGGCCCTCGGGATAGGTATTTGCCAATAACCTATGAGTATGTTTAAATAAAGTGCCTTTGGGTGGCTCATCCTAGCAGACCCAAACGGGGATTGTCAGTCCCAAATAGATCTATTCACAACTATTTACGTTCACATCGCAAGTGATTAAGGTTCATGATAGAGGGACTTCTAGCAATAGCTACTTAAGCAATAATAACATCAGACATAGCATACAAAAAGTTTGTGTTCATGTTTGCAGCATGTATCTCCCCACAAAGGGTTTAAAAGTTTAAGAGTGGGCTATGAACTCACCTTATTAGTACAGTAGTGGTGGTAGTATCGTAACTCAAACGATGAAAGGAAACGGCTTCAACACACGACCTAAATAATATATGGCAAGTTTTAGTGGTTTGATAGTCCAAGTTTGGTTTATCGCGAATCATAACGTTCAAGGTTTTATGGATTGGTAATTAATTTGTAACATTAAAACATGCGTGTTTAAATGCTTACAGTTATGTATAAGTATAACTTGTGAGCATGTGTTCGTTTGTCGAAGTATATTGGTTGACAAAAGAGATCGTCGTTGATAAATTAAAG
The DNA here is from genome assembly GCA_021014915.2 of Artemisia tridentata subsp. tridentata. Lineage (NCBI taxonomy): Eukaryota > Viridiplantae > Streptophyta > Magnoliopsida > Asterales > Asteraceae > Artemisia > Artemisia tridentata. The sequence continues at coordinate 146,718,244 of CP139502.1, read as the reverse complement.
TTGGTTGATGATAAGTTATGTTATACGTTTAATGTTAAGTGGTTACGTATATATATATATATATATATATATATATATATATATATATATATATATATATATATATATGTGTGTGTGTGTGTAATATATATATATATGTGTATATATATATATATATGTGTATATATATACATATATATATATATATATATATATATATATATATATATATATATATATAATATTATATATATATATATATATATATATATATATATATATATATATATATAAGTTATATATAATATATATATAATTATTAGAAATTATAATGTTAAATGTCGACTTGAGGAACTAAAACACATTTGTTTCGAGTTTTGAGTTCGTAAAATATTATCATATATATATATATATATATATATATATATATATATATATATATATATATATATATATATATATATATATATATATATATATATATATATATATATATATATATTTATAAGTTATATGAATATATATATATAATTATTAGAAATTATAATGTTAAATGTCGACTTGAGGAACTAAAACACATTTGTTTCGAGTTTTGAGTGCGTAAAATATTATTACAAGTATAAAATATGTTATTTCAGAAATAACCTTTGGGTTTTACAAAGTTACTCTTTATACCCTAACGGCATAATATTTGCACCGTTAGTCCTCGGTTAAGTTTTATTACATTTTAAGTCTAAAACATTTAATATTTACATTTTATACCCAAAAGCTCTTAAATTTACAGTTTTCATCACAAGATATCAAAATGACAGTTTGTACCCCATGTTTCCAAACTTGACAGTTTTGGTCCCTCGGTTAGCAAACTTTTGCAAAACAAGTCCAAATTTTATAGAAATCAAAGTTTACCATTTTTATTTCATAAATAAGTTTAAAACAGCTTTTGTAACTTATATAAACAGCTTATTTTGTCAAAAGCTTATTTTTGAACTTATGGGCCTTTAACGAGCCAGATTAAGGGCCCGTTAAGGTTTAACGTTCTAGTGGGTTTAGGAAACAAATGGGCCTGTCATTGGGCTTGTTTATGAGTTATAAAAATGTTACAATTGAGCTTATCTACCCAGCTTATTCATAGAGCTTAAAAAAATAGCTTAGTGGGCTTATAAGCCCATACGTATATAGTTAGTTTTCATAAGATGGTTTTCACACGCGATAAGCTTTGGTTTCAAACGGGGGTTGACAAGAGTTCAAGGGGGTGAGTAAATTGTATGGCTCGTTAGCCTAGCATGTAGACTAATAGATTAGATTTTAAAATGGTTGGGTCGTATGTCCCGTTTTGAAAATCCACGTCCAAAGTGAAGCGACATAGTCCATTTCTGAAAACAGTTTTGAAACTCAAACTAATTCTAAGTGTTTTGTTATTTTCGAATAGGGTCAGATGTCTCACAAAACGTGTCTAAAATGTTGTTTAAACGTGTAAATGTGTTACAAATATAAGTTGAGATTCGTAGGTAGTATATTAGACCTTTTATATGTCGAATAAAATGCATATGTTGTTAAGGGAGTTTACGAAATATCGAAGCAAAGTAAACGTGACTTGCAAATATAAACCAACGTAAGAATTGAAAAAGTAGGGAAAATGGCTTACTACACCTCAAAAGGTGGGGCGTATTACAATGTCGAAACTGAGCTAGGCCAAAGGAAATTGTGTAGCTCGATTCTTGGCACTTCGAAGATTTAGGAACGAGTATAATGTGACTCTTAACTTGACCCGAACACTTCCCAATTTGTGCCAAATCTAGGCATGATCAGCAGGTTCAAAAAGACTTAGAAAATATTTGCAAGTGACATGTTTTTTGGTGTGCATGAACCTATCGATTGCATGCAAGCTTAAATAGGGTCGTTTGGTTCATGCACGTGTAATTCAAAATGAATCAAGCAGGAAATAAAGTATGGGGTTAGTAGATGTGTAAAAGTGAAGTCAATGGTGTGTGTAGGTGACTAAAATGATGAGTCCTTGTTTACTGTTCTTGTTTGTAAACCAAAGGGAAAATAACAAGGTAAATCATGGTATTTCGTCCTTGTTTGTTTGGTGACATTCGAAGGTCAATTCCTTTTAATCTTGGTTGATATTGCTTGAGTATACAAGTTACCAAAATGATGGAAAGAGTTTTAACACAATCGTCCTTGTGGTGTTGAGCCGAGAAGAAAGAAACAAGAAAAATAATCATGGTTATTTGTTTGCTCATTGTTGGGAGCTTTTGAAAGTCAAAGTATCAAATAAAAACGTGCTAATACTCACTTGTGGATTATTTGGGGTGAGTTGAGAGTTATACGAGACACAAGCTTAGCCAAAACTGAAATTTGTGTTGTGTTCATAACGTGCCAAGTGTGTTGAGCTTTGGTTGATTTTAGTTTAGTAAATGTTCGAATTTTGAAATATGGTTTGTCACACTTGATCCTTAGTTGGGAGCTTAGACGAGTCGTGTAAAAACATTATTACGTTGTTAAGAAAATTTGTGAATTAACGAGTCGAAGTAAACGAGCCTTGGACATGTAATTCGAAAAACAAATATAGGTTATGGGCTTTGGTTTGTGTTTGGGCTCGTTTGGTGGACTAGGCCCAAGGAAAGAAAAATAATAATAATGATAAGGGTCCGTTTGGTGTGTATTGGGTATTGGGTCGAGACCCAATGTCGTTACTGAGTGCTTGTGGAAGTTTTCCTGAGCTCGGGAATTTATTTGATCACGTTTGGTGAATTGACGAGACGTATAAACGTTAAGTATTAAGCGTTAATTGTTTTAGATAAATTCGCGATTTTTAGACTATCAAGGTTTGTGTGTAAGCATCGTTCCTAGGTAAATGGTGAATCACAATTATCGTTGTGATTTAAAATAGTATGGCATGAATAACAAAAAAAAAATTTGTCATTGGTAAAAACGGTTATTAAATAACGTAATGATTTGTTAATCATTTATTAGCATTTACTATTCATAGGGAAAATTACGAGAGGTTACAGTACCTACCACTTATACTGAATTCCGTCTCGGAATTCTAGTCTAAGATAGTTGACAGGGGTGTCTATGAAAATAGGTGTGGGTATTTGGCGCGAATCTGGTCCTCGCGTTCCCAAGTATATTCCGGTCCTCGTTTAGTGTTCCATCGGACTTTGACAATGGGGTTGCGGTTCTGTTTTAGTTGTTTGATCTCCCTGTCCATGATTTCCACGGTTCTTCCGTAAAGACAAGTTTGTCGTCGAGCCGAATCTCTTTCAAAGGAATTACAAGAGATTCATCTGAAAAACACTTCTTAAGATTTGATACCTGAAAGGTGTCGTGAACTCGACTAAGTTCCTCTGGTAGTTCGAGTTTGTAAGCCACTGGTCCTATCCTTTCTAGGATTTTGAATGGACCAATGTATCTAGGGTTAAGCTTTCCACGTTTTCCGAAACGTACCATTCCCTTCCAGGGAGACACTTTCAACATGACCTTGTCTCCAATCTGGAATTCCATAGATTTTCGTCTCACGTCGGCATACCTCTTCTGTCTATCCCTTGCAGCTTGCAATCGTTGCTTGATCTTGACTATCTTCTCTGTTGTCTCATGAATGAGATCGTGTCCGGTGAGTTGTACATCTCCGACTTCGGCCCAATAAACAGGCGATCTGCACTTTTGACCGTAAAGTGCTTCGAATGGTGCTGCCTTAATGCTAGCGTGGTAGCTGTTGTTGTAGGAGAACTCGGCTAGAGGTAAGTGTCTGTCCCAACCTTTTCCGAAATCAATAACACATGCTCGGAGTATGTCTTCTAAGGTTTGGATTGTCCTCTCGCTTTGTCCATCGGTTTGTGGATAATATGCAGTGCTCATATCTAGTTTGATTCCCAAGGCTTTTTGCAAAGACTTCCAAAAATGAGATGTGAAACGACTGTCATGATCTGAGATGATTGAAATCGGCACTCCATGCCGTGAAACTATTTCTTTTAGATATAGCTTTGCAAGTGTGTCCATCTCGTCAGTTTCTTTGATTGCTAAGAAGTGAGCGGATTTGGTGAGACGATCAACGATGACCCAGATGGTGTCCAATCCAGTTGATGTCTTAGGTAGCTTAGTGATAAAGTCCATTGTAATGCGTTCCCATTTCCATACAGGAATTTCGGGTTGTATGAGTAATCCTGACGGCTTTTGATATTCCGCTTTTACTCTTGAACAGGTCAAACATTTCCCGACATACTTGGCGATGTCGGCCTTCATGTTTGGCCACCAGTAAAGTTTCTTGAGATCTTGATACATTTTGTCGGAACCTGGATGAATGGAGTACTTGGATTTGTGAGACTCATTCATAATGAGATCACATATACCTCCGTATAGAGGAACCCAACTTCTTTCTTTGAAACAGAGCATCCCGTCTGCTCTTTGCACAAAGCCATTCTTATTTTCTGGCATACCGTGGATCTTTTCACCAGGTCGGTTCTCTTCCTTAAGAGCCTCGGATTGAGCGATGAGTATTTGTGAGGGCAGGGGCGAACAAATGGTCATTCCTAACGATTTGACTCTGAGAGGTTTCAGTCGTTCCTTCCGACTTAATGCATCTGCCACAACATTGGCTTTTCCTGGGTTATAACGGATTTCACAATCATAATCGCTAAGTAGCTCTAACCAGCGACGTTGTCTCATGTTCAGTTCTTTCTGATCTAAGATATGCTGAAGACTTTTGTGGTCGGTGAATACTGTGCACTTGGTGCCATACAGGTAATGTCTCCATAACTTAAGAGCGAATACTACTGCTCCTAACTCCAAATCATGAGTCGTGTAGTTTGCTTCATGCGTTTTCAGTTGTCGCGAGGCATAAGCTATCACTTTGCTTCGTTGCATCAGCACATATCCCAAACCATGATATGAGGCATCAGAATATACTACGAAGTCTTCACTTCCTTCAGGTAGTGCTAATATTGGTGCTTCACAGAGCTTTTTCTTTAACAGTTGAAAAGCTGATTCCTCCTCTTTTCCCCAGATATACTTCTTGTTCTTCTGAGTTAATTCGGTCAAAGGCTTTGAGATTTTTGAAAAACCTTCAATAAATCTTCTGTAGTAACCGGCTAGGCCCAAAAATTGGCGTATCTCTGTGGGGTTTGTAGGAGATGCCCAACCTTTGACGGCCTCAATCTTTGCAGGATCTACATGAATGCCTTGACTGTTGATAACATGCCCAAGGAATTGTACAGTTCGAATCCAAAAGTCGCAATTGGAGAACTTGGCATACAATTGTTCCTTTTTAAGTAACTCTAAAATAATCTTCAAATGTTCGAAATGTTCCTTCTCGTTGCGTGAGTAGATTAGGATATCGTCTATGAATACTATCACGAATTTATCCAGGTATGGTTTGCACACTCTGTTCATCAAGTCCATGAACATTGTAGGTGCATTAGTTAGACCAAATGGCATTACTTGGAATTCGTAATGTCCGTAACGCGTCCTAAAAGCTGTCTTGGGAATATCCTCCTCTCGAACTCTTAACTGATGGTACCCTGACCTTAGGTCGATCTTCGATTATACACTCGATCCTTGTAATTGGTCAAACAAGTCATCGATCCTAGGTAGTGGATAACGATTCTTTACAGTGAGTTTGTTCAATTCCCGGTAATCAATACACATTCGGAAAGATCCGTCCTTCTTCTTAACGAATAGGACCGGAGCTCCCCAAGGTGATGAGCTGGGTCGGATAAAACCTTTATCAGACAACTCTTTCAATTGCTCTGACAATTCCTTCATCTCAGATGGCGCTAACCTATAAGGTGCTTTCGCCATAGGTGCCGCTCCAGGCACTAGTTCAATCTGGAATTCTACTTGACGGGAAGGTGGAAGACCAGGTAAATCTTCGGGGAATACTTCTGGGAACTCCTTAACGATCGGAACGTCTTCAACTTGCTTATCTTTCGATTTGTTTTCCGTTACATGAACCATGAATGCTTGACATCCTTCATTCATGTATTTCACCAATCTGATATATGAGATTATACCGTATCGCTTTTTATTTTTGTCACCATGGACAATAAGAGTTTCGTCATTACGTGGAATATGCACGACTTTCTCGTCACAGAGTATTCTAGCGCGGTGTTTGGATAACCAATCCATACCAATGACTACGTCAAAACTACCGAGCTGAATAGGCATGAGGTCGATGGGAAAAGGGTTGTCTTGTAGGATTATGGTGCAACCACGAATTATGGTGTTGGTGCCAGTTAGGTTTCCGTCCGCCATTTCAATTTCAAAAGTGGTGTTCAGTTTGGAGGGGGTAATGTTAAGCAAAGGGGCAAACGTAGTTGACACAAAACTTCTATCTGCTCCAGAATCAAATAATACTCTAGCACTATGTTGATTGAGTAAGAACGTACCCGTGACAACGTCAGGGTTCGGTGGGGCATCTTCCTCCTTTAGCACATACGCTCTTCCTCGAGCGTTGTTTTGCTGACCATTTCCTTTTGGACAGCGGTTCTTGAAGTGACCTACTTCTCCGCAGGAGTAGCAAGTTGGAGTTACAGGCTGTAGGTTGCTACCAGTAGCGAGATTCCTGCAATCCTTTGTCTGATGACCCACTTTCTGGCATTTCACACATTTGGTTGTGCAAGGCCCATTGTGGTGTAGTTTGCATCTGTTACACGGGGGTTTCTGACCTTGGTATTCTCTGCCTTCAGTAGCAGCATAGGCCTTGGCGGTTTCTTGTCTTTGGTTTTGTTGATGGTGACGATTGTTTCGGTTTTGATGGTACGGGTTATTGTTTCTATGGTTGTTGTTGTTGAAGTTGTTGTTGCGGTGGTTGTTGTTACTGTTGTGGTGAGTGGTCCTTTTGTCATCGAGCTTCCTCTTGAGCTCATTGTTGCATTTGACCTCTCGGTACAGTAGTTTTTGAGTAAGTTCCATGGCTGCCTCCAGAGTTGGCGGGTTCGATGAAGTGACATTTCCCTCGATGCTACGGGGAAGCCCTTCGACATACTTCTCCAGTTCTTTTTCGAAATTTGGTACAAAAGTAGGACACAGTATTTTAAGTTCCTGGAACCTCCTGTTGTATGTTTTAAGATCAACTCCTTTCACTACCAATTGATGGAATTCATCTTCCAATTTTCTGAGTTCAGAACGGGGACAGTATTTCTTCAGTATCTTGGTCTTAAACTCAGCCCAAGTGAGCTGGTAGGCTGCTGTCATTCCCATGGCTTTGACAGTAGCATTCCACCATGACAAAGCATCTTGCATGAGAGTTCCAGTAGCGAAAGTGACTTTGTTATCCTCAGTACAACCGCTTCTCTGAAAAACAGTTTCAGATCGTTCAAACCAGTGAGCAAGTTCAGTTACTCCTTCAGTACCTTTGTAGGAAGTTGGTTGACAACTCATGAAATCCTTGTAGGTACACTTGCGGTTTGCAGCTGTCACACTTTCTCCTGTCGGTAGGCTAGTGCCACTGTTGCGAACATTTGCTGCCGCTTGTTCTGCCAAGACTGCATTTACACCGTCAGCGATTGCCTTTCGGATAGCTTCTAGAGTCATAGTAGGTGTAGCCGTTGAGGTTTCACGAGTTGCGGTTGAGGTTGCTTTCCTTGTACGTGCCATAATTCTATCAATATCGCAAAAGCATATATTTAGAAATCTCATAATGATCACGTTAGGTTAGAATAAATTGTAAGGTAATTGAATATGGGTTATAAATAATACAGCCATAATATTAACCACAACAACTGAGTTTATGAGAATGATAATTTTGGTTCATATATGTAGGTACAGCAAGTACCATATCATAAATACATTCACGACATGTCTGAATCAAATCACAACACACATGAGAACATAAATGATTGAATTGTACTGTATGAACCAACATTTCATGAGACAGTATATATGGGCGAATCATAAAGCATATGAATGTAAGAAACAACCATGGAATACATAAATCAACATCAATATAATACATCCACACAACATAAGATTAATAACTTGTTCGATTTGTTTTACAAAACATAAGGATACAAGATTCTTTATTAATACAACATTGGTAGGCTAAGATATCTCTTAGCTATACTGACACATCCCTGATCTATGGTCCTCCTGGTGCACCATCTATGCGGCGCTGAAGATCTGCAATCATAGCCATCAAGGTCTCCACTGTCTGGTCTCGAGCTCTTTCCCTAGCCTGAGAGTCCTCAATCATAAGTCTAAGAATCAGAACCTGAGAGCTAACTCAGTCAAGCTCAGAGTCTAGTGTCTCAATCACTGTCTGCATCGAAGTAGTGGCCTCTCCTAGTATAGAAATAGTGTCAATGGCTTCCTCCAGACTAGTACCTACTTGATCGAAAACTGCCTCCATTGCCAACTGGTCTATCACGAGGTTTTCCACCTCTTCCCCAAGAGTCTCAACCTGCTCGAGTGGTAAGTCATCAAGATTGTCTACAATGTGGTCAAGACGATCCTCATGTCGGACTAATCTGGCTGCCAGTAGGGGTAGGGTGTGATGGAGGGGTTCTCCGGTAACCGGAAGGATCCTCGAAGCAGTAGTAGCCGAACTCTCTCCTAGTTCCGTAGCTCTCGGGGCTCCCTCCTGGGATCTCCAGTAACGGATGATAGGTAGCAAGAAAGACCATCGGCGAGCATCGACCCTCTTGTGGGTCCCAGTGCGAGCTGCGGCCTCATCTATGACCTGGACATAGGGGTCCGATGAAGATGAAACCAAGCGGTATGTCCTCTTGCAAGGTAGCAGAGGATCACTGAGAGTAGCTGATGGTGGAGAAGCATGTGGTGGAGTAGAGGATGGTAATGGAACAATGGTGGTCTGGTGATAGAAGATAGTAGGTGGTGGAACTGAAGATAGTGGTGTAAGTGGGGGCGTCCTGGAATGCTTAGGAGCTGGGGGTGGTGATAACACTGGAGCTGAAGTTGGTATGAGTGGGGCTAGTGGTGGTATGATCAGAGCTGGTGGTGCACGTACCCGTTTCCAGAGAGGGTGCTTGCGAACATGACCTTCTCCGGGGCGTCGGTAAAGTTGGCCAAAGGGTTCTGGCTCATATGGATGGAGTTGTCGCACTCGTCTACGCTGGCGAATCGGGCCAGGTGATAGGATTGGTGATGCTGGAGGAGAAGTCTCCATGTCAGATGCCGGTAGAAATTGCTGGCTTTCCATGTACCGGTCAGTAGCAGGTGACATCGGTATAGCTGCCGGAGCAAAGTCTGAAGTGAAAGGCATAGGATCCTCATTCTCTGAATCAAACGATACAGCGATAGGATGGGGATCTGAAGACATAGTACTGTAATAATCCCGAATAGTAAATGTAAGTTATTAACATAATCATAAATATGTTAAACTTTGTTAAGAACTCATATAGTAAGCAACATCCTAAAAATGTTGGAAGTGTGTAGGCACGGAGGGCATAAGGTGGTTATCCTTTAAAATGGTCCGTTTTAAAAATGTAGTTATAGTCCAATGTTTAAAATACATCTGGTTCTCTATAACCATGAGCTCTGATGCCAATCTGTAACACCCCCTAAATTCGGATATCAACAGCGGAAGACTTAATGGGGTATTACGTAGTGGATCGTAGTCATAACCATAGAAAATGACTTAAAAGAGACGTTTTAAGTTTATCATTCAAAATACAAGCATTTGAGATACAAAGATGTTTCATAGTTAAACATGTTTATTTAAATTTGAATGATAAAACATTTATTTAGCACCCGTGCCGGGTTTAGTGCCCACTCCGTGCCTTGAGTTCCAGCTTTTAGTTACCTGAGATAACATGCTAAAAGTCAACAAAAGTTGAGTGATATTCATAGGTTTAAGTTTAATAGTTGAACATAAAGTATAAGTGTTAATTGCATCGAATTACAATTAAACGAGTTAAAATCAAGTTGTTATTGCATTAAGCTCATGACACGCAACGTTTAACAGGCATCAAAATAATGTAAAATATATAGGCCCTCGGGATAGGTATTTGCCAATAACCTATGAGTATGTTTAAATAAAGTGCCTTTGGGTGGCTCATCCTAGCAGACCCAAACAGGGATTGTCAGTCCCAAATAGATCTATTCACAACTATTTACGTTCACTCGCAAGTGATTAAGGTTCATGATAGAGGGACTTCTGGCAATAGCTACTTAAGCAATAATAACATCAGACATAGCATACAAAAAGTTTGTGTTCATGTTTGTAGCATGTATCTCCCCACAAAAGGGTTTAAAAGTTTAAGAGTGGGATATGAACTCACCTTAGTAGTACAGTAGTGGTGGTAGTATCGTAACTCAAACGATGAAAGGAAACGGCTTCAACACACGACCTAAATAATATATGGCAAGTTTTAGTGGTTTGATAGTCCAAGTTTGGTTTATCGCGAATCATAACGTTCAAAGTTTTATCGATTGGTAATTAATTTGTAACATTAAAACATGCGTGTTTAAATGCTTAAATTTATGTATAAGTATAACTTGTGAGCATGTGTTCGTTTGTCGAAGTATATTGGTTGAAAAAAGAGATCGTCGTTGATAAATTAAAGTTGGTTGATGATAAGTTATGTTATACGTTTAATGTTAAGTGGTTACGTATATATATATATATATATATATATATATATATATATATATATATATATATATATATATATATATATATATATATATATATATATATATTTATAAGTTATATGAATATATATATAATTATTAGAAATTATAATGTTAAATGTCGACTTGCGGAACTAAAACACATTTGTTTCGAGTTTTGAGTTCGTAAAATATTATTAAAAGTATAAAATCTGTTATTTCAGAAATAACCTTTGGGTTTTACAAAGTTACTCTTTATACCCTAACGGCATAATATTTGCACCGTTAGTCCTCGGTTAAGTTTTATTACATTTTAAGTCTAAAACATTTAATATTTACATTTTATACCCAAAAGTTCTTAAATTTACAGTTTTCATCACAAGATATCAAAATGACAGTTTGTACCCCATGTTTCCAAACTTGACAATTTTGGTCCCTCGGTTAGCAAACTTTTGCAAAACAAGTCCAAATTTTATAGAAATCAAAGTTTACCATTTTTATTTCATAAATAAGTTTAAAACAGCTTTTGTAACTTATATAAACAGCTTATTTTGTCAAAAGCTTATTTTTGAGCTTATGGGCCTTTAACGAGCCAGATTAAGAGCCCGTTAAGGTTTAACGTTCTAGTGGGTTTAGGAAACAAATGGGCCTGTCATTGGGCTTGTTTATGAGTTATAAAAATGTTACAATTGAGCTTATCTACCCAGCTTATTCATAGAGCTTAAAAAAATAGCTTAGTGGGCTTATAAGACCATACGTATATAGTTAGTTTTCATAAGATGGTTTTCACACGCGATAAGCTTTGGTTTCAAACGGGGGTTGACAAGAGTTCAAGGGGGTGAGTAAATTGTATGGCTCGTTAGCCTAGCATGTAGACTAACATATTAGATTTTAAAATGGTTGGGTCGTATGTCTCGTTTTGAAAATCCACGTCCAAAGTGAAGCGACATAGTCCATTTCTGAAAACAGTTTTGAAACTCAAACTAATTCTAAGTGTTTTGTTATTTTTGAATAGGGTTAGATGTCTCACAAAATGTGTCTAAAATGTGGTTTAAACGTGTAAATGTGTTACGAATATAAGTTGAGATTCGTAGGTAGTATATTAGACCTTTTATATGTCGAATAAAATGCATATGTTGTTAAGGGAGTTTACGAAATATCGAAGCAAAGTAAACGTGACTTGCAAATATAAACCAACGTAAGAATTGAAAAAGTAGGGAAAATGGCTTACAACACCTCAAAAGGTGGGGCGTATCACAATGTCGAAACTGAGCTAGGCCAAAGGAAATTGTGTAGCTCGATTCTTGGCACTTCGAAGATTTAGGAACGAGTATAACGTGACTCTTAACTTGACCCGAACACTTCCCAATTTGTGCCAAAGCTAGGCATGACCAGCAGGTTCAAAAAGACTTAGAAAATATTTGCAAGTGACATTTTTTGGTGTGCATGAACCTATCGATTGCATGCAAGCTTAAATAGGGTCGTTTGGTTCATGCACGTGTAATTCAAAATGAATCAAGTGGGAAATAAAGTATGGGGTTAGTAGATGTGTAAGAGTGAAGTCAATGGTGTGTGTAGGTGACTAAAATGATGAGTCCTTGTTTACTGTTCTTGTTTGTAAACCAAAGGGAAAATAACAAGGTAAATCATGGTATTTCGTCCTTGTTCGTTTGGTGACATTCGAAGGTCAATTCCTTTTAATCTTGGTTGATATTGCTTGAGTATACAAGTTACCAAAATGATGGAAAGAGTTTTAACACAATCGTCCTTGTGGTGTTGAGCCGAGAAGAAAGAAACAAGAAAAATAATCATGGTTATTTGTTTGCTCATTGTTGGGAGCTTTTGAAAGTCAAAGTATCAAATAAAAACGTGCTAATACTCACTTGTGGATTGTTTGGGGTGAGTTGAGAGTTATACGAGACACAAGCTTAGCCAAAACTGAAATTTGTGTTGTGTTCATAACGTGTCAAGTGTGTTGAGCTTTGGTTGATTTTAGTTTAGTAAATGTTCGAATTTTGAAATATGGTTTGTCACACTTGATCCTTAGTTGGGAGCTTAGACGAGTCGTGTAAAAACATTATTACGTTGTTAAGAAAATTTGTGAATTAACGAGTCGAAGTAAACGAGCCTTGGACATGTAATTCGAAAAAAAAATATAGGTTATGGGCTTTTGTTTGTGTTTGGGCTTGTTTGGTGGACTAGGCCCAAGGAAAGAAAAATAATAATTATGATAAGGGTCCGTTTGGTGTGTATTGGGTATTGGGTCGAGGCCCAATGTCGTTACTGAGTGCTTGTGGAAGTTTTCGTGAGCTCGGGAATTTATTTGATCACATTTGGTGAAGTGACGAGACGTATAAACGTTAAGTATTAAGCGTTAATTGTTTTAGATAAATTCGCGATTTTTAGACTATCAAGGTTCGTGTGTAAGCATCATTCCTAGGTAAATGGTGAATCACAATTATTGTTGTGATCTAAAATAGTATGGCATGAATAACAAAAAAAAATTTGTCATTGGTAAAAACGGTTATTAAATAACGTAATGATTTGTTAATCATTTATTAGCATTTACTATTCATAGGGAAAATTACGAGAGGTTACACCAGGTGACTTGGGAGTTCCTTCAATTCTAATATGGGGGGTTCGATGATTGAAGGTTTAAGCTTATTTTTTGGTTTCCGAAGTTCAAGAGATTCAACAGGTTCTTTACTGGGATAGAAAGAAACAGCTCCAACCACTTTTGTTTCTTCCTCCTCTTCTTTGAATGGTATAACATTGTCTTTGTACAACAACCCATTCGTAATCTGTTCATCGACACATTCATCAATTTCATCTAAAATTCATCTATCTCGTTGACAAATTACAATGGGTTGTCCTGTGGCGGAGGAAAATTCATCGTATCTTTAATGTCAAAGGTTAAGCTCTCAGACCCTACTCGCTTAGTTAATTTGCCATCATGAACATCAATAATAGCACGAGCAGTGGCTAGAAATGGTCTTCCTAATATTATTGGAACGATATCGTCCTCCCTCATTTCTAGAATCACGAAGTCAACAAGAAACTTAAATTTCCCTATCCTAACCAACACATTTTCACATATCTCTATGGGATACTTAACAGATCTGTCGGCTAGTTGAATACTCATTCTCATCGATTTCAACCCTGAATATCTAAGTTTCAAGAATAGTGAATAGGGCATGAGATTTATGCTTGCTCCTAAATCTGCCTAGGCATTTTTTTATAGTTAGTGTTCCTATAGAGCATGACAGGGTGAAACTGCGTGGATCATCCTTCTTTTTTAGTAAGCTTTTCTGGATAATAGCGGAGCATTCTTCCCCTAGAGTTACCAGACTTTCAAGCTTCTTTCTGTTGGAAAGAAGTTTCTTAAAGTATGTGCTATGCTTGGGCATATGATAGAAGGCGTCGAGTAATGGAATAGTGACAACGACATCCTTAAAGTACGACAACAATCTCTTGTTATCGTCCTCAGCCTTCTGCTTCTTCTAGCGGGATGGGTAGGGTATTCTTATGGACGTAGCAGATTGAGTAGGTGGGGTTGATGGTGAAGAAACTACACGAGTGCCTGATGTTGGTTCGGGTGTCTTCACTTCCTTTTCTGCTTCCCCCTCAAAGGAGGTATCGGGTTCGTTGGTGATAGGATACTAAAATCGATACGGCAGGTCATTCGTAGTCGTTCCAGATCGAGTTGTTATGGTGAAGGTCGGGCCTTGTTGGTTATGCTGAAGCTTATTTTTTCTTCGAGGTTAGCATAAAGTTCTAAGAACTGAGCTTCTAATTCATTCTGTTGTTCTAGAATAAACCCTTCAAGCCCTTTGAGTAACAAATCCTTCTCCATCGTGAAATGTCCATGATCTTTCTCAAAGGTACTTCGGATTGTAAACTCAGGGCCTTCTTCTCCCTCGGCCTTTCTTTTTAGGTTACCTCACTGGGTATAATCATCACCTTGATAGAACACTAACAATGACGGATCATCGTAAATGTCATGGCTTGAAAGAAAAACTTGCTCATTAGTCGTATCATTCCCACACTCTTCTACCTCGTGTGGGCCTCTACAAGTGTCACAAATCAGATATGGATTCACCATTCTTTTAGTCTCCTGTGACCTTTTGAGATCTGAAAATTTCTCTTGCAACCTTTTCAAACGATTTTCATAAGTTGGGAGATTCGTTTGCGAGATTTTAGAAATACTCATTACCGAGGTCGTTTCATCCAAGGTATTATCCTGGTCTTAAACGTATTCATCTATCCAATTCCATCATTCTTCCACCCTAAGATTGGAGATTTTCCTTCCTATCGATTGCTGATTCCTCTTTGGTCATTACGGGAAATATTATCATAGAAAATTTGAACGAGGAGCCAAAGGTCGATACCGTGGTGAGGAGCTTGGCGTATGTAATATTTGAAGCGAATCCAAGAGTTACAGATGGATTCCGTTTTTCCTTGTCGAAAGCAGAGGATTTTGTCCCTAATTGCTGTAGTTCTTCCGGGACGAGTTGCTCCCATGTAAAGATTGACCTCGAGGGAGTCTGTCAAGCCATTCCTTTGCTCTTCCCTGAAGAGAGAATGCGAAGAACCTAAGTCGGGATGTGCCTTGAGTGGCCCCGTCCGCGTGGATTGTGTCGACTATTTTCAAGAAATCTTTGATGTGTTGAACCGGATCTTCGGTTCGCAACCCATGAAACTTACACAGATTTTGGACAAGCCAAATGTCAGTACCGTGTAAGACTTCATTAGTATGTTCACTAGGGCAAATGATAGCATTAGAGAATCCGAAGGACGTAGAAGAAACTATTCTCCAAGGCTCTTAGGAACACGATTCTCTATATTTTGCTCATTATGTTCAAGGTTAGGGCTTTCTGGTTCGAGGAGTAGTACGGCCTCTTCCCCGGAAAGGGCTTCATCAAAATTAATAGTGGTGCCTTGTGGTTCTAGTGCGCGAGTGTTTTTCAATCTCTTACGCATTTCTCTTTCGGGTTCGTTATAGGGCTGAACAAGTGTTTTAGTGGAACTACGTGTTCAGGGTTGCCTACGGTTATTGAGGTCTCAGTTATTTGGTTGCGAATGGTGTTGGGGTTCAAGGATATTATCGTCCACCATGATGGCAAATAATATGAGTTACGAACAAAGGGAACAAAGAAAAAAAATAGACTATGAGAAAGCTAATAAAAGAAAAACAAAAAATCTAACTTGATAGGAATCTAGTGAGTAGACCTAAAAGAGTTAGAAATCGAAACCTAAACTTTCCCCGGCAGCGGCGCAAAAAACTTGATGCGGATAATTGTAAACATAAGAAGTTTTACAATCCTCCTAGGCAATGTACCTAACCGTAAGACACAGGGGATTGATCGTTCTCTAGGGGAATAGTGTTGTGAAGGCCGAAGTATATGATGAATTAGGTCTAGAGAGGTAGGATGATTCTGTTTTGTATTGTTATAATTTTTATAAAGAAAATTAAAATATCTCGGGGTTTGAACAGTGGGTTTTTAAACTACTAATTAAACTAACTACAACTAATAAAACGGAAAATAAATGGTGGTAACTCTCAGAGGCGGACCCACCTTATACCAAGATGGTTCCCGGGCACCACCTTAGATGCCAAAATCGTATAGAAATGATGCAGGGATTTTTTAAGGACCTACCTTAGAAAAATGTTAGGAACCACCTTAGGATGATTTTGAACTAGAAAGAGAGCTGAAAATGATGCACGGATTTACTGGTGTTTGATGAAGAAAAGATAATTTATGAATAAGAATATCAAATGGTGAAAAAAGAAAGAGAAATGAGTTGAGGAAGACGATGTAAAAAAGATAACAGTGACAACTTTTGAAAAGTACTTTTGGAGTTATTAGTTTATTACTCCATACTTCTCAGTTTCCCACATTTGATATCTGTCGTCTTTTACCTTTTCTTTATGTTGTTAATCAAGTATATACAAGTTATTTATTTTAAGAAAACTATACTTGGTATCATAGTTTATTAACGCTTATCTTTATATAAATTGTCAACAAATAAAGGTGGTTTGAAACTATCAATCATTTGTATAATTTAATTACTTATACATAAATACTAACTGCTAAAATGACGGTATTCGTAAAGTTGTGTTTTATAAAAATCAATTTTTTCCCTCAGGAAACAACAAAAAAACAAGTCAATAGTTATAAAGCCACCGAACCCGACCCGTTTTGATCGGTTCAAATTTTTACGAGTTGATTTTTTATCCAATGTTAGGGAACCACCTTAGTAATCCGGCTAGGTCCACCACTGGTGACTCTTATGATAGATAAAGGTGTTTACTTAGATTATCCTTACTCCCTAGTCATCTCTTATTGATTAGTCGAATTGTCACATTCTTGTTTTAATTGACGCGTTATATTCCTTAATATTGGTCGTATGGAGGTGCCAAATGCCCTAAGTCTATAAATGTATAAGTCTCCTTTAAGAATCCTAAGGTCATTAAAACTCTTAATATCAGCTAGCTGTAATTCATGCAATAAATACAATGAGAAAAACAACTAGTGCACTCTAGTGTTTCATTTAGTCGGATGTACAAGCTAATACATATAAGAATGAAGCCAGTTTTCCTACTCCTAACGCGAGGCAACCAATTAAACAAGAGATGATAATAAATAATTAATAACTAGGTTTCATTCAAATCTAAGCAAACACTAAGTAATTTAGCCGAGCATGTTAAAGAGAAGAGAAGAAAAACATATAATCAAACAACACATAGACATATTGAATGATTAAAGAGGAATCACTTATCTTCAATGAAACATAGGTTAGATGACTGGAAAAAGCTTTACAAAACTCTGAAATTAGTCATAGGGTTCTCCAAGATGTTACACGAATAAAGGAAAACATACGAAAATATATATAATATTACACTTGTGACGGTGTCATTTTATGGTTGTGACGCCGTCAGCCCACCGTCATTAGGGCTTTTTCTATAGTTGTGTCACCATTGTGACTCTATCATGTTGTGATGTGTGACGCCATTAGCTATTGTTTCTTTGGTGGTGACGTCGTCAGCTCTCAAGCCATTATAATTATCTGAACTGTCACTTGTAAAATTTGCATCAAATCATCATGTCGAAATGCAGGTGACGGCGTCACGTTGTAGCTTGTGACGCCGGCAGGACCCCTTTTCCTGACGAATTCATGACTTTGTTTTTTTCGTTTTCTTGTCCAAATAAGCCAAAATCATGCTCGTTTTGTCTTTTGCTTCCAAAATACCTAAAATGCGAAAAGAAACGATTTAAGGTATTAATTGATCAAATATATACGAGTTTAGAGACTAAATGATGCCCTAAAACATCACGTTTTAAATCCTTATCAGATCACCTTGATCAATCTTGTTGTCTAGTTGTAGTGATTCTATTAGTGATTGTTACAGATTGAGATAATTTTGGTTGTAACTTTGGTTTTCTAGGTAGAATAAAGTTTCGTTCAATGGGACAGGCTTAATGTTGTTGTTTTGGGATGGATTTTAAACTCTATTTCTGAAGAGTTGTTTTCGGGTCAAATCTTTTCTAAAAGAGCTTTTGATGTTTGGAATGAGTTAAAATATACCTTTGACAGGGTTGATGGGTCTGTTACCTTTAATCTTCACCATAAAATACATTCATTAACTCAAAATGGAACTACTAAAGCTGAATATTTTAACAAGTTGAGTACTCTTAGGAAACAGTTTAATGCTATGGTTCAATTACCTAGATGTACTTGTCATGTTGCTGATGATCTTAAGAAACATAATCAACTTATGAAATTAATGCACTTCTTAATGGGTTTGGATGATTCTTATATGCAAATTAGAAGTAATATTCTTTCTAGAGACCCATTACCTGATGTTAATGGGCCTTATGCCATTATTTCTAGTGAGGAATCTCATAGAGCTGTTGTTTCTGGCTCAATTGCAGGGACCTCCCAAAGGTCTCAGTCATCTGTGTTTAATTCAAGTGTGCCTAATAGAGAAAACACTTAGAGGCCCCAAACCTCTGGTAGTTCCTTTAGACCTACTATTGTGCCTAGACCAAATAATAATGGGAATAGAAGGACTTCTGGTGGTCCTACTCTGGTTTGTAAACATTGTGGTTTTAATGGGCATACTATTGATAGATGTTTCAAATTAAACAGATACCCTACTAATTTTGGAAAAAGAAAATTTTCTACTAGTACTAATAATAGCAATTAGCGTGTTCAAATTTTTAACAAAAGGTTTATAAATAACAATAATTCTGTTGGGTCTAGCTCCACTTCTACTTTTTTGGATGAACAGATTTCAAAATTAATTTCTTTGATTAAAGAAAACTCTGTTAGCATTGATGGAAAAGGCAAAGGAATACAGGCCAATATGGCAAGGAATTATTTTTAATAAAAGCAAGTTTTTTAATAAAAACTTTGAAAAATTCTTTGGTTCCAACAGTCATCATCAGTCTGCACTTGTGTAGACTGGTATTGTTAGCTTTTATAAAAAGTTATGGTCATTCGTGTATTTATATTTTTAATGTTTCGTTGTTTATTTAGTAAAAATAGTCAAAGGACGCATGGATTAAATCTAATAGGTTAAATGTTAAGTTTTATTTAGTCCATGTACAAGTCCAATGAAAGCCCAAGCCCATCTTGTTGTAAACTATAAATAGCTCACATCCTCCTCATTTGGAAGAGGGATAAGTGTGTGATTTATAATAAACTTTCTCTTTCTAGGTTTCTCTCTCTAGAATTCTTACACCAAACTTCTCTCTAATGATTGTTGTAGTGTGATAAGGATTGTTCTAGTGTGATAAGCATTTACATGTGGTATCAATAGTGTTGTTACTTAGATTTATCATACAAGCTACCTTAATTCTAGAGAGAGAAAGTTAGAGAGAGAAAGAGAGTGGAAGGTTTCTTAACAATAATGAAATGATAATTACATTAACCAACCAACCCTCTCCCTACAAGGGAGGGGGTATTTATAGTTTCTCACAAGTATTAGGGTGTTGCCCTAATTAATCAACACAATTAAATAAATAAAAGGATACGGCCCATGGGCCTTCTACACAGGCCGAGCCTTAAAACTAGCATAAAGGCCTAAGCAACCTATTACATAAAATGATCAATACTTGAAAACTAATAACATGTTCCCAACAATCTCCCCCTAAGTATTGATCATCTAGGTTGCTTGACGTCATCTTTGCTTCTTTGGCTTCGAAGTCTTTAGAATCTTTGTTCTTTGTTCTTGTTGTGATATAATATGGTAAAGTACTGATCTTCCTTCCACCAACGTTCTTTGATTCTGGTATCCTTACGTCTTTTCCATCATGCTCATATGTCTTGTGACTTTTGTTCTTCATATATCAAGTAGTTCTCACTTCATAAGCTTTGACTTGTGAATGTTTGTAATGTTTGATCTTTGACTATTCTTTGATTTCTTTGAACTTTTGTTATTCCTTAGTCTTTGTGAGAACTTGACTTCGGGATATGAGCATGATGGAATGGTGGTAGTGGTACTCCCGGTCTCCATGATTTCCTACAGGTAAACAGTTAGCAATAAATCATCCGGCACTTACAGATTCGGACTTCGAGATCGTCAACAGCATAGTGTGAAGACTTTCTCTAATCCCACCCAAGGCCGCTCCTGAACCAGAAGATACACCGAAGTATATCAATGATTTAGATGAGTCGCTGAAGTATACCGAAGTATCACTCCACGACTGTAGACCGTTTGGAACCACCAAGCGCAATCCACAGGGGATTACCGAAGTGACCTGCTGTCAGGGCTGTTTGATGTTGACCCTGGCAGGATATCCATTCAATCATTGAGAATCACAATATGTGAATTCTCTCATGAATGTTCTTGGCAGATTACTAAGACCTGCGTAGGACACTCTTATAATTTACAACTGGTGTTCCTTTTGTTGAACAACCAGTGTAGCAATGCTAAATGTTCCTAAGAGATCTTTGATGTATCTCGTGGCTCTAGACTCAATCAAGTGCTTATTTTTGGTCGTCGGAGGCATGGAGCAGAGTGCCTCCTTTTCAATATCAACACATCTCGGAGTGAGAAGTCGATAGATAATGAAGGGTTCTCTGTGAGAAACGAAACAAGTGTCTTTTGAGAGACACCTGAGTAGCTAGAAGGTTTAGTGCAGTGCGTCACTGGGTCCATGATGGCTTAATCTTCAATACCGGTGTTACTGTAGTAACAACCAGTAGCATATGTATTGAACCCGGTGTTTGCCCTACGGTTGATCAAATGGAGGGCTATTTCTTTTCACCCTTTCCTTTACTTTTCTTTTTCATTCTTCAACCCCTTCTTTCTCCTTTCATTTCTTTACTCTTTTTTTTTTTTTTTCATCATACCTAGGACTTTCTAGTTCTAAACTATTGGTATTGTCCTTGGGTAGATCCCTCCGGCTTTGGCGGATCATAGGACAGTTTTTTCCCAACCTTAGTCACCTTATAACTCCATGACTATCCTATTATTGCCATAAACAAATCTTTTTGAAAATCTCTCAAAGTGCTTATGATCGTTAAAACATATTTTGTTAACACTTTGAGAGTTTTGTGATTTTTAGAAATACTCCCCCTTAACATGTGCTCATAAGTGTTTAAGGTAAATTTGCACATGTCGGGTAGAGTTAGCACTTTTTGAATTGATTGATTTTCAATGAACATGATCGTTGCGAGACACGTTTACATCACTAGTAAAACTAGCTTGAAATTATTACCCGTCCAGATCATATTCAAGGAAAATCTCTCGAAATCGGTACATTCTACTCAGACACGTTCTTTGCGAGATACGTTTACATCACTGGATAAACCGGCTTGAAATAATTACCCGTCCCGGACATGTCTTTTCGATTACTGACTTTTGATATCGTCAATTCGAGGGTTCAATTCTGAGTCGAACTCATACGAGATTTCAACTTTTTATTACCATATTTTAATCATATCTTTATTCTCCCCCTCAAAAATAGCATATTTATGTTGTTTTTGTTAAACTTTTTGATTAAAATATGCCTTTTGAGGTTTACAGGAAGAATTTAAAGAACTTTTGGTAGTGTAGAATAGAGATTATGTTTTTAAGTACTCTCCCTTAACAAGGGAATACTTGTTCTTTTGAGCACAATTTTGAAAAACTTTGAAAAATTATGGTTAGTTCTACTCAAAAGTAAGAAGCTTTCGCTCCTTATATTAGGATTGAGGCACTGAAGCGTACCTCAGGGTCCTTTCTTTACAAGAACGGGTTGTGCACTGTGATGTGTGCACAAGCCATAGTCAAATATAACAAATGATGAATGATGATGAAATGTTATAATGATACCAGTGATTTCTACTCAGGGTGACGGAAAGTGAGAATGTTAGGAATTCTTGCTCCTCCACCCACGTAGCTTTCTAGTCTTCTCATTTGCACACGAAACTGAATCCTTCGATCAATTCGGTTGATGAACTTGACTGCTTGTTTGACATCATTTCGCGTCCACGTCATGTGCCTTAGCCACCCCTACTTCCTCCCTTGTCTATGGTTCTCCAGAATATGCATAAGCTCAGACTTTACTTGTACCAATGTTTCATCGCTAAACTTGTGGATTTCTTCATAGCCTATGAACTTTGGTGTGCTTCTTCTAACGAATACAACTCCAAATGGTCTATCACCGAAAGTATAAGGCCTCTTTTTGGCTATCCCCGGAGGTTTGAGATTAGGTTTGACCAGATTCAATTTCTTCTGATAGCTTTCTACCCCAAGATGAACGTCTTCAACTCTTGCTCGGATCACAATACTGTGGATGTAGATCAGAACAGAGTTGATGATGTCGTATTGGAGATGACCAGGTAGATGCTTGAGTTTGCCCTGAATCTTAACGAGATACATGTCTTCAATTTCGTTGATGTTCAAATATCGATAATCAGCTTCATTGAATGTGTATTCCTGGTCATCTTGTCTTCTCACGGTGATCTTTGTCAGAAAATTATACCCATATTTTGATTCTGTTTCAGCGCTTGTGATGGAGAGAATCCTACTTTTATGAAAAACATTAGTCTTCGACGGGAAAGTAAGCTTCCATTTATAGAACTATTTCCTCATATCCGGCCAGTGATAGATTCCTAGAACAACTTCATCGTTATATTCTTCAACTGATCTGATGAATAACTCGTTGATGTGTTCTTCAAAACCTTCTAACATGTACGATGCTGCCTGGAACTTGGTGAGGGATGTAGCGTATTGTTTCTCTGGATTCGTGTTACCATAGATTAGATACTCCAAGTCGTTGTTGAAGAAATACGCCTTGGGTATCTTCGGATTGTGAGAATGTCCGATAAGAGGTAGGGGTTGTGAGTAATCCCGAAGTTGAAAGTTGTCGTTTGGATGAGAAGAACTAGCATCATCCCAATTTACATTCTCAGCCAAAGCCCGCGCCACTTGTTCCAGATTATATTCGAATTCCAGTTGTGATGTTGTGGCAGTCTTGAACTCTGAGAATCCTGCTTTGCGGACTTTGATGATATCAGACAATTGTAATTTCTGAACTTTCATCACTTTCTTCAATCGTTTAGTGAAGTCCACAACAGATCCTTTGACAAGTACTTCATCTTCTGAAACATCTGGATACGCATCCACCATTGCTTCAAACCATTCGAACTTTGCGGCGTTCACTGGTACAGATTCTGCCTATCGTCACACTGGAAATGCGTGACTATATGCATATAGTCACACACGTTTTTTTGGGTGTGTGTGACAAAAAGTCGCGCCACCGTAGGTATCATATGGTCACATTGTTTATTTTGTGGCCGTTTTCATCGAAAAAGAGTGACCATAACCCGAATATGTGTGACTAATTAGGCACAAGTTTTGTTGGATTCATCAGTATGTGTGACTATTTCCCATCCTATGGCCACACGAAAATATAATAAATGTGACGTTTGTGATGATTTAGTCACACATCGTGTGTTGTTTTTTTCGAGTTAGTCACATACAATTTAAAAAACAGTGGCCAAAAGTGTTAATAAGTGTGACCATATGCTGTTTAAAGTGAAGAAATGTGTACTATTGATCATCCAATGGTCACATGAATTCTTAGTTTGTGTGGCCTTTTGTAATATTTAGTCACACAAAGCATGTTTGTTTTGGGTATTTAGTCACATACAATTAAGCATAAAGTGGCCAAAAGTCTTAATAAGTGTGACCATATGCTGTTTTAAGTGAAGAAATGTGTATTTTGTGTGACTATTGATCATCCAATGGTCACATGAATTCTTAGTTTGTGTGGCCTTTTGTAATATTTAGTCACACAAAGCATGTTTGTTTTGGGTATTTAGTCACATACAATTAAGCATAAAGTGGCCAAAAGTGTTAATAAGTGTGACCATATGCTGTTTTAAGTGAAGAAATGTGTATTTTGTGTGACTATTGATCATCCAATGGTCACATGAATTCTTAGTTTGTGTGGCCTTTTGTAATATTTAGTCACACAAAGCATGTTTGTTTTGGGTATTTAGTCACATACAATTAAGCATAAAGTGGCCAAAAGTGTTAATAAGTGTGACCATATGCTGTTTTAAGTGAAGAAATGTGTATTTTGTGTGACTATTGATCATCCAATGGTCACATGAATTCTTAGTTTGTGTGGCCTTTTGTAATATTTAGTCACACAAAGCATGTTTGTTTTGGGTATTTAGTCACATACAATTAAGCATAAAGTGGCCAAAAGTGTTAATAAGTGTGACCATATGTTGTTTTAAGTGAAGAAATGTGTATTTTGTGTGACTATTGATCATCCAATGGTCACATGAATTCTTAGTTTGTGTGGCCTTTTGTAATATTTAGTCACACAAAGCATGTTTGTTTTGGGTATTTAGTCACATACAATTAAGCATAAAGTGGCCAAAGTTGTTAATAAGTGTGACCATATGCTGTTTAAAGTGAAGAAATGTGTATTTTGCGTGACCATTGTTCTTCCAATGGTCACATGAATTTTTATTTTGTGTGGCCTTTGGTACTATTTAGTCACACATCGAATTAAACAAAGAGTGACCAATAATGTTGGAGCAGAGTTGCTACTGCTAGCAGTACTAAGGTAGTCCAAGGTAGTCCTGCTGAAGCAGAGTTACTGCTGCTAGTACTATGCTAGTGCTGCTGGAATGTGTATATATATTATATATAAAACAATATTAAAAAACACAAGAAATTTCAAATTGAATTAAACTCTAATGTATATAACTGGACAAAATATACAATTGTAATGTCGTACTTAATTAATCAAATATCTAAAGACTTTTGAACCTTCACCCCCTTAGCAGTTTGCCTTAAGTCGTTAGCAGATATATATTGTTTCTTCGTTGGTGCCTGTGGTACACATTTAGTCACATGGTTTGTTGGTGTAACCTGTAGTAAACAAAAGACGCTTCTATCAAACATTGAATTACATATGAATAATTATATATGTAGGTTGAAAAAACACATGTACGTACCACCTCTTCAAAAATAACTTGATCCTTTGGCCATGCAACGAAACTACCTTCGACTTCCTTAACTGTTTTGAACCCATTATTTGCTACGTCCGGTATGCATGCTGCATCAACTAACGATGAATCAATTGACACTCTGTAGCAATCATTTGGGAGTGGTAGGTTATGCAGCATTTGCTTTCCATGAGACTGGTATACGGTACCAAAAGCAACGATATTTGATTTCTTTGTGTGCCAGAATTTGCACTTAAGTGTCTACAAAAAAAAAAAAAATTGCATGTATATATCAGAAATTATTTAAACAAAAGAATAACAAGAAACATGTTGAAATACATACTGTTGGCAGTGCTTGTGTTAGAGACACATCTTGTTGCGATTGGGAATCTGGAGACCCGTTTCGTCGCTTCTTTTGCTTTGGCTTATTGGGTCCGACAGTTTTAGCAAGTTCCTATATGTATATATAAAACACGTTACATTATTTAAACAAAAGAGTAACAAGAAACATGTTGAAATACATACTGTTGGCAGTGGTTGTGTTGGAGACGACACATTTTGTAGCGATTGGGAATCTGGAGACCCGTTTCGTCGTGACTTAAGGTTATGCTTAGGCCTGACAGTTTTAGCAGCAGGTTCCTATACGTATATATAAAACACGGTACATTAGTCGATCATGTATGTAAAATTCAAAAATCAAAGGGCGATCTTTTATTACTATACTTACCATTGTTTCCGTTACCTTTTTAGAAGTTTCAAGGCCATTGGATTTCTCCTCAATTCCCGCATCTTTAGGACTTACAACACCACTTGTCTGAGTGCCATTGGAGTCACCTGCAATATTGTCAATGGCCATTGGAGTCACCTGCAATATAAATTAAGAAATACAGTCACTCATCAGTTTATGTTCAATGCCTAGTATCATTAGCATCAGTGGTGTTAGCATTAGAAAATGAAATTGTTAACAACATAAAAAATGGCTTACAACTGAGGCTATTGGCGATGGTTGAGTTGGCAGAGTTATATTCATCCCTTTATCATTCAACTGTTGCAGAATTTGAGAAAGCATTACATTTGTGTTTTCCACCTCACCGGATAATTTATTGACCTGCACATCTTTTTCGGTCATCTCGGCGGACAATTTTTTGATCAATTTATCTTTTTCTTCACGCTCGCGTCTCTCATTATCCAGTTGAGTTTGAAGTAAGGCAATTTTTTCATTGGCTTCTTGTTTTCTTCGAGGAAGGCCAAAATACTCTTTGTATGTTACTGCACCTCCCACTCCCCTGGCATAACCGCCCTTTTCCTTACCAAATACAAATGTCATGGCATCAGTGCCATCATCAAAACCCGATGTTCCTTCCTTGATCTTGTCATCAGCTTCTTTCTGCACAAAAAATATAGGAAATGTTGGGATTAAAAGTCTTCTTGATGCTGTTACTACTGCTAGTACACAAGCTACTACTGCTAGTACACAGTTAAATGTTGCTGCTATATAAGCATAACAATAGAATTAGCAGTCAAACTTACAAGTTCATCTCCCTTTGATTTAATATCATCATTTGGGTATTCGCCGTCTTTGTTTACCCTTCCTTTCACCCACATTACATCACGGGGGGGTTCTTCATCCGCTTCAATCTCTTTATTTTCGATCTAATAAACATCAAATGCATACCCATGTAAAGTTAAACCAAGATAAACGAAAATATGTGGATGCTTACACATGTACAGTTAAACCAAGATAATCGAAAATATGAGGGTATTAATGCAAATGTGCAAATTGGGCAATGTAAACGGATTCATTTCTCATACTGATCGTCTCTTAATTGGTAAAACAAACATTGTGTAATCTTACCATTTTCTCTTTGACATAAGCATATCCACCTCGTCCCATTTTATGCTGATAAATATTTTGGGAACGCGCCATTTTACCTTTCTCAGATTTCTCCTAAAAACACAAAATCATAAGGCGTTTAGATGCGGTAATGCTGCAAACTGAAAATAACAAAATGACATATACACTTAATTAAAGATGACTAATTAAAACCTTGTATGCTTCGGTGGTCGTGTATTTAACATACTCGACCCAGTCTTCTGATTTCATTATTGTATTATACAAGTCCGGGACTTCATTCAGTTTGGAAGGTGTATTTAGGTTGGGCAAAATGTAGTTGACTTTGAGCTTCCTTCTGTAATTCCTTAGCATTTTACCAAGACTAATCATTATCAATTTTCTGTATTGGACGTCAACAACAAAAAATTTCTGAAAAGATTAACACAATGTTGTTAATTAGTTGCACATAATGTAACTGCATACATAAACTTATGTAGTATTGGGTTACAAAATAGTATATATGTACCAAGATTTCATCCCATAGTTTATCTCTTGCTTCTTTATTCACCTTCTTCCAGTGTAGAATCTTCACACCTATCTGCTCACGAGCCACATCTCCTAAAAAACTCACAAACACTGCTCTGTTTTCCCCTGTTACCCTACCGAGTGCATCGAAGGTTACCTTGAGCTTTGTTGCACCAGGTTTGTCATGCTTCGCGCGAAACTTTACTAGCCTGGTTGAGCCCCTCTTAGCTACTATGTCAGGTGTTTGGTTGGTTAAAGGCTCATCTATATCTTCTTCATCAGAAGACTTTTCGGATTCATATTCTAAGGCGTTATCATCATGTACAATATGATCAAGAGGAAGCAAAGTATGGTTATCAACAATGGGTTCAGTTTCCATGACTCTTGAGCAACAAAGGGTAAAAGAAAATGATTATGGCTTAGCTTGGAGAGTAATGGTGAGAGAAGATTTGATTTTTGTTTTTTATTTGCAGTCTTTTTTTTAGGAGAGAAAAGAGGCTATACACCAAGAATATGAATCGTTTGTGATTCAAAAAATTTCGATCCAAAAATTTGCCTCCAAGTTGTAATTTGAAATTAACAATTGAATTATTTGAAAATTTTCCCTTTGAACCTGTTAATTAAAGCATAAACTTGATTTTTGTTTTTTATTTACTATCTTAATAATCGCAAATAATGTATCATACTGTGCAACCATCACATCAACAGTACAAACGTAATTACTACATATTGTACCCTTACCAATTACATTTACAAAACACAAATTACTAATTACCTTTTTGTTATTTGGTTTCATTGTTTGCGTGCTTGTGTTTGCCATAAGAATGTGTGTGTTGATTAGGGTTTATTGATTTTTGTGTGTGTTTACAAATGACCGGGTAAAGGGATTAATTGCTGGTTGAATATTGAATTTGTGGTTTGGTTTAACTATAGCTGACGTGGCAAGATTTGTTTAAAAAAAAAAAAAAAAAAAAAAAACTAATGGTGATGAGGTGGCGGTGAAATCCGGCTATAGCCGGTAAATAGGGATGGCAACGGTTCGGGTTCGGGGCGGGTTTTAGTATACCCATAACCGAACCCGTTTATAATATACCCGTACCCGCCCCATATCCCACCGGATACCCGATTAATATTATCCATCGGTTTTTTCGGGTTTCCCCGCGGGTATTAGTTATCCGTACGTAGTTGAATATTATATGGACAAAATTGGCGGTATTAAGATTAAGTCACGCTAAAATCCACCGAAAAAACAAAAGAAAATACTCTAACCACTCCCAACAATAACTCAGCTTTAAACTTTAACACAATGCCACGTCAGCTTTAACACACTCACCCTTAATTAACTGAGCTTTAGTTATACACAAGATGTTTAACGAATGAGCCGAGATGATATGGTTGTATACGAGATGTTTAACGAATGAGCCGAGATGATATGGTTGTATATATACGAGATGTTTAACGAATGAGCCGAGATAATATGGTTGTATACGAGATGTTTAACGAATGAGCCGAGATGATATGATTATACACGAGATGTTTAACGAATGAGCCGAGATGATATATATGGTTGTACACGAGATGTTTAACGAATGAGCCGAGATGATATGGTTGTATACGAGATGTTTAACGAATGAGCCGAGATGATATGGTTATACACGAGATGTTTAACGAATTGAATGAGCCGAGATGATATGGTTGTATACGAGATGTTTAGCGAATGAGCCGAGATTATATGTTTGTACATGAGCAACACACCCAACAATAACTCACGCAACCTTTCGACCCTGTTTCATCATTTCTTAAAAGAGTTTAATTTCTAGACCAACCCTGATAGCTGGATGGTCTTGAGGCAACTCACGCAACCTTTCGACCTCTGGATCAGCACGATTATGCATCTGTAGCATAATACGAGTTATCTCACCTAGCAAATTGTTAATCAATTTGAGTTCTTTTTCTTGTTCATTGTGTAATCGGGTGAGGATAGCCTTTTGCACCTCTGCTAGTTAATTTGTTAGCCACAATGTTTGTGTTAAAATTAGTGATACTTGCGAGAGAGTTTTATAAGAAGTTGTGTGAGAAAACGAAGTGTTGTGAAAGTGGCTTTGATAGTGGAAAGCCGTTAAACTAGCCGTTGGAGGCTATTTTAAAAATCAGATTGAAAGTAAAAGTAACCGTACGAGTATTATTCAAATTCAAACGTAAAGTAACAGTACAACATATTAATAACGAGCGGGATATTTAAATTTTAAAATTTCAAATTCAAATTAAACAAAAAGGCGGGATATATTTAAAATTTATCAATTCAATTCAAATTCAATTCAATTTATAAATTGAAAATAAAGTATCAAATACAAATACATTAAACATGAAATAGAAATACATTAAACATGAAATAGAAATACATTAAATGTCAAATAAAAACTACGTTAACATAAACAATGATTGATTAACATAAACAACATACGATTAACATAAACAACGGACGATTAATAAAAACTATCATCTGAATCTGGGTAACCATCTTCAGAGGATTCGGAAGGTGTGAAAAAACCAGACTCCCACCTTTGCCTACGTTCTTCATCCTCCCTGGCTTGCCGCTCCAAACGATCAGCTTCCTCTTCTCTTTCAAGTGCTTCCATTTCCAGGAGGACTTGCATATCTGCTTCCTCTTGCCTAAGTTGTTCCTCAGTTAACCCAAACGGATTTGGGTCTTGGTTATGAACTGGTTCATTTTCAGGTTGATTATTCACCGGAAAATTTTCCGGTTGGAAAACCGGAAAGATATGCTCGGGTGGAGTATGGAATTTTTCATTTTCGCTAGGTGGGCTTGGAAACTGTTGGCCAAAATCCTTTTGGCGAGGTGGGCTTGGAAATTGTTGGCCAAAATCCTTTTGGCGAGGTGGGCTTGGAAATTGTTGCCCGAAATCTTTTCTGGAAGACATCTTGAATTTGAGATGCTTGGATCTTGAGTATTTGAGAAGTTTGGAATGTGTTTCTGTGTGACTTGTGCTTCAGAAGCATTGGTATTTATAGGGTACAAATGCACACGTTTTATTAACGTGACTTTGAATTTTAATTGTTGGTGCTAACCTGCGTTAACGCAGCGTTAATATGTTGTACTTTATCTTACGTTTGAATTTGAATTTTAATTTTAATTTGTTAAGGCTGAGTTATTGTTGGAAGTGGCCTAAATATACCCATACTTCTCAAACACATTCAGACTGCGATAGATATTAAAGCATGTATTTACATTAAACATGTACTAGAAAATATCAATTACCCTAATGAAAAAGTCAATTAGTCATTAAAGTTAGCACACAAATTACATTAAACATCATTAATATAATATAGAAAATATCAATTACCCTAATGAAAAAGTCAATTAGTCAATCCAACACCAAACACACTTCTAGATCAACTACACTAGTCAAATCCAAACCAAACACAAACCAAATCCGATCAATATTATCCATCTGTTTACTTTTGGCGCCTCTCGATGGTCCCTCTTCCCGCCTAAAGTATTGGGAACCGTTCGTATACCTCTCTAGCCTATTTGTACAACTCGACATGGAAAACCGTTCATAATTAATCAACCGTACCATATACAACTCCTTTGATATTTTCATTAGAAAATAAATTTCAAATTTCAATGGCCGACTCCTCTTCAACTCCTTCTTCCAACAAAAACAAACGCCCAAGGGATGATTCTCCTCCACCAATGCCTGAAAATTATAAAAAAATGGGCATATCCCAAAATATTTGGGAGAAATGTAATAAAGGCACGTATGGTGTTGAAAACGCATTGTTAGAAATTCACAACAAGCGTATAAATATGTATGAAGAAAGGAACAAGAAAGATTTAGAGGTCATTGAGGAGCATCAGAAGAAAATTGAGGAGAGGAACAAAAAAATAGAAGAAGAAAGAGAGAAAATAGTTGATGTTTACAGAAGTATTGAAGCTAGTAAATATGTGTCTTAATGTATCTTTTCTTTATATATTTTGCCTATGTATATTTTGCCTATGTAAATGTAAACTTATTTTGACTTGGTTTAATATATGAATGCAGTTATTATGTACAAGTTTATGATATTTGAATACAGCTATTATTATTGTACTGCTAGGTAAACAATTGTACTGCTATCGAAACGTTGTACTGCTGGGTATCCTTTTAGCAGTGGTTGGGAGTGCAGGGTAGTTTGTATCACTTTTTTCTTAAAGTGTATAAACCCCCAATTGCTGCACACAATCACATTCACGCACACATTACTCTCTCTCTTCCACTCCCTAATCGAATTTTAATTGTCAAATTGCAAAACCCCCAAATCAAATCATAATGTCGAACCTAACTTTTACCGAACCTCATAATAATGTTGCCTTTTTAGAAAAATCCAATAAGTCTGTAGATTTTACTGAGATCATTGATTTCCTTAATGCAAGCTATATTAAGTTTGCATTAACAGTAAAACCTACTATATATACTTCCAACATTATCCAGTTTTGGTCGTCTGCTAAGGTCAAAACTATTAATGGGGAAGCACAAATCCATGCCCTTGTAGATGGGCAGATGATTATCATTACAGAGGCGTCTATTCGAAGAGATCTTCTCCTAGATGATGCTAACGGAGTTGAGAATCTTCCAAATACTACAATCTTTGAAAAACTTGCACTGATGGGCTATGAGAGATATACAGATGCTTTAAAGTTCCAAAAAGGTAATTTTTCTCCTCAGTGGAAATTCTTAATTCATACTGTCTTAGTGTGTCTAAGTCCAAAGACCACTGCATGGAATGAATTTAGCAGTAATTTAGCTTCTGCTATAATTTGTTTGGCTGAAAATACTCAAAGATTTAATTTCTCAAAATTAATTTTTGATAATATGGTTAAGAACTTGGATGGTTCTTTGGCTAAATATTTTCTATATCCAAGGTTTTTGCAACTCTTTTTGGACAACCAATTTAAAAAAAAAAAAGTCACAAAAATGTTTATCCCACTCCCTGCCTTACCAAAAAGGTTTTTGCTAATATGAGTAGGGTTGGAAAAGATTTTTCAGGGAGAGTGACACCTTTGTTTCCAACAATGTTGGCACTAGCCCAAACCCAAATGGGTGAAGGTTCAGCAATCCCAGCTGGTACCCATCACACACCCACAGAACAACAACAAAAGACCTATAAACGTAGGACTAACACCAAGAACACTGAGCTACCTCAGGCTAGTGGTTCTATACCAACTGTTGCAGATGAGGATGTCACTGGGGGGGAGAGTGACATGTTGGCAAGGGCTGCCACTACTGTGTCTAGCTTAGCAGCAGCACAGGACAGTGGTAACATCATTAAGACCCGAACCAAGACAACTTCTAATGAAGAAAGTTCCTCTGGAACTGATTCAGGTGAAGGTCCCAGTCACATGGAAACAATGGGGGGTTCGGATGTTCATCCTAGGGGTGAGACTGAACTTAACTTTTCCAGTGATCCACCTCTCGGGCTAGGTAACACAAGCCGAAGTGGTGAGGATAGTATGCAACTTTTGAATGAATTGAAGGATACCTGTGCCAAGCTGTCTGCACAAATTGGTGATCTGCGAGCAATAGCTTCTTCCCAAGATGGAGTCATCAAAGCTCAAGGTGGGGAGATAAAGGCTTTGAAGAGAAGGGTTAGGTATTTAGAAGGAGTCAAAGGATCAAGAATTCCCAAACAAAAGGTTAAATCTTCTGAAGCTTCTAAGGATGCTCCCAAACAGGGAGGGAATGAAGGCAAAGTTTCAGGGGAGGATAACCAAGGGAATCAAGTGGTGATTGATCATCGTCTGGGCAAGGTTACAAATGCTGATAGTGCTACTGAGCCAATTACAGTTGGTACTACAAAAGCTAGTACTGCTACACCAGAGGTTTTTGCAAATGCTGTTAGTGTACTTGCTGAGCTGAAGACAGCAAAACCAGTAACCAAAGGTGTTGTGATACAAGAGCCATCATCCTCTCCAAAAGCTAAACAATCAACTCCACAGGTACAAGGCAAAGGTAAAGGGATTCTTACTGAAGAGCCTGTGGAGAAACCATTATCAAAAGAAGAGCAATTAAAAGTTGATGCTGAACTTGCTATGAAATTCTCAGAAAAGTATGATGCAGAACATCAGACAATTTTGGAACAAAGGAGAATACAAGAAGAAAAAGATGCAGAGTTAATAGCTTCATGGGATGAGCAAAGGGCTCAGGTTGCAGCTGATTCTGAGCTTGCTAAGAAACTACATAATCAAGAGCAAGATAAGTACTCAGTAGATGAAAAAGCCAGGATGCTGAAAGAATTTTTTGATGAAAAAAAGAAGTTGTATGCAGAACAAAGATATGCAGCTAAGAAGAACAAGCCACCCACTCAAAAACAAAGAAGAGATCTCATGTGCAGGTAGTTTTTTTTTTTTTTTTTTTTTTTTTTTTTTTTTTTTTTTGCAAAGGTATTTATATTAATATCAACAATACCCAATATGTACATCATATCATAAACATCTACTCATGTGCAGGTATTTGAAGAATGTGGACAGATGGAAACTAAAGGATTTGAAATTCTTGGATGATAAAAGAATTGAAGAATTATATGCAATTGCCAAGAGAAACAATGATCTCTTCTTGAATGACAGTTCAAAGAGAGCAGGTGAACAGTTGGAAATAGAAAGCAGTAAAAAGAGAAAACAAGAACAAACTGAGCAAGCTGTTGCTGAAGAACAAATGCAAGCTCACACTGAACTTGCAGTTGCCTCTGTAGGAGAAGCCATGGATGCACAACCTTTAACTGTCAAACATCCCATTGTTGATTATAAGTCTGGATCTTTTGGGGAAACAGTTTATTACGATATTAAGAGGCATGATGGTTCTTCTAGAAGGTATGTAAGCTTTCTTCACATGGTTCATGATTTTGATAGACAAGATATGATAGCTCTATGGAAATTACTCAAACAAAGATTTGGTAATAAGACACCAGAACAAGCTAATTATGATAGAGAAGTCTGGAATTATTTAAAGGTAATGTTTGAACCAAATCATGAAGATGAATGTTGGAGAAGACTAACGCACAATACTGTTAAAGAATGGAAAATTTTTCAACGATGTGGAGTACATGCTTTAACTGTGAATGAGTTGGTGATCTACATGCTTGTAGAAAAGGATTACCCTTTAAAGTTTCACAAAGACATTCTACATCAGATGTTGCGTGTGAAGAAAACACTCAAGCTTCAGCTTAATTATGATGGCATGGCATATGAACTGCTCAGGAAGATGGAAGAGTATCTAGGACCCAAGGACAAGAAATAGAATGTATAGTTATTACTGCCACAATGTATAGTTTGACTTAAACATGTATAGTTATTACTGCTAGTATGTATAGTTATTACTGCTAGAATGTATAGTTATTACTGCTAGAATGTATAGTCTGACATTTATCATGTATATGTCCACTTGCAGTCAAGCTTTATTGTATTTGCAGTTTCCATTTATCATGTATATGCACTTGCAGGCACTTAGTAACATGTTACTTCATTATAAAGTTGAAAATTGACTTTAGAAAGTCAAGTAATCTGGTTCCAGCTAGGGGCAAGTAACATACTTACATACTACTGCATTAAACTAGATAGACTATAAAATCCCAGCATTGTAATGGGGCAAATTAAATGAAGAGTCATGACTAACAGTCTGAACTCAAAATATGACTCTATGATTTAGACACCTAAATAAATACTTCATGTGACCATATGTAACATCTTGAATTTAGTCACACAAACACTCAATGTGACTAATATCAAGGTTAATGATAACTGAGTTCACATTTTGCTATACATATTAGTCACATGAATATTTCAGTGTGACTATTTTCAATGTATTGGTCACATATAATACCCTTATAATGTGGCCATAAACATAATTTAGATGCACATTTGTGGTATGGTGTTACTATTGTATAGCCTATAGTCACATGATTGTGCTACAATTAAATGTGACCATACACATTAGGAATTGGCAGGCAAACACACACTTAACTTTAGACACACATATTAACTTACGTGACTATTTGTATCGAATTTTGGTCACACTTAATCATGTATGCCTATGGTTTAGTGTGACCATATATGACATTTGGTCACACATCTCAAGTGTGTGACATATATTTGTCACTTTTAAATGCATATCGTGACTATGCTTCAAACTTACTTTTCAGTTGTCACACATTTCAAATTCATATGTGGCTAAATTTTCAACAAAAACTAGCAGTCACGCTTAAATAATGTGTGACAAACTTGAGCATATGATTTAGCCACATACACAATTACTTCGTGTGACCATATATGGATTTTGGTCACACTTTTCAATTGCGTGACATATATTTGTCACATATGTATATATATAGTGTGACTAATGTTTCAACCTTATTTGTATCCGTCACACGTCCCAAATTATAAGTGACTAAAAAATCAAAAAAAAAATTACCAGATACGTATAGTCACGAAAATATTCAAATGTGTGGCTATAGCCTCGGATGTAATTCCGAAATGGTCACACAAGTCGGATCAAGTGTGGCTGTTTATTTTATTCTGGTACATTTAGTCACATAAAAAGGCGACTGTGTGGCTGTTCGAAAAACAGCATGTGTGACTAAATCCCATTTTTGTACTAGTGGTTAGGGTTGACCCATTCTGGTGAAGGTTTGAGTGGAGCATCAGCTGGTGGTACTGGCACAGTTGCAGCTCTAGGTGGTGCAGCAGTAGTTTCTTGATCAATGCTTAAATCTTCATGAGGTTCAGCCTCATCAAATGCTTCAGTTTCTAGAGGTACAAACTTCTCTTGGCTTGTTTGTTGAATGCCGGAAGAAGGCATTGTTGTAGAAGGGCCAGTTGATTTAGAACTTTTCTTGCTTCTTTTTGCTTGGTCATCTTTGTCGTGATCATCACGACGACGCTTACTGGGCTTGTCCCTCTTACACGAATCCCCTTTCTTCTCAGCTTTCTTTATCGAATTCGACAAGGCCTTACGAAGATCTTCCTCTTCCGGGTCACCGATGATAGCTTCGAGCAATTTTTCCTTGAGTTCAGCAGTAGAAGGCTTGGATGGTAAAGTTTGAATCGTGATTGGTATGGTTTGCATTTGATTAGCCACAATCCTATCCAGCTGTCGCTTGACATATTCCTTAAGAAGATCATGGAGCGTCTCATTAAGGAGTCTGCTAACTTCTTGTGGCAGGTAAGTGTTAAGACATTGCTCTGTTGCTCGCTCGTGATTATAAGATTTAAGCTCATTGATGTCTGTTTGTTGCACTGTCACTTGAGATTGTAAAGTGGTAAATTGCTCTTTCAAGGCGTTGAGCTCACTTTCGTCTGGTTGTTGAAGTGTGGTTACCTTATTTTGAAGTGTAATAAGCTGCTCTTTTAAGTCTTTGAGCTCACTGGTGTCTGGTTTTGGAGTAATGATCTTGGAAGAATGACCCACAGATGATGGTTGTGGAGAAGGTATAGGGTTGTCACCTTGGTTGTCATCTTGGTTGTCATCTTGGTCGTCATCTTACTCATTTCCTTCATTGTCTTTATCATCATCCTCATCATCTTCATCCTCTTTTTCTTCTTCTTCATCATCTTTTTTTGCTTCATCTCTGTTTTCATTTTCATCTGATTCAGATCCTGATGGTGAGGGTGTGTGTACACTTTGATCTGACTCATCCGATTGATCCTCAGATTCACTAAGTGTGATAGACTTTGAATTTGTTGCCTCTGAATCCTCTTCAGATTGAGATAAAGGTTGTTCTTCTTCAACATGAGAAGCTGATCCTTCACCTCTTTTTATTCTTTCAAGTTTCTCCTGATCAGCCAGCCATTTAGCTTTGTTTTCCTTTGCAGCTTTCTCGAGCTGTGCAATCTCTTCTTCTCTGGTCATGGGTGGTTCAATGGGTTCAAAAGATTGGTCTGTCATTTTGATCGATTTTCCCTTGCCCTTGCCCAGTCCTTTATCTTGCTTTGCTAATTCTTCCTTGATTGTTATAAGCTCTTTCCTCCTTTCTTTCCTGAGATCTACTTCCTCTTCTTCATCTTCGTCAGTGGGCTCATCTCTGAGATTCATTTTCCTCTTCTCGGTTTTTGTGACTTTGTTTGTTCTTGAAGAAGCTGCTAGGAGAGTATTGCCTCTTCCTCTACCTCTGCCTCTTGTTGAGCTTGTACCCTTTACTATTATCCCGACCGTTCCTTCCTGTTCTGCCTTATCATACCATCTGTAAGCTTCAGTTGCCATTACTGCTTCTGATAACATCCTGGGTGGAATTCTCAAACCTTGTTTAGTGGTGTTGGTCATGTGAACTTTAACCCTGGTGAGTACATGATCCATCTGTTCTGTATGTGCTTTCTCATTTAATCGTTTGTCAATTCCTAGATGGTTTTTCATGAAGTGTGAAATCAACAGTTTTGTGAATCGAGGGACGGCTATCTTGTATCCCTTCTTCTGGTTGAACTGTTGAGCTTGGTAGATCATATCTCTCCATATGTACTAAGCAAAGTCCATATGGAAGAAGTTGACGACACCCCAAAATAACATTAGATGTTCAAGTCTGGGGTGTTCAAGGCCAGTTTCCTTCCCGGTAATACAGTGGATGATGATGGTGTAGAGGGATAACCACGGTTGAGGAATATGCTTCCTATCCACCTTAGAATGAGATGTCAGCTCATCATCCGGATCATCATAACCGAGGCGTCTTAATTTCCTGACCATGGTTTCAAAATCAGGGTCTTTATAGAATGTGCCTTTAGGGCCTGAAGCTTCTGAAGGAAGATCAAGAACATTACGAAGAGTGTCAACACCAAACTGGATCTCTGTGCTATCAATGGTAGTTGTCATTGTTTTGTTGTCTCTGCTGATGAACAAGGTGTGCCAGAATTGGTTCATGTAGACTTCAGGTACACTTGCTGACTTGGTCATAACAGAACTGACGAAATGCCTTTTGAGTATTTCCACCATTATTTGGCACGAAGGATGACATGGTAGTGTCTCGAAGTCTACTCTTGAGTTGGAGTCACTGATCTTTCGTTCATCTCCTTCTGGGATCATATCCTTTCTAGTAACGGATGCTTGAGACATGATTAACCTGTGAAGCACAAACACAAACAACAACACACAATGGAAATTGCATATCTATGTTAGTGTAAATTACTTATTGCACGATCTTTGTCTAGCTAAAGTGATGCATCACATAGTAAGACTTAATCATGAATAACATGCAATAATCAATCACACAATCATATTGAAGCAACCTCATTTCAACTGAATTTTGCACTTTTCTGAGTTCTGTCTTAAAAATATTCTAAGTCTGGAAAGAGTGACTAACTCGAAGAATAAATGGGGTTACTCGAAGGATATGATACTTTTGATCCTTACTCGAAGTATTTTGAATACTCTCCAAACTCGGAGAATCCCAATTTACTCGAAGAGATTTGTTAAACACTAGTTACTCGGAGAAACTTACAACTAATGCCTTACTCGGAGAGTTACAAACTCGAGGGATTTGAAAAATCCATGACTTACTCGGAGAGTTACAAACTCGAAGGATTTGAAAATCCATGACTTTCTCAGAGAAAAAGTTAACTTAGATAATTTTAATAAAAACCTTAGTCGAAGAATTTATTCTTTACTCGGAGAATAAAGTGTTAATACAAATATCGTACTAAAAACGTTATTTATATTTTACGATCTTTGCTTAATGTTTTGTTCATGACAAACACAAAGTATATTCCTTAAGCAAATTATAAATACTAGTTAAAGACTTTTTCAAAACACATCTTTTATTTAACATGATCACTAACATTATATTACATATACATGTGTATTTCCTTTAATGGAAACTTTAGTTTAAAAGTTACAAAGTGACATCATGGTATACATCACAAATACAATCTTGGTAATATTGTGTGATATCTTGATTAGATACTCAAGTTATATAGTTGACTTTGGAAGATATTGATTTGACAACACAAGGATATGGAAAGATCTCTTGTGCAACATTAGCTGTCATCCCACGGATCCAAATCTATACAAAGACGGATCCCTTCTGAGGGATCCGCCGGATCCGTAGGAGCCTTTCTTTGTTTGCCTATAAATAGCAGGCTTGGCATTTGATCTAATCATCCACTTAGAAAAGAAAACACATACATTCACTTTAGTTACTAACCACATTAGTTGTATATATATCATTGATGTTTCTTTTGTAGCAAAAAAGATCAAGTTAACAAGCTTCAAACAAGCAGACTGTTGTGAAGTTGTAGTATAGGTTCTGTGTAAACACTTTAAGTGTTTCTTATCATTTGTATCAGTTAGATCAGTAAGTGTGGTTAGTGCTTTAGTCCTCAAAGCACAAAGAGAGTAGGGAGTGGTTGTACCCGTGTAAAGAACTCGACATCTAGCTTAGTGTTGGTAAAGTAATTAGGCGACGTCAGGTTGGTTCTACCTTGTGAAAGAACCCGGTGTTTAGCTTAGTACCGGAAAAGGAAGTAAGCGACGTGTAAAGGTTTTCTCCACCTTGAAGGGAGTTTGTTTCTTAGTGAAAGATATCTCTCGAGTAAGCAACTCGAGGAAGTGGAGTAGGGCAAGGATAAGGATCTCTTGCAAACCGAACCACTATAAACACTTGTGTTATGTGGTTTGATCTTTCATCTCTTTATATTTAGTTTATATTGTGTGAT
Source organism: Artemisia tridentata subsp. tridentata (assembly GCA_021014915.2). Lineage (NCBI taxonomy): Eukaryota > Viridiplantae > Streptophyta > Magnoliopsida > Asterales > Asteraceae > Artemisia > Artemisia tridentata. The sequence continues at coordinate 146,678,180 of CP139502.1, read as the reverse complement.
AACTTAATTTGTGATTGCTTCCCTAGAACTAACAAATTAAAACTTGAAACGGTAAAAACTATTCAACCCCCCCTTCTAGTTTTCCACATAAAGAAAAAACACTTTCTCAAAAGATTTTTGTAAAGTTTTATAACTGTACTTCTTACTCGGAGAGTAAGTCGAAGGATGTGATCAAACTCCTAACTCGGAGGCAAGGTCGAAGACTTTCAATCATACATCCTTATTCGAAGACAAAGTCGAAGAAATTCTTGATTTCACACATTTCATTTAGGACTTCAAGTTCATCAGATATAAGTCATAAGCAATGATTAACTAACATCCTAACCATGTTCTAATCAAAGCCAAACACTTAGAAATACACTGATAGTAGCACATTAAACACCACATACGATTTAAGCATACGCAATCATTCGTTTAAGATTTTGAGTGAGATTTAAGTTATGTTAGTTAAAATGCATACTCTAGACACACATATAAGCATATCCCATTCATCAAAACATTCACACAAAGCATCAATAAGCATCAGACAAGTATTTTGACTATCTAAGCCCTAAATTACTCGAACTTGATCAATTGGAGTTATTCGTTTCAATTAATCGATTGCAATACATTCTAAGACATGTTGTTAAGCTTTTTCACTAAGTTAATTAGTTCAAAAACCTACAATTGATTTAGCCACAGAAATGTTGAGCGAATGATTACAAAGCATAATTGACACTGAATAACACTTACAATTGATTTTTGGACGAAGAACACAAATCTTGATGTTTAGAGGTTTTTGGCGGGTTTTGCAAAATATACCGATACTGTGTGTTTTGTTAGGACAATATTTTGACTTATATTGATTTAAGTTTGATCATTTGATATATTACATCCCTTAACTTGCCTTTTAGTTCATACTAAGTCCTAATGCGACAAACTTTTGACACTTTGACAATAACAACCCTTGAGGTTTGTAATGGTTAAAGCCTTTGATCCAATTTGTTGTAAACTTGATTTATTTCCATTTCTCCCCCTTAAACTAAGACATATTTTTGAAATTTTGACAAACTTGTAGTTCAAGAGATCATGGAAATATTGTTTGATGAAGAATTTGATAATGTTTGATGAAGAATTTGATAAAAAATGTGCAAAAGTTAGAAAAAAAAATTCTCCCCCTCAAAATATGTTCGTGATTAAAATTGATTAAAATTTGAAATTACGAGAACATATTTTGATTCGTTTTGACTTTTGCAAACTTAAAGAGGTTTTTTTTTTTTTAATGAAAATTTGGAAAATCTTTTTGTGTTTTTGAGAAATTATTTACAAAGATAGTTTTGATATTTGACTCACTTAACTTTGTTTAAGAAAATTGTTTAGATCGTCTGGAGTCAAACATCGCATACCAATCTGGTGAACTAATTCCACAAATCTTGCACGAGGCAAGACTTTGGTGAATAAATTCGCCAATTGGTATTCTGTACCCCCAAAGTAAAGTTCAATTGTACCCTGTTCCACGTGCACTTTGATGAAGTGGTAACGAAGAGCAATATGCTTGGATTTTGAGTGCTGAACGATGTTGCACGAGATAGCAATGGCGCTCTTGGAGTCACAATACATCGGAATCTTGTTGAAGACGTATCCATAGTCCATCAGTTGTGACCTCATCCATATGATTTGAGCACATCATGCTGACATGGCAACGTATTCTGATTCAATGGATGACAGTGATGTACAATCTTGTTTCTTCGACTGCCAAGATACAAGCTTGTCACCTAAGAATTGCACTCCACCAGATGTACTTTTCCTTGTGTCTAAGCGTCCTGCATAATCAGCGTCTGAAAAGGCAATTAGTTCAAAACCAGAATCCTTCGGATACCAGATACCCAAGTCAATGGTTCCCTTTATGTATCGAAGGATTCTCTTAACCTCATAGAGGTGTCGTTCAGTTGGTTTAGACTGATAGCGGGAGCAAAGATAGGTTGCAAATACTATATCTAGTCTACTGGCTGTGAGATACATGAGAGACCCAATCCTACTACGGTATTTGGTAGGATCAATGGGTGTCCCATGTAAATCAGCATCCAGCTTAGGAGATGATGCAAACATTGGTGTATTATAGGTGTCACAACTTGTCATACCATGCTTTTTCAAAATCTCTTGAGCATATTTGGACTGGTTTAAGAAAATACCATGGGGTGATTGATGAACTTGCAGTCCTAGGAAGAACTTAAGTTCACCCATCATAGACATCTCAAAGTTTTGTTTCATTAATTTAGCAAAAGCATTTGAGTATTTCTTATGGGTTGAACCAAAAATGATATCATCTACATAAATTTGAACAATTAAGATGTCCTCCCTATGTTTTTGTATAAACAATGTTGGGTCAACAGAGCCTTTTGTGAAATGATTAGCAATTAGGAATGAAGATAGTTTATCGTACCATGCCCTCGGGGCTTGTTTAAGGCCATAGAGGGCTTTCTTGAGCCTGTACACGTGATTCGGATGTTCTGGGTCGACGAAGCCTTCTGGTTGTGTGAAGTATACTTCTTCACGGAGTTTTCCATTTAGAAGTGCCGTCTTCACGTCCATTTGATATACGGTTATATTCTTGTGAGCTGCATACGCCAGAAACATTCGAAAGGCCTCAAGTCTTGCCACTGGTGCAAAAGATTCTTCAAAGTCGATACCTTCCTCTTGACTGAATCCTTTAGCAACCAACCGAGATTTGTTACGAATAACCATGCCATCAGCATCCAACTTATTCTTCCAAATCCATTTCAGTCCGACAACATATACTCCATCTGGTCTTTCTACCAATTCCCAAACTTCTAGACGCTTGAACTGATCAAGTTCCTCTTTCATTGACTCAATCCAGTTGTCGTAAGTAAGGGCTTCTTTAATGTTTTTCGGTTCTGCTTGACAAACGGTGAATGCGTAAATGCAAGTTTCACCGTCTGTGTGGAGTCTTTTTCGTGTCATGACCGGGTTGTCTAGGTTGCCAATCACGTTCACTAGAGGGTGATCCTTAGTCCATTTGTGGGTTGACGGGTAGTGTTGAAAATTTTGGTGCATATTTGACGGATCCAAATTGCTCGTTGAAGACTCGGAAATATCTGGAATGGTGGGAGCCGGAGCAAATGGATTGAAGAAAGCGTTTCTGTCATAATTTGCGGGTGTGGGTACTTTAGAAGATAGGAGAGGATCATCAGCTGCAGCCGTAGTATTAGAAGCTGTTTGTTCGACTGATGATGATGTTTCTGTTGGAGGTGCATCTTCAGCAACTGCTGTTGTTGTAGTTACTGTTGTATCAGGTGCTTGAATATTGACGGGTTGTGCAGCGGAACTGGTGGATACTTCAGAAGCACGATTAACAAGAGAATAATCAAATAGCGGAGCAAACAAATCTTTCAAGTCCTTGCGATTGACAGAGAGAGGTGCAGCTGATTGATTAGGGAAGTTCAGACGGTTAGAATCGGGTCCTAAGCTGTTTTGATAAGAAGCCATATCCGTGAGTTCATCAAAATGAGCCTGTATGGTCTCTTGAATTTCTCGGGTTTAACGGTTCCAAATACGAAATCCTTTCGAATTTTCACAGTAGCAACAAAAATCCCAATATCAGCTTTGGCTTTCAACTTTCCAAGATCGTAACGATCATTATTTGGGTAACAGAGGGCCCCAAATACATAAAAGTAATTTATGTTCGGTTTTCTTCTGTGAACAAGTTCATATGGGGTTTTGTTGTGCCGTTTGGTGATCATACAGCGGTTTTAGGTGTAGCAGGCGGTGGAAACAGCTTCAGCCCAGAGGTAATCCGGTAATTGAGTATTTATCAACATCGATCTTGCAGCTTCCACAAACGTTCGGTTTCGTCTTTCGACCACTCTGTTCTGTTCTGGGCTGCGTGCAATTGATGTTTGGTGTTCAATCCCTACTTTCACAAAGAACTCCCGAAGAATGTGATTCTTAAATTCGGTTCTGTTGTCTGTTTTTACTTTTCTGACGGTGTTGCGGAGCTGAACCTGAATTTTGGTGAGAAAGGTAATGATCATCGAAGGAGCTTGATCTTTGGTGTGAAGAAAGTAGACCCAAGTCCATCTCGAAAAATCATCTACGATTACCAATATATATCGCTTCCCATTGATTGTCTGAACACGCATTGGGCCACAAAGATCCATATGGAGAAGTTGGAGTACATGATCCGTACTATGCTTGGTTTTAGGAGGAAAGTGAGCACGAGTACTCTTCCCTTGTTCACAAGCTGGACAGAGATGATCTTTGGCATACCAGAATCTTGGAAGACCGTCTACTAACTTATGACGAGCAAGTTCCGTCATAGTTTTGAAGTTCAAATGAGACAAACGTTTATGCCATAACCATGCCTTTGTGGAGTGTGCCTTGGAGAGTAAGAAAATCGGAGAAGAAGCGGTCATGTCTGAGAAGGAAATGGTGTAAAGACTCGTTCCGTGTTTTCCTATCATAAGATCGTTTCTTTGTAGGTCTCGAACAAAGCAGGTTTTCTCCCTAAATACAACTTCCAAGTCACCATCACAAAACTGCCCTACGAAGAAAATGTTATGTCCAAGGCCTTCAACGTAGTATACACGGCTTATTTCGATGTTCCCGTTGACATAATCCCCATAGCCCATGATAGCGGCAAAGTGATCATTCCCAAATCTGACAGTTCCTATGAACTTTGCGACAAAGTTTACTAGAAGTTTTAGATTGCCTGTCATGTGTCGGGAACATCCGCTATCAATAATCCAAATGACGATTTGAATCACCTGCATCACAAGAAGATGACACATATGGAGAGTTGGTAACGGCGGATCCCGTTGGGTTAGTCGTACAGTTGTTATGCATCCTTGGTAACCAAGTAAAAGTAGTTTTATGTTATAACCAACGCTGCCATGTCCAACTAGATTTTGCTTTCTTCCTAGTAAATGCACTAGGTGTTTGGATTGTTCTAGGTGCAACTATGGTCTTGTCAACAGTAGGCTTAGAAACTACTTTTGGCAGTTTTCCTAAAATTGACTTAGCAGTGGTAGTGGGCCTAGAGGAAATGGCATTAGTACGTTTCTGTCTACGAGGCAAAAGGGTTTTTGCAACACATTTTTGATGATTACCAGACAAAACACTAGTACGACAGAACACACAATAAGCATCAACAATAACATCATTCAGAACATTCATAGTTTTAGCATTCATTACATCACATTTAGAATTACACTTTGTAAAGTTTGATTCTACTTTAGACATAACATGCTGTTTATTCGAATTCCTAGTGTGAACTTCTCCTTCTTCATCTTTAGGTGAGCCGCTCTTAGGTTTCCAGACACTAATCTTCTTTTTGTTCTTTTGGTCTTGGATATGCTAACGGTAAGAGGAGTGCCTAGTCCTGTAGAAGTCGAAGCATGAACATTAGTGGTCTATGAAGATGCTTTCTTAGGTATTGCCTCTACGTGATACATGCCTGGTGCAATCACATTCTTTTGTACAAATTTCCCTTTTTTCAGAACTCTGATTTTCTCTTTCAACTCGATGATGATGTGTTTTTGTTGTTGAAGTTTTGAATCCAATTCTCGGATTAATCGAACAGTTTCATTTCTGTTTTTGCAAACTTCATCAATGTCCTTTTCTTGTTCAACAATTTGACATTTTAAAACAGCATTTTCTTTTTCAAGACTTTGAACATTGGACGCATGACTATTTTGAAAGGACAATGATTCTTTTTGATTTTGTAATCTTAACTCAAAGTCAAGACTCTGAGTCTGTCACCATTGCAAATTTTTGTTGAGTTGGAAAATTTCGTTTGAAAATTTGTTTTCCACATCATCATTGACTCTTCGGAGTCTCTCGTTTTCTTGTTTCAAATTTTCAATCTCATGTCTCAACATTTTAATTTCAACAGTTTGATCATCAACAATCATTTCATTACACGACAGATAAATGGAATTCATGATTACAAAAATTATGTCCGAACATAGAACATTCTCCAAGAGTCGATCTGCTTCTTTTTTCAAAAGCTTTGTTTTGACATTTTTGTTTTAAGATCTTTGTTTCTGTTGCTTCAAAAATGTTCATCATGGATGCAACCTCTGATTGAAGTTCCTGTTCCCAATGTGTAGCACAAATTCGCAGGTGTTGAACATGTGGCAAAAATTGCTTTTGAAAAACTTATCTCTTTTCTTTCTCATAGGGAGATAGAAAAGTAGATACTTTTATCTCTGAATTTCGTTCAATTGCATCTTTCAAAAGTTTTATGTCGTCCATGAATGTATTAAAATATCGAAGGACACGACATTGTTTTGGCATTGGAGCAATAACACCAGGATTTGGTAAAAGGCCATTAACTTGTACTACTTTGGTCACAGGGACAACTTCAGAAGTTTCATGCATATCAATTAAAGACCAAGTTTGTTCTGATTTATCTTTTTGAGGTACGAAAGTGTCATTAATATGAGGTACTTTTGAGTAGTCATATGGTTTATTAAAGTGGAAATTACTCATTTTGGATCGACTCTCGTCCTCTTGTTCCATTTCCTCTTCATTATTATACACAACAACACGCATGAAAGAATCATCAAACAAAAGTTCTGCACTGTACAACTTTGGATTTTCCTTGAGTGCTTTATGTAAAAAACTTGGTTTATCACTCCCAATAGCAAAGCCATATCCTTGGGGATGTGGTTTTACAGTTAATTTTTGAATGGTTTTTATTGATTCACCAGTTTTATACACAACGTTTTGAAATTCTTTAAGTTTGCCTTCCAACACAACAATTTCCTCAAGGTAGGAATCAACACGTTTCCTTGAAATTTGTCGGTGTTCAGAAAAATTATCTTGACAAGTTGACAACTCTGTTTTTGTTTTGGAAAGTTCAGAGTGTAGAATGTCAACTTGTTTTTGAAAATCTAATTTTTCTTGTTCCTTTTGTGAAATTAATGCATTTTTGGAAACGGTCAATTCACGTACTTGATGTTCTAAATTTTGTACTTTCACATATGATTGTTGGAATGCAGCCTTAAAGCTTTTCTCTCGTTTTTCTTTAGTTTCATAATTTGAAAGTTGAAGTTTGTAGCACTCAAGATCCTTGGTTAACAATGCAACTTTTGCTTTTAAGTTTCTATTAATCTCAGTGCACTTATCAATTTAGGATTTTTGTGCATCTAATTGTGTTTGGGTGGTCAAAAGCAAGGTCATGAGCTCTGGATCTGGACCATGTAAAAAATCATCTTGTTCAATTTGATCATTGTTATCATCATCAAGATGATCATCAAATGAAACAACGGGGTTAATTTGATCTTCATCAAGTGTAACTACGGTGTTTATTTGGTCATCAACTTGAGACGATAAAAATGAATCATTTTGTCCAACATTTTCTTCAGCAGATGCAGGTGCAGAGGGTGATACAATTTCATGAATGAGACATTCAGATTCAGGTACCTGAGACAAGCTGTCGATATCATAAACTGGGCTTGTTTCACCCATATGAATTTCTTGCATGTTAGCCATCAACATTACAGCTGCATTTGCCTCCAGATCTTCCATGTCATCGTCCGAGTATGCATTGGCCATAAAGTTGTGCTCCTTCTCAGTCAGAGTGCCACCAGCTTTATCTTTGAGAGCCAGAAGAAGAGCTTCTTTGTGATACACACTGCCTCTGGTTCTCGGCTTGGGGCAAGCATTGGCTATGTGACCTTTCCCTCCAGAATTATAGCATTTGACCATGGTGTTTCCAATCCCAGAATTTCCAGTCTCAACAATTTCTGCCCTCCTCTGTGTGTTACCAACGTTGTTCCTACTATTCCCAGCTGAGTTAAACCTTTGTCCACCTGAATTTCCCATATAGCTACCCGAATCATATCTCCCAGAAGCTCTGTTTTGGATTTCAACTCTACCATCATGAACAATTGCCTGATTCCGTGTGTTGGAGGAAGACCTAAGACGGTTGTTGGATTTGTTTGAAAATTTGCTAAAAGATCTAGCAATCAATGCAAATCCTTCATTCAACGAGTTAAAAGCATCGTCTTCGTCACTGTTAACATTGGAGTACATCATAGAATCGGTGTTGTCATATGAAACCAGTTGATTATCAGAATATTGTGGTGATGCTTCATATGGGACGAGTTGGTTTGTTGAAGGTTGTGAGGGATAACCCAAATGATGTGGTGGCTGAACAAAATCCTGATTTGTTGGTGGTGTAAAGTGAGATTGAGCAATTAAAGCAAGTGAGTTGGGAGTAGGTGATGATGAAAATCCTCCACGAGCTGCTCTGTCTTTATCAACTTCTGATTGGTGATGTTTCAAGTAATCATACAACAACCCGTAGGAGGCATTGTGTAGATTCTTAGCTTGTCGGACAAAAGTAACATACTTCTGCCAATCAGGTCCAAGACAACTCAGGAACTTAGTATTCATAGCAATCCTTGGTAGTACGATGTTGTGACGGTCCAAATCATGGATGATATTGGTAAACCTGTGGTAGTAAGACTCTAAAGATTCCCCAGCCTCAGGCATGAACATGGTGTATTCTAGATAAAGCTTAGATTCCATATCCTCTTGATTTAACTATGTTCCTTCCATGAGAAGATGTACATGTTCCCACATGTCTTTTGCAGTCTTTTGAGCATCGATACTTCGAAATATAGGATTGGGAATTCCTGGAAGTATGTAAGACATGGCTAGTTCATTTGCTTCTTGCTGAAGTACTTGTTCTGTTGTGAGCTGAGCAACAGGAATAGGAGTTGTAGTTGCTTCTCTTGGAGGAATATGATTTGGATCTGCAGGAATCGTTGTGGTTGGTACTGGATAAGGTCCTTCAATGATTACCTTCTTTAAGTACTTTCCATGGGGTTTCTTTAGTTCAATAAACCAAAGAAATCTACTTGACCACTGTACGTAATTACCCGGAGTAAGCATTGGAGGTGTATCTAAGGATCTTGCTTCGTGTCTGGATTGTTGACTGCTGATCGCTTCGCACATTTGGTCAAACCAGTGAGGCTGTTTAGGAGGAAGTTGGTAAGACTGCATCGGTGGTTGTGAATATGGTTGTTGTTGAGGGAATTGTTGTTGTGGAACAAATTGATGTTGTTGCATTAAGATGTGTTGTTGCTGATACTGTGGTTGAGGATATTGTTGCTGATAAGGTTGTTGTTGACGATACTGTTGTTGTTGATTATAGAAGTAGTTGTAGTTTGGTGGTTGAGACATCTTTACTAAGTAACTTGTGGATGTAGGAACTTTAAAGGATAACGAAAGTTGTTCATGAAGATTAGGTTTGTAAGTAGAAGAACTTGAAGAAAATCCAAGAAAATCCTTAGTCGAAAAAATAAATTCCTTACTTGGAGTAACCTTTCTCGAAGCCTAAGTCGAAGAATGAATGCCTGTGCTCGAAGAATTCTAAGTCGAAGTCTAACTCAAAGAAGTAATCTGTTACTAGAAGAAATATCCCTAAGTCGAAGAAATAACCCTTGCTCGGAGAAACCTTACTCTAAGCCAAACTCGAAGAAGTCTAAGTCGAAGAATATTCCCCTAACTCGAAGAATGTATCCTCGAAGGAATAATCTTCTAACTCTAAGATGGTTAACTCGAAGGATTATTCGTCTTACTCAAAGAGTGCTTGTCCGGAGGATTTATTCTTCTAACTCGAAGATTCGTTACTTGGAGAATTATGCTTCTAACTCGAAGACTTCTTGCTCAGAGAGTTATTCCTCTAACTCGAAGATTCAAACTGACAGAGAAACTTGAACTCGAAACTCGAAGTTTAGTTACTCGAAGGATGAAACTAATTAGTAATCTTAACTCCTAACTCGGAGAATCAAAGATTACTAGACAACTTACTCGAAGTCTTCTAACTCGAAGACCCTGAATCTCGAAGAACTCTTCTTACTCGAAGAGTTACTCGAAGGTTGGCTCCTAACTAGGAGAAATGACGATGAACAGTACTGATATCTTGATTTTCTTCCTAAATCTAATCTAAAACAACCTAAATTACCCCTTGGCGATTGATACCACTTGTTGTTACTTAGATTTATCACACAAGCTACCTTAATTCTAGAGAGAGAAAGAGAGTGGAAGGTTTCTTAACAATAATGAAATTATAATTACATTAACCAACCAACCCTCTCCCTACAAGGGAGGGGGTATTTATAGTTTCTTACAAGTATTAGGGTGTTGCCCTAATTAATCAACACAATTAAATAAATAAAAGGACACGGCCCATGGGCCTTCTACACAGGCCGAGCCTTAAAACTAACATAAAGGCCTAAGCAACCTATTACATAAAATGATCAATACTTGAAAAATAATAACATGTTCCCAACAAATAGCCAAACAAGGATCTAGGATTGTGTTTCTTGATTTTAGGTACTGTTCATTTGCGTTTTCTTCGAGAAAGACTCACATCCTTCGAGTTAGAAGGGAGTATTACCGAGCAAGCTTCCGAGTTAGGAGTCCAAATTTCTGAGCAAGGAATAGTTTCTCCGAGTTTGTTTATTAAAATTCCGAGCAAGGACTTTAAACTTCGAGTTAGAAGTTAAATTTTCCGAGTAAGGTTTGTTTAAAAAACTTTCGAGTTAGATTTCTTAAAATATCCAAGTAAGTTTTATTAAAACTTCGAGTTACTCACAAAAAATTCCGAGTTAGGAATTTTCCGAGTAAGAGCTAAAATTCCGAGTAAGGTTTCTATAAACTTCGAGTTAGATAATTCCGAGTAAGGAAGCAATTGTCGAGTAAGAAGATTTCCGAGTTACGAAGTACTTTTTTCGAGTAAGGAACCAAGTAAGGATATTTTAAGAATCTTCCGAGTTAGTTTCTAATATACTTCGAGCAAGCACACTATTCTAAGTAAGGATTCTTAATTCCTTCGAGTTAGTTTTTAATTTCCGAGTTAGGAAATAATTTCAAGAAAGGAACCGAGTAAGAAAAATTCTAAGTAAGGAACCGAGTAAGGAAGATAAATTGTGACTTAGAATCCTTAAACTTAGAAATCCTTCCACTTAGAATCCTTCAACTTAGAAATTCTTCAAGATAGCAAACTCCGAGAAAGGACAAAACTTCAAACGAACATCTTTTGGACCTTAACCAACATCAAACACAACTCCTATATCGTTGAAACGATCCAACATCAACCTTATCATACAACTTCATCAATGGCAACTCAACAAGACATTCATGCAGCCGGTGCAGAAAACCGTCCTCCTATGCTTGTAAAAGGTGGATATCTTCCATGAACAAGTCGTATGCTTCGCTACATCAAAACTAAACCTGATGGTAAACTCCTGCTCAAATCCATCCAACATGGACCATTCAAGCCTCGTCAAGTTCAAGACCCTGGAGAACCAATTGGAACACCTCCCGTACCACAGTTCTTTCGTGATCAATCAGAAGCAGAATACACAGAAGAAGATTGGAAACAAATAGCAGCTGATGATATGGAAATGCACTTAATCCAACTAGGATTACCACGGGTGATCTTTGCTGCTGTCGATAATTGTGAAACTGCTTATGATATGTGGGAACGAGTTAGAAGGCTTTGTCATGGCACAGAAATTGGGCAACAAGATGTTGAAAACAAGCTTCTAACTGAATGGGAGAAGTTCACATCCACTCCAGCCGAACCCATTGAATCTTACTACACCAGGTTTTACACCCTAATGAACGAGCTAATCAGAAACAAGATGACACCGAGACAAATTGTACAAAACATCAAGTTCATCAATGATCTACCAGAAGAATAGGGACGATTTGTTACTATTGTCAACCAGACCAAGGATCTTCACCAAGTGAACTATGATCAGCTCTATGACTTTCTAAAGCAAAACCAGGCAGAGGCAAATGAAGTCAGGAAAGAGAAATTAGCAAAGCAACATGATCCTCTTGCACTAATTGCTCAAACACCAACACCTGTACCAGTGAATACACAACCATCATCATCATCTTCCACTCAGAACTACATGCAACAACAATACGTTCCACAAACTGCTGTCATACCACAACAACAATTCTACCCACAACAACAAGTTATTCCACAACAACAATATCCACAATTCCAAGAACCAGACTTCACTGACAATGATGAGTCCTATGCTGCTTTGAACCAAGCATTTGCTTTTCTATTAAAGGCATTCCAAGGACGCTATTCAACACCAACTAACAACAACCAAAGGATTTCATCGAACAATCGCAACAGGCAGATTGCACAGCCGAGTTTCAACATGGGTCAACAAGGACAAATGGTTGGAGTTATGGGGAATCAGCAAGGATATGCTCCTAGATTTCAGATGGGTAATGCAGGGCAGTATGCAGGGAATCAGATAGGTCAGTATCTAGGGAATCAGATGGGTCAAGTTGTTAGAAATCAGAGGGGTCAGAATTTTGGGAATCAGAATGTTGGTAATCAAATTGGGAATGTTGCTCCTCTAGTTGCTGGGAATTATGGAAATGTGAATCAGGGTAATTTGGTAAAGTGTTTCAACTATCAGGGAGTCGGTCACATGGCAAGGAATTGTCCTACCAAGCCGAAAAAGAAAGATCTCAACTATCTGTAGAAAGCAGTGCTGTTGGCACAAAAGGAAAAGGCAGGGTTTCAGTTGAGTGCAGAAGAGAATGATTTTATGGCTCTCATGGATGATATGGAAGACCTTGAGGACATTGATGCAAATTGCATTTTTATGGAAAATCTTCAGGAGGCTAAGTATGACACGGATTCTGATGCACCTTCTGTTTATGACACCAATGTAGTCTCAGAGGTACGATCACTCACTACATGCCACAATAATGAAATATTTTATATGTCTCCACATGAGGAACAACATCCTGCTACTCCAGCTCCCACTTATGATATATACCTAGACATGCCAAGTTTTAGTAATATTAATTTGGCAACTCCAGATATGAATCCTAATGGAGGCTTAGAGTCACAGCATGCTGAGAATGATGAGGAACGTGCTTTGTTTGAATCATTATTGAACAACTGTAGTATTGAAATTGAAAAGATCAAAAAGGTCAATCGCGATGTTAAGGCCGTGAATGAGAAATTAACCGCTGAGCTTGAGAGTATAAGGAAAATGAAAAAGCTTTTGAATTTCATAAAACACGACAATCAGAATTAGAAAACGGTTACAAAAACTCCGTTTTAAGAGAAAAAAAACTGCAAATCAAGTTTGACACTCTTGATGACTTGAACATGAAAATAAAATCCTTAAACGCGGAAGTTTCAGATTTAAAAAACCAGCTTTCTAAACAAAAATCAACTTGTTCTGATCTTGAAAAAGAAAAAAATAGTTGAAAGCAGATTTTTCAAAACGCGAAAATGATCTTCTTGATGAAATCATTGAGAAACAAGAAACAATTAAAAAGTTGGAAGATTTGCTTGTAAAAACGGGTCATTCTGCTCTAACAATTCACATGCTAATTAAAGATCCAAACTCGCTTTTGCACACAATGAAGAAAATGGCTATCAGTTGTGAAAACCCTTGTACTCTCAAGAAAGCTCAGAAAGAACATAATGTGTTGTATAATGGTAATGTGATATTTGCTAAACATGATCCTCCCGCTGTTCGGGATTCTGATGAAACGATTGAGCTTGCAAAAGAGAGTAGAATCAAAATGAAACAAAAGAACCCAGAAATTAAGCCAATTGATTATAACAAACTTGACATACTTTCGGGAGTAAATTTTGTTCAGCAACAACAAACACCAAAGGTTTCCAAAAAACCAGTTGTTTTGACAAAACAAAAATTTGTTTCCAAATATCTTTCAAACGTGGAACAAATGTCCTCTAGCAACCCTTTTAACACAAGTGAAGCTAGAAGATGTTTGGATGATCTTAAAAAGAGAGTGGAAATACTTAAAAGCATTGTTGAATATAAAACAAATATTAGTATCAACAACTGGCATTCAAGTTTTCATATTGAAATGAAAAAGGTGTTTGAAACAGAAATTACTACCCCATTAAATGCAATTTATGCCAGAGTAATTCATGTTGAAAATGCAATTTTAAAAGAAACAGCCGACTTTATCAAGGACTACAAATCCCTGGTTAAGGAAGCTAATGAAAACATTGAACACATCAAAGTTTTGGATATCCACAATGATTCTCTCTTCGAAGCAGCTTTATCCACTGATATTATGTCTATTATTTACCAAACATATTCTGTTGAAGACGATGAAAGACTTCGAGCTGAGACTTCTGCAATTGTTTTAAAATATGAAAATGCTCTTGCTAAAATTGAAAAGGAAAACGTATCGTATTTTAAACAACTTGATCGCAAAATCGAGGAATGCAAGTATGACAAATTGACGTATGATCGTGCCTACAGGAACATGAAAGAGCAAAATGATCTTTTGAGGTCTCAGCTAGAAAGTCAAAAAGGGAAGGGTGAGGAAACTAAGTTTGCAAAACCATCAACTTCGGACAAACCGGTTGTTAAACCAAAAATGTGAATTTCTCAATGTGTTCCAAAAGTTGATGTCATAAAAGATTTGACAAAACCAGTCACTCCAACACCCTTGCCCAAGCATAATGAAAAAGAAAAAGGAAAAGCGGTTGTCGAAACATCAAATGTGATAGCACCTGGTCTTTATAGGATTAGTCCCACTATTGCGTCTTCCTCAACATCTCAAAAATATAGGGCGATAGACAAGAGTGTAAAAGATAATCCTAAAGAGTCTAGGAATGCTAAAACAACTTCTCAGGACAACAATATAAATTCTAATGTGTGTGCCTTACCTTCGAAAGGTTAGAAAGCACCTCTAAGAGCAGAAGACTACAACCTAGGAGCAATACAAGGAACAATAGAGTCTCACCTGTCTCTGAGAGTAGATGCAAGAATAAAAATGAAGAAGTAGAAGAACACCCTAGGAATTTATCGCTTTCAAATAAGAAACATATGTCATCTGGATGTAATGTTAAAAGTAATGTTTCTAGTGCATGTAATGACTCTGTTTGTTTAATGTGCAAGAAATCTTTATCTTATGATGATTGTGATGATTATGTTTCTAAGAATATGAATGTGAATGTAAATGCTATGCTTGAACAGAAGGAAGTTCCAAAAGGAACTAGTGCAAGATCTAGATACATAAAAAGATTAATTGTAGCATCTAGGTCAACCTCTAGTAGCCTATTGCCTAGGAACTATCTTAAGTTGTGTGCATGGAAACCAACGGGTAGAAAGTTTACACTCGAAAATGGAAATTTGACAACTGTCCAAAGTGAACCAGTAGAAACTTTCTATGAGTGTGATTCATTTGTTACCCCTAACCCCATGGAACCAAATGTCAAACGGTTTCCAAATACAAACTCCTTTGTTCTTCGCAGGTTAACGAAATATGTCTTTGGATCGTCGACTTGGGTTGCTCCAAGCATATGACCGGGAATCTAAAGCTGCTGATAGACTTCGTATGGAAATTCATGGGCACTGTACGCTTTGGAAATGATCATGTAGCAGCTATTCTAGGTTATGGAGATCTTCAGTTTGGGAATTATTTAATCACTCGAGTTTACTATGTCGAAGGGTTGGGACATAATCTGTTTTCAGTCGAACAGTTTTGTGATGCAGATTTAGAGGTTGTATTTAGGAGAAACACTTGCTTCGTTAGAAATTTGGTTGGAGATGATCTCTAAACTGGGAATCGTGGCACCAATCTATATGCTATCGACATAAACCAAATGGCCTCTTCATCACCAATTTGTCTCATGACAAGAGCATGCGAAACTAAGTCCTAGTTGTGGCATAGAAGATTATCCCTTCTCAACTTTGACACCATCAACAAGCTAGCCAAAGACAACATCGTCAACGGACTTCCTAACTTCAAATACACCAAGGATCATCTATGTCCATCATGCGAACAAGGCAAAAGCAAAAGAGCAACATATAAACCTAAAACCGAACCCAGTTCGGTAGATAAGTTACATCTGTTGCACATGGACTTATGTGGCCCAATGAGAGTTGAAAGTGTTAATGGGAAGAAGTATATTCTTGTTATCGTCGATGACTATTCAAGATATACATGGGTAAAGTTTCTGAGGTCAAAAGACGAAGCACCAGGCATCATCATCACCTTTCTGAAGCGAATTCAAGTCCTACTTCAAGCTCCGGTAAGGATTGTAAGAAAAGACAATGGCACAGAATTTACTAATCAGGAGTTAAGAACTTACTTTGAAGATAATGGAATCACTCACCAGACATCTGTTGTTAGAACTCCACAGCAGAACAGGGTAGTTGAAAGAAGAAATAGAACTCTTGTGGAAGCTGCTCGCACAATGCTGATTTATTCTAGTGCACCACTATTCTTATGGGCTGATGCTGTTGCCACTGCTTGTTTCACTCAGAACCGTTCCCAAATCCATCCAAGATTCAATAAAACCCCATATGAGTTAGTGAACAACAGAAAACCTGATATCTCTTACCTTCATGTGTTTGGCGCTTTGTGCTATCCAACGAACGACAGAGAAGATCTGGGGAAGCTGAAAGCTAAGGGTGATATTGGAATCTTCATTGGTTACTCAGAAAACTCGAGGGCATTCAGGGTGTATAACAGAAGAATGAAAAGGATAATGGAGACGATGAATGTGAAGTTTGACGAGATTTCACAAATGGCTTTTGAGAGACTCGCTCTAGAACCCGCGCTTAACCCGATGGCTTCTAATCATAACAAATTAGGACCCGCACCAAACGTTCAGACTTCTGGACATATTAGTTCAGGACTCATACCTCAAGGAGCTCAGTCAACTAACACTGAAAAACCTTCAAATCAAGAACTGGAAAATTTCTTCAAGTTTATGTTTGATGAATACTATGGTGGAACTTCGACCAATGCATCTCAACAACGTTCCGCTGCACCCGCTCAAAATCATCAACCACCACCACCACCGCAAGATGCATCAACAACAATCGAAGCTGACGCACCAACTCCCTCCACGTCATCAACATCTACTCCAGTAACTCCAGTAATTGAAATTGCTCTACCAAGAGTTGATGAGCAAAATCAAACTACACCAGTTCAAGAAGAACAACCACAAAACGATGCTGTGTTAGAAGAAGAAGTATTCGAAAACCCATTTGTAATGGATTCCGCTGAATCATCTTCACGGTTACATGAACCATCTAACAAGACTTGAGGGAGTCGAGATTTTCTTTGCCTATGCAGCTCACAAGAATATCACAGTCTATCAGATGGATATCAAGACAGCATTCTTGAATGGAACTCTGAAAGAAGAAGTGTATGTGAGTCAGCGAGACGGATTCATTGACAAAGATCATACAGACTACGTCTACAAGTTAAATAAAGCCATCTATGGTTTAAAACAAGCTCCAAGGGCGTGATGTTGACTATGCAGGTTGCCAAGTTACAGCAAAAAGTACATACGATGGAGCATAATTTTTGGGTGAAAAGCTAGTAGGCTGGTCATCAAGGAAACAAGACTGTACTGCATTATCAACCGCAGAAGCCGAGTATGTGTCTCTATCTGCGTGTTGTGCCCAAGTTCTATGGATGAGGACACAACTCACAGATTATGGCTTTACTTTCGACCGCATACCTTTGTATTGTGATTCGAAAAGTGCCATAGCCATCTTGTGCA
This sequence comes from Artemisia tridentata subsp. tridentata, assembly GCA_021014915.2. Taxonomy (NCBI): domain Eukaryota; kingdom Viridiplantae; phylum Streptophyta; class Magnoliopsida; order Asterales; family Asteraceae; genus Artemisia; species Artemisia tridentata. Next base: position 146,660,614 of record CP139502.1, on the reverse strand, counting down.
ATCCAGTACAACACTCGAAGACCAAGCATATTAGAGTCCGCTATCACTTCATCAAGGAACACGTAGAAGAGGGTACTGTTGAATTATTTTTCGTAAAGACTGAATACCAACTCGCTGATCTATTTACTAAAGCCCTTCCAAAAGAAAGGTTTGATAATTTAGTTCGACGAATTGGCATGCGAAGCCTAACTCCTGAGGAGCTAGAAAATCTTCTCGAATCTTCTTGAAAATATTTTCAAAATAGCTTCGCTGTAAATATTTTTGAAAAAGCAAAATACAAAATTTGAAAAACCAACAAAAACAAAATACAAAATTTGAAAAACCACCAAAAATAAATTTAAAAATAGAATTTTTTTAAGAAAATACAAAAACAATATAAAAAAAATCCAAAAATATTCTTTTCACGACATGTCTCTCGTATAATCGATATTCTGTACGTATCTAGAAGTGTCATTCAACAATGATACGGACATGTACAGATGCTTGAGTGAGAGTTCATTTAAATGTTTTCTAAAACATGTTGTTTCTCAAAATTTCTTCACTATGGCTTTCGTATACTCCAGTACGAAACCCGGGCTACAATGATGACTTCTGATTATATCAGATCAGGACTCATGTTTTCAATGACAAAACAAAGAATTCTTGAGCACATGATCAAGATTTTTCAAAAGATTTCTCAAAATTCTGTGCTCAAGATAACTCCCTCCAAAACCCTTAAAAATTATTTATGTTGTATTTAAGGGGGAGTATAAAAAATGAAAAACAAAAATGTTCCAAATTCATGCTAAAACTAATCCGTCTATCTCTCCAAAAGCCTTATTTTAATCCGTTGATATAAAAAATATCACGAAATGCTATTTTTGAGGGGGAGAAGACGTGATTAAAATGTGATCAAAAGATAATCTCTCGACTTTGAGAAACCGTGGATTGAATCTCAAAAAGAGATCGACTCAGTATGAACCCTCGAATTGAAGAAAATCAAAAGTTAGTAATCGAAAAGACTTGTCCGGGACGGGTAATAATTTCAAGCTGGTTCATCCAGTGATGTAAACGTGTCTCGCAAAGGACTTGTCTGAGTAGAATGAACCAATTCAAGAAATTTCCTTTTGATATGACCGGGACGGGTAATAATTTCAAGCTAGTCTAACTAGTGATGTAAACGTGTCTCGCAAAGGTCATATCAACTAAAAATCAATCAATTCAAAATGTGTAAACTCTACCCAACATGTGCAAATTTATCTTAAAAATGCATGAGCACATGTGAAGGGGGAGTATTTCAGAAAATGCAAAACTCTCGAAGTGTTAACAAAAATGTGTTTAATGATAAACACATTGAGAGATTTTCACAAAAGGTTTTATGGCATGTGATCAACAAATCTAGGATAATCATGGAGTAATAAGGTGATTATGATTAGGTTATGTCCTATGATCCGCCAGAGCCGGAGGGATCTACCCAAGGACAATTCCAATAGATTAGAATTAGAAGTCCTTAGGTAAGATTGAAAAAAAGGAGTAAATGAGAAAGGGAAAGAAGGGGTTGAAGAATAAAAAAGAAAAGTTTATGAAAGGGTGAAAAGAAATAGCCCTCCATGAAAACCTAGGGCAGAAACCGAGTCAATACATCTTCTATCGGTTATCATAAAGATGATACTGATATTGAAGACAAGACGTCATGGACCCAGTGACGCGCTGCACAAATCCCTCCTAGCCACTCAGATATCTCTTAAAAGATATTTGTTTCATTTCTCACGGAGAACACTGCATAATCTATCGGCCTCTCATTCCGAGATGTGTTGATATTGAAAAGGTAGCACTCTGCTCCATGCCTCCGACTACTAAAACCAAAACGCACATTATCGATTCTAGAGCCATGAGATTATTCTAAAAATCTCTTAGGACACACTATCAATATAATACACCTGTGTTCACCAATAAGGACACATGGTGTACAAGAGTCTTAATGAGATCTACGGATCTTGCCTTATATCATGATGGTTACATGCTTCAAACGGTCTACGGTCATGAAGTGATACCCCAGTATACTTTAGTGGCTCACAACGGCCCTGTTAAAGATTAGAGAAAGTTTTCACACTATGCTATTAACAATCTCGAAATCTGAACCTGTAAGCGCTGGACGATTTATTGCTAACTGTTTTATGCAAGTACTAAGGAAAGTCCATTCACCATCATCATATAGCTCAACATCTACCTCTCCTCATACTCATACTTATGAAGATCATCCTCAACAAAGCTCAAGTGAAAAAGTTCAAGACAAAAAGATCAAGTTAAAGACAAAGTGTTAAGATAAAGTCAAAAAGCTAATCAAGACTTCAAGTATCAAATGAGGACGACATAAGTATAAAGTTCAGAAAAAGTATGAGTATGATGGAAGAGACGACAATGCAAATGTATAGAAGATGTTGATCAAAGGCAAGAAGGACCGAAAGACGATTACTTTGAAGATCACAAAGCATGAAGGAACAAAGAACCAAGACTATTCTACAACGACACACAAAGTTCAAGACAACGAAGACGAAAGACCTAATCACTGGGAGCATCTTTTGAATGACCATCCCTTAGGGGGAGATTTTTAGCTTTTATAAAAAGTGATGGTCATTTGTGTATTTATATTTTTAATGTGTCGTTGTTTATTTAGTAAAAATAGTCAAAGGGTGCATGGATTAAATCTAATAGGTTAAATGTTATGTTTTATTTAGTCCATGTACAAGTCCAATGAAAGCCCAAGCCCATCTTGTTGTAAACTATAAATAGCTCACATCCTCATTTGGAAGGGGGATAAGTGTGTGTTTTATAATAAACTTTCACTTTCTAGGTTTCTCTCTCTAGAATTTTTACACCACACTTCTCTCTAGTGATTGTTGTAGTGTGATAAGGATTGATCTAGTGTCTTACATGTATAATTGTTGATTCTGGTGCTAATCAACACCTAACATACACTGATAAGGATGTAGTTAATGTTATTGATATTTCTTAACTTAGAATAAAGCTTTTCTCATCCTAATGGAATAGAAGCCTCTATCACTAAGGTAGGAACACATGGTTCTAAATGAATGCTTAACTCTGTATGATGTGTTGGTTGTTCTAGAGTACTATGTTAGCCTTATGTCTATTCATAAAGTGGCTAGAGACAGCAAACTTATTGTTGCTTTTGATGAGTCAAAATTCTATGTTTTATCTCAGGATTTGAGGGATCTGAAGCTTCAGGGGATTGGTAGATAATCTGATGGTTTATATTATTTTGATAAAAAGGGTAATTTTTTGGAAAGTAATCAGAAAACCTTTGTTTTCTGGTTTGTCTAAATACACTTATCATGCAGACTTGGTCATCCATCTGATCAAGTTTTGTCTATTTTAAAAAACGATGTTGATTTGAATAAAGAGGATGGTGTTTTAATGTGTGAAATTTGTCAAAAATCTAAACAAATCAGGGAGCCTTTTCCTTTAAGTGAGCATAAGTCTACTATGCTTTTTGAACTTGTTCATCTTGACCTTTGCGGTCCTTACAGAGTCATTAGTATGGAAGGTTATAGATACTTCTTGACCATAGTTGATGACTTTACCAGGGTTGTTTGGTTTATTTGATTAAGTCCAAAGATTAAGTGTATGATTCTTTTAATACATTTTTTAATCTAATAAAAAATCAGTTTAAAAAAAACTCTTAAGACTTTTAGAAGTGATAATGGGACTGAATTTTTTAATAAGAGGTTTTCTGAGTTTTGTGCTAATAATGATATCATACATCAAACATCTTTTGTCTATTCCCCACAGCAGAATGGGATTGTGGAGAGAAAACATAGGCATCTACTTAATGTAGCCAGATCCCTTCTGTTTCAGGGGGTAATTCTTCTTGAATTGTGGTCTGAATGTATCCTTACTACTTGTTACTTGATCAATAGGTTTCCTTCCTCAATACTGAATGGGACATCTCCTTACAATATGGTTTTTAATAGAAAATGTTCTTTAAATCACTTAAGAACTTTTGGTTGTCTTTGCTTTGCTACAGTCCTTAATAATTTTGGTAAATTTAGTAGCAGGGCAGACAAATGTATTTTAATATGATATGCTTATTTTAAAAAGGGGTATAAACTATACAGTCTTGGAAGAAAACAGTTTTTATACTCCAGAGATGTTAACTTTTTTGAAAAAGTGTTTCCTATCAAGATTAAAACTGATTCTGTGGAAAAAACTGATAGTCATGATCTGGATCATACAAATTTCGTTAATGAAGTTGTGTATGAGGATCATGGCATACCCTATGATGATGATGATAATAATAATAATGCAGTACCTCATGGTGAAGGTAGCAACTCTTCTCTACCTGGTAGTCCCACTATTGACCAAAATGAAGGTGATTTGGGGCACCTTCATGGTTCAAATGGTTCTGCCATAGAGAATGAGATGGCTGCAACACATGAGGAAGAATCTGAGATGGCTGCTATACATGAAAATGAAATTGCAAATTCTGAGGGTATTCAGTCTACTTCAAATACAGAAACTAAACATGTTCAAAATCAAACTTTTAGAAGATCTTTTCTTTTAGAAGATCTAAAAGATCTTCTGTATTTCCAAGAAGATATAATGACTATGTCATTGATTCTAAAGTCAAATTTGGTCTTGAAAAGTTTGTAAGCTATGCAAATCTTAAAACTGAGAATTTATGTTTTATAACTGAGTAAAACAAAAGTTTCGAACCTAAAAACTATTGGGAAGCTTAACTGGGTGAAAGCAATGAATAACAAAATGGAGGCTTTATATAGGAATGATACTTTTGAAATTGTTGCTTTACCTATAGGTAGAAAGGCCATTGGTTCTATGTGGGTGTTTAAGATTAAATATAAATCATGTGGTGAAGTTGATAGGTACAAGGCTAGACTTGTAACTAAAGGATTTAATCAAAAAGAAGGTGTTGATTTTGATGAAACATTTTCACATGTGGTTAAAATTGTAACTATCAGATGTGTTATTAACTAGGTTGTTCAACAGTCTTGGCATATTTTTTAACTTGATATAAATAATGCTTTTCTATATGGAGATATAGAAGAGACTGTTTATATGTCTTTACCTGATTTTTTTTATTTTTTATTTTTATGTTAATGATAAAAGGGTTTGCAGACTTAAAAAGTCACTGTATGGGTTAAAACAAGCACCCAGACAGTGGAATGCTAAGTTGACGAGTGCATTACTTAAGAATGGTTTTAAACAGAGTAAGAGTGACTACTCCTTATTTACCAAGAATGAATCAGGTAGTTTTGTTGCCTTACTTGTGTATGTTGATGACATTATTGCTACTGGTAACAACTTGGAAGAAATTGAGAATTTTAAAGTCTTTCTTAAGACTAAATTTCATATTAAAGATCTAGGCAAACTTAAATATTTTTTGGGAATTGAAGTAATTGATACTGATAAAGGTCTTTTTTGACTCATAGAAAATATTGCCTAGATTTATTGTCTGATTTTGGTTTGCTTGCATGTAAACCATCTGCTTTTCCTTTAGAACAAAATTTAAGTATTTCTTATGAACCAATTCTAGCAGATCCTGTTTTAGATAATATTACTGAGTATCAAAAACTTATTGGAAAACTGATTTATCTAACTCACACTAGGCTTGATATATCTTATGTTGTACATTGTTTAAGTCAGTTTATGCATAAGCTTCTTAAATCACATCTTAAGATTGCACTAAAAGTTTTGAGATACCTTAAAGGTTCTCCTAGAAGAGGCATACATATTGTTAAAAATTCTTCTGAATCTCTTGAAACCTATGTAGATGCAGATTGGGCTAAGTGTGTAGTTACTAGAAAATGTGTTACAGGATACTGCTTATTTTTAAATGGTTCATTAGTTTTATGGAAAAGCAAAAAACAAAATACACTTTCTAAGTCTAGTGCATAAGCTAAATACAGAGCAATGGCTTATGCCACTTCAGAAATTGTTTGGTTCTAAAAATTTTAAAGAACCTGAACTGGGAAATTTTTTTACCTTTAAAACTTTTTTGTGACAGTCAAGAAACAATTAAGATTGCTGCAAATCCCGTTTTTCATGAAAGAACAAAACATTTGGAGATTGATTTACATTTTTTAAGGGATAAAATTTTATCAGGTGTTATAAAAAGTGAAAAGTTCAATTTGCTAAACAAATATCATATGTTCTTACAAAAGGATTAGATAAGCTGCAACATGAAAAAATGGTTTTTAAACTTGGTCTTTTTGACGTGTTTCAAAATTGAGTTAAGGGGGGATGTTAAAATATAACTCAAAACTGGAACACAAAACTCTAGGGACTAATATTGCCATATTTCATTTTTCAGTTACATTGCTTTGGGACTTCTTAATGTTTATGATAAAGTTGAGAAAGATGAAGGGCTAGAGGTGGAGTTCTCTTGAAGTCGGTGCAAGGCTGCTATAAAAGGAATAAGACAAGAGGAGGAGCCTTATAACTTCACATCTGATCTCTCTCTCAAAAACCCTTATACTTATTCTCTCCCATTTGTAAACCCTAATCAAGATCTGATCACCTTGATCAATCTTGTTTTTCAGTTGTAGTGATTCTATTAGTGATTGTTCTTTGATAACAGATTGAAATATGTGTTTAGTTCTTGTAAACTGATTGAGATCAGTTTGGTTGTAACTTTGGTTTTCTAGGTATAATAAAGTTTTGTTCAAGTTTAATTGTGTTTTTCTACAATGTGTCTATATCGGCCTACTAAAATAGATTTAAATAAACTCCAGAGTTTCAGGAAAAAACAATGGATTTACAGAGTGCATTTGGATGTTCGTTTCATCAATTTATATTAATCACTTTTTGCTTCTTCTAATTAGAATATAAGGAAACTTTTTTTGAATGGTGGAGATTTATTAGACACATGCTAGTAAGAAGCTAGCATGGACAAAGCAAGAAAAGATTACAAATGAATACAAAGAACACTCAGATTGCAACACCAATCAATCCAAGAAATACTACAAAACTTAGCTCTATTTTTTATCCAAAGATAAGATGTCGCAATAATGTCGTCAATCATCTTCATCGTATTAACCTTAACCGCCTGAAAAACTAGAAGATTCCGAGCCTTCCATGTCCACCCTATAGCACATAAAACCACAACATCGAAAAAAGAACTTGTTCTTTCCCCGAGATTCAAATCACCATCATCAGCCATATAAAGAACATTCAAGGCGCCATCTAGGGGGAACACATCCAACCCCCACCATTTTTGAATCAAATCCCAAATATTCCGAGAAAATGAAGAAAGAGCAAAAAGGTGATCTTCATCTTCAATTTTTTCCTCACAAAACAGACATAAAATAGAGTGAAGCTTGATTCCTCTTTTATCAAGATTGGCTCTCGTTAGTAGCCTATAATTTCAAATCCTCCATGCCAAAATATTGATTTTACCGGGAACATGATTATTCCAACGAAGTTTGGTACCTGTTTGCTCCAACAACTTGGAATCAATAATTGCTCGTAAATCACAAACGGAGAACTCACCTGATGGATTAAGAGACCAACGCCAAGAATCTTGATTCGAAGAAAGAATAATACTTGAAATTTCATGTTGAAGATCATTAAATTCACAATGTTCTCTACCTGACCTAATTGGCCTACGCCATGTCCAAATAACCCGCGAATGACAAGAATCCAAACCCACCATCTTTTGATTCACATGACAACTTTGGTCTCTTTCTAAAGCAAAAAGAAGTGCATATATTTCACAAAAGGTCATGTTACCGCTCCAAATGTTTGTCCAAAATCTTGTTTCTTCACCTGAGCCAATCTTCTTATGAAATGAAGATGAAAAAGATATATCAATTTTTTCAAATTCATTCCCAATACAAACAATCTTTCCCCAAGCACCACGAGAGCCACCATCACTTACAACACCTAATTTTCCATCTGAACCATGAAAAGAACAAATAACTTTCTTCCAAAGGGGATTCTTTTCCGTTTTGAAGCGCCACCACCATTTAGCCAAAAGAGACCAATTGAGAGCTTTGAGACTTCCAATATTTAGCCCACCAAATTCAGAAGATGATAGAACTTTATCCCATGCAATCCAAGAGATTTTTCGAGAATCACCCCGACCTCCACCCCAAAAAAAATCGTCTTCTAATTCCTTCCAAGACCTTAATTACTTTTAAAGGGGCTTTAAAAAGAGAAAAATAGTACAAAGGAAGACTTCCTAAGACTGATTTGACTAAAGTTAAACGGCCTCCGTATGAAACATTTTTTGCTTTCCAAGAAGATAACTTATCTCTAAAACGATCAATAATGGGTTGCCAATGGGAAGCTGCAACAACAGGAAGGCCTAAATATGTGAAAGGAAATGAAGATGGCTCACAAACAAGTTTTCTAGCCAAGGCTGAAACTTCATTAGCTAGAACCCCGACACCAAAAAGTTTACTTTTTTTTCAAGTTTATTTTCAGCCCGGAAGAGAGATAGAAACATCTAAGAATACGGATCAGGTTTTGGGCATTTTCTTGAGACCATTCGCCCATAAAAATAACATCATCGGCGAACTGAAGATGAGAAAGAGAAAGCTCAGAGTTTGGAATTTTAATACCATTATATCTACCTTTACTCATGGTTTCTAACATAGCAACATGCAATCCTTCAGCAGCGATAATAAACAAAAATGGTGACAAGGGGTCACCTTGTCTAACCCCTCTTTTTAATTGAAATTCTTTAGTTGGAGAACCATTAACTAAAACCGAAGTGAAAGCCGAGTTTAAACACCCTCGAATCCATTTACGCCAAATAGCACCAAAACCCATTTGAAGCATCATTGAATCAAGGAAATCCCAATTTAAAGAGTCAAATGCTTTTTTGAAGTCAACTTTAAAAATTAGACATTTTTTGTTTTTATTTTTAACCCATGAGATGACTTCGTTTAAAATCAAAGGGCCATCCAGAATATGCCTACCTTCCACATATGCAGTCTGAACCTCACTAATTACCGAAGAGATCACATTTTTCAATCTTAATGCTAAGATTTTAGCAATGATCTTATAAAGGCACCCAATGAGACTGATAGGCCTATACTCGCCAAGTAAGATAGGATCACGGACCTTAGGAAGTAAGGAGATAAAAGATGAATTACACCCCTTATGAATAGTCCCAGTTTCATGAAAATGCATCACAAACTTAGTGATATCAGGACAGAGCAAATCCCAAAATTTCTTGATAAAATTAAACGTAAAACCATCGGGACCCGGTGATTTGTCATTACCACATTCCCAGGCCGCTATCTTTATTTCCTCAACCGTAAAATGAGACTCTAAAGATGAACTTTGAGCATCTCAAAGTTTCTTGAAAAAATTGCTCACCAAGGCACGTCCAGAAAAACTCTCTTCCCTGAACTTACAAGAGGAGAAATCAAATACCTCATCTTTAATAAGAGAAGGATTTGTGACACACAAACCACCAATGTGCAGACAATGTAGACGATTTCGCCTCTTTCTATGATTAATGTAACCATGAAATAAGCTGGAGTTTTCGTCCCCTTCCTTAACCCATCTCACTTTAGCTTTTTTATTTAACTCCCAGATTCTTTCTTGGTCACTTTGTAAAAGTTGATATTTAAGAGTGCATCTATCAAATCTCTCGGCTTGATTCAGGGGGCAAGTTTCCGCTTTGAGATCATAAGTATCAACTTTTTGTTGCAAATCATGTAACCTTTTTTTACTTTTATCATTATCAACCTTCCTCCACTCTTTTATTGCAAATTTCACAGCTTTCAATTACTTCAACAAACTCACATCAGGCCTATTATCCAAATCGCCCTTACTCTAAGTAGAAAAGACAATGGTTTGGAGCTCTACATGATTAAGCCAAGAGTTAAAGAATTTAAAAGGGCATGGACCAAAATCTGAAGATGAAGTAGAAAGGATCAATGGGCAATGATCAGAAAACTCGCTTGGAAGAGCAATGACATGAGCATTTGGCCAAATCTTATAAAACGAAGAAGAGGCAAAAAATCTATCTATTTTGCTAAGCTTCGACGCATCACTGTTGATGTATGTGAACTTTCTCCCACCAATTTGAAAGTCCATGAGATTAGAGTCATGAATAAAATTATTAAAATTTGCAGCCAAGGATGGATAAAATGTATAGCCCATTCTTTCCTCCGAAAATGGAACTTCATTGAAATCACCAAAGAAAATCCAAATCCCGTCAATCGACCATCTGAGCTTCCATAAATTCTTCCATAGAAATAACTTAGACTTTCTATCTTGTGGAGCATAGATATTAACTAGAATGCATAAATCATCAACCCCTTTCCATTTGCCAATTATAGAAAGAAAAGAAAAAAAAAACCATCTCCTTGAATGATGTTTATTTTGACAAAAACATCGGGATTCCAAACACTAATCAATCCACCTGATTTTCCATTAGCATTTAGAGAAGCAAAATCACAACGGTTCGAAGGCCATACTGAGGGAATGGAAAATTTGTTGATATCATCAAGCATAGATTCTTGAATACCCAAAAAATGAATATGATTTTCCCAGCACAACCTACTAATCCATTGAGTTTTAGAGGAACACCTAACACCTCGACAATAATTGATAAAACATTCATTGGTAAACAGTAGAAACACCATTACCAGAAATTAATTTTTCAAGTTTCTCTCCCATACCTTCCATTTGAAACCCACTGTCACAACCAACTTCCAATGTTTTGATAATTTCAACTGAAGTTGCATTAGAAGAACTTACAGAATCAGTAGATAAGTCAGGCACATTCATACTCGCCAAATTTCGTTTATTGACTCTAGCAATTTTAGATTCTGAGTCGGATAGATTCAATGCCGATCTCGATTATTTGAAATCATCAACCTCCAGTTCAATGTTAACTGAATCATTGGACTCCTTTGAGGTTGTCTTTTTCCTTCTTCCGCCTTGACGAAGCAAATCGAACATCTTCACTGTTTTCAGGGTGCGTTTTTTATTTAATTTGGTTTTATTCTTCTTCAGCCGTCGAACATAAACAACAGGGGAATCAGGTGAGCCTTGAACTTGCTTAAGACGTTCTTTATGATTAGAAGATCTTTTAAAACAAGGCCTCACACTCGTAAGCCCATTACGAGTGACAAAATCACCATCCTTGAAACAAGCATCCATTGGACCTTTGGCTAGATCACCAATGGGCCCGTTAACTTCTTTAGTTGCAAGCCCACAAGGTGAGTGTTGTGGCTAGGGGTGTTCATGGATCGGGTAATATCCGCAGTAACCAAAATCGAAACCGAACCGAACCGAAAATAATCGAACCGAATTCTTAACCGAACCGAATTGGTAAAAACCGAACCGAACCGAACATTTTAATCGGTTTATGGTTCGGTTATGGGTTTAGCATATTGACAACCGAACCGAACCGAAAACCGAATTATAATTAATATTTAATATTTTTTATATATTAATTAAAAAAATATAACTTGACTAACCCTAGGTCCTATGATGTTAGGGTATTTTGTGTTCAATAGATGTTAAAACTTGTCTAGGTATGTCGTTTTGCATATATTTTGGCATACCGTCATGGGGTCATGTGCTATGATTAGTTATTTCTTAGGAAAGTTTATGTATCTGGATGATGTATGTTCTATTCTCTAGGTTTAATCATTTGACATACATATCAATATGTGTATACAAGACTGTTATGGTTCAATATTAGAGCAAATATAAATGTTGTTCAATATTCAAGTACAAAATTTCGGTTTTCGGTTTTGACCCATAACCGAACCGAACTTCGGTTCGGTTCTCGGTTCCGTTCGGTCACAAATATTTTCGGTTCGGTTCGGTTTTCGGTTATGACTCAAAAAATTTTTTTAACCGAACAACCCGAACCGAATAAACCAATTAACCGAGAACCGAACCGATGAACACCCCTAGTTGTGGCAAAACAAGGCAGGAGGAAGTCACGTTGACTTTAAAAAGAGAGGCAGGCTTTTTATACATAGAATCTCTGATGACCGACAACTTGACCTGTCATGAGAGAATCTTTTAGAACGGATGTCAGGAAAAGAACAAGCATCTGGGTATAAATCTTTATCAAGATTATTATCCACTGGGTAATATTGATCCTCTTTATCACCCGGAAAGTGGCCAGAAAAACGCATCATCTCCGGGGTCTTCTGATGAAGTCTCGTCATCAACAGATTTATCATAATCTGCAAAGGGGAACTTAAAAGGCCAAAGGTTTGATTTTTTCGTTAAATCTTCAAAGACTCGAACATTACACCATTCATCATCAATCTTGATGCGAATGGCAGAATTAATAAACCCCTTTGCTCGAGTGGAGATGCAAACTTTACCCATGGCCATATTTGGGTTATCAAAGTTGCAATCTTCAGGAATCAGCACCGAACCCCAAATTTGAGCAAGTTTAGAGAATGCATCAGTGTACCAAGCATGAGGAGGGATACCTTCAATACAAATAAAAGCGATTCTATCCAACAAACAAGTAGAAGTGTCCCAATGTTTTAAGCCTTTGAACCATTTACCCCAAAACGTAGAATTCTTTGAAAGAAATTCATGAGCCTTTTCTTTTTTATTGAAATCAAGAATAACATTCAAACCTCTTAGAAATTTAATGTTGACATCTCTGTAATTTTCTGCAAAGAGAATATTTTGCAGATTTTTCATAATCTCCAAAGACAAAGGTTCCCCTACCAAAACATTCTATAGCCATTCATGTTATGTATTAGTCATTATATTAGCAAGAGTCTAGGGTCGTTATTAGTCGAATAGTGTTAAGGGTCGTTGGGTTGGCTTGTGTCCCAAGTCCAACCCGTTTTTCCTTTTTTGCCGTTATCACAGCCGACATTAGGACTCCTTGTTAGAGTCGGTTTTACCTCCCCCCATATCTATAAAAGGAGGTGGGGGGGGGACGAGTTTGTTACGTCATTCTTTCAATACTAATCAAGGTTCGATTAGGGATACTTACTTGTGCATCGTTCTTTACTTTTCTGTTGACATCATAACTAGCTATGGTGTGTTCGACTTCACGATCGGGATTATTCCGCTCTAGTAATCAGGGTTGTTGGTCGACAAGACTAACAAGTGGTATCAGAGCCAGGTTCGCGGGTTCGCTGTTTACTAGGATCGGTCGTTCAAAGGGTTCTTTGGTGTTCGGTTCTCTGGAAGGAGCAGGAGGTTATATCCTGTTTGGGCTACCAGTTTATCGACAACAAAGGTTTTGGTGTTCAAGGTTGTGTGAACGTCAAGGAGCAGCAGGATATCGACAAAAGAAGAGGCTATTGGATCTGGTTGTTTTTTCCATTGTCGGCAATACACAGGAGGAAGAAAGGTCTATGTTTTTATGATAAAGTCAACAACTAAAGAAGGAAAAAAAAGGGAATATTTTAAAATAAACAAAGGGTTTTGTTTATTACTGTATTTCTTTTTGTTGTTGTTTTTAAAATAAAAAGGTTATTAATTAAAAGGGTTTTGCACAAGGGACTTTGTTGGTTTGTGATTGTGAGGTTTTTCACAAGGTTTAGCAAATTAATAAAGGGATTAAAGAATGACGGGAGCCAAGTTTGAGATCGAGAAATTCGATGGAACTGGTGATTTCGGGTTATGGAGAGTCAAGATGCGTGCTTTATTAATCCAACATGGATGTGAAGCAGCTCTGGAGGTTTTACCCGCGACTATGGATGCTACAGCGAAAGCTGAGCTAAACAAGAAAGCTCACAGTGCCATGATTTTGTGTTTAGGTAACAAGGTACTGAGAGAGGTTACCGGGGAGACGACTGCAGCGGGGGTTTGGTCCAAGCTCGAGACTTTGTACATGACAAAGTCCTTGGCCAACAAGTTGTACCTGAAGAAGAAGTTGTATACATTCTACATGCCGGCTGGACGTACGATTTCCGAGCATATAGATGAGTTCAACAAAATCGTTCTTGATTTAGCAAATATTGAGGTAAAATTCGAGGATGAAGATCTTGCTTTATTATTACTCACTTCTTTACCAGCATCATACGAACACTTTGTGGATACCTTGCTTTATGGACGGGAAGCTTTGACTTTGGAGGATGTGATGGCCACACTGAATTCAAAGGAAATCAAAGAAAGGTCTAAGGCGAAGGGGGATGATGGTGAAGGGTTATATGTGAGGGGAAGAACTGATCGTAGGAATTCGCATCAGTCTAGGGGAAAGTCAAGATCGAAGTCTCGAGGTGGAAGACTCAAGTGCTATATTTGCCAGTCTGAGGAGCACTTGAAGAGAAACTGTCCAAAGAATAATCGCAAGAAGTCAAATGGTTTCGTCAAGAAAGATGATCAGCCAAGCTCCAGTGGTTCTATTTATGACGGTTCTGAGGTGATGATGGTTATGAGTGCAGAGGCTCTGCTAGATTGGATCATGGATTCAGGAGGTTCATACCACATGACACCCAGGTTAGATTTATTTTTTGATTTTCTGGAATGCGATGGGGGCAGGGTACTGTTGGGTGACAACAGGGAGTGCAAGATCAGAGGTATTGGCAAGGTAAGGGTACAACTAAAAGATGGGTCAAGTTTTGTGTTACACAATGTCAGGTATATTCCTGAATTGAAAAGAAACTTGATATCGTTGGGAACTCTTGAAAAAGAGGGATATACCGTAAAAATGCAGTTGGGCAAAATCAAGGTGATTAATGGTTCCAAGGTTATTTTATCTGGAACCCGAAGGGATAATTGCGTATACTCTTTGGATGGCCATGCAGTGGCGGGTGAGCTTAATGCTAGTGTTGAAGAAAAAGACAGTCTTGCGCAGGTTTGGCACAAAAGACTGGGACATATCAGTGAGGCGGGACTTCAGGTGCTAAAAAAGCAGGAGCTGTTTGGAAAGAAGAGTCTAGGTAAGCTTGATTTTTGTGAGAATTGTGTTCTGGGAAAGTCACATCGAGTCAGTTTCGGTGTAGGAAGGCACACTACTCAGGGAGTGATAGACTATGTTCATTCAGACTTATGGGGTCCGTCTCAGGTGGAATCATTGGGAGGTAAGAGGTATTTCTTATCTATTGTTTATGATTATTCCAGGAGGGTATGGGTTTATATTCTCAGGTTCAAACACGAAGCATTTGGAAAGTTCAAAGAGTGGAAGCAGTTAGTAGAAAATCAGACTGGGAGGACGGTTAAGAAGCTTAGGACAGATAATGGTCTTGAGTTCTGTAACCGGGAGTTTGAACAGTTGTGCACAGAGAGTGGGATTGCTAGACATTTGACAGTTGCCGGGACGCCGCAGCAGAATGGATTAGCAGAACGGATGAATAGAACTCTCATGGATAAGGTACGCTGTTTATTAATTCAGTCTGGATTGCCCAAGACCTTCTGGGCGGAAGCGACATGTACGGCCGCATATCTTATCAATAGGTCACCATCGACAGCGATTGAGAAAAAGACACCTATGGAGATGCGGTCGGGACATCCAAGTGATTATGGGATGTTGAGGATTTTCGGCTGTGTCGCATATTCACACGTTAAACAAGGTAAGCTCGAGCCGATAGCGGTAAAATGCGTTCTTTTGGGGTATCCTGAAGGTGTGAAGGGGTACAGGCTATATAGGCTTGATAATGAATCACCTAAAATAGTCACTAGCAGGAACGTGGTCTTCAATGAAAGTGTCATGTACAAAGACACATTGAAGAATTCTGGTGCAGGTACTGATAAGTCTGTTGAGGAATTACAGGTTGAGGTGGAACTGCAAAGGTTAAATAATCATTCGCTTGAGGAAGATCAGACAGATGATCAGGAAGATGGCGATGATGAAGATGCAAGGGATCAGGATCATGATCAAACACCGGATCTCATAGATTATCAGTTGGTTCGGGATAGAAAGCCAAGGACAAGAACGAAACCTTTGAGGTTTCGAGATGAGAGTAATATGGCTGCTTACGCGTTTGCTGCAGCAGAGGAAGAAGATACTCATGAACCATTGACATACCAGGAGGCAGTTGCTTGTGAAGATAGTTCTAAGTGGAAAGCTGCTATGGATGAAGAGATGGATTCTCTGAGGAAGAATAAGACCTATGAGTTAGTAGATCATCCAGCTGGGCAAAAGCTGGTGAGCTGCAAATGGCTGTTCAAGATAAAGGAAGGGATTAAAGGTGTTCAAAAGCCTAGGTACAAGGCAAGGTTGGTGGCCCGTGGATTCACACAGAGGGCAGGTATTGACTATAATGAAGTATTTTCACCTGTAGTTCGACACACATCTATTCGGGTTATACTTGCATTAACTGCGTGTAGAGATTATGAGCTGGAGCAGCTTGATGTAAAGACGGCATTTTTACATGGGAATCTTGAAGAAGTGATCTACATGAGGCAGCCACCGGGATATGAACAAGGTAACAAGGTATGTTTGTTAAAGAAATCCCTTTATGGTTTGAAGCAGTCACCTAGGCAATGGTATAGGAGGTTTGATGAGTACATGCTGAGCATCGAGTTTAAGCGTAGCAGTTACGACAGCTGCGTATATTACAGGAGTTATGCACCAGGTGAGTATATCTATCTACTGTTATATGTAGACGATATGCTGATTGCTTGTAAAAGCAAGGCTGAGATTGGGTCTATCAAGTCTTTGCTTAATAAGGAGTTTGACATGAAAGAACTCGGGGAAGCAAAGAAGATTCTTGGTATGGAGATCATCAGGGATCGGAGTCGCAAGATTATGAGGGTGTCACAATCCGGGTATGTTTCTAAGATTTTAAATAATTTTAGAATAGACAATGGGAAATCGGTTCAGATGCCATTGGGTGGGCACTTCAAGCTGTCGTTGAAGGATTGTCCGGTTAGGGATTGTGATGTTGAAAGGATGAGTAAGGTGCCGTATTCAAATGCGGTTGGGAGCTTAATGTACTTGATGGTGTGCACGAGGCCAGACATAGCGTATGCAGTAAGTGTTGTTAGCAGATATTTGGCGAATCCAGGTAAAAATCATTGGGAAGCAGTGAAGTGGATTTTGAAATATTTGCGGGGTACTGCAAACGTGGGTTTGGTGTTTGGGACAAATCATGGCAACCATGTGGACGTAACAGGTTTTGTTGATTCAGACTACGCAAAGGATCCGGATAAAGGTAGGTCAATCACAGGTTACGCGTTTTTAGTACAGGGATGTGTTGTAAGCTGGAAGGCAACGCTACAACACGTGGTGGCTCTTTCAACTACAGAGGCGGAGTCCACCTTGGGAGCAGCAGGATATCGACAAAAGAAGAGGCTATTGGATCTGGTTGTTTTTTCCCTTGTCGGCAATACACAGGAGGAAGAAAGGTCTATGTTTTTATGATAAAGTCAACAACTAAAGAAGGAAAAAAAAAAGGGAATATTTTAAAATAAACAAAGGGTTTTGTTTATTACTGTATTTCTTTTTGTTGTTGTTTTTAAAATAAAAAGGTTATTAATTAAAAGGGTTTTGCACAAGGGACTTTGTTGGTTTGTGATTGTGAGGTTTTTCACAAGGTTTAGCAAATTAATAAAGGGATTAAAGAATGACGTAACAAACTCGTCCCCCCCCCCCCACCTCCTTTTATAGAGATGGGGGGAGGTAAAACCGACTCTAACAAGGAGTCCTAATGTCGGCTGTGATAACGGCAAAAAAGGAAAAACGGGTTGGGCTTGGGACACAAGCCAACCCAACGACCCTTAACACTATTCGACTAATAACGACCCTAGACTCTTGCTAATATAATGACTAATACATAACAATTTCCACCTTAGGCTTTATATTAGCCTACACCAACACTAAGCAACTCTAAACAGTGTTGAAACTTGAGTCCAGGTACCACCTTCGTCAAGGCATCCGCAGCATTGTGTTCAGTACCCACCTTCAGAACTTCAACCGTCTTTGCTTCCAAGACCTCTCTGATAAAGTGATAACGCACATTGATGTGCTTAGTCCTTTCATGAAAAGCATGATTCCGCGATAAGTGAATCGCGCCTTGATTATCACAATTAACTGCCACAGTGTTAAGCTCCATGCCCAACTCTTCCAAGAGTCCCCTTAGCCAAATAGCTTCCTTCACAGCCTCCGTAAGGGCCATATACTCCGCCTCTGTAGTTGAAAGAGCCACCACGTGTTGTAGCGTTGCCTTCCAGCTTACAACACATCCCTGTACTAAAAACGCGTAACCTGTGATTGACCTACCTTTATCTGGATCCTTTGCGTAGTCTGAATCAACAAAACCTGTTACGTCCACATGGTTGCCATGATTTGTCCTAAACACCAAACCCACGTTTGCAGTACCCCGCAAATATTTCAAAATCCACTTCACTGCTTCCCAATGATTTTTACCTGGATTCGCCAAATATCTGCTAACAACACTTACTGCATACACTATGTCTGGCCTCGTGCACACCATCAAGTACATTAAGCTCCCAACCGCATTTGAATACGGCACCTTACTCATCCTTTCAACATCACAATCCCTAACCGGACAATCCTTCAACGACAGCTTGAAGTGCCCACCCAATGGCATCTGAACCGATTTCCCATTGTCTATTCTAAAATTATTTAAAATCTTAGAAACATACCCGGATTGTGACACCCTCAGAATCTTGCGACTCCGATCCCTGATGATCTCCATACCAAGAATCTTCTTTGCTTCCCCGAGTTCTTTCATGTCAAACTCCTTATTAAGCAAAGACTTGATAGACCCAATCTCAGCCTTGCTTTTACAAGCAATCAGCATATCGTCTACATATAACAGTAGATAGATATACTCACCTGGTGCATAACTCCTGTAATATACGCAGCTGTCGTAACTGCTACGCTTAAACTCGTTGCTCAGCATGTACTCATCAAACCTCCTATACCATTGCCTAGGTGACTGCTTCAAACCATAAAGGGATTTCTTTAACAAACATACCTTGTTACCTTGTTCATATCCCGGTGGCTGCCTCATGTAGATCACTTCTTCAAGATTCCCATGTAAAAATGCCGTCTTTACATCAAGCTGCTCCAGCTCATAATCTCTACACGCAGTTAATGCAAGTATAACCCGAATAGATGTGTGTCGAACTACAGGTGAAAATACTTCATTATAGTCAATACCTGCCCTCTGTGTGAATCCACGGGCCACCAACCTTGCCTTGTACCTAGGCTTTTGAACACCTTTAATCCCTTCCTTTATCTTGAACAGCCATTTGCAGCTCACCAGCTTTTGCCCAGCTGGATGATCTACTAACTCATAGGTCTTATTCTTCCTCAGAGAATCCATCTCTTCATCCATAGCAGCTTTCCACTTAGAACTATCTTCACAAGCAACTGCCTCCTGGTATGTCAATGGTTCATGAGTATCTTCTTCCTCTGCTGCAGCAAACGCGTAAGCAGCCATATTACTCTCATCTCGAAACCTCAAAGGTTTCGTTCTTGTCCTTGGCTCTCTATCCCGAACCAACTGATAATCTGTGAGATCCGGTGTTTGATCATGATCCTGATCCCCTGCATCTTCATCATCGCCATCTTCCTGATCATCTGTCTGATCTTCCTCAAGCGAATGATTATTTAACCTTTGCAGTTCCACCTCAACCTGTAATTCCTCAACAGACTTATCAGTACCTGCACCAGAATTCTTCAATGTGTCTTTGTACATGACACTTTCATTGAAGACCACGTTCCTGCTAGTGACTATTTTAGGTGATTCATTATCAAGCCTATATAGCCTGTACCCCTTCACACCTTCAGGATACCCCAAAAGAACGCATTTTACCGCTCTCGGCTCGAGCTTACCTTGTTTAACGTGTGAATATGCGACACAGCCGAAAATCCTCAACATCCCATAATCACTTGGATGTCCCGACCACATCTCCATAGGTGTCTTTTTCTCAATCGCTGTCGATGGTGACCTATTGATAAGATATGCGGCCGTACATGTCGCTTCCGCCCAGAAGGTCTTGGGCAATCTAGACTGAATTAATAAACAGCGTACCTTATCCATGAGAGTTCTATTCATCCGTTCTGCTAATCCATTCTGCTGCGGCGTCCCGGCAACTGTCAAATGTCTAGCAATCCCACTCTCTGTGCACAACTGTTCAAACTCCCGGTTACAGAACTCAAGACCATTATCTGTCCTAAGCTTCTTAACCGTCCTCCCAGTCTGATTTTCTACTAACTGCTTCCACTCTTTGAACTTTCCAAATGCTTCGTGTTTGAACCTGAGAATATAAACCCATACCCTCCTGGAATAATCATAAACAATAGATAAGAAATACCTCTTACCTCCCAATGATTCCACCTGAGACGGACCCCATAAGTCTGAATGAACATAGTCTATCACTCCCTGAGTAGTGTGCCTTCCTACACCGAAACTGACTCGATGTGACTTTCCCAGAACACAATTCTCACAAAAATCGAGCTTACCTAGACTCTTCTTTCCAAACAGCTCCTGCTTTTTTAGCACCTGAAGTCCCGCCTCACTGATATGTCCCAGTCTTTTGTGCCAAACCTGCGCAAGACTGTCTTTTTCTTCAACACTAGCATTAAGCTCACCCGCCACTGCATGGCCATCCAAAGAGTATACGCAATTATCCCTTCGGGTTCCAGATAAAATAACCCTGGAACCATTAATCACCTTGATTTTGCCCGACTGCATTTTTACGGTATATCCCTCTTTTTCAAGAGTTCCCAGCGATATCAAGTTTCTTTTCAATTCAGGAATATACCTGACATTGTGTAACACAAAACTTGACCCATCTTTTAGTTGTACCCTTACCTTGCCAATACCTCTGATCTTGCACTCCCTGTTGTCACCCAACAGTACCCTGCCCCCATCGCATTCCAGAAAATCAAAAAATAAATCTAACCTGGGTGTCATGTGGTATGAACCTCCTGAATCCATGATCCAATCTAGCAGAGCCTCTGCACTCATAACCATCATCACCTCAGAACCGTCATAAATAGAACCACTGGAGCTTGGCTGATCATCTTTCTTGACGAAACCATTTGACTTCTTGCGATTATTCTTTGGACAGTTTCTCTTCAAGTGCTCCTCAGACTGGCAAATATAGCACTTGAGTCTTCCACCTCGAGACTTCGATCTTGACTTTCCCCTAGACTGATGCGAATTCCTACGATCAGTTCTTCCCCTCACATATAACCCTTCACCATCATCCCCCTTCGCCTTAGACCTTTCTTTGATTTCCTTTGAATTCAGTGTGGCCATCACATCCTCTAAAGTCAAAGCTTCCCGTCCATAAAGCAAGGTATCCACAAAGTGTTCGTATGATGCTGGTAAAGAAGTGAGTAATAATAAAGCAAGATCTTCATCCTCGAATTTTACCTCAATATTTGCTAAATCAAGAACGATTTTGTTGAACTCATCTATATGCTCGGAAATCGTACGTCCAGCCGGCATGTAGAATGTATACAACTTCTTCTTCAGGTACAACTTGTTGGCCAAGGACTTTGTCATGTACAAAGTCTCGAGCTTGGACCAAACCCCCGCTGCAGTCGTCTCCCCGGTAACCTCTCTCAGTACCTTGTTACCTAAACACAAAATCATGGCACTGTGAGCTTTCTTGTTTAGCTCAGCTTTCGCTGTAGCATCCATAGTCGCGGGTAAAACCTCCAGAGCTGCTTCACATCCATGTTGGATTAATAAAGCACGCATCTTGACTCTCCATAACCCGAAATCACCAGTTCCATCGAATTTCTCGATCTCAAACTTGGCTCCCGTCATTCTTTAATCCCTTTATTAATTTGCTAAACCTTGTGAAAAACCTCACAATCACAAACCAACAAAGTCCCTTGTGCAAAACCCTTTTAATTAATAACCTTTTTATTTTAAAAACAACAACAAAAAGAAATACAGTAATAAACAAAGCCCTTTGTTTATTTTAAAATATTCCCTTTTTTTTTCCTTCTTTAGTTGTTGACTTTATCATAAAAACATAGATCTAGTTTAACCTTTCTTCCTCCTGTGTATTGCCGACAAGGAAAAAAACAACCAGATCCAATAGCCTCTTCTTTTGTCGATATCCTGCTGCTCCTTGACGTTCACACAACCTTGAACACCAAAACCTTTGTTGTCGATAAACTGGTAGCCCAAACAGGATATAACCTCCTGCTCCTTCCAGAGAACCGAACACCAAAGAACCCTTCGAACGACCGATCCTAGTAAACAGCGAACCCGCGAACCTGTTACGTCATTCTTTCAATACTAATCAAGGTTCGATTAGGGATACTTACTTGTGCATCGTTCTTTACTTTTCTGTTGACATCATAACTAGCTGTGGTGTGTTCGACTTCACGATCGGGATTATTCCGCTCTAGTAATCAGGGTTGTTGGTCGACAAGACTAACATTCTTTAGCCATTCAACTTGAGCGGTTGAAGAT
The DNA here is from genome assembly GCA_021014915.2 of Artemisia tridentata subsp. tridentata. Taxonomy (NCBI): domain Eukaryota; kingdom Viridiplantae; phylum Streptophyta; class Magnoliopsida; order Asterales; family Asteraceae; genus Artemisia; species Artemisia tridentata. The sequence goes on along the minus strand of CP139502.1, from coordinate 146,638,289 downwards.
GAAATAGAAATGGGATCTTTTTTACTTTCTGAATGATCATTTGAACATTTTTGTGGTATTTTAGGTTGAGCTTCTTTGTTCTTAACCAAATCAGCAAAGGAGCGGTTATTAAGGAACCAATTGTTGCATTTATTAATTAACCTGGATGAAGCTAAATTTTTTAGCATTTGAGGTAGAATTCTTTTGAGTAGGCTCGAGATTAAAACCCCCATGAAAACCTTTAGATTTCTCCCTGTAACTCCTTTCATATCTTGCAACATTAACAACCAGAGGTTTGTTCTCAATCCTAATGATACTGAGTTTTGTCTCAAGGGATTCAACTTCAAGTACCTCCGCAAATCTGACAAAACCGAATCGTTTACCATCCTTGTTCAGTTTCTTAGCAATGTAGACATCAACAACTTTGCCATACTTGATAAACATTTTCCACAAGTTTGTCTCACTCCAACTGTTTGGAAAATCTGTAAAGAAAAACGAACAAACTCTGTTGTTACTAGTCTTCAATTTGCGTGTAACTGTGGTCCAGCCTTCATCTTCTTGTCTTGGTTGATCTTCTTGTCTTGGTTGATCTTCTTGTCTTGGTTGTTTTTCTCTCTCCATGTTTTCTCTCTCCCAAAAAATTGTCTTCGATACGAAGCAATCGAACTTCCACCAGAAGATGTTATTAGCACCATGCCGAGTATCGTGATAACTAATATCCTAAATCGTTTGACATTACAAGACGCCATAAGGACTGGTGTATTGTCGAGAGATTGGAGGTCTAAGTGGACTTTGCTCACCCGCCTCGTATTTGATGAGGACTTCTATCAGTATTTACTAAAGAAAGAATGTGAAAACTGTTATGGGATGATTATTAGTAGGCTCCTTCTTCATCTTGAAGGTACCATAACAAAGTTTTACCTGTACATGGAAGAGCAATGTTACTCCATATTGGATGTCGAGGATGTTAATAATTGGGTTATTTTCTTGTCCAAAAATGGAATTAAGGACTTCACTCTAATAAATTGTGGTACCTTTACCACTTGAGTTGGCTACCCATCTTTTCTCTTGTCAAGAGTTGACATTTGAGGCTGTATGACTGCCGTTTTCATCCCATGCCTAGGCTTCATGGTTTTCCAAATCTATTGACCTTAGACATGTGTTTAGTAACAGTTGCAAGCTACATATATGGGAAATTTCTAACTCAGTGTCCGTTGCTGGAGTATCTGAAACTTCATTTAAGCATGACAGACAACATAAAAGAAATTGAGATTGCAAAACTAGAAAATCTCAAAGTGTTATCATTGACGCTGGGCGAGGATGAGTGTATAGATGTGATCACAAGTTCAAGCATCTTTCAACTTGTTGGGTCTCACCCCAAACTCCAAGAGTTTGATCTATTATTTAAAAACTGCAAGGTACGTAGGGTTGAACTAGATCTGTGAAATTCATTTTACAAAATGCCGAACAAAACTATGTGAGTTGTCTTACTAATTAAATCTGTTTTCTATGCACCGATCTCTTTTTCTTTCAGTTATTATTAGATGCTGAAAAGAGCGCCCTGATCACCTTACGGTGCCTCAAGAAATTCAAATTATGTGATATAAGCGTTAAGAGTGATAATAGGTCACCATTTGCTATGAATTGGTCCGTGGTCTCCCTAAATTGGAAATTTCTATTCAAAACATTGGAATATATGGGTTTCCCGGAGTTATGGATCAAATGGATTAGAGGCTGTCTCACTTCCGGTAAAGGCTCGATTCTGGTCAACTGCTCCCCTACGAAGGAATTCCGATTTAAGAGAGGGTTACGGCAAGGCGATCCCCTCTCTCCCTTTCTTTTTATTCTTGCTATGGAGATTCTAAGTATGTTTATGAAGAGGGCTACTGATTTGGGAATGTTCCATGGTGTGAAACTTCCAAATAATGGACCGTTGATCTCTCATCTTTGTTACGCCGATGATGTCCTCTTTATTGGTGAGTGGTCTAAATTTAATGCTACCAGCCTTAGTCGGTTTCTCAGGTGTTTGCATCTTGTCACTGGACTTAAAGTAAATCATGGGAAATGCAAGCTGTATGGGGTGGGAGTTGGTGAGGACGAGTTGTATCGTGCCGCGCAAATTTTGAAGTGCGAGATGGGTACTTTCCCGTTCACTTATTTGGGAATCCCAATCGGAGTCAACTTGAAGAGAGGCAAGTGGTGGCAACCGATTATCGAGAAGTTCAAGAAAAAACTTTCCAGTTGGAAGGCGAGATATTTATCCTTTGCTGGTAGAGTTACTCTCGCAAAGGCGGTCCTTGGTAGCTTACCGTCTTATTACCTTTCCATTTTCCCAGCTCCGAAAAGTGTCATCAGAAAATTGGAGAGCCTGCGAAGGGATTTTGTTTGGGGTAGTTCGGTTTCGAGTCAAAAAATGAGGTGGGTGCGGTGGTCTAAAATGCTAAATCCGAAGAAGTTCGGTGGGCTTGGGATAGGGGGGATTGAGGAGTTCAATCTAGCTATGCTCTCTAAATGGTGGTGGCGCTATAAAGAGGAGCCTTCACAATTATGGGCGTCGGTGGTCCAAGCTATCCATGGATCCATAGGGGGTAAAAAGTTGGTCCCGGTTAAGATGGCGGTGCCGGGAGTCTGGAAGGACATTGGGATGATGGACGTGGCTCTTGAAAAATTGGGCATTAATTTATATGATAGACTGAAAGTCGAGATTGCGGACGGGGGGAAAACTCGGTTTTGGAAGGATGTTTGGGTTGGTTCGTGTCCGCTTATGGAGGCTTTCCCCGAGCTATATAAGATGTCTAGGAAAAAGAATGGGCTGGTTAGTGAATATTATGATGTTGTAACTAGAAATCCTACTTTATCATACCACATATACACTAGAGATCGAATGGCAGTAAAGAACAAGAAGAAGAGAATAAGATAGATAAGAATATGAGAAGTAGAGATGAGATGGAAGATGTGGTGGCAGTGGAGAGAAACCTGGAAATGTGTATATTAGATTTTGAGAGAAAATACAAAGATATACACACACTCTCTCACAGCACCCATTGCTAAATGAGAGAGTGTTTGTTTATATGTTAACTGCCATCCAAAAGGCTTTGGATGGGCTTTTGACTTGGATAACAAAGTGGGCTAATATATGCACTACACATATATTTAAACTAACAACACTAATGCTACTAGCCCACTTAACATAGAATACATATTATACATGACACTTAATGTTCTAACTAGCAAATGACCATCACTTCCAAAATAGCATAAAATCAATGCTAACAATCTCCCCCTAAGGGATGGTCATTTCAATAATGCTCCCGTGATTGGTCTTTTGCTTTTGATGTCTTGAACTTTGTGTGTCATTGTATAATAGACTTGATTCATTGTTCCTTCATGCTCTGTGATCTTCAAAGTATTGACTTTGAATGTTCTTGCCTTGATCTACTTCTTCTGATCAGATGCGTCTACGTTGTAGATGATGATGGTGAATGGACTTCCGTCTGTACCTGCATAAGACAGTTAGCAATAAATCATCCAGCGGCCATCATGTCGTGAGGCAAGATCTAAAGATCTCATTAAGACTCATACAACTTGTATCCTTTTGATGAACACAAGTGTATTGCATAGGAAGTGTTCCTAAGAGATCTTTGATGAATCTCATGTCTCTAGACTCAATAATGTGCGTTATGGTTTTAGTCGTCGGAGGCATGGAGCAGAGTGCCACCTTTTCAATATCAACACATCTCGGAGTGAGAGGTCGATAGATTATGCAGTGTTCTCCGTGAGAAATGAAACAAATATCTTTTAAGAGATATCTGAGTGGATAGGAGGGGTGGTGCAACGCGTCACTGGGTCCATGACGTCTTGTCTTCAATACCAGTATCACCTTAGTGAGTACCGATAGCAAATGTATTGACCCGGTTTCTGTCCTAAGTTTTCTTGGAGGGCTATTTCTTTTCACCCTTACATTAAACTTTTCTTTTTAATTCTTCAACCCCTTCTTTCTCCTTTCTCATTTACTCCTTTTTCAATCTTACCTAAGGACTTCTAATTCTAGACTATTTGAATTGTCCTTGGGAAGATCCCTCCGGCTCTGGCGGATCATAGGACATAACCTAACCATAATCACCTTATAACTTCATGATTATCCTAGGTTTGTTGATCACTTGCCATAAAACCATTTGAGAAAATCTCTCAAAGTGTTCATGAATAAAACACATTTTGTTAATACTTCGAGAGTTTTGCATTTTCTGAAATACTCCCCCTTCACATGTGCATATGAGATTTAAGAAAGAATTGCACATGATGGGTAGAGTTTGCACTTTTTGAACTGATCGATTTTCAATTAATATGACCATTGCGAGACACGTTTACATCACTAGTTAGACTAGCTTGAAGTTATTACCCGTCCCGGTCATATCAAAAGATCATCTCTCGAATTGGTACATTCTACTCAGACAAGTCCTTTGCGAGACACGTTTACATCAATGGATAACCATCTTGAAATTATTACCCGTCCCGGACTAGTCTTTTCGATTACTGACATTTCTCTTTCGTCAATTCGAGGGTTCATGCTGAGTCTTTTTGAAGAACTCTTTTTGAGATTCCTTTTCGATCACATTTTAATCACATCTTCTCCCCCTCAAAAATAGCATGCAGTGATATTTTTGATATCAACTGATTAAAATGAAACTTTTTGGAGAGATAGACGGATTTGAGCATGAAATTGGAACATTTTTGATTTTCTACTCCCCCTTAAACAAAGCATATGGTTAAACATTTTAGTTTAAAAGCAGTTTTAAGGGTTTAGGAGGGAGTTATCTTGAGCACTTTATGAAAGATTTGGAAAAATCTTATTGAAAAATCTTGAAGAAAATGTACTCAAGATAGAGAAGATTTTGAAAATCTTTGAAGATATGTAAGGAGAAATATCTTCATTTGTTTTTAGGATAAGTGTTAGAAAAAGAAATTGGTTTTGCACAACACTTTCCTTTATTTGAAGTTCGGGTCCGAAACTGAGATGTTCCGAAGCCATTGAATTAAGCGCGGGTTCTGGAGTGAGTCTCTCAGAAGCCATTTAAGAAAAAAGTTTGAGAAAATGACATGTTTTGAAAACATTTAAAGAACTCTCGCTCAAGCATCTGTACATGCCCGTATCATTGTTGAATGATATTTCTAAGTACGTACAGAATATTGATTATACGAGAGACATGTCGGAGAAGAATATTTTTGGATTTTTGTGATTTTATATTGTTTTTGTATTTTTTGAAAATTTTCCATTTTTGTATATTCTTTTTGATGTTTTCAAAAAATGTATATTCACAAAGAATGATTATGTATGAACAAGTAAAAGTGGAGTTAAAAGTGGATGTAGACCAGGATTTCCAAATGCGATGTTGGCATACAGGTCTTCTCTTCCACATTCAGCGAGTGAACTCTCAACACTTTCACGAGTACCTGCAATCACAGAATCCACAAAAGAAGAATATGCACAAATAATAGTGTTAGAAGAACATGAATCATCACATTGAGGGTGTCCACTATCAACGGTTGTAGTGGTTTCTACATCCTTATCCTGATGATTTTCACTATTACTTGTTGTGGTGCAGCTATCAAGAATCTTTCCTATGGGAATCCATCTAAGACCAACTGCTTTAAAAACTTTTCCCGTGGGAATCCACCTAGGGCAAGATCTAGGAGTTGTTTCCTTTTCTGATGCAGCGGAAGTCTCATTTTGAGAAACACTACGTCCTGTAGAGATCCACCTAGTTGGTTTCTTAGCCTTTTGCTTCTTAGCAACGGGTTTGTTGCTATTTGGTGTCTTAGAGGATTGTGCCTTAGCACTTGCATTTGTTTTCTTGATATACTGTGCAACACATGCATCATGATTAGCTGAAATGACACATTTTTGACATGTAGGACAAACAAATTCAACATTCTTGTTTAAAACAGCAACCTTAACTTTGTCACTACAGTCATTTGAAGCTTGTTTCTGGTTCGAAGAGGAATTTGAATTCTTAGTGTTGGATTCTACGTGGATAACATTTTCTTTTTCGCAGCTACTCTTAGATGCAAGCCAATCCCTAGTCTTTAGTTGAATGATCCTAGGTAGTGGTTTACTACTACTGGCAGTGCTTTGTAATGTTGTAGAATTCATCACTCTAGGTTTTGTACCTAAAATTCCATCTTGTCGAACCTGTGCCTTTTTCCTAGCATATTCTAGGTAATGATTGTGGACCTTGTTGTTTGAACCAACTGATTCCTTAACTGTTTGTGTGGTCACATTCGGTGTACTATCCCTAGAAAGGCCAGGTGCTTTCACATTTGGTGTTTTAGGCGAGGGTGTTGGAGTGACTGGTTTTGTCAAATCAATTGCCACATCAACTGTTGGAACTGTTTGAGAAATTGACATTTTTGGTTGTTCCGAAGTTGATGGTTTTGCAAACTTAGTTTCCTCACCCTGCCTTTTTTGACTATCCAGCTGAGACTTCAAAAGATCAATTTTTTCTTGCATATTTTTGTAAGAGCGCTCATACGACAATTTGTCATACTTGCATTCTTCCTTTTTTGTATCAAGTTGTTTAAAATATGTGCAATTTTGTTTTTCAAGTTTCAAAAGCGCCTTTTCATATTTTTCAACAATTTGAGAAGTCTCAGCTCGAAGTGTTTCCTCATCTTCCACAGAATATGTTTGGTAAATAATTGACATGATATCGGTCGATAGAGCTTCGAAAGAGAGAGAGTCATTTTGCATTTCCAAAACTTTTATGTGTTCCAAGTATTCATTGGCTTCATTCACTAAGGATTTGTGGTCCTTAACGAATTCTGCTGACTCTTTCAAAAGATTGTATTCCACATTTTGAACAACCGCATAGATTGCATCAATGTGTGGATTAATGTCTTGTTCAAACATTCCTTTTAGTTCAGTCTGAAATCTTGAAAACCAGTCTTTGTTGTGACTGTTTATTTTGGATGCCACAATACTTTGAAGTGTTTCAATTCTCTGTTTAAGATCAACCAAATATAGTCTAGCTGCACTTGAATCATAAGTGTTTTTAGATGCCATTTGTTCGATGTTAGGCAGATGTTTTGAAACAGCTTTTTGTCTTGTGAAAACCACTGGTTTTTGAAAAAACAGAGGAGACTCTTTTTTAACAAGATGAACCCCAGCAAGTTTGTTTGCTTTTTTATAGTCAATTGGTTTAATTTCTGGGTTCATTTGTCTCATTTTGACTCGTCTCTTTTCAGTACGCTCAATCGTTTCATCCGAATCATAAAGCTCAATTGGATCATGATTATCATTTAGCACACTACCATTATATAACACATTCTGAACACTCTGAGCTTTCTTGAGATTATAAGGGTTTTCATAACCGATAGCCACTTTCTTTATTGTATGTAAAATCGGGTTTGGATCGTTTATTAACAAGTTAACTGTTTGTGCAGAATGACCCGTTTTTACAAGCAAGTCTTCCAACTTTACAATGGTTTCCTTTTTTTCAGAGATCTCATTTTGAAGATCTTTTTCACGTTTTGAAAACCTTTCATTCAACTCCTTCTTTTCTTTTTCAAGATTGGAATAAGTTGATTTTTGATTTGAAAGCTGGTTGGTTAGTTCAGAAATTTCTTTGTTAAGAGATTTGATTTTATTGTTCAAATTAACATCAAGAGTGTCAAATTTGATTTGCAAACGTTTTTCTCTTAACTCAGAATCTTTTAAGCTATTTTCAAGTTCTGACTGTCTTTTGTTATGAAAATCATGAGCTCTTTGATTAACCTTATAACTCTCAAGCTCAGTGGTCAATTTCACATTCGCGGCTTTTACATCGCGATTGATCTTTTTGACCTTTTCAATCTCAATCTGACAATTATGAAGTAATGATTCAAAGAGAGAACGGGTTTCCTCATCATTAGCATCATTTTGTACAACTTGAACTTCATTAGGATCCATATCTGGATTTGTCAAATTAGTATTGCTACAACTTGACGTGTCCATGTATGTATCATAATTAGGTTCAAGAGGCACAGAATGTGGCTTTTCATGAGTAAACAATGATGGTACCTCATGGAGTGGTTCTGTGTCATAGGACGGAAGAGTTTCAGAATCACTGCATGATAAAGTTTGTTGCAGATCAGGCATAGGATCGGAGACTCCTGTGACTTCTGTGGAATTATCATTGATTCTGGTTGAAAGCAAGAAGTCGGATTCCTCAGCAGTCAACGGTATTCCCGAATGTTCCTTGTTGGCTAGCATCAGCATGTACTGGAGCTTTTCTACTTTCGTCATTGCAAGAACATTACCAATTCTGCCTATATCACTCCTTTGGCTTTCAGATGAAGTCATGAAACAATAGTACTCATTCGGATTGACCCCATTCTGAAGCATTTGATTCCCCGTCTGTATACCCATAGCATTTCCTTGTTGATTCCCGATAACATCAACCATTTGACATTCTTGTCCCATATATAACTGCGTATTGTCAGTGTACGGTGAATTCCATTGGTTGTTGTTATGTGGTTCGATGTTTAATGCCCTGTATACTGAAGCAAAACCATTTGCCAAAGCAGTTGTGATATCGTCTTGTTGAATTGCCATTGATGATGATTGGTACGATAAAATAGATACAGGATCTTTGCAACAAAGTAGGAGATGTTGTTGTTGAAGGTTAAACTTGGTTGATGTTGTGAAGCTTTGGTTTGTTGATGATGATCGTTTGAATTTGTAGGTGGAATTTTGGTCTGGAAACTTAAAACCTCAATAACTTCATTCTGGAGCGATTTTAGGCCTCGAAAGTTGGGTTGAATGAATAAATTAATTCAACGTGTCCTTCTCCTCGGTCTCACGGTCGTTTTGACAGGTGTTTCGCTGAAAACGGAGTTACGGTTCAAAAGTTATAACCGTTTGAAGTTTTGACGTAAAAAGACAACTTTGAAATCGTTTCACAGAAGTACGAGGGCCAAAACTGCCAAATTAGAAAGTTTCCTTAGGCTGCTGAAAAGTACAAGGACTGAAGTTGCCAATTCTGAAAATTGCATCAATTGCGAGTCCAAAATGTGAATTGCGAGACCAAATGCGATAGCCTAGCACCAATTGCGAGAAAACTGCTCCAATTGCGAGATGAATTGCGAGAAGAACTGGCAATTGCGATAAAACACCTCAATTGCGAAAGCAGTTGAATTGCGAGACACAAAGTGAATTGCGAGGGTGACCAATTGCGATAGCAGTGCGCCAATTGCGAGACACCAATTGCGATAAAATCAGCAATTGCGAGAGACCAATTGCGACAGCAGTAATTGCGAGACAAGAAGTAATTGCGACAAGCAGTACTAATTGCGAGAGGAGTCCAATTCCGAGAGAAGAGGTAATTCCGAGAGACTTGGCAATTGCGAGAAATTTCAACTTTTTGCCACTTTTGTTGACTTTTGAGTAGAGTGCCCACGTGATGCCTTATTTCAAGGGATATAGCTGACCACTTTTCACCAACTTACACACTTGCCTGAAAATATTCACCAACTAAACCAATAATATCTTTGATATTCCAAATAAAGTATTCACTTTAATTCCACAAACACATTAACAACTTCACCCTTTGTGATTATTCGATCAAACCACTTAGAACACAAACCAAAAGAGCAGCTTTTTACCCAAAATCTAAGTGAGGAATAATCACAATATTTTTCCAACTAAGAACAAACACCACCTTTTCTTTATTCTTGTGTAGATCGAAGCTAAAAAAAACAAAAACTCACGTTTTTTAGAGATAAAAAAACGTGGCTTATGTTTTCTTGTAATAACAAACCGAACACAAAAGCTTCCTACCTCGTTGTATGGCTGTTGATACCACTTGTTGTAACTAGAAATCCTACTTTATCATACCACATATACACTAGAGATCGAATGGCAGTAAAGAACAAGAAGAAGAGAATAAGATAGATAAGAATATGAGAAGTAGAGATGAGATGGAAGATGTGGTGGCAGTGGAGAGAAACCTGGAAATGTGTATATTAGATTTTGAGAGAAAATACAAAGATACACACACACTCTCTCACAGCACCCATTGCTAAATGAGAGAGTGTTTGTTTATATGTTAACTGCCATCCAAAAGGCTTTGGATGGGCTTTTGACTTGGATAACAAAGTGGGCTAATATATGCACTACACATATATTTAAACTAACAACACTAATGCTACTAGCCCACTTAACATAGAATACATATTATACATGACACTTAATGTTCTAACTAGCAAATGACCATCACTTCCAAAATAGCATAAAATCAATGCTAACATATGAGGTAGGCCCGAATGGAGTGCAATGGATTTGGGATTGGACCCGCTGCCTCATGTCGTGTGGAGGAACTTCGGTGCTCTGAGGTGTCTGTTACATCAGGTCAGGTTCAAAGTGGGTACGGACAGTTGGTGCTGGAGCAATAATTTTGGGACCAAATTTTCAACTAAAGGGCTGCGGCAAGAGATAGTTGTGGCAGGGATGGGACAATTGAATGAGCAGCATTTTCGTTGGAATGCTTGGGCCCCGTTGAAGGCCAATTTCTTCCTGTGGAGAGCTGTCATGGGTCGGGTCCCGTCCAAAGAAAGTCTGCTGGCAAGGGGAATAAATTTGCCAAATGGTATGTGCGATAGATGCGGTTTAGCCTTTGAGTCGAACGATCACTTGTTTGCATCCTGTCTCTTTGCAAGATGTATATGGTGGCATATGTTCGTCTGGATGCGGATCACTTGGCCTCCGGAAGCTGAGTCTTTGGAGGCGATTGTGAAGATTTTAAGCGAGAGCCCGGGTAGCCAAAAGTGGAAGAAGATCGTTTATACAGTAGCTTTGGCGGCGATGAGCAGGATTTGGAAAGCAAGGAACTCCATGGTGTTTGAAGGCAAGTTCGTTCCAGTCATTAGATCGGTGGAGGCGATTAAGGAGGACGCGTTCCTGTGGATCACTCATCGAAACAAGTCGGCTTCCGTCAACTGGGATAAGTGGGTTTCCTTTGATGTAGTTGATCTTGTGTAATGTTGTCGTGGTTTTTTGGTGTTTTGGTGTGTTGATGTTGTATTCTTCCAGCTCCTTGCTGGGCCTATATATATATATATATATATAGAGTTTTGCTGTTCAAAAAAAAAAGGTTACCATTTGCTATTGAATTGGTCCGTGGTTTGCTACATTTGGAGACCTTGGTGATCTGTGTGAGTGGACTGCCTTCTTATATTTGCTTATTCTTGTATTATTAAATTATTAATCATCTTGAAATCTCATTGTTATGCATTTGTATACTCTGTATTTTCTAGTCTCTATATGATGACACGGTCCGAGTGCCTACAGTTTGTTCAACCGAGTTAGATTGGGGGGAAATGGGGCAGTTGCAGCTCAAGGAAGTGGATTTAGGATATATTAAGGGTTTAGAGAATGAAGTATGTTTGATCAAGTCTTTACTGGCTAGTTCTCATTTGTTAAAGAAGATGATTGTTCGTTTCAGTTTGTTGGGTCGTGGTGACCGTGAACAGTTGATGTTTGCTAAGAAGTTGTTGAGACTCCATCAAGCATCTCCAACAGCTGAAATAGAATTATAGAAATCATTGAACTGTAGTGTGTTTTTAGTTTTTGTCAATAAACCTCCCATTGACTAGTTTCTTCAGATCAAACTGTAACTGGGAATTCAAATCCATTTACCGCTTGTTGCTTTTGTTTGGTTTTTGCTGACATGGTTGATACTTGGTCGACATGGGATATCATATTTCTTGTGGAAAAATGGTTGTTTTGTGTTTCATTATGAGTTGGAGTCATAGCCCACTACTTGGGCTTCGCCCAAATACAAAATTTATTGTTTAAATTAAAATTAGTACCAAGGAAGAAGTATTTATTACAGAGTACATTGAATTGGAAAATGATTTTTCATGATCTGTGTACCCATGTATATTGATATCCAGATAATTAGGGATTTATAAGGGAGTGTTTGTTTATGAGATTATATGGTATCCTTTGTGTTTTATAAGCCCATAGTCAGCTTATTTTTTAAACCTATGAGTTTAGGCTGTTTAGTTTTTGGATTTTGAAAACCGTCGAGTTTTTGGATTTTGAAAACACCGAGGAGCCGTATTTACAACCAAGTTAAATGATACGGAGTAATTTAAAGTTGGTGTCCAACGTACAGAAAAATGAGTTTAAGATCGATCCCAAATAATTTTTACAGGGTTTAAGCTAAATGTTGCTTGTTAAAACACGAAAAGGATAATGCATAGAATATAACCCGATATACCACACGATATCCATCAGTTGAAGAATAATGTTCTTTATAGAGTTGAGGAATAAGAAAAGAAACACAAGATATATTAAAAAGTATTATTCATGAAGCACCAATCACTAATAAGGTGAAATAAAAACCAGTACGAATTGAACATTGTTACTTTAAGCCATTATTTCGCAGAGCCATCAATGCACAACCATTCTCCAACAAATACCTTGTTGCAGTTCAAATTTGGATTAAATGTATTGAAGGCAGCATCTGTAAGGTGGAAGGCCTCTATGATACTGAAGCATGTGTCTCCAACTTGTGTCCCATATATCTTGTTACACACCAATGTTAATTTGTTCGAAGACCCTATTAACCACCAAAACAATAAGCATTAAGATAAATGCAACCTAAAGATTGTTCAAATACTTATAAGATGATGGCAATTGTACACGCAAGGTACTAAAAGTTCAATACATAAACATAATTGTACGTTGATGGAACTTACTTTTGCTAATAGTCATTCTACTTTCTCCGATCGAGATAATGAGAACAAATGAAAGCAAGAGAATGAGGCTGAAAAATGTGGAAGCTTTGGTGTTTGCCATTTCTGATATCTAACTTGTTTCGCTCTAGCAAGCTTTGTTATCTGTGGAAAATAGGATGATTTTTACACTTTAAAGTAAAGAGGTACGTATATATAGTGATAACAGAATCAAAGAAGGCGAACAAACCCAAAGATAAGTAGGATAAAATCTATTGTATCATAAAAAAATGGACGGCCTCATTGTTTTCATCATGATACAATGATGACAGGTAGATGTATTATATTACAATAAAATGGTAAAGTATAATAAAAGTATTGGTTACTAAAGCCCAAAATATAATATTGTATGTATGTAATGATACAGAAGATACACTCATCTTAACTTCGAGTGTAATGTTGTTAATGCATGAAGTATTTTTTTTTGAAAGGTAATGCATGAAGTATGATGAAATATGTGTAAACTACTATGTGTATATTTTATCTATTTATATTTTTGGAACACAAATATATGACTAAAACAACCCAAAAAGTGCTAGAAACACCTATGAGATGTCAACGCCAGAAATTAATATTAAAGAGGGCTCAATTTTTATTTATTTTTTTCCCAATAATAGCATGTAATTATTTTAGAAGCTTAGTAGTAACATACAATTACACCATGGATTTATCTACTTAACCACAAAAAAACAAAAAAAAACAAAAAAAAAAAAAAAAAAAAAAAAAAAAATCAAAATTAAATACAGTTAATATGTAAAGTAGAAAGTACAATTTTTTTACCTACCAAGAGACTCCTTCAATTCTCATTTTCCCTATATTCCCACTTCCCCATAAACCCACATTCCTATTTATCTTCTTCATTTCACTTTCAATATTTACAAACGTCCCAATTCTTTTATGTCTTCCATAGTTTCCGATTAAATAAGCTATCAAAAAACTGATTTTCGCCATTGAAGGTAAGCTGGTCGCCGGGCCCGTTAGGGGTGGTCGAGCACCCTCCAGCCCCCCCCCCCCCCCCCCACACATACACACACAGCGGCTTCGTCCCTGCCTGTAACCCACGTCCCAACCCTCTAGTATAACAACCCGCTATTTTTCAGGTCCTTACTCGAGCTCAAACCCGACACTATTTACTTGAATATTTGAAGTTTTACTTTTACGCTTGACTATTTAGTTTAATCGCGTAAACCCGGAAAATAATATTTGTGCACAAACGACTTTGGATTAAACTTAGTCTACATATTTTGACGTAATATTGTTATTACAAGTTCATTTTGACATTTATATATTGACGGTCTTAAATTGTTTATGAATGTTACGTAACATGCATTTTCATGCATACACAATATATCCAATACACACCTACAATTACACTAATTGATTATAACACAAATTTTCTAAAAACTACACAGTTTTACACCTTATTCAAACTAATTGGAGCCCAAGTAGTCAAATGGTGCTTTGACCTTCTTAAAAACCCTTTAAACAATATTAACCTACACTTAATTTTCTTTAATCATCAAATTAGAACCTAATGCTACCACCCTTAGAGACCAAGCAAAATTGCCCCCCCCCCCGCCTACTTTCGGCCGATCACACCCCCACACACACACCATACTTTTCTTTTTTTATTTGTTTAACCTAAAACTAGCTCAAGAATATTATAATAGAAAGTGTCATTTAGGGTTTGAGTATATATACTTTAAGTTAGGGTTTTCTCTCATATACGACTAACAAAAATCACACACACCACTCTCTTTATCTCTCCTATTTTTGGCACTCACTAAACAAACAAGAACAAGAAGAGATTTTTGCTATTTGATAAGTCACATAACTTATTTAGTGCTTATTTGGATTAACGGTTAAGCTTTGGAAGGTTTTTATTTGGGTTTTTTAGGTTAAGTTTGTGCTCTTTGATCTTCTAATCATCAACTAATCATCAACTATTATCCAATGAGGTATAAAAATCATTTACTTACTTTCCTACTATTTAATTTCATGACAAGTATGTTAATAAATGATTTAAACATCAAAACAAATGTAAAAGTATCACCATATCATGTTTGCACCAAAATATTGTTTAAAAACGAGAACTAGTGAGGACATACCAAAAATATGGTTTTTGATGTTGATGAGACTTTATAAAAATTGTTGGATAAATATTACAACTAGCTTTGTTAAGATACGTAATTATTTAAGTGTTACAAAATATATATACTTGTGAAATTCATATGGAATTTGAGTTATATTTATTTAATTATGTCTTTATGTATTTAATTATGTTGTTGAAGAAATTGGTAGAAGGGTTTAGGATCAGTATGGAGTTGAAAGTGTTGTTGGAAGTTTTTGCTAATTAAATAGTGTTTTAAGAAAATATTGCTTGATGAATTGGATATTTTTTGAGTTAAAAAGGGTTTTTTAGAGTCGAGTTGAGTCCCCGAAAGCTTAAAAAATAGTAAGCTATGCTTAAATACCTTTTCGTAGATATATTATTCGTCCAAAACGGACTTAAAACGAATAAGTTACGTTCAAGTTTTTAATTAAAAACTACTCTAATAGAAAATTTCAGCTTTTTACCATTAGAAGACATGTTGCCCCGTATTTTCAAAGTCGTCTTTGAGCATCTAAAAGTCCAAACGAGCTAAAACGCTCTAAGGAAATATTGTAGAGTCTTATATATATATTATATATACGAGTCGGAAGTTTTCCAACATATTAAAAAGCTAACCAACTACGGTTTAATTAAGACGAACACTTGTAAACTATATATAAGTTTATATAAGCTTATTTTCTAAAACAAGTATTATATGGTTTCGAGACAAGTTAAATGACACCTATTTTTTTTTTAAACTGTGACAAGAATATTAATTAGACACGAACGAAATAGACAAGACTATTTATAGCAAGTCACTAGACATCGAGGATTGGACAAAATGATAGTTTCAAGTGTCGGAACTTACATAATACTCCCTCCGTCCCAAAATAAATGTCATGTTTGACTTTTTGGGGTCTTTTTTATTAAACTTTGACTTTAAATATTTTTATTTGCGTTATATAATACTTTATGAAAATTATACCAATGAAAATACATTTGAAAGTCAATCCATATATATATTTTGCATCAAGTATTATATAATACAAATAAAAATATTTACGGTCAAAGTTGAACAAAAAAGACTTTAAAAAGTCAAACCTGACATTTATTTTGAGACGGATGTAGTACAACTTCGACGTAAACGTATATTTTACTTGTTAAACTAAAAGTGCAAACATGTACTGTTGATATAAGACTTATAAAATGAGCATACATATCATTCACCTTATTATATGACCTAAAGGACCTCGTTAATTAAATAGGTCACGGTTAAGGTTTCGTTGCACATTGGACTTTACTATTTTCCGGTTATAATACTTGCTCGAAGTGAGTTTTCGTAGCCCCTTTTTCATTATGTTTTCCTTGGGGGAAAATGGTACTCAAATAATATTTTGATTGTTTTCATGATGTTATACACTGTTTTCATATTTTTGGACAATATGTGTGTTTTGATTGCAATATGTGCCTTGTTGTATGGTTTCATCATATGTGTTCATTTATGCGCAACTGTTTAACTCCGTTTTGGAGCCGAAGCATTGATAGTACTTTCGGGGTTGTTTCCCCCAGACCCGAAACTGTGTGTGTCTATGAATATTTTTGGTGACATGACCCGACACTGTGTGTCGATGAATATATTTTTGGCAGTATGTGACATTTGGTAGGTTCAGTTGTCGCAGGCATTGTGTTTTCAATAAGTGCTGACGTTGTATATCTTGTTCACTATTGTCCTACGCTATATTATGCACAGCTTCGTGGTTTGACGCTTAAATGTACGAGCTCACCAACTTTACGTTGACATTTTCGAGTATCCATTTTCAGGTGCTAAGAATGAAGTTGCTTAGGAGGTTGAGTACTGGCCTGACTTAGCAAGACTCTAGACAAGACCCTTCCTGGGTTATAACCCCATGGAGTTATGCATTTAGTGTTTTCTCCATGACTTCGTTATTTTGTGGACTATTGTACTCTGGCATGTACTTATCCTGGCTTGTGGGATTTATTGTGACTTTAACTTCTTTTTGTGTGAAATGCATTTAGTACTTCTCTATTTTGTCATACCTTGTGTTTTATGTTATGAAGTCATACCCCGACTATCATTCCGCTGCGATATTTTGAGGGTGTGACATCTAGGAATCTCCAATGTTCGCAAAACACGTTACACCAAAATTAGGAGTTGGGGGGGTGGGGCTGTGGAGGGAGGGGGTTCGAGCAAATTATATTAATAACATTTGTCAAACAAATATTTTTAATACTTTGTGAGGTATAATATTGTTCATCCACAATTTATTTTCAAAAATGGCAAAAATAGTCCCTTTGGTTAACTTGCAGCTCAGAGACATTCTTTAATTAATTTTGAAATTCATCCTTGTCGTTAGCGATTGCACCAACAGTCCTTATGTTAAATTTTGTGTAACAAAATTTTACACAAATAGTCCCTTTAGTTACCTACTGATTTCAGCAATGGTTCCTAAGTTAAACTTAAGGATTTTTTGTGTTACAAAATATTACATAAATAGTCCATGTTAGTTACCTCACTTTATAAAGAACGTCTATAACTTCAAGATTTATCAAAAAAAAAAAAAAAAAAAAAAAAAAAAAAAAAAAAAAAAAAATACTATGTTAGACAAAGATGTTAACAAGTACTCCGTAATTATTTATAGATTAATTGAAATTCAAGAAACCGATTACTTATTATCAATTTTTTCCTGCCGCAACGCGCGGGCAACTCCCACTCGTGTAGTACAAAAAACAACTAGTGAAACCCAGTTCCGTAATCACCTTGATCCCGAACCACATCCTCATATGAAGTTATTTTTTAGGATCTCAAATGCTATTCATGTTAGTGATGCTATAAGATGAAGTAAAACAATGGATCCCTTGTTTTATTAGTGGTGCATGAGTGGTCCATTCTTTTATTTACTTTTTTCTAACATGAGAGGGTAACTTACTACACCAATTTCCACTTCTCGCGACGGGGATCTTTAGAGACTACGTATGTCGTTGCTATAGGTGCACTACACGACAAAAATAAATCAGTTTCTGTAACACCTCGAAATCGGATCAGCAGAACCATACAGGTCGTAGGGTGTTATTGAATAGTTATCACAACACAAGGTACAAAGAACGGTTTTACTTAAACCATTTTAGAATAAATTTCATAATTGAAAATATTCAATTTACATTATTTGAAAATAGTGTGGAAAATATAGGTCCATAAAAGGATTTACAGCGGTCCCAAATAGTTTTAAGTGTCTTCTATGACCATGCCATGCCCTTCGCCAAGCTCCTCCAATAGTAAGATATGTAGCAGAAAATACCTGAGATAAAACATGCTAAAAGTCAACACAAAGGTTGAGTGAATTCATAGGTTTAAGAAAAGTAGTTGATCACAATATTTCAAGTTTAAGAGAAAGTGGGCTACGTTGTTATACACCCAAAAGTTCAGGTGTTACCACTGCACTAAGCTCATGACACACAAAGCGTTAACTAGTAGCAGTAACCCTGGCGTAAGTCGACAGTAACCGCGGATTTCATAATATAATAGTTGCCCCCAAAGCTAGGTATCTTGCCAAATACCTAGGTAACTCAAATATAGTACACCCGTGTTGCCTACCCAGCAACAGGGATGGGATGGTCAAATCCTATAGGCCTATAAACTATATTCGCGCTCACTCGCAAGTGTTTAATGGTTCATGATCGAGGAACTTGCTTTTGGCAAGGGCAGTACTTAGTGCTTATCAGATGTTTCGCAAAGTGGCTACTGCTTCACTCACAGTACTAGAAAAGTATAAATGGCTACTGCTTCACTCACAGTACCGGGAAAGTATAAGTGTTGTTCCAGCCCAAATAAAGTTTCAGAAAGCAGAAAGCATAGTTTTTAGTTCAAAGTACAGTTTTCAAACAATTGTGATCATAGTCAAAATAGTAGCATGTATCTCACCCCAAGTAGCTTATAAAACAGTTGAAGCAAGTAAAAAGTGGGGCTATGAACTCACCTCAGTATGCAGCAATGCAAGATATCACAAATATCACAACTGGCATCAAGTAGTAAAGGCACAACGATATCAACAGTAGAGCACAATGGTACTGGATCGACACAACCTAGTAAGTAACATGTTTCAGAAATAATCCCCAAGTAATTTATGAAGTAGTGTTCGTTGAATACTCGTGTTAATATAAAAGGGTTTCATTTTCAATGGCGATAAAAGAAGTAATCATTTGTATCTCGTGTGGTTTTTGGAAAATATAGCTTCAAGATTAAATTGCGTTAAAACGATAAAAGTCGACGAAACAAAATCAAGCAATTAGAAAAGGATGAAGAAGAGGAATAAAATGTTCTCGCGTAGAAGTCGTAAAATGTACAATCAAACGGTAACTCACGCCAAAACGAATAGACTCAAGAATGAACGAACAAATGATATAGAATGAATACAAGACTAAGGATAAGTCGATGAATGCGTTGGATGTTTACCCCGAATCCCAAAAGTATAACTTGTGTATAAATTTGGATAAAATTGTTTATCTAAGTTTTATAAGATTTGTAGTATGTTTATGAGTTTATAAGTTGTTGGAAGGTTTTATAAACTTTGGCGTAACGCGTCCGTTTATATTACATTCCCGAGTTAACGTAAATGATTGTAATCAAGTTTTATTATCAAGTTTTTATAAGTTTTATTCAAGTTTTAAACAAGTTTTTATACCGTTATCATTCGCGTAATGTATTAGATTCGGTTTATCGGATAATTTGTGTCCGTTCGGGTCCAAATATATCAAGCTCAACGAGTCTAACATATTCTTTCATCCCTTGTATCAAATCATACAATAATCCTACACTAATATCGTAAATACAATAACGGTTACAATCAATGTCCAAAATAGCTAAAATATTACAATAATTTTACAAATACAATAAATCGGTGTCAACATCCCTGGTATATTCCAATAGCATCCAACATCATCATCGATTTACGAAAAGCAAAAACAAAAGTCAAGTTAGTGTGTGAATAAAATGAATAACACAAATGTAATAAAAATTCATACACATACAATGAATAATCCAAGACTCAAATGTAACATAACTATTGGGCTTATGGAGCCCATTACACACACTGAGGCTTATTAATAAACCAAACGGACCCTTATTAATTGTTTTCGGCTCAGGCCCATGTGACTCCTAAAACCAAGCTCACCCATGTGGGCCTTTGAGCCTAATCCTGAATAAATCAAACGCACCCACTAGGCCTGTTAATACCCCTTTACGCAAACGCAAACGCAAACATTTATCTTACAAACACAAAGTTTTAACACTAACGCGGCATGCAATATGAGCACAACTACAAAAATACCAACGCAACTGTGAGCACCCTACGTGGGCTGTTAACACACTACGCATGTACAAACACACTTTACTACTCCAAGCAAGACTAATGTTTAAACATATCTTTTTAAGAATACAGTTTTGGCAATATAGCAAATGATAAAACAAATGCAACAATTATAACTCGACACCTCGTGGTGTCTTGAGCATGGGCGGAGGCACTTGTAGTTCAGGGGTAGCGGTCGCTACCCTGAACTTTTATCCGGTAGTGGAAAAAAAATTTTTTTTATGTTTTTCGTACTATATTTTGTGTTTCGCTACCCCTGAAACAAATTTTCGCTACCCCTAAATAAATTTGAGAAGACCCATATCATTCTTTAAAAAAACTCAAAAAAAACTCCAATGCTCAATCCCACTAAATGTTTAAAAGTAAAGAAAAAATTAAAAAAAAAAACACATACAAAACCTTATAAATAACTTATGATGACACGCGGCCCATTTGTAAACACACTTTAAAAAGATAAGTTGATGACAGCTTGTGGGCATGTGGCCTTTTATTCTCCACCCTATCAATAATTAAATAAAAGTCTACACAAGTACACAACTACACAAGTGAAGTTCCTACTTACCTTCTTTCAAAAAAAAAAAAAAAAAAAAAAAAAAAAAAAAAAAAAAAAAAACTGAGTTAGAGATCGGAAGAAAAAAAAAACTTAAAAGCTTCTGCAGTTCTGCTTCTGCCCTTCGGAGTTCGGCCCTTCCTGCCTTACAGCCTTAGCCCTTAGGTAATTTCAAATTTTCAAGTCTATTTCATAATTTATTAATTTTCATTCTTAGTATTAGGGACTTAGGGTTAATTTTGGTTGTGATTTCTGATTAGTGATTAGATTAGGAATTAAGGGTTAATTTTGCTTCTGCCCTTCCCCCTTCGCCCCTTCCTGCCTTATGTAATTTTATATGTAATTGATTTTTGAAAGTCTAGACAAGTTAGTAAGTTACTGATTAGATTGTGGTTCAATTTTATATAGGGACTTGATTTTTGAAAGTTAAAACATGAAAAAACAAGTGCATATTGGCAATTTCTTTAAAAGAAAATTTCAAGAGGATGATGTTGGTTCTAATAATGTTGATGATATTGGTTCAACTCCTTCGGGTTCAATTCCTTCGGTTTCAATTCCTTCGGGTTCGATTCCTTCGGTTTCAATTCCTTCGGGTTCAATTCCTTCGGTTTCAATTCCTTCGGGTTCGATTCCAAATGGGTTTGATTTGAATGATCTACCTTCGGACCCTTTTGATAGACCACCGATTGCTAGTTGACATCATTTTGAGGTTGAGGTTTTTAATACGGTTTTGGATATGCAAATTCAAGAATTTGGGAACCGGTTCAATGAGGTATCAACTACATTGGTAGAAAATATGTCGGGTTTAAATCCTTGTAATGGGTTTTCTAAGTTTGACATATCTAAGATAGTAGCCTTTTCTGAGATGTATCCGGTTGATTTTAATATGAACGATAGGGGGTGTATTTTGGGTGAGCTTAAAGTCTTTTATCACTCGGTAAAGGAAGATGATAGATTTTTGAATTTGGATGGGATTTGTCACCTAGCTCGGGTAATGGTGGATACGGGAAAAAATCTCTCGTTTCCTTTATTTTATCGGATTTTGAAGCTTGCATTGGTTTTACCGGTTTCAACCGCAACTGTTGAAAGATGCTTTTATAAAATGAAGCTTATTAAAACGGATTTGCGGAATCAAATGGGGGATGAATATTTGAACAATACTATGTTATGTGCTGTTGAAGGAGAGACATTTGACGAAGTAACGAATGAGGATGTAATGGTTCGTTTTCAAGCTATGAAAGACCGAAAAGGAGATTTTTGAGATCTATTAGGTATTTGTTTAACTTATTTTATTATTGTGTTTTTTTAATTAATTAAATGTACGGTTAAAAAAATTATGGTTAACTTTTTTTTTCCGCTACCCCTGAAGTTTACTCCTGGCTCCGCCACTGGTCTTAAGCCTAGACACACACAAGACACCCTTGTGTCTAATGCCACCAACCAAAAAAAGTGACACCACATGTGTGGTGTCTTGTCGAATCAAACCCAAACGTACCCTAGCTAACTCAATAACGCGACCACCCTTTGGTGTCTCGTTAATCCAAACCAAACCGAGAATATACAACCACAAGGACTCGTATAACAAAACTCATCAAGGTCGTGA
Organism: Artemisia tridentata subsp. tridentata; assembly: GCA_021014915.2. Lineage (NCBI taxonomy): Eukaryota > Viridiplantae > Streptophyta > Magnoliopsida > Asterales > Asteraceae > Artemisia > Artemisia tridentata. The sequence goes on along the minus strand of CP139502.1, from coordinate 146,615,907 downwards.
CTCCCTTGAGTCACGACTCACCCTTGTTCGACATGAAAACCAATCGGCTACACAATAAATAAGCAACGGGAATCAAAACAATATAAATATTCACTCAAGGACAAATATAAGCACGAAATAACAATAACTAAACACGAGTCAACTTAACTCGTGAGTTGACTCGGACGAGTCGAGTTGACTCAGTAACGAGTCGAGCGAGTTTAGCTTTAAGAAGATAGATCCACACGAGTTTATTTTTGAAACGTGAGTTTTAATTAGTTTTCGTTATATAAACGTTAATATAAATGTTTACCGGTTAGGGTTTTATAAAAAATGAATAAATAACGAAGATGGTGGCGCGTGTGTCTTACCCAAACGGAAGAGAAGGATGAGAGGTTATGGTGGCTCACGGTGGCCTGAGGTGGTGAGCAGTGGTGGTTCTTCAAACACAAGCAAACGAGCTCCTTGCGTTCCCAAACGCTCCAGAATTGGTGAGGATGTCGAGATCTATGCGATGGAGGAAGATCGGAGGTGGCCAGAATTTTGGCCGAAATCCGGTGACGGTGCCGGAACAGTGGATTCCGGTGGGGGAGTTATAATAATGGGGGAGAAACCCTAAATGGGCTTATATACCCCCGAGGGGCTAAACATGTACAAATAGAAAGATAGGGGCGGCGGTGAAAAATTATGGAAGGGGTAGAAAGTGAAACTTTGGTTAATCTTTTAATAATAACTTTGTGGGCCCCATTTGACATAGCAAACTTTTGTTTTAATTTACGGGACTTGCGCCATTGAGTCCGAAATAATTTTTCCAATAAAAACGAGTATTAATACATATAACTTTCTCGGAGTTAATTTATTTAATAAATCGAATTGTTTCGTGCATTTTAGGTTGTGCCGGCTCGATAAATGAATAACGCTCACGTTTTAACAAGATATCCACTATTTTTCAAGCCCAACAAGTTCAAAGAGATTTAAAAGCTAAGGAAAATCAATAATAATTGTTTTGGCTAGTAAAATAAGTTTTGGAAAATTGTCGGTTGTTACATCACATACCCCTAAAAAGGAATCGTGTCCTCGCGATTTAGTTCAAGTTATCTGTTAGAACGGTGTCGGTGAAAAGGTGATGGTACTAGTAAAATATTCGGGTCTCACTAGGTTGTTTCAAGGGTTTCTCCTTGCCTGTGGGAGGGTAACTACGCGATGTTTCACAATTTTGTCAACGTGGTCTCTTCTCAAATCCTCACAGTCTTAATCCAATATATGGTCCATTTCCTAGTGACACAAAAGTTCAACTTGATACATGTAAGGTGGTAAAAATGGCGTGATGACTGGTCTTCAAGATTTTTGTTTCAAATTTGTGTGTTTTTCCTCTTCAGAGGAATGGATAAAAATTTTGTTTGAAAATTTTATTTGAGTAGGTGTTTATACGAGTTTGACCAAAATAACTTTCCAAGTATTACAAATTTCTTTGTTGAGGAAATTTAATAGATACGTAAGATATAGTTTCAAAAGATTGAAAGTTTTGTAAAACGGGTTTTTTACCATGGTATGGATAGGGTAATTTTTCGCAAAAATTGACGTTTGACATTTCTCAACAAAAGTTTGGTAAAGTTTGACCAGAAGAATTTAACTATCAAAATTGGTATTTCAAAAACCTATCACTACGAGTTTCAGGGTTGATATAAAAGCATTCTAAGAAAGCCTTAAAAGTAACAATATCAGCGAAGAAGGGTAGTTGAGCATATATGTCAACCTATGCTTCTAAATGTCCAAGGAAAAGGATCCAGTTGCCAGTGCTGAGCGGGGTTCAATATTTGATATCAGGCGAAACTCTTAGATGTAAGTAGTCAACTTGTTTAAATGGTACTAAAAGGTATCCTGACATAAATTGTTGTACTGGCGGTCTGAAAGGGATAACTTGGTGCTAATGGGGTATCTTGACTTAAACGGTTGCACTAGTGACCTGAAAGGCCTGAATCAACTCGATACTATGTTGAGAAAAGTGCTTCCTGTTTACAAGGTGAGGTCGGGTATCAATAGTTGCTAGGTAGGCTAAGATCTCTTGGCATCCCGGTGTAGAAGTCGTGTCACATAAAAGAAAGTTAGAGCTTTGCAATGAAGCGGGTTACATAAAAGAAAGGGGTTTCGAGTCTGTGTTGTCTAGAATTCCTAGAGGGTACAATATCTTAAGAGCGATGGTATATTGACAACCTAGTTCAACGCATGCACTACTAATCAGGGAATCCAATCGCATGGAACGAATGAGGTAACTTATTTAGTGAATCCACTTGAAATGGTATCAAGGCTTTGTGGGTTGTTATCTATAGTCTCAGGCGAAAGTTATTTAGTGGAATCCACTTCTAAGGTTGGGTTTATTTTCAAAAGGAAGTACTGGTTATTCTGTTTTATGAAGTATAAAAACACTTTTCATGAAAGTAAATGGTTCACAAGGCGAACGTAAAATACTTTATAAAATAGCTTTGTACAATAGTTTATAGAGTGATAGAGAACGATTTATTATTTATAAAATAATAATAAGACCATAGTTAAATTTGTGATCTATTAGCAAAATAGTAATCGGTTTATACAATAATTTCTGAGATGATTTGTAAGACAATACATAGAGTATTAAGAAAATCATTTGCTATTTGTAAAATATAAGTAAAGCTGTAGTTTATTTAGTGATTTAGTGGCAAAATAGTTCGTCGGTGACAGTAAAATAGTTTTGGAAAGTAACGGCGAAATAATTCGTAGGATAATAGTAACACATTTTTATTGTTTTTAAATCAAACAGTGGCTAAATCAGCTCACAGGAGAGTAAAAGGGTTCATAAAGTTGTAGTAAAACTTGTGGGATAATTGTAACATAGTTTACAAATTCTTTTTGAAACTGTTTGTTGGTTTAGGAAATAATAGTAAAGTAGCGAATCGGTTTATTACTTAATAATAGGGTGGCTTGTACAATGAGTTGTAAAACAATTTATAGGGTAGTAGGAAAACAATTCATTATTTGTTTAATAGTAACTAAACCGCAGTTTGTAATATATTAGTAGGTCAGTAAATCGGTTTATAAAATAACTGGTGGAAAGATATTAAGAAATCAACTCATTGTTTACAAAAATTTTGTTTTTATGATACAGTAGTAAAACATTTTGTAGGATGACCGCAAAATGGTCGGTAAAATAACTGAAAACGTTTGCGTGAATGTGTGTGTAGTGGTAATAATAATGAGATGTGACATGATGTAGTAAGTGGGTTGGTTACTTATAGAAAAGCATGATTAGATAATTGTTAAGATAACGAATTAAAGGTGAAATAATATGATGATACGTATGTTATAGTATGTAGTAATATCATAGTTGCTTTTGACACTTTGATTATTAAATGTTCAAGAATGGCGAAATATTAGAATGTAACTGAAATATGATGGTTCGTAAAAGTTGAAATAGAACGATATTGCTTAATTGCGTAAATAACTAAAATAGGATGAGTCAAAATATGAGAGTAAAACGCAGTAAGTTACGAATGTATGTGAGAATGAGATAGGTATATACAAAGTTAAGGTAATGATTTGAAACTATTTATATTGCGGCTAATATGCCCCATTAGTGGTGATTATTAAAACAAAAGTGTTTGGAAAGTAAAACATGTTTAAGATGTGTAAAAAGGATAAGCAAATGCTAACGAGCGTGCTATAGTTGACGACCTGTGGGTTATGGGCCCACGGTCAAAGTGTAAAGGTGTGAAATGGTTAATGATCTTTCGAGGTAAATGGTTTATGATCCAAGGTGTGTACAAAATCCTAACCAACAGAATTCAAATTATCTAAACCAGTATCAACTTTGAAACACGAATACTAGGACGAACCTCGTTATCATGGTTAATACTGTAAAACCCAGAATTTCTGAATACGTAAAATACCCAGAATGCCCTTCAATCTCGAATTCATAAATGACGTTTAAAACTTTAAGACATTTAAATCCCGATTATATCCTAAGTATTTAACGTTAATATTTGAACGAGTAAAACAAATGTACACATTTAACAGATATGTATCACACGCTTAATAAGAATGCCTTAACCGAAATTTTAAGCCTTGCGCATCATTTTGTAACAATGATATCTTTATAAAAATAAAATAAAATAGAGAAGATACTAACATTTAGGTTGGCCCCAAATCAAGCCCACTAATTAAGCAAGTTACCTATTTGAGAAAACCCACACACGCTTCTTTATTTTAACCAGGATATGCATGCGTTTTTTTTCTGTATACATACATCATACAAAGTTCACTAAAACACAAAACCTAAAAACTTCACACACATTGGCGGCTGCTACTCTTTTCCTTCCTGTTCGATTAAAAAAAAAAAAAAAAAAAAAAAAAAAAAAAAAAAAACAAAACAAAACAAAGCTAAGGAGGTTCATTTGTGGCCTTTACTCGGTGGTTGGACGTGGGACGAACTCTGGTACGAAGGTGTTGAGCGTGGGTTTATTGTGTTCGAAGGGTGTTCGAACGTGTGGGTTATTGCTGGTTTTCGAGGGTTACATACGTGGGTGGTTGTTCCAACGTGGTGATCGACTGGGTTTATTGACTCTCGATCGTGGTGGTTCTCTTTCTTCTCCATCGTGTCACGCGACTAGGGTATTGCATCCCGAACCCTACTCAATTCTTTCCTTGTTGTTTTCCTTTCATTTTGCTTCATCGACTGCATGAAATCATATGAAAATCACATACAATAATTGATGCGCGTGCGTGTCGTTGAGGTTTAGCAGTTTTAATGCCTACTCAAGTTTTAAATTTATATTTAGCCGACTTATCAATAACACACACACTTAACGAGCAGTGTACCCGGTCAGTATGAATATAATGGTAAGTAGAGTGTCGATCACTAAGAGTGGAACGTATTATCTAGTTATTCTAATCAGTATTTTAATATATATTAAGTTAGCTATACAATCTAATCTAACGCAAGGGGGTTCAGCCTGAGAGACTGGCACGATTTGGTTGCAATTAAATAATAAACTAAACCAATAGGCACGAATCAGCAAGTAGCACACACGTACACAAATAAATACTCGAGACAATAAGAGGGTTGTCCTTATGATAAGTAGTTTGTCACTTGTTTTATTGCTAGTGTTATATGAAGTGTATAGTTCGATGCAACGCACCGAGATTAAGTCCTTTCTCGTTGGTTCTAATCTTATCGGCGAGTAAACCCTTAATGATTACTTATGACTATCCCGTTTATCTTTCTCCTACTTTTCTACAGACCATAGAATACATAGGTATCTAATAAACAGGCGAGGGCAGAGGCATGGCGACCCGATCAACGCTCAGCTAGCCACAGAGGTTATCAATGCACTAATAAAAGTCACCAAAGACACTAACATATAAACTTTAATTGATGAGAAAGCAGTTTTAAGGGAGTGCAACCTTTCCGTTGTCACGTTACACAAGCCACCAATCTTGATGAATTAAAGTTTACTAACACAATAAAACAAAACTACTTAATGAATTAAACATATGCAGCACCTTCTTACAGCTCTTGTATCTTTGATTTGGGTGTGTCTTGTGCTGCTACCTTGACTGAATTCGTCCTTGGTTTCTGGTCTTCGGCTCCGGTTATATTATATGTCGTGACTAAAGCTACGGAATTCGTCTGGTCTTGGGGTATTTATAGTTTCTGTCTGAGGGTGAGATGCGGCGCATCTAGTAAGTAGATGCGGCGCATGTACTTAACTTCGCGTGGGGTCCAAGATTATAATATTCAGGAATATTCGTACACCGCCAGAAGATGCGGCGTATCTTCATCTTTGGATGCGGCGCATGTCCTTTTGTATCTTGGATCGTATCTGGTGAGATCTTGATAGTGATGCGGCGCATGTAATGAGTGAGATGCGGCGCATCTGGAGCAGATTTGACTTGATCATGTCCATTTCAGTAGACTCTTCACTTTATGCATGTTTTGCTCCATAATTAGTCCAAAATCGCCAAGTTTCACCAAATGCTTGTTTTCAACTGAGAATTACAAAAGTAAACGATTAAGTATCAATCCTCATACATAATATAGTAAAACAAGTCAAATTAATAGGATAAATGATAGTAATAAAATGTACTTATTTGAGTTCATCAAATATCCCCCCACTTGAACTTTACTTGTCCCCAAGTAAACCTTAGAATTAATCTTATGAAAATGTATCCTAAAAGATATTAGGATTTATTTTTATATTTAAGCATGTATTCGTCTTTTGTCATAATCACACAACTAAACACTTAACGAATTAGAAGTAAAATAAAATAATCTGATAAAAGCAAATCTAATCGTTTAACTGTCCAGTCGCGACGAATATTCTATCATAAGCTTGGCAAGTATACACATCTCCACCACTAAAGCTAAGGAATAACAAGTCTAAAGCGGTAAAAAGGGTTTTTAGGCTTAAGGGTTAATTATTCTTAATCTCCATCGATCTCAAATTCCAGAAAAGGCGACAAAATCACAAATACATGATCGAATCCACGAACACGATACTTGCAATTGCTCAAATCCTTAACTCGAATAGGCTAAAGATGGGTCCAAACTTTCACCAATAATAATATATCAAAAAGGGCGACAAAATCATAAATACATAGCCGAATCCATAACTACGATACTTAAGATTGCTCAAATCCCTAATCTCAATAAATCAAAGGTTTGGTTGGATAAAGAATAGTAAAGGGCATGGATAATATTTGGGATATAAATTGGTGTAAAATAAAAAATAAACAAAACAAATAAATTAAAATCCTAAGTGTGGTTAATCACTATCCCAACCATCCCATGAATAAGACTCATATTATTGAATAACTCACGCTTTAACACTTGAAACACACGCTTTAGGTAGACACGAATTATACTCAACAAGATCTTAATCAAAGAATAAACCTTTAGTTGACGTTCCCATAACTGCCAACTCCCATTCAATCCATAGATATAATATACAACAAATAGTGGTGATATCGACCACTTACATAACTTTACATCGTTGGTTTATCAATCTTCCAACTTTTTTTCTTTTTCTTTTTCTTTTCTCATTTTTTCGATTTTTTTTTTTTTTTTTTTTTTTTTTTTTTTTTTTTTTTTTTTTTTTTTTAAGCATAAACATAGATGTGTAAAATTTCACCACATCACTATAACAATAATTCTGGATAATTTTTCCATACTTTTCATGACTTCAGAAATAACGGTAATAGTGAAAGTAGTAAACACACGAAAAATAAACTCAAAGATATACAATATTTACTTTCACTCCAATTGCATTGTGCAATTTCCCGACCTAACCATAGATAATGAATTACGCACACGAACACAGGTAATGTAAGGAAACACACTTTGCCTATAGCAATTAACCAACCACGGATTCTAATCTACAGGGTAGGCTAAGGTGTAAGGGTGTAACGAAACATTTTAACAAAGGTGTAAGAAACGAAAGGAATGGCTCTGAGTGTTTTTCTAGGGGTATCTTACTCTAAAAATGAGAGTAACAAAAGGGTTTATACGGGGGTTAACTAACCAGTGTAGTTAGCTAATAACACAAAACATATAAAGGCTTTTTGGGTGTAATCCTAGAATTTTACCAATTTAGACAAGTCATTCCAATTATATAAATAATACTTATTATGGTGGTCTCGAATAGTATACAAGCCAAGTTCTAAAGTTTACAAGTCACCGGCACAGTCATAGATCTGTGAATTTTGAAAAATCACAATTTTTGAAAATAACGTCATGTGTGCAGCTATGCAACTTAGACTTTAAACAAAAACATGCTAAAAAAAATTTAAATTTTGATATATTAAGCACATTTTAAGCATATTTTGAAAAGTTTAGGACAAGTAAATGTTAAGTGTTCTAATTCTCCAATCCCCCCACTTAAGTTAAACAACGTCCTCGTTGTTTGTATAAAAGGTTAAAAACTGGAAAATAAAAGAATTAGAACAGAAAAACTCCCTTGAGGTTTGCTCGGTATGATCCTCCATTAGTAGTAGAGCAAAAATCATCTTTCTTGTGGATTAGAACGTTTAAGCTTCATAATCGATGTATCCACAGGAAATGCAGGAATCTATAATACCACCAACACTTTTAAAACACACCTATTATAAGAAAGGTTCAAACTTGTATAATACATTAGTAGTTAGGTAAAAATAAAACATAAGAATTTAAAATGAAAATCATCAGGTCAGTCGATGCGCCGTATCTTATGGAAGAAGATACGCCGTATCGAGCCTGGAATAAATACGGATCAGAATAAAAGATGCGCCGCATCCTTAACCAGGGATGCGCCGCATTAAAAATAAACTGATAAAAAGTTTTAAATTCGGAAATAAAAAATGCAGAAAAATAAAATAAGATATGACCATTTGCAGGAGATGCGTCGCATCTCAGAATTGAGATGCGCCGTATCCTCGGCGGCCTGACTGACTCGACACAAACAGAAAATTAAAAGATAAATCCGGGTTGTCTCCCGGTAAGCACTTGTCTTTATTCCAGAGTCTTCAAGTTAGACTCACGTTCAGCTCTTCATTCCAATACATCGGGTTCAAACTCCACCACCTCGTTCTCATTATCCTTAATTTTATTATCAAAGTATTTCTTCAAACGTTGCCCGTTTACTTTGAATATATAACCATTTTTATCGCATATTTCAATAGTTCCATATGGATACACTTTCTTGACAACGAACGGACCCGTCCATCTTGATTTAAGTTTACCAGGATACATCTTCAATCTGGAATTAAATAGTAGCACTTTCTCTCCAATAGTAAACGTTTTATCCCCACGTAACCTCGAGTCATGCCATCTTTTAGTTCTTTCTTTGTAGATCTTAGTATTTTTGTAGGCCTTATCTCTTAGTTCATAGAGTTCATTAAGTTCCATGAAACGGTTCTTCGTTGCAGCTTCCATATCCATATTACAATTCGTCAAAGCCTAATATGCACTTTGTTCAATTTCGACCGGTAGGTGGCATGCTTTTCCGTATACAAGACGAAATGGAGTGCATCCCGTTGGTGTCTTATAGGCTGTACGGAATGCCCATAAAGCATCATTTAACTTGTCAGACCACCCTTTTGGATTATATCCTGTCGTTTTTTTCAAGAATTCGCTTTATAGCCCTATTGGTTACTTCAGTTTGCCCATTGGATTGAGGATGGTACGCGGTGGAAACCCTATGATATACTCCATATTTTTGCAAGGCTCTTCCCAGATGATGATTACAAAAGTGTGTCCCCCTATCACTAATCAATGCTTTAGGAATTCCAAATCTAGAGAACAAACTTTGTAAAAACTTAAGTACTACCTTGCTGTCGTTTGTTGGTAATGCTTGCGCTTCGACCCATTTTGATACGTAATCAACAGCAACCAAAATATATTTATTACCTTTAGATTCAGGAAACGGTCCCATGAAGTCCAATCCCCATATGTCGAAAACTTCACACACATGGATATAATTTTGTGGCATTTCGTTTCTTGATGTTATATTCCCGGATCGTTGACACGCATCACATCCTTTTATATAATCTTTTGCATCATCCAACATAGTGGGCCAATAAAATCCCGCATCAAGGATCTTTCTTCTTGTGACGACTGCACCGTGATGTCCCCCCGTTGGCCCTGAATGGCAATGTGCCAATATTGCTGGGATGTCATCACCATCTACGCATCTTCGTAAAATATTGTCAGGACATAATTTAAAGGCATAAGGTTCATCCCAAATATACTCGCTAGCGCGAGTCAGAAACCTTCTTTTCTCATCGGATGTTAGCCCTTTTGGAATTTCATTTGCAACAATAAAGTTTATATAGTCGGCATACCATGGTCCATTATTATTGCTCTTAATTCCTACCATCATAAGGTGTTCATCAGGAAAGTCATCAGCTATTTCCCATTCGTCAAGCACCTCCATATCAGGGTTTTCAAGTCTAGATAAGTGGTCAGTAGCTAGATTCTCGGCACCCTTTTTATCTTTAATTTCAATATCGAATCCTTGGAGCAATAAAACCCACCTGATAAGCCTTGGCTTGGCGTCCTGTTTATTGAACAAATACTTCAAAGCAGAATGGTCAGTGTAAACCATAGTTTTTGACAATATAAGATATGATCTAAATTTATCGAATGCAAAAACTACTGCTAAAAATTCCTTTTCCGTGGTGGTGTAGTGTTCTTGGGCATTATTCAATGTTTTGCTAGCATAATAAATTGGCTTAAATTTCTTATCTATCTTCTGACCAAGTACAGCTCCAACAGCATAATCACTAGCATCACACATTAGTTCAAAAGGCAAATTCCAATCCGGCGAAATTATAATAGGTGCGGAAGTTAGTTTTTCTTTAAGTATATTAAATGCCTTTTTGCAATCTTCAGAAAAATCAAACTTCGCATCTTTTAGCAATAATTGGGTCATAGGCCTAGATATCATTGAAAAATCCTTTATGAACCTACGATAAAATCCAGCATGCCCTAAAAAACTTCTAACACCTTTTACATTAGTGGGGTAAGGTAGTTTAGCAATTACATCTATTTTAGCTTTATCGACTTCTATACCTTTCCCAGAAATCTTATGTCCTAACACAATTCCCTCTCTAACCATAAAGTGACATTTTTCCCAATTAAGAACAAGGTTAGTTTCTTCACACCTAGCAAGCATTTTATCAAGTTTAAATAGACAATCACTAAATGAGTTACCGAACACCGAGAAGTCGTCCATGAAGACTTCCATGAAGTCTTCTACCATATCATGGAAGATAGCCGTCATACAACGTTGGAAAGTAGCAGGGGCGTTGCATAGTCCGAACGGCATTCTCCTATAGGCGAAGGTTCCATAAGGGCAGGTGAAAGTCGTCTTCTCTTGATCCTCAGGGGCAATTGGTATTTGGAAGAAACCTGAAAAACCATCTAAAAAGCAATAATAATCATGACCTGATAGTCTTTCTAACATTTGATCAATAAATGGAAGAGGGAAGTGATCTTTTCGCATAGCATCATTGAGTTTGCGGTAGTCGATGCAAACTCTCCATCCGGTAACAGTTCTTGAAGGGATTAGCTCATTGTCGTCATTGAGTACTACCGTCATTCCTCCCTTTTTTGGTACGACGTGGATAGGACTGACCCACGAGCTATCGGAAATTGGGTAGATAAGTCCCGAGTCAAGTAACTTCACAATTTCGTTTTTCACCACATCTTGGACTTTTGGGTTCAAACGCCTTTGAGGTTGGATAACTGGTTTGAATTCATCCTCCATAAGGATTTTATGTGTACAAAATGACGGGCTAGTTCCCTTAATATCAGACATACTCCACGCTAATGCTCCTTTTCGTTTATATAGTACCTGCAAAAGTGATTCCTTTTCTTTTGGCGTTAAATCAGATGCAATAATAACGGGCGAATTAGTGTTCCCATTTAGATAGGCATACTCCAAAGTAGAAGGGAGATCCTTAAGCACAGGTTTAACATTATCAATTTCAGTAGCACTAGCGGAATAAACGTGTTCTTTAACTATATCGCTGCTGTCATCAGATAGATGCGCCGCATCGATATTTTCGATGCGCCGCATGGCGTTAAATACAGCAGAGCCAGTAGCTAAATCATCACCAATAGTATTCTCTTCAACTTGATCTTCTATAGCAATTGTGTTTTCAAGATTTTTAAGCAGAAAAGAATCAAGTAAATTACTTTTTAACAATTTCTGAGTAAATTGATTAATCGTGTCATCAGAAACATCGATATTATAGCATTCATCGTCATCGGAATTATCTTTACTCATAGATTGTTCCATGTTAAACTCAACCTCATCTTTTCCTATGGTAAGAGTTATCTTTTTATTAAAAACATCAATTATGGCCCTAGCAGTGGCTAAAAATGGTCGTCCTAATATTATAGGAGTTCTAGAATTTTCAGGCATATCGAGGATAACAAAGTCGATAGGTAATTCAAATTTATCAACTTTTATTAATATATTTTCAGCTATTCCTAATGGGTATTGTTGGGCTATGAAATATCTAAGTACTGCTAAAAGTCAAAGTACTGCTACTCAAGTCAAAGTACTGCTGTTCGATTAAAGTACTGCTGCTCGTTGAAGGACTGCTATGCAAATAGTTTAAGGACTAATGTGTAATTCTAGAATGTTCGTATTAGATTAGAGTTATAATTAGAATTACTTGTTATTCAAGTTTGTAAACCGACTAGGGTTTTCCTTGTGCCTATAAAAGGATCCCTAGGTTGGCATTAGAGATATGTGTTTTTAGAGAGACAAGTTCATGCGATTAGTGATATACGATTATTAGAAGTATTAGAGTTTAGAGTTTGTTAGTGAATCTGTGTAAGAAAGCAGGTTCAAGGTTTTAATAATATTCAAAGTCGTTTATTAATTCTTCTTAGCTTTGTTGAAGTAGATTCCGCATACTTAGCAAAGTATATCAGTGTTTCATTATTAATAGTTTTGAATTCATTCAAAGTTGTTAAACAGTAGACAAGCTACAAGTTAGTTTGGTCAAAGTATATCGATCCAACAAGTGGTATCAGAGCTTGTGTGGAGACTCTGATTAAGAAGAAACCCTTAAAACCGATTTATCAACAAACCCTCAACAATGTCGACTGAAGCTGCACCTATCCCATCCATCACCTCACTCAGAATTCCTATCATCAAGAAGGGAGAATATGATCTCTGGAGCATGAAGATGAGGCAGTACCTTGCTATTACTGACCATGCTCTATGGGATGTAATTGTCAATGGTAATGTTGTTCTTGATGAACCTCTACAAGTTGAAGGACAACCCAAACCACCTCAACCAACCTTACCAGCAGCTACAAAGAGAAATCAAGATAAGGCTCTCAACATACTGCTGTCTGCTATTCCTGATGGTCACCTACTGAAGTTCCATGATGCTAAGGATGCAAAACAATTATGGGCTGCGATCAAGACAAGATTTGGAGGTAATGATGCTTCAAAGAAGATGCATAGAAACTTATTGAAGCAACAATTTGAAACCTACACTGTTGGTGAAAGAGAAAGTCTTGATGCTGCCTATGACAGATTCCAAAATCTACTTAGTATGCTAGAACTGTATGGAGCAGAGGTATCTGTTGAAGATGCAAATTTGAAGTTCTTAAGGAGTTTTCCGTCTGTCTGGCATGTGGTTGCTACTATGATTAGAGGACAACCTGGATTGGAGTCTATGGACTTTGATGATCTCTATAACAATTTGAAAGTGTACGAGCAAGAGATGAATGGTCACAGTTCTCAGAAAACTCACAACATAGCTTTTGTATCTTCTGAAAACAGAAGCAGTACTTCCACTAAAAGTACTGCTTATCCTTCTCAAAGTACTGTTGGTGATTCACAGCATGTTTGCACAACCACAACTACCCCCAACCCATTACCAACAAACTACACCAATTCTGATGAAGTTGTATGTTCCTTCTTTGCACAACAAGCCACTTTACCTGTTACCTATCAAGAAGACTTGTTGCAGATTGAAGAAGATGCTTTAGAAGAGATTGACATAAGATGGCAAGTAGCTATGATCACTGCTAGGATCAAGAAGTTCATGAACAAGACAGGAAGGGGAATTGATTTCAAAGCCAAACAAGGTATAACTTTTGACAAATCCAAGATTGAATGTTTCAATTGTCAAAAGCTTGGACACTTTGCAAGGGAATGCAAGTTTGCAACATATCAGGCAAACAGGATGATTGAACAACCCAAGGTTGAAAGAAAGGAGGTTCCTATTACTGAATCACAACCAAAAGCTTTGGTGGCTCAAGAAAATTTAGCAGAGATTGACTAGAGTGCTGAATTTGATGATGAACCTGTAACCTATTCTATGGTTGCAATGGAAGAGTTTGATTGGGGTACAGCTTTTGATGAGGAACCTGGATATGCTGCTTTGGAATCAAGAGATGGTCTTGGAAGCTTTGACTGGAGCATGGAGGATGAAGATGAATCTGTTCAGATTGCTATGGTAGCCACTTCACCAAGTTCATCCAATGTCTCTGAGGTATGCTCTAAGTGTAATGATGTTTATCAAAAGTTGCTTAAAGAATATGTGACTGAAAGAGATAATTGTAGAACAGCTAGGTCTGAGGTAGCTGGTTATCAATTAACTTTAGAGTCAATGGAAGCCAAAATATTAACACATGAAAATAATTAAATGGCTTGGGCAGAAAAATATGAGCAACAAGATTACCAATTGAAATTAAGTGAATGGAAGTTAGGATGTAAGGTGTCTGAATTAGAAAAGATTACTAAGGAAAGAGATACTTTGTTAGAAAAACTTGGTAGTATTAAACAGGCTGGTCTATCACATGTTCAATTTGTTGAAAAACAAAGAGTCATAAACAGTAGAGCTGGACTAGGTTATGGTGAAGATAGTAGTTCAGATGAGACCCACCTAGTGATAAGGAAGAGACCCCACCTAGTGATAAGGAAGAGATTCCACCTAGTGATGATGACCTTACAAGCTCAGAAGAAAACACATCTAGGAATGAGGAACTACTTAGTGAATCACCTCCTGAGTTTAAGAAAGATAAGGAGTACCACTCAGTTCCTCCACCCACTGGTCAGTTTCAACCTCTTAGGACAGATGTTTCTCGTTATGGTATAGACAACCTAGAGTTTAGGAAGAAGATTAATGGTCAATTTAGTTCTGAGAAACCTAAGAATGATTTTCAAATGGGTAATGATCAAAAGTTTCCTACAGTTTTTCAAAAACAAGCAGTACCTCCAAAAACTTTTCAAAGTACTGCTGGACATTCAGCAGTACCTCCAAGAGAAACTTTTCAAAATACTGCTTACTATAGGAAATCTTTTAATCATAGAAGAGGATTTGGGAATATGGAGAGAAAGTTATGTTATGTATGCTATAGTCCTGATCACTTGATTAAGCACTGTGACTTACACTCAGAATACTTAAGTCAGTTTCCAAAGAATAGATCTTCCACCCATAAGCCAAGAGAGACTAGACCAGTTTGGAATCACTCAAATAGGGTCAACCATAGTAACTTCTCAAAAGACTATAGGTACCCTCACCAGAAAAGAATGTTTTCCAAATCACCAGTACCTTCACACTCTGATAAGTCTCAAGAAGTACCTTCTCAAAGGACTGATAAGTTTTCACCCACTCATGGTACTGCTAACACTTTTTCACATAGAGGACCTAAGAGATTCAATTCATATAAAAGGTCTTACACCTCAAGCAGAGTACCTAGATCAGAGAAACCTAAGGTCAAACGAAATTGGGTTAAGAAAGAAAGTACTGATGGGGAACAAGAAGTACTTTCATCAAATAAGGGTGAAACAGGGAGTGTTGTTGATATTACAACACAGGACATGGGACCAACTCAAATAATCATTGACCATGCCTTTAAAACCAGTGGAGATTACATACTGAAGGAATTCAAGTATGTCACTCCACAAGGGGAACACAAGTCAGTAATGGCTTGGGTTCCTAAAAGAAACTAACCCTTTTCTTTAATGTGCAGGGCAACCCAGAGGAGGAGCTTAAAGATCATATTATTGTTGATAGTGGTTGCTCTGGCAGCATGACAGGGGACAAGGAGATCCTGTCAGATTTTAAGGCATATTATGGAGGAAGAGTTGCATTTGGTAATGATCCTGATGGAGGAAGAATCACTGGCAAAGGAACAATCAAGGCTGGATGTATTGATTTTGAGAATGTTAGATATGTGAAGGAGCTCAAGTTCAACCTATTGTCAGTATCTCAGATTTGTGACAAGAAGTACCCAATTCTGTTCACTGATACAGAATGTCTCATTCTCTCCCCTGAGTTCAAATTTGTTGATGATCACTTGGTGACATTGAGAGTACCAAGAACCAATGATGTATATAGTTTAGACTTAAAGAGTCTCAATTCTGCTTGAAGAGCAACATGTTTAGTAGCAAAGGCATCATTGGAAGAAGCACATCTGTGGCACAGAAGACTAGGCCATGTTAATTTTAAGAATATCAACAAGCTGGTCAAAGGAAATTTAGTTAAAGGTTTACCTTCCAAAACATTCAAGACTGATCATTCATGTTTGGCTTGCAAGAAGGGTAAACAACATAAATCTTCATGTAAGAAGCTTGGGGAAAGAGATATTAGAGAACCTTTGGAGTTGCTACACATGGATCTGTTTGGACCAGTTTCAATAGAGAGTTTAAACAAGAAGAAGTACTGCTTGGTTGTGACAGATGATTGTAGCAGATTTAGTTGGGTCTTTTTCTTGGGATTCAAAGATGAAACCTTTGATGCTATCCATGACCTGATAGTAGCCCTTGAAAATCAATTAAGACTCAAAGTAAGAGGTATTAGATGTGACAATGGAACAGAATTCAAGAACAAGCATATGGATGAATTCTGTGCCAAGAAAGGGATCAAGAGAGAGTTTAGCATTGCTAGAACACCCCAGCAGAATGGTGTTGCAGAAAGAAAGAACAGGACTTTGATAGAAGCAGCTAGAACAATGCTTGCAGATTCCCAATTACCTATTCTCTTTTGGGCTGAAGCAATAAGTACTGCTTGCTATGTGTTAAATAGAGTTTCAGTAACTAAACCTCAGATGAAGACACCTTATGAGTTACTCATGGGAAAGAAACCAAATATTCGTTTTCTAAAACCTTTTGGCTGCTCTCTGACTATTCTAAATACCATTGACTCTCTGGGAAAATTTGATGGTAAGTCAGATGAAGGATATTTATTGGGTTATTGTACAAATAGCAAAGGATTTAGAGTTTATAACAGGAATACCAAAAAGGTACAAGATTGTCTTCATGTTGAATTTTTGGAAGATAAGGAAACTCAGAAAGGTAAAGGTCCTGATTGGATGTTTGATCTTGATCTCAAGCTCACACCATCTATGAATTATGTTCCTGTTAGAGAAGAGAATCAGGCTAATTACAAAGAAGATGATTCACAGTACATTGTTCATGGAGTCAATGTTACACCAGAAGATGTTCCTGACAAAGAACCTGAAGTTACTAATGAGGAACAAAGTACTGCTCCACCAACTAATACAGTATCTGATGAAGATCAAGCCATACAAGATGAACTTAATAGGATGCTTTTTCAAGAAACCATAGCACAATCCTATGAAGATGAACAAAGGAAGGCTTATGAGGCTGCAAAGAAACAGGATAAATTTCAAGATACTGCCCACAGTACTTTAGATCAAAATACTGCTGATCCTTTTGACAGTACTTCTGGTGTGTTAGAGCAATCAAATTGGAACAATGCTGATGATTCCAATGTTGATGATGATGATTTAGTTAATGCTAACATTCCTGGATTAGAAGAAGTTGATGATGAGCTTAATCCAGAAGGTATTTTTTTCAATGAAGGCATTGATTTTACTAACTTGGAGTCTGATCATCCAGTACCACCAACTCCTACATTGAGAGTTCATAAAGCTCATCCTCAAAGTAACATTATTGGATCACCCTCTTCAGGAGTGGTTACAAGGAACAAAGTTAAAGGATTTTCTAAGCAACATACTGCTTTACTTAGCTTTGTTTACAAACAAAACAGGATGAATCACAAGGATCACCAAACATGCCTGTTTGCTTGCTTTCTATCTCAAGAAGAACCCAAGAAGGTAGCTCAAGCTTTAGCTGATGAAAGTTGGGTTGAAGCCATGCAAGAGGAGCTTCTACAATTCAAGCTTCAAGAAGTCTGGGTATTATGTGATTTACCAGATGGCAAAAGAGTCATTGGTACAAGATGGGTTTTCAGAATCAAAAGGGATGAAAGAGGGAATGTTATCAAAAATAAAGCTAGATTAGTTGCACAAGGATATCGCCAGGAAGAAGGAGTGGATTATGATGAAGTGTTTGCTCCTGTTGCAAGGATAGAGGCAATAAGGTTATTTCTTGCCATTGCATCATACATGGGATTTCCTGTCTACCAAATGGATGTGAAAAGTGCTTTCCTTTATGGCACAATTTCTGAGGAAGTTTATGTTAAACAACCTCCTGGTTTTGAAGATCCTGCACATCCAAACAAAGTCTACAAGGTGATCAAGGCACTGTATGGCCTTCATCAAGCTCCCAGAGCTTGGTATGAGAGACTCTCAAATTTTCTATTACAACATGGTTATAGGAGAGGAGCAATTGATAAGACTTTGTTCATCAAGAGAGATAAGAAAGACATTATGTTAGTCCAAGTATATGTGGATGATATTATATTTGGAGCTACAAAGAAGTCTATGGTGAAAGAATTTGAAGATCTTATGCAGAAGGAGTTTCAAATGAGTTCTATGGGAGAATTAACTTTCTTTTTGGGTCTTCAAGTTAGACAAACAAGAGATGGAATCTTCATTAACCAAGAAAAGTATGTTGCAGACATACTTAAAAGATTTGACCTTCCAAATCTTAGGCCTGCCACCACACCCATTGATAAAAATAAACCCTTAGGCAAGGATGAAGATGGACAAGCTGTGGATGTCAAGCTTTACAGATCTATGATTGGTTGTCTTATGTACTTAACTGCATCAAGACCTGACATCATGTTTGCTGTTTGCTTATGTGCAAGATTTCAGGTTACACCAAAGGTTTCCCATATGTATGCAGTCAAGAGGATTTTTAGATATCTCAAGCATCAACCAAAGTTAGGATTATGGTATCCTAAGGAGTCACCTTTTCACTTGGAAGCCTTTTCAGATAGTGACTATGCAGGGGATAACTATGATAGAAGATCAACCTCAGGAGGATGTCAATATCTTGGTAGAAGATTAGTTTCCTGGCAATGTAAGAAGCAAACCATTGCTGCAACCTCCTCTACTGAAGCAGAATATGTTGCTGCTGCTAGCTGTTGTGGACAAGTTTTGTGGATGCAAAATCAACTCTTGGATTATGGATTCAATTTCAAAAATACTCCTATCAACATTGATAATGAGAGTACCATCTGCATTGTGAAGAATCCAGTTTATCACTCCAAGACCAAGCATATTCAGATTAGGCATCACTTCATTCGGGATTGTTATGAGCACAGGCTTATAAATGTGGTTAAGGTTCACACAGATGATAATGTAGCTGATCTACTCACTAAGGGATTTGATGTTTCAATATTCAACCACTTAGTTGTGAGCATTGGGATGATTAACTACTAGGCTACATTTGAGGGGAGGCTTTAGTATTAGTTAGTATACTTTCTATTAGTTCTTAATGAAAGTATTGGTTTTTAGTAGTTTAGTTTAGCCTATATGTTGTATTTGAGGGGAGGCAACATATGCTATTAGTTAGAACTTAAGCATGAACCATTTACAAGTTCTTGGTTTTAGTTTGGAGTATAGATTGTGGATAAAAAGATGGAACGTACTGCTTTGTTGCTTAAAGTACTGCCTCAGCAAAGTACTGCTTCAACGTACTGCTTACGTGGACGTACTGTTCCAACGGTCAAAAAAATTGAAGATGATTCGTTGATTGGGGCTACGGTTGCTGGACGAACTATTCGGATTTCTGAGGCCACGATTAGGGATGTTTTGATGTTTAATGATGAAGGGGGGGCTGTTCGTTTTGAAAAACAAGTGCTTTGGGACACTCTAAGTCATATAGGTTATGAAGGCGATCTGACGAAACTTACTTTTCAAAAGCCATTGTTTTGTTCTCATTGGAAGTACCTCATTCATGTCTTACTTCATTGTTTAAGTCCCAAGAGTACTTCTTTTGATCAATTTGGTCAAAATATTGCATCTGCATTAGTGGGTTTGGCTACCGATCGAAGATTCAATTTTTCAAGACTAATTCTTGATGGTATGCTTACACATATTGCTAATGGATCACCATTTTTGATGTATCCAAGGTTTGTTTAGTTATTCTTGAACAATCAACTTGAGGATGTCCCTAAACCTCAAAACTTTTTACCCACTGTCAAACTTCCATCAAAGGTGTTTACTTTTCTATCTAAACAAAGTGTCAAGTTTTCTGGAACCAACACACCTTTGACTGCTCATATATTGGGAGTTGCACAAGTTGTTAGAGATGCAGAGCAAGAGCAAGAGCAAGAAGAAAATTTTGAATCAGCAAGTCAAGAGTCTCCTGTTTCAAGAGAAGTTAGTATTCCTCAACCTACTGCTTCTCAACATACTGCTTCTCCACATTCTGCTACTAGGGAAGATACTGCTCCTATGGACATTCCTACTCATGAGGAGTCAGATCAAGGTATGAATCAACCACCATCTCCTACTGATTATTCTTCCACAAATATGTCTAAGCAATTTGAAGAAGACGAGGCAGAATTGGATACTTATGCTTTAACAAGGGAGTTAAAGAGGCTGAAAAAGGAGAGTGAGGCTCAAGCTGCTAAGATAGTCAAATTAAAGACTAAGTTTCAAAGATTGAAGAGGTATGTTTGGCCACTAGTTCAACACCATAGATTATGGGTAAAGTCTCAGAAGCAGAGTGGTAGGATACCTACGAAGATTTCTAAGTCAAAGAAGAAAAAGTCTAAGAAGCAATCTTCATTCCAATTGGGGAGGAATTTAGAGAATTTGAATGATGATGCTGGTTTTGAACAAGATTTTGAACAAGATGCTGGATTTATGGATGATACTCAGAGGACACCACCTGAACATATTCCTCAAGATACTGCTGAGAGGAAGAGTGATGAAACAGAGCAAATAAATTTGGAAGAAGCTGCTGTTGAAGTAAGAAGTGGTGATACTGAGGAAGTAAATTTGGAAGGAGCTGAAGCTGAAAGTACTGCTCAACAAGGTACTGAGAGGCAATTCACTATTACACCTAGAACCTTAGATTTTAAAGAAGATATTGGTCCTTCAATTCAAGTTCAAGAGGAAGTAGGCCCTTCTAAACCAGCTCAGGAAGAAGATGTTATAGCTCATACTAACAGTGATGATGAAACAATTGCTGACATCATGCTTAATATGTCAAGTCAAAGAGGCATCAGTATTCATGAGGTTGAACAACAACATCATACTTCTTCTCAACCTGCACAAGAGATAGATCCAAAAGATAAAGGCAAAGGGATCTTGGTAGAAAAGAAAAAGAAGAAGATGACATTGGCACAGTTAAGACAAATTCAGATTGCCAAAAATGAGGAAGCAGCTAGAATATTGCAAGCAGAAATAGATGCTGAAGAATCAAGGAAGATTGTTCAATCAAAAAGGCCAATTAGTAAAGCTAGAGAAAGGAATGATATGATGACTTATCTGAAAGGTCAAGGATATACAGGTTTAGTTAGATTGACATATACAGAGATGAAGGATCTGTATGATGCTGTTAGAGAAGCTATTCAAAAGGATCTTGCAAGCATTATTTCTTTTGAAGATAAGGAGCTTGAAGATAAAAGAAAGGAAAGAGCTGTTACAAGAAGCTTAAAGAGGAAAAGAATCACTGATGAACAGCCATAAAAGAAGTTCAAGGAAGCTGTTGAATTAAGAACAGACACAGTTGATGAGCTCAGGAATTATCTTAGAGTTGTTGACTTTGAAAATCCAAAATTGAAAGAAGATACTGATAAGAAGTCCAAGATATCTACTTTTTCAGTTGTAGAATCTAAAGAAGGAGATTATCTGATCTTTCATAGACAAGATGGAAGTTTTAGAGTGTTCAATTCATTATGGGATATACTACATCTGATTGATAGAGATGATATGCTTCAGCTATATCTCCAAGTGCAAACTTATTTTGAGCATATTCCACCACAAGGAGTAGGTTTGATATTGTTAGGAGATCTCACAACAATCTGGGAGACAGAGGAAACAAAGGACAGTACTTTGTGGGAAGATCAAGACAACTGGGAGATTAACAAATGGAGATTCTTTGAATCAGTTGGGATACATGTTTTGGAGTTAGAAGATGGCACTATGATTCATATGCTAGCAGAACAGAGATATCCACTCACAAGAGATCTGATGATCAGGATGCTAGAGCATGGAATGGAAGTGGAACAAGAAGATGAAGTAGCATTAATGGTCATAAAATTATTCATCAAGTGGACAACAGAATCTGAAGATTAATGCATAACTACTGGTATGGTTTAATTATTATATAAATCTTTTGAAAAATAAGTACTTTCTTCAAAGTACTGCTGGTCAGACAGTACTTTCTCAAAGTACTGCTTGCAGCATAAAACCAGTAAAGTCTTTTGATAAAATTAGTAATTTTTGATAAGTGCAAAAACATTTTGAAGCACAAAGATTAAACAGCAACAAATGGTTTTGAAAGCAACAGCATGGTGTTAGTACTTGTACTACACAACAAATGGTAATCAACTCACCATGTTTAATAAACAAGAAAGAGTTTGACTCATCATGAGGGTACGGCTCTGATGTGATTATCAAATCCGTTTTTAGTTGGCAATTTACTAAAAATTGTATGGTTTTCAACTCACCATATCTATATTAGTGAAGAGTTGGCTAGCCCACAAGATAATGGCTTTGTGGTAAAGGCTGTGGAAAACCATTATATGGTAATTAGTTCACCATGGTAGTGATTGTACTAAAAGAACTAGCTAGTCCAAAAGCAAACGGCTATTTGGTAAAGACTACTCAAATTCGTTGATAGCTGATGATTTGCTAAAAATCATATGGTTATCAATGTACCATGGTTTTTCCTAAATCTAAACATTGGCTACTCCAGAGTTAATGGCTTTGGTAAAGAGACATCAAAATCCATTAAGTTTTCAATGATTCACCTCTCACAGGAGTTAACACACCTGGAAGTGATGAGAATAGTATGAAACTTTTAAGATCTGATGTACATATTGCCAATATGATGCTGAGTTGCTGAAAAGATCTGATGCTGAAAAGAATTGTTGCTGATGAAGATTAAAGATACTGATTGCATTGATGATGACAAAACAACAACGAGTCAGATTTCAAAGATACAACCTTTCCTTGAAGATAAAGTGTTGAAGTTAAAGACATACAAAGGAACTTGAAATCAAGCAAGTAGAATTCAAGTTAGGGGAGGATTGTTGGGCTATGAAATATCTAAGTACTGCTAAAAGTCAAAGTACTGCTACTCAAGTCAAAGTACTGCTGTTCGATTAAAGTACTGCTGCTCGTTGAAGGACTGCTATGCAAATAGTTTAAGGACTAATGTGTAATTCTAGAATGTTCGTATTAGATTAGAGTTATAATTAGAATTACTTGTTATTCAAGTTTGTAAACCGACTAGGGTTTTCCTTGTGCCTATAAAAGGATCCCTAGGTTGGCATTAGAGATATGTGTTTTTAGAGAGACAAGTTCATGCGATTAGTGATATACGATTATTAGAAGTATTAGAGTTTAGAGTTTGTTAGTGAATCTGTGTAAGAAAGCAGGTTCAAGGTTTTAATAATATTCAAAGTCGTTTATTAATTCTTCTTAGCTTTGTTGAAGTAGATTCCGCATACTTAGCAAAGTATATCAGTGTTTCATTATTAATAGTTTTGAATTCATTCAAAGTTGTTAAACAGTAGACAAGCTACAAGTTAGTTTGGTCAAAGTATATCGATCCAACAGGTATTGTACGGACCTATCAGCTAGTTCTAAGCACATCCTAGTAGGTTTTGGTTCACCAAGACCTAATTTATCATACATAGAAGAGGGCATAAGACTTATACTAGCTCCTAGGTCGGCTAAAGCATTTTCAATATGCAAATTTTTAATTTGACAAGGAATAGTGAAACTCCCTGGATCTTTTTCTTTAGACGGAAGTTTGTTGAGCAATGCAGCTGAGCTCCTTTTCCCCATTGTAATTGTGCAAGCCTCTTCAAGTTTAGACTTGTTTGTAAGCAAGCTCTTCAGATATTTAGCATATTTTGGCATTTGCACCAGGGCTTCCATAAATGGTATGCTTAGCTGCAGCTGCTTGAGATTCTCCAGGAATTTCTTTTGATAGGCATCTTCCTTCTCTTTCCTTACCCTATGTGGGAAAGGCAGTGTTGATCGTTGAGGTTCGACAGAAGGTTCTTCTCTAATTACCAGTTCTGGATCACTCTCTTTTGGTTGCTCTTGCTCAGGTGATAAAAATTCAGGGGAAATCTTGTTTGTATCGTCATCCTCGGGTGTCTCTCCGATTTGAAAGGTTGACTTTCCGCCTCTAGTTGTAATCCCTTTCAAGTCTTGCCTTACCAAAAGAACCCTGTTAAGCACCGTTGACAATTGGTGCACTTCAATTGCCAATCCATAAATCATGTTGTTTTGTTCCTTTAGTAAAAGTTCATGACTGCCTTTGAATTCATTAATAAAGTTTCTTGCATCATTATGTTCTTTTTCATTGGCTTGAGCGATTAGTAGTGCAAACTCTTCCATGGTAAGATTTCTTCGGGGTCTTCCGAACAATTTTGGGAAAATATCGAACATTGTTCCTGAAAATCAAAGAGAGGTAGATTTCAAAGTAAAAGTTTCCAGGTATAAGGGTCGGAGTATTTTCCGTTCGGAGATAAGAAAAATAAAAGTAACTGATATCTGCAGACGATGCGCCGTATCCAAAAAGTTGGATACGCCGTATCTTATAATCGTTAAAATTAAATCAGACTTTATTCAGAAAATAGATACGCCGCTTAGAAATTATGAATGCGCCGTATCGAATTAAATTAATAAAAAATCGATATTTATAAAAATTAAATGCGTCGTATTAACGAAAGTTAATGCGCCGTATTTTCGTTACGTTTCAAAATATAAGATTTTTGATTCAGAAGATGCGCCGTATCGATAAAAATCGATACGCCGTATCTGTTTAATAATTCGCAAACTGTTTTTAATTAAAATAATAGATACGCCGTATCTGCTAGAGCAGATGCGTCGTATCGCGTTAACGCTTAGAAAAAATTTTCTTATTAAAAACAGATACGCCGTATCTTGGGGAAAAGATGCGTTGTATCGAATTAATTAAACGCGTTGTATTTTATAAAAATTTGAACGCAATACGCCGTATCTGATAAATCAGATGCGCCGCATCGTTCGATTTAGCTCAGTACAACGATAGCAGAAAACAAAAATTACGAAAAATAAAAACAAATAAAAACACACAAACGAAAATAAACACAAATAAAAGCAAACAAATAACACACAAAAACAGAAAATATGCAAAATAGTACAATGAATGCAAATTAAACTAATACACAACAAAATTAGCGGTTAGATAAAAAATTAAAACCTAATTAAAATACTAATCAAATTAACAGATAATAACAATTCACTCCCCGGCAACGGCGCCAAAAACTTGATGCGCGTGCGTGTCGTTGCGGTTTAGCAGTTTTAATGCCTACTCAAGTTTTAAATTTATATTTAGCCGACTTATCAATAACACACACACTTAACGAGCAGTGTACCCGGTCAGTATGAATATAATGGTAAGTAGAGTGTCGATCACTAAGAGTGGAACGTATTATCTAGTTATTCTAATCAGTATTTTAATATATATTAAGTTAGCTATACAATCTAATCTAACGCAAGGGGGTTCAGCCTGAGAGACTGGCACGATTTGGTTGCAATTAAATAATAAACTAAACCAATAGGCACGAATCAGCAAGTAGCACACGCGTACACAGATAAATACTCGAGACAATAAGAGGGCTGTCCTTATGATAAGTAGTTTGTCACTTGTTTTATTGCTAGTGTTATATGAAGTGTATAGTTCGATGCAACGCACCGAGATTAAGTCCTTTCTCGTTGGTTCTAATCTTATCGGCGAGTAAACCCTTAATGATTACTTATGACTATCCCGTTTATCTTTCTCCTACTTTTCTACAAACCATAGAATACATAGGTATCTAATAAACAGGCGAGGGCAGAGGCATGGCGACCCGATCAACGCTCAGCTAGCCACAGAGGTTATCAATGCACTAATAAAAGTCACCAAAGACACTAACATATAAACTTTAATTGATGAGAAAGCAGTTTTAAGGGAGTGCAACCTTTCCGTTGTCACGTTACACAAGCCACCAATCTTGATGAATTAAAGTTTACTAACACAATAAAACAAAACTACTTAATGAATTAAACATATGCAGCACCTTCTTACAGCTCTTGTATCTTTGATTTGGGTGTGTCTTGTGCTGCTACCTTGACTGAATTCGTCCTTGGTTTCTGGTCTTCGGTCTCCGGTTATATTATATGTCGTGACTAAAGCTACGGAATTCGTCTGGTCTTGGGGTATTTATAGTTTCTGTCTGAGGGTGAGATGCGGCGCATCTAGTAAGTAGATGCGGCGCATGTACTTAACTTCGCGTGGGGTCCAAGATTATAATATTCAGGAATATTCGTACACCGCCAGAAGATGCGGCGTATCTTCATCTTTGGATGCGGCGCATGTCCTCTTGTATCTTGGATCGTATCTGGTGAGATCTTGATAGTGATGCGGCGCATGTAATGAGTGAGATGCGGCGCATCTGGAGCAGATTTGACTTGATCTTGTCCATTTCAGAAGGCTCTTCACTTTACGCATGTTTTGCTCCATAATTAGTCCAAAATCGCCAAGTTTCACCAAATGCTTGTTTTCAACTGAGAATTACAAAAGTAAACGATTAAGTATCAATCCTCATAAATAATATAGTAAAACAAGTCAAATTAATAGGATAAATGATAGTAATAAAATGTACTTATTTGAGTTCATCAATAATATTGATCGACACATAAAATAACAAGAATAACTATATACATATCGACTATAAATTATACGTGGGAGATGAGTATCGATAAATTCATTCGTGACTCGACACTAGTGACTAACTCATCATGTAATCGTAAATGGCAAACGAAATTTGAACAGATGTAATATTAAAGGTGTCGTATGGCTTTAAAGTATGTAAAGAAACCACGTTTTGATAATTATGTCGACTGAAAGAATATAAAAGTGTGTTTAATATGTACCAAATGGCTTATTTTGGGGATTGCAATAATGTGGGAAAACTAGTGTCCTTGGTTGGTTTTAGGTCGAAGTAGGACGGCACAAAAACAGTCATGGGAGTAGTCGAGTTGGTGCCGAGATGTGTGTGTGTCATGTAGGAGGTTTGGGAGTCTTGTGTGTACCGTGTGGTGGTGAGTGTGTGTCGAACAAGAGTTGTGATTTCATGCGTGTGTTGTTGATCGATGGGGCTGGGAAAAGGGTAAAACGTGCATGTTCTTCTCTATTTCTAATCGCATCAAATAAACATAAAGAAGGTGTCGCGAGTTTAGTTTGTGTCGTGAAGTTTACGTTGTGGCTTGTGTCGTACGTTGGGCATAGTTTTGAAAATACTCATGTTAGTTGTTGTCGAGTGAGTAAAGGTAATCATATAAGCTGTCTTGTATGCGAATCGATTTCGGCATATGTTATACGAGGAAGATGTGAGTGCATGCATGGTTGTTCTCTTTTGGTTTTTTTTCAATTTCGAATCACAATAATATAAAAGAATGATCGGATTGTTACAGCGAGTGTTGTAGTAATATAAGGAAACTTAATATGTATTTGATAATCTACCCCTTGGACCTCAAGCTTTGTAATATTAACACTTTAGACCCTAAACTAATATAATGGTCATAATAAACTCTAATATGTCATGATAATCATTTTGAGCACTTAAAACACTAAAATGTTAATTATACTCATAAGTGGCTAAACTTACTATCTTTGGAAAGTTACTATTTTTGGAAAGCTGCTATAAAAGGAAAGTTGCTAAAAATGAAAAGCCGACTAAAATGAGAAATCTGATTTGAAGATGATATTAATATTAAGACGACCACGTATGCGTGTAGATTCGCTGGAGATGGAGTTGTTTCCGATCTTTAGATATGTTTGCATTTGCGGTATAAGGTACAGATATTCTACCCTTTTTCAGTAAGGGTGTTTTCCCTCTCATGACTCATTGATCTTGATTCGTTTAAGATTCCCTAAGCCATTGCTACGTTCCCTTACACTTTGGTTCGTGTGTTTGATTCATTTTGACTTTGATGTTCGATATGACCCTTTTTGCTTTGAGCCTCTATAATGATCCGTTTGATATTCGTTCGTTTCCTTGGGATATTAGTATTCGTATCACTTGATGCTTCGAAGGTTCATTTGATTTTGGTAACTAGATGTGAAAACCTTTTTAATTATATCATGGAAATGCTTTGAGGAAAACTTATTTTAAAATGATGTTTATGAAATATGCGATACCACTTTTATTTGAAATCTTACTAAACTTTTATGAAAATTACTTTTAAAGACTACTTTTGTGAAAATAGTTAATAAAGATCATTTTTGATGAAAACCATTTGATAAAGATTTCTTTAAATGAACCATTTGATTATGAACCTTTGATCGGTTCGTTTGGATTCGTTTGACTTTGATATTGGATATGAACCCTTTGCCATGAACCTTTGATATTTGGACTTTGACTATGATTCGATGACTTAGACTATTTGAACCTTTGCTATGATTTGGACCTTTGACCTTTGACCCTTCAAGTTTGATACCCGAGCCAAGTTCGTTTCCTAGCCATGAAGGTAACATGGTCGTGTCATTGATGCACCAGTGGCATGACTCACGTGTGGGTGAGTGATTTCTCACACCGTTCCCATTTTGACATGCGCGCTTTATTATTTATTATGGCCAATATTATTGTTCGGGGGACGTATGGGTTGCAATCCTAGGTTCGTGTCCGTGTTCGTGGACTTAACATGATTTGATATTATATATTGTTCGGTGACTGATGCTGGGTGCAATCCACGTCTTTCACAAGTTCGGGAGTTAGCTACTCCATTTGAAGAATGAGGACACCCCTCATATTATCTGATTATCTGAGAGGTCTCCCCTCTATATGATTATGAAGACATGGTTACTATATTTGGTTCGTGTTCGGGCTCGTGGTGGATTACTGACTCTTTTCTCTTATTACCTTATACCTTTGCTTATATGTTTGCTTATACCTTATGCTATTCCATTGTTCTAATCTATATCATGTTCGTTTCGTTGCCTTTGCTTTCGTTTTCGTTTATATATATCTGTTCACTGGGCTTTTTAAGCTCAGCCGCATTTCTTTCCCTGCGGCAGGTTTTTAGTTGGAAGCTGGGTATGAGTGAAGAGACTTTTGGACTTAGAAGACCTTGATAGTTATTCTGAAGTAGAGACTATTAGAAGGATTTGCATTTGCAGACTTAGTATTTAGCTTTTGTTTCCTTTGTAGCCTTGTATATTCAGTATTTCATTTGTAACCTTTGAGAACCCTTGTATTACTGTGGATGTACGCTTTGTTTTGATCTGATATGAAACCATTATTATGACATCTTTACCCTTATCGGGTTGGGGTGTTACAAATACAGGTAACTCTACTTACCACCTAAGGTTAATGCTTTCTCATGAGTACTATTATCTCCTTTACAGTCTTCAAGGTCCAATTCGTACGACTAAACCATTAAAGTGTCCATTTCAATTGACGAGTTATTTCCTAGGGCAACGAATGATGTCGTCCGACTCATCGACTTATAATGCGGTGTACTCGAGCCTTCTCACAAGTTGAGGGGCAGGGGAAAACGTGATATGTGACCTAATGGTCTAAGGTAATACTAGAGTAGTAAGGTCTTAAAAAATGGCTTTCGAATAGTATTCCTGAATAGTGTTTCCAAAATAATATTTCCAAAATAGCGTGTCTCAAAATGGTGTGTTCAAAATAGTGTATCCAAAACAGTTCTCAAAATAGTATACCAATAGTGTATCCAAAACAGTTCTCAAAATATTATATCAATATGACACGTCTTCAAAGTAGTGTAACTAATGTTGACCGTCCAAAATAGTATTCGAAATGGTATGTCAGAATAGCGTTGTTAAAATAGTGTTTCCAGAATAACGTACCCAAATAGTCTTTCCCGAAATAACGTTTTCAAAATAACGTATCAGCATACTCATATATTTCGTGAAATAAATAGTGTATCTCAAAATGGTGTGTCCAAAAGAGTTCCCAAAATAGTACATCAATATAATACGTCTTTTAAAATTAGCGAAAACCAATGTTGACCGTACCAGATAGTATTAAAAACAGTATGTTGAAATAGCGTACCCAAAATAACGCATCCAAAAATAGTTTCCGGGAAATATCGTTTTCAGAATATCGTATCAATTTATATATATATTCCGTAAAATAACTTATCGCAGTTCATTGTTTTATAAAGGGGTATTAAGGCAGGCTACTGGTATTCCCGAAGGATAAGTGAAAGGTTAGGTATCTTTTCCAAAAATAGGGGCTCGGTTTGCTACATCAGTTCCTAAAGCTTCTGTTGGGTTACAAATCGACCTATTGTAGGTGGTATGTGTGCACAAGTATATATATTAGTGTAGGAAAAACCCGACCAAATGGTGAATTCTCTCTCTAACCAAGATTGAATAAACCGAGAGATCAAAGAAATTCAAACAAAATATAATTACCGGAAGTATTAATTTTTCCCGGGTCGTTAGGTTCCGATGTAGTGTGAATGGAACGTTGAATTCCGTTCGTGATCGAATGATTTGATTAAGTGAGAAATTTTGGGATTATATCTAAAAATAGAAAACATAAACTAAAAAGTAACTAAACATCATATAAAATGAGCAAATAAAGCACAAATAATCAAAAATGCAATTAAAACTAAAAAACGGGCTCTTACGGGTCTAAAAACGGGCCTAAGAAAACCTAAAAGTCAAAAATCTACTCTAGATGTGCAAATTTGGTTCCTAAAAGTCCTAAATGATTAAAAAGAATTTTAGAAAAAAGATTTATATTTATTTTTATTTTTATTTTATTTTTTATGAATTAAAAACAATTTTGGATTAAAAAAAATATTAGAAGTACTAAATTAATGTGAAAAATTATGAAAATTTTCAGAAAACTACTTAAAGTTATAAAGATTCTAGGAAAAATAAAAGTAAGGTCACAACTTATTTGGATAAGCAGTTATTAAGCAAATAAGGTAAATAAGCTTAAAGGACTAAAAGGTGTTAAATATAAAACTTAAACAAACTCTAAAGGAAAAGATCCAAGGGCGCAGTTGTTAGGGTGTGTGTTATAGGAGGTTGAGATAGGTTGAGGTCAGGGGTTCGAGCCTCAGGCTCACCCTTGGCTTCCCTGTTTCCCTTTTTTATTTTTTTGCAATTTTTCTTTTTGGAACTTATAAATAAGCTAGAAATAGAAAACTTTTGTGAAAACAAAAATTTTAGAACTGAAGAAATAAGCTAGAAAAGAGCTTATAAGCAAGCAGATTCTAAGTGACTAAAAAGGGCTAGGAACTAACTGATATGAACACACAAGCTTCAAAAAGCTTGTGTGTAAACTAGAAAAAAAAAAAAAAAAAAAAAAAAAAAAAAAAAAAAAAAAAAAAAAAAAACTTCTAAATCCTAAATGCAAACCTAAAAAGCAGTTCTAAGATAAATAAGCAATTCTAAACAAACAATAAGCTCAGATTTCAAAATAAGCTAATAAGGCCAAAATGCTATCCCAAATAGCCTGAAGTGGCAAATTCAAGCCATAAAATAAGCACTTAAAGTAATAAGCTAAGTCACAAAAACTAAAAACAGATAAAGCTTGTACACTAAAGAGCTTATAAAATGAATTGCAGACCTATTAGAGCTTATATAGAGCTTATAAATCAGCTGATAAGGATGCTGATCAGACAAAGTGCAAATTGATGCAATAGTTTATAGACCTGATGCACTAGTTTTAAGACTACAATTAAGAAACTAATAAGCTGAGAATTGAACTAAAAATTATAAAACAGCATTAAGCTACAACTAAATAACTTGTAAAATGATTTTCAAACACTTTGAACTACAAATAAGCACTAAAAATGGCCTCACAACTGCCTACTCAGTACACCTTTTTGTTTGATTTTTTTTTTTTTTTTTTTTTTTTTTTTTTTTTTTAAACTGATGAGATTTGAAAATTGAAAACTAAGACTTAAAGCTAAATCAAACTTTTGTAAAACATGTAAACAAGCATAATGCACTGATTTGACTCAAAAAATTACCACCAAAAGACCTTAACACTGATTTATCAAAATAAGCACATTCAAATAGTGTTAACCCTTGAAAACTATAAAACTATTTTAAAACCGACAAATCTATTTAGAAAAGCTCTAAATAGCTTAAATTCAACTTATAAGACTAAATTAGACCTAAATCAAGTTGGACCAATGGCTGAAACTTATGAAAACAACTTTTGACTTAATCTAAATCCTAAATCCAAACACCCCTTTAATGATCAAATCTGATTTTTAAGCTAAATTAGAATGCAAAACTCAAGTTTTCTTTAAAACAGATTAATATTAAGTGTTTATGAAGGATTTTAAGCACAAGTTAACAGGAGATAAGCACTTAGCCAATAAGCTAAGCTTATTGGCTATTTTGACTCCAAAAACACTAATAAGCACAAATAGATGAAACACTATGAAATAAGCCAACAAATCATTAAATCTACTTCAAATAAGCATATATAAGACAAATGAAACACAAATAAGCAGAAATGAAATAATAAGCAGTTTGAAAAGCAAAAATAGGAAAAATGGAACTCACTTTGTCCTTTGCTCAAACAAGGACTTATAAATGCTCCAAGAGCTGATCTACAAGCTCCAGGTTGTTAAAAACAAGCTGGTAAAGTCCAATAAGCCCTTCCCAATCCGGCTTATCATCCAAATGCTTATTCCTCCTTAAGTCAAGGTAATTTGAATCCAATGGAGTACAATTCAAGTTATGATTATAGAAGCTCAAAACAAGCTATGGAACAGCTTATTTGAGATCTAAACAGTAATTAAGTAAAGTGCTTATTGAGAGCTTATTATAGCTTATTTTAACCATTTAAGAGCATTTTAACACATAAGTAAAAGAGACAAAGCAATGATATAAACTGAATTTTATTAATTAATGAAAAACTATTACAAAGCTGGATTAAAAGACAAGAAATAAGCAGTAATAAGCTACAATGACTGAAAAATAAGACCAAAACTAAAACTTCCAATGCTTGCTGAAGAGGCTTGTATTTATAGGAGTCCCAGGGGTCTTCTAGGGTTTCTCTTGTCAAATCCCAGCCATAAAATCCATGATGTCGACATCAATCATCAATCACAGCCCTTGGATCGAATGCCACATAGCCTCCTCCAATCAAAAGCTTGAAAAATGCCACGGTGGACAATAAATGAGCTCATATCAGCCTAGTCATCCTTCTAGAAGAGGTTAAATCCACTTAAGTTGGGTGAATTAATAGAGCAGGGTAAAAGAAGAAGATGATGAACAGTAACTGGAATACGCGCCCTTTTTCATTGTTTGACCCGGGTATTAATTGAGTTGACTTCGGGTTATAAGGGAAATGTCGGGTTGGATGTTGGATCCGGGTTTTATAAAGGTGGGCTGGGCTTGTTGTTGGATTTAAAGGATGGACTGGATTGTATTTTAAGGTTTTTATTAATAAGAAACTTAACAATAGTTAGATAGGGACTAACCATGCAAATTGTTAAGGACTAACGGTGAAAATGATTTATCATTAAGGCTTTGGTTTTGAGATTTTGGGTTTATGGCTAATAAAAACTGTAGAATCACATCCCCGGCCTCGGCTTTTCTCACTCTTTCCATTCTCGTGCTCGTTTTCGTCCGTTTTGTCTTTCTTTTTGTCATTTTCTTATATCATTTACCTTCACATACACAAACACAAAAACAAGCATATATTTGGCATTTATGGTCGGTTTTTGGTCTTTTAAGTCCGTTTTTAATAAAGAAAATGTATGTGATTTAACACATACCAAAATCCCCCGGACTAAGGTATTGTCGTGTCCTCACGCAATGTGATCACATCACACTTTTAAAACCAAAAATTTCAACCTCTTTCTACTAAAAATTTTGAAAAGTAGCAAAATGTTCCTCAAAAAAAATTAAGAGATCAATTGTTCCAAAAATGCCCCGTTTGACCATTTTATTAAATATAATATCTTTTTAAACTTTTCTGATATGACGGGATGTTGACCTTCATTATTTAACAATAACTTTTAGGATCATGGAGTAAGAAGCACTTTTCATGAAAAGGCGTCCATTTGGATAAAATTCATCGTCCTTGATTTTTCACGAGTCCCTAAACCAAGCTTAAAAACGAAATCATTGCTAAATACAAGTTAGATGCCAACACTACTCATAGATGCTAATTGTGTACGCATAGCTACTTCTTGCTCCCTTATTCCTATTTCCTCTAAGTATTTTATGAAGAATGAGTTTTTTCTTGTTTCCATAGATTTTGGTCCGATAAAGGCACTAAGTTTAGACACTAACTAGCTTAAAATCCTTCCTTCGAAAACCATTGCCCATAAAAATGAGGTCCACATCAAGGTCCTAATTTAACTTGATTTAAGGGATATCCTTTTTATTTCGACCGAAACAACTCATCTACGAGTCCAGAGATAGAAGCTTTATTAGGATATCCCCGAAGTCGAAATTTTCCATTATTAACATTATTAAGCACATATTAGTCATCGGCCTTTTAAACAACCTAGACAAACGGCAGCTAACCGTCAGGAATCGGGAGTCTTATTTTGACCTTGGATATTTTTCCTCTACCTTTTTGAAGTCTGAATCAACGGGAGCGAACCGTCAGGAAACAGAAAACTTTTATCGGCTTTGGATTATTATTATTTAGTTTATTATTACATATTTTTCCAAATTCCGAGTCCTGCGGTCTTTCGACAACCGAAACAATAGCACGTACTATCAGGAATCAGTAGTTTATTTCCCCGCAACATTGGCAGTACCTTGATGTGTACCAACTCTTAACTTTATAAGCAAGAATTAATAAGAAGTAGTAAAAACTAATTATCGCCAAAACCGTGCACCTTTAATTATTTTGAAAATTTTATATTTTTGGGTTTATTTAGCTGACAGGAGCAAAAAACCACAATTAACCTCAATGAGCTCTAAAGAGATCCAACTACTCCACGCTTAGCATCTAACTTATTTTTAACTCCATTGTTGATATAAATAATGCCTAAAAACATTATTAATACTTCTTGATATCTCTATGTTTTGATAATCACAAAATGTAAACTCATTAAACATAAACTTATTAAATAAACAAGTATTTAGTTGTAAATATTCATTTCTACGACTCAATCACTTAAGGTATGAATAAACAAATGCCTAATGCATTATATGATCAAAGGAACATTTTCTTAATCACTTAATTTTTTATAAAATGACACAAACATTTTATATCTTTTAGAAAATCATTTTTGGTATTAAATAAAAATGTTTAATCCATTATAAATTTATGAATTCAAATTTTCAACCAAAAATACCAAAAATGTTCCAGAAAAACCTTCCCCACAAAAAGACAAAACTGAGCAACGTTCGGGTAGGGCGTGTAACGCCCCAACCCGACAAGGGTAGAGATGTCGCAATAATGGTTTCATATCAGAACAAACACAAGCATATGACATAAATAATACAAAGTGAATTCCAATTGTTACAAGAGAAAATCTGAAACTACAAGGTTACAAATGAGAAATACAATAAATTACTAAGTCTAAATATAAGTTCTTCTAGTCATCTCTAATCCAAAATAGCTAGTAAGGTCTTCTAAGTCCATGGTACTCTCCACTCATACCCAGCTTCCAAACTAAAACCTGCCGCAGGAAAAGAAATGTGGCTGAGCTTAAAAAGCCCAGTGAACAGATATAAAGGTAACAAGCAGTAATAATGGGATAGTGAAGTAAGTGAAACAATGCAAGGTATAACAAGAGTTAGGAAAGAAAGAAAAATAAAAGGTTATGCAGGTATATCAAGAGTTAAGAAATAGTTACAATAGATAAGAGAAAAGGGAACAATAATCCCAACCCGAGCCCAAGTCATATCAAGTCAAGTCAAGTATCAAGTCAAGTATGTATCTGGAGGGGTGACCTCGGAATACTAAGTACAAGGTTATAAGGTAAAGGAAACAGTAATCCACTACGAGCCCAAATCAAATCAAATAATCAAATATCAAGGTGTACGGAGGGGAGACCTCGGTACCAAACGCAATATGAGGGGATACCTCCAAAGGGTGGAGTCATGAGCTCCCAAGATGTGAAAGACGTGTATCGCACACACCATCAATCACCAAATATAACAAACTTGAATCAAATAACAAATCTAGGATGCATCCATACGCCCCAGGTGGCCAAATACTACATCTCCATAACAAATCAAATCAAGTCAGGGACGGGATAGGACATCACTCTCCTACCCTAGAGTCATGCCATCGGTGCATCAATGACATGGACATGAAACCCTCATGCCTAGTATGCAAATGGTGGCTCGTAGTCTCAAACTGTGGGTCAAGGGTCAAGTATCAAATGTCCAAGTGTCCAAGTTCAAAATTCATATCAAGTGGTTCAAGTCAAATTTCCATTTCAATTATATCATAAGGTTCATATCAAATGGTTCATAGCAAAGGGTCAAAATAAAGGGATCATAGCAAAGGGTTCATAGCAAGGTTCAAACCAAAGGTTCATATCAATTGGTTCAAGGTTCATAACAAAGGTTCAATTTAAAAGTTTATATTAAATGTTCATATCATAAAAGTAATCCTTTAATAATGGCATTCATAAAAGTGATCTTTAAAAACAGTTTTCATAAAGAAAGTCTTTAAAAGTAGTTTTCATAAAACTTTTAGTAAAATTACATTTAAAAGTGGTATCGCATCGTGCTCAAAAACATCATTTTTAAAATAGCTTTTCTCAAAACATTTTCATATATAATTAAGAAAAATTTTCACATCCAATTATAATATCAAATGAATCTTCAAGGTATCCAAGGATTTGAATATTCATGTCAAAGGGTGATGAACGAAGTATATCAAGTATCGTACCATAGGGATCACAATAAACGAATGTCAATGAATCATAATATCAACGAAGCATATCAACGAATGAATCAAAGAACAGGGGATCATAGCAATGGCTTAAAGGGAATCTTATAACGAATCAAAGATCAAGATCAAGTCATGAGAGTGAAAGCACCCTTACTGAAAAAAGGGTAGAATATCTGTACCTCATACCGCAAGTGAAAACACATCTAGAAATATAAAGATCGGAAACAAACTCCATCTTCAGCGAATCTACAAGAATACATGGTCGTCTTATAATTAATATCTTATTTAAATCAGATTTTTTATTTTAGTCGGCTTCCATTTTTAGTAACTTTCCTTTTTAGGTAACTTTCCAAAAATAGCAACTTTCCATATTTAGTAACTTTCCAAAAATAGTAACTTTCCATATTTAGTAACTTTCTATTTTTAGCAGGTTTTCCGAATTAGTAAGTTTCCATATTTAGTAAGTTCCCATAATTAGCAGATTTCTATAATTAGAAAGATTTAAATAATATAATTTAGGTTAAGTCATTAATTAAGTTTTATTATGGAAATAGGGTTTATTTTAGCAAGTTATAAAAGTCTAGGGTTATTTATGACGAGTTTTCATATTTTAGGGTTTTAAATGTTAATACACCAAGGTCAAAGGTCTAAAATGAAAATATCACAAGTTACTCATTTTAATTCATAAATTATCCATAATTACAATTTTAACACTTCAACTTTAACAATTTACAATTTATACCCTTTAGTTAGTTAAATTACAATTTAACCCTTACAATATTCATATTTACACATTAAGCCCCTAATTTTCCAAAATTACACAATATACCCATTACATTAATATTGGTACAAAAATATCCTCAACTTTACATAATTTACAAAACAAGTCCCTTAAATTATAAAAATTACAATTCGAATAATAATTTACCAATTAAACCTTTTTGTTACAATTTTTACACATAACACCCCCATTTTATATTTTTTTCGAATCATCCCTGATCTAAATCATCTTACAAAAATAACCCCCATGTTTAATAAATTACAAAACACACCCTAAACATTTTCTTTCTCAATCGGTATTAACAAAAAGTGTACAAATCCTAACCCTAATTTTCCCAATCATTTTCAATCATTAACACAACCTTAAAAACACATTAATTCATCAGATTAATCAAAAAAAACCTAACCCTAGTTTCATACGAGTTGATTTTTATTTTTTTCCTTATTTTTCTTTTTAACCCGGTTTCAACAAAAACTCACCAAGGATGATTTAAGCTTCAAAAATTACAAGGATCATTTTTCTAGTGTTATATAGCACGAATAGGACCTGAGAAAAATATGCTTGAAGGAAACAAAATTCATAAAAACCGATTCACCATTTATTTGGTTTTTAGGGTTTAAAATCGTATTTTAATTCAAACGACTTGAGTAGCATGCATGGATCGTTATAGGTATTTTATATGGATCATATATGATGTAAGAAGAGTTATAAAAATACCAATTAGCTTTTCTTCCAAACTCAAAAATGTCTCCACCACCAAAAGTATCACCACCACTTCCTACCAACTCACATACTACTTCTATGTTGCATATCCAAACATCCATCCAAAATAACAACCACACTCCACCATTATCACCTTCTTCTAAACACTTGAAGTTCATTGAAGAACTTAATGAAGCCCATGAGCTTAGTGCTCTTCTTGCCTTACACCTTGCTGGATCAACTTCCTTCTAGCTCTTCTTCATCACAAACTAAACTCAACCTCCACCTTCGTTCCAAACTAAAAATCTCAACCTTAAACTTACCTCATTGAAACCTTTCAAAACCCTTATCATATTGGTCAAACATCCAACTTTAATTCTAACTACACACCCCAATTTCATCCACTTCCACCAAATGACCAAATCCACATTCCCACGGAAAAGGAAAAGTTTCGTAAAGAGATAAACCAAATCCATGACCTCCTTGCTATGCACCTTGCACAACGCAACAAGGGCCAACCTCCATCCTCCATCCTCACCCTACTCAAATTGCTTACCTCACCCCCACAACTTGAATCAAGTTGATAATCATGTCAACTATTGTCCTTGTTGTGTCCTTCTCCAAAAACAAATCATTGCCATAAATAAACATTTCACTTGGATTCAGTAACTTCTTACTAGATCTCATCCAACACCTCCACTAGCACAACACTCTAACCCTCAATCAACCGATTCCGCTCCAAACTCTCCACCTCCAAACTCTCCACCTCCAAAAATATACCTCTATTAATCAGACATCCTTACCCTCACTCAACCACTTTCATCCCAAACACTCTACCATCAAATAAAATAATTCAAGCTCTTGTGTTGCAAGCAAGTCCGATGGCTCTCTTTGGAAAATTAGGACCTTTTTACTTGTTGTATGTTTTAAACATAATAAATGTTTCACATAATCATTTTGATTTAATGAATGTCTTGCTATGTGTTCTTAATATTTGTTTGCCATGATTGTTGTTTTTATATTCCATATTTTGCTATGTATGCTTGTGCTGCTAATATTTTTCTTGCAAGTATTCCATATCTCGATTTCTTGATGCCCTCAAACGAGGGGGAGCACACATCAAGGGGGAGTTCTCGTTCCGACAAATTTTGTTTCTAAAACTTGTCGGCATAACCTTTTTGATTTTACAAAAAGGGGAGAAGTGAATATAAACTCACTAAATACTTGTCCAAAAATAATGTTTTGGATTTAATGAGTTTAAGTTTTGTAATCATCAAAAAGCGAGAGATTCTTGATATAAATAATGCCTAAAAACATTATTAATACTTCTTGATATCTCTATGTTTTGATAATCACAAAATGTAAACTCATTAAACATAAACTTATTAAATAAACAAGTATTTAGTTGTAAATATTCATTTCTACAACTCAATCACTTAAGGTATGAATAAACAAATGCCTAATGCATTATATGATCAAAGGAACATTTTCTTAATCACTTAATTTTTTATAAAATGACACAAACATTTTATATCTTTTAGAAAATCATTTTTGGTATTAAATAAAAATGTTTAATCCATTATAAATTTATGAATTCAAATTTTCAACCAAAAATGGCAAAAATGTTCCAGTAAAACCTTCCCCACAAAAAGACAAAACTAAGCAACGTTCGGGTAGGGCGGCCCCCTTAATTTTACTAGGCGGCCCCCATAATTTTAAGGGGACCGGCCACCTATTTAAGGGGACCGCCCCGCTCCTCCAGCTGTTAGATTTTGCCTATAAATACTGGTTCATTCCTGGACTTTTTCCTCACCTTTTGCACCCCCAAACCTTCTGTTCTAAATCTCTTCTTATCCTTCCAAATCCTTTCTAAATCCTTTGATCATATATTCTTAAGCATTGGTTTCTAAGTGATCCAAGCTTCTACCATTCAAGTGCAAAAGAAGAATACTCCTTCAACAACTAGAGAAGAAGTATTGCAACTTAGTATCATCTTGCTACCTAAGTTGTTTGTGTAATCATTCATTCATTGTGTATAAGTTGTGTATATTTGTTAGATAGGTGTGAACATAATTGTTTAGGCTAGATTAGTGTGGTAGTGGTGAAGTTGTGAAGAAGTTAAGGTGTGTAAGTAGTGAAGGTGTAAGGAAGTAGAAGAGTATATAAGTAGTGCTAGGTTGTGAAGTAGTTTTGAAGCCGTCGTGTAGAAGTTGTGAAGCCGTCGTGTAGAAGTTGTGAAGCCGTCGTGAAGAAGTTGTGAAGCCGTCGTGAAGAAGTGGTGAAGAAGTCGTGAAGAAGTCGTGTAGAAGTTGTGAGATTGGTTCTAGCTACGATTAGGACCCGACATCTAGCTTTGTGTCGTTAAACCGGTGTAAGCGAAAGTTGTGTAAGGTTTTCTCCGCCATAAGGGAGCTTGTTGAAATAGTGAAGAAAAACTCTCGAGTTAGGTGCTCGAGGAGTGGAGTAGGGCAAGGAAGGTGTCCTTGTAGCCGAACCACTATAAATCCTTTGTCTCGCGGTTCGATCTTTCCATCTCTATCTTTCATTTCATTTCATTACTTTACTTGCATTGTTTATTTAGATTTACTTATATTTGTTCATATTGTTCAAGAGTTGAATTCACATAAATTTGAATCTAAGTTTTTAAAAGTAAACAAAGTTTTCATAATAAAATTAAAAAGACGTAAAATATTCAACCCCCCCCCCCTTCTAGTTTTCCACAATTGGTATCAAGAGCCACGTCAAACAAGATTTTTAAAATATATTGTATTTTAAAACTTGAATCGATCTATGGAATCGGAAAAATATTTAGAAGGGCAATCTATGCAAAGACCACCGCTATTTGAAAGTGATGGTTTTCTTTATTGGAAAAATAGATTCGAAACTTATGTGAAATCAAAAGATCTTGATCTTTGGCATGTTATTACCTATTGTGATTTTCCCCCTATTCAAAATAATCCTTTAACTAAAATAGATGAAATTGTACCTTTTGAAAAACAAAGTGATGATTTAAAAAGAAAACTTGCTAAAAATAATGAGGCAAAAATGGTTATTTATAATGCGTTACCACGTAAAGAATACGAAAGGATCTTTATGTGTGAAACCGCAAAAGAAATTTGGAAATCCTTACTAATAACTCACCAAGGTAATAGTCAAGTCAAAGATAATAAAATAGATCTTCTTGTTCAACAATATGAACAATTTACGATTCCGGAAGAGGAATCAATAGATAATGCTTTTGCTAGGTTTAACACTATCA
Source organism: Artemisia tridentata subsp. tridentata (assembly GCA_021014915.2). Taxonomy (NCBI): domain Eukaryota; kingdom Viridiplantae; phylum Streptophyta; class Magnoliopsida; order Asterales; family Asteraceae; genus Artemisia; species Artemisia tridentata. The sequence continues at coordinate 146,574,400 of CP139502.1, read as the reverse complement.
TCACAAGTTTAAAAGCACTTGATGAGAGTTTTTCTAGTAAGAATTTTGTTAGGAAATTTCTTAGGGCTCTTCATCCAAAATGGCGGGCTAAAGTTACGGCGATTGAAAAATCGAAGAACTTGTCAACTCTTCAACTTGACGAGTTAATCGGCAACTTGAAAGTCTATGAAGCAATAATAAAGAAAGACTCTGAGATGGTCAAAGGAAAAAGAGAGCAAAGCAAGTCAATTGCATCGAAAGCTAGGAAGGAATCTAGTGAAGAGGATAGCTCAACCTCCGAAAGTAATGACGAAGAATATGCAATGGCCGTAAGAGAGTTCAAGAAATTTCTAAAGAGACGAGGAAGATTCACAAGACAACCACGAGATGAAAGAAGATCGCTTCAAACAAATAGGAATGATAACTACGGGAAAAGAAAGTGCTTTAGATGTGGAAGCTCAAACCATCTCATTGGCGAATGTCCAAAGCCACCGGGTCATGATTACCAAAGCGCCTTTGTTAGTGGAGCATGGAGTGATAGCGACAAAGATGAAGCGGACAAAGCAAACGACGAAAAATGTCTTATGGCAAAGACATCAAATGAGGTACTTTCCGAAACCAAATACTTTAGTGACAAAAATCAATCATTAGACGAAAAAGATCTAGATAATGAATATAATAGGTTATGCAAATTAGGTCAAAAAGTCATGGCAAAAAATAAATCACTAAAACATATTAATAATCGATTAGAAAACGAAGTACTCGAATTAAAAATTAAACTACAACATTTAAAAAAAGGAAAAGAACTTTTTATAGAATGTAAAACATGTCTAGAGGTCAAAAATGAAAACGAAAAACTTAAAGATGAAATTTCCAAACATGACAAGTTTAAAAATAGTAGTAACTCACTTAAGAAAATAATAAGTGTTCAAGGAACTTCGGGAGATAAAACCGGTCTAGGATTCAACTTAAATAATTTTTCAACTAGTGAAAATAAAAATGCAAAGTTTGAATGTCAATCTAGTAAACAAAAACCATTAGAGTCAAAACCTAAGTATATACTTATAAAAGATAGCAAAATACCTATTACGAGTGATGAGGAAGTAAAAAGTTTTTATAAACCATCATTAAAAGCCAAAACCGGATTTTCTAAACCGAAACTAAGATCTAAAACTCCACCACCAAATAGACCAAATAATCCTCATCCTTGGTCTAACATCCGTCAACATAGAAGAAATCAAGTAGACAAAACTTTCCTAATAATAATAATCACCCAATGTGGAATTATTCACTTCAACCAAGTTTCAACCCTTGGGGAATACTTTCACCATACATGCAAATGCAAACCATGTTTGGTTCAAACAATTTTGGACAAATGGGACAATGGGGACCAAGTGGCTAAATCGTCACTCATTGAATAATTCGGAAACTCATCTATGTTTGACTTCCATAAGTCAATATGACACCTTGAAGCATTTGAAGAAAATTTACTAAAGACTAAAAGGTACGCTTTCCTTTTAAGTTTATTGTTATAATATATGCTTAGATTAATGACTAGTTATTTCATGCCTATTTAGCTCATAATGCCTAGTTATATATATACACATAATAGCTTATATGAATCTACTTAGAACCTAGAATCACTTGTTCTTTTCCCTTTGGCCCTCTTAAGCTATAACGTTTATAATGGAAATCTTCTATGTCCACTATTAGAAAACTCATGGTGATGAAGTGAAATGAGTTAAGTAGATTAATCATTAACATAGAAGTAAGATTAGATTTCTCGCGTTAGAAAACTATGGATGAAACAAGCTCTCCTAGACTATGGCATGAAGTTAGATAAGTGTGCGACAACAAAGGAGCTATAGATGTTAGGTTATACCCCATTCAACACTCTCGCATCAAACATATAGAATTTCGTCATCGCTTCCTTATGACCATAGGATATGTAGAAAAGGGTAGCATGTGACAATAGCCTTAACCAATTCCCTTGAGCATGAGATCTTTAACAACCATTTTTTAAATAAATAAAAAAATCTAGGATTAATGGTATTTGTTGTCAAAAATCTAGTATCTTTAAAAATATACAGAAACTTCACATTTTGGAAAAATAATTTTTTTTTGAAGACTATTTCACTTTTCTATTAACATGTTTTACTATCTCATTTTTCTTCTTAATCTATGTCCATAATTCTGTTTCGATCAAAGTCAAAGATTGGGAATTTTTTTTCTTACCCATTCTTCATAAACACATTTTGAAATAAAACCCAATCTATTTTATTTAAATAACTTTCACATCTACATAAAAACTCACTTTCAAACATTGTTGAATAATGCTAAAAACATTTCTTTAAATCATGCATGTTGATCTCATATTTGTCATCTATATTTATGTACATGACATTTATAAGTGAACTAAGTCAAATCAAGCGGACCATGGTTTGTCTATTAAGATTTTGTTTGTAACAAGTCTAGAAGTCCATGCTATCTTAAGTTCCCATTTATTGCACATAGGCACACATTAGGATCCATCAAATAGTTCATTAATCTTCCCACTTACATATAATTAGGAAAATACTTGGTGTAGTTTATTGTTTCCTAGTCCATATATATTACTTGCTTGATGAGTATGTTTACATGCTAGATGAAATTACTTGTTTTCTTAATCTCTTTAATTAACATGTTTTGCATAAATATTTATTAAATGCTTAATTGCCTCAAAGAGTTGGAATTGATTGAAACTAAACCCAAAAACACAACCCTTTCTACAATTTTCTGCCAAAAACCCATTTCTAGTAATCTGGGAACCAACAGATGGGCGGCCCCCTTAAATCATAAGGCGGTCCAGTTAATGTTTAAGGGGACAGGCCCCTATTTAAGGGGACCGGCCATCTGATGGTCGAAGGTACTGTTTCCTTTTCTACTTTTTAGCCCATTTCATCCTAAACCTTCCAAAATTCACAAACATATCTTATTCCAATCCATCCAACAAATTTTATCCATTCCTTAATCCCATCAATCCTACACTATAAACACTCCCATTCCTCATAATCTTCCATCGACTAATCATGCCATCTCCCATCAAACCAAAGCCAAAAAACCTCAAGGTTAGCAAGGATAACCGAAAAACCCGTTTGGAGAAGAAAGCCTAACCCCCGAAACAAGTCCATCTCAACAAATGATGTGGCTAAACAAACAACACCTCCACCCACATTTGTTCCCAACTATACTCCCAATCCTCAAGCTCATTCCAATAAACCCTTTTACAAACCTCATAATAATAACCAACCATCCATCTTTACTCACAAAAATACACCTTCATCTCATCCATATGATTCACATGAAGAGCATGATCAATCCCAAAACAATAATCCCAATCTCATTCACAACACCTCACATCTTATTCAACCTACCAATGTACCATCCAAAACACTCACCACTCTTGGAATATCCTCTTCTTTCATATCTCCATCCTCTTCTTCCAAATTCAAACATGTCTCCACCACCAAAAGTATCACCACCACTTCCTACCAACTCACATGCTACTTCTATGTTGCATATCCAAACATCCATCCAAAATAACAACCACACTTCACCATTATCACCTTCTTCTAAACACTTAAAGTTCATTGAAGAACTTAATGAAGCCCATGAGCTTAGTGCTCTTCTTGCCTTACACCTTGCTGGATCAACTTCCTTTTAGCTCTTCTTCATCACAAACTAACCTCAACCTCCACCTTCGTTCCAAACTAAAAATCTCAACCTTAAACTGACCTCATTGAAACCTTTCAAAACCCTCATCATATTGGTCAAACATCCAACTTTACTTCCAACTACACACCCCAATTTCATCCACTTCCACCAAATGATCAAATCCACATTCCCACGGAAAAGGAAAAGTTTCATAAAGAGATAAACCAAATCCATGACCTCCTTGCTATGCACCTTGCACAACGCAACAAGGGCCAACCTCCATCCTCCATCCTCACCCTACTCAAATTGCTTACCTCACCCCCACAACTTGAATCAAGTTGATAATCATGTCAACTATTGTCCTTGTTGTGTCCTTCTCCAAAAACAAATCATTGCCTTAAATAAACATTTCACTTGGATTCAGTAACTTCTTACTAGATCTCATCCAACACCTCCACTAGCACAACACTCTAACCCTCAATCAACCGATTCCGCTCCAAACTCTCCACCTCCAAACTCTCCACCTCAAAAAATATACCTCTATTAATCAGACATCCTTACCCTCACTCAACCACTTTCATCCCAAACACTCTACCATCAAATAAAATAATTCAAGCTCTTGTGTTGCAAGCAAGTCCGATGGCTCTCTTTGGAAAATTAGGACCTTTTTACTTGTTGTATGTTTTAAACATAATAAATGTTTCACATAATCATTTTGATTTAATGAATGTCTTGCTATGTGTTCTTAATATTTGTTTGCCATGATTGTTGTTTGCCATGATTGTTGTTTTTATATATTTCATATTTTGCTATGTATGCTTGTGCTGCTAATATTTTTCTTGCAAGTATTCCATATCTCGATTTCTTGATGCCCTCAAACGAGGGGGAGCACACATCAAGGGGGAGTTCAAGGTATTTTATATGGATCATATATGATGTAAGAAGAGTTATAAAAATACCAATTAGCTTTTCTTCCAAACTCAAAAATGTCTCCACCACCAAAAGTATCACCACCACTTCCTACCAACTCACATGCTACTTCTATGTTGCATATCCAAACATCCATCCAAAATAACAACCACACTTCACCATTATCACCTTCTTCTAAACACTTGAAGTTCATTGAAGAACTTAATGAAGCCCATGAGCTTAGTGCTCTTCTTGCCTTACACCTTGCTGGATCAACTTCCTTTTAGCTCTTCTTCATCACAAACTAAACTCAACCTCCACCTTCGTTCCAAACTAAAAATCTCAACCTTAAACTGACCTCATTGAAACCTTTCAAAACCCTTATCATATTGGTCAAACATCCAACTTTACTTCCAACTACACACCCCAATTTCATCCACTTCCACCAAATGATCAAATCCACATTCCCACGGAAAAGGAAAAGTTTCGTAAAGAGATAAACCAAATCCATGACCTCCTTGCTATGCACCTTGCACAACGCAACAAGGGCCAACCTCCATCCTCCATCCTCACCCTACTCAAATTGCTTACCTCACCCCCACAACTTGAATCAAGTTGATAATCATGTCAACTATTGTCCTTGTTGTGTCCTTCTCCAAAAACAAATCATTGCCTTAAATAAACATTTCACTTGGATTGAGTAACTTCTTACTAGATCTCATCCAACACCTCCACTAGCACAACACTCTAACCCTCAATCAACCGATTCCGCTCCAAACTCTCCACCTCCAAACTCTCCACCTCCAAAAATATACCTCTATTAATCAGACATCCTTACCCTCACTCAACCACTTTCATCCCAAACACTCTACCATCAAATAAAATAATTCAAGCTCTTGTGTTGCAAGCAAGTCCGATGGCTCTCTTTGGCAAATTAGGACCTTTTTACTTGTTGTATGTTTTAAACATAATAAATGTTTCACATAATCATTTTGATTTAATGAATGTCTTGCTATGTGTTCTTAATATTTGTTTGCCATGATTGTTGTTTTTATATTCCATATTTTGCTATGTATGCTTGTGCTTCTAATATTTTTCTTGCAAGTATTCCATATCTCGATTTCTTGATGCCCTCAAACGAGGGGGAGTTCTCGTTCCGACAAATTTTGTATCTAAAACTTGTCGGCATAACCTTTTTGATTCTACAAAAAGGGGGAGAAGTGAATATAAACTCACTAAATACTTGTCCAAAAATAATGTTTTGGATTTAATGAGTTTAAGTTTTGTAATCATCAAAAAGGGGGAGATTGTTGATATAAATAATGCCTAAAAACATTATTAATACTTCTTGATATCTCTATGTTTTGATAATCACAAAATGTAAACTCATTAAACATAAACTTATTAAATAAACAAGTATTTAGTTGTAAATATTCATTTCTACAACTCAATCACTTAAGGTATGAATAAACAAATGCCTAATGCATTATATGATCAAAGGAACATTTTCTTAATCACTTAATTTTTTATAAAATGACACAAACATTTTATATCTTTTATAAAATCATTTTTGGTATTAAATAAAAATGTTTAATCCATTATAAATTTATGAATTCAAATTTTCAACCAAAAATGGCAAAAATGTTCCAGAAAAACCTTCCCCACAAAAAGACAAATCTGAGCAACGTTCGGGTAGGGCGGCCCCCTTAATTTTACTAGGCGGCCCCCTTAATTTTAAGGGGACCGGCCACCTATTTAAGGGGACCGCCCCGCTCCTCCAGCTGTCAGATTTTGCCTATAAATACTGGTTCATTCCTGGACTTTTTCCTCACCTTTTGCACCCCTAAACCTCTCGAGTTAGGTGCTCGGGGAGTGGAGTAGGGCAAGGAAGGTGTCCTTGTAGCCGAACCACTATAAATCCTTTGTCTCGCGGTTCGATCTTTCCATCTCTATCTTTCATTTCATTTCATTACTTTACTTGCATTGTTTATTTAGATTTACTTATATTTGTTCATATTGTTCAAGAGTTGAATTCACATAAATTCGAATCTAAGTTTTTATAGCTTCTTGTATAAGAGACTAGCACAACTTTCAATTATAAAGGTTAAGGGGACAAGCTAGAGCTCAACACACTCGATCAAGTCAAAATTTTATTCCTACTCACACCAATGGAAAGTCAACAATGTGTCAAAACACTTATGATATTTTCGCAAAAAAATTTTAAATTTTCTCATTTTTTTCATTTTTTTTGGAGGAAAAACGGGGTTGCGAGAGTATAAGGAAAATTGCAAGGTAAAATCAAATCGAAAGATTACCCCCCCCCCCCCCCAAGACTAAAATGAGACATTGTCCTCAATGTTTTGAGATAAGGGTCCTCTTATGCAAATATAAAGCTGTTTATTAATTATGCTAATAGATAAACATTAATCGATAAGATGTAGGATATCGGATTTCCCAATAAGCACTGAAGGATGAAACTCGAGTGGAGGAAAGACAAAACCACGAGCATGAGAGTCTTCATAATTCGGGCAAATCCTGGACATAAAACAAACAAACACGAAACACGAGAAATGGAAGAGGAGGGCCTCTTCACGATACACTTATTAGAAAATAGAAAGAAGATAGAAACACGGGTTGCCTCCCGAGAAGCGCTTGTTTATTATCTAGTTGTTTAGCTTGACTCGCCCCGAATTTAATTGTTCATGGGGAAGAAACTAGTGGAAGAGAAAATCTCCATCGGACTTCCATTCAAGATGTTTGGATAAACATTGAAGCACATGAAAGTTCCACTCCGATAAGACACCACCGGCTCTAAATAATAGAAACTATAAGCGGAGATGCCGGGGTCAAAAATGGTATCCTCACTCCCGAAGGAGTGAAGAAGAGGAGAATTCACACGATAGGTAAGAAAAGGAAGAAAGATTTTGATAACAAATGTGAGGGAATGATAATGGCGATCCTCAAAAGTAAACCTCAAATTTTCCTTAACTTGTAAATCATCATTAAAGCTCTTTAAGTAGTGGTCTAAAATCACCTCAGGAGGGAGATTAGGGATAGTGTCATTTTTAAGCAAATTCTCAAGATAAATTACGTCTCCCTCCGAGTTAGAATAATCGTCCTTAAGATTAAAGTAAACATGATCATACTTCGGTGGAGATATGATGTGAGCGAGTTCATCGGCGAACTCCTCATGATAAAGATCACTCCTATCGGCAAGAGGAAGCTAATCAAAGTGAAACGATTCATATTCAGGAAGAGAAAGATGAGAATGAGAAGTGGTACTACCACTACTCTTCTCTTCAGTATGATCGATATCAAAATAGAATGCTTCATAATCCGGAAGAGAATAATCGGAATGAGAAGTGGTACTGCCACTACTCTTCTCTTCGATATCAAAGAAAAAAATTTCATAATCCGGTAAAGAGTCATCAGAATGAGAAAATAAATCCTTGAGCTCGAATTCTGGAGGATTTGACGTCTTAATTTCGTTAATTCCTTCAATATCAATTTCCTTCGGAGGGAGTGAAGGTGATGGGTCATCGTTAATTATTTATAAAAGAATATCTCCCTCCAGATCAATTTCTGGTGAAATTGAATCATTTGTAAGACAAGCCTCGATCTCTTCCAAAGTGAACTCACTTCCTTCAAACGAAGTGAGAGAAGGGGAAGAGTCGGCAACAATAGGTTCTGAAAATAGAGTGGGATTGCCACTTGGGGAATTTTTCGAAAATCCATGAACTTTTTGAGCATACTCCTCAACATCTATTACATCGATCCTGTTAACCGATAATTTATCGTAATTGGAGGAGTATCTCAAAGTTTGATCGAGTTTAAAAGTCACGGCTTGATCATCAACACGGAGAGTTAGTTCTTCACCATAAACGTCAATCAAAGCACGCCCCGTCCTTAAGAAGGATCTCCCGAGAATGAGGGGAACCCGAGGATCGGCATCAAAATCTACGACAACAAAGTCGACGGGAAAATGGAACTTTCCTACGTTCACGAAGTCATATTCGGCGACACCGATAGGACGAGTAATCGATCAGTCCGCAAGCTCGAGAGTCATACGAGTAGGAGTAAGTTCTGGAAGGGAAAGCTTTTTCCATACGGAAAATGGCATAAGATTGATGCTTGCGCCAAGATCGGCCAAGGCTAAGCATTCAATCATTCCCGGAAAATCGCACGGAATGAGAAACTTGCCGGGGTCTCCAAGTTTTTCGGGTAACTTTTTGAGGAGCCCCGCCGAACAATTCTCATTTAACGGCGTATTAGCTACTTCAAACATTTTTTATTCATTACTCAATAAGCTTTTAAAAGTCGAAGCAAATTTAGGCATGAGAAGAAGAGCATCCGCGAAGCAAATATCGAAGTGTAAATCTCGAAAGATTTGGAAGAACTTTTCCATTTGATGGTTAGCTTTTTCATGGAGCTTTTGATCATTAAGTCTTGATGGGTAAGGTATAGAAGGCTTAGGATTGGTCTTCGGAACATCTTGTTCCGGAATTGAAGTTTGGACGACCGGAGGTTGGACGTTTTCGGTACTTCCCTTATTAGTAGGAGATATCGTGTCCTTTGTCACCTCGGTTTCACAGTCCACTACTTTAGGTGGAGAAGAAGTAGTAGTATGAACCATGGGTCCTTCATAAGCAACACCACTTCGGGTGGTGATAGCTTTGAACTCACCCTTTGGGTTGGGAACGGTATTGCCCGGGAGAGATCCCGAAGCTGAAGCTTGATGAAATTGACTGATGAGACTATCAAACATGTTCTCAATTTTGCTTTGAGATTGATCAATTTTGCTATTTGTAGTCCTAAGTTCATTCTTAAGCTCATTACCCTGCTTAGACATTGAATTTTGGAAATCATTCTTCAAGGTTGTTATTTGATTTTGCATTGCCCTCATGTTAGCCTCATTTGTCTTAATATAATTTGTAAGTTCATAGGAGGGAACAATCGGGGATTGGTAATTAGGAGCTTGATACCCTTGATTGAAATTGACCCCTTGGGTCGGGTATTGATTGATCGGGGATTGAAATTGGTTTTGCACATTTTGCCTTCTTCCTTGGTTTTGATTGAACCTATTTTGGTTGTTATATTGAGAAAATCCGGGTGGTCCCATTTGATTGCTAGTACGATAGCTCGGGTCAACTTGAGGACGGTATTGGTTACCTCCTTGGTTGTAAGACCCGGCTACGACATTTATTTCAAAAGGACGGCCATCGGTGGCAGTACAATTGTAGTAAGCATGAGGACCACCACAAGTGACACAAGTTTCTGCCATCGCTTTGACTTGAGCGGGTGGAGAAGTTTGTGGGGGGTAGAAAGGTTCTTTTGATTAGAGAGAATCAAAGCTTGGATAGCATCCGTTAGTTTGTCGATCTTAGCATCCGTGCTAGAAATATTGGTACTCACTTTTGAAACAGCCGGTTTGTTTCTTGAAGTGGGAACTTTTGATTTGTTCTCGATGATAGTCAATATATCTTTTGGAGTTCTATTCAAATATTGCCACCGACGGCTGCATTTAGCGAATCTTGATCGGTTTGCGTTAAAGCATTGTAGAACGTGTCGATTTGGTGCAATTCAAAAAATCCGTGATGTGGGCATTTACGTAGGAGATCTTTGTATCGTTCACATGCCTCACCAAAATTTTCGTCAAAACGTTGCTGAAAATTTGTGATATCATTCTTAAGATTAGTCGTTTTGGAAGGAGGAAAGAAATGATTCACGAATTTGGAGACGAGATCTTCCCAAGTGGTAATCGAACGAGGGGGTTCTTTTTCAAGCCAAATCCGGGCTGCCCCCTCAAGAGAAAATGGGAATAACATCAACTTGATCACGCTATGAGGGACATCCCGATATTTCATAGTCGAAGTTAATTTGTTGAACCATCGGATGTGAGCGTGGGGATCGTCTCTCTCAAAACCATGAAATTGGTTTGACGTTATTATTTGAATTAAACCAGTTTTAAGCACAAAATTATCGGATAAAATTGGTGGTAAAATAATTGCATCTCCGTAACCCTCGGTGGGTGCTTGGAGCAACTCCGATATAGTTCGCGTATCCGCCATTTCGGTAATGGGAATATCAACAAGAGTACGTATCTCGGGTACGTTTACTCGTTTGTTGCGTTGACGATAACGTTGAGTCGGTATTGTAAGAGATTTATCAATTAAATTCGATTTAGAACGAGTGAGCATACACTAAAAACACAAAATTTAAAAGAAAAATAAATTTTGAAAAAGAAAATATTTTTGGATTTTATATTTAGAAAAATGAAAAACAAATATTTTTGTTTAATCGATTCGTCAACCGGTGCTCGGTAGCTCTCTAGAATTACTCGCAAAGTGGCAGAGAAACAAAGGTCCGCAATAAATGCTAATTAAAAACCCGTTTCTTTCGGTTCGAAAATTTAATGTCAATCCTCCTTAAACCCCTCTTATAGGTTGTAATCTAAAGGTGAGCCGACGTAACAATTGATTTCACGATTTCTTTTGTTGGTTTTTTATTTATTTATTTATTTTTTTGTTGGTATTATGAATACTTTAGGAAAAGTATTCGTGATTTTTTTTTTTTGGTTTTTATAATAATATAGGGATGAACATTTCGAACCGAATCCCGGAACCGAATCGGAACCGTACTGGTACCGTACCGAAACGGTACCGATTCCTGATATATGGTACGGTACCGGTACCATGAATTAAGGCAAAAAAAAATCGGTACCATTCAAAAACGGTACGGGACTAATTCAGGAAATCCCGATTCGGTACCGAATACGAAAGGTTTTATTTTTTTTTTGCCTTAACCTACTGAAGTGTTGTACCTACGTAAAAAATAAAGGGTTTTTATGTTTTGCCTAGGCTAACACTAATCTACTGCAGTATTTAGTATTGCTTCCTTATCAAACCCTAACATATCATCAACCATTAGAATCATAAAGTTTGCATCCATAATTCATTCCAATCATCATCATCACTAAAAATGGAGGTACGTAAGTTTTTTTTTTCTTCTTTTTCATTTTTAGCCCATAATCAGTAAACTTTTGTTTAAATGCTTTGCTTGTGATTACTAATGTCGTAATTATATTATAGATTACCAACATTAATCTACGATTTTTTATTTTTTATTTTTTTTTGTTTAACAATAAACGGGAAGTACCGGATAGGTACCGATTTCCCGGTACCGAGTATCGGTACCGAAATCCCGTACGGTACGGTACCGGTACCCCATTTCATGCTCTGGAAAAAAAACGGTACTACTAATTCGGTACGGGTTCGGTACCATTCTGGTACCGTGCTCATCCCTATAATAATATACTCCCTCCGTCCCAATTTTATTGTCCCATTTTTCCATTTCGGGCGTCCCAAAATTATTGTCTCATACCAAAAATGGAAAGTGAATAGGTAGTGGAGTTTGGTAAGTTTACTATATTACCCTTGGTTGAAATTAATATTACAAACTTTAATGAAGTATTAATTAATTGGTTAAGGGTAAACTTGTCATTTGGCAAAAAAGTAAGAGAGATAAAGTAGTGATAGTGATGTTTTTCTAAAAGAATGTGCTTTTTGTTATGGAACAATAATTTTGGGACGGAGGGAGTAATAAAATAAAATATTTACAAAATAAAACGATAACTTCACGGGGAAGGATCTTCAAACCACTAATCTTCAAACGTAACTCGGTATTCACTTTACAACTTCTCCGGCAGCGGCGCCAAAAACTTGATGTGTGTGTACAAGTATATATATATTAGTGTAGGGAAAACCCGACCACAGGGTGAATTCTCTCTCTAACCAAGATTGAATAAACCGAGAGGTCAAAGAAATTCAAACAAAATAAAATTACCGGAAGTATTGATTTTTCCCGGGTCGTTAGGTTCCGATGAAGTGTGAATGGAACGTTGAATTCCGTTCGTGATCGAATGATTTGATTAAGTGAGAAATTTTGGGATTATATCTAAAAATAGAAAACATAAACTAAAAAGTAACTAAAAAGCATATAAAATGAGCAAGTAAAGCACAAATAATCAAAAATTCAATTAAAACTAAAAAACGGGCTCTTACAGGTCTAAAAACGGGCCTAAGAAAACCTAAAAGTCAAAAATATACTCTAGATGTGCAAATTTGGTTCCTAAAAGTCCTAAATGATTAAAAAGAATTTTAGAAAAAAGATTTATATTTTTTTGCTTTTTATTTTATTTTTGAGAATTAAAAACAATTTTGGATTAAAAAAAGTATTAGAAGTACTAAATTAATGTGAAAAATTATGAAAATTTTCAGAAAACAACTTAAAGTTATAAATATTATAGGAAAAATAAAAGTAAGGTCACAACTTATTTGGATAAGCAGTTATTAAGCAAATAAGGTAAATAAGCTTAAAGGACTAAAAGGTGTTAAATATAAAACTTAAAAAAAACTCTAACGGAAAAGACCCAAGGGCGCAGTGGTTAGGGTGTGTATTATAAGAGGTTGAGATAGGTTGAGGTCAGGGGTTCGAGCCTCAGGCTCACCCTTGACTTCTCTGTTTCCATTTTTTTATTTTTTTGCAATTTTTCTTTTTGAAACTTATAAATAAGCTAAAAATAGAAAACTTTTGTGAAAACAAAAATTTTAGAACTGAAGAAATAAGCTAGAAAAGAGCTTATAAGCAAGCAGATTCTAAGTGACTAAAAAGGGCTAGAAACTAATTGATATGAACACACAAGCTTCAAAAAGCTTGTGTGTAAACTAAAAAAAAAAACTTCTAAATCCTAAATGCAAACCTAAAAAGCAGTTCTAAGATAAATAAGCAATTTTAAACAAACAATAAGCTAAAATTTAAAAATAAGCTAATAAGGCCAAAATGCTATCCCAAACAGCCTGAAGTGGCAACTTCAAGCCATAAAATAAGCACTTAAAGCAATAAGCCAAGTCACTAAAACTAAAAACAGATAAAGCTTGTATACTAAAGAGCTTATAAAATGAATTGCAGACCTATTAGAGCTTATATAGAGCTTATAAATCAGCTGATAAGGATGCTGATCAGACAAAGTGCAAACTGATGCAATAGTTTATAGACCTGATGTACTAGTTTTAAGACTACAAATAATCAACTAATAAGCTAAGAATTGAACTAAAAATTATAAAACAACATTAAGCTACAACTAAATAACTTGTAAAATGATTTTCAAACACTTTGAACTACAAATAAGCACTAAAAATGGTCTACTCAACTACCTACTCAGTACACCTTTTTTTTGTTTGATTTTTTTTTTAATTTTTAATTTTTTTTTTTTTTTTTTTTTTTTTTTGAAACTGATATGAGATTTGAAAAGTGAAAACTAAGACTTAAAACTAAATGAAACTTTTGTAAAACAAGTAAACAAGCATAATGCACTGATTTGACTAAAAAAATTACCACCAAAAGACCTTAACACTGATTTATCATAATAAGCACATTCAAATAGTGTTAACCCTTGAAAACTAGAAAACTACTTTAAAACCTACAAATCTATTTAGAAAAGCTCTAAATAGCTTAAATTCAACTTATAAGACTAAATTAGACCTAAATCAAGTTGGACCAATGGCTGAAACTTATGAAAACAACTTTTGACTTAATCTAAATCCTAAATCCAAACACCCCTTTAAATGATCAAATCTGATTTTTAAGCTAAATTAGAATGCAAAACTCAAGTTTTCTTTAAAACAGATCAATATTAAGTGTTTATGAAGGATTTTAAGCACAAGTTAACAGGAGATAAGCACTTAGCCAATAAGCTAAGCTTATTGGCTATTTTGACTACAAAAACACTAATAAGCACAAATAGATGAAACACTATGAAATAAGCCAACAAATCATTAAATCTACTTCAAATAAGCATATATAAGACAAATGAAACACAAATAAGCATGAAATAAGCAGAAATGAAATAATAAGCAGTTTGAAAAGCAAAAATAGGAAAAATGGAACTCACTTTGTCCTTTGCTCAAACAAGGACTTATAAATGCTCCAAGAGCTGATCTACAAGCTCCAGCTTGTTAAAAATAAGCTGGTAAAGTCCAATAAGCCCTTCCCAATCCGGCTTATCATCCAAATGCTTATTCTTCCTTAAGTCAAGGTAATTTGAATCTAATGGAGTATTTTCAAGTTATGATTATAGAAGCTCAAAACAAGCTATGGAACAACTTATTTGAGATCTAAATAGTAATTAAGTAAAGTGCTTATTGAGAGCTTATTATAGCTTATTTTAACCATTTAAGAGCATTTTAACACATAAGTAAAAGAGACAAAGCAATGATATAAACTGAATTTTATTAATTAATGAAAAACTATTACAAAGCTGGATTAAAAGACAAGAAATAAGCAGTAATAAGCTACAATGACTGAAAAATAAGACCAAAACTAAAACTTCCAATGCTTGCTGAAGAGGCTTGTATTTATAGGAGTCCTAGGGGTCTTCTAGGGTTTCTCTTGTCAAATCCCAGCCATAAAATCCATGATGTCGACATCAATCATCAATCACAGCCCTTGGATCGAATGCCACATAGCCTACTCCAACCAAAAGCTTGAAAAATGCTACGGTGGACAATAAATGAGCTCATATCAGCCTAGTCATCCTTTTAGAAGAGGTTAAATCCACTTAAGTTGGGTGAATTAATAGAGCAGGGTAAAAGAAGAAGTTGATGAACTGTAACTGGAATACGCGCCCTTTTTCATTGTTTGACCCGGGTATTAATTGAGTTTACTTCGGGTTATAAGGGAAATGTCGGGTTGGATGTTGGATCCGGGTTTTATAAAGGTGGGCTGGGCTTGTTGCTGGATTTAAAGGATGGACTGGATTGTATTTTAAGGTTTTTATTAATATGAAACTTAACAATAGTTAGATAGGGACTAACCATGCAAATTGTTAAGGACTAACGGTGAAAATGATTTATCATTAAGGCTTTGGTTTTAAGATTTTGGGTTTATGGCTAATAAAAACTATAGAATCACATCACCGGCCTCGGCTTTTCTCACTCTTTCCATTCTCATGCTCGTTTTCGTCCGTGTTGTCTTTCTTTTTGCCATTTTCTTATATCATTTACCTGCACATACACAAACACAAAAACAAGCATATATTTAGCATTTATGGTCGGTTTTTGGTCTTTTAAGTCCGTTTTTAATAAAGAAAAGGTATGTGATTTAACACATACCAGTAGGTTTTCTAGGTCTTGCCAAAGATTCATTGGTTATTTCATTGTTTACTTCCATCAAGAGATTCATCCTACAAGTGCTATGGAAGGGTCATTCTCAGACGACTAGTGATCTAACTCGGTTCATCCATTGAGTGTAAGGTTTGGGGTAGCAATGACTGTAATGTAACCAGATACAAAATAAAGTTTAAATAAACAATTTCAAATTCCCAACGAGACCCCAAAAATCATGAAATCAAGAAATCCAAATTCAAACAAAGCCAAAAACAAATACAAATACTCCGATAATCTCAATTATGTTTAATACAATATCGAACGAGTTAAAATAGATAACTCAAATTCAAAACTGTGACCGATCGGGTTTCACCTGACCCGGTGCGAACGTAATCAGACGGCGACAAACAATTATTCCATATAAGCAGAGAGGTATGGCGATTCAAAGAGTATTGCGATTCGTGAAGTGTTGTGATGTCGGTGCGTCGTGTGTAGGGGTAAACCTTCGTGATATTCGGTGCTCGTGTACATATGCAAAACTTTACCATTCCCAAAATTAAAAATAGAAATTCAACCCGAAACATAATCCTGTTATAACTACTCCCAGTATCGCAAAATTCATTTCTGAGACATAGGTGATCAGGCCATGTCCCCACTATCCCTGGTTGATTATAGGTGATCAGTCTACCCTCAACCGAGGATCAATGAATTTCGGGATACTCAGTTTAGTTACACTAGTACTATGTTCCTTACTTTAGAATCGTTTTAAACCACAACAGGAGTCCAAACTCGAAATCAAATAATGTGGTTACGCAAGGGAATAGCGTAACTTCGTGACAGGTTCGGTGCATTGATGTAAGTATATGAAAATACTTATAGTGAATAGTAAAAATGTGGGTGAAATACAAACCATCAAATAGCAAAGGCATACATCTCATCGAATGTAACATTTAACATCTCCATAGATATGCTATCCAAAAAAAATTACAAGCGAGGCATCGGCTTGGCAGGCAGGCATGTGACGGTCATAGGATTTAAGTTTTCGTAAAAATAGTTAAAGTCTAGGTTTTAGAAAATCCCCAGTTCTCGAAAATACCCAGTTCTCTATAACCTGTGGCTTTGATACCATCTGTAACACCCCGAAATCGGATCAGCTGAAGCATACGGGTCGTGGGATGTTATTGAATAGTTATCACAACACAAGGTACAAAGAACGGTTTTACTTAAACCATTTTAGAAGAAATTTCATCATTGAAAACATTCAATTTACATTATTTAAAAATAGTGCGGAAAATATAGGTCCATAAAAGGATTTAAAGAGTCCCAAATAGTTTTAAGAGTCTTCTATGACCATGCCATGCCCTTCGCCAAGCTCCTCCAATAATAAGATATGCAGCAGAAAAGACCTGAGATAAAACATGCTAAAAGTCAACACAAAGGTTGAGTGAATTCATAGGTTTAACTGTTTAAGAAAAGTAGTTGATCACAATATTTCAAGTTTAAGAGAAAGTGGGCTACGTTGTTATACGCCCGAAAGTTCAGATGTTACCACTGCACTAAGCTCATGACACACAAAGCGTTAACCGGCAGCAGTAACCCTGGCGTAAGTCGACAGTAACCGCGGATTTCATAATATAATAGTTGCCCCCTAAAGCTAGGTATCTTGCCAAATACCTAGGTAACTCAAATATAGCACACCCGTATTGCCTACCCAGCAACATGGATGGGATGGTCAAATCCTATAGGCCTATAAACTATATTCGCGCTCACTCGCAAGTGATTAATGGTTCATGATCGAGGGACTTGCTTTTGGCAAGGGCGGTACTTAGTGCTTATAAGATGTTTCGCAAAGTGGCTACTGCTTCACTCACAGTACCAGAAAAGTATAAATGGCTACTGCTTCACTCACAGTACCGGGAAAGTATAAGTGTTGTTCCAGCCCAAATAAAGTTTCAGAAAGCAGAAAGCATAGTTTTTAGTTCAAAGTACAGTTTTCAAACAATTGTGATCATAGTCAAAACAGTAGCATGTATCTCACCCTAAGTAGCTTATAAAACAGTTGAAGCAAGTAAAAAGTGGGGCTATGAACTCACCTCAGTATGCAGCAATGCAAGATATCACAAATATCACAACTGGCATCAAGTAGTAAAGGCACAACGATATCAACAGTAGAGCACAACGGTACTGGATCGGCACAACCTAGTAAGTAACATTTTTCAGAAATAATCCCCAAGTAATTTATGAAGTAGTGTTCGTTGAATACTCGTGTTAATATAAAAGGGTTTCATTTTCAATGGCGATAAAAGAAGTAATCATTTGTATCTCGTGTGGTTTTTGGAAAATATAGCTTCAAGATTAAATTGCGTTAAAACGATAAAAGTCGACGAAACAAAATCAAGCAATTAGAAAAGGATGAAGAAGAGGAATAAAATGTTCTCGCGTAGAAGTCGTAAAATGTACAATCAAACGGTAACTCACGCCAAAACGAATAGACTCAAGAATGAACGAACAAATGATATAGAATGAATACAAGACTAAGGATAAGTCGATGAATGCGTTGGATGTTTACCCCGAATCCCAAAAGTATAACTTGTGTATAAATTTGGATAAAATTGTTTATCTAAGTTTTATAAGATTTGTAGTATGTTTATGAGTTTATAAGTTGTTGGAAGGTTTTATAAACTTTGGCGTAACGCGTCCGTTTATATTACGTTCCCGAGTTAACGTAAATGATTGTAATCAAGTTTTATTATCAAGTTTTTATAAGTTTTATTCAAGTTTTAAAAAAGTTTTTATACCTTTATCATTCGTGTAATGTATTAGATTCGGTTTATCGGATAATTTGTGTCCGTTCGGGTCCAAATATATTAAGCTCAACGAGTCTAACATATTCTTCCGTCCCTTGTATCAAATCATACAATAATCCTACACTAATATCGTAAATCCAATAACGGTTACAATCAATGTCCAAAATAGCTAAAATATTACAATAATTTTACAAATACAATAAATCGGTGTCAACATCCCCGGTATATTCCAATAGCATCCAACATCATCATCAATTTACGAAAAGCAAAAACAAAAGTCAAGTTAGTGTGTGAATAAAATGAATAACACAAATATAATAAAAATTCATACACATACAATGAATAATCCAAGACTCAAATGTAACATAACTGTTGGGCTTATGGAGCCCATTACACACACTGAGGCTTATTAATAAACCAAACGGATCCTTATTAATTTTTTTGGGCTCAGGCCCATATGACTCCTAAAACCAAACTCACCCATGTGGGCCTTTGAGCCCAATCGTGAATAAATCTAACGCACCTACTAGGCCTATTAATACCCCTTTACGCACACGCAAACGCAAACATTTATCTTACAAACACAAAGTTTTAACACCAACGCGGCATGCATTATGAGCACAACTACAAAAATACTAACGCAACTGTGAGCGCCCTATGTGGGCTGTTAGCACACTACGCACGCACAAACACACTTCACTACTCCAAGCAAGACTAATGTTCAAACATCTCTTTTGTTGGGAATTAAATGTTCTGAAGATCAGTATTGGGAATTACAAGTTCACAAAGTTAGTACTGCTGAGAAGAATACACTAACAGTTCCTACTGCTAGTGTATATCTAAAGCCTCTCAAGTTATATCTAACAGTACTAACTGAAGTTAGTACTGCTAGTACAAAGAAGGTACTGCTGGTTGATCCTACTGCTGGTGTAACTTATACTACTTCTGGATGGATAAGTGTCACGTTTACTACTGCTGGTTGGATAAGTATAAAAATATATTTGTGTATAAAAGTCAAGTATATACGGTAGATAATATCTTTGATTTGTAGTCAGTCAAACAAGTTGTAAACATAGATACATGTTGTATCTTAGCTACTGACACACTCAACACATGCAAAGCAAGTAGTTCGACAAGACTTATCATTTATTGTAAAGATCTTCTTTGGACTATAAAAAGAAGATCTTAGACTAGATATTCGTGTGTCTAACCAAGTGCTTAATTCATATGCTTAGAATATCTATCAAAAACAAAGAACATAACTTATCATAGAAATCATAAGTTATAGAAACATATAGATTCAAGGTTTGTAACCCTAGTGATAGTGAAGATCACTCGTATTATTATCTTAATAATATTGAATCGTTTGGTGTTAACATTGTGTGTTCATTGTTCATTACTCAAGCATTACTTTCCATTTCCAATAACCAAATAACCTTCTAAGTGTGGTTAAGTAGATTCCGCATACTTAACCATATTAACTCAAAGTATCACATACACAAAGTTACAAAGGACTAACATCCTATTAAGTGTATTGAATCCTTCTCAATTGGTATCAGAACAAGGCTGATATATTTGATTTAGAAGAAGAAGAAGAAGAAATGGACGTGGAGAATACTCAGGCTACAAATATTGCTGCAAAGTTGCCTATGATCAAACAGAATGAGTTTGAGTTATGGAGGTTAAGGATTGAGCAATATTTTATGGTTCAAGATTATGCACTCTGGGATATCATTCTGTATGGTGATTCTTTTACACTAGGTTATACAGATGTCATTCTTGAAGGCAAAACAATTAGAAAATTAAATTCTTGACCAAATACCAATGAAGAAAGGATACAGAAGAGAAATGATCAAAAGGCAAGAAATTTGTTGCTTATGACCATTCCTGGTGAACAGATGCTTTCTTTTAGCAAGTATCCTGATGCAAAAACTCTTTTTGAAGAGATTTGTGCATGGTTTGGTGGTAATGAAACTACCAAGAAAACACAGAAGGCATTGCTGAAACAACAATTTGAAAACTTTAGTTCAAATAGCAATGAATCTCTTGATAAGCTATTCTCTAGATTACACAAGCTTGTCAGTCAGTTAGCTGTGTTGGGAGTTGAGATAGCCAAGGAATATCTCAACATGAAGTTCTTAATAAGTCTACCTGATGAATTCCATACTCATGTGGTTGTCTGGATGAATAAGCCAGACATTGAAACCATGAAACTCAATGATTTGTACAACAACTTCAAAATTGTTGAACAAAGTCTGAAGAAGTCTGGAAGCTATAGTACTAGTTCTGGGAATATGGCATTTATGTCATCTCCCAACATTAGTAAGTCTGAAGAGGTAGATGAAGATGAAGATGTTTCTACTGCTAGTTATAGTGTTTCTACTGATACTACACAAAAGAATGTTGCTGGACTTGGAGATCCAACATTCTATGTATTCATGTCTAGTCAAACTAGTGGTTCTCCTCTAAATCATGAAGACCTTGAACAGGTGGATGATGATGATTTAGAAGAGATGGATATCAAGTGGCAAGTTGCTTTACTGAGCATAAGGGCTAAAAAATTTTGGCAAAGAACTGGAAAGCAGATTACCATTAATGGTAATGAAACTGCTGGGTTTGATAAGAAGAAAGTAGAGTGTTTCAATTGTCACAAGGTGGGACACTTTGCAAAAGAGTGCAGAAAGCCAAGAAAGCAAGAAAATAGGAGCACATGGTACAAGCAAGATAAGAAGAAGGAAGTCACTGTGGAAGAGCCAAAGGCTATGCTAGCCATTGATGGTGTTAGCTATGATTGGAGCTTCATGGCTGATGAAGAGGAAGCACCAAAAGAAGCTGCAATGGTGGCAACTGAGACTGCACTGATGGCTTTTTCTGATTCAGAGGTAAATTCTATAATCAAGTGTACTGAATCTTGCTCTGCTCTTAAAGCTTATGAAAAACTTAAAAAGGAATCTGATGATCAACTAGAAGAGCTATATAAAACAATGGCCAATTTATCTAATCATAAAAGAGGTCTAGCTGTTCTTGAAAAACAAATCTTACATTTTCAAGGAAATGAATCTAAGTTTAGTGATGACATGGCTGCACTAAAAAGAAACATAGAATTCAAAGATGAGTGCATTATTGTGCTGAATGAATCACTAGCAAAGCACAAAAAGGCAAATGAAAATGTTAAGATAACAGTTGATACACTAGCTTATGCCTCAGATGGAATCAATAAGATTTGGGAAGCTCAAGTTGTTAATAAAGCTAAGTCTGGTATAGGTTACAATTCTGTTCCTCCACCATACAGAGGTGTTCCTTCACCTCCAGTTATTGACCTAGCCCACACAGGATTAGCTGAATTTCAAGACCCAATAATGGAATATGGTTCTAAGTCTACTGAAATTCCTAAGGTAGAAGAAGTAAGTGAGAGTTTAAGTAAAACTTCACTTCCTGAGGACAAGGTGTCCTCTGATAGGAAATCAGATGTTGTAGTCATTGAAGACTGGAAATCTGATAGTGATGAAGATGAACAGGTTATGTCTAAACCTGAAGTTGTTAAGAAAGCAGGAACCAGTGTTCCTAAAGTGGTCAAAATTGATGCTGTTAGGCCTAAAACTAATATTAAACATGTTAGGCAACCAGTTAGATATTGTGAACAATATAGAACCACTAACAAGCCTAGAGGTAACCAAAGAAATTGGAATGACCTCAAGTCTCACCAACTAGGTGATGACTTTGCCTTTTATAACAAAGCTTGTTACACCTGTGGTAGTTTTGATCATCTTGCTGCTTTCTGTAACCAATGGGTATCTGGGTATACAAACAATAGAGTGAACTTAAAAAGGCATACTCCTCAAATTCACTTTCACTCTAATTCTAATAGAACAAAACCCAGAGCAATTTCAAAAGCAGTTCCTACTGCTAAACCATTTATGACTGTTTACCCAAAACAAACAGTTAAAGGTGCAAAAAAAACTTACAATCATGCATAAAAACTGTTAAAAGGCCCATTCAAACAAAAGCAGTGGTCCAAAAACAAGTTTGGAAACCAAAGGGAACAACTACAAAGCTAGCAGTTTCTACTGCTAAGCATGTAGTTCATACTGCTGCTTGAGAAAACAGGGCAAATGCTGTTAAGGCCTCAGCATGTTGGGTTTGGAAACAAACTAAACCCAATGGTGCATCAACCATTCTTAAGAGATTAAATTACATTGATGCACGAGGCAGATCCAAGTCAGTAATGGCTTGGGTCCCCAAAGGAAACTAATATTCCTCATTTATGTGCAGGAACATTCAACTGATAAACAAGAGGATCAAGGATACTCAGATAGTGGATGTTCAAGGCACATGATAGGCAACATGTCTTATCTCTCAGATTTTTAATCAATAAATAGAGGATATGTTAGCTTTGGAGGAGGTATTGGTGGCAAAATTTCTGGTAAAGGTACAATTAAAACTGGAAATTTAGATTTTGAAGATGTGTACTATGTACAAGAGCTTAAGTATAATCTTTTTAGTGTCTCACAAATGTGTGACAAAAAGAACAAAGTTTTTTTACTGACACTGAATGTCTTGTACTTTCTTCTGATTTTAAGATGCCTGATGAAAGTCAAGTACTTCTTAAAATTCCAAGAAAGGGCAACATGTACAGTGTTGATATGAAGAACATTGTTCCTAAAAAGGCTTTAACTTGTCTTGTTGTAAAGGCCACATTTGATGAATCAATGAAATGACATAGGAGGCTTGGTCACATTAATTTCAAAACCATAAATAAGATTGTTAAGAATGGTTTGGTAAGAGGTTTACCTCAAAAACAATTTGAAAATGACCAAACATGCATTGCTTGTCTTAAAGGCAAACAACATAAAGCCACTTGTAAGCCCAAGCTTTTTAACTCTATTGATCAATCATTGTTTATGCTTCATATGGACTTATTTGGACCTACTACTGTTAGTAGTATGATGCATAAAAGATACTGTCTAGTTATTACTGATGACTATAGTAGATTTACATGGGTTTTCTTTTTAGGTTCTAAGGATGAGACTTCTAGCATTCTTAAGACATTTATTACACAGATAGAAAACCAAGTAGACAAAAGAGTAAAAGTCATTAGATGTGATAATGGGACAGAGTTTAAGAATAGAGTTATGGATGACTTCTGCAAGGAAAAAGGTATTAGGAGAGAATTTAGTGTTGCAAGAACTCCTCAGTAGAATGGAGTAGCTGAGAGGAGAAATAGAACACTCATAGAAGCTGCTAGAACCATGTTAGCCGACTCTAAGTTGCCTATCACTTTTTGGGCTCAAGCAGTTAATACTGCTTGCTATGTCCAGAATAGGGTTTTGGTTGTCAAATCTCACAATAAGATATCATATGAGCTTTTTAGAGGTCGAACTCCTGCAATAGGATTTCTTAGACCTTTTGGATATCATGTGACAATTCTGAATACCTTAGACCATCTAGGAAAGTTTGATGGTAAAGCAGATGAAGGATTCTTAGTTGGATATTCTCTTAATAGCAAAGCTTTTAGAGTATACAACTCAAGAACTAGAAGAGTAGAGGAAAACCTGCATGTGGAATTTTTAGAGAATAAATCCAATGTAGCAGGTCAAGGTCCTAATTGGCTATTTGATCTTGAGACACTAACCCATTCTATGAATTATGTGCCTATTGTTACAGAAACTAATGAATTTTCAGGTTCAAAAGGAGATGAAACAACAAATGAGGCAGGGTTAGATAAAGAGAAAGATCAAGATTATGTATGGATGCCAATATGGACAAGTACAAGTGTGGCTTCAACTTCAACAAATGATGAATCTTCTTCAGATAAAACTAAAGAAGGGGTTGAAGATGAAAACAAGGAAGATGAACAAGAAGAACAAGGTAGCAGTACAATCATTATTCCTACTGCTGAGACAGAGCAAGATACTGCCAGGCAAACAGTTCATACTGCTAGGCCAAATGTTTCTACTGCTGGCCCATCAGTCTCAACTGAAGCAGATTTCTCAGAAGAAGAGGTGGATTTCAATAATCTCCCACCTAACTATCATGTTCCTACAACACCACACTCAAGGATTCACAAAGTCCACTCCCTGGACAATGTGATTGGAGATGTACAATCAGGGGTGAAGACAAGACAACAACTGATGTCTTCAGACCAACAAGGGCTTCTTGATGCCCTTTATGCTTCAAAACAGCATGAGTTTGCAAACTCTTGCTTGTTTGTATGTTTTCTATCACAAGCAGAACCAAAGAATGTTCTTAAAGCCCTAGATGATTCAAGCTGGGTAGAAGCTATGCAAGAAGAGCTTCTTCAGTTCAAGATTCAGAAGGTATGGGTGCTAGTTGATTTACCCAAAGGTGTAAGGGTAATTAGCACTAGATGGGTTTTCAGAAATAAAAGGGATGAAAGGGGCATAGTGATTAGGAATAAGGCTAGATTAGTAGCCCAAGGGTACACACAAGAAGAAGGGATAGACTATGAAGAGGTTTTTGCTCCAGTAGCAAGGATTGAAGGCATTAGGTTATTTTTGGCTTATGCTTCATTTATGGGCTTCACAGTTTATCAAATGGATGTCAAAAGTGCATTTTTATATGGTACTATTGAAGAGGAGGTATATGTCTCACAACCTCCAGGGTTTACTGACCCAGACCATCCAGACAAAGTGTACAAGGTAGTAAAGGCTCTTTATGGCCTTCATCAGGCACCAAGAGCATGGTATGAAACACTGGCTTCCTACTTAATAGAAAATGGATTTCAAAGAGGGAAGATTGATCAGACATTATTCATCAAGGAGCACAAGAATGATCTTTTGCTAGTTCAGGTGTATGTGGATGATATCATCTTTGGATCTACAAGGAAGGAGATGTGTTTAGAGTTTGAGAAGCTTATGCATGATAAGTTTCAGATGAGTTCCATGGGGGAACTTACATTCTTTTTGGGTCTGCAAGTTAAACAATCATGTGAAGGCATATTTATTAGTCAAGATAAGTATGTTGCAGAGATTCTTAGAAAATTTCAATTTGCTGATTCAAAAATGGCAAGCACACCAATGGACTCTGAGAAGCCACTTCTTAAAGATTTAGATGGAGAAAATGTAGATGTACACACATACAGATCTATGATAGGCTCTTTGATGTATCTCACATCATCAAGACCTGATATCATGTTCTCTGTTTGTGCTTGTGCAAGATTTCAAGTAACTCCAAAGGTTTCTCACCTCACAGCTGTCAAGAGGATTTTTAGATATCTTAAGGGTCAACCTAGGTTGGGTCTATGGTATTATAGAGAATCACCTTTTGATTTGGTAGCATTTTCAGATAGTGATTATGCAGGTGCTAGCTTGGACAGAAAGTCAACAACTGGAGGATGTCAATTCCTTGGGTGTAGACTTATCTCATGGCAGTGTAAGAAGCAAACAATTGTGGCTACTTCAACAACTGAAGCTGAATATGTAGCTGCTGCAAGTTGCTGTGGTCAAGTTCTATGGCTTCAAAACCAACTTCTTGACTATGGGTACAATTTCTTAAACACTGTCATACATATTGATAATAGTAGTACAATTTGCATAATTAAAAACCTAGTACAACATTCTAAAACAAAACACATTGAAATTAGACATCATTTTATTAGAGACTGCAATGAGAAAAAGTTGATTCAAGTTCTTAAAATTGATTCTGATCACAACTTTGCAGATCTTCTCACAAAAGCTTTTGATGTTGGAAGGTTTCAGTACTTGGTAGCAAGTATTGGAATGCTTAATCCTCAATGATTTTAAACTATGTGTTTTTGTATATAAATTTTTGTTTGTACTGCTAGCTTTGTTAATTACTACTGTTAGTGAAAAGTTTGTACTGCTAGTACAAATTTTGATTGTTCAGTTCATACTGTTAGTCATATAAAGTTTATACTGCTATAAGACAAATGCTTTGCATTTTGTTTCTTGGTTTTGGACAAACAATTTCAGGTATGAACATTGAGCACAAAGGAAGTTTCAAGTGAAATGGAAGCAGTAGAATGATTATACTAGTTGCTGACATAATAGGTTTATGATGGACTGAATTTGGGAATTCATTAACAAAGGTTTACCCTTAAGTTAATTGATTCTTTAAAACTTCTTTCTTGAAACCTAATTATGATGTTTCACATTGACTTGATGGCTCAGTTGGTCAGATAGTAACTGACACAACTCACTTTCTATTATTTTATACTTTAATTAGTATAATGAGCAAGTCTAAGGACATCTGATAGAAAGAACAGCTAGCAAAAGTGAATCTAACACTTGTGTTAGAGGTAACAATTGCTATGAGCTGGAAACCCTGTCAAGAAAGTCTTTTGAATAGGTTTATCTTTACACATGCAGTTATTTATAACTGAAAACATTGGTTCTCAATAACCAGAGGTTAATTTAAACCAAATTCTTGATTAAGTGTCTGTTATACACTTAATCCCTTCAAAATGGTTGTAAGCAGTATGATTTTTCATCATAAAATCATATTCATACTGCTAAGTCAAAAGTTTCTTTAAAAGGATTTTCAAAGTGGCTCAGTATAACCATCAAATGATGGATAATGAGTCATTGCCCCATGAATCACCTCTCATAGGAGTTAACACACCTAGAAGTGATGAGGGCAGCACATAAACTCTTAAGGAATTGATGGCTTCATGTACAACATTGTCTGAAAACATGTTCTAGTTGGTAGATCAGATGATGGTGAGAGATCTTCCAAACAGGGGAGGAAATGATAAATCTCAGGGGAGAAAATATTTCGGTACATGGTGAGAGATCTTCCAATCTCAGGGGAGGAAGATTATCCAATAAGGGAAGAAAAGATTGTGTATGCTCAGAATCAGGGAGGAAACTCAAATTGATCAAGTTAAAGAAAAGACAAGAGCATACAAGATGATGATGTCAGCTTTTTGAGAAGCTAACATGTCTTATTATTCAGCAAATAATAAGAACAAGCATGCAGTTGATGGATGATGGGAATAAACTTTTTCAATTGATGGATACTGGGAATAAGCTCTTCAAATGAAGATTCTGGATTATTATATATATTCAGAAGGGATGAAGCATTCAAATGGAGAAAGTTCTATCTAGGAGCTTTTAGTTTCAATTTCAGTTCACTACATTTGTTTATCACTTGCAAAGGCATGCTAGAAGAAGATTTGACTTCTTGGAACAAGCATCCAAGATACACAGCACCATTGCCTCTTATAATTCCTCCATCCAAGGAAATTGCACCATCTTTTATTCAAGATACTGCTATTGTTCAAGACAAAGAAAGATGATGTTATTACTGAAAGAGATTCACCGAAAGCAGATGAGTTAGACAGAATAATCTTAAAGAACAAAGGAAAGCTCAAATCAAGAGTCTGACTATGAAGTGTTTGAAAGATCCTCACAATCAGAATTTAATTTAGAAGAAACATGTTGATTAGGGAATCACATATTTAGGGGAGGATTGTTGGGAATTAAATGTTCTGAAGATCAGTATTGGGAATTACAAGTTCACAAAGTTAGTACTGCTGAGAAGAATACACTAACAGTTCCTACTGCTAGTGTATATCTAAAGCCTCTCAAGTTATAACTAACAGTACTAACTGAAGTTAGTACTGCTAGTACAAAGAAGGTAATGCTGGTTGATCCTACTGCTGGTGTAACTTATACTACTGCTGGATGGATAAGTGTCACGTTTACTACTGCTGGTTGGATAAGTATAAAAAAATATTTGTGTATAAAAGTCAAGTATATACGGTAGATAATATCTTTGATTTGTAGTCAGTCAAACAAGTTGTAAACATAGATACATGTTGTATCTTAGCTACTGACACACTCAACACATGCAAAGCAAGTAGTTCGACAAGACTTATCATTTATTGTAAAAATCTTCTTTGGACTATAAAAAGAAGATCTTAGACTATATATTCGTGTGTCTAAAAAAAAAGTGCTTAATTCATATGCTTAGAATATCTATCAAGAACAAAGAACTTATCATAGAAATCATAAGTTATAGAAACATATAGATTCAAGGTTTGTAACCCTAGTGATAGTGAAGATCACTCGTATTATTATCTTAATAATATTGAATCGTCTGGTGTTAACATTGTGTGTTCATTGTTCATTACTCAAGCATTACTTTCCATTTCCAATAACCAAATAACCTTCTAAGTGTGGTTAAATAGATTTCGCATACTTAACCATATTAACTCAAAGTATCACATACAAAAAGTTACAAATGACTAACATCCTATTAAGTGTATCGAATCCCTCTCATCTTTTTAAGAATATAGTTTTGCCAATATAGCAAATGATAAAACAAATGCTAAAACAAATATAACTCGACACCTCGTGGTGTCTTGAGCCGAGACACACACGAGACACCCTTGTGTCTAGTGCCACCAACCGAAACAAGTGACACCATATGTGTGGTGTCTTGTCGGATCAAACCCAAACGTACCCTAGCTAACTCGATAATGCGACCACCCTTTGGTGTCTCATTAATCCAAACCAAACCGAGAATATACAACCACAAGGACTCGTATAACAAACCTCATCAAGGTCGTGACTCCCTTGAGTCACGACTCACCCATGTTCGACATAAAAACCAATCGGCTACACAATAAATAAGCAACGAGAATCAAAACATATAAATATTCACTCAAGGACAAATATAAGCACGAAATAACAATAACTTAACACTGAGTCAACTTAACTCGTGAGTTGACTGGTCGAGTTGACTAGTACGAGTCGAGCGAGTTTAGCTTTAAGAAGATAGATCCACACGAGTTTATTTTTGAAACGTGAGTTTTAATTAGTTTTCGTTATATAAACATTAATATAAATGTTTACCGGTTAGGGTTTTATAAAAAATGAATAAATAACGAAGTTTGGCTGGCGCGTGTGTCTTACCGAAACAGAAGAGAAGGATGAGAGGTTGTGGTGGGCTCACGGCTGGCGTGAGGTGGTGAGGGCGGTGGTACTTCAAACACAAGCAAAGAGCTCCTTGCGTTCCCAAACGCTCCAGAATTGGTGAGGATGTCGAGATCTACGCGACGGAGGAAGATCGGAGGTGGCCGGAATCCGGTGACGGCTCCGGAACAGTGGATTCTGGTGGGGGGAGTTATAATAATGGGGGAGAAACCCTAAATGGGTTATATACCCCCCGAGGGGCTAAACATGTACAAATAGAAAGATAGGGGTCGGCGGTGAAAAATTATCGAAGGGGTAGAAAGTGAAACTTTGGTTAATCTTTTAATAATAACTTTGTGGCCCCATTTGACATACAAACTTTCGTTTTAATTTCGGGACTTGCGCATTGAGTACGAAATAATTTTTCCAATAAAAAGAGTATTAATACGTATAACTTTCTCGGAGTTAATTTATTTAATAAATCGAATTGTTTCGTGCATTTTAGGTTGTGTCGGCTCGATAAATGAATAACGCTCACATTTTAACAAGATATCCACTGTTTTTCAAGCCCAACAAGTTCAAAGAGATTTAAAAGCTAAGGAAAATAAAAAATAATTGATTTGTCTAGTAAAATAAGTTTTGAAAAATTGTCGGTTGTTACAGTTTCTTCGCCCCGTCTTTGACCAAAACCTTTAGCGAGGACATGTCGTCGCCAAAGGTTCGATAGACGACAAAAGAAGACCATATTAAATCTTTGACTTTCACTATTATCTTTAGCGACGACAAGGTAGTCACTATAAGTCCACAACGAACGAATATTTTGGCCTTGGTCAACATATAATTTCCGCCGAGTTCGAATTCAACCGCCAAACCTTTTGCGACGACATTGTCGTCGCTAATGTTGTCACTATAAGTTAGGTTATTTAAATGAATTTAAGTTAATGATAATTGATTTAAAAATTAATTATTTAAATAAGTTAATTATTATAATGTTTAAGTAATTATTAATTATTAAAATAATTTAAAAATGTAAGTTATTTAAATTAATTATAAAGGATTTAATAATTATTTATTAAATAAGTTAAATTAACTTAAATTATGTAAGTTAATTATTTAAACTAGTTTAAAATAATTTAAAAATCGAAGTAATTTGAATTTATTACGTACAACTGAATAACATAAACTGAAAGATAAATCCCAAAAGTTTATATTTGTTGGTTACTGTACACAATTTAAAGCTTATAGGCTTTATGATCCTACTCGTGAAAAAGATTGTAGTAAGCAGAAATGTAATGATTGATGATTCATCGAGCTGGAAATGGGATAACGATACTCAAATATCGAATTCACGACTCAAAATAGAAGAAGAAGAAGTTTTAGTCGAGAATGCAGCAAATGACACACCAGAAACTTCACAAACTAGATCACTAAACTCCACACCAAAATAGGTCAAATTCCAGGTCTGACTCAGAATCATCATCAGAGGACTCTATGCAGAATAACACAAAGTATAGGTTGATCGATGACATTTATGCAGCATCCCCACTTATTCTATTTGCAGGTGATCATATCCCTTGTTGGTGGAAGAGGCGATAAAAAAGGAAGAGTGGTGAAGAGCAATGGAAGACATGTTACAAACCATTAACAAAAATATGACGTGGGAACTTGTCGACTTGCCTCAAGGTAAAACTGCGATTGGCTTAAAGGGGATCTTTAAAACTAAATTTTTGACAGACGTGAGTAGGCAAGACTTGTGGTTAAGGGATATGCACAACAACATGGAATAGACTGCGAGGAAACCTTTTCTCCCGTTGCTCGATTTGACGCGGTTATGATCATTTTGGCAGTACTGGCGGCTCAAAAGCAATGGAATGTCTTTCAGTTTGATGTTAAATCAGCTTTTCTTAAATGGGGATTTACACGAGGAAGTTTGTGTGAGTCAGCCCCCAGGACTTGAGAATTCCGATGACCCAAGCAAAGTGTTTCGTTTGAAGAAAGCACTTTATGGACTAAAACAAGCACCACGGGCTTGGTACACAAATTTGTGCTTTTTGAGGGGACTTTTTGGATGTTTCGGCGTTGAAAATTTACTAAACGGTCGGCAATTTTTGTGCCAGGTCAGCTTTTTTTGTCGTTTAGCGACTTTCGGCGGGGACAGGTGTCTCCGCAAAAGCGTCCTGCCCGTCCTCCTGATTGTTGTAGTGAAGCTCCAGGCTTGTACATGCAAGAATTTTTTTGGTACAAACAAGATTGATGAGTTCTTCCAAATAAAGAATGGTTTCAAAAGGGGTGCATGAACCCAACTCTCTATTTGAAAAAACAAGGTATAATGATTTATGATAGATAGTGAAGTTTTGATTTTGTGATTATATTTAACAGGCTCTTCCTTAAAATCTTGATGTCTGAATTACAAAAAATCTATGATTACGTATGTTTTGATATGACGGACATGGGAAATAGACTATTTTTTGGGTCTCGAGATTGTTCAAACAGATGCAGGCACTTTATGTCACAAAAGAAATATGTTGAAGATTACTTTAGAGAAGTTTAACATGGTAAGGGTGTAAAACAGTATTCACGGCAATGAATATCAATGAAAAACTCCAACCAGAAGATGGTATGGAAATGGTAAATGGAAGCTTGTATAGAAGCTTGATTGGGCGATTATTGTACTTAACCCATTCACTTCCTTATATAAGTTTTTCAATTGGTGTGTTATCGCGGTTTATGCACAAACCATCCAAGCATCATTTTGGTGCAGCAAAGAAGGTTCTCCGATATTTAGCTGGTACAAAGGAGTTTGGTATTTGGTCGTAGAACAAATGATATGAATCTCAAAGGATTCACAGATTGCGATTGGGCTGATTTGGTGGAGGATAGACGAAGTACTTCTGGAAATTGTTTTCTTATCGGATCAGCAGCTGTTTCGTGGAGCTTGAAGAAGCAGGCTACGGTGGCCATGTCATCCACCGAGGCTGAATATACGTAGCGGCTACAAGTTCAGCTTGTCAAGCTGTGTGGTTAAGAAGAATCTTGTGTGATTTGAGTCAAGAACAAGTGGAAGCAACTGAAATTTATTGTGACAATAAATCTGCTGTGATGCTTGCAAGAAATCCTATATATCATGGCCGAACTAAACATGTTGAAATTAAGCATCATTTCATACGGAAGTTGATCGCAAGAGGAGAAGTCAACTTGAAAAGTTGTAAAACTGAAGAGCAACTTGCTGATCTGATGACAAAAAGTTTGCCACAATCAAAGCATGCAGAAATTTGCTCAAAACTTGGAGTCTCTAAGTTTGAATGAAGGGGGAGTGTTAGAAGTTTAATGTCATTCAAAGTTTTTACAGTTTCTAAAATAAATGGTGCAGTTACTTGTTAAGAACTGTTACCTATGCTCATATTTATTATGAGTAATTCTAGTTTAAAGTTTAAAGTACTTTTATTTTCTGTTTAGTAACAGCTGATGTACTAGCCTATATATAGGCCTCTTTTCTTTTGTAAATGGATATCAGAAAAGCATTGCAGTTTGTCTATTGCATTGGTGTTGTTATTAGCTCTGTCATATACCCCAACAAACAAGACCTTACCATTGACAAATAGCAAAACAGAAGCAAAAGCGAAGAATAGATGATCAGAACCATCATCTTCCTTCCTATTCGATCAAATATTAATACAGGTGTCTCCTTGTTATCATTTTCTATTTATCGTTACTAAACAAGTGTTTCAACAACCAATAAAGGTTACAGTTACGTATCTAATGACACAATCTAATCATGGAAACAACCATACACTTTCTTTTAATACTTCTAGTAACACGATCTGATTATTATAACATCAAAACACTCTTTTTTTCATAGTTTTTTCAGATGAAACGCGGTACGCTCCGGTACGGGAACGCGGTTCGCTAGGTCCCTAAAATTTGGTACGAAGGGGGTAGGCTCATTTCGGTACTCTTCGGTTCGCTTTGGTTCGATGTACCATATAATTTGGTACGATGTACCCAATTTGGTACAATGTACCACATTATATATATATATATATATATATATATATATATATATATATATATATATATATATATATATATAGGGAAGGGTTCTTTTCAGAATCAAATAAATGTACAGAACTGCGAGAACCAGCATCAACCAATCAGATTTTTTTGAATATTTATTTTTATTATTTAATTCAAAAGGGCATAATAGTAAAATTACATTTTTTGCTTTTTTTTTTAATAAAAAAAAGTTTTTTAGTTCCTAAATTTTAGGATTTTTTTTTTTTTTTTTTTTTTTTTGAAATAATTTTTATTTTCAGTATGTATGATTTCAAAAAAGTAAGATGCACATGTGTTTTTTAATATAATGTATGTTTACGTATATTTGTAGTGTTCAATTTACGTGTATTTGGTAAGGTGCATATGTGTTTTTTTAGATAATGTAAATTTACGTGTGTTTGTAGTGCATGGAATGGCAAACAAAAAGTATTTTACATGTATTGTTTACAATTTAAAACAAAAACATTATATACAAAATTTAAAATCATGTGATATACACTTCAAAATACAAATTTCAAACAACAAAAAATATGTTGTAGTGTATGCACATGTATTTTCTCTCGTATATGTGCACTTGTATCTACGGCTGCACTTGTGTCTTTAATCTTTAAATCTTTAGCATATATCGATAGATAGTATGTACAAAACACATGTGCACTCTTCATATTGCTCATCATACTCGTACTATTGCTCATCATACTCGTACCTGTAACTACAAAACGCAAGTGCACACTTAAAATAGTAGTCAAATACATCGCCAACCTCTAGAACTTGTATGTTCACCAAGTTAAAAGACAAACATGCACATGTGTTTTTTTAATAACACTAGACTCGAACACATGTATTTTTAATTATATGAACACCATATCACCTAAACACATGTATTTTTAATTATATGAACACCATATCACCTAACCTACAAAAAAACGCAGCTAATCAACTTTTTGCTGATGGTTTGCCAAAGACCATTTTCTGCTTACGGGGTCTTTGTTTTAGCTTATTTGTCCGGGACCATCAAGAGAAATATTATCTCGGAAACTTAGTCCTTTATTAGCTCATTGTCATTGCCATAATCAGCGACACAATTATTGTTAACAAATAGTAACAAAGGATAAAAATAATGTCGGGTTGCTTACTGCTGTAGTGTCCACGAGCAAAGTTGTTGGCAGCATCTTCCTTTCCGCTGATAAGCTGCTCACGGTGGAGAAGCTGACGGTAAGTTACAGTCCTCACTTCATCAATGACAGTGGGCTCAAGATCAACAAAGATAGCACGAGGAACATGCTTTCCAGCGCCAGTCTCGCTGAAGAAAGTGTTGAAAGCATCATCACCTCCTCCGACAGTTTTGTCACTTGGCATCTGGCCATCAGGCTGTCAAACACATAAAGACGGTTAAAATTGGAACAAATACATTAAATCAAACAACATTATCAACCACCAAGCTCAACGTCCAGAATAAACATCAATTATCTAATTACAGAGCAACAAACAAATGAAATTCAAAAAATCAACATAACACTGAATAAAATGAATACATAGACTGTAGATCTCGCTCTCCAAAACTACATCAAAACCATAACACAACAATAACCTCCAATACAACCATATTTTTTAAATACATTTTAAACCATTTGTTGCTAAATGACTATCAAATAACACTAAAACAAATTCAGAATATACAAATCATCACATACGATGAATCGCAGATCTACATATTTAACAATATGCAAATCGTTTAAATAACCCAACCAGAATGGTTACTGATTAAATAAACGATTAATATAGGAATACATGGAGATTTCGATTTGATTTATACAGTAAATACTCAGCCGCCATACCTTTTTATATATAAACGCATCTAACTCAGCGTATTGCACACCCAAGAACAGAGTTAGAGGGTAGAGAGGACGTTAAAAGATGATTTAATGGCCGGAATTTGAAGGGATGTGGCGGCCGGAAATCAATAGTTAGGTTTGAGAATATTAGATGTGTGTAAAAATGAGATCTGGAAAAATGAGAGAGAAATGGATGTGTGGGATCTTGAAAATAAATTTAAAACTGCCCCTATAATTTTGGTGAGTGATTATCATTGGAAGTTCCATAATTGCCCTTCAGCCTGATATGTTATATCACTTTAATTTGAATGTTTTTACAATAATGCCATTTTATTCTCAGCCATAGATTATTTTGATCAATGGCTAAGGATGGTTCTCGCAGTTCTCGACCTTTTTATGGTTCTGAAAATAACTCTACACTATATATATATATATATATATATATATATATATATATATATATATATATATATATATATATATATATATATATATATATATATATATATATATATATATATATGTTTTAATAGGTATTTATATATTTTATATATATATTTATAAACTTTTATTAATTTTATTTTTATATTTAATATTTTTAATTATATATTTTATAAAAATGTTGCAAAAAATTATATATTTGAGTAAAAGCTAACATGAACCTTAATTTTAGTTAGCCCATTTATACAAATTATTAACTGGGCCCAAAAAAATAAGAGTAAATGGTAAAGGGTGGCCCCAAAAAATAATAGAAAGTCTCCTTATTTTCGGCCGCTTTTCTTTTACATACTGTAGTTTCTTCTCTTTCTTCAGCAAAACACATCA
Organism: Artemisia tridentata subsp. tridentata; assembly: GCA_021014915.2. Taxonomy (NCBI): domain Eukaryota; kingdom Viridiplantae; phylum Streptophyta; class Magnoliopsida; order Asterales; family Asteraceae; genus Artemisia; species Artemisia tridentata. The sequence goes on along the minus strand of CP139502.1, from coordinate 146,538,239 downwards.
ATTTGGTACGCTTTTTATCTTCTTTCTTTCTTCTCTTTCTTCATAGTTTCCTTCTTTTCTTTCTTTCTTCACCCGATTCACTTTGGTACGAAAATCATAACACTAATTATGTACCGATTCACTTTGGTACGCCGTACCACTTCAATTTGGTACGCTGTACCGATCCATTTTGGTACGTCGACCCAATAGATTTGGGAACGCCGATTGATGTTGTTTGGGAACGCCGGATATAGCGATCCAGATCGCGATCCCGAGCGATCCGAGTCGCGATCGTACCGCGTTTGGGTACGAACGATCCGAAACGCGAAACGCGGCCGAGTCAGCGTTTCCTGTGACTATGATAACATCAAAACACTCTTTTTTTCAGATGCTAGGGTTAACTACCACATTCTAATGTCATAAATCCACACATGTATATATCGTATCATAAATTCCACAGCTAACATGTAGATCCACGTCCAGTGGCAGATCTAGGATTTTAAACCGTGCGTGTCACAATTTTTGGATCACTTTATTTTACGTATAGTTTTTAGCTTTAGTTGTTCATTGATTTGGGTAAAACTAATTGTCTTTTGCGGTTTTAGTTCGTGAATCCGGGATTGATTTTATTTTCATATATGCGATTGATAATTAACAACAAAATAGATGAATTATAAAAGAATAGTGTGACTTTAAATAAGATTGTTTGTTAACAGTACTACATAGCGCATAACTACGTACTACTACGATCATTCTTTTCAATAGTTTTTAAGGGGCCGTTTGGTTTGTAGGTATGGAAATGAAAAAAATGCTTTTATTCTCAACATAGTTGTTTTGTTTATGAGTTTGCTTTTCAATAATGGTCATGAAACTCATAAAAATAAGCACTTTTCATACCTATCTATGATGATGGGTTTACAAACACATTCCATACCCATATCAAGGGACGGACCCACATGGGAGCCGGGTGTGGCACTGGCCACACCTGTTTTAGGTCACGAAGTGTAAATTTTTATAAAATGCGACATTTTTGACACGTGCAACCCCCAATTTTTTTGATAAATTCTTCATCGGGAAACTTTAGTACTCATAATCATAAAAGAAAAAATTGTGCAACACCCTCACAAAAATCCTGGGTCCGTCTCTGATGATGGGTTTACAAACACATTCCATGCCCATATCAATAGTCATTCTCATATACATACCAAACTCTCTCTAAGTGTTTCAAACAAAACACATTCAAAAGTCCAATATACTCCTATATCTATAGGTTTTGCAGTCAATCAAGTACAAGTAAGACACGAAAACCAACATAATAAAAAGACAAAACCCTAAAAAAAAAAACTATTCATTATCTTCTTCTTATCATCTTCATCTCTCTTCATATGCAAGCTCAAGAACCAAGTCCAGCCTCATATTTTTTGCTCATTTTGTGCATCTTTACCTCCAAACTATGTGTAGCACTTTTAAAGCGCTATTAACTATCAAAAACTTATTACTCTTCGTCAGCTAAAACCATGTGTGGCACGTGCCACATGTGGCACACACTTAGATCCGCCCCTGTCCACGTCAATGTAGATCCACGTCACTTATTATAATGCCCTGCATAAAACTTTAGCATTTTTATACATACACTTACATATCTATTTAATCGATCTATTTTAAATATTTCATACATGTAAGATTATTATGTTAATTATGCATATATTAGTATAGCATGCAACATAAAGAAGATGAATGAAACTAAACAATAAAAAAGAGGATATATAAACCTTGATGCAACTGGATCGATTAGTGAGGAATTTATGATTGCTGAGATTGTTGTTCCAGGTGTAGTGCTTCATTTAGCAGAAACTGTTGTTTTCAGCCGGCTCGACATAGGTTTCGGATGTATCTACTTGCTAGCAATATATAGTGTTTTTATACGTACCAAAATAACGATAGAAAACCTAATATAGACTTTGGGCTTTGATCATTGGGCTTAATTATTATATGTAAATGTTTATTACATATACAAGTAGTATCTTTATATATTTTTAAATTGAGATGATGATCCATAAATGTATCTTGTCACCTCACCATTTTATATGCATGGATAATGTTTTTTGCTATTCCATGTAACAAACTTGCAATTTCATACATCCGAAACCTATGTCGAGCTGACTGAAAACAATTAAGATACATTTGAAAAGATAATGGCTCTTGTTACTTGGAATAGCAAAAAAAAAATAAGGGTTTTTATAAATAAATAAATAAATAAATAAATAAAATAAAATAAAATTATTCCATATATATAAAAAGATGAGGTGACGAGTAATATAAATTTATGGGCCAATATCTCAATTTAAAAATATATAAAAGATAGTACGTGTATATGTAATAAACATTTGCATTTAATAATTAAGCCCAATGATCAAAGCCCAAAGTCTATATTAGGGTTTCTATCGTTATTTTGGTACGTATAAAAGCACTATATATATATATATATATATATATATATATTATATATATATATATATATATATATGGGGTTATTCTAAAAAGTCTCTTATAATAAAAAGTGTAGGAAGGATTGTGGGAGCGACATGTGTCACCTTGCCACATCATATGACATGTGTCACCCACCCCACCCCACCCCCCCCCCCACCCCCCATCCCCAAAAAAAAAAAAAAAAAATCCCGCCAAAAAAATTTTTTTTTTGGCCAAAAAAAAAATTCCCGCCAAAAAATTCCCCGCCAAAAATTTTGGTGCATCACAGTTATAAGTTACTGCATCATAGTTAACAGTTAAGTGCATCAACTATGATGCAGTAACTTATAACCTTAATGCACTAAATCATAATTGTGATGCAGTAACTTTATAACTGTGACGCATCACAGTTATAAGTTACTGCATCATAGTTAACAGTTAAGTGCATCAACTATGATGCAGTAACTTTATAACTGTGATGCAGTAACAAAATTTGGCGGGAAATTTTTTGGCGGGAAAAAAAAAATTTTTGGGCCCAAATTTTTTTTTTTTTTTTTTTTTTTTGTCGAGAAAAAAAAATTTCACGGGGGGGGGGGGGGGGGTTGACACATGTCATATGATGTGGAAGGGGGTGACACATGTCACTCTCACAATCCTTCCTACAATTTTTATTATAAGGGACTTTTTATTTTAACCCTATATATATATATATAGTGAGGGGTTATTTTCAGAACCAAAAAAAGGTACAGAACTGCGAGAACCGATCCTTGCAATCTATTTTTCAATCAATGGATATAAATGAGTGTGGCAAAAATGTAAATAATTAGAAACGTGTGCTCTATTTTATAAGTGCTGGAGGGGCACTAATGTAATTTTATCTTATTTATTTTGAAACCAACACACTTAATACCTGCATCTTCATTTTCAGTTTTCATTTCTCTCTCCCACCCCAAAAAAAAACCCTAGCCGCCTCTCTCTTGTTCTTGAGGATCCGACGAAAATCACGACAAGCAAAATAAAAAAAAGATGAGGATAGATTGTTATTATAATTTATTTTGTAGTTTTCATTCAGATCTGCATTTTCAGTTTTCGTTTTCGTCTGATTGTTGTTCATTAGAGCAAAGAGAGGTAAAGCAACTGATAGTCACAGTTTGGCTGAAAGGGTTTGTGTTTCATATCTTTCAATTTATTTATAATATGAAGAAACATAATTAAATATATATATAGCATCTATTTTATATATTGTTGATGATATGCAGGTGGTGAAATTTAAGGACTAAAGAAGAGGTAGATGTTTGTTTTGAATTTGATTTGGTCATTTCAATCGGGTATCTACAAAGAAGCATCGATGTTCTTCTTTTTCGCCGGTCACATTGACGTCATCACTGGTTGATCGGGTAATGGAGCTTTTTCCTAATTTAGATAAGCAGGTTCGTATCTTTTAGTTACATATTATTATTAATTAAAAAGATTCATTGTTGATTGGATGGCTTAATGAATCTATAATGTATAGAATATAGTTATATACCAGAGTTATATTAGTTGTTTATACTTTATTAAACTTGGTGTATCAATTCATGGTTTAGATCCACCTGGTGAGTGTGGTCTGAAGACCCGATTGGAATTTATTATGTAAATTTCACTACATTCAAAACTTATTTAATTACAGTTTACTAGTATATTTTATGGAAAAAAGCATAAGTCAAATGAAGGGTGCATATGTGTTTTATAGTTGGTATATGTGTGCATATGTGTTTTAAGTTTTATATATATAATCAATTTAAGGGTGCACATGTGTTTTATAGTTAGTATATGTGTGTGATAGCTTTAAAGTTTTGTCATTTGTCGGGAATTGCATTGTTAGTATATACGAGGACTAGTATTGCCATTAGGGCAAAGATATCTTTGTATAAATACCCCTCCTAGTTGTGTAGGAGGGTTGGGATTCTCATTTGTTCTTTAGAGGTGTATGTGTGTTCTAGACTTCTCTCTCTAGAATACATATACACCTCCGCCAATCTATTAATAATATCATGTTTAAACTTTATCACGAGTTTCCCCGACCTCCTCAACGTGATTCTTGGTCATAACAATTGGTATCAGAGCTAACCGGGGAGATACTTGGCGAATCGTGGTGTGTTTGAGGTAAAATATGTGATTTTTGGTGTGTTATAACATGTTACTGTTCATCAGTAGCAGTTTTGAAGTTTCTTTGTGTTCGATTTATGTTAAAAAGAACAAACTGTTGCGTTTTTGTAACTTAAAAACGTGACCTTTTGGTGTTTATCTTGGAATCGTATGCAAGAATCAAGGTTCAAGGTTGTGTTAGTTAGTGATTTAACGAGTTGGTTTGCAAAAATCTTGTTTTGGAAGGTTGAATTTTTTGGTGTTCTAAGTCTCTAGATCGACCAAAAGTATTGAAGATTATGCAAGATTTGTTTGTGAATATTTTACTGACTTTCTTTGGCGTGTAATTCTTTCCAAAAGAATTATTGATCAAGTGGGTAAAAGTAGTCAGTGGATATGTATGATAAGACTGACAAAGCATGGGCACAACAAGTGGGCAAGTGGCTAAAGACAAGACTGCTGCTTATCGCAATTCCAGTGCTGCCAGCGTTTTATCGCATTTCAGCTCTTTTATCGCAATTGGTGTCTGTCAGGTGTTATCGCAATTGGAACCCAGATAAGTATTGAAATTGACAACTCAGATAGTTATCGCATTGCATCTCAGATACTTATCGCAATTGAGGTTATCGCATTTGACGTTTGATCAGAATTATCGCGGTTCAGCTTATCGCAGTTCATATTTATCGCATTTCAGACATCAGCTTTGTCCGACAACTTTGTACCAAATGCGATATCGGACAAAGAAGCTTCTGCGATATCAGACAACACTACCTTATCACAATTGCCACAAAAAAAAAAAAAAAAAAAAAAAAAAAAAATTGCGGGAAAAGTTGAGTAAAATTTAATTTTCACAGGAGACTTAACGGTCAATTTTTACGCGAGATTCAAATTCTGGTACAAGAGTGAAAATTTTGGCCCAAAATTCAAATTTTTTGGCCAAAATTCAAATTTTTCGGGGAATTTTTGGCGTAAAAATTTATTAAACTCAAATTTTTTCAGCATCATTAGAATGTCATTTTATGGCATATTTCACACCAAAATCACAAATGAACTTATAGGACTGTACCTTCAAAATCACCACGTATAGCCAAAAAGATCTTGATCAAGATTCACAATCAATTGACAATGGCTATATATTGATTGTTGATTGTTATCAACTGTGACTACTAGGATGATGATTCGTTGTTACTTATTTGAAGATGAAGTGGAATATCTCGAGTGCATGTACTTAGTATCTTGAAGATTTCGCAAATCTGACCCTTTCGCATTTGGTTGAACTCTTTTGCAATTGTTGAACTTTTCGCAATTGGTCCCTTTCGCAATTGGTCCCTTTTCGCAGTTGGTTGGTTGCATGATTCTTCGAGATCCTTGCTCGATCTTAAACGGCTCTTAGAGCATTCGATGATTAAGTCTTGATTTATCTAGTTTTCATAGGTCAAGGGGTGGACGGACGAAGACCTAGTTAACTATCACTTAAAGGAGATACGTTGTAGTACTCAGTGTCACACAAAGATGTGGATAATTCAAGAGAGGTTCATATACAGTCAAGGAAGGATGGATGGGTATATGAAACGACCTATGCTATAAGGAGTTACGTTGTAGTGCTCAGTATAGGTACTTAGTCATACAACAGTGCAAGTTTAAGTCACAAGTTTGGGTTATTCTACTTCAGTCTCAAGTTCGTCATAGTGGGTTTTCTCCATCAGTAGTCACTACATGAAGCCGTTGTTTTTAATACAGGAGGTTAGATTGGGTATATCGACATCTTCTCACGGGCTGATATGATTCCTTATAAAGGGCTTCCAGTTTGTATTTCACGTACACATCAGTATGCTGATTTCGATAAATCGTAACCAGCAGGGGAGAGAAATGTACGGGCTGATCTCTCATGGGAAAAATAACTGGGATGCATTTGGTGAGATAAAGATGTTGATACTACATTCCCCCGAACAGATTCAGGGCACTCAAGGCACTCATTAAATGAGATTGTCAGTTTGGGGGAGAGCACTAATTAGGGGAGAGCACTCAGGGCACTCTGAATTAAACCCTAATTAGATTTGCTCACTTAGTTCGTCTGCAAGTAAAGAAATGGCGGCTGAGAAGATTATGCAAGCTGAACGAAGTAATGAAGTTTGAAGATCTTTCTCATGTTTTTGTATTGAATTTTACTTGTAGGGAACATTGTAAGCAATTCCCGTATGACATCACTTTGGGGAGAGATTGTTAGCTTTAAAGTTTTGTCATATGTCAGGAATTGCATTGTTAGTAAATACGAGGACTAGTCTTGCCATTAGGGCAAAGATATCTTTGTATAAATACCCCTCCTAGTTGTGTAGGAGGGTTGGGATTCTCATTTGTTCTTTGGAGGTGTATGTGTGTTCTAGACTTCTCTCTCTAGAATACATATACACCTCCGCCAATCTATTAATAATATCATGTTTAAACTTTATCACGAGTTTTCCCGACCTCCCAAATGTGAATCTTGGCTTCTACAGTGTGCATATGTGTTTTAAGTTTTGTGCACATGTTTTTACAGCTAGTATCAATAACAAGTGTGTCTATAACTTTATTACAAGATCTGATCCATATTTTTTTCGTATTATTGTTGTGAATTTATATTGGTTGCAAATATCCAGGTTTATGCTCAAGACGAATAATACAAATGCACTGAAAATGATAGAGACGAAGAATGTACATGTGCATTGTACATGTGAATACTTCGAAAAGTTTACATGCATGTGCATATATGCAAAAACGATCAAGATAATCAAGGATACGTGAATGCATACGTGCACACTAAAGACGATGTTGCAAAAACATGGTGTTTACACATGTGCATCCTCAGTTAAATTTGTTTTTTTCTATTAATTAAGCATTTGTAATAAAGTATAAATTTTAGCAGGTATTAGATTTTGTAAATCATTAACTTGTGCAATTTTGAGTTATTATTTATGTTGTTGATAAGTTTGTAAAGATGTTTAAGTTATAAGAGAGTTAGTTGCACATGTGCACGTATGCTCATACATTAAAAGTTTGAAAGTATCCACATTTTGAAAATCATCTCAGTGTCTATATTGAAAATTTAATTTATCTACTACAAGAAACACATATGCACCTTACTAAATATACATGCTGGAAACAAATATTATTCTAAAAAAAAAAACCCTAAAATTTAGGAACTAAAAAAACGTTTTTTATTTAAAAAATTATAAAAGAAAATAAAAAAGTAATTTTACCATTATACCCTTTTTAATTAAATAAAAAAAATTAATATCCAAAAAAATCTGATTGGTTGATGGTGGTTCTCGCAGTTCTGTACCTTTTTTTGGTTCTGAAAATAACCCTTCCCTATATATATATATATATATATTTTGGACGGCACTTTTGGCTACATGGCCCCTAGCCCAGAAGGCATAGCGAGCCCACACAACCAGGTTGGGTCAAGCCCAGAAGCCAATAACACTCTTTCCTTTACACACGCGGGAGGAAACCCCTGTCGCCCTAAACAAGACTCGAATTTGAGACCTTGCCTAGGAGGGTAAAACCTCCATACCGCTAGACCAGAGGCCCGTTGGTTAAAAACACTATATATTGCTAGCAAGTAGATACATCCGAAACCTATGTCGAGCCGGCTGAAAACAACAGTTTCTGTTAAATGAAGCACTACACCTGGAACAACAATATATAATGTTTTTATACGTACCAAAATAATGATAGAAACCCTAATATAGACTTTGGGCTTTGATCATTGGGCTTAATTATTAAATGTAAATGTTTATTACATATATTTTGAAATTGAGATAATAACAAATGTATCTTACTTCTCACCTCATCTTTTTATATGTATGGAATAAATTTTTTTGCTATTCCAAGTAATAGGAGCCCATTATCTTTTTAAATGTATCTTAATTGTTTTCAGTCCCGGGGTAATTCCCTTTACCCAAAAAAAAAAAAAATGTATCTTAATTGTTTTCAGTCGGCTCGACATAGGTTTCGGATGTATGAAATTGCAAGTTTATTACATGGAATAGCAAAATTAAATAAATAAATAAAAATTACTTCATGCATATAAAAAGATGAGGTGACAAGTAGGATATATTTCATTATCTCAATATAAAAATATATAAAAGGTACTATTTGTATATGTAATAACATTTACATTTAATAATTAAGCCCAATGATCAAAACCCAAAGTCTTTACTAGGGTTTTTGTTGTTATTTTGGTACGTATAAAAACACTACATATTGCTAGCAAGTAGATACATCTACAAGGACTTAAAATGTAGTTAGCTACAATAATAATGTGATTTCGTAACTCACACCATAAATCTTCTATGTTTTGTAAATTATCAATACAACAACAAAAAAGTGAAATTTTGCAAATCTTCTATGTTTTGTCCGACTTCAATTAAATGCTCCTATGTAACATTCGAAATTAAATGCTCGACAAGGAAGTTAGGCTAGTCACACTGGTTCAGAATATATCGGTCGATCACAAATGGTGACCGATCTTCAAATCGGTCTATTTTATGATGGGTTTGGTTACATATCGGAGGATGATTCAACACACTAGTGGCTTTTTTTAGCGACTGACGGCTTGATACTTTTGAATTTTTCAACTTTTTTTAGCGACTTTTTTTAGCCTCTTCCCAATGTTGAGCAACCTAAGCGACTGACGGCTTGGTACTTTGAGCGACTTTTTTTACTTTTCACCTTTTTGTACTTGTGTCAATACTTTTGTACTTTTTAACTTTTTTTACTTTTAACCTTTTTGTACTTTTCACCCTTTTGAATTATTTTTTAAATACTTTTTAAAATACTTTATAAACACTTTTTTATTTCAAAATCTTGAGCGACGTAAAAAAAGATTTAAGCGACTATATTTTCTTTAAGCGACTTTTTTTAAAACACCCCCACATTAACCCCCACACACACGCTCAAATTCCCCCAAAACACATATACTCAGTGTCACAATTTGAGCGGCCTATGTGTTTCACAATTTTTATCACAATAACACACACAAAAATCGCTATAGCCTCACAAACCTAAAAAGAACCCTAATAATGTTTCGTATTCGGGTATGTATACTCTTATTGTCACTATTCTACTACAAATTTTGTAAATTATATTTGTATTTGTCATTAAATATAATAAATGGCAGTTTGTGTGATGTTATTAAATATTAATGTTTTGTTTAATATTCTATTCATGTTTGTTTAGCATGAAAGCATTTCATATGCTATTCATGTTCATTAGCATGTTTGTTTAGCATAGTTTAGTTTGTAACCATATCGTGTTTCATCAGTTCCATAAGATTACTCAAACTTTGACTCTTTAAGATAGATCGATTTTTGGTTGGAATTATGATGCTAAATAGATTATTCAGTGTATGTGTGCAATAGAGAGACTGAAATGTATGTGTGAATTGTAAGTGATAAATGAAGTTACATGTGGTAGTTATTAGAAAACTGTGATATGCTTTCAATGTATCATTAAACTATATGAGACATTGATTGTCAAGTATCTTCATGTTTGCGGTAATAGCAGCCTTCTGTATATTTTTGTGTTTGATTAGCTTTTGTTTTTGTTCTTATAGGAATATGAAGCCAAAGCCATCATTAGAAGTAAACCGAATTACTTTTCTTTAATAAAATCCAAATTGGATAAAAAACGTAGGAAGTTGTTTCGGGCTACTTGTTTTGGTAAATGGTTGAACCTTTCTTATTTTGACCACGAACCACATATGATAGATTATATCTTACAGAAACAATGTTGTCCGAGTAATGCTCATTATGATATGCCCATTGTATATTATGTTGGGTCCGTCAGTACCCAAGCGTCCTGAAAACAGGATTTGGACACAAATTAGCCAAGTGTTAATCAACCTTAAACACTCTCAAGTCACTGAGTGAACAGTCACTCAGTGAGTTACCTTCAAAATGCTTAGGAAGAGTCTAAGAAGAAAGATTCACCATTCAGTGAGGCGGAACTCCCTGAGTGTCACTTAAGCCAAAGAAGAAGGTAATGGGTTCAGTGAGTATTTGACAAGAACTCACTGAACCCCCAGTCTCCTCAACAACAATAAATGATTAAAGACTGAAGACTGAAGAATCAGAAGTCTAAAAGAAAGGCGGGATTAGGCGGGAAGAGTTTGATAAAGATGAGTAGTCTTATCGGGCCAGAAGCGAACCTTCCCTAAAATGGCTTAAAGTCAAGAAGTGTCATTGCTGACACTCGGAAAGACTTTTTAGCTTATTCCCATTGGTTCTTGGAAATGACAAATACTGTTGTATTTGTCAGACACGCTAGGTTATTCTTTTTGTATTTTAATCATAGGTGCTCTTTTATACTTGTGTATAAATAGGAACAGATGGGAGAAAAGTGGGTTAAGTTTTGTGCATTAAAAGCTTAGACTTTCACAAAACCACTTTTCTCCTCCAAAGAGTAACCAAGTCCCTGAGATAGCTCAGTGGGTCATTATTGTTGCCACTCAAAGCATAGCTTGAGTTTAGAGAGGAGAACACACCATACCTTGTCTATTCGATCCCAAGTGTTTATTCCGCAAACACTTGGGTAATAGATTCTTTTGATTAATTTCTAATAAGAATTTAAACGTTGAAAAACTTTTGTGTTTTAATCTTACATTTTATTTATCTGTTATAATTAATCAATATATTAATCTCAGTCATAAACACAATTAGATTAACTTTGTAGTTACTTCTAAGTGTGTAAAGGGAACAACAAGTGGTATCAGAGCCTCTGGTTTATAAAACCTTTTCAAAAAAAACTAAGAGTGCTCAAGGTTTTTAAAATCAAGATCCTACTATGGCTGATATTAATGTGCCCCAGCTCATCGATAAAAAGGGTGGTAGCTTTTCAGCTGTTGCCCCCAGACTTGAAGCTGGAAAATTTAGCAAGTGGAAAAAATGAATGCTTTGCTACTTGACTGGTATGGAACCATACTACATCACTTGTATCAATGAAGGTCCTTATGTCCCTAAGACTGCTAAGGGGTTAAACAAACCTGAAGCTCAGTGGACTATTGATAAGGGAAGGGTGGTCAATCAAGACCAACGCCTGAAAAACATAATTATATCTTGTCTTCCTGACGATATAATGGAATCAGTCATTAACTGTACTACAGCCAAACAAACTTGGGTTGACTTGATTAATAGCTTTGATGGTCCCTCAGATACCAAGGAAAACAGGATCATGGACCTGAAACTTGAGTACAACACTTTCAGGGTAAAGGACTCTGAAAGTCTCTCTCAGACATATACTAGATACAAGACCCAGATAAATGAATTGTCAAATGATGGTGTAGTTTTGTCTAAGCATGAGATTAATGTTGGCGTTTTCAACAGTCTCCCTGAGAAGTGGCTAAACTTCTCACAAGGCCTCAGGAATGCTAATCATATTCAAACCCTTGAGCTCCCTGAGATCTATGGGAAATTTGTCTATGAAGACAATTTAATCTCTAGGAGATACCCAGACTCAAAGAAAGCTCTTGAGACCAAAAAGGCCCTGACTTCCTCACCCATATCAACTGCCTTTTATTCTAATGGTGTTGTGCAGGATTTTCAAGAGGATTCTGATGATGAGATTGATGAAAGAACTAGTGATGAGTACCTAAATGATTTAAACTTGGAATTCCAAGAAAGGACACACCTTGCTAATTCAAAACGTTTTATCAAAAGAAATCAGTCAAACTTTTTCAAATCTAAAGCAAATGAAACCACTGAATATTTCAGATGTGGTAAAAAGGGTCATTTTGCTAAAGACTGTTATTCAAAAACCATCTCAGAACCCTCTTATAAATTTTCTGGAAACAGTTCCTTAGGAACTAGCAAGTTTCAACCTAAAATGCTTCAGTCGACCCAACATTTTCAAAACAATAATGTTCAAAAGGGTCAAAAAGACTTTGAGGCTAAATATAGGAAAGCTAAGGCTAAACTTGCCCTCCTTGAAACTAATCCCTCAATGTCTCAGGCTGCTCAAACTTCCAAACCTGTTCAGACAAAGAACAAGGTTCTTGTAGTAGAAGCTTATGACTGGGATGAAGAAGAGGTCTCCTCAGAAGATGAGGAAATTAGAGTAAGTGCACTGATGACACTTTCTGAAGGTGGTCAGCTGGCTGTTGGAAAAAGCCATGCAAGGAATGGAGAATGGGTGAGCATAACCATGAAGAAGGTAAACATTTTACTTTCAATGGATGATGATTCTGACTGGCAGTCCTATATGAATTACATTTGTGTAGATCTTAAGTTTGTAGAAGAACAAAGGCTTAATTTGCTTTCAAAATATAACAATCTTGTGTTAGAATTAAATAAGTGTAGAGATGAATTGCTTGTATTAAAACAGGCCAAGTTAGAAACTATTACACTCCAAATTCAAAACACAGAGATTTTGAAACAAAATCAAGCTCTTCAAAATGAACTTAACAAAGAAGAAGCTGTCATTGAAGGCTGGACTAAAAAGAACCCCAAAGTCTATGAAACTGTGAGTCTAATACCTAGTGAAAATAAGAAAGTTATAGGAATAGACCAACTCACTGAAAACCCTAGTGAAAGTCACAGAGAAAAGGCTTTTATTCCAGCTGGCATATCTTTTGAGCAGGAAATGGAACCCAAGTCAAATGACTGGATTGTCAGGGACAACCCAGTCAGTAAGTTACCAAACTTTGAGACTAAGAAAATATTGCTTCCTGAAAGTCAGGCTCTGAAAAATATGCTTGGACTCACTGACCAATCCAGTAGTACTGAGTCAGTCAATGAGTCTAAATCAGAATCATTTACACCACTCCCACCTCTGAAAGTCCTTCAGGGAGCTACACCAAGCTCAGACCTCACACCATTGGTCTACTCTCAGCATTCTCCAAAGGAGAATCCAGGAATGGGAAAAACCATCCTGAAAAGGCAAACCCCTGAAGTCTTAGTTCATACTGATGACTCATCAACTTCAGTCACTTCTGAAGTAAAAACATAAAGCCCTGACTCAAAAATTGATTAGTTGGCTGAGCTTGTCAGGAAGCTGAGTGAAAAGATTGAATCTTCTGAGAAGCCTTCTCAATCTAAGATGAAGGAACCCAAATCAGCTTCCTCAAGCACCAAACCAAAACCCTCCAAACCTCTGCAAAGGTGTGAGCTGTGTCACTATACCAATCATTCCACTGATGATTGTTTTAGAATCCTTTACTGCATGATATGCAAAAAGGAAGATCACAAGACCTCTGATCACCAATCATACACAGCCACATCAAAGATGGCAAACTTTAAGGCACAGGCTTTAAATTATCCTTCTGATTCTAAGCAAAAAATAGAAACAAACGGCCAAACCTTTTGCACCTTGCCCTCACTGTGGCTTCAATGACCACCTTCCTAAGGATTGTCTAATGGACAACAGTTGTGACATTTGTGGTGATCCCACTCATGACACCTCAGGACATGAGAAGGTCATTCAGACCAGAAGAGGTATGACCATGTCATCCTCTCAGTCTACTGAGTCTACCTCTGCAATCAAATGCAAAACCTGTGGTAGCTCAGTCCACTCAACCTTTGACCATGAATCAATTGCTACTTTTAAGAAGGCTACTAAAGCCAAGCCCTCCAAGAAGAGGGGTCCTAGAAAGAACTAACTTAGTTTACCATTTGTGCAGAGACATGCCAGGGAGCCAGTTTGACATCTAGATAGTGGATGTTCAAGGAGCATGACTGGTGTGAAAAAGTATCTGCACAAATATGTAGAAGAACTAGGACCCAATGTGGTATTTGCTGATAATTCATCATGTCTCACTAAAGGTTATGGTCCAGTAAATTGTAGTGGTATAGTCTTTACTAGGATAGCTTATGTCAATGGTCTTAAGTACAATTTGATCAGTGTCAGTCAACTATGTGATGCAAAGTACATAGTTCAGTTTGATGATAAACAAGGAACCATCTTCAATGCAAATAAGGAAGTTGTCCTTATTGCACCAAGAAGGCAAGATGTTTATGTGTTAGACATGTCCATTCTAACTCAGAATAGAACTTGTCTCTTTGCTAAGGCCACTGAAACCCTCAACTGACTTTGGCATAAGAGACTCTCCCATCTGAACTTCAAAAACATAAACAATCTTGTGAAACAAAACAAGGTCCTTGGCTTACCATCACTTGTGTTTTCAAAGGATAAACCATGCTCTGCCTGTGAAAAAGGTAAACATCATAGAGCATCCTTTAAAACCAAAACAAACTTTTCCATTAGGAACTGCCTTCATCTTCTCCATATGGATCTCTTTAGGCCCATCAGTCCTAGATCCATTAACCATGAGAAGTACACTCTGGTCATTGTGGATGAATACTCAAGATACACTTGGGTTTACTTCCTGACCAAAAAGAGTCAGGCAGCTGAAACAATCATGTCCTTTGTCAGGAATATTGAAAATCAAAATGACATTAAAGTCAATCAAATTAGGACTGACAATGGGACAGAGTTCAGAAACTATGAACTTGAATGTTTCTGTGATAAGAAAGGAATTTCCCAAAAATTTTCCTCTCCTTACACACCTGAACAAAATGGTGTTGCTGAAAGGAAAAATAGAACACTCATTGAAGCAGCTAGGACAATGCTAAATGGATCAGTCCTTTCCAAACACTTCTGGATTGAAGCAGTAAAAACTGCCTGTTACACACAAAACAGATCCATCATTGTCAAGAGACATAGCAAAACCCCTTATGAGTTATTCAAGGGAAGGATCCCTAACATCAGCTACTTTCATGTCTTTGGGTGTCCTGTGTTTATTCATAATCACAAGGATCACTTAGGGAAATTTGATGCCAAAGCTGATGATGGATACTTCCTAGGATACTCTCTTATCGGCCTTCAGGGTGTTCAACACTAGGAGACAGCAAACTGAGGAAATATTCCATGTTACCTTTGATGAGAGCACTGATGCAATCAGTGTCTCTAACACCTCAGTGGAAGAGATAGGTATTGATGATTCATCAAGATACCCTCCTGATGAACATCATTCTGACAATGATCCTTCCACTCAGTACCAAGCAAATGCTGACATCTCCTACTACATCATCCCTCACAACCTTCCTTACCCAACCATCACTGAGTTTGTTGAAGCACAAAGAAGTACTGATGCAATCAATCAGTCTGAACAAAGTGCTCAGGAACTAAACAATCTCAGTGATCAGGCAACCCAGTCAGACACTCAAGATCCTGAAGATCATCAGGTGTCTACACCAGACCCTACCAATCAGGCCTCCACAAGTTCTAATCAGTATCCAAGATCTCAGGACAGTTGGACTAGGTCTCAAGATATAGAAATTGTCAATATAATTGGAGAGCCTACTGAAGGCATGCTCACCAGAAGCATGGCTGCTAAACTAACAGCAGCCTCAGCCAATGAATGCCTATTTGTGGACTTCATCTCCACAATTGAACCCAAAAGTGTCAAAGAAGCACTTAAACATCCAAGTTGGGTTCAGGCCATGCATGATGAACTGGAACAATTTGACAGAAACAAGGTAATGACCTTGGTCAAATGTCCTGAAGATGTTTCAGTCATTGGCAAGAAATGGGTGTTCAAAAACAAATCTGATGAAAATGGCATAGTCATTAAAAACAAGGCCAGAATTGTAGCCAAAGGCTATAATCAACAAGAAGGCATTGACTATGAAGAAACATTTGCACCAGTGGCAAGGATGGAAGCCATCAGGATCTTCCTTGCATTTGCAACCTACATGAACTTCAAGGTGTACCAAATGGATGTAAAAAGTGCATTCTTAAATGGCTCACTGAAAGAAGAAGTTTATGTTAAGCAACCTCCTGGATTTGAAAGCAGTGAGTTTCCTGACTATGTCTGCAAGCTTAACAAAGCCCTTTATGGACTGAAACAAGCACCCAGGGCATGGTATGAAACTCTCTCAGCCTTCCTGATCCAAAACAAATTTGTCAGAGGCAAGATAGACAACACATTATTTATCTATAGGACAAATGGTGATGTCATCCTTGTACAAGTATATGTGGATGATATCATATTTGGCTCAACAAGTTTTAAACTTTGCAAACAGTTTGAAAAACTGATGGCAAAGAAATTTGAAATGAGCGTGATGGGAGAACTGACTTACTTCTTTGGACTGCAAATCAAGCAGACTGATAAGGGAACCTCTATCAGTCAAGAGAAGTATGTCAGAAGCCTACTGAAGAAGTATGAGCTCAGTGACTGTGCCTCAGTCAAAACTCCCATGGTTCCACCAAACAACCTTGGTCCTGACCTTACTGGAAAACCAGTGAATCAAACTCTTTTCAGAGGGATGATTGGGTCACTGATGTATATACTTGCATCAAGGCCTGACATCCAATTCCCAGTCTGTTTGTGTGCCAGATATCAATCTGACCCAAGAGAATCTCATCTCACAGCTGTGAAAAGGATACTCGGGTACCTGAAAGGTACTCCAAACCTTGGATTATACTATCCAAAATGTTCAGGCTTTGATGTCAAAGGATACTCAGACTCTGACTATGCTGGATGCAACATGGACAGAAAAAGCACCTCAGGCTCCTGCCAAATCCTTGGTGGAAAATTAGTTTGTTGAGTTGCTAAAAAGCAATAATCAGTTGCCATGTCCTCAGCTGAAGCTGAATATGTTGCAGCAACCAGTTGTTGTGCAAATGTACTCTGGATGAAAAGTCAACTCAGTGACTATGGAATCCAGTATAAGATGGTTCCCATCTTTTGTGATAATACAAGTGCAATTGCCATCTCAAACAACCCAGTTCTTCATCAGAGAACTAAACACATTGATATTAGATATCACTTCATCAGGGACCATGTCATGAATGGTGACATTGAATTACACTTCATTCCTACTGAATATCAGCTAGCTGATATATTCACCAAACCTTTAGATGAACCAACTTTCACAAGACTGAAAGCTGAATTAGGAATGTTGGATATTGAGAATCAGTCCACTAATTGAATCCATCCAACAAAGTGTAAATTCTGAAAACCTCAGGTCCCTAACTCAATGTGTTCCTCAGTGAAAAAGATCGCTGAATCACATTCTCTGAACCCCTCACTGAATGAAAAGTCATTCAGGGCCCTCAAAATGACATTGAATGCTAACTTAAATGCTCTAAGTATTTAGTTAATAAATGTCCTAGGTTGGTAACTGAATTCTTATTTAATACTCCCTCCGTCTTAATTTATTTGTCAGGAGAGAGAAAACACAAAGTTTAATAAAAGTGGGGCCACTTTAATTTTCAACTACTAAAATGGAATATTTCCTCCACTAGATTCTCTAGTTTTTACTAAATAAGGAAAGTGGACAAGTAATTTGAGACATCTATAAAAGAAAATATGGACAATTAAATTGAGACGGAGGGAGTATAAGAATATTTGTTCTTTTACCTTCTGGAAAACACGTCTTGGGCCCCCACTTACCCACTTGGCATTTAATGCTTCTTCTCTCACATAAAAAATATGTGATGATGTAAACACTACAAATTACACTTTTTGCAGACGGCACAACTGTTCACCTCGACTGTTGCACAAAAACCAGGAAAGTGGAGTGGTGGCATTTAATGCGGATCCCAAACGTTTTATACAAAACGGTTTTCTAAATTTTGAGAATAATCCGCTTAATGCCTAAACTACCCTTCCCTCCACTTCCCTATAAATACCCCCAAACAAATAAACACACACACATTTTTTAAAAATCTTAGCAAACTCTTGCCCTTTTCTTCCAAAAACTAGTGTGTTCATCTTTAGAAAACCAGACCATCTTTTTTTTCAAAACCAATACTCTTTTCAAAAATGGCTGCTTCTAAAGCTATCACCTTCGCCCCAAATGTGGAATTCACAATGGAGGGCGTGGACATGACCAAAAATAACGTCGTAGGAAATTTTGCCTACCCTGAAAATTTTTGGGCGTACAAGAATGTAGTCAAATATCTTCAAAACTGCTTTCTTACTACGGCGTTTACAAAAACCTCCTCAGTCATATATCATGACTATCTGAGGGAATTCTGGTGTACAGCAGTGGCAACAAGCCCTGAGGACACCAAAGACTCCATAATCATGTTCTTAGTGATGAATGGGAGAAGGACCCTCTCCCTGGATTACCCAACCTTCATCAAGGCCACAGGTCTTGATTTCACTGAGAACTTTGAGCCTCACCCCACTGACACAGAAGTAAAGGCCGAATTGCTTTTACTAGGGCCACATGATGAAAAACATCCTGAAGTGGCCCCAGGAACCCTTTTGGCCAAAGCACCTATCATTAAGACCTGGTTCCCTGCTGTCTGGAGGATCCTGATGACCTTTTTCATTCAGGTCCTTGGAGGCAATAAATCCTCCACGGAGCAATTGAATGCATCACAACAAATGATGGTGTTCAGCCTCCTGGAGGTTAGAAAGATAGACATCGGAGGAATAATCTTTCGAGACCTCGTAGCCAAGCTATCAGGTAAATCTAGGCAAAGACACATGTCTTACCCTAGGTTCATTTCCTGTGTGCTTCAGGACTTACTAGGCTCTGAATATGTTAGGCCAAACGTTGAGGGATCTAAACCTGACGTCTTACACAAAGCCAACTATTCAAGAGACCTTACTGAGGTACAACCAGTCCCCCTGACCAACTACATGCTGATAGTTATTCAGGGGGAAAATGTTGTCTCACCAGTACCTTCTCCTACAAAAAAGGAGAAGAAGAAGAAGAAGGCAGGGTCCAAGAAGGTGGTTAAACCCAAACCACTCGCCCTTGTGACTTCTGCCTCAGAGACTAAAGAAAGGCAAACAACGGCCAAGACCTCTGAGACACCTACTCCTGAGACCCTCTTGACCTTAAAACAAACACCAACGGAGGGTACTGAGAAATCATCCTTAGTATCCTCGGGCAAAACCTTTCCTCATGGCTCTACTGACATACACAAGTCAGTGGGGTCTGGAACCTTCACCCTTTCACATCCCGATGAAGGCATTAGTCAATCACAACCTTTGCCTGAGGGAGTACAGGGTCCTATACCCTCAGTGGAGCAGCACTACTCTGTTGAGAAGGGGACCCACACCCAATCATATCCTGCTTACGGTCCTGAGAAATCACACTCAGGATCTCAGGGAGAAACGGTCCCTAAATCCTCAGAAGGGCAGTACAACCCTGATGGGAAGGGGGACCTCAACCAATCATTGCCTCATGATAGTACTAGAGAACACCCGCCAATCCTTGAAGGCACTCAGGGGGACAAAGAATCAGAGGGATTAAAACCACCCGCTGATACGGAACCCACAACCCCCCATGGCAAATCAAGTCACTTGGGAATTGACTCCACAGTCCAGGCTGAGAAAACCCACTCAGTGCACTTGGAGGGGTCAGGACCTGGCCACAACGAAGGCAAACCCTCTTTTGAGGGGGAGCTGGATTCTTCCCGGGTTCCTACTCTAGCGGATCTTGAGACTTTAATAAATGGAGATTCATACGAAGAGATGGTAGATTTTGGGGAAGAAATAATTTTTGGTGCTGGGGAGGAAACGGAGACTGACACATACAATTCTCCTCAGCACACTGAACAACCATCTCCTCCTCCTGAGGATCAACCAGAGCCTCTCACCCAACCATCAACATCATCATCATCATCAGGTCACTCATCTGCTCCTACTACTCCTCAGTGGTTGCAGAAATATGATAACATTCTTCCTCGGAAAGGCAACTAGTCATGTTCCTCCGCAAGGCCAACCATACCCTCTTCCGTGAGATAACTAAAGAACAATGGGACCAGCATACTGAAGCGGCAGTCTCCTATGCCGACTTCAGTGCTACTGTTGAAACATTTCAGGCTGAACTTAAGACATACCTGAACAATATGGGTTCTGAACAAGACAAGCAGCTCTCCAACGTATTGAAGACTCTTGATTCAATTCAGGAGGAATTCAGAGATGATCCAGCCCTGATCGCAAAGCTGACTGAGTATATGGATACTCAGAAGACCACCTCCACCAACATTACTGAACTGCTCAAACTACTGAAAGAGGTGGATCTCAAACCACTAAGGTCTCAGTAAGACGCTATTCAACAGTCAGTCACTAGTTCCCAAGAGTGCCTGACAAAGATATCCACAGCATTTGATTAGCTCTCCAACAAACATAATGAGCTGATCAACCATTATACCACAAAGGTCACTGAGCTCACAACAACTCAGGCTACAATGGTCGCAGACATCTCCGCCCTGAAGAATGAGACCTCTGATGTAAAGCAAATGGTCTCCAGTATTCTATCTATTCTTCAGGCCTCTCCGGTTCCCCCACCTCCTCAGTCAACAGATACCTTTACTGAAGCACCAGTATCTGTTGAGGGGGAGAAACTTGATGATCCTAATCCTGAACATTCATCTTCTGCACTTATTGTTGCTACAATCCTTGTTCAACCTGAAGCAGTAGCAACAGAAGTACCTGAGACATCCACTAGTCAACCCCCTCCCACTGACAAAGGGAAGGGAATCATGGTGACTGAAGAACCTCCTCAATCACAACTGGTGAAAGCATCAACAGAAAGGCGTCCTGATCCAGACTCGCCGTTTTGGGTCACCTTAGATGATGGGAGCAAATTCTTTGGAACTCCTCAGGAAGTAGCCAAAGTACTGGATGAACAGGACAAAAGAAAGGCTGAGAAGAATGCTGAGCAACTCAACAGGCCAATAATTGTTGAGGTTGCCAAGGAGGTAATCAAGGAGACTGATCAAGAAA
Source organism: Artemisia tridentata subsp. tridentata (assembly GCA_021014915.2). Taxonomy (NCBI): domain Eukaryota; kingdom Viridiplantae; phylum Streptophyta; class Magnoliopsida; order Asterales; family Asteraceae; genus Artemisia; species Artemisia tridentata. Next base: position 146,516,935 of record CP139502.1, on the reverse strand, counting down.
TCAAGGGGGAAGAATTCCTCAAGCTTCAGGCCGACCGCATCAGGGAACACAATCAGCAGGTCAGACTTAAAGATGAAAAGAGGAAGAGAACCTATGAGAGGTATATGTGGCACATTACAAAGACCAAAGGGGAAGACACCATCACTGATATGACCATTCACCTGACCAAGCCTATAAGCGTAACGGTTCACAGGGGGCCAAGAAAGTCTGAGGTAAACAAACCCTTCAAGTTCTCAGACTATGGGTTAAGGGAATAGGACATGATGATGCCCATCCTGAGGAAGAAGCAAGGCAAGATTGTTCCTAGCCTTCTCAAGACCCTGAACTCCAAATATGAGGAGCTGGAAAAGGTGGCTAAGAGTTTAGGAATAGATCATGAGAAGGCGCTTGCTTATCAGAGACTGTCAATCCCTGAACCTACTCAGAAGATTGGGAAGAAAAGGAAAGCTGTGGAACAGGAGCCTGAACAGTTCATAGCCGCCCTTCATTGCAACAGGATTCCTCCTCAAGGAGTGAAATTTGTTCCCAACAAAGTCATCAAGACTCCTGAGTATGGTATCTTCTTCGTTGATGAGTTTGGACAACCAGCCTTCCAAAGAGTCAGTGACATCAACATGGTGGAAATAACAACTCTTCTTGCGTACAAGCTAATGGCGATTCATGTGAAGAGCCCTGAAAACGAAGAGTTCATAAAGCTGATGGATAGGATGATGAATGAGAGACCCGACAAAGAAGTGTTGGTGTCAAAGAAAACGAAATTGGAGCTCATGGGTATCTTAGAAGGCTGAGTATTATGTTTAGTAGTTAGGACTTTGTAATGATATTAATAAAATGATGGCCCATGTTTTTGTTATATCAGTGTCCTTAAAGCTTTCTAGTATATTCAGTGTGAGAAGAAGCCCATTTGCTCACTCATAACTGATCAAAACACTTAGGCATAATTTATATCCAAATAGGGGGAGATTGTTGGGTCCGTCAGTACCCAAGCGTCCTGAAAACAGGATTTGGACACAAATTAGCCAAGTGTTAATCAACCTTAAACACTCTCAAGTCACTGAGTGAACAGTCACTCAGTGAGTTACCTTCAAGATGCTTAGGACGAGTCTAAGAAGAAAGATTCACCATTCAGTGAGGCGGAACTCCCTGAGTGTCACTTAAGCCAAAGAAGAAGGTAATGGGTTCAGTGAGTATTTGACAAGAACTCACTGAACCCCCAGTCTCCTCAACAACAATAAATGATTGAAGACTGAAGACCTAGACTGAAGAATCTGAAGTCTGAAAGAAAGGCGGGATTAGGCGGGAAGAGTTTGATAAAGATGAGTAGTCTTATCAGGCCAGAAGCGAACCTTCCCTAAAACGGCTTAAAGTCAAGAAGTGTCATTGCTGACACTCGGAAAGACTTTTTAGCTTATTCCCATTGTCAGACACGCTAGGTTATTCTTTTTGTATTTTAATCATAGGTGCTCTTTTATACTTGTGTATAAATAGGAACAGTTGGGAGAAAAGTGGGTTAAGTTTTGTGCATTAAAAGCTTAGACTTTCACAAAACCACTTTTCTCCTCCAAAGAGTAACCAAGTCCCTGAGATAGCTCAGTGGGTCATTATTGTTGCCACTCAAAGCATAACTTGAGTTTAGAGAGGAGAACACACCATACCTTGTCTATTCGATCCCAAGTGTTTATTCCGCAAACACTTGGGTAATAGATTCTTTTGATTAATCTCTAATAAGAATTTAAACTTTGAAAAACTTGTGTGTTTTATTCTTACGTTTTATTTATCTGTTATAATTAATCAAAACATTAATCTCAGTCATAAACACAATTAGATTAACTTTGTAGTTACTTATAAGTGGGTAAAGGGAACAACAATATGCCCATTTTATATTATGTTGAAGAACGTCCTCTACATTTCGGCCGACCAGAATTTTGTCTTATCACTGGTTTTCATTTTGGAAATGTAAGTTTTAGCTCATCTAAGTCGGGACACCTCAATTTTAGGAACAGGGTTTTTCCATGCCATGTAGGTAAAAAAGTAAATAATTTAGATATTCTTGGTCTAATTGAAGATGAGCTGGCATTTGGTATTATATTCGACGAAGATGAAGTACGTCTTTGTCTATTGTTAGCATTGGAGGTTATCTTTAAGGGCAGATTATTGGTTGAAGAAGTTGATGATACACTCTTCCGATTGATTGAAAACCTTGATGACTGGGATGCTTTTCCATGGGGGGAGCATATTTGGAGACATTTGTATGATCAAATTTTGGACGTGGCGGATAAACACAAGTATAAATTCCTTCAAGGTATTAACAAAGACCGCAAGTTTGTTCCAACATATACGCTTTCAGGCTTTGTTTGGGCTTTCAAGGTTAGTATTTTTTTTATCATTATAGACAGTGTATGCTACTTATGTTATGTTTCTTTCTCTGAATTTGAAGCATTTGTTAACATTTTATAGATATGGATAATGGAATCATTTGAAATAAGCATTCTTTGGTGGAATAAAGTGCCAGAAATGATACCAAGAGGAGTATCGTGGTCAAAGAATGCAACATTTAAAAAGATTAGATTATAAGTATCTTTTTGGAAAGGTAAAACTCTTCATCAAATTTGTCGTATTAATGCTTGCTGTTATTATAAATTAAATTATTTTTCTATTTTTTCTTTGTAAGGAATCGAATGTTGTTCAAGATCTTAGACCGACATTAGCTGAGAGGAAATCTGATTGGTATATAGAGTTTATGGATTTTTTCCATCATTACATACCTAGAACTCCCCCAGTCAAAACCACACATCTCGCTGATGAGTATTTCAAGAAGTTGGCCGCAGCACGCAAATGTGACAAGATAGAACGGAAACATTTACCTATTATACGCAAAAGTGAGAGCAGTATAATAGAGATCAGCATAATTCAGGATGATGTTATTACAGAGTTGAATGCCCGTTTGTTCAAACTCGAGGGAATTATTCAGGTTCTTGCTCGAGAAAGAAATGGGGTAATATATCCTGTTCTCTTGTTTACTTACATTGACATGCCTTTTTTCTTATTGATTTTGTTTTTTAACCACTATTGTTCATTCGCAGGAGAAATTGTTGTTTGATGATGATCTTCGGAATCTCAGTGCAGAGTTTTGTGACGCGCTTAATCATGATTTTCTTGAGTTGTTCCATTCAACTATGGATACCAGTGGCTCACAGCGTGTAGATGTGGATGACGATTACGACGTTGCAAAGGTAAATTACAGATTGAATGTATATGTAAACTCTTTCCGTACCATAAGATATTGTAACAACTGTAAACTAAGTTAGCTTTGACAGGAATTTATTATTCAAGAAGAATGAAGATTGCGATGTGAAGAATTAGAAAAGGTGCAGTTAAAAGAGCAGAAGTTGAGGCAAGAGGAGAAGAGGTTGACGATGGAAGAGGATAAGATGATAAGGATGGAAGAGGAAAAGATATTGCTGGATGAAAGGGAAGTAAAGAAAAGGGCAGAAGCGCTTAAGAATTCTAATCACTGGAAAAATGCTATAGCGCGCACAGCCCATACAAAGAGGAGTGAAAGTTCTGGTGAAGCTATGCGTATTATTGGACTAAAGCATATGCGGAAAAGAAAGCACAATGCTTTGGCTTACTGAATCCAGATATGACGGAACTGCTTAAGAATGTTAAGCCATGGGTTGAGGTATGAAAAGTACTTCTTTGATTGTTTAAAATATATCTTATTTTTCATTTATGATCATAAGCGTAATTGTGTCATATATTAGGATCTGAAACGCTGGAACAATGCTGCGAACAAGGTACATTTGACAGATAAATATGACCGATATCTTGGTCAAATTGGTCCGCTTAATTGTAAGTTCCCATGGTGTGAAGATGTGAATGTGGATAGAAGGTTCTGAGAAACTTTAGTTTGCTTAGACCCGACTAGGCAAGTACTTATACAACTATAATTCACCCTATATTATTGAATTAATTTCTTTTAAGTTTGTTCACACTTGTTTATGTTTCACAATTTACAGTACATAGAGTTGTGGGTTAATTACATGTGGCATGTGAGACCCGATACGGCTGATTGGGCGATGGTTAGTGGCTACTTTGTTCAGCTTCTACTTTAAAACTCGCTGCCTTTGTGGTATGCTAATGGGTAAAGGTACTCTATTCCATGGTCCGATGTTAAGCAGGTAAGTCCTTTGATTTCCATCTTGGTAGCTTAATCTGCTTACTTGCTTGATTTGCTCCACTATTTGCTTCACTTAACCCAATACTTTTTTTTGGCACACCTGCGTTCTAGGTTTTTATGCCTATTAATGAAACGGAAACTCATTGGTTTCTTGCACGTTTTGAGATAGAGACAGGAGTAGTTATATTTTACAATAGCGGTGAAATTTATGTCAAGGAATTGCCAGATTTTTATATCGCAGTGATGGATTGTTTACAGGTTAGACTATATATCCATATAATTAAGGTTGAAACATTAGATTGTTTTAACACTTTAACATTTTTCCACAGTCTCAACTACCTGAGGTCCTAAGTCAAGCGCAAGTATTTGAGAAGAAAGGCATAAATCCTTCAACTTACAGCATTACCTTTTTTCACGCTGACAAAGTACCTAAGCAGGCCGGGATATTCGGTGATTGTGGTATTTGGGTATGTATTTTTTTATACCGCTTGGCTTATGGTAAGTCGTTGGACGTTCAGGATCCTATTCAGGCTGCACTTGCATACCGTAAACAAATGACTAAGTTTTTTTTTAAACATCGGGTTTGTATTTAGTCATGTATCAAGTATGTTGTAGTATCTCAAAACAATTGCTGACCATATGATCCCTTTAATGGGTTCAACCTTTTGTATGTCTACTCTTGTTCCATGTATCGAGTATGTTGTAGTATATTTGATGTCTTTTGTGATATACTCGGACAACTTAACTTTCTGTATTTTTTGTAAATTGCAAATCATTATGAGTAAATTTTTATTGATGTCTTAATTAGCATACACATAAGAAATAAGACACAGTCAAACATATTAATAGGCATAAATTATGTAAAGTTTTATGTGTTAATATCCTCCTAAACACCTAGTTAAAAAGATAAGCAATAAGGCACACACCAACATAAGCGTACACAAAAAAAACCCATGCACGCACCAACTAGATCTATTGTCTTATAGGTAAGAGAGATAAAAACAGTAGATCTATTGTACAATATGTAAGTATTTGTACTACATAACAGCTTCCCATGCATTTTATCTTGGGAACTATCAACTGGTATCATAAAAATAGAAATAACCACTTTGTTTTCTTTGTATTTTCAGTTTTTACCAAAGGGATGTCATCTACTGATTCATAATCAACAACCTATGATGATATTGTGTTTCACCAATGGGTGTAAGTTTCTCTATTATTTTTTCTATTCTTTTTAAAGATTTATTGTTTGTGTAATAATATATGTTTGTTTTAATTCTTTCAATTGTTACACAGGAACTCTCATAACGCTGGTGAGCTTGTGTTTGAGGTACATCATGGTAGTGTTTATGTATCTTCCCTTAAGGTACGCTGCTGGAGAACTTATAGACTTGAAGTTGTCTAGGTCAAGTAGGTTATCTTATTCTGAAATGTGTGACCTTTTGTTGAAAAACATAAAAGAGGTTATATGGGCGTGGTTTTATTGTAAACCAAGGTGTAGCTTAGAAGAAGGTTTGACCATTGTCGAAATTTGCTGAGATTCATGGGCTCATTGAGGTCTTCGTCAGTGAAATTCCGCAAGCAAAATTAGTTAACCACTATCATAAGAACTTGCCTTTTGATGACTCTGACGATGAGGTGACATCTAAAGTCAGAATTCATGAAAAAAAAAGATATTGAAAACATGTCGTTGGAAGAAAAAATTGCCTGGGAACAAGCAGAACAAAATTCACCAGGTATTCTTATGACACCTTATGTTAAGCCTTTTTTTGAAGCAAGTCTTTTTAGAGGGAGGGGAGAGATGGAATATAATGATGACTTCTTACGTTGTCCGGCTTTTTTAAGGTCTGTTAATAGCCCGTACGTGCCAAAGGACTGTGACTGTGGTTGTAGGTCTCCGACTTTTTTAAGGTCTCTTGTTAATGACTTTGACTATGATCCTACAGTTGGAGGGTCTACTCTTATCCAAAATGTGCCAAAGGAATCTAGTCCTTTTTTTAACGACCTTGATGATGTTCATACAGTTGGACGATCTACAGTTATCCAAAAAGTGCCAAAGGAAAGTCGTTTTCAAGCTATCAGTTTAAAAGGTAGGAAACTTTTGAATGACTTTGAATCCGTTGGTGATGATGTTGAGTATGTGGGTGCTTTTAAGGATGCAGTTGCATGTGAGGATGTGAGTTTGCCTAAGGATGGTGTGATGGGTGATGGAAACCCGGTTGTCGGTGGTACAACTGTCAGCAAGTGTATTTGAACTTCGTTTCTTTAACTTTCTTATGGTAACAATGTGTCTACGTAGTGGTTGTAATAGTTATGTTGGGAACACTTTATCGTAATTTAGGATTAATTGCTGTAATAGGTTAATTTGTAAAAGCTAACACTATGCGTTTTCAGAGCTTTTTGCTTATTGATCTTTGCTTATTCAGGTTCTTTAATGAAAGCAACTTTTTTATATCTAGTTAAATGATGCGCGTGATGTGTCGTTGTGGTTTAGCAGTATTAATGCCTACTCAAGTTTTAAATTTATATTTAGCCGACTTACCAATAACACACACACTTAACGAGCAGTGTACCCGGTCAGTATGAATATAATGGTAAGTAGAGTGTCGATCACTAAGAGTGGAACGTATTATCTAGTTATTCTAATCAGTATTTTAATATCCTAAGTTAGCTATACAACCTAATCTAACGCAAGGGGGGTTTCAGCCTGAGAGACTGGCACGGTTTGGTTATGATTAAATGGAAAACTAAACTAATGAGCACGAATCAGCGATTAGCACACACGTACACAGATAGATACTCGAGACAATAAGAAGACCTGTCCTGATAATTAAGTAGCTTTTCACTTGTTTTATTGCTAGTTTTATATGAAGTGTATATAATTAAACCTTTCTCGTTGGCTCTAATCTTATCGGCGAGTAAACCCTTAATGATTACTTATGTCTATCCTATTTATTTAAGAGACGCTAAAACAAATAGGCGAGGAAGGGGCATGGCGACCCAAGCAAGACTCAGCTAGACACAGAGGTTATCAATGCACTAATAAAAGTCACCAAAGACATCAACATATAAACTTTAATTAATGGAAAAGCAATATTAAAGGGAGTGCATGATCTTCCGTAGTCACATGACACAAGCCCATCAATCCTGATGAATTAAAGTGTACTAAAACAATAAAACAAAACTACTTAATGAATTGAATACATGCAGGACCTTCTTACAGCTCTTGTATCTTCATTTCGGTGTGTCTTGTGCTGCTTGGTCGTCTGAATTCGGCTCTAGGGTTATTTCTTCCCACTGTCCAAGACTCTCAAATTCATCTGACCTTGGGGTATTTATAGTTTCTGTCTGAGGGATCGATGCGGCGCATTGAGTAGATAGATGCGGCGCATTGACTTAACTTCGCGTGGGGTCCAAGATTAATATATTCTGGAATATTCGTACACCGTCTTCAGATGCGGCGTAACTCGATCTTTGTATGCGGCGCATGTACTTTAGTTGTCTTGGATTGTAACTTGTGAAATCTTGATAGTGATACGCCGTATGTTAGAAGTATATTGCGGCGTATCTGGAGTAGAACGAGCTTGATCTTCTGGATTTCAGTAGGCTATTGACATCTTGCTTGTTTTGCTCCATAATTAGTCCAAAATCGCCAAGTTTCACATAATGCTTGTTTTTACCTGAGAATCACTAAAGTAAACATTAATGTATCGATTCTCATAGATAATATAATAAAACAAGTCAAATAAATAGGATAAATGATGATAATAAAATGTACTTATTTGAGTTCATCAAATATCCCCCCACTTGAACTTTACTTGTCCCCAAGTAAACCTTAGAATTAATCATATGAAAATGTATCCTAAAAGATATTAGGATTTATTTTTATATTTAAGCACGTATTCGTTTTGTCATAATCACACAACCAAACACTTAACGAAGTAGAAACCAAAATAATTTTTAATGTAAAACAATTCTAAATCGTTTAGTTGCTTAGTCGTGACGAATATTCTATCATAAGCTTGGCAAGTATATGCATCTCCCCCACTAAAGCCAAGGAATAACAAGTCAAAAGCGGTAAAAAGGGTTTGTTGGTTAAGGGTTGATCATCCTTTTTAATGTCTATCAATCTCACATTCCAGAAAAGGCGACAAAATTACAAATACATGATCGAATCCACGACCACGATACTTGCAATTGCTCAAATCCTTAACTCGAATGGGCTAAAGATAGGACCAAGTAATCTTCACCAATAATATTATATCAAAAAGGACGTCAAAATCATAAATACATAGCCAAATCCACGACTACGATACTTAAGATTGCTCAAATCCCTAATCTCAATAAATCAAAGGTTTAGATGAAGAATGATATAGGGTATGGATAATATTTGGGATACAAATTGGTGTAAAATGAAAAATAAACAAAACAGATAAATTAAAATCCTAAGTGTGGTTAATTACTTTCCCAACCATCCCATGAATAAGACTCATATCATTGAATAACTCACGCTTTAGCACTTGAAACACACGCTTTAGGTAGACACGAATTATACTCAACAAAATCTCAATCAAAGAATAACCTTAGTTGGCGTTCCCATAACGGCCAACTCCCATTCAATCCATAAATATAATATACAACAACAAATAGTGGTGATATCTCCCACTTAATACAAAACTTTACATAAGTTGGTTAAAACAAACTTCCAACTTTTCCTTTTTCTTTTTCTTTTCTATTTTTTTTTTTTTTTTTTTTTTTTTTTTTTTTTTTTTTTTTGAAACTTTATATGTGTAAAATTTCACAACTTTTCTATCACTATTTTTCCGGATAATTTTTCCATACTCTTCATACTTTCAGAAATAACTGTAATAGTGAAAGTAGCAAACACACGAAAAATAAACTAAAAGTTATACAATATTTACTTTCATACCAATTGCATTGTGCAATTTCCCGACCTAACCAAAGATAATGAATTACGCACGCGAACACAGGTAATGTAAGGAAACACACTTTGCCTAAAGCAATTAACCACGGATTTTAATCTACAGGGTAGGCTAAGGTGTAAGGGTGTATCGAAACATTATAACAAAGGTGTAAGAAACGGAAGGAATGGCTCTGAGGGTTTTTCTAGGGGTATCTTACTCTAAAAGTGAGAGTAACAAAGGGTTTATACGGGGGTTAACTAACCAGTGTAGTTAGTTAATATCACATAACATATAAAGGCTATTTGGGTGTAATCCTATAAATTTACCAATTTAGACAAGTCACTCCAATTATATAAATAATACTCATTATGGTGGTCTCGAATAGTATACAAGCCAAGTTCTAAAGTTTACAAGTCACCAGCACACTAAAGTTTTAATATTTTTGAAAGAATAGAGTTATGCGTGCGGTTAAGTAATTTAGACTTTAAACAAAAACATGCTAAAAATTTTAAATTTTGATATATTAAGCTCATTTTAAGCATTTTTTGAAAAAATTTAGGACAAGTAAGTGTTCTAATTCTCCATCCCCCCACTTAAGTTAAACAACGTCCTCGTTGTTTGTGTCAAAGGTTAAAAACTAGAAAATAAAAGAATTAGAACAGAAAAACTCCCCTGAGATTTGCTCGGTATGATCCTCCATTATTCGTATAAGAGCAAAAATCAACTTTCTTGTGGATGAGAACGTTTAAGCTTCATAGATGATGTATCCACAGAAAATGCAGGAATCTATAATACCATTTAGACTTTAACACACCTGAGTTAAGAAGGTTCAAATTTACATAATACATTAGTAGTTTGTAAAAATAAAACCTAAAAAATTAAACTGTAAATCATCAGGTCAGTCGATACGCCGTATCTTATGGAAGAAGATACGCCGTATCGAGTCTGGAATAAATACGAATCAGAATAAAAGATGCGTCGCATCCTTAACCAGGGACGCGCCGCACTAAATAAATTGACAGAAAGTTTTAAAGTCAAAAATAAAAATGCAGAAAATGAAATAAGATATGACCAGTGCAGGTGATGCGTCGCATCTTATGATGGAGATGCGCCGCATCTTCTGCAGGTCTGACAGACTCGACAAAGAACAGAAAAGTAAAAATTTTTCTTCGGGTTGTCTCCCGGTCAGCACTTGTCTTTATTCCAGAGTCTTCAAGTTAGACTCACGTTCAGCTCCTTATTTTGTTCTATTGATCCCCACATGTCCGTGCACGATGTAGTTGCTAATTACTTCGTCACGAACATATTCCGGCCCCAATTCAAGTACACCTTTGTAGAATCCTTTCATCTTTTGGTACGGATACTCGATCCCTTTCTCTGCGTCATTTTCATCTACAAAAAGAAATGGTGTAAATTTGTAACAAAATTTGTTAGGGGCATGTTTAAACCTTGGGTGAGTACGAGGCATCATGTAAGTGATGACGTTGCTTCCACTTTTAAAGGTGATCTTTCCTTCAAATCTTTTTGCGTTAATTTCGACCTCCTTACAAAATGGTTTCCCAACGATCACGTCACCCATCTCAACATCACGATAAGCATCCATGTTTTCCACCACGGTGAAATCTGTAACAATAGTTAAATTCCTGACAAAAATAGGTACATTCATGAATATTCCAACTACGTTTTTCCCTCTATACTCAATTTTGTTTTTCATTATAGAATTATAGAAATCTTTTGACATTACATTAATTGGTAAAATAGGGAAAAAGTTGGCACTAACCTGTTTAAATCCTATCATGCAAGGAAATTGTAAATTATAAGCACAATCTACATGGATCTTTCTACCATAATCACAGAAACTAGGATATCCTTCAAATTCATCATAATTCTTAGTGTTGATCATATTGATTCTAGGTACATCCATAATTTCTCCTTCTTCAATTTCGGGTTCAAAATCCTCCATAAATTGATCATTGATTCCTATTGGTAAATTAAGATCATTTAATTCAATGTAGTCTCCACTATAGGTCTCAAGTGATTCATTATTTACCAAGGTTTCTCCCATAAACCTAGCTTCTAGATCGAGGTCCATACGTTCTCTTAATCCTAGCACATAGACGCCTCTAATTATGCTCTTAGCAGGATTTTGGCACTTATAGACTAGTTTATTGTTCCCTACCTTTAATGAGATTTTTCTTTTAAACACATCAATCTTAGCATGGGCGGTAGACAAGAAAGGTCTTCCAAGGATTAAAGGAATCTTAACATCCTCGGGCATATCTAATATAACAAAGTCTACGGGGAAAACAAACTTCTCAATCTTAACTAGCACATTTTCAGCAACCCCTTCAGGTCGTTTTACCGTTTTATCAGCCAATTCAATAAGCAGCTTAGTTGGTGCTAATTTTCCTAGTCCTAGGGTAGTGAATGTCTTAAGGGGCATAACACTAACGCTAGCTCCTAAGTCAGCTAATACATTATTGAAAGATTTGTCATTAATTGAACAAGGTAAAGTAAAAATTCCTGGGTCCTTTTCTTTATGAGGCAAGGCACGTAAGTCGGTTGCAGAGCTCTCTTCTTTCATTGTAGCTTTGATCTCCTCTTCAATCTTTGTCTTCTCATTGAGTAACCTCCTTAAACTGATTGAAGAATTAAAGAAAAATTCGGGCTTTGCAGCATCATTACCATTCATCAATCTTCTAGGAAAAGGTATGTTAGGCGTGACTTCTTCAGTAGTGCATATGGCCTTGACATGATCTCTTGGGTTAGTTTCAGTTGAGCTAGGTAAACTTTCGTATCCCCTTTCTTGAAGAACCTTGCTCATTTGTCCGATTTGTTGTTCCAATGCTTTGATCGAAGCTCCTTGATTTCTTGTTATAGTATCCGTTGAGGCTCGGATTTCTTTGATCATAGCGGTGTTCTCTTCATGTCTTTTTGCAGCATCGACCATAATTTGCTTTAGAGTGTCATCCAAAGTCTGCCTCCTTTCTTGATAAGTGGGATTATAGTTGTTCTTTTGATAGTATCCCGGAGCAGCTTCCCTAAATCTTCCTGAAGATCGGAAAGGTTGTCCAAATTGTGTGTAGTATGCTTCTTCAAAAGTCTCACTTTCATTCTTATTAGGGCAATCTTTAGTGTAGTGAGGTCCTTCGCATTTTTCACATCCAACTTGGGCAGCATAAACTTTCTCATCACGCTTCTTCATCTCTCTACTAATTTTATCCAATTGAGCTTGAATTGCAGCAAACCCGTCAAAATTAGTGCTGCTCTTAGATCTAGTAGAGGTTCCGTCGTGCCATTTTTGAGAGTCATCAGCAGCTTCTTGGATAGCTTTTCTAGCATCGGCTGCACTCATTTGAGGCACAGCTCCCTTAGCATCCAAGATTTGTCTAGTAGGCACGTCCAATCCTTGATAGAACAATATTATCTCCTGCATTGGACTTAGATAATGTTGAGGGCATTTCATCAATAAGTCTTTAAATCGTTCCCAAGCTTGATAAAGAGTTTCATCAGGCTCTTGCTTGAAACTGTTGATAGCCTCCATCTTTTTAGCAGTTTTAGCAGGTGGACAATATCTTTTCAGGAATTTGCTCTTCAAATCTTCCCATGTTGTGATTGAACTCGCAGGTTCATTCCTTAGCCACTTATTGGTAGCTCCTTTAAGCGAAATTGGAAAGATTCTTAGCATAAGTTGATCGTCAGAGACTCCTTCTGTAGTAAACAAATCTGCAATCTCGAGGACTTTTTCAACATGTTCATTAGCATCTTCATGTTCTGTTCCACTGAAAGCATTTTTTCTTAGCTCCTTGAGAAACTGACCCTTCAACTCAAACTTTGACTTTTCATCAAACTTTGGTCTAGCAACTCCTGAACTGTAATCTGCACGGGTTTTGTTCATGTATTCCTCCATAGTAGTGTTTTCCATCATTGTTTCTGTTTCTTCTTCCTCCTTCTCTTCAGAAAAGTAATCAAGCTCGAACGAACTTGAAATTTCAAAGCTTTTTGTGTTGAAAAGCCTTTTAAGCGAATGTAAGGCTCGTTCAGGATCTTCGAAAGGTTTAATCAAGTTCTTAGTTGAACTCCTGGTCATGCACTTCCTGAAATCATCACAAAAGCATCAGTAGGGTATGTTCAAGAAAGTATGATATCAGAGAATTAACAACGAAAACGGAATACGAAAAATAAAAGTTGCTGATCTCTGCAAACGATGCGCCGTATCCAGAAAGTTGGATACGCCGTATCTTATTACGTTAAAATTTAATCAGACTTTTATTCAGAAAACAGATACACCGCTTATGAATAAGAATGCGCCGTATCCAGTTTAAATTATCAAAAATCGATTATATTTATTAAAATTAAATGCATCGTATTAACAAAAGCTAATGCTCCGTATTTTTGTTACGTTTCAAAATACAAGATTTTTGATTTAGCAGATGCGCCGTATCGATAAAGATCGATGTGTCGCTTTTGTTTAATAATTCGAAAAACTGTTTTTAATTTAAATAGAAAATACGCCGTATCTGTTAAAACAGATGCGTCGTATGGCGTTAGGGTTTAGAAAAATTTCTTATTAAAAACAGAATACGCCGTATCTTGGGGAAAGATGCGTCGTACTCGAATTTATTAAACGCGCTGTATTTTATAAAAATTAAACGCAATACGCCGTATCTGTGAAAACAGATGCGCCGTATCGTTTGTATCAGCACAATACAACGATAGCAGAATGCAGAAAAATACAGAAAAAGAAAAACAAAAATAAAAAAAAAAACAAAAAGAAACAAAAATTAAAGAAAATAAACAAAAACAGAAAATATACAAATTATACAATGAATGCAATCTATCTAATATAACAGGGTTAGTGGTTAGAATCTAAAAACTAAAAAGAAAAACCTAATTAAAATACTAATCAAATTAACAGATAATAACAATTTACTCCCCGGCAACGGCGCCAAAAACTTGATGCGCGTGATGTGTCGTTGCGGTTTAGCAGTATTAATGCCTACTCAAGTTTTAAATTTATATTTAGCCGACTTATCAATAACACACACACTTAACGAGCAGTGTACCCGGTCAGTATGAATATAATGGTAAGTAGAGTGTCGATCACTAAGAGTGGAACGTATTATCTAGTTATTCTAATTAGTATTTTAATATCCTAAGTTAGTTATACAACCTAATCTAACGCAAGGGGGGTTTCAGCCTGAGAGACTGGCACGGTTTGGTTATGATTAAATGGAAAACTAAACTAATGAGCACGAATCAGCGATTAGCACATACGTACACAGATAGATACTCGAGACAATAAGAAGACCTGTCCTGATAATTAAGTAGCTTTTCACTTGTTTTATTGCTAGTTTTATATGAAGTGTATATAATTAAACCTTTCTCGTTGGCTCTAATCTTATCGGCGAGTAAACCCTTAATGATTACTTATGTCTATCCTATTTATTTAAGAGACGCTAAAACAAATAGGCGAGGAAGGGGCATGGCGACCCAAGCAAGACTCAGCTAGACACAGAGGTTATCAATGCACTAATAAAAGTCACCAAAGACATCAACATATAAACTTTAATTAATGGGAAAGCAATATTAAGGGGAGTGCATGATCTTCCGTAGTCACATGACACAAGCCCATCAATCCTGATGAATTAAAGTGTACTAAAACAATAAAACAAAACTACTTAATGAATTGAATACATGCAGGACCTTCTTACAGCTCTTGTATCTTCGTTTAGGTGTGTCTTGTGCTGCTTGGTCGTCTGAATTCGGCTCTAGGGTTATTTCTTCACACTGTCCAAGACTCTCAAATTCGTCTGACCTTGGGGTATTTATAGTTTCTGTCTGAGGGATAGATGCGGCGCATTGACTTAACTTCGCGTGGGGTCCAAGATTAATATATTCTGGAATATTCGTACACCGTCTTCAGATGCGGCGTAACTTGATCTTTGTATGCGGCGCATGTACTTTAGCTGTCTTGGATTGTAACTTGTGAAATCTTGATAGTGATACGCCGTATGTTAGAAGTATATTGCGGCGTATCTGGAGTAGAACGAGCTTGATCTTCTGGATTTCAGTAGGCTTTTGACATCTTGCTTGTTTTGCTCCATAATTAGTCCAAAATCGCCAAGTTTCACATAATGCTTGTTTTTACCTGAGAATCACTAAAGTAAACATTAATGTATCGATTCTCATAGATAATATAATAAAACAAGTCAAATAAATAGGATAAATGATGATAATAAAATGTATTTATTTGAGTTCATCATTAAATAAGCTAGAAAATAGCTGAAACAGCTAACAGTTATGCTAAGGAGCGAAAAAGTCTCTTAAGCGACTTTTAACTGGGTATATAAGCGACTTTCTAAAATCCAACTCTAGGGTGCAAGTGGCATGTAATGATGACTTCATTGCTGTCAGGGTAAACAAGTCAATCATAATTGTACTTAGTTTCAAGCGACTTTTTTTAAGAGACATTTTATTATTTATTTATTAAAGCGACTTCTTACCCAACCACCAAAATGTTTTGTGCTTTTTGTTTTGTTACTTTAATAGGGTCTTGTACTTAATAAAATATTGTTGCGCATGTAGTATGTTTGTCATTTGTTTGTGCAGCATGATTCCATGTCAGTATTTAGGTAACATTTTGTTCTATGCAGGTAGTCTATCAAAAGCTACTACAAGAAAGGCTTTATCAAGTTTGAAATTGAAATTGTTACTTAAAAAAGTTTAACACGTACAAGAAATACCATGAACAGTCTAATCAGATAGTTCAGTACGAAAACATAGAAAAAAATACTAATCAGATAGTTCATTATTAGCGCAACAAATACTTTTTGAGCGACTTTACTTGGGCAACTTATAACGTGGGTGGTTTTGTAACACCCCCAAAATCGGGTCCAGCAGAAGCATACATGTCACTGGGGTGCTACTCAATTGGTATCGCAACACAAGTTCAAGAACGGTTTTTCACCATAATCATTTAGAATAAAATTCATTAACAAAAGTATTAAGTTTACATTATTAAATTTTTGTGCGAAAATAGGCCCATAAAATAAGTGAAGCGGTCCCCAAATGAATATCAGAGTGTCTTGATCCTATAACCATGCCATGCCATGCCAAAAGCCGCCAAATGGGAGCTAACACTTTAAGAACCTGAAAATACATGCTAAAACGTGTCAACACGAGGTTGGTGAGTTCATAGGTTTAAGTAAACAACAAGTATTAAATGGACCACAAGATTTAAAGTTGGTTTGACCAGTTCATTCGGTTATGTGACCAGTACATTCGGTCATGTGACCAGTTCATTCGGATTCATGTTTACCAGTACATTCGGTTATGTGACCAGTCCATTCGGTCATGTATGAATAATCGTTCAAAGTGCTTGTGTCCATGAGTAAAAAGTATCAAGTATGTAAGATGTATACACGTAACGCATTCGAGTAAACAACAAATTCATAAGTAAGGCAAGTAATGGTTTGAGTAAACAAGTAGCATATTCGCGTAAAACAAGTATTGCATTTAGATAAAAACGAGCATGTATTCTACCCCAAAAGTATTTCAAAACAAGTAAAATAGGGGCCATGAACTCACCTGGAACAACCGATATGATAACAAAAGGGAAAGTGCACAGAATTGAGGCTCGGAAACTACTCCAACCTAATAGGAATGATATGTCTTAGGTTCGAAAACAAGGTCATGCACGCAAGTTCATACTCTAGTTTATCACTTGTACATGTTTGTTGTAATGTTTATCGTCAATAATATAGTTGCGTCAATTTGATCGTTTATTTAGAAAATTACCCTTTTTAGAAAACGTAACTTGTTAATCTCATGATTAAATTTTAGTCGTCATGTTAATAGGTATTTCAAAAATTGTAACGCGTCTAATAAGTGTATATATTGTTCTACCATTTTCGTTTACGTCATTTTAGCCAAAATACACTCTAAATGGTCCAAAATCTGCTTCAATTAATTCTAACAGCTTTTCTAATAGCAAAAATATAAGCTGTGAACGAATATGTCGTCGTAAACTTTTGTTAGGCCATAACTTTTTCGTCGTAGCTCTGTTTCTTAAGTTTTACCAATCTTCGCGAAGGTATTTAAGTGTACTATCGGATTTCTAAGGTCTCGGCTAGTCTAGTTTGCATTTAACCTCAGTTTTCATCTCTCAAAATTTTTAACCGCTTCAACTATTTTCCTGAAAATTTAGTTTTCGTCGTTTAAATTGAAACTAGCGTATCTTTTTCGTTATAAGCCCGTTTTATCTTATTCAAGCGGCTACATTTTCGTTATTGAGTATATTTTCTATATTTCTAGCCTAAACTTGTCACCCACACCACTGATTTTTTGTATTAATCAAAACGGGACAGATTCATTTTTAAGAGTGTTAAAACATTTTTTTTCCTAATCTTCTAGTTATTATAACCACTTAACAACCCTCCAAATCTAGTCCTAGTTCATCCACCAACTTTTGATCTAACAATAACTTAACAATATTCAAGAGTTCTTGTATATGATCATCATGGTTGGTAACAATTACAAGTTCACTAACATATATATATATATATATATATATATATATATATATATATATATATATATATATATATATATATATATATATAAATTTATATATATCACTTTCTTGTGATATATTTTACTAACTAGAGTTTTTTCTTGTAATAAAAACTTGTTTAAAACATAGACTTTTGTTAAAAGATCATTGCGAATATAAAGCTTTGTCAACATGTACCAAGTGATAACTAAGTATATATACTCGGACTAGCATTATAACATGAAAAACATGAAGTTTTGCAAATGTAAGATTACTTACAAAAGAGATTAGTGAGATAAGAGTGTAAGACACTTGATTAACCCCAAGATTAGTGCTCCAAACCCTTGCTAGAGTACCCTAAGTATGCTTGATCTTAACAACAAACAAGATATCTCCTTCCTTGCTCCTAGAGTGTGTTGATTTGTTTGTATAGAGGGGAGGTGATTATATTTTTTTTCTTTACTTGAACTAATAGGTGCAAAAATGAAGGTAATTGATCTATTTATACTACAAAAGTTTCAAAGGATCAATAGTAGAGTCAAGACCATCATTGGCTAGTTGGATGAATGTTAGGCCGAATGGGGGCTGGGGGGGGGGATAAAAGCTTGATCAAGCCACCCTTTTTTGTTTTGGCAACTCCATGTTTTAAGGAGTTATGTTGGTACTTTGTGGTAATTATCATTTGTCTAGTAATTATAGGACAAGAGGAGGAGGGGGCGGCACAATGGGTAAAAATGGGAGTAGATGAGTTGTTTTGATACAAGAGTATATATGTTGTATGTATTGGGGGTTAAAAATAGGTATTGGTTGTTGGTTTGGTGATTAACGAAAGTTATACGTAATTAAACGTAAGATGTAAAGAATTTACCTTAGGCGTAAGGAAATATTTTTAGAACTTTGGTAATCTTTTAGAAAGTATAAAAATATATTAGAAATAATCGTTGGGAGAATTGGATGTATAGGTCTTAAATTTTAAATTACGAATAGCGTTTGTTGAATTGACAACCGTAAGTAATTAAAGAAAAGTAAATTTGTTGTAGGGTTTAAAATTGTGAACCGGAGTAGGAGCAAGGTATTTGGGATGACGTGGACTAAATGTAGTCTAAGTTCATAGTGTTCAAGAGGGTTGTTCCTAGTTTTTATGTTTATTTAACCAAATAGTTATACGTAAGGAGTGTTATTATAAGAATTTCAAAGTGGTAAATTGGAGTTGAAAAATAAATGTTGACCGTGGAAAATTACGGGTTGCTACAGGTTGTTTTTGCTTTTAACACAAGACCACGGTGGTGTTCACTTGGGTTTAACGTAGCAATGAGAAACTTTAACTCGGGTGTCACGTTAAGACACCGAGTGCTCTTATTTGATTTTTGCATTTTGAATTTGATTTTGAATTTGAACATACACTAAAAAGCAACTAATAACCATATGAAACAAGTAAGTAAAGCACAAATACGTAAAAACATAAATTAAACTAGAAACGGGCTCTTAATCGGGCATTAAACGGGCTTAAGAAAACCTAAAAATAAAAAATTAACCCTAGATGTGTAAATTTGATTGCTAAAAGTCCTAAATGATTAAAAATAATTTTAGAAAAAAGAATTATTATTTTTTTGCTTTTTATTTTATTTTTAATGAATTAAAAACACTTTTATACTAAAAATAATATTAAAAATAAAAAATTAATACGAAAAATTATGAAAATTTCTGGAAAACTACTTTAAGCTATAAGGAACTTAGGAAAAATAAAAAGGAATCGACAGCTTATCTAGATAAGTTGTGAATAAGCTAAAAGGGGAATTAGCCTAAATAAGGAAAAACTGGTTAAGTAAATATTAAATGCAACCTAAGTCGAAAAAGACCCAAGGGCGCAGTTGGTATTGGTGTGGTGTGTAAGACGGTTGAGGTTGGTTGAGGTCAGGGGTTCGAGCCCTACTCACCCCTTGCTTCCCAACTTCCCGTTTTTTATTTTTTTAACAAAAACTTTTTATGAAACTTTTTAAGCACTTAAAAATAAGCATTTTTAATGAAATCAACTTTTTTATATCTAGTTAAATAAGCTAGAAAATAGCTGAAACAACCAACAGTTATGCTAAGGAGCGAAAAAAGTCTCTTAAGCGACTTTTAACTGGGTATATAAGCGACTTTCTGAAATCCAACTCTAGGGTGCAAGTGACATGTAATAATGACTTCATTGCTGTCAGGGTAAACAAGTCAATCATAATTGTACTTAGTTTCAAGCGACTTTTTTTTAAGCGACATTTTATTATTTATTTATTAAAGCGACTTCTTACCCAACCACCAAAATATTTGTGCTTTTTGTTTTGTTACTTTAATAGGGTCTTGTACTTAATAAAATATTGTTGCGCATGTAGTATGTTTGTCATTTGTTTGTGCAGCTTGATTCCATGTCAGTATTTAGGAGACATTTTGTTCTATGCAGGTAGTCTATCAAAAGCTACTACAAGAAAAGCTTTATCAAGTTTGAAATTGAAATTGTTACTTAAAAAAGTTTAACACATACAAGAAATACCATGAACAGCCTAATCAGATAGTTCATTACTAAAACATAGAAAAACTACTAATCAGACAGTTCATTATTAGCGCAACAAATACTTTTTGAGCGACTTTATTTGGGCAACTTATAACGTGGGTGGTTGTTTTTGCCTTTAACGCAAGATCACGGTGGCGTTCACTTGGGTTTAATGCAGCAATGTGAAACTTTAACTCGGGTGTCACGTTAAGACACCGAGTGCTCTTATTTGATTTTTGGATTTTGAATTTGAATTTGAATTTTGCATTTGATTTTGAATTTGAACATACACTAAAAAGCAACTAATAACCATATGAAACAAGAAAGTAAAGCACAAATAAAAAAAAAAACATAAATTAAACTAGAAACGGGCTTTTAATCGGGCATTAAACGGGCTTAAGAAAGCCTAAAAATCAAAAATTAACCCTAGATGTGTAAATTAGATTGCTAAAAGTCCTAAATGATTAAAAATAATTTTAGAAAAAAAGAATTATATTTTTTTGCTTTTTCTTTTATTTTTAAAGTATTAAAAACACTTTTATACTAAAAATAATATTAAAAATAAAAAATTAATACAAAAAATTATGAAAATTTCTGTAAAACTACTTTAAGCTATAAGGAACTTAGGAAGAATAAAAAGGAACCGACAGCTTATCTAGATAAGCTGTGAATAAGCTAAAAGGGGAATTATCCTAAATAAGGAAAAACTAGTTAAGTAAATATTAAATGAAACCTAAGTCGAAAAAGACCCAAGGGCGCGGTTGGTATTGGTGTGGTGTGTAAGATGGTTGAGGTTGGTTGAGGTCAGGGGTTCGAGCCCTGCTCACCCCTTGCTTCCCAACTTCCCGTTTTTTTATTTTTTTTAACAAAAACTTTTTATGAAACTTTTTAAGCACTTAAAAATAAGCATTTTTAACGAAAGCAACTTTTTTATATCTAGTTAAATAAGCTAGAAAATAGCTGAAACAGCCAACAGTTATGCTAAGGAGCGAAAAAAGTCTCTTAAGTGACTTTTAACTGGGTATATAAGCGACTTTCTGAAATCCAACTCTAGGGTGCAAGTGGCATGTAATAATGACTTCATTGCTGTCAGGGTAAACAAGTCAATCATAATTGTACTTAGTTTCAAGCGACTTTTTTTTAAGCGACATTTTATTATTTATTTATTAAAGCGACTTCTTACCCAACCACCAAAATGTTTTGTGCTTTTTGTTTTGTTACTTTAATAGGGTCTTGTACTTAATAAAATATTGTTGCGCATGTAGTATGTTTGTCATTTGTTTGTGCAGCTTGGTTCCATGTCAGTATTTAGGTAACATTTTGTTCTATGCAAGTAGTCTATCAAAAGCTACTACAAAAAGGCTTTATCAAGTTTGAAATTGAAATTGTTACTTAAAAAAGTTTAACACGTACAAGAAATACCATGAACAGCCTAATCAGATAGTTCATTACTAAAACATAGAAAAACTACTAATCAGACAGTTCATTATTTGCGCAACAAATACTTTTTGAGCGACTTTATTTGGGCAACTTATAACGTGGGTGGTTGTTTTTGCCTTTAACGCAAGACAACGGTGGCGTTCACTTGGGTTTAACGCAGCAATGTGAAACTTTAATTCGGGTGTCACGTTAAGACACCGAGTGCTCTTATTTGATTTTTGCATTTTGAATTTGAATTTGAATTTTGCATTTGATTTTGAATTTGAACATACACTAAAAAGCAACTAATAACCATATGAAACAAGAAAGTAAAGCACAAATACGCAAAAACATAAATTAAACTAGAAACGGACTTTTAATCGGGCATTAAACGGGCTTAAGAAAACCTAAAAATCAAAAATTAACTCTAGATGTGTAAATTTGATTGCTAAAAGTCCTAAATGATTAAAAATAATTTTAGAAAAAAGAATTATATTTTTTTGCATTTTATTTTATTTTTAATGAATTAAAAACACTTTTACACTAAAAATAGTATTAAAAATAGTAAATTAATACGAAAAATTATGAAATTTTTTGGAAAACTACTTTAAGCTATAAGGAACTTAGAAAAAATAAAAAGGAATCAACAGATTATATAGATAAGCTGTGAATAAGTTAAAAGGGAAATTAGCCTAAATAAGGAAAAACTGGTTAAGTAAATATTAAATGCAACCTTAGTCGAAAAAGAACCAAGGGCACAGTTGGTATTGGTGTGGTGTGTAAGACGGTTCAGGTTGGTTGAGGTCAGGGGTTCGAGCCCTGCTCAGCCCTTGCTTCCCAACTTCCCATATTTATTATGATTTCTGCCGGTATTTAAGTACAGATTTCTTCAAATGGCATATTTCTACCTGTATTTATTATAATTTCTGCAAATGTACAAGAATATTTTATGTCTCAATGTTTAAAGGGTTTAGGATCAAACAAAAGGTTTTGAAAATTTACAATTTACCTCAACGGCATCATCTGCAACGTCTGCTTGGCTTTGAATAAGATTCAGCTCCACAAAATAGTCATTACTACGTACAAACCATGGTTGCAACCTTTCTTCACTAGTTGGAACAAGTTTCAATACTGGATTCGAACCCTAGGTACCAAATTATTGTAATGTCAAAAACAAATATAGAGAAGTCGTAACTTATTTGACAAATAACAAAAAATTATGGAAATGCTTACCGACCAAAAAATGGATTATAATCATGTTTTCATAACGTTTTACCCTTTGACCATGAAAGACCACGTGGGATCTTACTCCGGTCTTTGTTCCACTATGACCTGCTATTGGAATAACTCTCAAGAATCCAAATCTATCACGAAAACAATACAACTAATGTTACTCTTAGTACACGAAAACATAACAAGAATTACAAAAAGTTTTTTTTTCCAAAATCAAACCTTAAAAGCCCTAATAAAACCACATAGATTATATGTGGCAGTTTTAGTTGGGGTTAACTCCTGCTTCTTCTTGTAGTACGCCTCATAATGCTTAGGAACTACATTTGCTAAAATGACGTAGAAACGTCTCCACAAGAACTCCCCCCATGGATAGGCATTCTAAGCAGAAAAATCCTCAACCAGTTGCAAAAAATGATTAGGAACAATGTACCAAGGTCCACGACCATTGAATATGATCTCAGCCACTATCAACAGGCAAACTCTAACCGCATCCTCATTTAATAATGCATCAAATTCTTTATCATTTTCCAAAATAGCTAAAAGCTCACAACCTTTCACAGTAAACTTTCTCTGAAACTTTTTTTGGGGAAAGAGTCGCAAACCAAACGGGCTATTATCAACTTCTACATGGTCAGGCAAAGGACCAAAAACAAAACCAGTAATCAATAGAAACTCCCAACGACCAAATTGCAAAACATTATCCCCAATTCTGTAGAAAATAGGGGGCAATGATCAAGCAATTTTGGAATATATACCTGGTGCTGTAAAACTAAGTTTAGCAAATGGTTGTCATTTGCATGACAAGGGGGTATATCTAACCATGGGCCAAAAATACTTTCTCGGAACAGGCTAATTCGAGATTGATTCTCTCCCAACCTACCTTTAATCGTTTCTAAATAATGTACTTCGAACGAACAGTGATCTTTGCATCAAAGTATCTGCTTAGATTTTCCATGTAGGTCTTCAATAATTAATAATGGTTGCGTCTAGGGTTAGGGTTTATTGAAATTGATCCCTTTATTGAAATTGGAATACAGAATTTAGGGTTAGGGTTTATACTTTGATTTTGATTTTAATTTTGGGTTTGATTTACATTAGGTGTAAAGGTAAGTGAAGAGGTTGTGACACTGAGTATATGTGTTTTGGGAGAATTTGAACGTGTGTGTGGGGGTTAATGTGGGGGTGTTTTAAAAAAAGTCGCTTAAATCTTTTTTTACGTCGCTCAAGATTTTGAAATAAAAAAGTGTTTATAAAGTATTTTAAAAAGTATTTAAAAAATAATACAAAAAAATGAAAAGTACAAAAAGGTTAAAAGTAAAAAAAGTTGAAAAGTACAAAAGTAATGACACAAGTACCAAAAGATGGAAAGTAAAAAAAGTCGCTCAAAGTACCAAGCCAACAGTCGCATAGGTTGCTCAACATTGAGAAGGGGCAAAAAGAATAAAATAAAATTTTTCTAAGTTTTACTTTTTGGGTGGAAAAAGACAAAATAGAAGGTCGTTTAAGGTATGAAAAGTCGCTGTAAAAAAAATCGCTTAAAAAGTACACATAGTGGGCTATGACACAAGTACCACTTTAATGATTGGGTGCCACTTTTTTGGGTGACACATGTCACCTTCATATTAAGTCGCAAGTCGCTTTGGCTATTTCAAAAAAGTCGCAAAAGTGAGTCCTCAAAAGCCCAACACTTCGAGCGACTGGGACAGTCTCGGAATTGCCCTTAGGAAATGGGATCTTCATATGAGATCAAGTTATCGGGTTCGAGTGTGTTTTGTGTCAGGTTAATCAGGTCAAAATGCACCGTGAACCAACGATACAAACACTTTTTTACATTTTATTTCCATGCAAATTTATACGACCCCATTTTCGTTGCATTCGAATTAAGTTTTACTCTAATTTAAGATTCCATATTTGTACGACCTCATTTAAACTCCACAGATACAAAGACTTTATACATTTTATTTGCATTCAAATTGTTGTTATTTATAAATACTTATTAAGTACTTATTCAAACTGGGTTATTTCCGATCTAGTAGCATCATTGTTTGCAATATACACACCACAAAATTTATGACATATAGTGACTAAAACTTTTGCCAACTAAAAATACAAAAGTCACCAAATCGCTAAAACTTTTGCCTACTAAAAAATATAAAAGTCACCAAATCAAAATAACAAGATAAAAATTACTGTAAAATGAAATTTACAACTAAAAGACGTGGAGATATGAAATTGCCCTTTATTTTATTTACTCCGTTTAAGAGATAAAAATTAAAAGAAAGAAACACACAACCCTCTGGCTCTCTCGATCCACACCCTCGCTCATCTTCCCTCTCCGTAACTGCCGCCGCTCACCGTCATCATGATCATGACCGTCTCCGATCATCTAACCGTCGGCGATCATTCTCACCGTCACCAATCGTCTTAACGATTCATCAGCACCAATCATTTCACGTTGCGCTCACCCTCACCGTCGCCGATCATCATTACCGTCATCGTCTCCGATCATCGTCGTCGTCGCCGTCACCGATCATCCTCACCGTGACCGATCATCTCACCGTTGATTAGATTTGCAAATTATTGCATTGCTCGAATTTTAATCAAATAATTCAATAATTATCAAACTATGTGTTTTATTTTGTGATTTGATTCACTTGTTAAATTTTATTGACCTAAATATTTTTTAATTTGTGGTTGTGATGTTGATTTGCATAAATTGTTTGGTAGATTAGAAAATTATTAATAATTTGCTCACCTTAATTATGTATAAATTATCATGTGTTGATTTTGATTGATTTTGATGGTTATGAATCTTCAATTTCGAAGTTGTTAAGTTGAATTTACATATCAAGTTTGAAATCATATAATTTTAGGTACATTTGTATTGTATAAAAGCAGATAAGTTTGGGGATCAAAACGGTAGGTATGAGTCATTTGTGATCGTAATATTGTGATAATAAGTACTTCGAGTATAATTTGTCGGAAAATGGAAGGATCAAGTATCGGCTTATATATGAGTTGTTGTAGTTGTCTTGTTTGCGTAATAGCAGGTTATGTGCTTCTTGCTACATGTGCTTAGGTTGACCCAATTCAAATTATTTCCATCTTCCCTAGGTCCATGATGATAACCAAAATGGTGATACCCCATATAACTTATTGCATCCACCCCTTAAGTACCGCTAAAAAAAAAAAAAAAAAAAAAAAAAAAAGTACGGCTAAAAAAAAAATTGCATCATCAAATTAGATCACTGTAACTCTCAACTGAAGATACCCTAATCTCAATTGCGAAACCCCAATCTTCAATTTAAACCAAATTTAAGTCAACGTTTTTGAGTTTTGGTCGAAGTCCTTACATTTTTAGTGTTTATGTATTCATCATCATTGTAAGAACCTAGATGGTGATGCCACATGAATATACCCATCAACACCTAGGTTTATTTTAAGAACCATGAAGTTGATGGCCAGACTAATATACCATCATGTTTTGTATGTATTTATATATTTGTGAATTATTTTGATAGACAATAAGTCATGGAGAATTCCAAAGAGAGCAACCAAAACATGGAAATCGATGTGGACCAAGGCACGCGAGGTGCAAATGCATTTAACAATTTTTAGTGAGTGTATTTCTTTGTTTGTAAATTATTTTTTATTTTCTGTAAGCGAAAAGGAAATCAGGAAGAATGGTTAATTACACTTTCTACCCTCTAGTTACAATTTTGACATAAATGAACTAAAATGTAAACTACTTATTTCCATAGCCTCCCCTCAAGTTGGAACTTCTGTGAAACCCAACTTGGAACTCGAACAGGAATGTTGTTTCTGACCCGGTGCTTTAGTCATAATATCTGCAAGTTTGTGGGAATATAAGCAGTTTGCAAAAAACTATCTTGAACCTTGTCCCTTGTTAAAAACCATCTTGAACCTAGGTACATTTTAAGAAGAAGTTGATGGCCAGATTACTATACCATCATGTAGTTTGTGTATTTTTTATTCAAGGGTGTGTGTATTTATATATTTGTGAATTATTCTTATAGACAACAAGTCATGGAGAATTTAAACAGCAACAACAACAACATGCTAGGCGAAGACGAGCTATGTGTAAATCCATGGAACACTTAACAGTAAGTGATTTTTTTTTTTTTTTGTTTATGAGTCATTTTTAAATCATATTTACTTGCTCTTTTGACATCTTCAATGGATACTGATTTATCTAATCCATGAAGGTCAAACATGAAAGTCAAAGTATTTAGAGTTGTTTATGTATATGTATAAAGTATAGGGTCCTAGAATGACAAGAACAAAGTTAATAGCCGTTTATTCGGTTATGTTAGTTTAGAAACGTTGTGTCTGTTTGTTGTGTCGGTTCATGGGTTATAAATACCCATAAAACCCAAGTTTGTAAAGTAACGATTGATTATAATAAAACTTAGTATATTTCATAACCGATTGTTCATAGATAGAAGATTAGACTAACATGCTCTTTTGACATCTTCAATGGGAAATCAGGGAGAATGGTTAATTTTAACATGCTATAATTGATGTTACTTAGGAAAGTAATCAGAGCAGCACCAAAAGTTGCGGCCCAAGAATATAAAGATGTGACCCCAAAAAAGAAAAAGAAATTACGAGGGGAAAAAGTGAAGGGGCATAAGGGTAAAAGATACGTAAAATGTGATGTAGGCAAATTTGCAAATATCTTGGGTAAGATGTCAGATGATAAAATAAAATTGTTACAGGACATCCCGTTTGTACGCCTTTTGGAACTGCAAAAGGAGGGTGTGCAGCAAATAAATAATATAGTTAAGATTTTAGCAAGGGATTTTGACTCTGATAAGATGGAGCTAAAAATGCGTAAGGGGACGAAGACACAAGTGTTTTTGCTTTCACCGGACGACTTCTCTACACTAATGGAGATAAATAATGGACCTGCTCCGTTATAAGAGAATCCGATGTGTAATGACGAGGATTTAATTAAGAAATTTTGCAAAGATACGAAAACAGGGAAATACCAAGAAAATTGCATGGAAAAGATTAAAGACGTACTCTACCGTGGAGATGACCCTACTGCTATTAAGCAAGCATTTGTGCTTTTAGCAATGCACTTCGTTGTTTTCCCCAAAGCGTGGGGAAATTTCGGAAAAGCTATGCTTTTCTATGTGAAGGATGTGAATCATCTCAATGAACACCCATGGGTTACTATTGCTATGGATGCTCTAACAAAAGGCATCAAAAAGTACCAAGAGGCGAAAGGATCCGAAAGGTCTTTAGGGGGACGCGCCTTCTTTCTACAGGTTAGTTTGATTAACTTTATATATGGTAGAGTTCAAATAGGGGTTGCAGTTTATTATTTATTATATGTTTATGCAGTTGTACTGCATGTCTAAATAACGTGAAGGGTTGGTACTTTCCAAAATTGATGAAACAATGACTGTAGAGTTCAAATCGATCTGAGAGGTTAGTGAATATAAAGTATTTTACTTTATATGTTAAATAATATTTGATAAAAGAGCACTTATCTGAAAGATGAAGATAAACATATAAAGTAAAATGCTTTATATTCACTAACCTCCTAGTTCGATTTGAACTCTCTAGTCACTGTTTCATCAATTTTGGAAAGTAGCAACCCTTCACGTTGTTTAGACATGCAACAGCATAAACATATAATAAAGTATAAACTACAGCCCCTATTTGAACTCTACCATATATAAAATTAATCAAACTAACCTGCAGAAAGAAGGCGCATCCCCCTAAAGACCTTTCGGATCCTTTCGCCTCTTGGTACATTTTGATGCCTTTTGTGAGAGCATCCATAGCAATAGTAACCCATGGGTGTTCATTGAGATGGTTTACATCCTTCACATAGAAAAGCAAACCCTTTCCGAAATTTTCCCACGCTTTGGGGCAAACAACGAAGTGCATTGCTAAAAACGCAAATGCTTGCTTAATAGCAGTATAGTCATCTCCACGTTAGAGTACGTATTTAATATTTTCCATGCAAATTTCTTGGTATTTCCATGCTTTCGTATCTTAAGAGAAAAATTTCTTAATTAAATCCTCGTCATTACACGTCGGATTCTCTTCTAACGGAGCAGGTCGATTCTTTATCTCCATTAGTGTAGAGAAGTCGTCCGGTGTAAGCAAAAACACTTGTGTCTTCGTCCCCTTACGCACTTTTAACTCCATCTTATCAGCGTCAAAATCCCTTGCTAAATTCTTAACTATATAATTTATTTGTTGCACACCCTCCTTTTACAGTTCCAAAAGGCGTACAAACGGGCTGTCCTTTAACAATTTTATTTTGCGAAAATTACTGACATAGCCCTGCCCATCTTAATGTGTCTGATTATACCCCAAGAATGCGCCGTTTTTTCAAATACCCCAACATGTCCCTAATTATTCTACGCGACATGAGGGAGATCCAGATGTTACATAACCACGCTCGGGACAAAAAAAAAATGATACATGTCGCGTATATATATACACGACCACACATATATATATATATATATATATATATATATATATATATATAATATATATATATAAATATATAAAGTCATATATACGCGACATCCTTAAAGTCTTGCATGGGGAAGGAGCTATTGCATGGGGAAGGAGCAATTCTTTAATTGTGATTTGATAGAACGAATTTTTGCAACTATATTTGTACATGTCGTGTACAATTTTTCACATAAGGTAGAAACTAGAAACATACTTCCGGCAACAATTCACATAAGCTAGAAACATAGTTCCGGTGGTGCTTTGTTGGTGGTTTGGAGGCGTGGCAGTGGTGAAGTTGTGGTGGTCAAGTGGTGCTCCGGTTGTGCCGTTGTAGTGGTGTGGTGTGGTTGTTGCTGGTGGCGTTTTAAAACATTTTCGTCCGGTAAAATGTTTTAAAACGCCACCAGCAACAACCACACCACACACACACTACAACGGCACAACCGGAGCACCACTTGACCACCACAACTTCACCACTGCCACGCCTCCAAACCACCAACAAAGCACCACCGGAACTATGTTTCTAGCTTATGTGAATTGTTGCTGGAAGTATGTTTCTAGTTTCTACCTTATGTGAAAAATTGTACACGACATGTACAAATATAGTTGCAAAAATTCGTTCTATCAAATCACAATTAAAGAATTGCTCCTTCCCCATGCAAATGCTCCTTCCCCATGCAATTAGCTCCTTCCCCATGCAAGACTTTAAGGATGTCGCGTATATATATATGTGTCGTGTATATATATACGCGACATGTATCATTTTTTTATTTTTTTTTGTCCCGAGCGTGGTTATGTAACATCTGGATCTCCCTCATGTCGCGTAGAATAATTAGGGACATGTTGGGGTATTTGAAAAAACGGCGCATTCTTGGGGTATAATCAGACACATTAAGATGGGCAGGGCTATGTCAGTAATTTTACGCTTTTATTTTATCATCTGACATCTTACCCAAGATATTTGCAAATTTACCTACATCCTATTTTACGTATCTTTTACCCTTAGGCCCCTTCACTTTTTCTCCTCGTAATTTCTTTTTCTTTTTTGGGGTCACATCTTTATATTCTTGGGCCGCAACTTTTGGTGATTACTTTCCTAAGTAACATCAATTATAGCATGTTAAAATCAACCATTCTCCCTGATTTCCCATTGATGATGTCAAAAGAGCAAGTAAATACGATTTAAAAATGATTCATAAACAAAAAAAAAAAACACTTACTCATAAGTGTTCCAAGGATTTACACATAGCTTGTCCTAAATATATATCACACGTTGACATAATATTTGGACTAGTTGCTAGCCTTGCACAAACTAATCTCCTAAATATATATCACACGTATACCACATTCTCTTCAAACACACAAACCCTAAAAATAAACACATTCAAATCGGCTCTTATTTTACTCCAAGAAATCAAAAGGTGCGAAGGAGATTGAGGTGGTTTGATTCGTAGTTCCTTTTGTTTCTATTGGTCTTGACTTTCTGCCAAGAGGAAGAGGATGGTAGCAGCCTTGGTGTGTAGTGATTCGTAGCACACTCTTGGAGTCTTGGTTAATTCGTGGTTTTGTTCTTCTTTTGATCCATCTTTGTTTCGGCCTCAAGGTATCAATGATCCCTTTTGTTTTCTCACATGTTATACGACACACACATATGAATATAACCAGATCTATACCATGCTTAAATCATTATTATCATGATGTCATGCTGCATAAATGGTTTCGTTAAAATATGATCACATGATGAACTTATACGCTACATGAAAACCTAAGCAATGTATTTGTTAAGATGATATACGGATGGATGTGTGTGTCGACATAGAATCTTATATAACATGATAAGTCATACGCCTATATGTGATTGTGTATTTCGAATTATATGGACTGAATTGAGGTCTTCTATGCTAACCCTTGTCGACCTAAAACTATACCTAAAACAAGCCCTAATGATCATCCTTTAATGCTCATTTAATGAATCACAAAAATAGAAAACCCAAGGTTGTTGGTTTGTATAAATGGTACGAATTAGGATTAGATTTTGGTAAGGCTTGTGACGTTGTGGTGTTAACATGAATGTGCGTGTATGTTAAGGTAACGTTTAAAACAGGTCTTGTGATATATGAAGGTCTCGTGTGCATTTTTGTAGGTAAACATGTTATGTGATGGTCTTAAACGGGTTTATGAAATGGGACTGTTTAGTAATCTTAATTTGTATGCACTATAGCTCAAGTTTCATAAGGGTTTAATTCTGTATTTTTGCATGAAAACTTAGTTTAATGTCATATTAAAGTTTTCCAATTGGTTTTGAGTGAATTGGAATTGTATTGGTCATGCTTTTGAATTTTATGGGATCATGTGTCAAACATGAGTTTTGAGAATGTAAAATTAGTCGATGTTTTTTATTTTTATTTTTCAAACCAAAAGGAACTGAGAACTCTCCTTTTACAAGGGTGATACTTAAGTTATGTGGGACTTCCTAGAATTTTTGTGGAATTTTCTGAAGTGTCTCAATGGGTTAATTAAAGGCAAACTTTCTGTATGTATCTGCAGTTAAATTTCTGGGTAGGTCTGGAAATATGATTTTTGAAAGGGTACTAATACTTGATAATAAAATCTATAAAAATTTGAGAAGGTACTTAACTGATATGGGAATCACTGAGAATTATTTCAGAATTTTTGGAGCTTAGTTGGCAGGCATAAAAAAACATAAGAATGTGATCCAGATTCACTAATATATCCTAATTAAGTGATATATGATTTGAAAATACCTATAAACCCTAAGTTTGATTAATTATGAATGTAACCCTAACTTACTAATTATGAAAACTTGCTAAATATGAAAAGTTACTAATTCAGGAAAGTCACTTAATTTGGGAAACTCACTTAATTCGGAAAGTTACTAATTCGGAAAAGTTGCTAAATATGAAAAGTTACTAAATATGGAAAGTTACCAAATTAGAAAGTTGCTATAAATGGCAGGAAACCCTAATATGTCAATCTGAACAACAATAAATACTAAATTAGAAATAACTTATGAAATGGTTCTTAAATAATAAATCGATCATTAATTCGTGTAGATTCACTGAAGAAGGAGTAACTTGCGATCCATGTGTTTTCTGATATGGTTTCATTTGCGGTTTGAGGTACAGATATTCTACCCTTTCTCAGTATAGGGTTTATTCTCATGACTTCTCGATCCTTTACTTTGATTCATTTTCCTTAATATGATTCCGTTTGATATGATCCGTTTGATATGATTCACTTTGATATGATCATCTGATTTGATATTCGTTTAGCTATTCGTTTGATATGATATTCGTTTGATATCCTTGGTTATGATATGATTCCGTTCTGTTGATATGATCTGTTTGGATATGATATGATTATGGATACGCTATGATTTGATTTGTTCTGTTCAGTGCCCGAGCTAACTAGCCATGGAGGTACCATGGCCATGTCATTGATGGCACCAATGGCATGACACCATTTGTGGCGGTGTGATCTCACCATGGCGTCCCCATTTGATATGATATGATATGTGATCACTTGACCATTATGATATGTGTGTATACCTGTCATTAGCAGGTGTATATATATGATTTGTTTTGTAGGGGGCGTATGGATGCATCCTAGGTACTTTGTTTCGTTTTGTAGTGATTGGTTGTGTGTGCCTTACACCCCTCTCACATTTGGGAGCTAGCTACTCCATTTGGTACTTGAGAGGTCTCCCCTCCTTGTACACATATGATTTGATAGATATATGAGATTATGTGATTATTTGGTCTATTCGAGTATCTCGTTTAGACACGCTCGTGGCCATTCCGATTTTGATTCGTTTGATTCCTTATGATTATCTGATTCGTATTAGCTCTTGATCTCTCACTTCATTTGACTCATTTGACTTATGATATTTGTTCAGTTGATCTTTGATCTCTCATTCTTTTGACAGATGATATTCATTTCGGCAGGAGCTTATGTTTTTCTTTCCCTATACTTATACATGTTTTGATTATTCGTTTTGT
Source organism: Artemisia tridentata subsp. tridentata (assembly GCA_021014915.2). Taxonomy (NCBI): domain Eukaryota; kingdom Viridiplantae; phylum Streptophyta; class Magnoliopsida; order Asterales; family Asteraceae; genus Artemisia; species Artemisia tridentata. The sequence goes on along the minus strand of CP139502.1, from coordinate 146,483,571 downwards.
TATATATATCTGTTCACTGGGCTTTTTAAGCTCAGCCGCATTTCTTTTCCTGCGGCAGTTTTAGTTTGGAAGCTGGGATTGAGTGAAGAGTGCATAGGAGCTCTTAGTGGACTACCCTATTGATAGATGCCTTTTGCTTCTGGATTATACTTGGATTTAGCTTCAGTTAGATTTAGTTTGGATTTGCATTTCAGTTATGGGACTCATCATGTTTAGAGTTAGTATTTTATTGTTATCGTAGAATACTTTTGTAATCATTATGTTTATAAGTCTTCCGCTTGCGTTTGTATATTCTGATGGACACCATAATGTGGCATTTTGACCCTTGTCGGGTTGGGGTGTTACATGTACTTAAGGGGTGGAAGCAATAAGTTATATGGGTATCACCATTTTGGTTATCATCATGGACTTAGGGAAGATGGAAATAATTTGAATTGAGGTTAGAATATATGAGTTGTTGTACTTATTATTATTGATATTTTAGCTTTTGTAGTTTAGTGAGTAAACAGTTGCTTCAAGGTGAGAATGGGTATTCGTAACTTGATCAAACATAATAAGTATCTTATAGTCGCAGCTTAATCTCAAACTAACCTGTGGACCTACTTAACATACATGGTGTTCTATATATGATTGTACATGTATACACATTTAAAGATCTGATTTTGTTTGGTTGCTCAATTGTATTTTTTAATGTTAATTGAATTCAGGTAGATAATGATTGATGTTGTGTCTGATCACTGTTCAGCGACCTCGTGCAAGTCAAAATTGCAATTATGGTATTTGGCTTTCTTAACTCAACTGTTATGTTGATTATCTAGTTGTAAGCTTAGGTGCATAAACATTTAATGTTTAAATTGATATGTGTTGCATGAATCTTACACAAATACTTTAATCAATGTTAAAATAGATTCGAGGAGCAGAGGTAAACACTAAATAGCTGTTGAAGTGGGAGTTTATGCATAGGTATGTATTCTTAACTTTGATTGACAAACTTATGCCTCGAAAATGATGGTGATAATGGGTAGGTTTTTAGTTGTTGACTGATGTTAAGATTAAAAGCCAAAAGCTTGAATTTAGTCTGCAATTAATTACAAGTTTGAAATTAAATTTGACACATTTTTTCGAGCAATCTATGTTAGGTTTAAAAAGGTTGGGTTTGGTTTGAAATGGGTCACTGGGTCACTTTTTGTAGTACGTGTCAGTTTGGTTTAATTTATCAACACACCTTTTTGACAGTTAACTTAATTTATCACTGTAGGCACTATTCTTTGTATGGATACGTAGGGAAGAGCTCACGAGATACCTTAAGGGGCTGCATTTTTTGAGACGTATAATATGGATAAGTACCAAGTCACCAATGTTAGCCATAAAGTTGTACATTAGTGGATAACTATTGTGATTAGTTGTATATTTATGATGATTAGCTTTATTAGTGGGTTTACCCAAAATAGCTCATGTATAGGTCTATATGTATCCTCCCTTATGTTTGTAATAATCAATCAAATCATTCACATCATTCACATCATATACCTCTTACATGGTATCAGCCATATGATCCTAAATCTTTAACCCTAAACCTAAACTCTTCCGCCGCCGCCTCCGGCCGTTGGCTACACGCCGAAGGTTCGGATGGCTCCCTTTAAACTTTAACCTCTGTCATATTTCATCTTCAAATATCAAGTAATAATGAAAACCCACCTCAATCAACTATGAAAAAAAAAGTAAATATAAAATGGTGGACCTTTATGTTTTTTTAGAGAAAAACACGCCTCGTTTGTTTGGAAGGTTCTTTGGGGGGTTGAAGTTTTAGAACCAACTTTCGTTTTATCATCTTTTCTTTTGATGTTAGAGCATGGGTCTTAGTTGTAATTTCCTTTGTTTTAGTTGTAGGGGATACTTTGGGTCATCCCATTTATTTTAGTTGTAGGGGATACTTTGGGTTATCCCGTTTGGCCAGGATACTTTGGTTTATCATGTTTGGTAAGGGATACTTTGGTTTATCTCATTTGGTTAGGATACTTTGGTTTATCCTGTTTGATACAGATACTTTGGTTTATCCGATTTGTTGTGTGTTTATGTCTGTTTCTGCTTCAAGATGTGCTTCCGCTTGCTGTCGAATGTCTTCTTCATCAATTATTTATTAGTTTTACTTTATTGTTTATTAGCTTTTAATCTCCAGTCCGAGGTTTCGCGATTTCGGCGCTCGGACTTCGGGAAGTGTTAGACGTATAATATGGATAAGTACAAAGTCACCAATGTTAGCCATAAAGTTGTACATTAGTGGATAACTATTATGATTGGTTGTATATTTATGATGATTAGCTTGATTAGTGTGTTTACCCAAAATAGCTCATGTATAGGTCTATATGTATCCTCTCTTATGTTTGTAATAATCAATCAAATCATTCACATCATATACCTCTTACGCATTTCTCAAAGGAGTTGAAGCCAAGTTATGGTAGGTATGTTAATACAAATAATGTCAAAAATGTCATTTGCATTATTCGGTCTCTTTACGTTTTTATAATCACAAAATATAAAAACACGTTACGTAAACCTACACTTGATAAGTTTTTAATTGAGAAAAATCGTTTCAACAACGTACTGACTACAACATCACTTCAGGTATGAACAAACACATTACAGACATTAGTAAAGCGATCAAAGAATTTAGTTTTCTCAAAACCTCACATTTTTATGTGACAACATTTTTACAAAAATATTTTTGTAATTAAAAATAAATGTTTTATTAAAGAAAATAAATTAGAATTTCAAATCTCCCAACAACTATTTTTCCTGCCTAAACCAGATAAGTTTTTCACTAGATAAACTTTCACCACATCAGGACAAAAATAGGAGAGTATGTTGGGACGGTCCCGTAAACATGGTGACGGACCCTTATATATACGGGACCGTCCAACTTTAAGGGACCGTCCCCTGCTCCTCCTAGTGCCTATAAATATTGCACTGTTTCACACAGAAAAATAAGCCTCTATGCACAAAAACATTTTGTTCTTTCTTCCTCCTTTCTTTGATCACTATAACGTGTCGATATGTGTTTATAAGTGATCCCGTTACCCTCTATATCAAAGTGCAAGAGAAGAACGCTCGTATTCGTCAAGAAACGAAGTGTTAGTCATCACACACACACACACACACGTAACTTGTGTTACGATTCTCTTCTTCCCCAAACTCTCTTTTGTGTATATTGTAAATTTGTATATCTGACTTGTGTGTGAGTCATGATTAGGTGTGTTAGAATAAATACGGACAAATTATAAGTCCGTGAAGTGGTGTATCTAGATTAGGACTTTGTGTTAGCTTGTGTGTCAGTGTGCGAAGACTTGGACTTGGTGTAAGTCCGTGTGTGAAGACTTGGACTTGGTGTGAGTCCGTGAAGTGAAGACTAGGAACGGGTGAAGGTCCGTGAAGACTTGAATTGGGTGAAGATTCAAGTGGACTAGGTGTATGTCCATGTAGCCTCGTGGGCTTTTATGTAGATTAGTTCTAGTTAGGATTAGGACTCGATATTCCGCTTAGTGTCGTTAAATTGGTGTAAGCTTTGGTGTATGGTTTGCTCCGCCTAAAGGGAGTGTGTTGACATAGTGATTGTGAACTCTCGAGTGTGGTACTCGAGGAGTGGAGTAGGACGAAGAGTGAACTTTGTGCCGAACCACTATAAATCTTCGCGTCTCGATTTGGTTGTCTTCTTTCTTTATCTCTTGTCTTTACTTTACACATTATTATTGTGTTCATAGAAATTACATAACTTTGAATCAAACGGTTTTTCAAAAAGGAACAAAAAAGAACTAAGAATCTTTAAAAACGTAATTGTAAACGGTGAAACTATTCACCCCCCTCCCTTCTAGAGTCTCTTCTACTTCTTCTATCTCGATTCTCCTCAATACCCATTCCTTTAGACTACTCGTGCGTATTGTGTCTCCTCCGTTTCCTCTATTCTGTGTCTAGAATTCCATGTTATCTAAATTCTTGTTTCTGAGAGTCCTCAACAAAATACCTTTTCTAAAAACTGAAAATTGGAAAACCAGTCAAAATTTTCTATCTCTCAAAAACCCCTTACTGGCGACGGTCCCTTAATAGGTGACGGTCCCATAGACGGTCCGTTATAATTAAAGGACCGTCAATTGTTTTCAATGGTAACCCGTTTTTCCTTCATCATTTGCAGTAAAACAAAACCAAACACCCCACATTGTCGTAGCAGTGACAAAACCAAGCTTAATTAACCTAAATCTTCAATTAACCCACTAAAACTAGAATCAAAGTTTCAAACTCAAAGATCATCAATCCACCATTTCTTCTAATCAACTATTGAAGGTCATTTCATCAAATTTCTTCATAATTCAATTCTAGGGTTTACTAGAACGTGAAATTAAAATTTGGGATCTTCAAATTTTCATACAATTGTTTGAAATTAACAACTAAACTTAATAATGTATAACCCTTGTAACTCACCTAGATGTAGGAATTGTCCAAGTGCATGAATTTTGAAAACGGGTCAAAACATGTGATAATCCCCATTTCGATTTCTTTTAAAAGATCATGTTGGGTAACGCAACAAAAACGAAATCATGCATTGTTAATACATGTCAAAAATGTTTTCACAACCATACATTGCTATAAGTCGGATTTTTACAAAAATATGGTTTTGAAACATAGTTTGTCAAATAAAACTTGAATTAAGGAATGCTTGTGTTATGACACAGGTTCAACATGGTGGAATAAACAAAATCAAGGAGTGCTTGGATAAATATATCAAACTTAACTTGTGTACTTAAAACTAATTCCATGTTATTTTATTTTCTGGTGTAGGTATAACTATGCCACATATATATGATTTTGATAATCTTCTAACCAACAACTACAGTCCAAAAGTTTCTTTAGAACCCTACTTACCGCCTGAGTTTGTCCAAAGTTTCAAAGATCTTGAGTCTCGTAACATCCACGAAGGCCGAACTGTTGATCCTTCCTTGGTAGCCCAGGAACAAATCGACAGAGCCTTTCGAACTATAGGTTTTGAAAGCCTACTAACTATCAATGAACTAATCTGTCCTCGCTTCATGTTAGAGTTCTTCCGTGAAATCAAAATTAAACGTAACCAAGACTACTCCATATCTCTTTGGTTTTGGGTCGGTCAGTACAAATTTTCACAATCTCTTGAGCAATTTGCTCAAATCCTTGGACTTCCAAATCGTGGGCAATGTGCCTATACGGAAGAACTTGAGCTTGACTCCCTCCTCGAACATCGAGAAGAGGATGGTCCATATCGCTCATATATTACCTCTTCTACTGAGTTAATTACATCTTTATGTGATTCACCCAGTGTCTCTCATCCTAAGAGAATTCGTATGCTTGAACTCCGCTATTTTCTTCAACCAATGGCGGTTATCATACGAGAAAATGTCTTTTGTCTAGTAAAAGATCGTGAGTATCAACCGACGTGTTGTGCTCATATGCTTTATTGCATTCTCACTAGACAAACGTACAATCTCGCTTACTTCTTCGTTATGCGAATAATGCATCTCAAGGACAATAACTCTAAATTAATGCCCTGTGGGATGCTCCTAACTCGTCTCTACAACTATTTCATGGAATCATATCCATACCTTCGAAATCCTCAGTACCAACTTTTCTATCGACTCATGGAACCCATAACCGAGTCACGCATATCATTTTTTCTACAACCTGAAAGATCTCCAATTGTTGATCAAGCGAGATGCATCGGGGGAGACTAAGGACAATGGACAAAGACACCTAGAAGTTACTCAATGGAAGTAGAAGAACAAGACAACATGTTTCTTAATATTAGTATTATTCTCTAATATATGTTTCTTAGTTGAGTTATGATGTATTTGGATGTGTTTGTACTTGGTTGCATGAAAACTTGTTCCTTCTTGAGTACATGAATATGTCTTGAACTTGCTTGAAATCTATTCTGTTGAAGTACTGGTATATGATTTTGTATTTATCGGAATTGTTAAATAGTATGCTAGCTACAAGTTGCAGAAATGAACAACTGGGCAAAAATCTGGAAACCTACTGGTGCCGGTCCCTTAAATCAGGCGATGGTCCCAGACCTTTAAAGGACAGTCCCTCTATTTAAAGGACCGTCCATAGGTATGACGTATATTGCACTATTCTCTCATTTTCTGCAAACCTTGAACCTATTTCATGTTTATCACCAACATTTCAAGGTTTAGTTAAACAATTTTATGTGCCATAATATGATTAATGCATGCTTTGCCCAAATGAAAGTCACATTTGATTATTTAAACCTCTATCATCCTCTCATTTTCATCATCACCTTTCTTCTTCATCTCTACTTCATCTTCTTCATTCTTCACAATGGGTTCTTCCTCAACCTCATTGTTTCTCTTAAAAAAAAGACCTAAACTCACCATCACACCACCAAAAACCAACTTCATTGATCTTACTCAATAAGAAACTACTCTTTCTCCAAAATCTCCACCATCATCTCCTCAAGCACCAAGTGCACCAATGAAAACTCCATCCACAAATGGAACATCCTTTTCTTCTTCTAGACCATCATCTTCTCAATTCTCAACTTTCATTGGTAATTTCTCACCTTATCTTGGAGACTTGTCACTTACACCAAGAAGTTCAATTCCAAATACATCTTTGTTACTATCACCAAATGGGCCTTTGGACTACACTCCTTCTACTCCGCCACCATCTCTAATCATGGGGTATCCTCTTCCCTTCAACTTTGTGAACAACCACACCATGGGTTATACATGTTGCTTTCATAAGTTCAACCTCATTTCCTCTCTAAGAGGTGAACTTCACTACATGTTTTCCCACATTGAGTATCTCCTCTCTCAACCCAATGTGCAACCAACTCCTCTTGCCACCATGCCACCTACTCATCCACCATCTTCTCTAACACCTTCTTCTCCACCTTCCAACTAAGCATTTCTACATGTTTAGTTAAAAATAATCAATGATTATCTTTTGGGCCAAGCATGTTCTAGGAACTTAGATTTCTCTAGGAATAGCTTGTAGTTTCTCTTAACTTGGTTGTATTGTATCATGTATGCCTTTATCTATCTATCCTGTATGGTTTATCTTATGCATGATCTCATGCTTTTGTTAAAATTTATCTCTTATGTGGTGTGATGCTTGCATTCATAATATTAACTTGGGTTAACATGAAATCTAGGCTTTTATGTTGTGATGCTTGATTTTATAATATGTGAAATCAACTATCTTTAAAATGGGTAACACTTAAATTACAATATTTTGCATAACACACGCCCACTGGCGGCGGTCCCTTATACAGGGACGGTCCCCCATTTTTAAGGGACCGTCGGTGTATATCAAGGAACGTCCCCAGTCAGGATTAAATACCTGATTTCTCTTCTCTGCATAATCTGAATTATCTTGTTTATGCCTAATCTATCTGATTTCACCTTCCTCTCATCATTTCTTCTTTTCTAATCTTGTAACACCCCAACCCGACAAGGGTAGAAGTATTAGGTTATGGTGACATATCAAAGCAAACACAAGCATATGACCAAATAATACAAAATGAATCTCAAAGGTTACAAGGGAAAAATCAATAATAAATTCTAAGTCTACAATTATAGTCACTACTAGTCATCTCTAATCCAGAATAGCTATGAAAGTAAAGTCTTCTAAGTCCTAAGTACTCTCCACTCATAACCCAGCTTCCAACTAAAACCTGCCTTAGAAAAGAAATGCGGCTGAGCTTAAAAAGCCCAGTGAACAGATATATAAAAACGAAACCAAAAGATAAAGAACGAATATGAAAAGTATGGTGCATTGGGAAAAGCATATGGTATAAATAAATGAATATCAAGAGTAAGGAAAAGTCAGTAATCAATCCCGAGCCCAAACAAATCAAATCAAAAATATCATAGTAACCATGGAGTAGCTAGCTCCCGAACATGTGAAAGACGTAGTGTAACACTCCCGTTTTCGATATACGCAGCGGAATATGATTTTGGGGAGTTACTTCATGGTTCACAGTCATGAGAATAGAAAACGACTCGAAAAGAGACGTTTTTAAATAAAAATTGTTATCATTCATTTATTTAATATCAGAGTACATAATATAGGTCCCAGAGGGAGGTTCGGAAAATATGTTATAAAAATTACATTATTCTTTGAATGATAACAAAGTGGACACTCTTAAAAGAAAGTCCACAGCCACTCCGTGCCGATAGCCATACTCCTAATTACCTGAGATAAACATGCTTAAAAAGTCAACACAAAGGTTGAGTGAATCTATAGTGTTTAAAGTAATAAATAGTTTTGAGCACAAGGTAAATAGTAAAGAAATCAGTTCAATCATGGTTCGGAATATTGCACTAAACCTCATGACACGCAATGCGTTAACAGTTTCCAGGTTCCACAAACATAATTAAATGAGAGTGGTCTTGCCCCCGAGTTTAAGAAATCAAATATAATGCATCTTCCTAACCGGCTACCACGAAGATATCCATCCGGTTAGTACAAATGGGTCGTCAGGCCAATAGATCTATTCACTATATTCGCGCTCACCCTGTGGGTGACTAATGGTGCATGATATGAGGGTCTTTCAATAAATACAATCACAATAATAAGGGACAGTTAGCCTAGTGCAATAACAATCAGAAAAATACTTATGTTCGGTTTGATAGCATGTATCTCCCCACATATTTGGAAAACATGTAAATAAGAAAAGTGGGACTATAAACTCACCTGAACAGTCTGGATAGAAAACAAAGTTAAACAAAGTTGATAAACGTCTCCAGCTCGCAACCTGGGTTGGTTATATCAAGTTTTCAGTAACTGTTTCTGAATATATATATTTCCAATGTTCGTTTTGTAACGTTTTGGTTGTTGTTTTAATGTTAATATTTGTGACAACATGAAGTTTCTTCAAAAGTTATAAGATTTATTGTATTTCTTATTTTTATGTTTTTGTTCTGTTCGTATGTTAAATAAGTACTTCGTTTGTTTGTTAAATATATATTTCGTTCGTTGGTTACTGAACGTAGTACGTTTATTATTAAATAAAAAATAACAATAAAGATAATACTAACTTTTATATTATGTTTTTGTCCCTAAGGTTTGATATTTTAATAATTTATACCCTTGAACTTTGGTTAATTGACAGTTTATACCATGGAGTTTTGAAAATGACAACTTTTACCCTCTAGTTCCAAAAATGACATTTTCTACCCTTTTTATTTGTTATTGACAAAAATGGTCCTTAATATAAAATATTTACAATATCGACCCAATAAAATTCTTATTAACTAAAAATTAATACACATGAAATTTAGTGATTTTGGAAGGGTTTTGAGATTCAATAAATTTTTGTATAATTGATCATTTGACGAGCTCTCTTTTCCTAAATATAGCTAGCTAGGTCGTCTTCAAATTAGCCAAATTTCGTAGTTTATGAAAATCAGTTAAGGGTCGAAATATTTACTCAAAGTCGATGGGTCAAAACAAGTTTGATTAAATCTGGAAAAATAAATTTTAAAAGCTAGCGATGGGGAAAACTTTGGACACAAATAACTTTTAACTCAATCGATAATTTTAGGTGTTTCTTCTTTCTAAAATAAGTTAGCTAGCTTATCTTTAACATGTCGAAAACTTAGAATTTTTAGAGACCTTATAAGGGTCAAAAAATATGTCGAAAGTTGGGTCTCTGGTTGACAAATCTGAAAAACAAATAACTGGAAATTCTAATTTCTACTTTTAGCGATGTAGGCAGATTTTTAAGATTCAATATCTTTTAACTCGGTTAACCTTTTTACACGACTCTTTCTCCTAAATTAAGTTAGCCAAGTGAACTTCATATGTACCAAAAATCAGATTTTATTAAGGTTGTTTGAGGGTCGGAAACCACATCTTAAGTTGGGTCGCTGGAACAAATTTTAATATAACTAGAAAAACATGTTCAGTTCTAGCGATAGGAGAAAGTTTGAGACTCGATAACTTTACAACGACTTGAGCTTTTTACAAGATTCCTTTCCCTAAATTTAGACAGCTAGGTGGTCTATAACTAAACCAAAAATCAGATTTTATAAGGATCGTTTGAGAGGTGAAACAAAGGTTCAAAGTTGGGTCATGGGGGCTGATTTGCGACAACAACAGAAAGAAGAAAAACAAATTTGTTTTTAAGTTTTAAACGTTCCTACCAATTTTTAAAGCATGTTATGATTATAACGAGTATATCAAACTTATTTTTAATACGTTTTAACATTCCTTGATTTGTTCTTACTAAAAATCGAATATGTAGGGTGCGTTCTGGATTACTATTCGATCAGACAATGAAAAAGAAAAAGATTTACTTTGGTTTTTGATTTTGTTTGTTATTAGTGATTATTAGGTGTTGTTCTTAAATATATATAAAGTAAAATAGCTGAAATAAAATAGAGTTGAAGTGCTTACTTAGGGTTTTGATCGAGTAAGGTTTTTGATGACTTAGGTTCGATCCTTGTTCTCTAGAGTTTCTCCTCACCTTCTATGCGTACTAGGGTTTGTGTGGAGAGTATGTTTGGGGCTGTGACCAAGAGACAATGGGTCTGGATGTTGTTTTGCTGTTTGGCCGATTGAATGTGGAGATAAGTTGGGGAGTTTTGGTCGAATGATGTGAGAATAAAGGAGGGAAATTAGGCTGCTTCTTATAGAAGAGAATTTTAGGGTTTTCTAAGGTTGTGATAAGGATATGGAGATGTGGCTTAATGATTTGAATACAAGTGTGGGGAGGGGGTTCGGCCATGTAGGTTATGGAGGGGGGATGAGGTGGTTTCTTTCCTTCCATACATGTAGCTATCTTTGGTGATGTCATGGTGATGGAGGAGGAGGGAACTAAGGAAAGAATGTATGGGAGTGGTTCCATTTGAACAAGTTTAATAGAATGGGTTTTGGTTTGGTTCGATCTAAGCTTCAAAGGTTTGTACACTAGGCTTAGGGCTATGGTATTTTAAGGTTTAAGGTTTAGTTAGGGTTTTTAGAGTTTATGTATTAATTAAAAATGATTTTTAGGGTTTTCTTAAATATTTTATATGTATTTCGATTTATAGATATTCAAGAGAAAATAATTTAGTGCATTGTAAAGTTGTACTTTAGGCTTAAGGAGGTTGTACTAATGTTTAGAAAATAGAAAAATATAGTTTTAATAATTTCTTAATTTATATAATTTTTATGTAATTTTTATTAAAGTTATAAAGTAATTAAATGAGATTTTAGTGTTTTGTGCATTAGAGAGTTGTACCATGAGTTTATGGATTTGTACACTTGCTAAATAAATTATTTTTAGAATTTAATATGTAAAAATATTACAATGCATGTCTTTTAAATAATTGTTATTAAGATTTATATACGGTTTTTATTTAAAATTAGCTTTTATGCTTTAAAGACTTGTACCTTAGTTTAGAAGACTTGTACAGGATTAATATAGAGAATATTTGGAAAATGGGTTTTAAAATGAGTACACTGAGGTTTATAATGATATCTATATTAATATTTTTATGTTTGTGCATTAAATATTTGTACTTTAGTTAAAAAGTCTTGTACATATATATTTTATAAAAATATTTATTAGGATTGGTGAATTTATTACATATAATAATAGTTTTGGAAAATTAGGGTTTTATTCGGGAGTTATAGTGGAATTAGGGTTTCTGTGCTTTAGTGACTTGTACATTAATCAGATAAATTGTACTTTAGTATTTGTAAGGTTTTGTTATTTATAAACGTTGTTATAGTATGTTGATATAAATAATGCCTAAACACGTTATTAATATTTTTCGATATCTCTACGTTTTGATAATTACAAAATGTAAAATCATTACTCGGAAAATTATGACGTAAACAAGTATTTAGTTGTAAATATCTATTTCTACAACTCAAATCACTTAAGGTATAAATGAACTAATGCTTAATGCATTATATGATCAAATGAACTTTTTCTTAATAACTATATTTTTTATAAAACATCAAAAATATTTTATATATTTTTGAAAAACATTTTTGGCATTAAATAAAAATGTTTAATCTTTTATAAAAATAAGAATTCAAAATTTTAACCAAAATCAGTTAAAATGTTCTAGAAAAACCTTCCCCACAAAAGGACAAAATTGGCCAACGGCCAGAAGGGGCGGCCCCCTTAATTTTACTAGGCGGCCCCTTTAATTATTAAGGGGACCGCCCCCGCTCCAGTAGACCTCCAGCTGTCCAATTTTTCTCCTATAAATACCAGCCTTCTCCTGGACTTTTACTCACCTTTTGCACACTAAAACTTTCTGTTCTAAATTCATTCTAAACATTGTAAATCCTTTGATCATATTTTCTTAAGCATTGGTTTCTAAGTGATCCAAGCTTCCACCACCAAAAGTGCAAAAGAAGAACTCTGCTTCAACTAGTGAAGAAGTGTTATTACTTACCTCATTCAATTGTGTTGTTGTGTAAAGTGTTGTGTAGTTGTGATAAGTAGATCTAAGTGTAATTACATAGCGGTGTTGTAAATTAGTTGTGAAGTAGTTGTGAATAAGTAGTTGTGAAGTAGTTGTGAAGAATAGTCGTGAAGTAGTCGTGAAGAAGTCGTGAAGAAGTCGTGAAGCCGTTGTGAAGAAGTCGTGAAGAAGTCGTGATTAAGTCGTGTAGAAGTTGTGTATAAGTTGTGAGATTGGTTCTAGCTACGATTAGGACTCGACATCTAGCTTTGTGTCGTTAAGCCGGTGTAAGCTAAAGTTGTGTAAGGTTTCTCCGCCATAAGGGAGTTTGTTGACATAGTGAAGAAAACTCTCGAGTAGGTGACTCGAGGAGTGGAGTAGGGCAAGGAAGGTGTCCTTGTAGCCGAACCACTATAAATCTTCGTGTTGTGGTTTGATCTTTCCATCTCTCTCTCTTATTTCATTATATTTATCTTACTTGCATTACTTATCTATATTTGCTTATATATGTTCATATTGATCAAGAGTTGAATTCACATAAGATAGAATCGGAGTTTTAAAAAGTAAACAAAAGTTTTCATAAATTAAAAAGACGTAAAACTATTCAACCCCCCTTCTAGTTTTCCACATAGTAGTTTAGGGTTTCATAAAACTCTTATCTATTAAGAAACCTTTAGTTTTAAATGTACGTTAACGAAATATCGTAAAGTGGTAAATGGGATCTCATAAAGTTTTAGGTCAAGTATGTTTATATAATAAATTAGTTAAGGTTGGGTTGCGAGCACGTTTATCAAGAATGTGATCTACATAAGATAACAGTCAAATAAAATAAATAAAAAAATTTACCCGTAGAAAAGGATAAGTACTTTAAGTGATAACTTATTTATTGTGGGATTTTCACAGTGGTTACAGTCACCCTCCGTTGAGGGAATCTCGTCCCGAGATTCGGTCCACGTTGGTTGAGGAAATTGGGGAGATGAGGTATAGGAATAGTCAGACCTAGTTTTCTAACCTAGATAGAGAATATGAGAATAGGTTGCGATGGGAGTTTGATATGCTTAAAATGCCTCAATTTAAAAATAAATTAACATAATATTATCTTATTTTTTTGTCCTATGTCTCAAATAAATATCATTTCTCTACTAGTTCCTCAATTATAGTTTTGGCCTAAAAGAGTCGTCTAACGACTTCCATTCGATACCTAAGGGAACATAGTTTGGTCAGTCTTATTCCTACTGGGTGAACTAAAGTTGAATGTTTTGCCACCTAATAAATCTAAGGGATGTGAACAGTAACTCCAACGGTCAGATTCCAACGTCTAGGAACAGTAACATATAACGGTCAGTAACATTGGATTGCAACGGTCGAATAACGGCTATATTTCTCCTATAAATACCTCATTTTCATCCTCATTCTTTTACTACCAAATCCTCTTCTAAAAACCTCAAAATGCCGAATCTCTTTACTTTCCTAGCAATCGTTTATATCGTTCTCGGGGTTTTCCTTTTGAAGTATGTTCCTAAGGAAGACTATGAGTTCATGGTCTATGTTGTGGCGGCTCTAATGCCATTCGGGTTTTTAGCTATCGGGGTTGACAAGTTATGGAGGTAACGATGTTTCCTTATTTCTATATAATCCTCAATAATCTTATTTGCGTATGTGTTTTCGATCTAGGTTTGGTCTTGTGTCTATTGTTTTTGTTGGTTCCTATTACACAGGGTAATCAAAAGGATTCATGTCACACCTCCCCAAGGCGGAAACGCGAGTGCAACATCATGGATATCATCACAACACATGGTGTCTAAATAGAGAATTACTACATGCAAATAAGTAGAGCAAAGTATAGACACAAAGTGTCGTAATAATACCCCGAAACAAAATAACCAAAAGAACCAAACTCCATATGTATCTTCATTAAAACATAAAGTACTAATGCAATACATTCAAGTAACGCAAACAAAAATCCAACTTATTCTAGTTAAAACTTAAAAATAGTCATCCTCAAATGCAAACTAGTCTCTTCTAGTCACGTCCTTCTACCTTAACCTTAGAATGCTCACCTGAAAATGATGCTTAAAAACGTCAACATAATGTTGGTGAGATTCATAGGTTTAAGACACACAAAACATTTCTCCGATAATAGTTCACTGTGATTACAAAACATAGCAGGATAGTAAAAATAGTTATCACACAACTAGCATGCAATTGGGATGGAACGTGCCCACCGATCCAAGTATAAATTGGGACGGAACGTGCCCACCGATCCAAATACCACCACAATTCGGACGGAACGCGCCCACCGATCCAAGATAATGAGTAAATTAATACCCTCCAGCCGGACCACACAGAATAATAGTGAGTAGAGCCACTAGGACTTGCTACTCTCCAAATGGAATAATGGGAGCAAAGCTACCCTCCAAATGGACCACACAGAATCACCACACAACATGCAGTATACATATAATAACCATTACAAGTCCATGCAATTTATAACCACATAATCACAGTAACTCAAAATAATTTATCACAAGCATCATCTCCATCCCAAGTTAAAACAAAGTTAAAAATGGGACTATGAACTTACCTCAACCTTGCAGCTTCCAAATTATCAACCATAATCAATATAACACAAATAAAATCACATTACACGCGACCAAGCTAAAAGCTATAGTCCATGTAACACACATATATGATGGATGTCTAAGGTTCATATAACCCACCATCGATTACCTAGACTCCATACTAACCATTCCAAACACTTATACTCACTAAATCCCTTAAATAAAACATCTCAGAAAGCGCACAATTTTAGGGTACATTCACCCACATAAAATCACGACCAAAAACTCTCCACAACTCACACCCAAAATTCACCATGATCCTTCATAAGCATACAAGCTTCTCCCAGAAGGCCATGCATTGAAAACACACACAAGTACCCAATGAAAAATCAAACATGACAACTATCCAGATTCGGATCTGAACGCACACCAAAAAGTTTTGACCTAGTAGACATACTTGTACATCTTATTATCGTCCAATTTTCGCGTGGAAGTCAAAAATAATATAGAACTCAATTCCCCCATAAGGGCTAACCCAAACTACACTTTTTAAACAACTTTTGATCTCAATACTTCTAACCTAAATCTGTCCCGGTTTAACTGTTTTGATACCTTGACTTATAAAATTCGTTTGACTGACCTCCCGACCTCGAAAACACTTGTGGCTGGACTTTTTGGAAAGCTCTTTCACTGAACTATAATTTAGACATAAAATTCGTGATCTAAATCATCTCCATCTATTAAATATCATCGAATCTATACAACCTTATAATTCTGTCAGAAACTTAACTCATTAATTAACAAGTTTTAAACCCTAATCTCTTCACCAATCATCATAATATGACTAATTAATTATCCCAACATGTTTTATATTCATAATTTACAGAATTGAACATAAACCCTAATCCATAGTATTATTGTTACATGATTTATAATAATTAATTAAACATAAGTATTAAAAATTATACCTTGATCTTGATTTTTAGGCTTCAAAAATAAAACCCGAAATTTTTCCTTTTCTTTTCCTCCTTGATTTGGCCGAAAATTGCAATAGGGAGGGTTAGGGTTGTTTTGGTTTTGTATTTATAATGCACTATGGAAAATTCTAGACCTCCTTAATATTTGGTAAGTGTATTTTGATTAAAATTTTGTTTCCTAATTCCCCCTAATCCTATATTCGGCCCCCCCCCGCCCCCATTTAATATATATTTTTTATTTTTTTTATCAAATTTAATTATTACACTTAAAACCTTGTACTCTTGATATTTTATAAAAACCCTATATCGAACTTAACACCTTACGCAATAAACCTTCGTTTTTACGACAACCCGGAAAAATATCATTTTTCAAAACAAAGTTTCCAAAAATAGATTTTCACTCTTATATTTAATATAACCCATAAAAACAACCTCCACGTAACTTACTAACGCTCAAATATTTGAACGGAGACTTGTTACACAAAATCACAAAACACCAAAACTACACAAGTCATTTCTATACCACCAAGGCGATCAAAATTAACTTATCCCAAAATTCAACGCTACTCAAACACGACGAAAATCTCACACCAAGGGATTTAGTGCTAACACACATACATATACCGCTCATATACCACATATATACCACATAATACACACCAAACAAAAGTTAGATAGGTTGAGACTATTAGTCAAACTAACCTGTTAAAATCACGGTTGTTACAATTCATCCAGTGATTACACTAGCTATCGTGATATTGATGGGGGTCCTAGTAGTGATGGCTGGTCAACCTTTCAATGATTCTATTTCTTACCTTGGAGTCATTGGAATCCTAATACTTTCGATGCTAGTGATTTCGCTTTGTATGAATTTTCATGATTCCTAGTTTAAATTGTAATGTCTATGTCTTTTATAGGGTCTTTGTATGTTTCCTAGGTAATCCTTAATGAAATTATGTAATCCTTGAAATTTTAGCACTTCCGTTGTTAACTATGTTTCTATGTACTATCTTCCAAGATTCCTAATAAAATTTGTATCGTTTTGGGTTTATCATAATTCCTAAGGGTTTTCTATCCTCAATTCTTGTTAATTTCCTATCCTAGAGGTAATGGGTAGTAGTGATAAACTTCTAATGTATCAAATCAAAGTGATATATCATAAAAGATTTTTCAATATTTTGCTTTTGAATGAAAATTTAGTAGAAAATCTTGAAAAGATAACTGTCCAATTATGACATGATTCTTCCTAGTTTAGACATAGTTGGCCAGGCTATGCATAACTGAGGATTGAATGATGTGATATTTGGTCCTGTTGTTGTGGTATTTTATATTTTTCAAATTGTTTTAGATGGTGTTCAATGTTTTGTTTTTATAAAATGGCTTCATAAATATTTTTCAAAGATTAAGAAAATCTTATGTTCATACTACGGTGGTAAGTCAGGAATCTCTAGGGTGATATAAGGAAACTCATATTTAGGTTGTCTAGATAAGGTAGATTTGTCTATTGTTTGGTCAGGAGTAAACCTAATTCCTAATAGTGGATGACTACGAAATACCTATGAGCAGAATAGATGGAATAAAAGCTGAATTTATTACAATAGGAGGATTTATATAGCAGAAAGGTAGTTGTTTCACTTAGGTCACATCCATCGTAACCTAAGTAAGATTTGGAAGGGGATTACAACTTAGAGAGTTTTAAACCTCAATTTATTTATCTCCTACAGGAATTCATTTTCTGCTTAAATACTAAGTCATCCTAGGACATGGTTGGGATTCCTTAATGAGTTCTAGTTTTTTCTTTACACCAGTCTCAGTTTTCCTATTGGTATTAGGGTTTTTTTATCATCAAGTTTTCTCTTAAAGTCCTTTTCTTAGGAGTAATACTTTGCTTAATTTCTAGGTTGGGAAATCCTTAAGTTAAGATGATGATCTTTCTATCATTGAGTTTTCACTTTTGGTTATTTTGCATAACTCCTAGGGTATAGTTTGTGGTAAGTTTGGTCATTCTTCCTAGGTTTTATTATTACATACGTTTATATTTTGTCCATGTTAGATTATCAAGGTAAAACTCATGATAATCATAAGGTCACAACATGTCCAAATATCAAACGCGTAGGTGAGATGATCATCACTGGCCCACATCCACCGATACCATGCACAGCAAAATACAACTAAATCAAAACCACATATAGTCATAAATAACTTGCTAATTTTTTTATATATAACAAATTAGTACAAGCGTCATATTTATGCTACATATCCCGTGGCCAAGATATAGTACAAAAGCTGGCAGGTATAAATCTGATTTAGTGGGTACCAGGAACTCTTCCGAGTTAACTTTTTAGTTTGACGATCAGACTGATGGGGATCTATATTTATTCTTGCTAAGGAACAAACTAATAAAAGCTGAGGTTCAGTGACTTTCTCTTCATTCATCAAGTTCTCTTCCGAAATTTATCCTAAAGGGAATTTCTACAATCATAGCCTAGTCATGGTAGGTCTAAGGTATCATAATAATCCTAGGTAAAGTAATGGTAGGTCTAAGGTATCATAATAATCCTAGGTAAAGTCATGGTAGGTCTTGGTTTAACCACTGGTAATTAATACCTTGATTAATTGTTTTTACACAAAACAATAAATACAAGGTCCTTTTATTAACATTCTATGTGGTAGGTTAAGGATTTTGTGTCTCTAGTATAACGGTTCGGTATCTAATAATGATCCTAATAGATAAGGCTCTAAGTACGGTTTTATTTTGATGTTTGAGTCTGGACATGAGAGGAATAGATGGGATAGGGGAAATCAGGATTCTGTAACCACTCTATAGTTATAATTATTCCATTTATGCAGTTTAAACAATTAACAATAAATTACATACCAATAATGTTTTAACATCGGCGTGGCACGGAGGACTTCGGTGGAGTTTTTATGGAAAACGGTTATAGTCCAATGTTTGAAAACATTTGGTTCTCTATAACCATGAGCTCTAATACCACTCTGTAACACCCCCGTTTTCGATATACGCAGCGGAATATGAGTTTGGGGAGTTACTTCATGGTTCACAGTCATGAGAATAGAAAACGACTCGAAAAGAGACGTTTTTAAATAAAAATTGTTATCATTCATTTATTTAATATCAGAGTACATAATATAGGTCCCAGAGGGAGGTTCGGAAAATATGTTATAAAAATTACATTATTCTTTGAATGATAACAAAGTGGACACTCTTAAAAGAAAGTCCACAGCCACTCCGTGCCGATAGCCATACTCCTAATTACCTGAGATAAACATGCTTAAAAAGTCAACACAAAGGTTGAGTGAATCTATAGTGTTTAAAGTAATAAATAGTTTTGAGCACAAGGTAAATAGTAAAGAAATCAGTTCAATCATGGTTCGGAATATTGCACTAAACCTCATGACACGCAATGCGTTAACAGTTTCCAGGTTCCACAAACATAATTAAATGAGAGTGGTCTTGCCTCCGAGTTTAAGAAATCAAATATAATGCATCTGCCTAACCAGCTACCACGAAGATATCCATCCGGTTAGTACAAATAGGTCGTCAGGCTAATAGATCTATTCACTATATTCGCACTCACCCTGCGGGTGACTAATGGTGCATGATATGAGGGTCTTTCAATAAATACAATCACAATAATAAGGGACAGTTAGCCTAGTGCAATAACAATCAGGAAAATACTTGTGTTCGGTTTGATAGCATGTATCTCCCCACATATTTGGAAAACATGTAAATAAGAAAAGTGGGACTATAAACTTACCTGAACAGTCTGGATGGAAAACAAAGTTGATAAACGTCTCCGGCTCGCAACCTGGGTTGGTTATATCAAGTTTTCAGTAACTGTTTCTGAATATATATATTTCCAATGTTCGTTTTGTAACGTTTTGGTTGTTGTTTAAATGTTAATATTTGTGACAACATGAAGTTTCTTCAAAAGTTATAAGATTTATTGTATTTCTTAATTTTATGTTTTTGTTCTGTTCGTATGTTAAATAAATACTTCGTTTGTTTGTTAAATATATATTTCGTTATTTGGTTACTGAACGTAGTACGTTTATTATTAAATCGAAAATAACAATAAAGATAATACTAACTTTTATATTATGTTTTTGTCCCTAAGGTTTGATATTTTAATAATTTATACCCTTGAACTTTGGTTAATTGACAATTTATACCCTGGAGTTTTGAAAATGACAACTTTTACCCTCTAGTTTCAAAAATGACATTTTCTACCCTTTTTATTTGTTATTGACAAAAATGGTCCTTAATATAAAATATTTACAATATCGAACCAATAAAATTCTTATTAACTAAAAATTAATACACATGAAATTTAGTGATTTTGGAAGGGTTTTGAGATTGAATAACTTTTTGTATAATTGATCATTTGACGAGCTCTCTTTTCCTAAATATAGCTAACTAGGTCGTCTTCAAATTAGCCAAATTTCGTAGTTTATGAAAATCAGTTGAGGGTCGAAATATTTACTCAAAGTCGATGGGTCAAAACAAGTTTTAATAAATCTGGAAAAATAAGTTTTAAAAGCTAGCGATGGGGAAAACTTTGGATACAAATAACTTTTAACTCGATCTATAATTTTAGGTGTTTCTTCTTTCTAAAATAAGTTAGCTAGCTTATCTTTAACATGTCGAAAACTTAGAATTTTTAGAGACCTTATAAGGGTCGAAAAATATGTCGAAAGTTGGGTCTCTGGTTGACAAATCTGAAAAACAAATAACTGGAAATTCTAATTTCAACTTTTAGCGATGTAGGCAGATTTTTGAGATTCAATATCTTTTAACTCGGTTAACCTTTTTACATGACTCTTTCTCCTAAATTAAGTTAGCCAAGTGAACTTCATATGTACCAAAAATCAGATTTTATTAAGGTTGTTTGAGGGTCGGAAACCACATCCTAAGTTGGGTCGCTGGAACAAATTTTAATATAACTAGAAAAACATGTTCAGTTCTAGCGATAGGAGAAAGTTTGAGACTCGATAACTTTACAACGACTTGAGCTTTTTACAAGATTCCTTTCCCTAAATTTAGACAGCTAGGTGGTCTATAACTAAACCAAAAATCAGATTTTATAAGGATCGTTTGAGAGGTGAAACAAAGGTTCAAAGTTGGGTCATGGGGGCTGATTTGCGACAACAACAGAAAGAAGAAAAACAAATTTGTTTTTAAGTTTTAAACGTTCCTACCAATTTTTAAAGCATGTTATGATTATAAAGAGTATATCAAACTTATTTTTAATACGTTTTAACATTCCTTGATTTGTTCTTACTAAAAATCGAATATGTAGGGTGCGTTCTGGATTACTATTCGATCAGACAATGAAAAAGAAAAAGATTTACTTTGGTTTTTGATTTTGTTTGTTATTAGTGATTATTAGGTGTTGTTATTAAATATATATAAAGTAAAATAGCTGAAATAAAATAGAGTTGAAGTGCTTACTTAGGGTTTTGATCGAGTAAGGTTTTTGATGACTTAGGTTCGATCCTTGTTCTCTAGAGTTTCTCCTCACCTTCTATGCGTACTAGGGTTTGTGTGGAGAGTATGTTTGGGGCTGTGACCAAGAGACAATGGGTCTGGATGTTGTTTTGCTGTTTGGCCGATTGAATGTGGAGATAAGTTGGGGAGTTTTGGTCGAATGATGTGAGAATAAAGGAGGGAAATTAGGCTGCTTCTTATAGAAGAGAATTTTAGGGTTTTCTAAGGTTGTGATAAGGATATGGAGATGTGGCTTAATGATTTGAATACAAGTGTGGGGAGGGGGTTTGGCCATGTAGGTTATGGAGGGGGGATGAGGTGGTTTCTTTCCTTCCATACATGTAGCTATCTTTGGTGACGTCATGGTGATGGAGGAGGAGGGAACTAAGGAAAGAATGTATGGGAGTGGTTCCATTTGAACAAGTTTAATAGAATGGGTTTTGGTTTGGTTCGATCTAAGCTTCAAAGGTTTGTACACTAGGCTTAGGGCTATGGTATTTTAAGGTTTAAGGTTTAGTTAGGGTTTTTAGAGTTTATATATTAATTAAAAATGATTTTTATGGTTTTCTTAAATATTTTATATTTATTTCAATTTATAGATATTCAAGAGAAAATAATTTGGTGCATTGTAAAGTTGTACTTTAGGCTTAAGGAGATTGTACTAATGTTTAGAAAATAGAATAATATAGTTTTAATAATTTCTTAATTTATATAATTTTTATGTAATTTTTATTAAAGTTATAAAGTAATTAAATGAGATTTTAGTGTTTTGTGCATTAGAGAGTTGTACCATGAGTTTATGGATTTGTACACTTGCTAAATAAATTATTTTTAGAATTTAATGTGTAAAAATATTACAATGCATGTCTTTTAAATAATTGTTATTAAGATTTATATATGGTTTTTATTTAAAATTAGCTTTTATGCGTTAAAGACTTGTACCTTAGTTTAGAAGACTTGTACATATATCTAATATGTTAAGAAATAAATTTTTTGGGTTAATATAGAGAATATTTGAAAAATGGGTTTTAAAATAATTACACTGAGGTTTATAATGATATTTTTATTAATATTTTTATGTTTGTGCATTAAATATTTGTACTTTAGTTAAAAAGTCTTGTACATATATATTTTATAAAAATATTTATTAGGATTGGTGAATTTATTACATATAATAATAGTTTTGGGAAATTAGGGTTTTATTCGGGAGTTATAGTGGAATTAGGGTTTTCGTGCTTTAGTGACTTGTACATTAATCAGATAAATTGTACTTTAGTATTTTTAAGATTTTTTTATTTATAAATGTTGTTATAGTAGTTTAGGGTTTCATAAAACTCTTATCTATTAAGAAAAGTTTAGTTTTAAATGTACATTAACGAAATATCGTAAAGTGGTAAATGGGATCTCATAAAGTTTTAGGTCAAGTATGTTTATATAATAAATTAGTTAAGGTTGGGTTGCGAGCACGTTTATCAGGAATGTGATCTACATAAGATAACAGTTAAATAAAATAAAAAATAAAAAAATTTACCTGTAGAAAATGATAAGTACTTTAAGTTATAGCTTATTTATTGTGGGATTTTCACAGTGGTTACACGTGGATTGCACCCATGCATCAGTCACCGAACATCTCATATAATATCATAGCATAGCATATACAAAACAAATCTAGGATGCATCCATATGCCCCTGCAAAGATATTAGTGGCTAAACATATATAATAATTGAGCTCATAATAAATCACAAAAAGGGACGGTGTGGAACATCACTCGACCACACTAGAGTCATGTCAGAGGTGCATCAATGACACGGCCATGGAACCCCCATGACTAGGAAAGAAAGTGGCTCGGGTATCAAACTGCAGGGTTCTAAAGTCATATAATATCAAAGGTCAAATGTCTAAGTCATCAAGGTCATCTGAATATCAAAGGTTCATAGGTTTCATAGTAAAAGTTCAAGATCAAAGTTTTCTATCAAATGTTCATTTAAAGAAATCTCTTAGTAATGGTTTTCATAAAAATGATCTTAAATAACGGTTTTCATAAAGGTAGTTCGTAAAAGTAGTTTTCATAAAAGTTAGTGTAAATTCCATGTAAAATGGTATCGCATCGTGCTCATAACATCGTTTTAAAAATAGTTTTTCTCAAAACATTTCCATGCTATAATTAAGAAAGGTTTTCACATCCAGTTATAATATCAAATGAACCTTCAATGAATCAAGTGATTTGAATACTCCTGTCACAGGGTAACGAACGAATTATGTTAAGTATCATATCACAAGGGTCATAATGAATGAATGCCAAAAGGATCATCATATCAACGAAGCATATCAAGTGAATGAATCAAGTACAAGGGATCATAGCAATGGCTTAATGGAATCTTATAACGAATCTAAGATCAAGATCAAAAGTCATGAGAAAGAAAGCACCCTTACTGAAAAAGGGTAGAATATCTGTACCTTAGACCGCAAGTGAAAACACAATAGAAACATAAGATCGGAAGCAGACTCCATCTTCAGCGAATCTACACGAATTCATGGTCGTTTTATTAATAACTTATTTTAAGTCAGATTACTCATTTTACTCGGCTTTCCATTTTTAGTAACTTTCTTTTTATAGCAACTTTCCAAAAATAGTAACTTTCCAAAGATAGTAAGTCTCCGCTTTAAGTAAATTAACCCATTTTAAGTGACTTTCTATTTTTAACAGGTTTCCCAAAATTAGCAAGTTTCCATATATAGTATCTTAGGGTTACTCTAATCATAATTAGGGTTTTAATATTAGGTTTAACATTTAATACATGTATTAGTCATGTCATAGGCCAATCTAGGTTATGAAGTATTAAGGTATCTTAATTACACATTTAAAGGCTATATTAATGATAAGGTACCTTTAGGTTAAAGCATATTAGTAACAATTAGGTTTAAAACATGTATTTAGACCTTTTAGACTTTTCTCAGCTTTTATTCATGGGCAAATGCTAAAATAATACATTAAACTTCCCACTTTTTGTCATTGTATGGTCCCAACTTTTTTTTTTCGCAAATGTATGACTAAACTCTTTTCCATTAGTAAATGTATGACTAAACTTATGAAATTGGGTCATTGTGGGTATAAACATCACATTGTTAGTCCTTCATACAAACGGCCGTTAGTAAATAACTTACAATTCCGTTTTCTTCCCTTTTTTTTTACGTTTTCGTCCAGTTTTTTACGTTTTCGTCTGTTTTCACATGTTTTCGTCCCGTTTTTTAAGTTTTCGTATGTTTCGACACGTTTTCCTTCGTTTTTTTAAGTTTTTGTCCGTTTTCTTACGTTTTCGTCTGTTTTGACACGTTTTCGTCTGATTTTTTACGTTTTCGTCTGTTTTGACACGTTTTCGTCCAGCTTTTTACGTTTTCGTCTGTTTTGACACGTTTTCAAAATGTTTTTTACGTTTTCGTCTGTTTTGACACGTTTTCAAAATATTTTTTAGGTTTTCGTCTGTTTTGACACGTTTTCCTTCGTTTTTTTAAGTTTTCGTCCGTTTTCATACGTTTTCGTCTGTTTTAACACGATTTCGTTTGATTTTTTACGTTTTCGTCTGTTTTGACACGTTTTCGTCTGTTTTGACATGTTTTCAAAATGTTTTTTACGTTTTCGTCTGTTTTGACACGTTTTCCTTCGTTTTTTTAAGTTTTCTGTCCGTTTTCATACGTTTTCGTCTGTTTTCCACACGTTTTCGTCTGATTTTTTACGTTTTAAATCTGTTTTGACACGTTTTCGTCCAATTTTTTACGTTTTCGTCTGTTTTGACACGTTTTCCTTCGATTTTTTAAGTTTTCGTCTGTTTTGACACGTTTTCCTTCGTTTTTTTAAGTTTTCTTACGTTTTCGTCTGTTTTCACACGTTTTCGTCTGATTTTTTACGTTTTCGTCTGATTTTTACGTTTACGTCTGTTGACATTTTTCAAAATGTTTTTTACGTTTTCGTCTGTTTTGACTTGTTTTCCTTCATTTTTTAAGTTTTCGTCCGTTTTCTTTCATTTTCGTCTGTTTTCACACGTTTTCGTTTGATTTTTTACGATTTCTTCTGTTTTGATACGTTTTAGTCTGTTTTTTTTGAAAACGCGTCAAAACAGACGAAAACATAAAAAAAAACATTTTGAAAACGTGTCAAAACAGATGAAAACGTAAAAAATCAGACAAAAAAGTGTCAAAACAGACAAAAATGTAAAAAATCAGACGAAAACGTGTGAAAACAGACGAAAACGTAAGAAAACGGACGAAAACTTAAAAAACGAAGGAAAACGTGTCAAAAAGACGAAAACGTAAAAAACATTTTGAAAACGTGTCAAAACATACGAAAACGTAAAAAATTTGACAAAAACGTGTCAAAAACAGACGAAAACGTTAAAAATAAGACGAAAACGTGTGAAAACAGACGGAAACGTAAGAAAACGGACGAAAACTTAAAAAAACGAGGGAAAACGTGTCAAAACAGACGAAAACGTAAAAAACGTTTTGAAAACGTGTCAAAACAGACGAAAACATAAAAAAAAACATTTTGAAAATGTGTCAAAACAGACGAAAACGTAAAAAATCAGACGAAAAAGTGTCAAAACAGACGAAAATGTAAAAAATCAGACGAAAACGTGTGAAAACAGACGAAAACGGACGAAAACTTAAAAAAACGAAGGAAAACGTGTCAAAACAGACGAAAACGTAAAAAACATTTTGAAAACGTGTCAAAACATACGAAAACGTAAAAAATTGGACGAAACGTGTCAAACAGACGAAAACGTTAAAAATAAGACGAAAACGTGTGAAAACAGACGGAAACGTAAGAAAACGGACGAAAACTTAAAAAAAAAAGGAAAACGTGTCAAAACAGACGAAAACGTAAAAAACATTTTGAAAACGTGTCAAAACAGACGAAAACGTAAAAAATCAGACGAAAACGTGTCAAAACAGACGAAAACGTAAGAAAACGGACAAAAACTTAAAAAAAGAAGGAAAACGTGTCGAAACATACGAAAACTTAAAAAACGGGACGAAAACATGTGAGAACAGACGAAAACGTAAAAAACTGGACGAAAACGTGTCAAAAAGACGAAAACGTAAAAAAAAAACGGAAGAAAACGGAATTTTAAGTTATTTACTAACGGCCGTTAGTATGAAGGACTAACAATGTGACGTTTATACCCACAATGACCCAATTTCATAAGTTTAGTCATACATTTACTAATGGAAAAGAGTTTAGTCATACATTTGCGAAAAAAAAAGTTGGAACCATACAATGACAAAAAGTGGGAAGTTTAATGTATTATTTTAGCATTTGCCCTTTATTCATTAAGAGGTCACAACTATATGAATTTATGAACCACATTAGAACTCAGAGATAAATTCCACAAAAATTCACACAGGTACTTTCATCTTTTTAGAACTCACACGAATTTTTCCAGAATTTATTAATTAATTTAACCCCACAAGAAAAATGCTCCAACTCAGACTACCCAGAAAACGTATCTGCTGCAGCACCCAAAAAGTATCAACTTGGTTTACCCACCAATACTTCCAGGAAAAATCTACAAAAATTCATGACACTACTACTCATATAGAAGTTACATACTGGAGAATTTCATGACCCAACTCCTCATGGTTTGAAAATGAAAAATCGGCCAAGTGGACTGATTTCCAGACTCCCAAAAACAGTTTTAACACCTGAACTTGTAAAATCAAAAGGACATCTTCCCGACCTCTAAAAATTACAAGGCTTATATATTCAGAAAGCCCTTTTCCCAAACTTGATTTTAGACCCAAGAATCATTCAAAAATACGTTGATATCATTAAAATATACTCCCTTCAATTCGACTTAAATTCCTGACAACATCTTAGGGTTTCGGTTTAGACTACTATAACGTTTGTTAACGCACCCAAACACATCCACGACCCTTATAATTCATACAACCTGAATCTTAACATCGTATTAACATGCTCTAAAGATTCCATCAAGATTACCCACGAAAATCCCATCAAAACTCTAATTACAAATCGTTATATCATGTGATGAGATATGATTTTATGTGAATTTCATGATTTAATGTACACATTTATTTTAGGCCGATTCATATGAGGTTCATGGTGATAAATTTACATGTTAAGAACAAGATTAAAATGGAGCAAACAAGATAGAATGATTCGTGTTACCCTTGAAGATCAACACGACGGATGAAGATCAAGAACACAAAGGACCGATCACTATACCCTCGGCTTCTCTCTCTCTCGGATCAAAATACAATACCACGATCACCACTTTAGCAACACAGGATCACAACCATGTACGACACCACGAATTCCTTGCTTGTGCCTTGATGACTGATCGGAGAATAATGGTGATGGGGGGGGGGGGGGGGCGGCCGAATTTTAGTGATGGAGGGAGTTTAGGGTTTTTGTTTTGTGTTAATTCTTTTTGAGGGGAAAGAATCGGTATATGATGGCTAAAAAGGAGGAGGATTTCAACAATATGGGGCATGATTGGAGAAATTATCTCCTCTTCCAAAATTACAATATTTAGTTATAATTTATTTAGTTGGTGTAGTGAAAAACGGGTACAGAAAATAAAAGAATCGGGACCGAAACCAAAACGTGGAGGCGTGTCATTATTTTTAAATGTGTAACCCTCGTTTTAATCATAAGTCTTTTATTAATGTATTATTTTTATTCGATCCATTATTAACCGTTATATTCGGGATGATTTAATGTCTTAATGATTTAATGTCTTTTCAGAAGTTTCAATTTAGAGGGGCATTTTAGGTATGTCATATGTTCAAAATTTCTGGGTTTTACAAATCTCCTTCTATATATCTCAATTCTCTTATCATCCCCTTTAATTCTCATATAAATATGTGTATGTACATTGTATTCTAACTTGTTTTTGTAGCACAATACCATAGCTTGATTCCTCGGTGCCCTCATCTAGGGGGAGCAATGAACAAGGGGGAGCATTAATACCGTCGATTTCTTTCCTCTCTACACAATGAAGAAGCCTTTTTTATTCTACAAAAATGGGGAGAAGTAAACGAAAACTCATTAAAAACTAATTAACATATAGTTTTACCTAAAATGAGTTTATATTTTGTAATCATCAAAAAGGGGGAGATTGTTAATACAAATAATGTCAAAAACGTCATTTGCATTATTCGGTCTCTTTATGTTTTGATAATCACAAAATATAAAAACATGTTACGTAAACCTACACTTGATAAATTTTTAATTGATGCTGGATTTATGACCAGGTTTTAATATTTATAAAGTCTCGTGTACCTATGGTCTACCTAATGCACTAACGGGCAATGTACCTGGTCGTGTGTAGCGTAGCATTTGGTAAAGCTGAGGTCGTCCCAAGAGCTATGCATATGGATCTAATCTAAGTTCTAAGTGTCACAGATTTTTAAGGTGAATTTATGATTTGTTTAATTAAACTAAGAAATGAAATAAAAATACGAAAGCAAATAAATTGGAATAGATATTCAGTAGGGAAAAACGTGCTAGCCTAATTACTAATCTTGTTATGCCATGATTAAATTTTCTAATTAATGTTTTCTATCACTTCATATGGGGGTTTAAGTCGCTAGACTCCTAGGGTCAATTCATCTAGCCATTTTCCATAGCGTCCTATTCCGTAACCAAATGATTACAAGAGTTCGTGGGTTTACCCTACGGAAGAGTCATTAAGTACCACTACGATCTAAGATTTATTATACGAAACCCGGCCTGTCGGAACTTAGGTTCCCCCTAACTTCTTAAGCACTTCCTTTTTGGTAGGTGATCCTTTGGTCCATTCTCACGCAAGATAATGGTAGTCCTATGGTCAATTATTACCCTTACTCGCAACTTATTCTGCTAGGGTCCTACGGTCAATTCTCCTAGTTCCTAGATACTACCAAACCTCTATGCTACCGAAACAAGGGTGTCCGCGAATAAACAAAGAAAGCATACATATAAAGCGAATATGAAAACGAGAAAACTACATCAAGGAAATAACAATTTCATAATTAGGCTAACACCAAAGGTGTTTAGCTACTCATATTAATAAATGCAGGAAATTCAATGTTTAACAGAGTAATGAACGACATCGAATTAAATACACAAATGTAATATGAAATACTAAAACTTATGTATAGATTGGCGTGAATTCTCCCTTAAAAATGACTTGTATGCTGCTGAATATCGTCCTCCTTGAAGCCCTAAAACGTTCTCTGGTTCTTGAGTGGTGAAAAGATATGTAAAAATGCGGAATTAGGGCTTGTATTTATATCCTCGACTATGTTACGGCGTAACCACTAGGGTTAGTTACACTGTAACCTTTGAATCTAGGACGATCTTATCCTCAGTGATGATATTATGGCGCAACCTAAAGATAGGTTACGATCGTAGAACTCTCGTTAACTAGTTTACGTCATAACCACGCAAATGGTTACGTCGTAACTTCTTGAACCACGAAATTCTTCTAAGTCTTGGAAATATATTTACGGCGTAACCTATGTATGAGTTACGCCGTAACCTTGATCAGCGTTGACTTTGGTCTTCTAGTGTAAATCCTTGTTACGGCGTAAGTAGAGTAGGGATTTACGCCGTAACTCTTGTCTGGTCAGCATACTCTTGTGTATTTGCATTAACAACCTTCCAAATCCGCGTCTCTTTGTTCCTATGCTCATTATTTACCTGAAAACGAAATATAAACGAATAAGAGTATATATTCAAGTAAAATTATACAAATGATGAGCATATTAGGGGGAAATTGACACTGAAATATCAGGACTATTTGATGTTATCATTAAACGAGAAAAATCGTTTCAACAATGTACCGACTACAACATCACTTCAGGTATGAACAAACACAATACCGACATTAGTAAAGTGATCAAAGAATTTATTTTTCTCAAAACCTCAGATTTTTATGTGACAAAACATTTTAACAAAAGTATTTTTGTAATTAAAAAAAAATGTTTTATTAAAGAAAATAAATTTGAATTTCAAATCTCCCAACAGCTATTTTTCCTGCCTAAACCAGATAAGTTTTTCACTAGATAAACTTTCACAACATCAGGAAAAAATAGGAGCGTATGTCGGGACGGTCCCGTAAACATGGTGACGGTCCTTTATATATACGGGACCGTCCAACTTTAAGGGACCATCCCCCGCTCCTCCTAGTGCCTATAAATACTGCACTATTTCGCACAGAAAAATAAGCCTATTTGCACAAAAACATTCTGTTCTTTCTTCCTCATTTCTTTGATCACTATAACGTGTCGATATGTGTTTATAAGTGATCCCGTTACCCTCTATATCAAAGTGCAAGAGAAGAGCACTCGTATTCGTCAAGAAACGAAGTGTTAGTCATCACACACACACGTAACTTGTGTTACGATTCTCTTCTTCTCCAAACTCTCTCTTTTTTGTATATTGTAAATTTGTATATCCGACTTGTGTGTGAGTCGTGATTAGGTGTGTTAAGATAAATATGGACAAAGTGTAAGTCCGTGAAGTGGTATATCTAGATTAGGACTTTGTGTTAGCTCGTGAAGACTTGGACTTGGTGTAAGTCCGTGTGTGAAGACTTGGACTCGGTGTGAGTCCATGAAGTGAAGACTAGGACCAGGTGAAGGTCCGTGAAGACTTGAATTGGGTGAAGATTCAAGTGGACTAGGTGTATGTCCGTGTAGCCACGTGGGCTTTTGTGTAGATTGGTTCTAGCTAGGATTAGGACTCGGCATTCCGCATAGTGTCGTTAAATTGGTGTAAGCTTTGGTGTACGGTTTGCTCCGCCTAAAGGGAGTGTGTTGACATAGTGATTGTGAACTCTCGAGTGTGGTACTTGATGAGTGGAGTAGGACGAAGAGTGAGCTTCGTGTTGAACCACTATAAATTTTCGCGTCTCGGTTTGGTTGTCTTCTTCCTTTATCTCTTGTCTTTACTTTACACATTATTATTGTGTTCATAGAAATCACATAACTTTGAATCAAACGGTTTTTCAAAAAGGAACTAAGAATCTTTTAAAACGTAATTTTAAACGGTGAAACTATTCAACCCCCCCCCCCCCCCTTCTAGTTTCTACAAGGTAGATTGGTGCCAAGATCGAAGATAAAAATGATCACACATACGTTCTCGATGTTTACTGATGCAGCAGAATTGTTCTCTATTATCTTGCATGGAAGCTAGTTTTAAAGTTGTATCAGATTATAAACATGTGTTTTCCAGCATTAAAATTATTGGTTTCTTTATATTGTTGAATTTGTGATTGTCTAGATTTCTGTATGATAATTAAAATAAAGTAAAATGTAACATCATCCTAACTTAAAATGGTTTTAGGGACTTTTGCTGATTGAAATTGGCTAAAAGTTTCTGTCATTTTAGTGATTTTGTAAGAAACTAGTGTACCCTTTAATGACTAAAAGGGTTTAGTCACTGAATCTTTTTGAACTTTTGCTCACTAAAATTTTAGTAACAAAATACATTTACTGATCCCTTTGTTACTTACTCTTTTCTTTTTAGTGGGAGTTGAAAAATTAACATTTAGTGACTATTTTTTTTAACTTTTGCTCACACTTGTTTTAGTGAGCAAATGTCATTTATTTTGTAGTGACATGAGTGAGCTCCTACATACCACCGTCTAACCTAATTTACAATCTTCAGGTCCAATTTCCTAGGATGTCCCTATCTTTAAGCTTCCATTAGCTATGCAACCAACAACATTGAGTAACCTCCGTGATACTCCTTCCAAACTTAACAAATATAATTGCATAGGGTGCTCGTAAAAGAGAGTTGTAGCCAGAAGAAACCTATGTTCCTTTTTGGCACATGCATGATCTTTGGATTCTGAGTACAAACAACTCAAGTAGATTTGTTAAAGAAGCCAATGTTCACTACTTGCACCACCTAAAATATCTTCTTCTTATAAACATGCCAAAAATGTTAACAAGCACAAGGGCATATCAGTAAATTGAGCTATGGCCAAACTATATGAGTTATCTTTGAACAAATATTCGTCAACCAAGCCTTCGATGGTGATCAAAGGAATAATGGGGTGTTGAGATTGCGCCAAGCTTGTTCTTAACCTGAGAATAAGAAATACAAAGACACTACGTTAAGTGATTGCGCAGGGGTTGGACCCTGCGAACCACCTCCGGCGTGCGAGTAAGTATGTGTAATGGTAATGTAGGTCGTAAATTTAGAGAGTGAGGTTAACTTGAAATTACTTACCTTGTTCTTGGCCCGACTATGCTATTTATAGGTGAGAAATAGGACATAGTGGGCGGTTGCACATAGTTCGGAGATCATGGGGGCGTCCCATGGAAAGTGGTAACCGCTAGGGCTTTGTAGCCCACGATCTCTGTTTTGGCGGGAAGCCAAAGGGAAGAGGAGACGTGGGTTTGACCAGGTCAGGATGGTCCTTCGTGCTAGTCCCTTCGTCAGGAATACCCCGAAGGGCTTAGGGCTTCGATTGGCGGATTCCCACATGGTAACCATTCGCAGGCGAATGGTTTTACGCCAATGAAACGTATTAGAAGGTTAACCTGGGCCTCCGAAGGGAGGGCTTTCTACAGGCTCGAAGGGGAGTCCTTCGACCCGTTAGGAGGGTACATCATCAAGCCCCCCAGTCGAAAGTGATATATACGTACGAGTATAAATTGCATTCGACTCAAAAAACCTGCTACACTCTATCCCATTTATCACAAATTCGGACGAAATGAAGATAAGTGCTTAAGTAAATTCAAACGCAATAAAAAGTACTCTATCCTTCTGATTTTTTTTAAAAAATAAAAGGGAAAATGTCTAACCGAATTCCGTATTAAATGCAAACCATCATTATCCGTCCACTTGCAAACCCTTAATTGCCACTTCTTTGGTAGTCGTAAAACGTCATTTCAAATTTAGCATCCATTTGAAATCCGCTTAGATAGTAAAGAAAATGTACACGTGTTCGGTTATGATCAAAGATTTCATGAGTATTTAATCTTCGATACGTTAAACCCTAGAACACTTTTACCTCCGCCCAAAATATACACAAATCTGTGTCATTGTGCTTCCATTGGAATCTAAAAGGTAAAATTCCGCCATTTTTCTTTGCTCTCCTTACTTTATTTATGAGTATGGCTGCAAAACGAATAATTAAAGAACAAACTTGTACCTTGTCGAAACAAGCATTGTCTGATTTTCTGAATGATTATCCCATACCCTTGGAATATAAAATCATGCTTCCCAGTAAAAAGCAAAGTATTTTTGATGCTCCGAAAGGATTTGTAGGCTTGTATGTGCATGCGTTTACGCAATCAAACTTTAGGATTCCCATCCACCCTCTTATTTTGGAGTTTTTGCAATATTACAAGGTGCACATTTCAAGGTTTAATCCATTTGGTTTAGCCAAGTTGACAACTTATATTGTAATGTGCAAAGCGTATGGTTTTGAGCCTTCATTGACTGTGCTTAGAGGCTTTGTCAATCTCTATCCTGGTGGAGATTGGGTAACTATTGCAAAAAGGAGTGAGTATGATGTCCCACACCTATTGACTAAACCTTTTTCGAATATTCGAAATTGGAAAGGTCAATTTTTTTATATTGAGAGTACCATCATACCCTCCGAGTATCCTGAGCTGTTGGCCGAAGGGAATAGGTTTGATGAAAAACGATACAATGACCCATTACCTTATGAGGTGAGAAGTGACCTTATGTACCAACGTCTTGCACGTCATCCAGTGGACGTACAAACGTTTCCTGAGCCCATCTTATTCATGGCTGGCATTGCTAAAAGTTGGGAAGGGTCTCCATTGCTTCCTAAAATTATTTGTGAAGGAAAAAGTATGTATAATTTCTTATTTTCATAAATAAATAACTTACCTGCTGATATTCATCTCTTTTCCTTTGTCTGTGCAGGAATGGCTTTTCGTAACTTTGTTGTGGCTGGAGGTGCCAAGGAAGTTAGCTTTATGCCAAGGGACCCTCAAAATACAAGTTACGGAGTGGGATCTCCTTCCATTTCCGTCAATAATAATGATGTTGATGTCTCTCCACCCAAGC
This sequence comes from Artemisia tridentata subsp. tridentata, assembly GCA_021014915.2. Lineage (NCBI taxonomy): Eukaryota > Viridiplantae > Streptophyta > Magnoliopsida > Asterales > Asteraceae > Artemisia > Artemisia tridentata. The sequence continues at coordinate 146,449,014 of CP139502.1, read as the reverse complement.
CTCTTGCTGTGCTCCCCCCAATCAAAACAGTTGGTACTGAGGAAGCCCCCCAGGTAGTGGAGGATGTTGGTGATTCTGATGATACCCCTTCCGGAGGTGATCAGCTCAGGATTGTGGGGTCCTCCGGCATCGCTGACAGAGTTCGGACTAGAAAAGGTACTAGTGCAAAGGCTGCCCCCAAGAGAAAATTGAACATTCCTACTCCTACTTCCAGAACCACCAAGCAAAAAACAGAGAAGTCTCGTGGGAAGACCATTATGTATGCTCCGGAAGGACTGGCTGATGAAGATGACATATCTGGTAAGTGAAAATTCTTCCAGTCTTCCCTCCTTTCCGTAATATTGCGTGTTTGGCTTATATTGTTTTCGTCTTCTTTCTTTTTTTTCTTTTAAGGTTTGCCAGATACGAAGGAATTGCCCAACTCTCTCTCCTGCCGCTTGCTTGTTGAGAATGTCACTCCTGCCTCATGGAGGAGTAAAATGAATGAAATGTCCATTGAAGAACTTTGCGATCTCAACGACAAAAGTTACATCCGACAAGCAATGCTGGACAGTCATCTGAGCTTTCGCACCAGGGGATTGCTTAATAGAGTCCAGGAGGCGAAGGAGGAAGTTGCTGCTGTTGTTGCCAGAGAAAAGGAGAGAGAGAAAAACTATGCTGAGTTGGAGAAGAGATGTGATGAAGCCATGGAGAACTTTGAGAAACATCCAAGGTATGAGGCTCTTCGAAACAGGATTGATGGTCTTGAAAAACAGCTTAAGGAGTCACAGGCTGAATGTGGTAGGTTAATTCTTGAGGAGGCTAAGGTTGTGGGCTATGAGAACCAGGTGAGTGCCCTGGAGTCTAAGTGTACTGGGTTGGAGGCTGAGAGAGCCAGATTAGTGGAGCAGGATGCTAAACGTTGTCAGGAGGTTGATAGGTTGAAGCTTGAATGCCAAAGGTTGAGAAAAGATAGGGCTGAGGTTGTATCGAAGGTTGTTCCCTATATTGCTATGGAATTATATCATAGCGATGAGGTGGGAGTGGTTGTGGGTAAACTGGTGAACGCAGCCATATTTCATGGCAAATGCACAACTTTGGAAGAGATTGCTGAAACTAAGAAACCCGTTGTGCTTTCAGATGTGCCATACTATCGTCCAAATTCCGTTCAGGAGTATGATGAAGCTGGTAATGCATTCACTACTGCAGTTTACCCCTTTCTTACCGAAGCAACCAAAGATCCTTCAGCCTCCATCGAAGATCTCCTTTCTAAAAAACCCAAGAGTATACAGCCTCCGTCCCCAACTAAAAGAACCTTGTCTGAGAAACCCAAGTCTGCGACTCATCAAGAAGACCCGAACTCTTCTATCAACAAATGAAGGCTGCCATGTTGGCAGTAATTTAGTCTGTAAGGGTGGCGTGTACCCTTTGAAACAATTTGTTTATGTTTAAAGGCTGATGCCTTTCTTTAAGACAATTTAGCATGCTTTTATCAGGCTAGTGCCTGTTTGAATAGTTTGTCTGGGCTCCGTCCCATAACTTTGAACAACTATATCTTTTGATGATGGCTGCGCCTGTGCGTAGTCTTTATGACTCTTAATTTGGAGGAATATTCTCCTTTTTTAATGCCATGCTTATCTTCTCTTACGCTCATTATTAGGACGTAAACATACAACCTAAGGTTATAACCTTATTGTGTGTATTTTGGACCAAGATTTTATGCAATCGTATAATTTGACTGCGACAGAGGGTCGCGACCCACTCCGTCTTTATCCTTAAGTTACAGAGGGCTTTAAATACCCTAAGACTTCATAGGAAAGCTAATGTGAATTGTAATGGATGTTAATGTTATACAAGACATGTGTCTTGCTTCATCCTTCGACATTGAAACTTGTAAAGTACTTGGCGGGATAAATCTATGTTGTATAAAACGGAACAAGAGATTTTGAGGGAAACATGCTATATCATTAAGTGGGTAGGGAGGATTACATCATTTGAAAAAATGAACACTAGACACCTACCATTAATGCTTTTTTCCCATGTGAGAAGACTACGTTACATGAAATTGAAAACAACTAAATGCTTTTAAAGAAAGGTAAGTTCTTATATGTAAGACTTACGAGAGTTTGTATCATGTCCAAACTTGTTCACGACATCTTTTGTTTCCACCCTTCGAGCTTCCGCGTCTTTTTGTCACATTAATTCTTCTTTGACGCTGGGCTCTTTCATTTGGCTTCGTTTGCTTTTACTCGAAGGACAACCTCCTATATGCCCTCAAGGCTTTGGGAAGTTTGTCTGCCCATTTATGCTGATATTGCCCTAGCTTCGTCTCAATTTCGGTGACAATATCCTTGTCAACACAAACGAATCTTTGCTTCACATTCAGGCTTTTACAGAAAGAAGGGAACACTCCTTCGGCAAAGTGTGGCCCTTCGTAAGAGGTGATAACTTGTGGAATTCCAAATCTGAAAATTATGTGTTCCCACATGAACTATTCCACATCTCTTCCTTTTGTTGATGCCAACGGCTTGGCCTCGACCCACTTGGTGAAATGATCGATGGCTATGACCAAGAATTGTACCCCTCCGGGAGTTAATGGTAAGGGTCCGATTATGCTGACTCCCCATTGATCGAAAGGTCTTACAGTCATGCTAGATGTCGCATCATACTCTAATGGTTTACGGGCTTTGGAGTGTGTCTGACATACCGTGCATGTTCTGATTACTTCCCTTGCATCTTCTCATACGGTTGGCCAGTAATAACCCCATTTTGTTACCTTTGCGGCGATGGCTCTAGGGCTTGTGTGTCTTCCACAAAATTCTTCATGAGCATTGTAGAGAATGTTCGAAGCCTGTTTTAATTCGACACAACGGAGCCAAGGAGATGAAAGACGCCTTTTGTAGAGATTATTGCCTATGAGCCTGTACTGTGGACTTTTGATTTTGATTCTTCGTGCCGACTTTGACTTATCGGGCAAAAAGCCGCTTATTAAGTACATTTTGATTGGTTCTATCCAGCTGGAGCCTTCATCAAATGTTTCACTTCTTGCAATTGACCTGGTGGCCAATTCTTCTACTAAAACCTCACTGGGTAGATGAGCAAAAGCAGTCGATGCTAATTTGATTAGGGCCTCCGTCTTTTTGTTTTGGCTTATGTGGACGTTTGTCACTTTGTATCGTTCGAAACCCTGAAGGAGTTTTTTAACCTCGTTCAAGTACTCCTTGATTATTGGCTGCCTTGCTTTGTGAGAACCCTTGATTTGACCAGCGACTAAAAGCGAGCCTACGAAGATGGAGAGGTCATGAACCTCGATACCCTTTGCGAGTCGAAGGCCAGCCAGCAAGGCTTCGTACTCTGCTTCATCTTTCGTGGCTTTGAATTCAAAACGTAGCGCATAACTGTACTCCTTTCCCTCCGGATTTATTAGGATTAACCCTGTTCCGAAACCATTGGAGCTTGAGGCTCCGTCAGTAAATAACTTCCATTCCTCCGTTGCTGTCGGGGGAGTTTCTCCATTTTGGCTGTGTCCGGAAGGTGTTTCGTTGAGGACTTCTGCGAAAGTCTGACTCTCGGTGGAGCTTGGATTATCACGTTTTTTCAATGATCCTGGAGCCGGCAGGCCGATAGCTGCTTTGAATTTCGAAGGGTTGGTTTTGACTTCTTGCTTTGTCGACTTAGTGGGTTTGAATCCCTTGAGTCGATATTCCTTGTCATAGAGCTTGTCATCAGTTCTCGGCGTCGGAGGAGTTCTGGTGCTCCTAGGACGTATCCCCTCAAAGACCTTCCCTTCGGCTTTGTGTGGCTTCCCCAATTCTGCTGTGGAACTATTTGGAGATTGCCTTTTGCCTACCACTCTTCGTTCTGCACGACGCTTTTTTGTGACGATATCTTTTTCCTCATCCGCACTTCCAATAGCATCATTCGGAGGCTTTTTAGAACCTTCCCTCTTTTTCTTGCTATCCTTCGGACTGTGCTCAGAGAGTACCGTCCCTATTCCGTTGGATGTGTGAAACTTTACCGCTGCATGTATAGTGGAGACTACTATACCCATCTTTTGCATGGCGGTCCTCCCTATCAACAAGTTGTAAGGAGAGTTGGACCTTACGATAGTAAACATGAGGGTTTCTGTCCTTGCGATCCTGCCTTCTCCGATTGTTATTTCCAGCGGAACTTCCCCTAGGGGCCACGAGCGTTCGCCAGAAAATCCTACTAAAGGCATCTTCGAGTCGACCCTTTGAGTCCTGACCGCAGACGAGAGCTTTCGAAAGCAATGTTCATATATGACTTCGCAAGGGCTTCCGCAGTCCATGTAAGCTCCCCTTACTTCTTGGCTAAAGATTAGGACTTTGATAACTACCGGATCGTTCGAAGGGATCCTGCCTAAGATAGGGGAAAACGTTATTTCCCTTATCTTGTTTGCTTCCGACTCCGGTACCTTCCTTTTCAAAGTGGTTTCGTCTCGATGTATCATTAGTATGGGGGCTTTGGTAGGGTTAGTATCCTTGGCCATTTGAGTGTCGGTCATCTTTTCTTTGCCTTTCTTGATTCCTTTTACCAGGTGTGCTAACTGCCCAGATCTTACGGCCTTTTCAATTTGTTTCTTTAGTTCCCTGCAACTGTTCGTATCATGGCCATTGTCTTCGTGGAAGTGACAGTACTTGCTGGTATCCCTGTTTTTACCCTTACTTGTCATACGTGGAGGCGCTTCGAAGGCTTTGGCCGCCCTCTCCGTAGCAAGTATTTCCTTTGGAGACTTCGTTAGGTTGCTCAACAAACCATGGTTGGGGCCTTTGTTGTACGGAGAGAACCTATCTCTGTTCTTGTTCTTGTTTTTGGACCCCTCCCACGTGGAATGCTTCGAAGACTTGTTGTTGCTATCTTTATCTATCGGAGCCCCATTAGTGGATACCTCTTTGGCTTCGATCCAAGTGTACGTCTTCTCGGTCAGCCCCTTGTAAGTTGTCGGAAGGTCGGTGGACAAGAACTCCACCAAACTCCGATTCCGGAGGCCATGTACGAAACCAGAAATACGTTGATCTTCATGAAGACCCAAAATTTGCAAAGTCTCATCGGTGTACCTAGTAACGAAGGCCCTGGTGCTTTCGTTATCTTTTTGCTTGATGTTGTGCACCGTTAAATGGGTCCTTGTGAATTTCTTTTGCTGACTGAAATGGGATCGGAACTTAGCTTTGAGATCATCAAGGTTGACGATGCTACCGGGCTTTTGCCCATTCCACCAAATACGGGCGGAATCCCGAAGGGTGTATGTAAACATGTGACAGGCCACCGGCATAACCCACTTTTGCATTTTGATAGCCCCTTCGAACAAGTGTAAGAAATTGTCCGGATCCCCCTTCCCATCATAAGTCCCGACATGTGAAGGCATTTTCAACCCATCAGGCAATGGGTAATCTTCTATCCATCTAACGAAGGGTGTAGCTGAACCCAAAGGGTCTGAATATAGACAATTATAAGGTGGTGCGTACATGGGGACTGTATTGTATGGATTGCTGTTTGGGGGCATTCCCATAGGAGTCTGGCCTGGGTAGGACTGATAAGGTGTGTTCATGGCAAACGGGTAACTGTTTCCCATGGTGTATGGAGGGTACGCCATGGGATGGCCGAAGGGCATGCTCCCATAATTTTGAGGGAAGCTTGGGTTATTAGGCTGTCCATTTACTGGAGGATATAAATTTTGAGGATAAGACTGAGTTTGGAACGAGGGGTACATACCATTGGGAGGAAGACTTCCTCCCATATTGATTGTAGACGGATTGCCTTCTACGCCTGATGCGTGAGAAGGCTGGAACGGAACCCCGGTTTCAGTTCTTCCAAGATGAGCGGCTAGTAATGGAGGCAAAGTCACCCCCCTTTCCTCCCTAAACTGACTCCTACCGTTAGAGCCTTCGGCAACCGCCCCTTCTCTTCTTGTCGGAGCCCTCTCGGGGACTCCTTCGAAACCAACAGACCTTTTGCTTAGCCTTCGGCCAATTGGAGAACCAATTCTTAAGGCCGATAGGGTTGGTCCTTGGGTCGGAGGCCTAGGTTCCATCTCCATTTCCTCGTCATACTCATCACTCGAGTAATGGAGGCAAAGTCACCCCCCTTTCCTCCCTAAACTGACTCCTACCGTTAGAGCCTTCGGCAACCGCCCCTTCTCTTCTTGTCGGAGCCCTCTCGGGGACTCCTTCGAAACCAACAGACCTTTTGCTTAGCCTTCGGCCAATTGGAGAACCAATTCTTAAGGCCGATAGGGTTGGTCCTTGGGTCGGAGGCCTAGGTTCCATCTCCATTTCCTCGTCATACTCATCACTCGAGTATTCCAACTCCCTTCGTACCTCAGTATTCCTGACTTGTCTGTTACGAGCCCTTAAAAGGGTTTCCAACACTTCGTGGTTGGCTTCTACAAAGGCTGGGCTAATGACAGGTTCTGGGTTGGCTGATGTCGAAGCATGATTGTTGGTTGTGATTTCTGGATGAGAACGTGTTGTGAAGGTGGAGGCGGTTATTGGGGGAAGGTTGTTAGGGTCGTCGGTTGGTATTGGTGTTAAGGTAGAGAAACCCGGTGGGGGAGTATCTTCTCTTCCTTGGTCCATGCCGGAATAATAGTGAAATTGGTTGGTAGGTTAAAAGCTCGGAATTAACGAGACCAATTGTAGCGGTCCCACGGATGGCGCCACTGATTGAACAAATATTCGTCAACCAAGCCTTCGATGGTGATCAAAGGAATAATGGGGTGTTGAGATTGCGCCAAGCTTGTTCTTAACCTGAGAATAAGAAATAAAAAGACACTACGTTAAGTGATTGCGCAGGGGTTGGACCCTGCGAACCACCTCCGGCGTGCGAGTAAGTATGTGTAATGGTAATGTAGGTCGTAAATTTAGAGAGTGAGGTTAACTTGAAATTACTTACCTTGTTCTTGGCCCGACTATGCTATTTATAGGTGAGAAATAGGACATAGTGGGCGGTTGCACATAGTTCGGAGATCATGGGGGCGTCCCATGGAAAGTGGTAACCGCTAGGGCTTTGTAGCCCACGATCTCTGTTTTGGCGGGAAGCCAAAGGGAAGAGGAGACGTGGGTTTGACCAGGTCAGGATGGTCCTTCGTGCTAGTCCCTTCGTCAGAAATACCCCGAAGGGCTTAGGGCTTCGATTGGCGGATTCCCACATGGTAACCATTCGCAGGCGAATGGTTTTACGCCAATGAAACGTATTAGAAGGTTAACCTGGGCCTCCGAAGGGAGGGCTTTCTACAGGCTCGAAGGGGAGTCCTTCGACCCGTTAGGAGGGTACATCATCACTATACAAGTTATCTTTCAATAAAAATGTTGAAAATCATTCTAATGAAGTGATGAGCCAAGAACATATAGAATCCCTTATTTCTGTCTTTGTTCGTCACATCATCAAATGATATTCAACAATTTCATTTAAAAAAGTTTAAGCACACAAACAATGGTGGAAGTTCTAAATTTGAACTCTTGGTCGTCACAAATGTTAGTTTCTCTACACAACTACTATTGATGGGTAGACTAAGGTATGGACATATGATAATTTGGATTTAAAGTTCGAGTATGAATCACCCGATTATACTTCTACAAGAATGGCTTAAAGCACTGATGGGCTGAGGTAAATTATCTATTTTTTTAATAATTAGTAACCGACTAACCAAGTCTTATGTTTGAATGACTTACCGACTAGCATCAAAATTGTAGACTTTTCTCATGTTTTTCGAGGCCATAACCTGGAATCATACCTTGTAGAAGGGAATTAAGGTGACGGTAATGTCAAACAAAATTACCTTGGTTTGGGAAAGCATTACGCAAGAGTTGTGAAGTTCGACAAACCAATAGGTTCTTAGTTGTTGCTGATGACTTTGCAATATATCAAGTTTTGGAATATGGATAACAACTTTTGTTTAGGACACGTGCAGACGGTGGATTACCGTTAACATCTTCATAGATCTGTTTAAAACTCTGCATATTTTTTTCTAATTTGAACGATGAATTAACATATATATATATATGAAGATGTTACCGGTAATCCACCATCTGCACGTGTCCTAGACAAAAGATGTTGGTTATCCATATTCCAAAACTTGATTGAAAAGTCATCTGCAACAACTAAGAACTTATTGGTTGTGTCGAACCTCGCTACTCCTGCGTAATGCTTTCCCAGACCGAGGTAATTTTGTTTGACATTACCGTCGCCTTCATTCCATTATACAAGGTATGATCCAGTTTATGGCCGGAACCACATGAGAAAAGCCTACAATTTTGATTCTAGTCAGTTAGTCGTTCAAACATAAGGCTCGGTTAGTCGTTTACTAAAAAAAAGATGGATAATTTACATCAGCCCATTAGCGTTGTAAGCCATTCTTGTAGTAATATAACGGGGAGATTCATACTCGAACTTTAAACCCAAATTATCATATGCCCATACCTTAGTCTTCCCTGTTGTATAGAGAAACTAACTTTGTGACGATCAACAATTCAAATTAGAAGAACGTCCACCATTATTTGAGTATGCCACGCTAATTTTAAAATAAAAAACAGCCAAAGGAACAAGAGCACACAAAATAAAAAATAAAGAACATACGCTAAACCAAGTTTTGAATTGATAAGACATAAAAATACTTGCGGGTTGTAGAGGCAAGCCTTGTATGTAAATATATCCATAACGTGAGTATCGGGCCTTGTAAAACGCATATGCTCACACCTATAATAATATACCGACTATTATGAGTCCCATATAGATGAAGGTACTTCCTCCATTTTAAAATACCTTACCGTCTAACAAACAAAGAAGGAATCACCTAATATCGCGTAAAAGGACTATTTATGAATGACAAAGCAGATGCAAAAGCTAATAGATTATTAAAGGGTTAATGCTATGTAATAGCAACATACTTCTTCATTTGTTTACATATCAGATACAAACACAAAAAAATACCACAATACCCCATCCAACTTTCAAATTTTTGTTTCATTATCATACGTTTTAGAGTCATCTTTTTGCACCGTTAGTCTTTTTGACTAACGACCGTTTGCAAGTAACTCAAAAATATGTTTCTTTTTCTTTTTTAGTTATTTTTTAAATTTTCTTTTTATTTAAAGTTTTTCGATTTTCTATAAACGTTTTTACTTGTTGTTATATACTCTTTTATACTTTTTTAAAAAAGCCTTTATCCGTTTTTATATATATATTTTATACGTTTTTATATACGTAATTATACACGTTTTTATATCTGTTTTTATATACGTTTTATACGTTATTATATAAAAACGGATATAAACGTATAAAAGCGGATACAAACGGAAACAAATGTAACGCCCCGTGCCCGTTTAGACCAAAATTTAAAACTTTTTACGCGGAATCGACTCACTTTAACGGACATCTGCTTACTCTTTTGACCACTGACAAAAATCTATAAACTTTTAGCCCTTGAGACTATTTTTAAATGAAACTAGACTCAATTACATTCGAAACGATAGGTGGCACGACCTATTTCGACTTACGGATTAAAAGATATGATTTTTTGAAAACTGCCAAACCTGGACTGTGGATAGATGCGCCGTATCTCAAAAAGGAGTGCGCCGTATCACCTGATACGCCATATCTCAACAAGGAGATGCGCCGTATCTGCTCTGTCCAGCAAATCTGGACAGACCTACTGTCCCAATTTTGCATTTTCGCCAGGCCCGCTCAGAAACCCGACCTCCCGGACTCGAAACTTGACGAAACTTTCCAGAATCCTTTAGTATGTCCAATAGTTTATTTTCATACAAAAACATTTACCGATTAACACCCCGAAGGGGTACTTTTACAAATGAGACGGGTTATGCAAATAACCCGTTTTGACCCATTTTCACAACAAACCACTTATACCACTTCCGTTTCACATCTAACTTGACCAACTTCATTTATTTAACATATCAAACATGTTTCAAGGGTACTTGACCCGTTTACTACTCAAAATGGGTACGTTTACACATAAACCAAACGCCCCTTTAGACTTTACTCAAAAACACATAAAACACACTTTGACCCATCGTTAGACTTCCAAACCGTTACCCGACTTTGACACACATTATACGACTCATAAAAGAGACTCTCGGGGATACAACCATGACTCGAGCTCGGCATTCTACCTAGCTCCTAATGCTTATTATTTCCAATCCACTTCCGTATCCTTAAGCTATAACCCAAGCCTTGCTCTCTTCCAAGCCATAGCATCATATATGAGCCTACAAAACATTGAACACTTAAACCGTAAGCACGAATGCTTAGTAAGTAAAACGGATATAACTTAACATTATACCTCATTCAATACATTACACATTACACAACCATTAATCCAATGACATTGAGCATAACACATACCTTAACCACATAAGCCTTAACCTTTCCTTTCCCTTAATCCACTCATACTAACACATCCTCTAACCTTATAATCTCTTACACATACTACCATTATACTAACAACCATAACTTTAACATATTAGCCACATAACACATAATGCATAGAAATCATTATAACTTTACATTATACCGGTTTACTTACCTCAATCCAAGCTACATAACATCAATATCATCATCATCATTATGGTCTTCCATCCTCATCATCATCATCCATCATAATTAAAACCTACTCACATAATACTCAAATACATAAACAAGGGTTATCAAAACCCATCAAAACATACTCATCTTACTAACCAAATCATCATATGATCATACCCATATCATATGATGATTTCCCACTTTTCTTCTCATCTATAACTTTACTAAAACAAGACAATGAATTACTTACTTGTGATGATCATCACTAAGGGAAGGCTATAGACACTTGATCTTCACTTTCTTCTTCATAGATCATTACCTAGCTAATTTTCCTCCTTTTCTTCTCACTAGAAAACCGGCCTTCTCACACACCTCAATAATGCAAGACTCATCTAGAAATAACTAGATATAACTAGTTAGGTGTGGACTTTGGCCCTTTGACATAATTAGTCCCTCAAGTCTCATTCCTTCTATTTTAACCACAACTAACTTATAACACATAATTAACACTAGGCAACTTAGGTCCTTCTAGTTTATTCATCATATTCCATATCACTATGTTAGTCATACTTTGACTATTAGTTTAACTACCGGGTTTGACTTTCATGTAGCTTTGTTGACCAACCAATCACATAAGTTCTTTACCCACTTTCATCTAGGGTAGGGTCCCAACACCTGGGGAACGGGTGTTACAATTCTATCCCCCTTATTTAGATTTCGTCCCCGAAATCTGTCGTTCTTTACTATACTACACTTAGTCACATAATTCATCTCATTCCAAACACCTCAACTCTTAGTTATATAGTGCAATGATCTACATGATCTTGCAACTCAATACGCACTAAAACACATCACATGGTTTTAACTCGCATTACATTCCGCTTACTTTTATAATCATACCACTCTTACCTTGTCTATTACACCAAACGAGGCATACTCGCTAAGGTTAGCTATCATTTTAGTCCGTTCTATTACCGTTACACCACATTCTCACTTGCTTTATCCTCTATTCTCATTCTTTGACTACTTGATACTTAAGAAACTCGTGTTATTAGACTTTACATAATTTCATTTGGCTAATGCTTCCACGTTCTATTAACATTACTTAATCACTTCTTTTTAAGTTTTTACAATTTTCTCATTTATTCTTCTCCTTTCTTCACGTCATTTTCACTTATCTTACGAGTCTCAAAGTCTACCACATGAAATGGCTTCATAGCATCATACTTTAACATTTATCTTCACATTACACATGATATTCATCATCAACTATTTCCATTACTCATACCTTGCACCATGGCACAATTACGTTTTACAACATTTTGAAACATCATTACAATTCCTTAGTTTCGTCAACTTAGACTTAACACTCAAGCATAGGTTTCTCATAAGTTCTCACTAAAAGGCGTACTCAAATCTTAATCCTCCTATCTTAGTTCTTATAATCTTTTAACTAGCTCTAGACTTTCGCTTTCTACTCTTCTAACCCTACTCGTGCCGTGACGGCAACACATAGCCCACTCGTTTATAATTCCTCATTTACATGGAGAGGCATCCCAATCGATGTAAATCAGGAAATATAAACTCATGGTTATGTACTCCCGACATAACACTGCCACTCCTACTTCCCAATTAGACTTTTATCATTTCATTTTCATTTTATATTTCACTCGTTATTTAACCTTTCCATTTTCTAGCTTGGATCCACTTCACTTTAACATTTTCCTCGAAGGGGTTATTACACATGCCAAGGATGTAGGCAATCTTTGCCGGTGAAGGCATTACATTTTATCCCGAAGGATCTTTAACACATCCCGAAGGATTCTTTATCATTCGTTGACTTGGTCATCCCGAAGGATACCACCTTTAACATACATCCCGAAGGATCATTAACATTCATCCCGAAGGATCATTAACATTCATCACTTTACCACTTTCACATTCTAACATCGGATCCAAGCCATTAACATTTTATTCTACATACATTATCTCATCCATTTATTTTAGTAAACGCAAGCGCATAGAGCATATGAGCCTGCTTATTATAAATACACACTTCTATGTGTTTATTATCTTACTTTCTAAGCCCGCTTTAGTCATTTTCACCTCTTACTTTACTCTTTTAGTCCACCCGACTCTTTCCACTTTTAGACCTTGCATAGGTTAGCTTACATTCATTCATTAGTACCATTCGTTCTTCTTGCACGTTTTAGTTATCTTACGCATTTTCTGCGTCTTTATACCTTTCACACTAGCTTACTTTCTTTAACCCGCGTTAATCATTTCCACCCCTTTTACATTACACGTTAGTCTACTCAACTCTTTTACTTATAGACTTTACACATATCGTCAATTGTAACACTTGCATTCATTATTAATAATTACCGCCAATCGCCTTAGCCGTAATATAATGATTTTAAGACGATACCTTAACCTCATGCATACTCGTCTCGTTCTCTCTTACATTTTTGACTCATCGCGTTCTTATTCTCATAATCTTATCTGACTTCTTAAATTATTTATGTATTCAAGAGATATTGTTCTATCTCGCCCTTTTACATATCTACCCTTCATGGGTCATTATCTATAACACGCTTATTAGCGTCACCTTTTCTTCGTACACTTTCCATCACATAGGTTCGTTACGTTTACCACACCAAATTTTTATTACATTTTGGCTTTCTTACTTAGCTCATCTCATTACTTATCTATGCATTTAGAAAAATGCCATTCTTGGTCATTATTCACATATCCTTTTGCGTAAATCCCGTTTTATAACTTTTAGTTTACTAGACATTTATTAATCAATACGCCAAGTCGTTCTTACTTTCATTACATCTCACCATAACATTGTTATCATTACTATACATTCATGCACATGCTCAATCCTCCTACCTACTCATCTCATTCTCATTACATTTTTTTTAGTTTATCGCATCTAGCCTTTAGTATTTAAACTTTTCGTTTAGTTTCCATCCTTTATATACCAACCCTTTTTATCACAACTTCACGTTAAAACTTAACCTCAAGTACCTTACCTTACCGTTACCCCATCTCTATACCACTTTAACATTAGCCTTTAGTCGTTAAATATAATAAGACCATATGTTGGTCACATTTTATGACATCATTCCCCGTCCTCATTCTTTAATCTTCAAGTCTTTAAACACTTACTCATTAATTCGCTAGTTTCGTCTTGTCTTTTCACACTTTACCTTAGTATGCTTAATATCATTACGATTTACACTTAAAATGTCATTGTTTAATCTTATTCGTTTTCCTTATGTCAGCAACCCTTAACAATCAGAGTGTTAATTTCCTCTTATCATTACACATTATTATTTAGTACACTTCTCGCCATCACGTTTCATTATTTATGTGTTAACACCTTAAGTTACTTATTGATCCCACCTCTAATACCACTTATCGTTCCTATTCATATCCCATTACCATTACTTTAACATGTATTCATATAATCATGATGTAATCACCGGCACTAATCAAAGTGCTCGGTAAACAATTCGCTACGTGCCATTATCAATCAATCGCTTCCACTTTACTAATTCTACGTTCACTTCTTATTCATTGCTCAAGTATTTCTTAGACTACACCTTTTCGTATTCTTTTCCCCTTGGTTTACGCATTTTTTTAGTTACTCGCCCATTACCTTTCATTACTCGACACCATCTTAGTAATGTTCATCTTTTTCATACCCTCGCACATTTGAATATATATATATATTACATTTCATCCAAGTTGTCACATTACACTTATCGTTTTCTTGTTAGCTTCACAGTATTCTCTTACTCCATTTTACACATGTTCATTCTTTTAATGTTGCCTATTTCATCCCGATTGACTCACTTAAATCTTGACATGACTTGTCCCAACGTTTAACATGAATCATTTTCTAGACCATACATTGGTCTTACATTATAATTTAAAACTCGTTCATCTATCCCATTTATAACACTTCATATCACAACAAGAATTTTAGGCGTGACTCATTTAATTCAAGTTCCCTTGTAGTTTACTTTTTCCACTTTGTCTATACATCACATTATAACTCGCATACATAATCACCTTACCTATGCCACAATAACACTTTACATAAAAACGACAACACATTAGTACATACTTATCTCATTCATACTCTTAACCCACACTCGATCATTCTTTTCATAAGAGATAAACGTCACTAAACGTTTACACTTCGTTAATCTATTCTCAATTTATGATTTAGAACATCTGAACACGTCTATGACATACCATTTGTCTATTATCTTTAAGGTACTTACTTCTTTACTTTAGCAATCGATGCAATAGCTACTTTAGGTATCATTCATTACTCGTACGTCTCTTTAATATTTTGCAATTTCTTATTTCGACAATTCGCTTTACTCAACATCTAAGTCTTTGCCATGAACACATTCTCATATAACTTCTTATGCCCACCTATAATTTCTCACTAGTACGACATTCTATTCTCGTCTTTCTATAGCAAGCATACTACTTATACTTTCTATACACATTCTTTATTACTTCTATAGTGTGCATTCACATAATCACATAATAATTACCGACACAACCCAAGGTGCACGGTAATCCTATCATTTACACATCAAGTCCTTCACCACCTAGATTACATAAAACATATTCATAAATCCTCATCATTAAACTCGTATAGCAAGCACATAATCCATTTCATAATTCAACATTCAAATCCTATAACTTTCACAATATTAGCCGGCGTTACTTAAACTTAAGCTCAACACGTCTACGAGTGGTTTAAGTCTAGGCAATCCTAAAAAGAACCTAATTCACTTAAACCGAAGCTCTGATACCAAGTTGTAACACCCCGTGCCCGTTTAGACCAAAATTTAAAACTTTTTACGCGGAATCGACTCACTTTAACGGACATATGCTTACTCTTTTGACCACTGACAAAAATCTATAAACTTTTAGCCCTTGAGACTATTTTTAAATGAAACTAGACTCAATTACCTTCGAAACTATAGGTGACACGACCTATTTCGACTTACGAATTAAAAGATATGATTTTTTGAAAACTGTCAAACCTGGACTGTGGATAGATGCGCCGTATCTCAAAAAGGAGATGCGCCGTATCACCTGATATGCCATATCTCAACAAGGAGATGCGCCGTATCTGCTCTGTCCAGCAAATCTGGACATACCTACTGTCCCAATTTTGCATTTTCGCCAGGCCCGCTCAGAAACCCGACCTCCCGGACTCGAAACTTGACGAAACTTTCCAGAATCCTTTAGTATGTCCAATAGTTTATTTTCATACAAAAACATTTACCAATTAACACCCCGAAGGGGTACTTTTACAAATGAGACGGGTTATGCAAATAACCCGTTTTGACCCATTTTCACAACAAACCACTTATACCACTTTCGTTTCACATCTAACTTGACCAACTTCATTTATTTAACATATCAAACATGTTTCAAGGGTACTTGACCCGTTTACTACTCAAAATGGGTACGTTTACACATAAACCAAACGCCCCTTTAGACTTTACTCAAAAACACATAAAACACACTTTGACCTATCGTTAGACTTCCAAACCGTTACCCGACTTTGACACACATTATACGACTCATAAAAGAGACTCTCGGGGATACAACCATGACTCGAGCTCGGCATTCTACCTAGCTCCTAATTCTTATTATTTCCAATCCACCTCCGTATCCTTAAGCTATAACCCAAGCCTTGATCTCTTCCAAGCCATAGCATCATATATGAGCCTACAAAACATTGAACACTTAAACCGTAAGCACGAATGCTTAGTAAGTAAAACGGATATAACTTAACATTATACCTCATTCAATACATTACACATTACACAACCATTAATCCAATGACATTGAGCATAACACATACCTTAACCACATAAGCCTTAACCTTTCCTTTCCCTTAATCCACTCATACTAACACATCCTCTAACCTTATAATCTCCTACACATACTACCATTATACTAACAACCATAACTTTAACATATTAGCCACATAACACATAATGCATAGAAATCATTATAACTTTACATTATACCGGTTTACTTACCTCAATCCAAGCTACATAACATCAATATCATCATCATCATTATGGTCTTCCATCCTCATCATCATCATCCATCATAATTAAAACCTACTCACATAATACTCAAATACATAAACAAGGGTTATCAAAACCCATCAAAACATACTCATCTTACTAACCAAATCATCATATGATCATACCCATATCATATGATGATTTCCCACTTTTCTTCTCATCTATAACTTTACTAAAACAAGACAATGAATTACTTACTTGTGATGATCATCACTAAGGGAAGGCTATAGACACTTGATCTTCACTTTCTTCTTCATAGATCATTACCTAGCTAATTTCCCTCCTTTTCTTCTCACTAAAAAACCGGCCTTCTCACACACCTCAATAATGCAAGACTCATCTAGAAATAACTAGATATAACTAGTTAGGTGTGGACTTTGGCCCTTTGACATAATTAGTCCCTCAAGTCTCATTCCTTCTATTTTAACCACAACTAACTTATAACACATAATTAACACTTGGCAACTTAGGTCCTTCTAGTTTATTCATCATATTCCATATCACTATGTTAGTCATACTTTGACTATTAGTTTAACTACCGGGTTTGACTTTCATGTAGCTTTGTTGACCAACCAATCACATAAGTTCTTTACCCACTTTCATCTTGGGTGGGGTCCCAACACCTGGGGAACGGGTGTTACAATAAGTGTTGTAAAAGAGAGATTGTCGTCAACAAAAAACTGTTAGCCGATCACTATGATTAAGGCCTGTTTGTTGGTCTTGGATTGTTATTAGTTTATTTATAGGCCCACTAACATGTTATCTTTTTTATATAATAAAACAAAACTACAAGTGGGGACTTTCGTATTTCAAAAAAATCAAATCATTCTTTATTAGAAAATAAATTAATTATTATATTATTAGTAAAATAAAAGCTAAAAACTAGAAACCTAATTCAACGATCGTGAATTGATAACCCTAAACATAATTCTTATCTAATTATGAATGTTATCAGAAGCAAATATCTACAAAACCCGTCTCCTAACTCTACATATATATTATCATCACAACCACCATTAAATCATATATCGATCATCATCACTAGAAAGCTTATGTTAGTGCAAGCAGTCTCGTTAGGGAGATTGTTAGTGCAAGCAATCTCGTTTGTTTTGATTGATGACAAACATGTAACTTGATACATAACGTAAAATGTACATGTTACTTGTAATCTTATTTTGTCTCAACATACATTCAACACCTCTCGAGTCCTCGTATGATACAACACAGGTTCGTACATGTTTGTTATGTAGCATTATGATCAAACCCTTAACAAACCATTTAGAATGTTTAAAATACGGTTAGGTTATTAAGTATTTTAAAAACCTAATCATTCTACTTAGAACCTCACTTTACACCTTTGCATAAACAAGTATTTTTACTTGTACATCATGTTTCCTAAGTTTAATAGGATAAGTACACTTTAGGTGTCAAACTAACATGATACATCTTGGTAAACATATATTAGTTAGGCTAGTATATACATGGTACATGATCACTAGGATACATGTTACATACATATATACATTTACATGTTTATGTTTATTTCTTAAATTAGAAATATTTAACATGACATCATGGCATGCATCACTTACATATCTTGGAAGATTTGTAATATATTTTGTATAGATCTTCAAGCTAACAAGTTGACTTTTGAAGATATAGCAAGATATGGTAAGATATGGAAAGATTTGAGAATCTATTAGCTGGCCTGACACGACGGATCCAAATGGTATAAAGGACGGATCCAAATTTAGGGATCCGTCGGATCCGCCGGGCAAAATTCTTGTTGGCTATAAATAGCAGCCCATTGTTTACCCATTGAATTATCCACTTAGAACACACATTCCCTCTACCCTTTGCATACATTTAGATCATTAGTTAATCATGTAGAAACACACATTAATCACCCTTTACATAATGATCATAATGTTACTAAATTTCATTATGTTGTAAGCATACACTCGTAATGATCCTGTGAAGCTAGATCAGAGATCGTGAGTCATCATCCATCATAAGCTTGCATACTTCCTGATCCAAGGTTAGAAGATCTTGAAATCATCATCCACCAAAGCATTCCAACATATGAAGATTCAAGGCCACTTGACATCCTCAATGATTGAAGACTTCTTATTCAAGAAGTTCATGTAGATACCATATGCATACACGAAGATCCATCACAACAAGTTTAGGGAGCTTGTGATCTTCATCCATTGAAGGCTTCCTTTCAATGGAAGTTCATTTAGATTAGCCATTCATATCCATGACTCATTTATATCATGGATCATCATTGTAATCAATTCATACTAGATTAGATGGTTTATGTGTTTGTGCCATAAAACACAAGGTTTCTATGTTGGGCCATAAAACATATCGGGAGTGGTTGTACCCTTGTAAAGAACTCGGTATCTAGCTTAGCACCGGAAAAAGGATAAGCGACGACGGGAGTGCTTGTACCTATGTAAAAGAACTCGACATCTAGCTTAGTGTCGGTAATTATATAAGCGACGTTAGGTTGGTTCTACCTCGAACTAGAACCCGGTATTTAGCTTTGTACCGGAAAAAGTGTAAGCGACGTGTGTAAGGTTTTCTCCGCCGAGAAGGGAGCTTGTTGATCTAGTGAAGTAACTCTCGAGTTGGGTACTCGGGGAGTGGAGTAGGGCGGAGAGGAGCTCCGTGACCGAACCACTATAAATCATCGTGTTCGGTTTGCGCTTTCTTTTACTTATCTCTTTACTTTTATATTTCACAATTGGTATCAGAGCCACGTGGCTCTCATTTTCAAAACAAATGGTTTTTAAAATGGAGTACGATCCATGTATCAAATTTCCATTGAAGCGGAATATAATATGAAAAATGTTTCGCTATGGATACTTAGAAATTTTGTTGTTAAATACTACTTTGTATACAAGCTTGAAGATGTATTTGGAAAAACAAAAGAAAAGATTTCTTAAAGTGATTAAGTGTCAAATTGTGTGCGTAAAGCTAATTTACGAAAAATACGGGTTTTAAAGGGGCGTTTGGGATAACTATTAATTTAGTTGAAAAATCACCTTCGTAATGTTTAGATAAGTCACATAGGTAGAAATATTGTTAAAAATATGTAATATATGTTTAATATTAAGTCTAGAAAGTCCTACACGTTTTCTCTATTTCAAAATACGAGTTTAGAAGAATCTGTCACAGACACCCACGGATCCCTTTGTTACAAAGGGCGGATCCCTCAAAAAGGATCCGTCGGATCCGTCACTGCAGTATGCATTTTTTTTTTCAACTTCAAAAATTCATAACTAATTAACCGTAAGTCCGTAGAAGTCGCGCCACCTATCATTTTGAAAGAAATTAAGTATACATTCATTTAAAAATAATCTCATGGCCTAAATCTAAATTGAAGTAGGTAAAGCAAATCAAATACTACAACCTGTCCAAAATATTAAGTTTCATTTTCACACAGTAACTTAAACTTTTACATCGGGAAATGTAAGTTGGTATTCTTTAAACATTGATATGATTTCTTTTGAAACAAAAGAATTTGGTAATATAAAGGAAAAAAATCAAGCTTAGCACACATCGTCATATTTAAACGCAAAGTGACGAAAAGTATATGTTCATTTATGTTATGCTATGTGACTATCTGCTCTAAGTTATTTGCATACATGTGATTTGCCTATTGGTAATTGTGATTGAATTTGTTGATAAGAAATATATAAGTGTTTTTTCATGACAATTATTTGCTTGTTTATCAATTGCTTGTTTGATGCACAATAGGACTTTTGCTTGATCTTGTGCACTAAGTTGATAAACTGTGTTTGGTTCACTTATAGACTTAGATACTTTTGTTTGCATATGTTATGAGAAAACCTTGCATAACTTACTTAGGAATGAGAACTAAGTTAAACTAGTTTAGTGTCTTGAAAAGTATTGTCTTGCACAAACTTTAGCTCAAATGTTAAAATGCGTAAACATGTAGTATCTGTGATAATGGTGATTGGTACATTTGCTTCTAATCATGATGTTTAATGATTTTGTCTTGTCATAGGATAGAAAATTACCTTTGAATGTTCATGTATACTAACCATGTCATGCAGGATGATAACATTTTGATGTTATCAAGTTTTCGTGTTTAAGCCACTATTTGGCTTAACATCCATTTATGGTAAGTTATAATCATCAGATTGATCTTTGTGGAAACATGTGTTAGAACCTGCATTTTTAGTTTTATTCTATCACATATTAGTTGTTACATATGTTTTAGAAGAATTTTCGGGATTTGAACGAGTAACGAAAAATATGACATATCCTCTGTTAGAATTAGCACTTCTGATCGGCGGATATGGCGGATCCCAAATTTTGGATCCTCCTGTTAAGCACTTTGGCTCCGCCATTCCTCACCCTGCGGATTCTGCGGAACCCAAATATGGGATCCGCACTTGTTGTCAATTGGATCCGCCAAGATAACAGCTAGTTTTTCAAACTTTCATTTAAATTCCTCACTCAAGATCACTCACATTCTTCACTAGGATTCTTTTCACTGATGATTTACTCATATTAGGATTAGAACATTTCACTTGCACCTATAGGAAAATCATCTCTAACCATAACTTCAAACTTCACAAAAAAGGGATCCAAGATACCTTTCTCCATAAAGGAAGGTGATGTGCGTGGTTTTGTAACCTTACAACAGGTTTTACCTCTCGAGGGATCTCAAGAGGCTTACAACCCCACCAGGCAGTGTACCTGACCGATGTAGTATAGTGTAGTGGTAAGTACGGGGGATTGATCGTTCTCCACAGGGAATAGTGTTCGTTAGGTATGAAAGGCTACTCTAATTAGGTCTAAGGGTTGAGGAAGATTCTTTTTTATGTTTTTATAATTTTATGAAAGCAAGTAAAATCTCGGGTTTGAAGGAGTGGGCGGAATTAGTTGCTAGTCAACTAACCCAAATGACTACGAATGCAAATAAAATAAAATAACAAAAATGAAAAGTGGTGAGAAACTTATGTGTAGAAAAATGTGTTTACTTAGATTTCCTTACTCCCTAACTATCTTTTACCGGTTGATTAGTGTGTATTAGTTGCGTGGATGACGGGTGTATTCCTTAATACCATTCGTGGGGTGGCGTACTTACTTCCCCAACTCTACAAGCTCCTACTTCACTCCTATGTCGAGCCGGCTAGGAAGCTCCTAACATGGGATCACTAGAATTCGCTTGTGCATTAAATACAACCATAAAAACCTTTAGTACGCGTTTGGTTCATGTTTCTTAAGACGTTCAAGCAAGTTACCGAATAGAAAGTTAGCCAGTTTTCTTAAGCCTAACATAGATAAACAATCATCCAATACAACTAACAACACACTAACAACCAATAATCAATAGCTAAGTTTCATTAGATCTAAGCAAACACAAGATAAAATTAGCCTAACATGTTAAACAAAAGACAAGCATAAGATAGAATCAAACAACACATAGACATATTGAATGATTAATTGATAACTTATCTTTCAATGAAACATGGAAGATCTCAAGGCAAAAAGCCCTGAAAAAGTAGCTAAAATCGTCTTAGGGTTTTACCCCAAAATTCCACACACTAAGCTCTCCCTTAATGACAAAAGATTAGAAAACTATATATAGATTTTTGGATCTGACGGCGTCACCTTATGCATTGTGACGCCGTCACCTCGCCGCTTTTAGGGTTCCCGGGTGACCTTCTTGACGCCGTCCCTCTTTAGCTCTTCAAAAATCCATTCTGGCTTATCAAGGCTTGACGCCGTCGGATCATGAACGTGACGCCGTCCCCTTATGATTTAAGCCGTGACGCCCTTGATTTAGTTAAAGCGTGACGCCGTCAGAATTCTCATGCTAACTCACTGGCCCGTCATGAGTAAATTTCACATCCAACTTTTCTTGCCAAGGCATGACGCCGTCCCATGTTAATTGTGATGCCGTCAAGAGTAACTTTTAGCCGATTCTTGAGACTTTGTCGTTTTCTTCACTTTAATGCTCCAAAAACGTCCAAAATGCCTCCTTTTCCAGATTTCTCCTCAAAAGTACCTAAAATGACAAAAGGAACGATTTAGGGCAATATTTGATCAAATAAATACGATTTCGGGCTTAAATGACCCCTTAAAAGCGGTACACTTTTCGCCTCATCAAATACCCTTACACTTGAGATTTGCTTGTCCTCAAGCAAATGCGCTTTTATTCTAATCAAAATACAAGTTAGGGGTCATTTAATGCTAACATAAAAGTAATTACAACAAATAATCGTTCCACTTCAATCATAATAAGCACGGAGATTACACACTAGCACCTCACAAGTAGTGTTTAGATACTCACATCTCTCAAGTGTCATCAAAATAAATCTCATAAATGAAAACGGAAAATATCTCTCACTACCTGTCATAGCAAATAGATTACCATAGGCTTGGGAAAGGATCGAAAACCTCCTCCACTAGGCGTAAGCACCTAAGATAAACTATCAAAGAGGGCTTTTAAATGGGTTATAATGTTAGGTGTAGGGAAAAGGAAAACACGGTTTTGTTGGATAAAGGATATTTTACTGGTGGCTAGTTAAAGATCTTGATCAATTACATGTACTATACAATGTTGCTAAGCCAAGACTAGACTCGATCTTAAGCTAAAAACGAAATAACAAAATAATAAAATAAAATAAAATGAAACGGGATGGTAGTCCGTATGTTTTTTCTACTTTTTCTTTTTCTCATTTTTTTTTGTATTTTTCTTGATTTTTTCGATTTTTTTTTTTTTTTTTTTTTTTTTTTTTTTTTTTTTTGCATACACTCTTGCCCTACCATCCAAAATAATACATCATAGGGGCATTGCATCCCCTTACACTTGAACTTTTACATAACTTTACAAATAACTATTCTAATGACTCGAATTAAGATAATTGAAAAACTTGGAGTACTTTTAAAATATTTAGCACATATGGGGGTAATAAATGATGTTCTTCCCCATTACTCCATTACACTAGTACTTTACCCATGAGTCCCAATCGTCCCAAAACAATATGTACAAGGATATGACTCGACTTAGCAACCATGTAATCAACTAGATAATTAACTTGGGTTTAAACAAATGTTGTCACAATAATGCACTAAAAATGAGTGCATACAAGGTAGGCTAAGGCGATTTGGGTGTACATTTAAATGGGGTGTAACAAATTCTTCCTTTAAGTAAAATGCTTAAAGGTCGAAACGAAAAGATAGGCTCTGAGGGGTGTACTAGGGGTATCGTGTACTAAAAATGAGTACAACGCAAAGGGGTGTGGGAGAATTACTTGACCAATGTAGCCAAAGTAATTATAACAAAAACACAGGTGTAAAACAATGGGTTAATCCTAATGCCTCTTATCATGTAGTAAATCTAACTACACGAATGTAGTCTCACTTGTGGCCTCGGAATGGTCCTAACGCAAGTTCTAGAATCTAAGTGCTACCGGTACACACATCATAGCATAAATGCTTTTCCTACCAATTCTAGGGGCGAACCTCACATATTTGGGGTGGAAAATTTTTTAGTGGTACGGTTTTTGTGCTAGTCATATAACTCCTATCCATGAGACGCTCATTAAGATCAAAGTTTCACTCCTATATGTTGTAAAAAATTTTAAATTTGGCACTAAAATTACCCTAATCAAGTATTTCTCTCAGTTTTATTACACATCTATTATTAAACAAACAAAAATCAAGCGTAATTGTATTCTCTAAAATCGTACTTTTACCCTCCCCTTACACTTAAGATGAACATTGTCCCCAATGTTCAAATAACAAGATGTAAAAGCATAAAGTAAAAGAATGAAATCAAATACTCCCCTGATTCGCTCGTTGGATAGTGAAATTACACGGTTAAATCTTCTTCCAAGGTAATGTTGAAGCTCCATGACTAATGCATCGCCATAAGCTTGATTCCATAAACATTTCCTTGTCCAAAATAACCTGTTAAACCTGAGAAAACAAACACGAAAACCTGCATAACATCGGCGGGATAAATCTATATATAAGGATATAATGCTTGTGGAATGAAAATTTTGCAGATTCCTGGAGATTATAAGTTGGAGATTTAATAAAAACTTTTTATGAAAACAAAACTTTCAAAAATTTCTGAAAATTAAATCTGACGCCGTCAGGTTATAACCCCTGACGCCGTCAGAAATGACCTGACAAAGATTTTCATTTTAAGTTTCCGGAAAATTTCTCGAAAAACCTTTACCTTACTTCCTGGAATTCCTGCAAAACTTCATTATGACTCGATACAAGCATTTGACTCAAACAAATACTAATATGTATGCTAATTTATTATTATTACGATTCATGTTAATATGTGTTCTAATAAACCGATTTAGATTTCCCTTACACTTATCTTTTGCAAAATACCTTTATATGTAGTTAAGACGAAGTTAAAAACAAAATAAAGCATTTTCACAATTTAGTTTTTAACATGAACCAATAATAATAAAAATTAAACACACATACGGAAACAAATAAAATCAAACAAACAAATAAACACACAAAGCAAATAAAACAAATAAAGCTTGGGTTGCCTCCCAAGAAGCGCTTTTCTTTATTAACGAGTCTTGTAGCTAGACTCAAAGTCACGGGGTCTACGTTTTTCCGTTTTGCTTCTCAATTGCCCCTCTAATCATCCTGACAACCTCCATATCAATTTTGTATTTAGGTCCAAGGTTCAAGCAATCTTTATAATAAAGGCTTCTCTTATTCCAAACATGGTCCATGCCTTTTTCTTTATCCTCTTCATTGATGTCCTCAATCGCACCAATGTTGTCCATGTCAAATCGAGGCACAAAACGAAATTCATTAACCCGATAAGGCATCCTATATGTGATCCTATCTATGTGATTAGAAAACTGAACCGTGCCTTTCAAACGGTCATACCTTAAATTGGATGCTTCGATAAATGGCTTACCTAACACAACGCGAGATAGGCGGCAGTCAACAACACTTGCCATATCTTCTAAAATCATGAAGTTGGTGATAAAGGTAAAATTCCCAACAAGGATATGTATATCCTTAATCCTTCCAACGAAGTTGCAAACTCCGCCTGGACATTTGGGGTCCATCCTAGGCTCAAGTGGTGTATTCATGATTTGGCTATAAAGGCCTGAGGACATAACGTTGATTGGGGATTCACAGTCAATGTAAGCATGCTCAACGTATTGGTACCCAATCATACATGGTATCTTCACATTCCCGGGATCACCTCTCTTAATCTTTGGGTCAACTCTAACAAAAGGTGGTCGAGGGTTATCAACTAGGTTGTTATAGTAAGCAATCTCCTCCTTAGTGGGGTATTCATTGAAACAATCATCCAACCTAGGATCTACCTTTGCTTCCTCAATTTTCTCAACCAACTTATCAACCTTAAGATTATTACGTTCTAAGTAATTATCTGAGCATATGGCGGTCCCTAAGTTGTTCAAGGCATAATCAAGCTCTATATCAATCATTCTACTGAGCTCCCTGAGCTCACTAATCTCATTCTCAAGTTGGCTACGCAACAAAGCTACTTCGCCAGGTGTAAGGGGTGGATTCGCGTTTTCCATAATGGCAAACTGAATAGTCAATGAAAATCTGTTACGAACAAAAGCACAAAGAAAATAGATAGACTAAAGAAAACCTAGAAAAATAAAATAAAAATCTCACTAGAAAGGAATCTAGTGAGTAGACCTAATAGAAATAAAAATTCAACCTAAACAATAACTATTCCCCGGCAGCGGCGCCAAAAACTTGATGTGCGTGGTTTTGTAACCTTACAACAGGTTTTACCTCTCGAGGGATCTCAAGAGGCTTACAACCCCACCAGGCAGTGTACCTGACCGATGTAGTATAGTGTAGTGGTAAGTACGGGGATTGATCGTTCTCCACAGGGAATAGTGTTCGTTAGGTATGAAAGGCTACTCTAATTAGGTCTAAGGGTTGAGGAAGATTCTTTTTTATGTTTTTATAATTTTATGAAAGCAAGTAAAATCTCGGGTTTGAAGGAGTGGGCGGAATTAGTTGCTAGTCAACTAACCCAAATGACTACGAATGCAAATAAAATAAAATAACAAAAATGAAAAGTGGTGAGAAACTTATGTGTAGAAAAATGTGTTTACTTAGATTTCCTTACTCCCTAACTATCTTTTACCGGTTGATTAGTGTGTATTAGTTGCGTGGATGACGGGTGTATTCCTTAATACCATTCGTGGGGTGGCGTACTTACTTCCCCAACTCTACAAGCTCCTACTTCACTCCTATGTCGAGCCGGCTAGGAAGCTCCTAACATGGGATCACTAGAATTCGCTTGTGCATTAAATACAACCATAAAAACCTTTAGTACGCGTTTGGTTCATGTTTCTTAAGACGTTCAAGCAAGTTACCGAATAGGAAGTTAGCCAGTTTTCTTAAGCCTAACATAGATAAACAATCATCCAATACAACTAACAACACACTAACAACCAATAATCAATAGCTAAGTTTCATTAGATCTAAGCAAACACAAGATAAAATTAGCCTAACATGTTAAACAAAAGACAAGCATAAGATAGAATCAAACAACACATAGACATATTGAATGATTAATTGATAACTTATCTTTCAATGAAACATGGAAGATCTCAAGGCAAAAAGCCCTGAAAAAGTAGCTAAAATCGTCTTAGGGTTTTACCCCAAAATTCCACACACTAAGCTCTCCCTTAATGACAAAAGATTAGAAAACTATATATAGATTTTTGGATCTGACGGCGTCACCTTATGCATTGTGACGCCGTCACCTCGCCGCTTTTAGGGTTCCCGGGTGACCTTCTTGACGCCGTCCCTCTTTAGCTCTTCAAAAATCCATTCTGGCTTATCAAGGCTTGACGCCGTCGGATCATGAACGTGACGCCGTCCCCTTATGATTTAAGCCGTGACGCCCTTGATTTAGTTAAAGCGTGACGCCGTCAGAATTCTCATGCTAACTCACTGGCCCGTCATGAGTAAATTTCACATCCAACTTTTCTTGCCAAGGCATGACGCCGTCCCATGTTAATTGTGACGCCGTCAAGAGTAACTTTTAGCCGATTCTTGAGACTTTGTCGTTTTCTTCACTTTAATGCTCCAAAAACGTCCAAAATGCCTCCTTTTCCAGATTTCTCCTCAAAAGTACCTAAAATGACAAAAGGAACGATTTAGGGCAATATTTGATCAAATAAATACGATTTCGGGCTTAAATGACCCCTTAAAAGCGGTACACTTTTCGCCTCATCAGAAGGAATCCGGAAATTTGTTCCTTGCAGTTCATGGACCACTGATCATTTGTGATCATTACACACATTCACTGCATCCACTTGTCCTTTACTTATCCATTAGCTTGATTTGTAAAATGACAACCTCCTAACAAGTCCGAACTCACTGCTGGCAAAAATATCATAGATCAAAAGTCCAACTGATAACTATTGATATTTTCCAGTATTCACATATGTTGCCTTACTTGGTTAAAATGTCATCTTTCAAGACAATTAAGATTTACATCAAGTTATAACTCTCACTTAGGTTATAGATGTAATTATCAAGTCTTGTCTCCAAGTAGGATTGACAACTTAAGTATTTCGTCTGAAATATTCAAGTAAAACTGACAAACAATTGTAGTAATTAAAAGTCACATCCGAAAGAATCAACACCCAAGTAATTTTAACAACATATGTTAAAACACTTATCCTATCACCAAAGTACACTTGTACTTTCACCATCATCCCATCACATTCACCTCTGTGATATGTATCAGGCCAAAGCTTCTAATCATTTTGTTCAAACACTTTGGCTTCATTTAGGAAAACATGATGTTTGGGAAAGTATCATGCCTTAGAAATCATGCGTTTAGGATAATGTATATCCTATGCATCATTCTCTCCTTGCAACATGAATGGTTATGTTACAAGAGATTTCATTACACCCACAAGCTCTATGAACTATTCCCCTCATCTTGTCATACTTATTCTCTTAAGCATGATAACCTTACTTGTTAAAAGATACTTTTTGTATCTATCTTCTTTCAAGCGTACATCATAACCAAACCTTGCTCATAATCTAGTTCAAACCTTGTGTGTATCCTACACATCTTTAGAGCATACACAAGATCTATTAAAGTTGGTAACTTTACTCAGATTCTTGTTCCAAAGAGCTTTCTTGAGAACGTTCTCAACATATTCCATTATCATACAGAAACATATCTCTTGGCCTTAGATGATTAAATCACTTGCATAACACATACTTAAACTCAACTTAAAAGATGTCACCCTTTAGATCACTCAACCTTAGATTCTAAACACAAAGATTAAAATCTGTTGACACATATTTGTCAAATTCTCGTGTATAACATGACATCTTCATCACATTAGTTTTAATAGAAATAGTTGAGTCTCATTAAGCCAAGTAATAGTCAAACTATCATATTTTATATATTTTGATAGGCAAAAATAGGAATTCCTATCTTTCAAACATGAGAATGACTACTGAAGAATTTATTGCACTAGAAACTCAATTTAACCTAACGGTTAATTTGCTTCCAGCAGAGAAGTTGGGTATGTGGAATCACCCGTAAAAATAGTCGTGTTTAGCCTTAATTGAGCACCGCTAGTAATAGTCTCATATTCATTCTCCAACTTGAAAAATCGTTATTCCTATACTTGCCTAAAGTAAGTATTAAACGATGATAGTTTATCTTGTCTTAGGAATATTAATCAAACAAGTAGTAGATGTGATTTTTCTTTAAAATTACTTGCATTACATGTGTTGATTACATGTTGATTGGTTGATATGATTTAGTATCTTGACGTTATCATGATTGATAGTCAAATGTGTAAACCATGGAAAGGTTTTGTCTGCGTGTTTATATGCTTCATGTTAACATGATTTGTATGATATGTTCATTCTTTCATTATATGCTATTTCGTAAGATTAACGTATTACTTATTAACTCACTATATGTCATTTTTAATACATGGTGTTAGATAGCTTTTGTCTCTAGTTGACATTCATTGAGTTTCCTTCGTAGGATAGTCTAAATGATGCATGCTTCTAAAATGGCAGAATTGTTTGTATGAACCTATCGTTTCATTACTTTTGTGACAATGTCACACTATTTGTTTGCCATGTGTGCACCAATATGTCTAAGTGCTTTTTGGTATGATGAACATTTAGAATTCATTTTATTTTACACAAAGATCATTGTGTTAATTAATGGGTAAGTGTGCTTAAGTGACTAAGCCTAACTTCAAAACAATTTCACAATGTAGTATCTTAAACAATGTCATGCTATGATTATTTGTCTTGATGCTATGTGGTAACTTTGTGTCTAGTAGTAGATTATTTGTTTTATAAGATGTTGTCTTATGATATTCACATCTTTTGTCATTAAGACTTTTGTCTTGTAGGTTGATAACAAACTATTTGTTATTTCTCTTTGTTATGCTCATCTTGCATAATTGTTGTCTCATTATTGCTACTTAGATTAGTAATATGTTTATGGGATCCATTCTCTTGCATATAGCTTTAAAAGCTAATAGGATTAAGTTTTAGAGGTTTGAAATTTGTGTTTGGATATCTTTCAACATACCTCTCTCCAAATCATATTGTTGCTTCCGCTTTCCTAACAACATCTCCATCATCCTTTAGTTATAACAATACACCTTCCATGAGGAAACCACATGCCTCGTAGTGCGATCATCTTGAATTGATAGAGAAGAGCTACATAACTTCGAGGATGAAGTTCTTAGTATGCTAAACAACATCCGCAAAAACAGTGCTAAGCTCATCGCTTGCATTGTCATTCGTAAGTCAATACAGTACACATATCTCTTAGATCCTCAAATACCGACATGTAGGTTCACACCATTCATTTGAAATCAGTTCACACAATCACAAGTGTGTCAAACTCTCTTAACCCAATATCACAGTCTTGTACCAATACCTCGTCAAGTGAAAAACACATCATGTGTTTGACAAACCTCTTAAACGTGAACCATTAAGTCTCCGTAGACTTTGACTAGGATTAGTGAAATCAAATCCGTAGTTATAAGTAAACAGACCTTAGCTTGAACCTTCGTTTGATCAAAAACGACAAAACATGACCAAATCTATTCTGGTCTCACGGAACCCTTGGATAAGATGGACGGAACCAAAAATTTGGTTCCGCCCAATCCGCGGGTACTAGGCTCAGTTTTCAACCTTTTAAAACAGACAACCCTCTCACAACCGAGTCTAGGATTTACTTTCAAATCTTCATTGTCTAGAATAACTTCATTATCTAGAACTCCTTCATTGTCTAGGAACACCACCATAGGATCTCATCCTTTTCATTTTTTGATACATATCAAGCACGTCATTGTCAGTGCAAACAGAACCATCACTCTCAACACGTTGGTCCAACCAACACTCTCATCATTTGATGTCATTTTCATATAGGTATATGGAATCTTTATTCCTAAGTGATCATTGTATTCACTTCCTTCATTTGAGCATTTATCATCTTCCATAACCTTAACCGTCTTCAATACTCTTATAGAACTTGCTATACAATTTCTGAATTCATTATAACCACCACCTTCCATCACCTCTTTCACTAATCATCAACCCCATGGATTAGCGAAAAACCCACTTGCATCATCCTTTAGTTATCAATTGAGTTATCACTAGTAAACTAACACCAACACTAGCATCACTAACTTTAACTCCACTTCATTTCCTCATCATAGGCATTGTTTTGTAAATGTAATTCTTATTAGAAGATTACATTCTTTATAACAGTTTACTAGATAATCACGATTGATATCACAATTGGTATGCTGCATCATATTTTTCTTTGATTAGACAATCACAATTGGTTAGTTGCTTGTGATTAGATTATTGATATGTTGCATAATATTTTTCCTTGAGATAAAATATATTGCACTAACCATTTCATTGTAGGTTCATCATCATATACGATCGATCGTATATAGCTTACTCATCATAGGATGAAGTTTGCATCGATTATTTTTCTTCTTTTATAGGTTCATCTTGACGCCCTAGAGCAAGGGGGAGTTTTCGTCAAGCATTCTTTAGGATGCATCATATATACGCATTGGTGTATATCACATACTTGTCCTTGGACAAATATTGTTTTATACTAACCTTTATTTTGTAGGATTCTTCATCCTTAGATCATATACGTCGGTACCCTAGCAATGGGGAGTATAGATCGAAGGGGAGTATATCATATACTAACTCATCATTTTTGGCATTTCTCATCCTTGAACCGTATACGTTGGTACTCTAGCAATGAGGAGTATACATCAAGGGGGAGCATATCATAGTCTAAATATTTGTTTTGTAGGATCATGCATCATATCATACTCTTGAATTGTATACGTTGGTACTCTAGCAATGAGGAGTATACATCAAGGGGGAGCATATTATAGTCTAACTATTTGTTTTGTAGGATCATGCATCATCATACATCATATCCTTGTCACTCCATTTAGGGAGAGTATAAATCAAGGGGGAGTTTTAAATTTCTCATAATTACATTCCGCTACGCATTATATGCATTTCATTCATCATGCATTTTTCATATATATATATTTTTTATGTTGCACACCACTAACCTTGATGTAGGTTAAGAGTCTAGTTTGATCCATGGATCCGCTAACAACCTAGGGGACGCAACAACCATAGGAGATTGGAGTAGTCTGTTTAACTTCACTAGGGATGATACAAGCTCGCCATTTTGGGGAGAAATGAAGTTAACTCCAAGGACACACCCTTTTTGCTTCGACAAAAGGGGGAGAAAGGTGTAAACAGAGAAAGTAATAGGCTAGAAGAGTTGAGAAAGATGTAAACAGAGAAGGTAATGTTAAAGGTAGTACGGACACAAGTAACTTTTTACATTTTACTTTCTATCACGTTTACATATTTTGTCATCATCAAAAAGGGGGAGATTGTTAGTGCAAGCAGTCTCGTTGGGGAGATTGTTAGTGCAAGCAATCTCGTTTGGTTTGATTGATGACAAACATGTAACTTGATACATAACGTAAAATGTACAAGTTACTTGTAATCTTATTTTGTCTCAACATACATTCAACACCTCTCGAGTCCTCGTATGATACAACACAGGTTCGTACATGTTTGTTATGTAGCATTATGATCAAACCCTTAACAAACCATTTAGAATGTTTAAAATACGGTTAGGTTATTAAGTATTTTAAAAGGCTAATCATTCTACTTAGAACCTCATTTTACACCTTTGCATAAACAAGTATTTTTACTTGCACATCATGTTTCCTAAGTTTAATAGGATAAGTACACTTTAGGTGTCAAACTAACATGATACATCTTGGTAAACATATATTAGTTATGCTAGTATATACATGGTACATGATCACTAGGAAACATGTTACATACTTATATACATTTACATGTTTATGTTTATTTCTTAAATTATAAATATTTAACATGACATCATGGCATGCATCACTTACATATCTTGGAAGATTTGTAATATATTTTGTATAGATCTTCAAGCTAACAAGTTAACTTTTGAAGATATAGCAAGATATGGTAAGATATGGAAAGATTTCAGAATCTATTAGTTGGCCTGACACGACGGATCCAAATGGTATAAAAGACGGATCCAAATTTAGGGATCCGTCGAATCCGCCGGGCAAAATTCTTGTTGGCTATAAATAGCAGCCCATTGTTTACCCATTGGATTATCCAATTAGAACACACATTCCCTCTACCCTTTGCATACATTTAGATCATTAGTTAATCATGTAGAAACACACATTAATCACCCTTTACATAATGATCATAATGTTACTAACTTTCATTATGTTGTAAGCATACACTCGTAATGATCCTGTGAAGCTAGATCAGAGATCGTGAGTCATCATCCATCATAAGCTTGCATACTTCCTGATCCACCATGAAGGTTAGAAGATCTTGAAGTCATCATCCACCAAAGCATTCCAACATATGAATATTCAAGGCCACTTGACATCCTCAATGATTGAAGACTTCTTATTCAAGAAGTTCATGTAGATACCATATGAATACACGAAGATCCATCACAACAAGTTTAGGGAGCTTGTGATCTTCATCCATTGAAGGCTTTCTTTCAATGGAAGTTCATTTAGATTAGCCATTCATATCCATGACTCATTTATGTTGGGAATTAAATATTCAGAAGATTAAGTATCGGGAATTTCTCTAAGTGATTAATTCTGGTGGTTAAGTCTGCTAGTGTTAATCATGGTTAAGTCTGTTTTGGTTAAGTCTGGTCGTTGAAGATTAAGTCTGCTAGTGATTAAGTCTGGTCATTCAAGGTTAAGTCTGGTTGACTAAAGTCAAATATACACGGTAGATAATATCTTATCCCATGTGCTCAGTCCTTATCTTATTCTCTCAGAACAAGTTGTAAACATAGATACATGTTGTATCTTAGTTACTTACACACATAAGATAAGATAGCAAGTAGTTCGATTAGAATTGATGTGACTTAACAATATATTGTAAAGATCTTCTTGTTCTATAAAATAAGATCTTAGCTTAGTAGTCAAGTGTGCTTACTTAGAACTTGATAGAACTTTTCTAAAACTTTCAACAAAAACAACATCAAACCTTTGTATCATTATCAATAATATTAATCGTTTGGTGAAATACTTTTTGTGTTCTTTGTTAATCTCATAAGTATCACTGTTCCATTTCCATACAACAAATTACCTTCTAAGTGTGATTAAGTAAATTCCGCGTACTTGATCATATTAACTCAAGTATCACATACACAAAGCGACAAAGGTTTAACCACCTTAATAGTGTATCGATTATCCTAACAAGTGGTATCAGAGCAAGGCTGATATTTGATTTAGAAGAAGAAGAAATGGACGTTGAATCTATTCAGACGAATGTTGCTGCAAAGATACCCATTCTCAAACAGAATGAGTTTGAAATGTGGAGGCTGAGGATAGAGCAATATTTCCAGGTGCAAGATTATACACTGTGGGAAATTATTGAAGATGGAGACTCTTTCAAGCCTACCACCACTACATCAACAGCGGACGGAACAGTGGTGTCAACTCTGCAGACAAAGCCAACAACTGCAGAAGATAGAATCAAGAAGAAAAATGACTTGAAGGCAAGAAGCATGCTGATGATGACCATTCCCAATGATCAACTTTTAAACTTCAGCAAGTTCAAAGATGCCAAGTCATTATTTGAAGCCATTATTTCCAGATATGGTGGAAATGAAGCCACCAAGAAAACCCACAAGACACTGTTCAAGCAGCAGTTTGAAAACTTCTCCTCTACATACAATGAATCTCTTGACCATATGTTTAATAGGCTTCAGAATATTATGAGC
The DNA here is from genome assembly GCA_021014915.2 of Artemisia tridentata subsp. tridentata. Classification (NCBI taxonomy): domain Eukaryota; kingdom Viridiplantae; phylum Streptophyta; class Magnoliopsida; order Asterales; family Asteraceae; genus Artemisia; species Artemisia tridentata. Next base: position 146,413,941 of record CP139502.1, on the reverse strand, counting down.
CAACTTGCTATTCTTGGGGTTGAAATACCTCAAGAAGATTTGAACTCAAAATTTCTGAGAAGCTTACCAGAAGAGTGGGTTATGCATGTTGTTGTCTGGAAGAACAAGCCAGACCTAGACACCATGGAACTGATGGACTTGTATAGCAACTTCAAGATTGTGGAACATGATTTGAAGAAAAATGGAGGTACTAGTTCAAGTACTGGGAACTTGGCATTTATGTCATCTCCTAGTACCTCAAAATCGGTTAAAGAGGCGAATGTTGTTGATGTTGTTGGTGCTGCTAGTTCATCAAGCAGTACCATGGGTATTTTGGATGAAAAGACTTGTTGTGCATTTCTTACAAGTCAAAATAATGGGTCCATGCTCACCTATGAAGACCTCCAAGAGATCAATGATGATGATCTGGAGGAAATGGATCTAAAATGGCAAATTTCTCTTCTTAGCATGAGAGCCAAGAAGTTCTATCAAAGGACGGGGAAGAAGCTCGTAATCAGCAACACTGATGCTGCTGGTTTTGATAAGTCAAAGATAAAGTGCTATAACTGTCACATGATGGGTCACTTCTCAAGAGAATGTAGAAGGCCAAGGCAGCAAGATAGCAAGAACAAAGGTTTTGGAAGCACATCCAAAACAAGGGAGGTTTCTGAGCCAAAAGCTATGGTAGCTATTGATGGTTTAGGTTTTGATTGGAGCTTCATGGCAGATGAAGAAGAAACTCCTACTCAGATGGCACTTATGGCTTTTTCTACTACTGAGGTACAATCTCATAAAGCTTGTTCAAATGCTTGTACTGCTCTTAAAGAATTACAAACTTTAATCAAACATTATGATGAACAAAAGAAAGAGCTAAGCAAAACTCATCAAAACTACATTAATTATAAGTGTGGTTTAGAATCAACAGAAAAGCAGATCTTATACTACAAAGAAAATGAACTTGCTTTTTCTGATTACAAAGCTCTCCTAAGACAGGACATATTCTTTAAAGATGCTGAATTTAAGCTTTTAAGAGAGGCCTTTGATAGGGTCAAAAAGGAAAATAGAAACATTCATTTGACTACACAGACACTAGAACATGCGTCTAGAGGTATCACCAACATGATAGAATGTCAAGTGATTAATAAAGCCAAGTCAGGGTTAGGATATAAGAGTGTCCCACCTCCATACAGAGGTATCCGTAAACCCCCAGGGATTGACCTAGAACACTCAGGCTTACCAGAATTTCAACTACCAAAGCTACAATATGGTGTACAGCCAAAAACAAAGCTAGTTGTTGATGAGCCTAAGGAGTTAAGTGAAAGTTTAAGTAAAACTTCACTCTCTGGGGATAAGGTGTCCTCTAATATAAGATCAGATAAAGTAGTCATTGAAGACTGGACATCTGATGATGAAGAAGATGAACAGGTTATGTCTAAACCTAAAGTGGTTAAGAAAGTAGGAACAAGTGTTCCTAAGTTGGTTATAAATCATACTGATAGGCCTAAGTCCAATGTAAAACATGTTAGGCAACCAGTAAGATATTGTGAACAATATAGGTCCACAAACAAGCCCAAAGGTGACCATAGAAAATGGAATACCTTTAAGTCTCACCAAAATGATGACTTTGGATTTTACAACAAAGCTTGTTTCACTTGTGGAAGTTTTGACCATCTTACAGCTTTCTACAACCAATGGGTATCTGGGTATGAAAACAATAGGGTGAATTTCAAAAGGCAAACTCCTCAAACTCACTTTCACTCTAGTTCTAATCTTAACAGAACTAAACCCAAAACAGACTTAATTAAGTCTGGCTTAAAACAAGTTAAGTCTGTTCGACCACTTAAGTCTTTTTACCCAAAACTAGCAGTTAAAAATGCAAAATCAACGTTTAAATATGCATTAAAAACTACTAGAAGGCCTTTTCAATCAAAAGCAGTAATTCAAAAACAAATTTGGAAACCTAAAGGTTCTACTGCTCGGGAAAAGAAGGAAAATGCTGTTAAGTCCTCAGCATGTTGGGTTTGGAGACCAATTAAACCCAATGGTGCATCAATCATTTTAAAAAGGATTGATTATATTGATGCAAGAGGCAGATCCAAGTCAGTAATGGCTTGGATCCCCAAAGAAAACTAATTTCTTTATACATGTGCAGGAACATTCAAATGCTAAACAAGGATATCATGGATACTCAAATAATGAATGTTCAAGTCACATAACTAACAACATATCACATTTTTAAATCATTGGATATGTTACCATCAAAGAAGGAATTGGTTTGAGAATTACTGGTAATAATACTAGTAAATTGCAAAAGTTTATTCTGTTAATCATATGATAATGCTGCTATAAGACATATGCTTTGCATATTGTTTCTTGGTTTTGGACTAACATTTTCAGGAATGAACTTTGAGCAAAAAGATGTTTCAAGTGAAATGGAAGCAGCAGAATGTTATACAAAGTTGCTAACATAATAGGTTTATGATAGAAAGAGTTTGGGAATTTCAAATCTCCTTAAAACTTCTTTCTTGAAGCTTGATTATGATATTTCACATTGAATTGATGACTTAGTTGATCAGACAGTAACTGATACAACTCACTTTCTATCATTTTATACTTTTAAGTATAATGAGCAAGTCTAAGGACATCTGATAGAAAGAACAGCTAGTAAAAGTGAATCTCACACTTGTGTTAGAGGCAACAATTGCTATGAGCTGGAAACCCTGTCAAGAAAGCCTTTTGAATAGGTTTATCTTTACACAGGCAGTTATTTATAACTGAAAAACATTGGTTCTCACACAACCAGAGGTTGCTTTAAACCGAAATTTTGATTAAGTGTCTGTTACACACTTAATCCCTTCAAAATGGTTGAAAGCGGTATGATTTTTCAATTCTAAAATCATGAACATACTGCTAAGTCAAATAATTTCTTAAACAAGGATTTTCAAAGGATTCAGAAAAACCATCCATTGATGGATCATGAGTCAAATGTCCAATGAATCACCTCTCATAGGAGTTAACACACCTAGAAGTGATGAGGGCAGAAACTTAAAATCTTAAGGAATTGATGGCTTCATGTACAACATTGTCTCAAAACAAGTTCTAATTGGTAGATCAGATGATGATGGGATGATGGTGAGAAATCTTCCAAACAGGGGAGGAAAGACACTCACTGGGGAGGAAATGTTATACTCAGGGGAGGAATATCTCAAGGAAGATTAACCAATGAAAGGGAGGAAAAGACAAGAGCATACAAGATGATGATATGGTGTATCTTATATATTCAGAAGGGATGAAGCATTTCAAAGGAGAAAGTTCTATCTAGGAGCTTTCAGTTTCAATTTCAGTTCACTACGTTTGTTCATCACTTGCAAAGGCATGCTGAAAGATGATTTCACTTGTTGAAACAAGCATCCAAGATGCACATCACCATTGCCTCTTATAATTCCTCCATCCAAGGAAATTGCACTATCTTTTAGGTCAATGTTTGAAGACTGAAGATGTGTATTGATATTGTTAAAGTCAAAGAACAAAAAGCAGATGAGTTACTGATCTCTCAGAACTGAGAATTGTTTGAAAGATCCTCACAATCAGAAATTCAATTCAGAAAACATGTTGGAAAGAATTCACATGTTTAGGGGAGGATTGTTGGGAATTAAATATTCTGAAGATTAAGTATCGGGAAATTCTCTAAGTGATTAATTCTGGTGGTTAAGTCTGCTAGTGTTAATCATGGTTAAGTCTATTTTGGTTAAGTCTGGTCGTTGAAGATTAAGTCTGCTAGTGATTAAGTCTGGTCGTTCAAGGTTAAGTCTGGTTGACTAAAGTCAAATATACACGGTAGATAATATCTTACCCCATGTGCTCAGTCCTTATCTTATTCTCACAGAACAAGTTGTAAACATAGATACATGTTGTATCTTAGTTACTTACACACATAAGATAAGATAGCAAGTAGTTCGATTAGACTTGATGTGACTTAACAATATATTGTAAAGATCTTCTTGTTCTATAAAAGAAGATCTTAGCTTAGTAGTCAAGTGTGCTTACTTAGAACTTGATAGAACTTTTCTAAAACTTTCAACAAAAACAACATCAAACCTTTGTATCATTATCAATAATATTAATCGTTTGGTGAAATACTTTTTGTGTTCTTTGCTAATCTCATAAGCATCACTGTTCCATTTCCATACAACAAATTACCTTCTAAGTGTGATTAAGTAAATTCCGCGTACTTGATCATATTAACTCAAGTATCAGATACACAAAGCGACAAAGGTTTAACCACCTTAATAGTGTATCGATTCCTAACAATTTATATCATGGATCATCATTGTAATCTATTCATACTAGATTAGATGGTTTATGTGCTTGTGCCATAAAACACAAGGTATGTGCTTAAACACATACTTTTTCTTGACCAAAACCGGACCTAAAAAGACCAAAAACCCGACCAAAATGCCAAATATATTGTGTTTTTGTGTTTTTACATATGCAGGCACGAATATCGAAGAAAAGGACAAAAATCAAGAAAGAACCAGGAAAACGAGCACGAGATATGAAAGTATTATTTTTAGCCGATGCCGGGAAGAAATTATGGTCAAAAAGTCAACCGAGGTCCTCCATCTATCAGAAGTTGTCAAATTGAGCCCTTGGATTGTACTTTGGAAAAATGGCAGAATTGGTCCCTATAATTTTCAGAATTACAATAATGGTCCTTGTGTTATTTAAGCCTAAAATCCTAAGCTTAAATCCGGATCACACTTATAATAAACCCACAAAAATCCCAAGCCCAAAACAAATAACTAGCCCACCACCCTTAAATCCTAAAACCTGATCCACTAATAAACTAACCCGCTAGCCCAACTCCTTTCACCCTCTACCCGACCCAACACCATCAACCCAACCCGGTCAAAGTATTAAACTAAAACAGGTCAACCAAAAATAAAATAACTCACACAAATTTACCCGCCCCCTTTTTATCCTTTCCCAGAAAAAAAAGATGAACCCTAGAACCCTAATATTTACCCCGTACAACAATTACCCAATTAAGGGTACAAGTGTCAAATCAGAGGTGTCAGCAGGGTGTCAGACTCAAAGAAACACACGCTTGGACACATGGCAGCTTTCTATTGGACAAGACGCGTCACAAATTTGATCATACGGCTTGGATTAAAGGATTGTTGATCAAGGGAAGATCTAAGGGTGGATTTGAGCTCAAGGTTCACGCGGATTGCCAGCATGGCAGGGCCTAGAAGGATCTTCCCATGGCTATAAATAGGAGGTTGATTCTCATGATTTGGGAGTTAGTTTTTATTTTGTAAAGTTACTTGCCAATTTTATTTTCTGTTTTGTAATTTTAACTTTCTATTGTAATCTTTGAGTTTTTATCAATGAAAATTTCATTTTAGGTTTAATTTGACTCTGTCTTAATTCAATTGTTTGTCTGAATTTAGTATTTTGAAGTTGTTATTAGTTCATTACAATCTTATTTCAATCTTATTTCTGTTTTAATCTAAAATTTTTGTTGAATCTCTTTTGAAAATAAAAAAAAAAAAAAATAATTCCAAATATATTGAAAAAACAAAAATATTTACAAATCCAGCTTCAATAAGCTAATTTCACATTGCATAAGCTCATATAAGCTTTGATAGCTTACTGTGAGCTTTTGGTTGAATCAATTTCAAATCAGTTCTCAAGAATCCTCCAAAGTCAACAAAAGTCAACGGAGGGGGAAAATAAGTTGTGGTAATAATCTGAGGTGATAAGCTGCTTTTGGGGTATCATTTGGCTTATTGACAAGCCTGGATTGTAATTTGATCCTGAGTTCATTTCATGTTAGCTTAAGACATTTGTGAGTTCAATTTACATCCTAGCTTATTTGTAGCTTGTTTATTACTCAGCTTATATTACTGCTTATAGTACTTAATTATTTGCTTTTTATTTATAAGTAGTTTAGTTAAGTGATAGTTAATCATAGATTATAGCTTAGAGTGATTAGTTTAGGGTGATATTGCTACAACTGATTTTGAGAGGGTGTTTGGATATAAGCTGCTTAGAGTAGAATACTGTTTATTTGCATTTGTTGAAATTTGGTTTGAGCTTATTGAGGGCTGAAACAGTAGTAGTTAGCAGGATTGAGTTATAGGATTGATTTTTGAGGTTTTTGGATTTTGGATAACAAAGTTGGTTTGCTAACTGTGGTGAATAAGCTCAATTAAGCTGAAGCTTATTCTCTGGCATTTCTGAGTAGAAGTTAGGTGGTAAAACTTGTGTTCAAAAGTTGGTTTGCTGTGGTTTAGAATTGTACTAGCTTTGCGCAATCTTTCTTGGTCTGCTGCTACAGAACAAAATTGTGCAGATCCATGGTTTTTAGCTACTGTTCTGGGTTAATTTCTGGTTTAACCAGATAATTTGATGTCTTTGTTTTTGGTTTTCAAAGAGATAGCATAGTAGGGTATAAGCAGAGCATCTGGGATCTGAGATTTGTAGCTTATTTGATTGCTTATTGAGGCCTGCAATTTGGCATTTTCCCCTGCCTGTCTGCTGCATTGAAATCAGTCCCAACCCCACCTGATCTGATAGCTTTTTGAATAAGCTAATCAGCTCCAATTTTGGGCATTTTGAGTTTTTAGGAAGAGATTCATATAAGCATTGATCTAAATATCTGGGATTGACATTAACAGCTGAATAGAGTGCTTAAATCAGGACTACAAAATAGGGTATAAGGCTGTTTTCATTCTGGTTAGGGAATAAGCTATTCAGCTTATTTTCTAGCTATTTGCTTGTGCTTTTCTATTATTTTCAGTCATTATGAGCTTCCAGTACTTAGAATAACATGTCCTGAGCTTTTCATAATTTTTGGCTTATTCTAGCTTATCTCTAGCTTATTTTGCAATAGCTTATTATCTGTTTTAGCTTATTTAGACATAATCAGTTTCTGAAATCATTTTTCTTAAATTTCTTATTTAAAATTAAAATTCCTCAAAAATTTCAGATTTTTCCAACTTGTTTTACTATTTTTAAATCATTTAAATAGTTTTAATTAGTTTTTAATTCATAAAAAAATATTAAAAAGTCAAGAAAAAATATTTTTCTTTTTCCAAAAATTTTCTTTTTTTCAGATTTAATATAGGAAAATTATTTTTATATTTTTAGGTTTTAAATTTCACAAAATCATTTTTATTTACGTTTTATAATTCGTCGCGTAACGTTTTTAAATTCAAATTTTCGTTTTTAAGTTCGTATGCTTAGTTTAATTGTTTCATTAGCTTAATTAAGTGTTTACTTTTATTATTTAATTGTTCGTAGTATAAAATCACAAATCAATCACTCTTTTTCACACATTCATCACACGTATTCGACACCGTAACAACAATTCGATATTCGACCTTCGTTGGGACACGACCCGGGGAAAACGCATACGTTGCCGTTTCCTTTGGAAAAATATACTATAAAAATATCAAATCAAAAAAATGGCGCCGCTGCCGGGGAAGGCTTGAAAAGAGTTGGAGTTTCGCCATAAGAATCGTGTTTTGAAGACCCTTCCTCGGAAGTTATTGTTTTTTTTAAAAATAAAAAAATACAAAAATATAATAAATAAAACACTTTTCCTAAAGTGTTTTCATAAATACATCTTAATAAACATCCTCGGTCTTCCGTTGAAGGAGGGCGGTTGTAAACCATTCCGAAATAACAACAAAAGAGATCGGAAAATTAAACGTTTCTTGGATTATTTCTTTACTACAACCTAATTACGGGGTTTAAGGAGGTCTTGACATTAAATTGCAGACCGAAGAGAGATCCATTCTTCTCTCCCGCCACGCTGCGCGTAGTTTTGAAAGAAACGAGTACGGTTGATTAACGATCACCAAAAAGAAAATAAATCTAATTTTTCTTATAAAAATAAAAATCCAAAAATATTTTATTTTCAAATTTGGTTTTCCTTTTTGATTTTGTGTTTGTTTTTGGTGTATGCACACCCGATCTTCTACTTCTCACCCTCTTCTTTCACCACTATCGAATCCCGAGAGGATTATTCGTCACAATCACCGTGTTCATTTCTCAAACGTTGAAGAAATGGCCGACGACCAAAATAATCAACACCCGCCGGTGGGTGGTGATAATCACATGCCAGCTCCCGATCTCCGAACGATGGAGGAGCTGTGCCAACCCACAATGCACGGACGTGGTGGCCCGATTGCCCCCGTCAATATTCAAGCCGCCGATTTTGGACTTAAGCATCATATGATTCAACAAGTCCAAAATTCGTGCCAATTCCATGGCTTGCCGGGTGATGATGCGAACAAGCATCTTGATAAATTCATAACCGTCACCCAAAGTATGAAACAAAATGGGGTCTCCGATGACGCCCTCCGTCTATATCTCTTTCCTTACTCCTTGACGCATCATGCCACCGCTTGGTTTGATCGTCTTCCCAAGAACTCCATTCGTAGTTTCGATGAAATGGTTACGAAGTTCTTGGCGAAATATTTCCCACCGTCGATGGTGACGAAATTAAGGAATGAGATTAGCAATTTCCGTCAGCTTCCCGATGAATCATTGTTTGAGGCATGGGAACGCTACAAGTTATCGATTGATCAGTGTCCGAACCACAATATGTTATTGGTCACTATTATAGATACCTTCTATAACGGTTTGACATTACGACACCGTGATACGATTAATGCTGCTGCCGGTGGTACGTTTATGAAACGTCGACCCGAAGAGTGCTATGATCTTATTGAAAACATGACCGCCCACCATAATTTTTGGGATTCCTCTGCCGAGAGGAATGAGTCAACAAGTATCTAGCACTGATTCTTCTACCTCCGAGATAGCCGCTCTTTCTAAACAAATGAATGATTTGTCTACGGCTATCTTGAGAATTCATCAAAATCAGACTATGAATCAAAACAACAACAATCAAGTGAATGTTGTTAATCATAGTTGTGAGACATGTGGTGGTCCTCATCAGTATTTTGAGTGCCCAGCCGCCGGTGGCTACACTCAAGAGAATGTTTATGCTGCTACGGGAACCTACAACACGGGTGGTAACGGTTACCAACCCCAAGGTGACCGTAATTTGCTCAGCTACCGTTCTAACAACTTCCTCGGACCACCCGGTTTCCCACCAAATCAAAATCAGCAAGTGCAAAACCGCAATGTTCCAAATAATCAAAATCAAAATCGGGGCAATCAAGGTTATCAAAACCAAGGGAATTATAACCAAGCCCCGAATCAAGGAAATTTTCAAAATAACAACCAAGGTTTTGTTCAAAACAATCGAGGGCCAAATCTTCCAAACAATCAAAATCAAGGATTTGTGCCAAACCCATCGCCCTCGGATGAGTTATTGAAACAATTCATTCTTCAAAACCAACAACAACAAAAGAAACAAGAGGAAATGAATAGAATGATGATTAATCAGATAACCGAATTGAACAAACGTTTAAATGATCGACCCTCGGGTTCGGGTACTACTACTCTTCCAAGCAACACGATCGGCCAACCCGAGGGGCGATGCTAAGGCGATCACGACTAGGAGCGGTGTTTCATATGATGGACCCATGGCTCCGACTACCGATTCTTCTCTACCTCCCAAGGTAGTCGTCCGTGAGACCGAGGTGACCAAGGACACGGAACCTCCTACTAACAACGGAGGAACCGAAGACGTCCAACCTCCGGTCATCCATCCATCTGAACCGAAAAATGTTGAACCAAAAGAAAAAGCTCCCGTTAAGACCCCACTTCCATATCCTTCGAGATTGAGTGATCAAAAGCTCCGCGACAAAGCTTCGAGTCAAATGGAAAAATTCTTTCAAATATTCCAAGAATTACATTTTGATATAAGCTTCGCGGACGCTTTGCTTTTGATGCCTAAATTCACTTCCACTCTCAAAAGTTTGTTGAGCAATAAAGAAAAATTATTTGAAATGACAAAAACTCCAGTGAACGAAAACTGCTCCGCGGCAATTCTCAAAAAGCTTCCGGAAAAGCTTGGAGATCCCGGAAAATTTCTCATACCATGTGAATTTTCGGGAAAGGTTGAATGTCACGCCTTGGCCGATCTTGGTGCGAGCATCAACCTAATGCCGTTGTCCATCTGGAAGAAACTTTCTTTGCCCGAACTTTCCCCCACTTGCATGACCCTCGAGCTTGCGGATCGGTCCATAACCCTTCCTAAAGGTGTAGCCGAGGATGTCTTTGTAAAGGTGGGGCAGTTCCATTTTCCAGCAGATTTTGTGGTATTGATTTTGACGCCGACCCCCGGGTTCCTCTCATTCTAGGAAGATCATTCTTGAGGACCGGGCGTGCTTTGATCGATGTCTATGGTGAAGAAATTACTTTGCGGGTCGATAAGGAAAAAGTTACATTCAATATCAATCCAAACTCGAAACCTCAAACCGACAAATGCAATGTCGCTACGGTTGATCAAAAGTCCGATCCCGTAATTGCTCCTAAAAGAGTTGATCCTAACCTTTCAAGATTCACGGTCAAGAGCATGTCAGAAAAACGTGCTGAGCTCAAGGCCATGAAAATCAATCCTGGATCGAGCAAATGGTTTGAGTGTTGTGCTGCAAATTCTAAGAGTATTCTTGACGACGATGATGAAGATGAATCGGAGACTACAACGGAAGCGGTGGAAATTGCTAGCTCTAAGAGCACACCTCTTGTCCCACCTCCAGAACAAGTTTATCACATCGAGATTCGTGATTCCGACTCTTCCCATCTTTCTCCTACGATGGAAGAAAATGTTATCTCTAGGGAAGAGGTCGAGGTGTTCTTTGACAAAACTCCAATTTCGCGGAAATTGTTAGACTGACAGTGATCCGGGGGAAGATGATTCAGTAAAAATAATTGATGAACCGTTCCTTTCCCTTCCCCCGGAAGAAGTTTATGAAGAAGTTATTCTTGAAGAAAAGCCGTCAGATCCTTTGGAGCTCGAGCTCGAGGATGCTTGTACCGATTATGAGAGTTTTACGTTTGACACGGCTAGTGGCAATCCCACTTCTGATCTCAATTTTTCTATCCCATCTTTTGAAACCTTCTTCTTTGATATTGATCATTCGGAGGAGACGAGTAGTGGCAGTACCACTTCTCATGCTCATATCTCTCCTCCCGAATATGAATCATTTCATTTTGACATGAATGATCTTTATCCCGACAAGTTCTCCGATGAACTTTCTTTCTTTCTATCTCCTCCAGAATATGATAAATTTTATTTTGATCTGGAGGAAGATTCTAGTCTGGGGGGAGGTGTCCCTTCTCATGAAGATTTAATCCCGACCCTCCCGCCCGAGACTTTTGAGAAACTTTCTACTGATGATGAAGAGCTTATTATGATAATCATCAACATCTTTATGCTCTTCATCACATATGTTGTGCCTTCTCCCATCCTTCACTCTGTCGGGAGTGAGGATGTTACCTTTGACCCCGGTATTACCACTTCTGGTTATTCTTTCTAAAAAATACCGCGGGTATCTCATCGGAGTGGAACTTTCATGTGCTTCAGTGTTTATCCAAACATCTTGAACGAAAGTCCGATGGAGATTTCTTTTTCCACATGCTCCCCAAGGACAAATTAATTCGGGGTCGAGTCAAGCTCATGTGACTCGGTTACCAAAAACAAGCGCTTCGTGGGAGGCACCCCATGCTTATCATTCTATCTTCTTATCTCTTTTCTAATAAACATGAAGAGGTCTCCTCTTCCATATCTTTTGTTTCGTGGTTTTCTGTGATGTGTCCAGGAATGCTCGATGATGAAGACTCTCGTGCTCGTAGTTTCCTTCACGCTACTCGAGTTTCATCATTCGTTGCTTATCCGATATCCTAAATCTTATCGTTTTACATCTATCTTTTTGCATAATTAATAAACGGCCTTAGATTTTTGTAGGAGAACCCTTACCTTTAAGACATTGAGGACAATGTCTCGTTTTAGTCTGGGGGGGTAATCTTTCGATTTGATTTTTGCCTTGCATTTTTGCCGTTTTCTCATGCAACCCCGTTTTTCCTCAAAAATTGAAAAAATCCAAAAAAAAATGAAAAAATTTAAAATTTTTTGCAAAAATATAATAAATTTTGACATTTTTGTTGATTTTCCGCTGGAGAGAGTAGGAATAAAATTCTGACTTGACCGGGCGTGTTGAGCCCTAGCTTGTTCCCTTAACCATTTATAATCTAGAAGCTCGTGCTAGTCTTTTACACAAGGAGCTAGAAAACGCTAATTCTTTTTAAGAATTTGCAAGTTCCCGTATTTGACTTTATATATGCATGGCTTGATTATTTGGCTAAGCATTCGCGGATCTTATTATTTAAGATTTTAAATTTGCGAAGAACGAGAAATGATAGAGTTGTTTATAAGTTAGATTGCTAAACGTGGAGTAGTTGGATCTCTTTAGAGCTCATCGAAGTTATTTGTGGCTTTTTGTTCCCATCAGCTTGTTTCACCCAATAATAGTAATCTAGGAATAATTAAAGGTATTTTAATTTTGGCGATAATTAGTTTTTATTTCTTCCTTAGAGAGTCCTTGCTTATGAAAGTTGGGTACACATCAAGGTACTGTCAGTGTTACGGTGTAATAGACTATTCCATCTTGCCGGCTCGCAACCGATGTTGGGATTGTTATAAAAGCCGTAGGACTTGGGGTTTGGCAACACAAATAATTAATGAATATGATAATGTATAATAATAATCCAAAGCCATAAAAAGTTTTCTACATCTTGCCGGTTCGCAGCCGATGTTGTAGACTTCTAATAAAGGCAGAGGAAAAATTCCAAGGTCATAATAGACTATCACATCTTGCCGGTTCGCAACCGATGTTGTGATTGTTATAAAGGGCCAAGGATTAAATACGTTAATGTGCTTTATAATGTTAAAAATGCCAAATTTCGACTCCGGGGATATCCTAATAAAAGCTTCTGTCTCTGGACTCGTAGATGAGTTGTTTCGGTCGCAAATAAAAGGGATATCCTCAAAATCGTGTTAAATCAGAGACCTTGATGTGGACCTCATTTTTGTATGCAACGGTTTTCGAGGGAAGATTTGAAAACTACTTAGCGTCTAAACTAAGGTATCTTTATCGGCTTAAAAAATTATCGAAATGAGAATTTGAAGAAATTCATTTCTCACCAAAAATAAAATAAATAGAGGAAAATAGGAGTTTGGGAACAAAAAGTCCACAATTAGCTTTCTGAGTAGTGTTGGCAATCTAACTTGTAAATAACAATGATTTCGTTTTTAAGCTTAGTTTGGGGGCTCGTGAAAAATCAGGGACGACGAATTTTATCTGTATGGTCACTTCTTTATGAGTCGTGTTTCCTGCTCGAAGATCCTAAAAGTTATCGAAAGATAATGATTGTCAACAAAAGCCGTCACATGAATAATGAGAAAAATATAAAAATACAAAAATAGAATAAAATGGAAAATCGGGGAGTTTTTAGAACTTAAGATTTCTTGATCTCTTTTGAAAATTTTGCTACTTCTCAAAGTTAGTAAAAAGAAATTGGAAATTTTTGGTTTCAAAAACGTGTTTTTATAACATTGCATGAGGACATTGCAATAGCTTAGTCTGGGGGAATTTGGTATGTGCTTCAACACATACTTTTTCTTGACCAAAACCGGACCCAAAAAGACCAAAAACCCGACCAAAATGCCAAATATATTGTGTTTTTGTGTTTTTACATATGCAGGCACGGATATCGAAGAAAAGGACAAAAATCAAGAAAGAACCAGGAAAACGAGCATGAGATATGAAAGTATTATTTTTAGCCGATGCCGGGAAGAAATTATGGTCAAAAAGTCAACCGAGGTCCTCCATCTATCAGAAGTTGTCAAATTGAGCCCCTTGGATTGTACTTTGGAAAAATGGCAGAATTGGTCCCTATAATTTTCAGAATTACAATAATGGTCCTTGTGTTATTTAAGCCTAAAATCCTAAGCTTAAATCCGGATCACACTTATAATAAACCCACAAAAATCCCAAGCCCAAAACAAATAACTAGCCCACCACCCTTAAATCCTAAAACCTGATCCACTAATAAACTAACCCGCTAGCCCAACTCCTTTCACCCTCTACCCGACCCAACACCATCAACCCAACCCGGTCAAAGTATTAAACTAAAACAGGTCAACCAAAAATAAAATAACTCACACAAATTTACCCGCCCCCTTTTTATCCTTTCCCAGAAAAAAAAAGATGAACCCTAGAACCCTAATATTTACCCCGTACAACAATTACCCAATTAAGGGTACAAGTGTCAAATCAGAGGTGTCAGCAGGGTGTCAGACTCAAAGAAACACACGCTTGGACACATGGCAGCTTTCTATTGGACAAGACGCGTCACAAATTTGATCATACGGCTTGGATTAAAGGATTGTTGATCAAGGGAAGATCTAAGGGTGGATTTGAGCTCAAGGTTCACGCGGATTGCCAGCATGGCAGGGCCTAGAAGGATCTTCCCATGGCTATAAATAGGAGGTTGATTCTCATGATTTGGGAGTTAGTTTTTATTTTGTAAAGTTACTCTGCCAATTTTATTTTCTGTTTTGTAATTTTAACTTTCTATTGTAATCTTTGAGTTTTTATCAATGAAAATTTCATTTTAGGTTTAATTTGACTCTGTCTTAATTCAATTGTTTGTCTGAATTTAGTATTTTGAAGTTGTTATTAGTTCATTACAATCTTATTTCAATCTTATTTCTGTTTTAATCTAAAATTTTTGTTGAATCTCTTTTGAAAAAAAAAAAAAAAATAATAATTCCAAATATATTGAAAAAACTAAAATATTTACAAATCCAGCTTCAATAAGCTAATTTCACATTGCATAAGCTCATATAAGCTTTGATAGCTTACTGTGAGCTTTTGGTTGAATCAATTTCAAATCAGTTCTCAAGAATCCTCCAAAGTCAACAAAAGTCAACGGAGGGGGAAAATAAGTTGTTGTAATAATCTGAGGTGATAAGCTGCTTTTGGGGTATCATTTGGCTTATTGACAAGCCTGGATTGTAATTTGATCCTGAGTTCATTTCATGTTAGCTTAAGACATTTGTGAGTTCAATTTACATCCTAGCTTATTTGTAGCTTGTTTATTACTCAGCTTATATTACTGCTTATAGTACTTAATTATTTGCTTTTTAGTTTATAAGTAGTTTAGTTAAGTGATAGTTAATAATAGATTATAGCTTAGAGTGATTAGTTTAGGGTGATATTGCTACAACTGATTTTGAGAGGGTGTTTGGATATAAGCTGCTTAGAGTAGAATACTGTTTATTTGCATTTGTTGAAATTTGGTTTGAGCTTATTGAGGGCTGAAACAGTAGTAGTTAGCAGGATTGAGTTATAGGATTGATTTTTGAGGTTTTTGGATTTTGGATAACAAAGTTGGTTTGCTAACTGTGGTG
The DNA here is from genome assembly GCA_021014915.2 of Artemisia tridentata subsp. tridentata. Taxonomy (NCBI): domain Eukaryota; kingdom Viridiplantae; phylum Streptophyta; class Magnoliopsida; order Asterales; family Asteraceae; genus Artemisia; species Artemisia tridentata. The sequence continues at coordinate 146,398,562 of CP139502.1, read as the reverse complement.
AATAAGCTCAATTAAGCTGAAGCTTATTCTCTGGCATTTCTGAGTAGAAGTTAGGTGGTAAAACTTGTGTTCAAAAGTTGGTTTGCTGTGGTTTAGAATTGCACTAGCTTTGCGCAATCTTTCTTGGTCTGCTGCTACAGAACAAAATTGTGCAGATCCATGGTTTTTAGCTACTGTTCTGGGTTAATTTCTGGTTTAACCAGATAATTTGATGTCTTTGTTTTTGGTTTTCAAAGAGATAGCATAGTAGGGTATAAGCAGAGCATCTGGGATCTGAGATTTGTAGCTTATTTGATTGCTTATTGAGGCCTGCAATTTGGCATTTTCCCCTGCCTGTCTGCTGCATTGAAATCAGTCCCAACCCCACCTGATCTGATAGCTTTTTGAATAAGCTAATCAGCTCCAATTTTGGGCATTTTGATTTTTTAGGAAGAGATTCATATAAGCATTGATCTAAATATCTGGGATTGACATTAACAGCTGAATAGAGTGCTTAAATCAGGACTACAAAATAGGGTATAAGGTTGTTTTCATTCTGGTTAGGGAATAAGCTATTCAGCTTATTTTCTAGCTATTTGCTTGTGCTTTTCTATTATTTTCAGTCATTATGAGCTTCCAGTACTTAGAATAACATGTCCTGAGCTTTTCATAATTTTTGGCTTATTCTAGCTTATCTCTAGCTTATTTTGCAATAGCTTATTATCTGTTTTAGCTTATTTAGACATAATCAGTTTCTGAAATCATTTTTCTTAAATTTCTTATTTAAAATTAAAATTCCTCAAAAATTTCCAGATTTTTCCAACTTGTTTTACTATTTTTAAATCATTTAAATAGTTTTAATTAGTTTTTAATTCATAAAAAAATATTAAAAAGTCAAGAAAAAATATTTTTCTTTTTCCAAAAATTTTCTTTTTTTCAGATTTAATATAGGAAAATTATTTTTATATTTTTAGGATTTAAATTTCACAAAATCATTTTTATTTACGTTTTATAATTCGTCGCGTAAAATTTTTAAATTCAAATTTTCGTTTTTAAGTTCGTATGCTTAGTTTAATTGTTTCATTAGCTTAATTAAGTGTTTACTTTTATTATTTAATTGTTCGTAGTATAAAATCACAAATCAATCACTCTTTTTCACACATTCATCACACGTATTCGACACCGTAACAACAATTCGATATTCGACCTTCGTTGGGACATGACCCCGGGAAAACGCATACGTTGCCGTTTCCTTTGGAAAAATATACTATAAAAATATCAAATCATGCCATAAAACACAAGGTTTCTATGTTGGGCCATAAAACATAGCGGGAGTGGTTGTACCCTTGTAAAGAACTCGGTATCTAGCTAAGTACCGGAAAAAGGATAAGCGACTACGGGAGTGGTTGTACCCATGTAAAAGAACTCGACATCTAGCTTAGTGTCGGTAATTGTATAAGCGACGTTAGGTTGGTTCTACCTCGAACTAGAACCCGGTATTTAGCTTTGTACCGGAAAAAGTGTAAGCGACGTATGTAAGGTTTTCTCCGCCGAGAAGGGAGCTTGTTGATCTAGTGAAGTAACTCTCGAGTTAGGTACTCGGGGAGTGGAGTAGGGCGGAGAGGAGCTCCGTGACCGAACCACTATAAATCATCGTGTTCGGTTTGCGCTTTCTTTTACTTATCTCTTTACTTTTATATTTGCATTATGTGATTGATTGTGGTGTGACTTGTTGATAATACTTGTGTGACAACATGTTTCAACTTATGCAAGTTAGAAACATCTTTCATATTAGAACAAGCTTAAACGGACATTTGATACAACAAGTTTTAAGTTTTTAAAACGGGAACGTATTCACCCCCCCCCCCTCTACGTTTTTACAGCTTAATTCTATGATCAACACGGGCAACATATATGGAGTAGAAAGCTTAATTCGATGATCAACACGGGCAGCATATATGGAGTCGAACAAATATGATACTAACTATGGACGACAAGGTAATGTTTTTATTAATTTTCAGTTACCGAAAGCATATAATCTTATTAATTTGATTTATTAATGCTTTGGTTTAATCTAATCTTTTATATCATCCTCATGTGAAGAATTTTGAAGACGCAGAGTCTTCATGTTGTGGTAAGATAGCATTCTTTATATTACTTGACGTACTTTAAGTTTCTCATACCTTTTTTTTAACATGTAAAATAGTTATTGGAATTAAATATACATACTTCACGAAGTTATATTTTTAGCTTATTGCTCTTTTAATGTCAATGTGCGTGTATGTGAATAAAACCGCATATAACTGTAATATGTATTGTTTGTTCATAATCATGGTTAACATTCGTTTCGATATAGGTAGGCGAATGAACATATGAATTTTAAATTTCGTTAGTTTAATCAGACATGTTTTTTTTTGTTTTAAGATATAAAAGTTTCACAAAATTTAAAAATTCCAAACATCGTACGATTAGATCAGCTAGAAAATTTACACCCATATTCTCTTAGAGTTGCCCTATTTGCACAACTAAAACTGGACTAAACTATAATGGAATTACAGTTGTAACTATATATAATGGTGATTACAACTATCAAAAAGTGATATTAGCAATTCAATTGTATCTAACATAGGAATTCTATATCGACCAAATTTGTTGGTTGATGCATCCGGTGTGGTGAAGCTCGCCGACAGTGGATTTGTGAAACATGTGAGCAGAAAAAGTAAATAAAAAAAAAATTATGTATTGTGAGGCCACTTAACTATTAAACTTTTTAATTTTAGGCCACTCATTTATCAAAACTAACTTATAGGCCACCCATTTATGGGTTTGCTTTCGTTTATACTAATTTTGGATAATTTTATCTCGAAAATCAATGAAACAACGAGAATAAAGCTAAATATAGCATATCAAAACAACACAAACGAGTATTGAAATGTCAAAATATCATTTTTAGCTATTATTTAAGTGCAACTTAGTAGCTGAAAGTGAATTAAGATAATTTAACTAATGTTTTACATTTAAATTGTTAATATTTTTGTGTTAATATGTTAAAGTTAGCTTTATTCTTGAAATTGTTTGAATATCCTGCAAGAACTTAAAAAATGTTGGTTTAAAAAGTGGTTGGCCTAAAAGTAAAATGGTTAATAGTTGGGCGGCCTTTGGATACATAATAAAAAAAATATATATTTTGTTTTCTTAGCTCGACGCTGTGGAAAACTAGAAGGGGGGGGGGGTTGAATAGTTTTACGTTGTGTTTCTTTTATTTTGAAAACTTTATTTACTTTTAAAAACTTAACTTCAAGTTGTTTGTGAAAACAAATACTTGAACAAAATTATTAATTATATGTGTATCCTTTTTAGATTAGTTATAAAGGTTTTGTTTTTATGAATGGAGTTCTAAATTGATCTTTATGTGAAATCAACTTCTAAGTAATACTAATAATTATATATGCCTATGTGTATGAAAGTAATTACGATATAAATAAGGAAATAAGTAAGAGATGGAAAGATCAAACCGAGACACGAGGGATTTATAGTGGTTCGGCTACAAGGACACCTTCCTTGCCCTACTCCACTCCTCGAGCACCTAGCTCGAGAGTTTTTCACTACTTCAACAAGCTCCTTTATGGCGGAGAAAACCTTACACAACTTTTGCTTACACCGGTTTAACGACACAAAGCTAAATGTCGAGTTCTAATAGTAGCTAGAACCAATCTCACGACTTCAATCACAACTTCTTCACGACTTACTCACAACTTCTTCACGATGGCTTCACGACTTTTTCACGACGACTTCACGACTTCTTCACAACGGCTTCACGACTTCTTCACGACGGCTTCACGACTTCTTCACGACGACTTCTCAACTTCTTCACAACTACTCACAAATACTACACACCACAACTACTTCACAACTACAATCAACTATACACTACTTCTTCACTTCCTAGTACTTCTCCTTTGCGTCTCTACTTCTTCACACCTTTGCTAAGCTTCTTACACACCTTGTATTTCTTCACTCCTTAGCTACTTCTATTTCTTCACTATCTTACGGCTTCTTTATGATGGCTACACCACTTCTTCACACCACAACTTCTTCACCACTTTACAACACTTCTACACTACTACTTTACAACACCACTACTTATACAACTTCTTCTCTACTTACTACACAATTCTAATCACTTATGTACACACCTAATATACACACCTTATACACAAATGAATGAATGATTTACAAGGTTTACTAAACAAGCAACTTAGGTACCAAGATGATACTTAAGTTGTAATACTTCTAGTCTTGATTGATAGAAGTATTCTTCTCTTTGCACTTGGATGATTGAAGCTTGAATCACTTGGAAACAAAAGCTTAAGATTATATGATCAAAGGATTTAGGAAGATATAAGGAGAGAAATAGAACAGAAAGTTTGGGGTGCAAGAGGTAAGGAAAAAGTCCAGAGATGAACAAGTATTTATAGGCAAATCTGAGGGGCTAGAGGAGCAGGGCGGTCCCCTTAAAATTAAGGGGGCCGCCTAGTAAAATTAAGGGTGCCGCCCAACTGGAACGTTGCTCAGATTTGTCTTTTTGTGGGAAGGGTTTTCTGGAACATTTTTACCATTTTTTGTTGAAATTTTGATTTCATAAATTTATAAAGGATTAAATATTTTTATTTAATACCAAAAATGATTTTCTAAAAGATGTAAAATGTTTTGGTCATTTTATAAAAAATCTAGTGATTTAAGAAAAAGTTCCTTTGATCATACGATGCATTAGGCATTTGTTTATTCATATCTTAAGTGATTAAGTTGTAGAAATGAATATTTCCAACTAAATATTTGTTTACTTAATAAGTTTATGTTTAATGAGTTTACATTTTGTGACCATCAAAACATAGAGATATCAAGAAGTATTAATAATGTTTTTAGGCATTATTTGTATCAACAATCTCCCCCTTTTTGATGATTACAAAACTTAAACTCATTAAATCCAAAATTTTATTTTTGGACAAATATTTATTGAGTTTACATTCACTTCTCCCCCTTTTTGTAGAATCAAAAAGGTTATGCCGACTATATTCAACTAAGAATTTTGTCGGAAACTAGAGCTCCCCCTTGATGTATACTCCCCCTCGTTTGAGGGCATCAAGGAATCGAGATATGGAATACTTTAAAAGAAAAATATTAGAAGCACAAGCATATATGTATAATAATAATAATAAGAATAAGAGCAACAAACATAGCAATCAAATATTGAAAACATGAAACAAAAAGATGCATTAATTCAAATTGATTATGTGAAAAACATAATCATTGATACAACATTTATTTTGCATACAATAAGTAGAAAACTCTAATTTGCCAAATAGAGCCATAGGACTTGCTTGCAACATAAAAGACTTGAACAATTTAGTTTGAAAAAGTGTTGGATTGATGGAGGAATGTTTTTGGGTGTATAGATGTTGAAGGTGGTTGAGTGAGGGTGATGATGTTGGATTAATAAAGGTATGTTTTTGGGTGCATGGATGTTGGTGAGTTTGGTGGTGGAGAGTTTGGAGTGGACCATGTTGATTGAGGGTTTTGATGTTGTTCAAGTGATGTTGTTGGATGAGATCTAGTGAGAAGATACTCAATCCAAGTGAAATGCTCATTCAATGCAATGGTTTGTTGTTGGAGAAAGATGCAACAAGGATAATTGTTGACATGTTTCTCAATTTGACTCAAGTTGTGGGGTTGATTGTGGGAGAACTCGATGGAGGTTGATCTAAGTTGCTTTGAGAAAGGTGTAGGGCAAGAGAGCACTAAGCTCATGGCTTCTTGAGTTTTTCAATGAACTTCAAGTGTTCGAGGGAAGGAGATGATGGTGGAGTGTGGTTGTTGTTTGGGATGGATGTTTGGACATGCAACATAGGAGTTACATGTGAGTTGGTAGGAGGTGGTGGTGACACTCTTGGAGGTGGAGACATTTGTGAGCTTGGGTAATCATGGGTGGATGAGGATGGAGATATGGAAGAAGAGGATGTTCCAAGAGTGATGAGTGTGTTGGATGGTGCATTGGTAGATTGAGCAAGATGTGAGATGGTGTGAGTGAGATTGGGATTATTGTTTTGAGATTGATCATGCTCTCCACATGAATCATGTGGGTAAGATGGAGGTGTGTTTTTGGAAGCAAGGGTGGATGATTGGTTATGTTTGTGAAGGGGTTCATGAGATTTAGGTTTTGGTTGGTTTTGAATAACATCATTTGTTGAGTTGGTGTTGTGACAAGTGTCAAGCTTTCTTCTCCAAACGGGTCTTACGGAGATTTTAGCAACTCTTGAAGGTTTGTATCTTGGGTTGTTGGGAGATGACATGTTTGGATGAATGAGCACTAATGATGGATGAATGAGCATTAATGATGGAGAAGGGTATTTATAGTGTAAGAATGGTGTGGTTTAGGAAGGTAAATTTTGGAGGGTGGTTTAGGACAAAATGTGTTTGTGAATTTTGGGAAGTGTAGGATGAAAAGGGCTGAAAAGTGAAAAAGAAAACAGTGTTCCCCGACCATCAGATGGCCGGTCCCCTTAAATATTAAGGGGGCCGCCTAGTAAATTAAGGGGGCCGCCCATCTGCTAATTCCCAGGTTACCAGAAATGGGTTTTTGGCAGAAATTTGTAGAAAGGTTGTGTTTTGGGTTTAGTTTCAAGCAAGTCCAACTCTTTGAGGCAATTTATCATTTATACTTTATTATGCAAAGCATATTAATTTAATACATTAAGTATTATATCTAGCATGCAACCTTCTTAATAAGCAAGCAAAATGTATACATACATACATATATATATATATATATATATATATATATATATATATATATATATATATATATATATATTATATATATATATATGCAAGAAGAATCAATATATAACACCAAGTAACACATAATATCATTTTTAGGAGATAAGCTAGTTAATTAATCCTAATGAGTGTCTATGTGCTAAGGATTGAGAAGTTGTGATAGCATGGACTTTTAGACTTATACCAATTAAGATCTTAATGGGTAAACAATGGTTTTTCAGATTTGATTTAGTTCTCTTATAAATGTCATATACATAAATATAGATGACAAATATGAGATCACCATGCATGATTTAAATAAGTATTTTTGGCATTATTCAACAATGTTTGAAAGTAGGTTTTTGTGTGGGTGTGAAAAGAATTTTTAATGAAATAGATTTGGTTTTATTTCAAAAAGTTTTTATGAGGAAAGAAAACATATTTTTCCAATCTTTGACTTGGATAAACACGTAACTATGGACAAAAGTTTGGAAGAAAGGTGGGATGTTAAATACAAAGGTGTCATAGTCTTTTGAAAATCATTTTTCCAAAATGTGAAGTTTTTGCATATTTAAGAACAAGTACCATTAATTATGGGTAAAAAAAATGGTTAAAAAAAATCTCATGCTCATGGAAATTGGTTAAGGCTATTGACTCATGCTACCCCTTTCTACATATCCTGTGATCATACAAAAGTGATGACTAAATTCTATTTGATGCGAGAGTAGGATATATGCTAATATGGCTCCGCACATTATCTAACTTGATGTCATAGTCTATAAGAGTTTACTTCATCCATGGGTTATATTGTGATATATCTAATCCTACTTCCATGTTGACAATTAATCCACTTTACATGCTTTATCTAAATAAGTTCTCTACAAGTGGACATGGAAGATTTCCATATTCAATTTGCGAACGCACAATGAGTTTGACAGTGAATACTTCATTTAATGCTTAGGAGGCTAACTAAAGGGTTTCTAATTAAATCGTAACTAGGATATACCTAACAGTGTAAAGGCATGGCAACCTATCAAACTAAGCATATCCTAAAGCAATTATTAACACAACTATATGTATGAAGTAATTGTTCATGAAATTTTAAAAAGAGAACGTACCTTATGTCCAGCTTTTCTTCATAATATCCAAGATGGTAAATGAGGTAGTGAATGATAGATGAGTCTTCAAGATAGCCAGAGTATGAAAGTATATCATAGCAATCTTCTAACGCCTTATTTGACCAAAGCGGCTCGACCCGAACATGTCTTGTACTAGACTCATTTGATGTCTTAGCTTTGATGTATGTGACGTCTTTTTGTAGAGACTTTCACATCTTTATTGCAACCACATTATGCATTTTCAACAAGCACATGTTCAAAGAATACTATGTAGATTTCTCAAAGTTTCGGATTACGTAGTGGAGATATCTTCATTAATTCTTCAATCGCCGCACCATTAATTTTACACTACGCCATTTGTTATTTCTTGAGATGGATTATCATGTGAGATATAAAGTGTGGTTCGGGATTTGATGATTCATTAGTCTTCACGCGCGTGTTTTGAATGTGAGTAGGTTAACGCAAGATTAAGTTTCATTCCTTTGTGCGTTCATCATCTAATCAAGTAAAACAGCTTGGTACCCAAATTCTCATGGGTCCGAGATGGTTAGTTGAAGACATCCATTGCATTTGTATGCGCATGGTGAGGATGTCGCCAAGCAGTACAAGAATTCCTTAATAGTTTGTTTTGATGCACAAACAATGGATTTCTTGACTTATATTAATTGTAATCAAAGTAAATAGCCTTATATCTAAATTTCTCTAATAGGTTTTACAATTTTAATTTGTTTTGATTTACTTGTTGATGAGTTATCCGAACTGAATCCTAAACCGGTTTTATCTTTGAATGGCGTTTGACAACTTAGAAGATATTTAAGAGATTTGGAACTTTCTTCAAATTTAGCTAATATTTTTGCTCTTTCATTTAATCTTTTAATTTCATGCTTGTATTCTTGACATGTTTTGCATTCTAGATCAATTTCAATATTACTTTCAAGTCTAGACATTTTATCTTCTAAAATTATTTCTTTTTCAAAATTGCTTTCAAAAGTTTTTGATGATTCATTTTTGGAAATGGTTTTTAGATCTATGTTGCAAAAATGTTTAAGCTCATTTTCTAATTTTGAAAATTCTAAAATGAATTGATCATAGCAAAAATGTTCGGTTTTGGATTGTACCTTATTTGGAGTTTTATCTAATTTGGATTCTTCACATACCGGATAGTAATCTTCTTCTTTGTCTGTGTCACTCCATGATTTTGAATTTAGTTTACTTTGGAGTTGATCCATGTGGTCTTCGTCATTAATACCTTCATTAAAGACATTCGAACTAGTAGTACATGTATCTATTTTATCTAAATGATTATCGATCAAATTTTCTAGGACAACTAATTCATGTACAAGATCAAATTCCTCATCTTTGGCTTGATATTCTTCTTGATGAAAGTTTAAGAGATTTTTCCAAATATCATTAGCCGTTTGACAGAAGAATATTCTTTCATATTCAACTCTCGGCATGGCTTTATAAATAATTATTTTAGCTTTATTATTTTTGCCATTCTTTGTTTTGAAACAATCATTTTGACTTTCAAACTCCGTTTTTGCTTGACTTTCAAAATCCGTTTTTGTTTGACTTTCAAAATCCGTTTTTGTTTGTTGAAAATCACCAATCGAAATGACATGCCAAAGATCTAGATCAATTGATTTCACATAAATTTCAAATTTATTTTTCCATTCAAGAAAAGTATAGTTTTCAAATAGTGGTGGTTTTTGCATAAATTCCCCTTCTAAATATTTTTCGAATTCCATAGATCGATTCAAGTTTTAAAATACAGTATATTTTAAAAATCTTGTTTGACGTGGCTCTTGATACCAATTGTGGAAAACTAGAAGGGGGGGTTGAATAGTTTTACGTCGTGTTTCTTTTATTTTGAAAACTTTATTTACTTTTAAAAACTTAACTTCAAGTTGTTTGTGAAAATAAATACTTGAACAAAATTATTAATTATATGTGTATCCTTTTTAGATTAGTTATAAAGGTTTTGTTTTTATGAATGGAGTTCTAAATTGATCTTTATGTGAAATCAACTACTAAGTAATACTAACAATTATATATGCCTATGTGTATGAAAGTAATTACGATATAAATAAGGAAATAAGTAAGAGATGGAAAGATCAAACCGAGACACGAGGGATTTATAGTGGTTCGGCTACAAGGACACCTTCCTTTCCCTACTCCACTCCCCGAGCACCTAGCTCAAGATTTTTCTTCACTACTTCAACAAGCTCCCTTATGGCGGAGAAAACCTTACACAACTTTTGCTTACACCGGTTTAACGACACAAAGCTAAATGTCGAGTTCTAATAGTAGCTAGAACCAATCTCACGACTTCAATCACAACTTCTTCACGACTTACTCACAACTTCTTCACGATGGCTTCACGACTTTTTCACGACGGCTTCACGACTTCTTCACAACGGCTTCACGACTTCATCACGACGGCTTCACGACGGCTTCTCAACTTCTTCACAACTACTCACAAATACTACACACCACAACTACTTCACAACTACAATCAACTATACACTACTTCTTCACTTCCTAGTACTTCTCCTTCGCGTCTCTACTTCTTCACACCTTTGCTAAGCTTCTTACACACCTTGTATTTCTTCACTCCTTAGCTACTTCTATTTCTTCACTATCTTACGGCTTCTTTATGATGGCTACACCACTTCTTCACACCACAACTTCTTCACCACTTTACAACACTTCTACACTACTACTTTACAACACCACTACTTATACAACTTCTTCTCTACTTACTACACAAATCTAATCACTTATGTACACACCTTATACACAAATGAATGAATGATTTACAAGGTTTACTAAACAAGCAACTTAGGTACCAAGATGATACTTAAGTTGTAATACTTCTAGTCTTGATTGATAGAAGTATTCTTCTCTTTGCACTTGGATGATTGAAGCTTGAATCACTTGGAAACAAAAGCTTAAGATTATATGATCAAAGGATTTAGGAAGATATAAGGAGAGAAATAGAACAGAAAGTTTGGGGTGCAAGAGGTGAGGAAAAAGTCCAGAGATGAACCAGTATTTATAGGCAAATCTGAGGGGCTAGAGGAGCGAGGCGGTCCCCTTAAATAAGGGGGCGGTCCCCTTAAAATTAAGGGGACCGCCTAGTAAAATTAAGGGGGCCGCCCAACTGGAACGTTGCTCAGATTTGTCTTTTTGTGAGGAAGATTTTTCTGGAACATTTTTACCATTTTTGGTTAAAATTTTGAATTCATAAATTTATAAACGATTAAACATTTTTATTTAATACAAAAAATAATTTTCTAAAAGATATAAAATGTTTTGGTCATTTTATAAAAAATCTAGTGATTTAAGAAAAAGTTTCTTTGATCATACAATGCATTAGGCATTTGTTTATTCATACCTTAAGTGATTAAGTTGTAGTAATGAATATTTCTAACTAAATACTTGTTTACTTAATAAGTTTATGTTTAATGAGTTTACATTTTGTGATCATCAAAACATAGAGATATCAAGAAGTATTAATAATGTTTTTAGGCATTATTTATATCAACAGACGCAGTTGTGTATCTTTGGACAGATCATTCATTAACTACTTAACTCATTGTATTTTGATATCTTTGTGCGCACATGTATCTAACTTTTTAAATGACAATACACATTGGAGGGCTCCAGAGGTACTTCAAAATTGGCGATTATCATCTCTTTTATGCAGATTTTGCATGCTGCTATGCAAAAAGATAGAAATCCATAACATACATATACAATGGATACATGGAACTTGGGTTGTACAGTGATTGAGATGATGCATGGTTGAGAACATACTTGAAGCGAATTAGATGGGGTAGAGAAGACAAAATTGATAGAGAAGGCCTGACTTTATTGAGGTTTGTAGTTATGAAAGGTTTAATAAAAAAAAATTGTTATGATACTATTATTTTTTTTTTTTTTTTTTTTTTTTAAAGGCTGTTATGTTACTATTGTAGTAACACATTCTCTTAATAGTATAAAATACTTATGTTCTATATTTCAGATCTCTAGATGTAGGAATTAACCACTATATTTTGTTTGTGGGTGTTTCTTTAGCTATTTTTTATGAGAAGATTACGAAACAGGAGATGACTACCGAAAGAAAATTTTGCATAAGTACGAAATCTTCCAGTCTAATGATTATTTTTTTTTATCTGCGTAATTTTTTTAACAGAGGACCCCTTAAAGAAACCAAAGAGCATAGTTAATGCCGGGTATTTGCATACTTTTGACACACATCTAAGAGGGCGTTTCTGATTGCATATGTTTAGCTTATACTTATTATTGCCTGAAGTACAGAGGGAAGCGAAGAACGAGTCTGTAAGCTATTTATTTTTTAATATACAAAAATACATTATTGAAAATTTTAGAAAAAATACCGCGCGTGCGCGGGTATTATAACTAGTTTATACTCTATGATTTAACTCATTAATCATTCAATCAAATACGGTTTACATGGAGTATAAATAACATAGTGGGCCTATACATAAACTAATAACAATCCAAGACCAACTAATGGGCCTTAATCATAGTGATCGGATAGAATCAATTAGGCCAACTAATTAAGTGACACCTTAGTGAAAGACCCACGAAGAAAAAAGGTTCAAATCAGTTTTTTAATCCACCTAAGCATACGACTCGGCTCGACTCAGCGTGTGACGGTGCCGGCTCGAGCCGCGGTTCCACAATGCACCCAAGCCATCACACTCTTTTGAGCCGACCTCCCAATCGGCGGCTTTGAAACAGTGTCATCTACAAGTTCCACTTCAATGAATGTTACATAGTGTAATTTATGATAATTTTTTTTTTCCGTGTTTACACAATTTACTTATTCACCGTATTGCTATGGTTTATACTTAAAAAAAACAAGCAATTAAAATTATTAAAAAATTAGAGAAAAACAAACAAATTATTTCATTCTGATTCAAATTTTATATCCACTTATTAACAGTAAAATATGGTAGTGAGATTCAGACCTAAAATATTTTAATGAAACAAACACACCCTTAAAGTCATTAGAGTAAATTGTAAGGTTGATATCATGTAACAAAAGGTGGATTAAGTGTTCAAGCCATGGAGAGTTGCAAGGGCGAAGCATTTGAGAGACATAAAGGGTACGGCCCCCCTAAGCCTTGATTAGTAGTGTAAATTTCTCTAATATTATTGTGACCTTTTCTATAAACGAGCGGGGAAACCCGCGCGATGCTGCGGGATTTCAAAAAAAAAAAAGAAAAAAAAAAAAGTACTTTTGCAGCGGGTTGTTCAGATAGTTGTTTTTTGTTGGTTTTGTAGGTTCACAATTATTTTGTATTTTTATTTTTTAAATTAATTTTTTTACAAAAATTAATTTTAAAGTTTTTTGAATTTTTTGTTTGTTTTTTTTTTTAAATATTTTTTCAATTTTTTTGTTTTTTTTTTTTTCTATTTTTTCGAAATTATTAAAAAAAAAAAAAAAAAAAAATTACTGTAGCATGAACAGTAAACACTGTTCATGCTACTTTTCATTTCTTTGCAATGAAACAGTTGTCGGTGTGTTGTTGCGTAGGGCCCAAAATTTTGAGTTTTAGTATATATATATATAATTAGGTACATGGCCCTCCCAAATGATGTCAACCGACTACATGGCCCTCCCAAAGTATATTTACAACGAAAATCCCTACCTAAAACTCTAATTTGTTTCGTATGACAGCCAATATATTTGCATGACTATGGAAGTTCGATTTTTTATGCTTTTGGTTATGTAATGTGTTTGATGTCCCTGTCCTTTTAGTGGTCGATACTAAGGGTCCGTTTGGTACGTAGGTCAGTAGGTTGGTTTAGGTTTATGATTTGAATTTGGATTTGTTTTTTGATTAAGATTTGGATTTGGAAAGAGAATAAATATTATTATATAGATATAAAGTATATTAAATTAATGTAAAATATTATATTTCGTATTTTATTAAAAATTATTTTTTTTTTAGAGGAAGAAAGAGTAATTTAAGAGAGAGATAGAGATAATAATTAATGTGATCACACACTTTAGACTCATCCCAACTGAATATTGTATCTTTTTAAATAGTGTATTTTTTTAGGAGTGATCCCCAAATTCTAAACCTAAAGCTACAAACAAACAATATTTTCAACTTTGGTTTTCTAAATCCAATCCTAACCCCACATACCAAACTACACCTAAGTTTGGTTTTATAATTCTTTCATGTTCACTTATGGAGTTTTGGCATTATTTAACTAAAGTTTTATTGATATTTGAAGTTATTAATTATCATTTGTGTTTTTTTTTTTTTTTTTTTTTTTTTTTTTTTTTTTTTTTTTTTTTTTTTTTAATTCTATGTTTGATTTATCGTGTTTTGGAACTTTGGTTGGCCTTTACCGAATTTTTAGAGCACCATATTAGTTGTATCCAGTTTCGATTGGAATTTTTAGTAAGTTTTAGAGGTGCAAAAAAAGCGGTTTTAATCGGTTTTCGGTTTTCCGAATTCGGTTTTTTTCGGTTATAAATGTTCGGAATCGGTTTTTTTCGGTTATCAATTTTCGGAATCGGTTTTTTATCGGTTTTTTACCGGTTCGGTTCTTTTCGGTTATAAATGTTCGGATTCGGTTTTTTTTTCCGGGTTAGTTTTTTTTCGGAATTTTACATACATGTTCGAACATTTTTTTTTTCGGTTAGCCTCGTTTTGATGATCTCCGTAAGCTTGACGTTATCGAAGTGGTTGAATGGAAGCGCTTTTTGAATGACAAACTTCGTAAAATCAAGTCGAAGCGCTTCACTATCATATATAAAAACCCGACCATCCGCACCAATAGTACCATCGGATGAAGCTCGGACCGCATTACATTTTTCTTTACGATTCCTAAGTGTAGTGTTAGACGTTGGAGTATAAAAGTTCCCACATTTCTTGCAACGCGCCTTTTCCGCATTATCGATCATAATACACAAATCGTAATTACACCAAACATCACCTTTCCGGTTAGTTGGCTTAACTTTCACGACATCTTCATTTGTGTAGTGTTTTTATGCATTGCTAGTAGAAATGGAGGGAGTAGTGGAAGCTTGTTGTGATACGTTTTCCATTATATGTGAGCGTTTTTGAGTGATTTTGAGGAGTTTTTGATGTGTTTTCAACAACAACCCATTACATGTATTTATACTATCATTACATAGCCTAAAATCATCCAAAAAAATAAAAAAACACACGAAAAATCAAAACAAACGGCTAGTGACCGTTATTTTTTTTATATAAAAAAAAGGGGAAAAAACCGGTTAAAATCGGTTAAAATCCGTTTTGTATGCAATGGCTAGTTTGACCCAACTTTGACCGGTTTTTTAAACCGGTTAAAACCGGGTTTTTTTTTTTTTTTTCGAAAATTAACCCGGGCTTTTAATTTTTTTTTTTTTTTTTTTTTTAAAACCGGTTTTAAAACCGAAAAAAACCGGTATTTTCAAAAAACTGAAAACCGGTCTAACCGGTTCGGTTTTAAAAAAACCAGTTTTTTAAAAAACCAGTTTCGATTTTATATACCGGTTTTTAAAAAAACCTGTTTTGATTTGCACCTCTAGTATGTTTCATGTTTGGACATCATAGTCCATAGAGACTATAGAGTTAAGTGTCTTAAAGGTCGTCGAGTGGAGTTCTATTTTTTCTTTATCTTTAGTTCTTGTTGTTCTTTTTCTTTTTTCTTCATAGAAACGTGTATGATTCTTTTTCTGATTTACGTATCAAACAATCAAACCTTTAATAATTCGGCCTTCCTAGAAAAAAATTTGAAGCTCCGCCACTAGAAACAAGTTAAAATATAACCACACAATAGAGATACTGGTCAAACATTGAGGAATTGAACACGAGCTCCATATATCTTAAGAAAACAGTTTTGAGTTGTTTTTTTTTTTTTTTTTTTTTTTTTTTATAGAAGCAAAATGACTATGATTATGTGGTTGTAATTGATGTTGAAACATAATCAATTTCAAAGCTGAATATTCAAATTGATTATGATTAATTTTATTGCTCAACAAACGCATATGTGAAACACATGTTCATAAAATCTCTAGGACGTACCTGAACACTTTTTAGGGAAATAGTAATAAGTTGTAAAACATACATCAACATAAGAATGCAAGACCATCATTCGGGAATTTAATCAAAGATTTGGTGTTTTTTTTTTTTTTTTTTTTTTGAACTTGGTGTTCGTTTTATTCAGTAGACGTCTTTAGAACAAAGTCCCTGACTACGGAAATAACATGCATGGCTTCATCTAGTTCTGGATAGACATAGAAGCCATGAAACATGTATGGATACTCTTCCAAATATGCTGCTTTTCCTGACTTCTTAAGCCAGTCATAGTAGTTCCTTTGCCGGTCCTGGAGGATATCTCGACCACCCGCTACCACTAATGTCTTTGGGAACTCCAACCCAGATATGTCTGCTGCTCTTGGTCCACTTACGTTGATCACCTCATTGTCCCTATCCCATACTTCTCCGGACGAGGGTGAGAGTGGTTTGAACACGTTCCAATAGAAATCCGTCTGCTTCAACGATAGCCCTAATTTCCCAGGTGATAATTCTGATGCAGTTCGCTCTTCTCCTCCGAAGAATGGTTGCAGTGCAACCAGTCCGATAACCTTCACTTACACAAAGTCGAAATAGACAAATGGAATATTTGATATATGAGAATATACTATCATAGATAGAAGTGCGTACAAATGTAGTGACATTTTAAGAAAGCCTAAAAAGATTTATATATGCATGTATGGTGAATATACTTTCTTTTTTTTTTTTTTTTTGCTTCTTTAAATGGTTAGTTTATGGCACGACAAGACAAATTAATAAAACTTTAAAAATAAGATTTATAATGCTAGTTGGTCAGACTATTATGTTGAAAGTTACACACATTACAGTTATAAGAAAATTAAACCGTTTTCTGTGATTACCTTAAGTTGTTGAAAATTGTTTTGAGAAGCTCTTACGCAAACTTGATGAGCAAGGTTGCCTCCAGCACTATCTCCGGACACAAAACAACGCCTCAGATCAGCGTTACCAGGCAGGTTTTTGCGGCTTCGGTCTTCATCAAGAAACTTAAGGACATCTATCCCATCGTCATACTGGGAAGGATATCGGTTCTCTGGGGTCAACCGATAACTAGGTGAAATAACAACAGCAGGAATGCTACTAGCAAATCGACGGCATAGTTCATCGAAATTACTACTGTCAGGGCTGAAAAATGCAAAACCACCACCATGGTAGTACACAAACACGGGCAATGTAGTGTCTATGGTTACATCAGGGACAAAGACACGGAACCAAAGGTTGCGATCAGGATCAATGGATACATCATATGACTTGACACCTTTACTAGGTGTTTCATTAGCAGGGGATTTGTAGTCGATAAGGTTGATAAAGCGTCTATCGAGAGTGCCGTTGGAACGGATTCCGCAATTTGTGAGGGTTGAAGATAGCCAAAGCTTGAAACGAGTAGTTAGAGGGAGTGAAGGGGTTTCGGGCTTTTGGTCCATGTATGATGGGGTTTGTATGAGATACGAAAAAAAGCTAGGCAGGATTTATAATCATTTTAGGGGCCACAATATTAGCATTTATAACATGTGCAAAATTATAATACCACATATCAGGATAACCTAGCTTATACATGCAGACATATACAAATTGTATGGACATTAAAAAACGTAAATTTTAAATCGTAGTGAATTTATCAATTTATCATTTATGGCACGAGTCTTGTGAAAATTCGTATTATAAAATCTTTGAGTAAGCAAAGGTTTCACAACCTCATTTGTAACTCCAACATGATATAATGCTTAAAAAGCTCAACCACGACGTGGAAGCAAAATTTTATAATCCCTAGTTTAAGGTTGTGTTTGTTTTTTTTTCAAAATGTCTGAATACATCTGAAGTCTGATTCGGTCAGACATTTTCACGGTCAGACATTGAATACCATGTGATTACATCTGAAAAGCCTAAACTTTACACCTACTTCTTTTCAATCCTTATCTCCTCATCTTGGTCTTGATTCTTTATTAATAATCACGTATGGAGGGTTTTTTGGTTTGTTTTATAGCGAAATGATTGTTTTTTGTTTATTCAGACATTTTATAAAAACAGACAGTCTAAAATAATTCAGATTCAGACTTTTGAACCACTTTATATATTCAAAAGTTGTATTCAGATTCAGACATAAAACCTCTTAAAAAAAACAAACAGCACCTAAGAGTAACGTCAATTCAAAGGAATGAGGGCACAAAGCTCACAAGAGTTTAAGACCTTGAAAACAAAATTTAATTAATAAATTCGATTATCAACTACAATGATAATAAGCCATATTTTTATAGAGAATTATCCTTAAAAAAGTATCTGAAGTGGCACAAATGCATCGCCTCATACTTGTATCAGACGAAGCAACTGGCACTTAAAAGCATGAAAACCTTTCTGATGCAGCACCCCATATTGTGTGGGGCTAAGAAACCGACAAATCTATGTTTTGCTAGACTTGTTTCCCTTTGTATGTTTCCGTTGCTTCATGTAGTCTTCCACAAGCTCTACAACGTAACCCAATCCTTATCCTTATTAAAAGCCAATCTCTCAAGACCGTCCAAGTTCTATCTTTCTATCCTCCTCGATTCTAAACATATAGAAAGAAATTGTTAGTTAATGAGATTAGGCCCAATGTATTTAGTAATAAGGCTTTAGCCCATTTACATTAAAATATAGGGATTAAGTCATGGAATAGCAATATAATTTTTAAAGTGTATTGTTTTGGTACAAGTACTTTTTTAAAGTTATAGAATAGCAATATACTTTCATAAGTGTTCTAATTTGTTATGTGATAATGACGTGTCATAACCAAAAGTCTGACACGTGGCATCATTTATACGTGACACGTCATAATCACGTACCAAATTGGAACACTTATGAAAGTACATTGCTATTCTACAATTTTTAAAAAATACACGTACCAAAATGAGAAACTTTGCAAATTATATTGTTATTCTACGACTTAATCCCTACAATATATGTCAATCTCAATATGTATGTCACAAAATAGATCTCCTAGTTAAATCAATGGTTATCCTCCTCACTTTGTTTATGTAATCGGTTTATAGGTATAAATCTAATTAACCCAATGAGCTTTAAAATCATCTACCTTTCTATAAAACTTATATCCCTAATGACTACGCTTTTTTGAAAGAGGATATATTGGCTACAATTATTGTAGCTAATTGGCTACAATCCTAACAAAAATTACGCACAAAATGATTTAGGACCCACAAAAATGATTTAGGGACTCACTAGAAAATTCAGGGACCCATAAATTATAACATAAAATTGTAGTGACTTGTCTACAAAAAATTGTAGCTAATATATTCCCTTTTTGAAATATAAATAAAATTTAGAAACCATCACCATAATTAAAACACTACGTTTAACTTACATTACATACGAGTGCTTCCAAACACATAGATTTTTGCAGTGAGATTATGATAGTATGTGTTATTGATATGTTATGTTAATACACAAAAAAGTCACTAAACTTTACAAAAAAGTTCGCCTAAGTCACCCAACTTTCATTTTGTTTACTTAGGTTACTGAACTTTGAAACTTTATTCGACTTGGTTACTGAACTTTCATTTTGTTCACTTAGGTTACTGAACTTTGAAACTTTGTTCGATCTGGTTACTGAACCTTTAAAATGATGACATTGCATATTTTATAGTTCAAAACGGTCCTTGTGGTTAGTCTGGTATCACGGATTTAGTCCATAAACCACTATTTCTGTTAGTTTGACCATTTCTATATGCTTTCGCCAGTTTTTCTGACGTTTTCGCCCGCTTTCATACATTTTTCTTCCGTTTTCGCCCATTTTTATTCGTTTTCGTCCGTTTTTATACGTTTTTATACGTTTTCGTCTGTTTTTATACGTTTTCGCCAGTTTTTCTTCCATTTTTGCCCGTTTTTATACGTTTTCGTCATTTTTCTTCTGTTTTCGCCCATTTTCTTTCGTTTTCGTCCAATTTTATACATTTTCGACAGTTTTCTTCCATTTTTATATGTTTTTATGGAAACAGACTAAAACAGATAAAACTGACGAAAACAGAAAAGAATGGTGAAAACGTATAAAAACGGGCAAAAACGGAAGAAAAACTGGCGAAAACGTATTAAAACGGACTAAAATGTATAAAATCGGACGAAAACGGAAGAAAACGGGCGAAAACAGAAGAAAAATGGCGATAAAGTATAAAAACAGACGAAAACGTATAAAAACGGGCAAAAACGAAAGAAAAACAGACGAAAACGTATAAAAAGTTTCAAAGTTCAGTAACGAAGTCGAACAAAGTTTCAAAGTTCAGTAACCTAGTCGAACAAAGTTTCAAAGTTCAGTAACCTAAGTGAACAAAATGAAAGTTCAGTAACCAAATCGAACAAAGTTTCAAAGATCAGTAACCAAGTCGAATAAAGTTTCAAAGTTCAGTAACCTAAGTGAACAAAATGAAAGTTGGGTGACTTAGGCGAACTTTTTTGTAAAGTTTAGTGACTTTTTTGTGTATTATTGATATGTTATGTTGCTCCCCAAATTTGGAGTCCCTTGCAATCTCAGTGAGTGGAACGCTTATTATCATATTGAAATAGTACATTACTGATTGTCCTAAACAAGTTTTTCGTTACCTGCGCATTGTCGCGTGACCATTGTGTCGATGCTTAGAATTGTATGTTTAAGACATATTTTGGTTTAAAGTTTAATACATCATTTGTCTCGTAACATTTTCCAATATGTGGATCAACGCGCTACCAAACAACATCATTTATGCAACATGTATGGGTCACGAAAACGGCGGTAACTAATAATCTAAACAACTTAAAATACTAAGTCACCAAAAGCTTGCTTTTTGCTCCGCCAATCCTTCGTACGAAACACGGTATCATCAAAAGCTTACTTTTGAAATTAACTTCAAGACAGTTACAGCGTGCATTAATCTGATTATAGGCTGTTGAAAATTATGGTCAATTTTTTAGGTTTGAATGAGGAGTTAAGAAAAAGGATAATGTTTGGTCAAATGTAACAACCAAATTAACTTTGTGTTAATAAGCCATTAGTAGAATTAATTGTGACCATGTTTTTCTTCATCCCCTTTTACCTATAAATGAGAGCTTTTCTCATATGCCTACACACCCGAGAAATACACTCATATCCTCTCCTTTGTTTTTCATTCATCTCGATTATTTGTGTACCCCATATCGTAATAGAGGGAAGGTGCATATTTGTAGAAAAACTTAATCTAATGAATATTAATACACTTTTATTACTCAAAAGACCTTACAAATAAAGCTGCTCTCAAATAGATACAAACCAAAACAATATTCACTTGATCTTAATCAAGTTACCAGAAACAATACTAGAAGAACAAAGGGCTTGATCAAGATGATCAATCTACAACTAGGGTTTGAGAGAGTATTATCACAAAAGAGTAGAGAGAGATTTCAGATGAAGAATGTGAGAGATAAGCCAAAAATATTGGCTTATATACACCTTGACTCAAACTTTGACATATTGCAACATCCAGTCCTTGTACAAATTGCAAATAGATCCTTCCGTGTTTCTTACTTATTTTCTTGACCTCATATCTTCCAAACTATCTACATATCCAACACACCAACATAACTCTCATCCTTAAATACTATAGTTGAAAAGATAAAACATGCAAAGTAAGTCCCTAAGGTTAAGACCAGACAGCAAATTAGGTTCTTATTTCTCAACATCCCCCCTTAATCTGATTTCTGGCATACATCAAAAAGGTTAAGTTTTTTTACCAAAAAATTATGTTGCAATGTATCCAACCCTTTAGTTAAGATATCTGCAATTTGATTTGCAGAATATACTTTCACAGTTTTGACCACACCCTTTAAAATCTTTTCTCTAACAAAGTGCAAGTCAATTTCAAGATGTTTAGTCCTTTCATGGAAAACTGGTTGCCAGTTATATTAATAGCTGAATTGTTATCACAGTGATGAGTGTGTAAATACTCATCATTTCTTTCACATTTGAGCTACAGAAACAGTCAAAAATACTTTAAAAAGTCTAAAAATGTATAAAAATATCATCTGACTGTGTTTTTATAAGTTTCAGGGAAAAACAAACAATAAATGGCATAATTTGCATTTTAGTCCCTGAACTTTCAGAATTTGGCAAATCTAGTCCCTATAATCTAAAAAAGTGGAATTTATCATTCAAGGTCCCTAAAATAATCTTAATTGTCAAAATTGGTCCTTGAATGATTGTTTGAGCAAATATTACAAAAAGGTCCCTCAATTTTGAAAAGTGTCAAAAATGGTCCCTGGGTTATTTAAAATGGAAAATAAATAATTATAACCCTTGTATTATTTATCTTGGCAATATTGGTCCCTTGGATTAACTTTGGAAAAGATACCAACTCAAGCCCCTCAACTTTCAGAGAATTACAAAAATGGTCCTTGTGTTAACTAGAACCGGATCCATTACTAAACCCTTAACCCAAAATTAAAACAACCCATCCCATTTACCCAACAAACCCAACCCAGCTATTACCAAAACCCAATACCCAAATACCTAAGCCCAAAATCAAAACAAGCCCAACTGCTTAACTGAGTTTAAAAACTCAGTCAAACCCCCTTTGACCCGTCTCTTTCCCACTCACCCCAGCCATAACCAGTCATCCCCCCAGCTGGCTCATCCACCTCATCCCCCCTCCTCAACACTCCACCTAACATGCCAAAACCAATTAATGCATCCCTCCCACTCCCCAATAGCAAAATCAGAGATTAATCACCAATTTCCACTTTTCCCGCCAAAAGTGCCAAATGGTCGAATCTGATGAATTCTTGGAAATCAATGGCTCAGATGAGGTGGGAAGTACTCAGAAATGTCGACAAGGTGATAAGGGACTATAAAGAGCAGAGGAGAGAGTGTGTACCAGATTATCTAGTGTAATTTTAGTTATCTTAGTTCGTTTTTAATATTTTTCAAATTCCAGTGTATGTAAAGCTTTCAAAGCTCTTGTTTAAGTTAACTCAGTATTAATCAAAGCTACTTTCAGTTTCAATTTCAGTATTATCTTTACAAATTCAGAATTTCCATTTTCAAGCTTAAAATCTCATAATCATTAATATGTTGTTATAGTTGATTACATGAATTGAATAAGAACATATAAGCTCCCAGAAGCTCATTGAAGCTTTTAGAATCCTTAAAACTTGTATTAGCAGTAAAAAATCAAAAATACAAAAATAGTCAAAGAAAGTCAACACAATAGGATCATGGAATTCATGGCTGGAGCAGGGTAAATATTGGATTGCCCTGGGTTAGTGAACCTGAGGAGGTTCTATAGGAGTGATCCATTGGTCCTTGTTCTTGGTTTCAAGCTGGAAAGCATTTGTAAGCATTTCTAAGTATTTTGGCATTTCACTGTGTTAGTGGTTCATAATCTTTGATCATTGCATTTCTGTGTTTCTTAGTTGTTATTAAGTAGATTTATGCATCAAAATATCCTGCTTGTGTTTTGAAATCCAGAGTTGCTTTAAATTCTCAATTTATCAGTCAATTAGCATATTGAGTTAATCCTGAGTTTTATGCTTGTGCTATAGTTTGTTTATATTTCTTTAGTCTCACTTAATGATAATATGAAGCTCTGAATCAGTATCATGGTCTGAATCTTTGTAATCCTTTGAAAATCATCAATTTTAAGTTTATAAAGGGTGTTTGGATTTGCTGAATCATTGGGTCTATAAGGTTTGTTTGATGTTGGTCTCTGTTGGTACATGTTATACTAGTCCATACTAGCTCAGTCAAACCATAAACTTTGCTCATTTTCAATAAAAAGTCAAAATCACTAAGATTTAATCACAACAGTTTCACTGTTGTGATTTGGTTTGTGAAATTCATCAAATCAGTTCAATGGTTGTTAAAGTTGCTTAGGATAGCCTTTTCATAGCCTAATACACCATAATTAGTCAGTAGTAATCAATAGAATCTCACCAAAGTCAAACCTTCTATTTTTCTGCACAAGTCAAAAAGATCAGCAGACCATGGTTCTGAGTTGCTGATCTTTGGCAAAATCAGACCTCAATTGGGGTGATTCTCATAGGGCTTTTGTGATTTTTAGATAGCCCACTAGGCTAGCTAAGTTTTGCCCCCCTTAGGTTGCCTTTTAGACAGCTTATTGAGTGCTTAATCTAGCCCTCAAGTTTACCTGTTTTTCTGAGTTTTCTGTGCAAGAATCCATAGCAGCCAAGTGTTCAATTGTTAAATATCTTGTGCTTATTTGCAATTTTCAGTTGTTTTAAGCTTATTTTAGTATATTTAGCTTATCCTGGTCAGTTGGTGAAGTTTAGTGCTTATTTGCTTAATTTTGGCTTATTGGCTTATTGCTTATTAGCCCAAATCTGCTTATTGGGCCTTGTCAGCTTTTCATTTTATTTTTCCCAGCTTCCTTATAATATTTTAGCATTATTTGTAATTTTTCATAATTTTCTGATCAGTTTTAATATTTTTAATCATTTTAAGTAGTTTTTGATAGTAATTTAATCATAATAAATAGAAAAATAATCAAAAAAATATAATTCCAATTTTCATAATTTTCTTTTGTCATTTTTAATCTAGGAAAAATATAAAAAATATTTTTAGGACTTAAAAACAAACGAAATAGAAATATAGTGATAGCTTCTATTTAATAGAATTTATCTTTTTAAATTTTAATTAAGTAATTTTCATTTTTATAATTTTCTTATCTTTTTATTACCTTAGAGTATTTATATAAAAATTTTCAGATTTTTGTTTGATCTTTTAGTATTTATTAGAATTTTAATTAGTTTAAATAATAATTAAATAGTTTTTAATTAATAATAATTAATTAATAAGTTAAATAAATAATTTTCTTTTTCCAATAATTTTCTTTTATTATTAGGGTTGTAAAAATATAAATTTCATATCCGTAGGCTGTTTATTTCTTAAAACTCACTTTTTATTTCGTACGTTTGCGTTTATTTAAATTTAAACGCACGCTTTTAGGTTTTTATACGTTTTTAGTTAATTTGGTTTCCTTTCCTTGTTTATATAGCTTGGTTAAAGCTATTTTCTTATCTCATTAGTGTAATCAAAATCATAATCCCTTTTCTGTTCTTAAACACTTGATCACAATCCGTTTTTAAACACAATTTCACACTTCGCTGGGACTTAAACGACCCGGGGATAAAACTATACTCCTTGGATTATTGCATTGTGTCCTTGATAGTTTGACTTTTGTTGACCAAATCCTTGGTCAATATTAGTTGACTGTTTAGTGCCAATCAAATTTTGGCGCCGCTGCCGGGGAAGTGTGCAGCGTGTTTCAAACGTTTTGCAGTATCGTGTCTTTGAACCCCAATCTGTGAATATCTTTTCTCTCTTGTATATTTATCATATATAAAGCAAAACGCTTGTGAAGTTAACTCATTTAACAGATCAAGCACCAAAAATATCGTATTTCCATTCCCCATAAAACCATATAAAAAACAAAAATATTTTCTTTTCTTTTCTATATACATTATCATATAAAAAATAAAAACATCAAAAATATTTTCCATTTTCTGTGTTAAATAATAAACAATAAATAAAAATTAACCATCGAGAACCAAGACTGAGCACTACCTAACTGGGGGTGCGGCCATAATAAGTTCCCAAACCTAAGATAAAAACTTACCTTTGTATCACTTGCGAATATCGGCTCACCTTTAATTGATAAACAAACTCTAACGGAGGTTCTAGGATAGTCTGACATTAAATTGTCGGACTGAAAGAAGCGGGTTTTTAAGGAGCGTAACTGCCCACCTTTGCTTCTCCGCCACTCTGTGCGTTTGTCAGTTAGAGAGCTACCGTACGCCTGTTGATTATTGGTTTAAGTTCACTTGTGTTTTTTCTCGATCTTGATTTTTAATAGAAAAATTTTGTTTAAATAAAAATCCAAAAAGAATCTTCTTACCCCTTTTCTGAGTTTCCTCCACTATAAAGGATTCTCAGACTCGTCTTAGTGCATGCGCACTCGTTCTTCTAGGTCATCAAGCCCTCTTCGTGAGCTTGGAAACATACCTCGAAGGCGTCGTAGACGTTCTGCCCCATCAGTCGTATCTGAGGAACGTACTGATCCTGTCGTCATGGCAGATTTGCCGATGAATGAGCTTCTCCAGGCACCCATCGAGGGTTATGGAGATGCCATTGTTGTTCCAGCTATTGTAGCTGAGAGTTTTGAGCTCAAAACCGGGTTACTGAATCTTGTAACCTCTAGCCAATTCTACGGTTTTGAGAGGGATGATCCTCATGCTCACATTCGATGGTTTAACAAAATCACATCTACCATCAAATATAAGAACATCCCTGCTAGCTCAATCAAACTTCTTCTATTCCCATTTTCTCTCGAGGGACAAGCCCGGATATGGCTTGAAAAACAACCCCCTCGTTCAATTGAGACATGGGAGGACTTAGTTACAAAGTTTGTGAACGAATTTTTTCCACCGTCTAGAACGACAAGTCTTAAAAATGAAATCATCAAATTCACACAAAGATTTGATGAATCGTTTAGTGACGCGTGGGATCGTTACAAAGAATTGCTTCGTAAATGTCCTCATCATGGTTTTACCGAGTTGATGCAAATCGACACTTTCTATAATGGAGTGAGCCAATCTGACCAAGATTCTCTCAATGCCTCCTCAGGAGGGAACTTTTTGAGCAGAACTGTCAAAGAAGCTTTAGCAATTATTGAAAATAAGTCTAAGGTCCGTACTGCACGAACAAAGCCATATCATTCTCAGGCTAGTGCTGGTCCTTCTACTTCATCTTCCGTGAGTACTTCTAGCACCGATGCTAAGATTGACAAACTCACGGATGCTATTCAAGCTTTGGTTCTCTCAAGCCAAAAGAAAGTCACTTTCACACAAACTCCTTCACATGCTGAAGTTAAAAAAGTGGAAGTCTGTGTTACTTGTGGTGGTCCTCACGCATACTACGACTGTACTGCCACCGATGGTAGTCCTTTTGAAGTTAATGCTGTAGCCGGTACTTCAAATCAAGGGGGTAATCAGTACCGTCCTCAAATGGAACCATACCGAGCTAGCTCCTACCAAGGACCACCCGGTTTTAATCATAACCAGAATTTGCAAAACCGCAACCAAAATCAACCTCGAATGAACCAAGGTTATCAAAACCAAGGGAATTTCAATTCTGGACAAAATCAAGGTTTCCAACACCAAGGAAACTTTAATCGAAACAATTCCAACCAGGGAAATCATTTTCAGGGAAATGGTAATCCAAATCAAGGGAATTTTCAACATCAAGGTTATAATCAAAATAACCGAATGCAAAATTTCCCTAATCAACATCAAGCCATTCCAGCCCAACATCCATCATCTGATGAGTTGTTGAGGCAGTTCATGAAAGCTCAAGAGGACACAAACAGGTTGTTGGTCAGCCAGATCTCTGAGATTAAAAAATCTTTAAATGATCAACCTTCGGGCTCAGGAAAACTTCCGAGCAACACGATCGCTAACCCGAAGGGCGATGCTAAGGCGATCACAACCCGAAGTGGTGTTTCATATAAGGGACCCACTGTTTCCACTACCACTTCTTCTTCTTCCCCCAAGGTAGTGGGAAGTGAGCCTGAGGTGACCAAGGACCAGGTACTTCCTACTAATAACGGAAGTACCAACAACGTCCAACCTCAAAGTGTCCCGAAACCCAAGACTAAACCTCAAGTTGTCTTTGAAAATCCTGAAACCCCGGTTGAAAACCCTAAATCCAAAACTTCTATTCCCTACCCATCACGTTTAAATGAACAAAAGCTCCGCGAAAAAGCTAGTCAACAAATGGATAAATTCTTCCAAATTTTCCAAGAATTACACTTTGACATAAGCTTTGCGGATGCTATCATTCTGATGCCCAAGTTTGCATCCACAATCAAACACTTGTTAAGCAACAAGGAAAAGCTGTTTGAAATGGCAAAGACTCCATTAAATGAGAACTGCTCAGCAGTTATCTTGAAAAAGCTTCCCGAGAAGCTTGGAGATCCTGGAAGGTTTCTACTACCTTGTGTCTTTCCAGGAATGGTTGAATGCTATGCCTTGGCCGATCTTGGTGCAAGCATCAACCTGATGCCTAAATCAGTATGGAAGAAACTTTCTCTTCCTGAACTTACTCCTACCTGCATGACTCTCGAGCTTGCAGATCGTTCAATATCTCGTCCACTTGGCATTGCTGAGGACGTATTTGTGAAAGTAGGAAAGTTCCATTTTCCAGCTGACTTTGTGGTTGTTGATTTCGATGCTGATCCCAGAGTTCCTCTCATTCTTGGAAGAGGATTCCTGAGAACGGGCCGTGCTCTCATAGATGTATTTGAGCATGAAATCACATTACGTGTGGGTCATGAAGCTGTTACCTTTAACCTCGATCAAACTTCGAGGTACTCCTCAAATTATGATTCTGAATCGGTTAACCGAATCGATGTCATTGATATTGTTTCAGAGGAGTATTCTCAAGAGTTTCTTGGTTATTCTGATAATTCTGTGAGTGGGGATACCACCACATCTTCTTTACCTGGCATTTCCGACTCTTCCCCTTCTCTCACTCCGTTTGAGGGAGGTGATTTCAATTTGGAAGAGATCGATGATTTTCTCAAGTGTGATTCATTCCTAGAGGGGATTGATGACGCTGAGATTGATCTGGAGGGAGATATTCTTCTTCTTGAGACATTGTTAAATCAGGACAATTCTCCTCCACTCCCTCCCGTTGAACTTCATAATGAGGAAATTAGATCAGTTGAGAAAACCGATGAATTTCCTGAGGTCGAACTCAAAGACTTACCGCCTCATCTTGAGTACGCATTTTTGGAGGGTGATGATAAATTACCCGTCATTATTGCTAAAGACTTAAGTGTTGAGGAAAAGACTGCTCTAATAAAGGTCTTAAAGTCACACAAGCAAGCCATTGCTTGGAAACTCTCCGACATAAAGGGTATTGACCCTGAATTTTGTACTCACAAGATTTTAATGGAGGATGACTTTAAACCAGCAGTCCAACATCAAAGAAGGGTGAATCCTAAAATCCACGATGTTATCAAACAAGAGGTTCTCAAACTTCTTGATGCAGGATTGATTTATCCCATCTCTGATAGTCCTTGGGTTAGTCCCATTCACTGTGTTCCAAAAAAGGGTGGCATGACTGTTGTCACGAATGATGAAAATGAGTTGATTCCAACTCGACTGGTTACGGGGTGGCGTGTTTGCATTGACTATCGTAAGTTAAATGATGCCACCCGTAAAGACCATTTTCCTCTACCTTTTATGGATCAGATGCTTGAGAGATTAGCAGGGAACGAGTACTATTGTTTCCTTGATGGTTTCTCGGGTTACTTTCAAATTCCCATTGATCCACAAGATCAAGAGAAGACTACCTTTACATGCCCTTATGGAACCTTTGCTTATAAACGTATGCCTTTCGGCTTATGTAATGCTCCAGGCACATTCCAGAGGTGTATGATGGCTATATTTACCGACATGATCGGTAAAACAATGGAGGTCTTTATGGATGACTTTTCGGTCATTGGGGATTCATTCCAAGCATGTCTCTCCAATTTAGAAAACATGTTGAAAAGGTGTAAAGACACCAATCTTTGTCTAAATTGGGAAAAGAGTCATTTTATGGTCAGAGAGGGCATTGTCCTCGGCCATAAGATATCCAAGAACGGGATTGAGGTTGACAGAGCTAAAGTTGATGTCATTGGTAAATTACCTCATCCCACTACCGTCAAAGGTATTAGGAGTTTTCTGGGTCATGCCGGTTTCTATCGTAGATTCATACAAGATTTTTCTAAAATCGCCCGGCCTATGACTCATCTTCTTGAAAAAGATGCTCCTTTTATTTTTTCCCCAGAGTGCATCAAAGCTTTTGACATATTAAAGAAAAAGCTTACTGAGGCACCCATTCTAGTTGCCCCCGACTGGGACTTTCCATTTGAACTCATGTGCGATGCAAGTGATTTTGCAATCGGTGCAGTCCTGGGGCAACGAAAAGCCAAACATTTTCAGCCTATCCACTACGCAAGCAAAACAATGACTGAAGCTCAAACTCATTACACCACTACAGAAAAAGAATTGTTGGCTGTGGTGTATGCCTTTGAGAAGTTTCGGCCATATTTGATCTTGACAAAATGTGTAGTGTATACGGATCACTCGGCTCTCAAATATCTCTTTGCAAAACAAGATGCAAAGCCGAGACTGCTCCGTTGGGTTCTCCTTCTGCAAGAATTTGATATCATTATACGTGATAAAAAAGGAGCTGAGAACCTAGCTGCTGATCATTTATCCCGATTAGAGAACCCACACCAAGATGTTTTCGAGAAAAAGGAAATAAATGAAACATTTCCTCTCGAGACACTCAATGCGGTTACTTTTCGAGGAAATTCTACTACCCCATGGTTTGCTGAATTCGCAAATTACCATGCGGGTAACTTCATTGTGAAAGGGATGTCGACCCAACAGAAGAATAAATTCTTCAAGGATGTTAAACATTATTTCTGGGACGACCCCTACTTGTTCAAAATCTGTGCGGATCAAGTCATCCGACGGTGTGTTTACGGACAGGAAGCTATTGATATTCTCAAAGCTTGCCATGCTGGACCCACGGGGGGCCATCATAGTCCAAACTACACCGCCAAAAAGGTGTTTGATTCCGGGTTTTATTGGCCCACAATCTATAAGGATGCCCAAGAACTCATAAAAACTTGTGAAGCTTGTCAGCGTCACGGAAATATTTCACAACGGAATGAAATGCCACAAAATGCAATTCAAGTCTGTGAAATCTTTGATGTCTGGGGCGTTGACTTTATGGGGCCATTTCCATCATCTCGAGGAAACAAATACATTCTCGTGGCTGTTGACTATTTGTCAAAATGGGTTGAAGCAAAAGCTTTACCCACCAATGATGCCCGAGTTGTTGTAAAATTCCTGCAGTCTCTGTTTGCCCGTTTTGGAACCCCACGTGCTATAATCAGTGATCGTGGTACGCATTTCTGCAATGACAAATTTGACAAAGTCATGCAAAAGTATGGTGTAACTCACCGTCTTTCTACTGCGTATCACCCACAAACAAGTGGGCAAGTTGAAGTTTCAAATCGGGGGATTAAAAGAATCTTAGAAAGGACTGTAGGAGAAAATCGTGCATCCTGGTCGGATAAATTGGATGATGCACTATGGGCCTTTCGTACAGCTTACAAAACACCCATTGGGTGTACACCTTACAAGCTTGTGTACGGAAAGGCATGTCATCTACCGATCGAATTAGAGCACAAAGCCTACTGGGCCTTGAAACATGCAAACTTTGACCTTCAAAATGCGGGTGATCACCGAAAAGTTCAAATGAATGAATTAAATGAACTGCGTGATCAATCTTACGAGAACTCTTTGATTTATAAAGAAAAGACAAAGAAGATTCATGACTCAAAAATCAAGAACCGCGTTTTTAACGTTGGTGATCGAGTCCTTCTTTTCAATTCAAGATTGAAGATTTTCTCGGGAAAACTCAAATCCCGTTGGTCTGGTCCATTCACTGTTACAAAAGTTTATCCATATGGTACCGTTGAGTTATCTCAAAATGACGGACCAAATTTCAAAGTGAATGGTCATCGGTTAAAACACTATTTTGGAGAGGACATACCATTTATGGTTGTCCCGGATCTTCAAACATTCCCCATGAACCAATAAATGCGGGGATCGAGTCAAGCTAGTGACTCGGTGATCAAAAACATTAGCAAAACATGGGTTCTCACTCGTGTCTCTGTTTTCTTTCTCTTTTCTACCACCAAGTGTGGGGGAGATTGTCTCTTCCACTAACTTCCCCGTAGACTTTTAAATTGCTTTTTCTCCCGGGCTGTTCAGGAGCACTTTATTACAGTTGGCCGTTCACAAGCGGTTAGCTAGCGTGATAAACCTGACTGTTCGGGAGGAATCAACTTAATTCGGGGTCGAGTCAGGCTAGTGACTCGGTGATAAAAAACATTAGCCCGCACCATATGGGTTTTCACCCATAAATTCTGACTTCTTTCTATTTTCTACCACCCAAGTTTGGAGGAATGCCCCACAGGTTGTATATATGTAAGTATTTAATTTCAATTTCAAAAAAAAAAAAAAAAAAAAAAAAAAAAAAAAAAAAAAAAAAAAAAAAAAATAGAGGGAATTTGCATGCCTTAACGGCTTAAATGCAAATTAAATAAAAATAAAATAAATATGTATATAAAAATAATTGCTATTCAGTATTTCCCTTTCACGTTCTAAGTGTTGGTTTAACAGCCAGTTCTTTGAATATTGAGGGCAATATTCAGTTCTAAGTGTGGGGGGGAAATTCTAGCGAATTTTATCAAATGTATCATCTAACACCCCCATTTTAGCCAAAATTTTAAAATTTTTTTCTCACTTAGAACTCAGAAAATGGTTATCAGTCCGCCATGTCTAACACACATAAGGATTGGCTAATCCCGGAGCAAACGGCTCTGGGTAAAGATGTATCAAATCCGTTTATGGCTTGCAATTTGCCAAAAATTGTATGGTTCTCGACTCACCATATCTTTAATTAGTGAAGAGTTGGCTAGCCCGCAAGGTTATGGCTTGTGGTAAAGGCTTTGGAATACCATAATTGGTAATCAGCTCACCAAAGATAATATTAATAATTTATCTAAAACAATGGCTAGTCCAGAAGCAAACGGCTTCTGGTAAAGACAAACCAAAACCGTTTTACAGCTGGTGATTTGCTCAAAATCACATGGTTATCAGAGTACCATAGTTCTTACTTGAACTAAAACATTTGGCTACTCCAGAGGTAATGGCTTCTGGTAAAGAGATATATCCATTAAAAATCTTCATAAAAGATTGCTAGGGACTAGCAATAGTTTAGTGTGGGGGATTGATGAGTGTGTAAATACTCATCATTTCTTTCACATTTGAGCTACAGAAACAGTCAAAAATACTTTAAAAAGTCTAAAAATGTATAAAAATATCATCTGACTGTGTTTTTATAAGTTTCAGGGAAAAACAAACAATAAATGGCATAATTTGCATTTTAGTCCCTGAACTTTCAGAATTTGGCAAATCTAGTCCCTAGAATCTAAAAAAGTGGAATTTATCATTCAAGGTCCCTAAAATAATCTTAATTGTCAAAATTGGTCCTTGAATGATTGTTTGAGCAAATATTACAAAAAGGTCCCTCAATTTTGAAAAGTGTCAAAAATGGTCCCTGGGTTATTTAAAATGGAAAATAAATAATTATAACCCTTGTATTATTTATCTTGGCAATATTGGTCCCTTGGATTAACTTTGGAAAAGATACCAACTCAAGCCCCTCAACTTTCAGAGAATTACAAAAATGGTCCTTGTGTTAACTAGAACCGGATCCATTACTAAACCCTTAACCCAAAATTAAAACAACCCATCCCATTTACCCAACAAACCCAACCCAGCTATTACCAAAACCCAATACCCAAATACCTAAGCCCAAAATCAAAACAAGCCCAACTGCTTAACTGAGTTTAAAAACTCAGTCAAACCCCCTTTGACCCGTCTCTTTCCCACTCACCCCAGCCATAACCAGTCATCCCCCCAGCTGGCTCATCCACCTCATCCCCCCTCCTCAACACTCCACCTAACATGCCAAAACCAATTAATGCATCCCTCCCACTCCCCAATAGCAAAATCAGAGATTAATCACCAATTTCCACTTTTCCTGCCAAAAGTGCCAAATGGTCGAATCTGATGAATTCTTGGAAATCAATGGCTCAGATGAGGTGGGAAGTACTCAGAAATGTCGACAAGGTGATAAGGGACTATAAAGAGCAGAGGAGAGAGTGTGTACCAGATTATCTAGTGTAATTTTAGTTATCTTAGTTCGTTTTTAATATTTTTCAAATTCCAGTGTATGTAAAGCTTTCAAAGCTCTTGTTTAAGTTAACTCAGTATTAATCAAAGCTACTTTCAGTTTCAATTTCAGTATTATCTTTACAAATTCAGAATTTCCATTTTCAAGCTTAAAATCTCATAATCATTAATATGTTGTTATAGTTGATTACATGAATTGAATAAGAACATATAAGCTCCCAGAAGCTCATTGAAGCTTTTAGAATCCTTAAAACTTGTATTAGCAGTAAAAAATCAAAAATACAAAAATAGTCAAAGAAAGTCAACACAATAGGATCATGGAATTCATGGCTGGAGCAGGGTAAATATTGGATTGCCCTGGGTTAGTGAACCTGAGGAGGTTCTATAGGAGTGATCCATTGGTCCTTGTTCTTGGTTTCAAGCTGGAAAGCATTTGTAAGCATTTCTAAGTATTTTGGCATTTCACTGTGTTAGTGGTTCATAATCTTTGATCATTGCATTTCTGTGTTTCTTAGTTGTTATTAAGTAGATTTATGCATCAAAATATCCTGCTTGTGTTTTGAAATCCAGAGTTGCTTTAAATTCTCAATTTATCAGTCAATTAGCATATTGAGTTAATCCTGAGTTTTATGCTTGTGCTATAGTTTGTTTATATTTCTTTAGTCTCACTTAATGATAATATGAAGCTCTGAATCAGTATCATGGTCTGAATCTTTGTAATCCTTTGAAAATCATCAATTTTAAGTTTATAAAGGGTGTTTGGATTTGCTGAATCATTGGGTCTATAAGGTTTGTTTGATGTTGGTCTCTGTTGGTACATGTTATACTAGTCCATACTAGCTCAGTCAAACCATAAACTTTGCTCATTTTCAATAAAAAGTCAAAATCACTAAGATTTAATCACAACAGTTTCACTGTTGTGATTTGGTTTGTGAAATTCATCAAATCAGTTCAATGGTTGTTAAAGTTGCTTAGGATAGCCTTTTCATAGCCTAATACACCATAATTAGTCAGTAGTAATCAATAGAATCTCACCAAAGTCAAACCTTCTATTTTTCTGCACAAGTCAAAAAGATCAGCAGACCATGGTTCTGAGTTGCTGATCTTTGGCAAAATCAGACCTCAATTGGGGTGATTCTCATAGGGCTTTTGTGATTTTTAGATAGCCCACTAGGCTAGCTAAGTTTTGCCCCCCTTAGGTTGCCTTTTAGACAGCTTATTGAGTGCTTAATCTAGCCCTCAAGTTTACCTGTTTTTCTGAGTTTTCTGTGCAAGAATCCATAGCAGCCAAGTGTTCAATTGTTAAATATCTTGTGCTTATTTGCAATTTTCAGTTGTTTTAAGCTTATTTTAGTATATTTAGCTTATCCTGGTCAGTTGGTGAAGTTTAGTGCTTATTTGCTTAATTTTGGCTTATTAGCTTATTGCTTATTAGCCCAAATCTGCTTATTGGGCCTTGTCAGCTTTTCATTTTATTTTTCCCAGCTTCCTTATAATATTTTAGCATTATCTGTAATTTTTCATAATTTTCTGATCAGTTTTAATATTTTTAATCATTTTAAGTAGTTTTTGATAGTAATTTAATCATAATAAATAGAAAAATAATCAAAAAAATATAATTCCAATTTTCATAATTTTCTTTTGTCATTTTTAATCTAGGAAAAATATAAAAATATTTTTAGGACTTAAAAACAAACGAAATAGAAATATAGTGATAGCTTCTATTTAATAGAATTTATCTTTTTAAATTTTAATTAAGTAATTTTCATTTTTATAATTTTCTTATCTTTTTATTACCTTAGAGTATTTATATAAAAATTTTCAGATTTTTGTTTGATCTTTTAGTATTTATTAGAATTTTAATTAGTTTAAATAATAATTAAATAGTTTTTAATTAATAATAATTAATTAATAAGTTAAATAAATAATTTTCTTTTTCCAATAATTTTCTTTTATTATTAGGGTTGTAAAAATATAAATTTCATATCCGTAGGCTGTTTATTTCTTAAAACTCACTTTTTATTTCGTACGTTTGCGTTTATTTAAATTTAAACGCACGCTTTTAGGTTTTTATACGTTTTTAGTTAATTTGGTTTCCTTTCCTTGTTTATATAGCTTGGTTAAAGCTATTTTCTTATCTCATTAGTGTAATCAAAATCATAATCCCTTTTCTGTTCTTAAACACTTGATCACAATCCGTTTTTAAACACAATTTCACACTTCGCTGGGACTTAAACGACCCGGGGATAAAACTATACTCCTTGGATTATTGCATTGTGTCCTTGATAGTTTGACTTTTGTTGACCAAATCCTTGGTCAATATTAGTTGACTGTTTAGTGCCAATCATATTAATAGCTGAATTGTTATCACAGTGAAGTGAAACTGGTAAAAGATTTTCACTTTTAAGATCTTTTAGGATTTTTAAAATCCAAATTACTTCACTGGTAATTGAAGCAAGAGCTCTATACTCTACTACAGTTGAGCTTTTAGAGAGAGTAGACTGTTTTTTACTTTTCCAGGATACTAAAGACCCACACAAGAAAACACAATAACCAGTGACAGACTTTCTAGTCACAACACATTTAGCCCAGTCTGCATCAGAATGAGCAAGAAGAGACATACCAGAGCTCTTTGTAACATGAATTCCCAAACCTGGTGCACCTTTAAGATACCTATGTATCTTGAATGCAATTCTGATATGAGACTTAAGAGGTGAATGCATAAACTGGCTTAAGCAATGTACAACATAAGAAATGTCAGACCTAATATTGGTCAAGTAAATTAACTTTCCCATAAGTTTTTGATAATCAGTAATGTTTTCCAGCAAAGGGTCATCAGCAATAGCTTGGTTAGTAATAACCAGTTTAGACTGCAAGGGAGTTTTAGCAGGCTTGCAACCAAGCATACCAAACTCACTTAGCAAAATCTAAACAATATTTTCTTTGATTTAAACAAATGCCTTTATCAGTATCAACAACTTCAATACCAAGAAAACACTGCAATTTACCCAAATCTTTTATCAAAAACTTAGTTTTAAGAAAACTTTTAAAGTTTTCCATCTCAGAAACACTATTACAAGTAATGATAATATCATCCACATAAACAAGCAATGCAATAAACAAACCATTATCAGATTTAGTATATAAAGAATAATCATTTTTACTTTGACTAAACCTATTTTCAATAAGAGCAGAGGTAAGTTTAGCATTCCATTGCCTAGGGGCTTGTTTTAAACCATATAAAGACTTTTTTGAGTCTACAAACTCTGTTATCATTAGCTTGAAAGAATCCTTCAGACAATTTCATATAAACAGTCTCATTAAGAACACCATATAAAAAAGCATTATTGACATCTAACTGGAAAACATGCCAGTCATTTTGAACAGCAAGATTTAATAAACACCTCACCGTAACTATCTTAACAACAAGAGAAAATGTCTCCTCATAATCAACACCTTCCTTTTGATTATAACCCTTAGCTACAAGCCTAGCCTTGTACCTATCTATTTCTCCATCTGGTTTATATTTAATTTAAACACCCATTTACTTCCTATAGCCTTTCTACCAGGAGGTAAAATAGTTATCTCAAAAGTATCATTTCTGTGTAAAGTTCCATATCATTATCCATAGCATCAGTCCAATGTGCATACCTTGAAGCTTCAAAATAAGTTTTTGGTTCATGATTTTTATTAAGTTGAACAACAAAACAAAGATTTATTAAGTTAAGTTTAGAATAATTAACAAACTTTTCAATACCATACTTAACTTTAGAATCAACAACAAAATCATTTTAGTTTTGAGGAAAAACAGAAGGCCTGGAAGACCTCCTTAAGTTTACAACCTCTTGAACTGAAGAATTTGGATTTTCATCCAAATTACCCTCAGAATTATTTAAATTTTCTTCAAGTGTAGCAACCATCTCATCCTTTTCAGCAAAAGAGTTGTCACTAGTTTGCATATCATCTCCTGGATTACCATTAGGGGAATCATTTACACTAGTGTTGGTTGTTCTACCAAAAGAAGGAGAGTAGCTACCTTCACTTAGTGACAAACTGTCACCATTCAGGTTTGGGTCTACTCTCTTTTCATCATTGGGTAGCTCAGGGGTTTCATTATCAAAAAAGTTCAAATGGTTTAAATCTTGAAAAACATTTTCAGACATAGTTTTGTTCTTATGAGTGACAGACTCCTTAAAAGGAAACATAGACTCAAAGAATTTTACATCCCTTGAAAAAATGAACTCATGCTTATCAAGACTATATAACCTATATTCCTTTTTAAATTAGAATACCCCATCATCACACATTTCTCAGATCTACTACTTAACTTGTCATTATTATTAACAATAATAGCAAAATACAAACAACCAAACATTCTTAAATCAGATAGAGTATGCCTCTTTTTATATATCATTTCATAAGGAGATTTTCTATTAAGCACAGAAGAAGGCAGTCTATTAATAAAAAAAAAAAAAAAAAAATGGCAGTTAGAATACATTCAGTCCAAAATCTTAGAGGAATTCCCCCTGAAACAGAAGGGATCTAGCCACATTCAAAAGATGCCTATGTTTCCTTTCTGCAATACCATTTTGTTGTGGAGTATAGGCACAAGAAGTCTGATGGGTAATACCTTTGTCATTATAAAACTTGGTAAAAGTTTGATTAACAAATTCAGTTTCATTATCACTTCTAAAAATTTTAATTTTCCTTTTAAACTGAGTCTCAATCAGATTATAGAAAATAGTGATATAATGAGAAACCTCATATTTAGTTTCAATAAGATATACCCAAACAGTTCTTGTGAAGTCACCTACAATAGTCAAAAAATATTTATAACCTTCTTTACTAGCAACCTTATAAGGTCCCCATAAGTCTAAATGCACAAGTTCTCCTAAAGTGGATGAAGCATGACCATTTAAAGGAAAAAGGTTCTTTCGTTTGTTTTGCTCTTTGACAAATTTCACAAACAATGTTTTTATCTTTAGAATCAACTGTAAATGTGGTTTTAAACATTGAGGACTAGTTCTACAGGGTGACCAAGGCTGCAGTGCCTGTCATATTGAGAAAGGCAATTTTTGAAAACAGAATTATCAAAATTACTTGGAATACCTCCTGTATTGAAATAATATAGTCTTCCACACTGATTACCAGTCCCCAAAACATTTTTCAAATTCAAATCCTGATTCAAAAAGTAACACTTGTTCTCATCAAAGGCAACCAAAATTTTATTATCCTTAGCAAGTTTATGAACAGAAATCAATGTAACACAATATTTAGGAATAACCAACACATCATACAGAATTAAATTTTTAGTTAACTTGAGATTTCCAATCATAGAAATAAAGGCCTCAGTCCCATTGGGATGTCCAACCTTTTATTTTAAGATGAGAAATGTCAAAAACATTAACTAAATCTTTATCAGTGTAAGTCATATGTTGATTAGCCCCAGAATCTACAATCTTACCATTAGAGGTAAGTTTAGATTGCAGATTACTATTAGAATAAAAAATTGTGAAAATTTTGATTAAAAATCCTTCTATTGTTATGATAAGTACCTGCCATATTGGCATGCACATTGTTTTCATTGAGAGAATTATCTTTGATGATAGAAATGACAGTACTTAATTGTTCATCTGTAAAACTAGAAGATGAACTAGACCCAACATTGTTTCCAACATAGTTGTTATTAGAAAACTTCTTTTTATTATTTTGAAATTTGTTATTGTTACCATTTTTTCCAAAATTATGAGGATATCCAATCAACTTAAAACATCTTTCTTGAGTATGACCGTTAAAACCACAGTTTTCACAAACAACAGTAGGACCAGAACTAGTATTCCACCTATTATCAGTCACTCTATTAAAATTAGCATTTGGATTATTAGACTGATTAACAGGTCTTACAACTAGTTCATTAACAAGTTTAGTAGCAAAAGCTGAATTATGATTTCTACTAGTGCTACCAGAAACAACTTTTCTATGTGACTCCTCACTACTAATAATAGCATAAGCACCTTTAACATCAGTCAAATGATCTCTAGATAGAATATTACTTCTAATTTGCATATCAGTATCATCCAAGCGCATTAAAAATTGCATTAGTTTCATAAGTTGATTATGCCTATTAAAATCATTAGCAGCATGGCAAGTACATCTAGGTAACTGAACTAAAGCAACAAATTGTTTCCACAAAGTAGTCAATATATTAAAGTATTCAGCAATAGTATAACCATTTTGAGTCAAAGAATTAATTTTATGATGTAAGTTAAAGGTGACAGACCCATCAACTCTACCAAAAGTTTCTTTTAATTCATTCCAGACGTCTAAAGCCCTTTTAGAAACAATTTGACCCAAAAACAGCTCTTCAGAAATAGAGTATAAAATCCAACCAAGAACCACATCATTAACCATGTCCCATTTGAATCATCAGTATTAGATCTTGTGCAACTACAATCAATAAAACCAGTTTTGTTTTTCCCTCTAAAGCCAAAATCATTGCACAAGACCAAACATTATAGTTATCTGTTCCTTTAGGTTTAACAAATATCACGGTTAAAGTAGGAGAATCAATAGGATGTAAATGTAATGGGTGAATTAAATCCAATTTACTTATTAAGGTAGCAGGTTCAACAAAATCATCATCACCATGATCAAAACTATAAGCATGAACAGAACTACCATGCACAGACCCACCATGTACAGAACCACCTTGAACAAACATGACAACAAATAATCACAAGGAAAACACACAAAAAAGGTGAGAAAGTATTTCTCAAGCTTTCCTTGCCACTAAAGTGGTAGGTCAAGGGCGCACACAAGCAATCTCAATCAAGAAAAACCAAAAAAATAAACAGCTAATACACATAAAACACCATACAATCAATCCTCAACTTCCAATGTGTCCCAATTTTATCCTCTGGCAATCTATTGCAAGAAAATAAAAAGACCGAAATTAAAGAGGGCGTGAGAGGTGTTACAGTGCACGCAAAAGAAAAGCAGTGGAATACCAGACCTACTACACCCTTGATTCACTTAGTCAAGGGATACAGCAGATACCAAATAAGCCAATAACCCAGATCCAATGAACAGCAAACCCTAATTCCTCAAAATTAGGCAAAATACCCAGAACCACTTCCAATCGCACCAAGAACACCAGATCTATCGATTAAACACACTTAATCGGCAAAAGAAGCCTTTTATTATAAAAAGCCCCAAATTACCCAAACCCTAATTTTTGAAAAAATTAGGTGTTTTCAAAATAACTTTTAAATCTAAACGATTGAAAACAAATCTATCAGTTAACAAATGTTAATTGAAAGAAAATCAAAGTAATTATAAAAAACCCAAATCGATCAAACCTCTGATTTTTTGAAAATAAATTTTCAGAGCAAGCTAGATCGTATCCGCTCTGATACCATGTAGAAAAACTTGATCTAATGAATATTAAAACACTTTTATTACTCAAAAGACCTTACAAATAAAACTGTTCTCAAACTGATACAAACCAAAATAATATTCACTTGATCTTAATCAAGTTACTAGAAACAATACTAGAAGAACAAAGGGTTTGATCAAGATGATCAATCTACAACTAGGGTTTGAGAGAGTATTATCACAAAAGAGTAGAGAAAGAGATTGCAGATGAAAAATGTGAGAGAAAAGAAGTGGGAAGAAAACAAAATAAATTCGTGTTCCTGAGTTTTTTTAGGAGAGAAGAGAAAAGAAGAAAAGAGTAATTTTGGCTAAACTTCTCTCCAAAACTTCTTTCCAAAAGTGAGATAATTTGGAGAGAAGTTATATTAGGAAGCTTTAAATAAATAAAATTACTTAAATGACCTAATATAAAACATAACATTTACATATAACCAAGGGTACAATTCTAAATCATCTGTTATCTCTTATTTTCTCTACTAACTCGGGAACATGATATAAAAATTTAATTTCATTCATCTCCTTTTCTTTTTTGCCTATTTTTAACTTTTCTCTTCTTTTCTTTCATTTCAAAAACTCGGGAACATAGTGTAAAAGAACAAAGGGTTTGATCAAGGTGATCAATCTACAGCTAGGGTTAGAGAGAGTATTATCACAAGAGAGTAAAGAGAGAGATTTCAGATGAAGAATGTGAGAGATAAGCCTAAAATATTGGCTTATATACACCTTGTTAGCTTCGCTATTTTGTGAAGATAACGTCTCACACCTGAATTGGACTAGATATGTAATATAGTTGCACCCGCAGGGACTAATAATGTACACGGGGCAAACGAGTAATGTTATGAGCCTATAAATACCCCTCATGACTCTCCATGAGGGGTGTGGGAAAATAGTGTAACTTTATTCATTTATTCATTTTAATAAAACACTGTTCTCTCACCTTTCTCTCTCTACTTTCTCTCTAGAATCATGATGTATTTCGATCAACCTCGACCTCGCGAAGGTGTTTCTTGATGTTAACAAGTGGCATCAGAGCTAACCAGGGGCGAATCGTGGTGTTTTGTGGTGAAAAAATGTGTTTTTTGGTCTTCTTTCCGGAAAAAAGTGTGTATTTCTTCAAGTAAGGTATGAAGTTCTCCGAGTTAGGATGAAGATCTTCGAGTAAGGTTTGAATTTCTTCGAGTAAGGTTGCATTTCTCCGAGTTAGGATGAGGTTCTTCGAGTAAGGATGTGAATATTTCCGAGTAAGAGTTGAATTTCTTTGAGTAAGCGTTGAATTTCTCCGAGTAAGGTTGAATTTCTTCGAGTAAGCGTTGAATTTCTTCGAGTAAGCGTTGAATTTCCCCAAGTAAGGTTGAAGTTCTTCGAGTAAGGTACCGAGTAAGGAAACTTCAAGTTTTGTGTATACTTTCCGAGTAAGGAAATCAGAACTTCTCCGAGTAAGGAAATCCTTCGAGTAAGGAGATATTTTGAGTAAGGAGATCCTTCGAGTAAGGAGATATTTTGAGTAAGGAGATTCTTCGAGTAAGGACATTCTTCGAGTAAGGAAATTTTTTCGAGTATGGAGTGATGTTTCCGAATTTCTAGGGTATTTACCGAGCATCAAGGAGTGAAATTCTTATGAGTTTCTTAAGGTTTCGCCGAATATCTAACATACAAAACCCTAGTTTTCAAACCTTAAACACTAGTTAGATCTGTTACACCCCGTGCCCGCTTAGACAAAAAATTAAAACTTTTTGTGCGAAAACGCTTGACTTTTACGAACATCCTGTTACTCTTTTGACCATTTATAAAAATCCAAAAACATTCAGACCTTGAAACTATTTTTAAATGAAACTAGACTCAATTACCTTCAAAACGAAGGGTGGCGCGACCCGTGACGACTTACGGTTTAAAAGATAAGATTTTTCGAAAATCGACAATTTCTGAAAATACCTCCCAACCGCCAGTTGGGCTTCACAGAAGGCCCCAACCGCCCCGGCTGGGATCCCAGCCGCCGGTTGGGCCTCTCAGAAAAGTCCCAACCGCCAGCTAGACCTTCACAGAAAGTCCCAGCCGCCGGTTGGGCGTCTGCAGATTTCTAAGAACTTTGTCGTTTGTCCCATTTTCGCGATAAACAACCCATACCACATCCGCATTACGCCAAACTTAACCAAAATCATTTACTTAATATATAAAACATGTTTCATAATTGCTTGACCCGTTTACAAACCCAAAGTGGGTAAAAACACGCTTATTCCAAACACCCCTTTTATTTGTCACAATAAACACTTACATCCACTTCGACATACCGTTAGACCACCAAATCCTTATGACTCCGTTAACATACATTTTAACACTTGACTTTACTTTACAAAGCAATAATAGACCAACGGGGGTACAAAATTTACACTCGAGCTCGGTATCTACCTAAGCTCCTAACACTTACTATCTTCCA
This sequence comes from Artemisia tridentata subsp. tridentata, assembly GCA_021014915.2. NCBI lineage: Eukaryota > Viridiplantae > Streptophyta > Magnoliopsida > Asterales > Asteraceae > Artemisia > Artemisia tridentata. Next base: position 146,354,835 of record CP139502.1, on the reverse strand, counting down.
AATCCGTAAGCTATAATCCAAATACTTACTCCTTATTCCAAGCCATAGTATCAACATACGAACCTACAAAACGTTGAAACACTAAAACGTAAGCTTTCGCTTAGTAAGTAACTAGATTAACACGTTAATCTACATATATATGCATTAAAACACTTAACCACTTAACACATAAGGCCATTTTCACATTAACACATAAATATCACAAAACATACCTTAACCATTCCTTAATCATGCTCCAACATTTGAGACGACTAACTAAGCATGTCTCCTATCAATTCCATACTCACTAATCCAAGACTATCAACTATAACGCTTATACACATAATCACATAATATGCAAACGATCGTATTAAACACATATTAACCGAGTTATTTACCTTAGCTTCCAAAGCTAAGCTACAATCATAATACCACCATCATCATCATGTTCATCATCATCACCATCATCACCAACATCATCACCATCATCATCCTAGTTTAACATCATCATAAACACTTAAAACACATAACATAATAACTATAACAATAGTTTATACAACTATCAACTTACTTCTAACTATCTCTAATCATCATATAATCATGTATTGATTACATGATCATCAATCCCATCATTTACCAACTTAATCCCATTATCAACACATCACATAATCATCATTACCTCTTAATTATACTTTGTTGATGCAAATAATGTTCTAAAAACGTTATTTATATCTTTCGATTACTTCATGTTTTCAGGATGACAAAATGTGAAATCACGTTACGTTAAAATTAACGTAAACAAGTTTTTAATCGGAAGATCCCGTTTCTACGCAAATCACTCTAGAACAAATTTACAACTTGACAAATGATTAAAGAAGTGAATTTGTGTTTTGAGACTTCACATTTTAATGGGATAAAATATTTTTTCAAAAATACATATGACAAATTATTTTTGAATTATTAAGAAATGTTTTAATGGAAAAATATGTTTGAAAATCACAACAGCTATTTTTCCCCCTAAAATTAGCTCCAACCTTCCCCAAATAAGTTTTCACCAGAAAAGACAAAATTTGGAGCGTCCTAGTCTAGGACGGCTCCACGGTTCCACTAAATTTAGTGGAGCCGTGACATGTTTAGTGGAGCTGTCCGTACAAAACTTTCTGTAACGTTCATATTTTTCTTGCCTATAAAAACCAACCCCATTCACAGTTTTTAGATATCCTTACACACACAAAACTTTCTGAGTTGAATACTCTCTTCACACTTTCTTTCTTAGATCATTTAGATTAGTTTTTCTTTTGTTCAAGAGTGATCCAATCATCCTCAAAGTGATCCTCTTCATTCCTCTTCACTAGCAAGAGAAGAACACAAGTATCCAAGTTGATATAAGGTGTTATCATTCCTCTTCATTATCAAGAGAAGAACACAAGTATCCAAGTTGATACAAGGTGTTATCATTCCTCTTCATTATCAAGATAAGAACACAAGTATCCAAGGTGATACAAGGTGTTATCATTCCTCTTCCCTAGCAAGAGAAGAACTCAAGTATTCAAGAGGATACAAGAGTTGTAGTTGTTAGTTTTTTGTAACACTTGTTACATCCTTGTTGTATCTTAGCATACATCAACATTATATTTCTTTTGTGAGAGTGTGAGTGAAGATCATTGTGATCTTAAGAGATAGTGAAGACCTCTTAAAGCCATTGGACTTGTGTGTGAGTGATCATAGGATATAGAGTAGTTAGATTAAGTAGAGTGAAGTGAGAGTTGATCTTTGTGATCGTGTTGAGATCGTGGTGATCTCTTGTAGCCATTGGGCTTGTGTGATTGGTCACGTGGACCTTGGTAGATTGGTGCTAGCTAAGATTAGCACTCGACATTTAGCTTAGTGTCGGTAATAGGATAAGCGATGTGTACGGTTTTCTCCGCCTGAAGGGAGGTTGTTGACATAGTGCTTGAAACTCTCGAGTGTGGTACTCGGGGAGTGATGAACTCAAATAAGTACATTTTATTATCATCATTTATCCTATTTATTTGACTTGTTTTATTATATTATATATGAGAATCGATACGTTAATGTTTACTTTTGTAATTCTCAGGTAAAAACAAGTATTGTGTGAAACTTGGCGATTTTGGACTAATTATGGAGCAAAACAAGTAAGATATTAAGAGTCTACTGAAATGTACAAGATCAAGATCATTCTGCTCCAGATACGCCGCATCATACTTCGTACATACGGCGCATCACTATCAAGATTTCACAAGTTACGATCCAAGTCAGCAAAGGACATGCGCCGCATAGAGAAATGGAGTTACGCCGCATCTTAAGGCGGTGTACGAATATTCCTGAATATATTAATCTTGGACCCCACGCGAAGTTAAGTCAATGCGCCGCATCTACTTATCCTATGCGCCACATCTAACCCTCAGACAGAAACTATAAATACCCCAAGGCCAGACGAATTTCGAGATCGAAGACACCTAGTACGAGACATAGCTAAACTCAGAAGAGAAAGACAGCCGAATTCAGACGTGTTAGCAGCACAAGACACACTCTAAACGAAGATACAAGAGCTGTAAGAAGGTCCTGCATGTATTCAATTCATTAAGTAGTTTTGTTTTATTGTATTAGTACACTTTAATTCATCAGGATTGATGGGCCGATTCCATGTGACTACGAAAAACCATGGGCACTCCTTAAAATTGCTTTCCCATTAATTAAAGTTTATATGTTTGATGTCTTTGGTGACTTTTATTAGTGCATTGATAACCTTTGTGTTCTAGCTGAGCATTGCTTGGGTCGCCATGCCCTTCCTCGCCTATCTGTTCTAGCGTATACGAAACGTGGGCATCATAAATGCTCAATATTCTAGGATAGTAGGATAGACATAAGTGATCATTAAGGGTTTACTCGCCGATAAGATTAGAGCCAACGAGAAAGGGTTAATTATATACACTTCATATAAAACTAGCAATAAAACAAGTGACAAGCTACTTAATTATCAGGACAGGTCTTATTATTGTCTCAAGTATCTATCTGTGTACGTGTGTGCTAATCGCTGATTCGTGCTCATTAGTTTAGTTTTTATTTAATCATAACCAATCCGTGCCAGTCTCTCAGGCTGAACCCCCTTGCGTTAGATTAGGTTGTACAGCTAACTTAAGATATTAAAATACTGATTAGAATAACTAGATAATACGTTCCACTCTTAGTGATCGACACTCTACTTACCATTATATTCATACTGACCGGGTACACTGCTCGTTAAAGTGTGTGTTTTATTGATAAGTCGGCTAAATATAAATTTAAAACTTGAGTATGCATTAATACTGCTAAAACCACAACGACATCACGCGCGCACCAAGTCTTTGGCGCCGATGCAGTGGATATAAAAGAATTAGAGCAATACATACGCACATCAAGTTTTTGGCGCCGCTGCCGGGGTGTGAATTGTTATTATCTGTTAATTTGATTAGTATTTTAATTAGGTTTTCTTTTTAATTTTTTGATTCTAACCGCTAACCCCGTTGTATATTAGATAAATTGCATTCATTGTATTATTTGCATATTTTCTGTTTTTGTGTGTTTTTATTTTCTTTAAATTTTGTTTCCTTTTGTTTGATTTTTTTTTTTTTGTTTTTTTTGTTTTTTTTGTTTTTTCTGCATTTTGCTATCGTTGTACTGAGCTGATACAAACGACACGGCGCATCTATTTTCACAGATACGACATATTGCGTTTAATTTTTATAAAATACAACGCGCTTAATAAATTCGAGTACGACGCATCTTTCCCCAAGATACGGCGTATTCTGTTTTTAATAAGAAATTTTTCTAAACCCTAACGCCATACGACGCATCTGTTTTTGCAGATACGGCGTATTTTCTATTTAAATTAAAAACAATTTTTGAATTATTAAACAGATACGACGCATCGATTTTTATCGATACGACGCATCTTCTAAATAAAAAATCTTGTATTTTGAAACGTAACGAAAATACGGCGCATTAGCTTTTGTTAATACGACGCATTTAATTTTAATGAATATAATCGATTTTTGATAATTAACCTGATACGGCGCATTCTAAAATCATAAGCGGCGTATCTGTTTTCTGAATAAAAGTATGATTAAATTTTAACGAAATAAGATACGGCGTATCCAACTTTTTGGATACGGCGCATCATCTGCAGATATCAGTAACTTTTATTTTCCGTATTCCGTTTTCGTTGTTAATTTTCTGATATACTACTTTCTTGAACATACCCTACTGATGCTTTTGTGATAGTTTCAGGAAGTGCATGACCAGGAGTTCAACTAAGAACTTGATTCAACCTTTCGAAGATCCTGAACGAGCCCTACATTCGCTTAAAAGGCTTTTCAACACAAAAAGCTTTGAAATTTCAAGTTCGTTCGAGCTTGATTACTTTTCTGAAGAAAAAGAGGAAGAAGAAACAGAAACAATGGCTGAAAACACTACTATGGAGGAATACATGAACAAAACCCGTGCTGATTACAGTTCAGGAGTTGCTAGACCAAAGTTTGATGAAAAGTCAAAGTTTGTGTTGAAGGGTCAGTTTCTCAAGGAGCTAAGAGAAAATGCTTTCAGTGGAACGGAACATGAAGATGCTAATGAACATGTTGAAAAAGTCCTCGAGATTGCAGATTTGTTTACTACAGAAGGAGTCTCTGACGATCAACTCATGCTAAGAATCTTTCCAATTTATCTTAAAGGAGCTGCTAATAAGTGGCTAAGGAATGAACCTGCTAGTTCAATCACAACATGGGAAGATTTGAAGAGCAAATTCCTGAAAAGATATTGTCCACCTGCCAAAACTGCTAAAAAGATGGAGGCTATCAACAGTTTCAAGCAAGAGCCTGATGAAACTCTTTATCAAGCTTAGGAACGATTTAAAGACTTGTTGATGAAATGCCCTCAACATTATCTAAGTCCAATGCAGGAGATAATATTGTTCTATCAAGGATTGGGCGTGCATACTAGACAAATCTTGGATGCTAAGGGAGCTGTGCCTCAAATGAGTGCAACCAATGCTAGAAAAGCTATCCAAGAAGCTGCTGATCATTCTCAAAAATGGCACGACGGAACCTCTACTAGATCTAAGAGCAGCACTAATTTTGACGGGTTTGCTGCAATTCAAGCTCAATTGGATAAAATTAGTAGAGAGATGAAGAAGCGTGATGAGAAAGTGTATGCTGCCCAAGTTGGATGTGAAAAATGCGAAGGACCTCACTACACTAAAGATTGCCCTAATAAGAATGAAAGTGAGACTTTTGAAGAAGCATACTACACACAATTTGGACAACCATTCCGACCTTCAGGAAGATTTAGGGAAGCTACTCCGGGATACTATCAAAAGAACAACTTTAATCCCACATATCAAGAAAGGAGGCAGACTTTAGATGACACTCTTAAGCAAATTATGGCCGATGCTGCTAAAAGACATGAAGAGAACACTGCTATGATCAAAGAAATTCGAGCCTCAACGGATACTATAACAAGAAATCAAGGAGCTTCGATCAAAGCATTAGAACAACAAATCGGAAAAATGAGCAAAGTTCTTCAAGAAAGGAGATACGGAAGTTTACCTAGCTCAACTGAAACCAACCCAAGAGATCATGTCAAGGCCATAAGCACCACTGAGGAAGTCACGCCTAACATTCCTAGAAGATTGATGAATGGTAATGATGCTGCAAAGCCCGAATTTTTCTTTAATTCTTCAATCAGTTTAAGGAGATTACTCAAAGAGAAGACAAAGATTGAAGAGGAGATCAAGGCTACAATGAAAGAAGAGAGCTCTGCAACCGACTTACATGCCTTGCCTCATAAAGAAAAGGACCCAGGAAGTTTTACTTTACCTTGTTCAATTAATGATATATCTTTCAATAATGTGTTAGCTGACTTAGGAGCTAGCGTTAGTGTTATGCCCCTTAAGACATTCACTACCCTAGGACTAGGAAAATTAGCACCAACTAAGCTGCTTATTGAATTGGCTGATAAAACGGTAAAACGACCTGAAGGGATTGCTGAAAATGTGCTAGTTAAGATTGAGAAGTTTGTTTTCCCCATAGACTTTGTTATATTAGATATGCCCAAGGATGTTAAGATTCCTTTAATCCTCGGAAGACCTTTCTTGTCTACTGCCCATGCTAAGATTGATGTGTTTAAAAGAAAAATCTCATTAAAGGTAGGGAATAATAAACTAGTCTATAAGTGCCAAAATCCTGCTAAAAGCATAATTAGAAGCGTCTATGTGCTAGGATTAAGAGAACGTATGGAACTCGATCTTGAAGCTAGGCTAATGGGAGAAACATTGATTCAAAACAACTCAACTAATCCTAATCATGAGAACTTCGAAGAATTTATTGACCTTAATGTACCTACCGAACTTAGGCGCGATATTGTTAATGATTCTGATGATGAATGGTATGATTGCAAAGTAATTAACAAACGTAGAAGGATAGTTGAGAATACAAATTTGAATAATGATGTGTTTATTGAACTACCACCCCATCTTGCATATTTATGCCTATATAATAATAAGAATTTCCCGTCTATCATTTTGTCATCTCTACCCGAAAGGGACAGAACTTTGTTTATACAGATATTAAAGAAGAATGGCATGGAAATTAAGGACGAGCAAGGAGTGTTCAATATTACTGGACTGGCGATGAGGGAGCGCGATGCTTCCGATTCTTTCAGTGATCGATATTAAGGAGCTGAACGTGAGTCTAACTTGAAGACTCTGGAATAAAGACAAGTGCTGACCGGGAGACAACCCGGAAAATTTTTACTATTCTGTTCTGTGTCGAGTCTGTCAGACCTACAAAAGATATGGCGCATCTCAATCCTAAGATGCGACGCATCGCCTGCACTGGTCATATCTTATTTGATTTTCTGCATTTTTATTTTTAACTTAAAAACTTTCTGTCAGTATTTTAATGCGGCGCATCCCTGGTTAAGGATGCGACGCATCTTCTATTCTGATTCGTATTTATTCCAGGCTCGATACGGCGTATCTTCTTCCATAAGATACGGCGTATCGACTGACCTGATGATTTTCAATTTTAATTTTAATTTTTTATTTTTACTAACTACTAATGTATTATGCAAGTTTGAACCTTCTTAATTCTGGTGTGTTAAAGTCTGAATGGTATTATAGATTCCTGCATTCTTGTGGATACATCATTTTTGAAGCTTAAACGTTCTCATCCACAAGAAAGTTGATTTTTGCTCTTATACGAATAATGGAGGATCATATCGAGCAAATCTCAGGGGAGTTTTTCTGTTCTAATTCTTTTTAATTTCCAGTTTTTAACCTTTGACACAAACAACGAGGACGTTGTTTAACTTAAGTGGGGGGATTGGAGAATTAGAACACTTACTTGTCCTAAACTTTTTCAAAATATGCTTAAAATGCGCTTAATATATCAAAATTTAAAATTTTTAGCATGTTTTTGTTTAAAGTCTAAATTACATAGCTGCACATATAACATTATTTCCAAAAATTGTGAACTTTTCAAAATTCACAAATCTATGAGTGTGCCGGTGACTTGTAAACTTTAGAACTTGGCTTGTATACTATTCGAGACCACCATAATAAGTATTATCTATATAATTGGAATGACTTGTCTAAATTGGTAAATTTTTAGGATTACACCCAAATAGCCTTTATATGTTATGTGATATTAACTAACTACACTGGTTAGTTAACCCCCTTATAAACCCCTTTGTTACTCTCACTTTTAGAGTAAGATACCCCTAGAAAAATACTCAGAGCCATTCCTTTCGTTTCTTACACCTTTGTTATAATGTTTCGTTACACCCTTACACCTTAGCCTACCCTGTAGATTAAAATCCGTGGTTGGTTAATTGCTTTAGGCAAAGTGTGTTTCCTTACATTACCTGTGTTCGCATGCGTAATTCATTATCTTTGGTTAGGTCGGGAAATTGCACAATGCAATTGGTATGAAAGTAAATATTGTATAACTTTGAGTTTATTTTTCGTGTGTTTACTACTTTCGTTATTACAGTTATTTCTAAAAGTATGAAGAGTATGGAAAAATTATCCGGAAAAATAGTGATAGAAAAGTTGTGAAATTTTACACGCATATGTTGATGTCAAAAAAAAAAAAAAAAAAATCGAAAAAAAAATCGAAAAAATAGAAAAGAAAAAGAAAAAGAAAAGTTGGAAGTTCGTTTTAACCAACTTATGTAAAGTTTTGTATTAAGTGGGCGATATCACCGCTATTTGTTGTATATTATATTTATGGATTGAATGGGAGTTGGCCGTTATGGGAACGCCAACTCAGGTTATTCTTTGATTGAGATCTTGTTGAGTATAATTCGTGTCTACCTAAAGCGTGTGTTTCAAGTGTTAAAGCGTGAGTTATTCAATGATATGAGTCTTATTCATGGGATGGTTGGGAAAGTAATTTACCACACTTAGGATTTTAATTTATCTGTTTTGTTTATTTTTCATTTTACACCAGTTTGTATCCCAAATATTATCCATACCCTACATCATTCTTTATCCAAACCTTTGATTTATTGAGATTAGGGATTTGAGCAATCTTAAGTATCGTAGTCGTGGATTCGGCTATGTATTTATGATTTTGTCGCCCTTTTTGATATAATATTATTGGTAAAGATTACTTGGTCCTATCTTTAGCCTATTCGAGTTAGGGATTTGAGCAATTGCAAGTATCGTGGTCATGGATTCGATCATGTATTTGTGATTTTGTCGCATTTTCTGGAATTTGAGATCGATAGATATTAAGAAGAATGATTAACCCTTAACCAACAAACCCTTTTTACCGCTTTAGACTTGTTATTCCTTGGCTTTAGTGGGGGAGATGCGTATACTTGCCAAGCTTATGATAGAATATTCGTCACGACTAGACAGTTAAACGATTAGATTTGCTTTTATCAAAATATTTTACTTTATTTCTAATTCGTTAGGTGTTTGGTTGTGCAATTATGACAAAAACGAATACATGCTTAAATATAAAAATAAATCCTAATATCTTTTAGGATACATTTTCATAAGATTTATTCTAAGGTTTACTTGGGGACAAGTAAAGTTCAAGTGGGGGATATTTGATGAACTCAAATAAGTACATTTTATTATCATCATTTATCCTATTTATTTGACTTGTTTTATTATATTATATATGAGAATCGATACGTTAATGTTTACTTTTGTAATTCTCAGGTAAAAACAAGTATTGTGTGAAACTTGGCGATTTTGGACTAATCATGGAGCAAATCAAGCAAGATATTAAGAGTCTACTGAAATGTACAAGATCAAGATCATTCTGCTCCAGATACGCCGCATCATACTTCGTACATACGGCGCATCACTATCAAGATTTCACAAGTTACGATCCAAGTCAGCAAAGGACATGCGCCGCATAGAGAAATGGAGTTACGCCGCATCTTAAGGCGGTGTACGAATATTCCTGAATATATTAATCTTGGACCCCACGCGAAGTTAAGTCAATGCGCCGCATCTACTTATCCTATGCGCCGCATCTAACCCTCAGACAGAAACTATAAATACCCCAAGGCCAGACGAATTTCGAGATCGAAGACACCTAGTACGAGACTTAGCTAAACTCAGAAGAGAAAGACAGCCGAATTCAGACGTGTTAGCAGCACAAGACACACCCTAAACGAAGATACAAGAGCTGTAAGAAGGTCCTGCATGTATTCAATTCATTAAGTAGTTTTGTTTTATTGTATTAGTACACTTTAATTCATCAGGATTGATGGGCCGATTCCATGTGACTACGGAAAACCATGGGCACCCCTTAAAATTGCTTTCCCATTAATTAAAGTTTATATGTTGATGTCTTTGGTGACTTTTATTAGTGCATTGATAACCTCTGTGTCTAGCTGAGCATTGCTTGGGTCGCCATGCCCCTTCCTCGCCTATCTGTTCTAGCGTATACGAAACGTGGGCATCACAAATGCTCAATATTCTAGGATAGTAGGATAGACATAAGTGATCATTAAGGGTTTACTCGCCGATAAGATTAGAGCCAACGAGAAAGGGTTAATTATATACACTTCATATAAAACTAGCAATAAAACAAGTGACAAGCTACTTAATTATCAGGACAGGTCTTCTTATTGTCTCAAGTATCTATCTGTTTACGTGTGTGCTAATCGCTGATTCGTGCTCATTAGTTTAGTTTTTATTTAATCATAACCAATCCGTGCCAGTCTCTCAGGCTGAACCCCCTTGTGTTAGATTAGGTTGTACAGCTAACTTAAGATATTAAAATACTGATTAGAATAACTAGATAATACGTTACACTCTTAGTGATCGACACTCTACTTACCATTATATTCATACTGACCGGGTACACTGCTCGTTAAAGTGTGTGTTTTATTGATAAGTCGGCTAAATATAAATTTAAAACTTGAGTATGCATTAATACTGTTGAAACCACAACGACATCACGCGCGCACCAAGTCTTTGGCGCCGCTGCAGTGGATATAAAAGAATTAGAGCAATACACACGCACATCAGGGAGTAGAGTAGGGCGAAGAAGAGCTTCGTAGCCGAACCACTATAAATCCTTTGACTCGGTTTGATCTTTCCAACTCTACTCTTTACTTTCATTATTTAGCATTAGTTAGTTTAGTGTGTAGTTCATATTGATGTTGATTGATTACACATAGATTTCGAATCAAAGTTTCCAATAGTCAACTTTTAAAACAAGATTTTTAAAAAGAACTTAAAACCGGTAAACTATTCAACCCCCCCCCCCTTCTAGTTTCCCACAATTGGCATCAGAAGCCACGTCAGTCAAGATTTTAAAGTATATTGTATTTTAAAACTTGAATCGATCAATGGATTCCGACAAATATCTAGAAGGGCAATCTATGCAAAGACCACCACTTTTCGAAACCGATTGTTTTATATATTGGAAAACAAGATTCGAAACATATGTAAAATCAAAAGACATTGATCTTTGGGATGTTATTACTGAGGGTGACTTTCAACCTATTTAAATGAATCCGGAAACTAAAAAGGATGAAATAGTTTCTTATGATAAACAAACTGATGAACTTAAAAGGAAATTAGCCAAAAATAATGAGGCTAAAATGATGATTTATAACGCTTTGCCTAAAAAGGAATTTGAAAGAATTTTTATGTGTAATACGGCAAAAGATATTTGGAAAACGTTGCTAGTCACTCACCAAGGTAATAACCAAGTCAAAGAGAACAAGATAGATCTTCTTGTTCAACAATATGAACAATTTTCCATTTCGGAAGATGAGTCAATAGATAATGCTTTTGCTAGATTTAATACTATTATCACTAGTCTTAAAGCTCTTGATGAAGGTTACTCTAGCAAGAATTATGTTAGGAAGTTTCTTAGGGCTCTACATCCTAAATGGAGAGCAAAGGTCACCGCCATAGAAGAGTCAAAAGACTTGGCGACCTTGTCACTCGATGAACTTATAGGAAACTTGAAAGTTCACGAGATGATAATCAAGAAGGACTCCGACATAGTCAAATGCAAAAGCGAGAGAGTTAGATCTCTAGCATTGAAAGCCAAGAAGGAGTCTAGTGATGAGGAATACTCGAGTTTGGATAGTGAAGATGAGGAATATGCATTAGCGGTTAGGGACTTTAAAAAGTTCTTTAGGAGAAGAGGTAGGTTCGTTAGGCAACCTCGTGATGAGAAGAAGACATCACAAAAGAACCATGTTGAAAAGAAAGGGACAAGTGATAGGAAATGCTTTAGGTGCGGAGATCCTAATCACCTCATAGGAGAGTGTCCCAAACCACCGAAATTCAACAACCAACGAGCTCTCATAGGAGGCTCCTGGAGTGACAGCGGTGATGATGAAGAAAAGAAGCCCAAGGACGAAACATGCCTAATGGCTCATGCTTCTAATGAGGTATGTTACGACTACCCTAATTTTATAGATGACAACTCATCAATAGATGATAACATACTATATGATGAACATAATAATCTATGCAAAATTGTTTCAAAAATGTTAAGTAGAAACAAATCACTAAAATCAAAATTGCATGAACTCGAAGTAGAAATTTTAGAACTAAAGGATAAAGTCAAAGGACTTGAAAGAAATAAAGAAATAGATGTAGATTGTGAGTCATGCATAAATATTCGAGTTGAAAATGAAAAACTCATGGAAAATGCAAATAGGATCATTAAGTTTAAAAAGGAAACAGAAAATGCTTCGACAGATAAAACAAATCAAGTAAAATCTGTCAAACCCACGAATTCTGTCAAATCCCCAGAAGGCACCACTAAAGGTACCAACGGTACCATTAAACTTAACAGAACCGTGGTACCATCTAGCACTGGAGACAGAACTGAGTCAAATTTCAAAAACAAATCAGGTCCTAAACCAACTCATATAATTGTAAATGGTACAAAGGTCACTATTGCTAGTATAGAGGAAGTCAAAAAATTTTACAAACCTATGTCAAACCCCAGACCGGGATTTGTAAAACCCACTAGGTCTAAGACTCCTCCACCTAGAAAAACAAACACTCCCAAACCTCGGTCAAGAACTCCTCTACCGAGACGTAACTCTAGAAGACAAAGTTTTCCAAATAACTATCCCGTAACTTGGAATGAATGTCAACTACAAAGTTACTTGCCATGGGAAATTTACCCTCCGTTCCAACATCCTAACCACATGCAAGTAATGCATGGGATGTTTAATGCTAACCACTTTGGACCCATGAGATATTGGGGACCAAATGTTTGAATGTTTGTCTTTTGCAATAGATATGCTTGAGAATTGACTTGGAGCCTGACGAATGGGTCAAGGATAGTGGATGCACTAACCATATGACGGGTAACCGAAGTTTATTCTCATCATACAAGGCATACAACGGAGGTAATGTCACTTTCGGTAGCAAACTTAAGGGCAACATTATAGGAAAAGGTACGATCACTCAAAACTCCATCACTATTAGAAATGTTGAGCATGTAGATAACTTAGGATTTAATTTGCTTAGTATTAGTCAAATGGTAGATAATAAGTGTAGAGTTATATTCTCTGAAGAGGGTAGTGAGATCATTAAGGATGGTAAAACCATAGGCAAAGGAGTTAGGAGAAATGGCTTATTTGTTATGAAAATAGGAAATAAGCCTCAGGATAGGATATGCTTAGCAACCATAGATGATAACTCTACTCTATGGCATAGAAGATTAGGTCATGCCAATATGCGATTGATACAATCATTGGCATCAAAGGAATTAGTTAGAAATCTACCTAAGATTAAGTTTGACAAACACTTTTGTGACGCTTGTAGAGTTGGAAAACAAGCACATTCTAGTCACAAAGCTAAGAATATGGTCTCGACCTCTAGATGCCTATAACTCCTTCACATGGACTTATTCGGTCCATCCGCCGTACGGAGCTACGGAGGAAATCACTACACCTTAGTAATAGTTGATGACTATTCTAGGTATACTTGGACTAGATTTCTTAAGAATAAGACACAAGCTTTTGAGGAATTTGAAATCTTTAGTAAGAAAGTCCAAAACCAACTAGGATGTACAATAGTTTCTATTAGGCCGGATCATGGTCGGGAATTTGATAATGAAGTGCAATTTGGAGTATATTGTGATGCTAATGGTATTACTCACAATTTCTCGGCTCCACGCACTCCACAATCAAATGGGGCAGTCGAGCGGAAAAATCATACTCTACAAGAAATGAGTAGAACGATGTTGAATGAACAATCAATTCCGCAAAAGTTTTGGTGTAATGCGGTGGACACCTCAACTTATATTCTTAATAGGATTCTAATTAGACCTATCTTAGGAAAAACCCCATATGAAATCATGAAAGGTAGAAAACCTACTCTTGATTATTTTAGAGTGTTTGGAAGCAAGTGCTTCGTACTAAACACTAAAGATTACCTCACCAAGTTTGACCCAAAGTCTTACGAAGGTATCTTTCTAGGTTACTCCCAAAATAGTAAAGCCTATGTTGTCCTAAATAGAGAAACCATGAAAGTCGAAGAATAACTCAACGTGACATTCGATGAAATTCCTCCATAAACTAAGACATCACCCTTGGTGGATGATGACTTAGATGAGGACGAATCCATTAAGGTTAATGGCAAGAAAACACTAGAAGATGACATTGAGGATGAAATAGCTGAAGTTGACGAAATTGTCAACATTAAGGAATCCAAAAACCATCCTATTGAAAATGTCATAGGTAATCTAAACCAAAGAACCCTTAGGTCACAAGCACAAAACAAAAGTAATTTCTTTTGTTTCATATCAACCGTAGAACCTAAGAATGTAGGTGAAGCGATTAAGGATGAAAGTTGGATACTTGCCATGCAAGAAGAACTTAATCAATTCACCGCAAACCAAGTTTCGGATTTAGTACCTCTTCCTAAAAATCAAACTATCATAGGAACTAAGTGGGTTTTTAGGAATAAACTCGACGAAAATGGCGTCGTAGTTAGGAATAAGGCAAGGTTGGTAGCACAAGGCTATAACCAACAAGAGGGAATAGATTATGATGAAACCTATGCACCCGTAGCTAGATTAGAATCAATTAGAATATTCCTTGCCTATGCTTGTGCCTTAGACTTTAAACTATACCAAATGGACGTGAAGAGTGCGTTCCTTAATGGTTATATCAACGAGGAGGTGTATGTTGCACAACCTCCGGGATTTGTTGATTTCGAATATCCGAATCATGTTTACAAGCTAAAGAAAGCACTCTATGGTCTTAAACAAGCTCCTAAAGCTTGGTATGATAGACTGAAAGCTTTCTTGATTGAACATGAATATACCATGGGAAAGTTTGATAACACACTCTTCACAAAGAAAAGAGATTCACATCTCATCATTGTTCAAATATATGTTGACGACATTATATTCGGATCAACTTGTCCAGAGATGTGCGATGATTTCTCTAATATCATGCATGACGAGTTTGAGATGAGCATGATGGGTGAATTAAACTTCTTCCTTGGTCTACGAATTAAACAAATGGAAGATGGTATTTCTTTAATCAAGCTAAGTATAGTAAAGAGATGCTTAAGAAGTTTAGTTTAGAAGAGTATAAGCCTATGAAAACTCCCATGTCCACGGAAATAAAACTCATGAAAGATGAAGAAGGTGAGTCCGTGGATAGCACTAAGTATAGAGGTATGATAGGAAGTTTACTATACCTCACGGCAAGTAGGCCCGACATCATGTTTAGTGTCTGCCTTTGTGCTCGCTTCCAAGAGGATCCCAAAACCTCTCACCTCGAAGCGGTTAAGCGTATCTTCTGATACATTAAAGGCACTATACACTTGGGATTATTCTATCCCAAGGGGACCGGTGTGGAAACTATTGTCTATGCCGACTCTGATCATGCGGGAGATTATGTGGATCGAAAGAGTACGAGTGGCGTTTGTACCTTCATGGGTTGTTGCTTAACTTCTTGGTTCTCCAAGAAACAAACGGCTCTTGCTATCTCCACAACCGAATCCGAGTACGTAAGCGCCGGAAAGGCATGTCAACAAGCACTATGGATGAAACAAGCTCTTATAGACTATGACATCCATTTAGATGACGTCCCCATTATGTGTGATAATAAAGGTGCTATTGACTTGAGCAAAAACCCCGTTCAACACTCCCGTACTAAACATATCGAAATTCGCCACCACTTCCTTCGTGATAATGTTTAGAAAGGAAATATTTCTATTGAGAAAGTTCCATCTTAGGACAATATCGCAGACATCCTTACCAAACCTCTCAAACGAGAATCCTTCAACTACCTTCGTCTAGGTCTAGGAATGATGGAACATGTTCCATAAACCTCATGACTCTTGAAGTCATCTCGTGTGTCTCGTTAAGTCTAGTTTAGGTTCCCTAGTCAAAGGAATTTATTAGGTATAAATTCTTTCCTCGTGTCATAGAGTCTCACTAAAACAGCGAGACTTATTCGTCAAACATCAAAATGGGACAGAAAACCATCCCTGCAGATATACGGCTCCACTAAATGTGGCACGACACCGTTAAATTTAACGGTGCCGTGGAACCGTGCATTTGGAACATTTCGTATTTCAGTTCCCTTTTTCCACACCACTCATTCCAAACCCTCATAACCTCAGCAACTGCTGTCATAACTTAACCTCACACCCAAAACTTAATTACACCCCTTCAAGATCATATTCAAGACATTGAGTTTCAAGATCCTCAATCATTCTCACCCTTTTCAACAAAAATTGTAAGTCATCTTATTCCAATTTTTCTTAATTTCGGGTCTAGGGTTTATGCATTGATGAAAATTGAATTGGGGTTTTTCAACTTTTTCTAGGAAATTTTCAATTAGAAGTCATCAACACCAAAACATTTCAAAATTTTTGGTACCAAAACATTGAGGGTACCAAAACACCCCAATTCCATCATTTTCAAAATCTCATGAAACTAGGACCATGAAATTATTCTTTTCATGCGTTGTTGATGCAAACTAAAAACACTTTCTCATGCATACAAGATCTCACAAATCATGATCGAACTACATAATCAATATGTATTCTTCGACTTATTTGCTTGAGCAAAAGTAAAATTAGGAGTGTTTGGGTAATCTCATTATTTTCTTTTGAGTTGAGATTGCCACACCTCCACATAGTTTGCATATAGGCACACACTAGGCATGTGCATATAATGCAACTATTCTTCATACTAATTTTTCCTAAAAACACTTTTATAGGAAACAAAAATGTCTCATGAATATGATTTTGATCATCTCTTAACCGACACCTACACACCCCAAATATCACAAGAACCCACAACTCCCGGTAACCACATTCGTACCTATGTCAATCTTGAAACCCGTCGGTTTCATGAAGGCCGTGTCGTTGATCCATCCCTTGTTTACCATCGGGACATCAACACTTCTTTTAGAGCTATAGGATTCGATTGTTTACTCCACATAAACGAGCACATTTGTCCTCGCTTTATGTTGGAATTCTTCCGACAAGTTGAACTCGTACGTAACGAGGATCAATCCTTGTCTCTTTGTTTTTGGGTCAGAAATTTCAAATTTGTCCTAACCCTTGAGCAATTTGTTCAAATCCTTCAAATCCCCAATCATGGGCAATGTGCCTATACTGAGGATTGGTGTCTTGAGTCCCTCTTCAACTATCGTGAAGAGGATAGTCCATATTGTTCCTACATACCCTCTCCCACCGAACTAACCAAAATCATCCGTACTCATAAGTACTCCTCTTATCCTAATCCAACGAAAATTCGTTTGGAAGAGGTGCGTCATGAACTACTTTCATGGGCAGTCATCCTGCGAGAAAATGTTCTAAGTCTAACAGGAAATCGTGAGCAACTCCCGGCGTGTTGTGCTCATATGATCTATTGTCTCCTTACCCAACAACCATACAATCTCGCTTACCTCTTCGCTAAGCGAATTGTACATCTCAAGGGTAACAAGAATAAATTGATACCCTATGGGATGTTCCTAACCCGCCTCTATCACCACTTCATGAACCTACACCCTTACCTTCATGGTCCTCAATACTCACTTTTCACACCAGTCATGAAACCCATAACCGAGTCATACGTGTCAACCATTCTCATTTCTGAATCCTCCACCCACTATGCACCCTTTGATGATCCAAATCACGAGAATGAGATAAATGCTCAAGACGGGAGTATAACAAGAATGGGAGAAGGCTCAAGTCATAAGTAGTTATGAAGAGATTTATATCTCCTACTAGGGCTTATTCTTAATAGACTATATTAGGCATTAATACTCTAATTATCTTGCATGCTTAGTACTAAATCTATCACCATGCATGAATGATCTAGGTGATATTTAGATGTTAGTTCATCTTGTCCTTTATGCTTGCATGCTTATGATTATCTTGGAAAATTGCTTGATAATCTTTATGTGCTAGATGTAGCATTGTAGGGGACATATTAGGAAAACAAAAACTTAGTGAGTTGAGGCACTATCATTTCCAGGAACTAGTTCCCCTAGAAAACATCCCCCTAGCTGCCCAGAACTAGCCTCAACAGAAATTTTTGTGACAATAGTGTCACGGTACCACTAAATAGGGACGGTACCGTTAAATTTAACGGTACCGTGGATCATTTAGAGGAACCGTGTCCCTGTTTGACCGATTTTTACTGTTCCTCCTAGAATCCCTGCAACCCTAACCTCAAACCTGCAAATTTTGCAACCTCATACACACCCTAAGATTCCCTTGCTACACCATAGGACACTCCCATCAACTTTAATTCAAATTTCACCCAACTTGCCTATTTAAGGCCTCACCCTTGCAAGCTTATCTTGCACTTCACCTTCAACCTCCCATCACACAAACACCATGTCTTCCACACAAGGATCCACCTCTCACATCTCCAAGAAACCTAGGATAACCGTGAAACCACCCTCAAAACCACTCTTTGTGGATCTCACAAAAGATGATGAAGCTATGACACCACCTTCCCAAGCCACTCCTTACTCACCATCACCACCACCATCTTCATCATCCTTCAACACAACATCATCCATGGAGTACACACTATCCCCCATAACTCCATTGGACTATGCCATGCCAACTCCATCCCCAACAAACTCACCACCACCACCTTCTCCTATCATGGCACAACCCATCCAACCCCATCCCTTTGATTTACATAGGGCTAATTGCCTATGTTGTCTCCATAACCGTAATCTCATCTTCTTCTTAAGAGACGAGATTCATTTCATGTTCTCTTTTATAGAACATCTCTTAACACCACCACCACCCCAAATGATGCCACAATCTCCACCACCTCCTAACCCAAACAACTAAACATGCCTTTGTTTAGTGTTTCAACAATAACTCTTTAGGACCCCTCTTGGAAATGAAGCTTGCCTCTAGTCATTAGGGATTTATGCTTGTTATTGTTTGTCTTTTTATGCTCATCATGAAGTCATACCTATGTATGACATTTATCTTATCTTTATGAATGAATGAACTTTCATGATGTTTGCTTCCTTTTATTTTTATGATTGGCTACTTAGTCACTCATTTTATGGTGGGATATTTGTCTTAAGTGCTACATTTTAGATATTGTATATGTGCTATCTAACCTTGTTTTGTAGCATACACCATTGCTCGATTCCTTGGTATTCTCCAAATGAGGGGGAGTATAAATCAAGGGGGAGCTTTTGTCACCTTTTTAATTAGACAAAAAGGGGGAGAAATGGGAGTAAACTCATTAAAAACTTGTTAAAACTAATTTTAACTTAAAATGAGTTTATATTTTGTCATCATCAAAAAGAGGGAGATTGTTGATGCAAATAATGTTCTAAAAATATTATTTAAATCTTTCGATTACTTCACGTTTTGAGGATGACAAAATGTGAAATCACGTTACGTTAAAATTAACGTAAACAAGTTTTTTAATCGGAAGATCCCGTTTCTACGCAAATCACTCTAGAACAAATTTACAACTTGACAAATGATCAAAGAAGTGAATTTGTGTTTTGAGACTTCATATTTTAATGGGACAAAACATTTTTTCAAAAATACATATGACAAATTATTTTTGAATTATTAAGAAATCTTTTAATGGAAAAA
The DNA here is from genome assembly GCA_021014915.2 of Artemisia tridentata subsp. tridentata. NCBI lineage: Eukaryota > Viridiplantae > Streptophyta > Magnoliopsida > Asterales > Asteraceae > Artemisia > Artemisia tridentata. The sequence continues at coordinate 146,335,238 of CP139502.1, read as the reverse complement.
TATGTTTGAAAATCACAACAGCTATTTTTCCCCCCAAAATCAGCTCCAACCTTCCCCAAATAAGTTTTCACCAGAAAAGACAAAATTTGGAGCGTCCTAGTCTAGGACGGCTCCACGGTTCCACTAAATTTAGTGGAGCCGTGGCATGTTTAGTGGAGCCGTCCTTACAAAATTTTCTGTAACGTTCAGATTTTTCTTGCCTATAAAAACCAACCCCATTCACAGTTTTTAGATATCCTTACACACACAAAACTTTCTGAGTTGAATACTCTCTTCACACTTTCTTTCTTAGATCATTTAGATTAGTTTTTCTTTTGTTCAAGAGTGATCCAATCATCCTCAAAGTGATCCTCTTCATTCCTCTTCACTAGCAAGAGAAGAACACAAGTATCCAAGTTGATACAAGGTGTTATCATTCCTCTTCATTATCAAGAGAATAACACAAGTATCCAAGTTGATACAAGGTGTTATCATTCCTCTTCACTAGCAAGAGAAGAACTCAAGTATTCAAGAGGATACAAGAGTTGTAGTTAGTTTTTTGTAACACTTGTTACATCCTTGTTTTATCTTAGCATACATCAAGATTATCTTTCTTTTGTGAGAGTGTGAGTGAAGATCATTGTGATCTTAAGAGATAGTGAAGATCTCTTAAAGCCATTGGGCTTGTGTGTGAGTGATCAAAGGATCTAGAGTAGTTAGATTAAGTAGAGTGAAGTGAGAGTTGATCTTTGTGATCGTGTTGAGATCGTGGTGATCTCTTGTAGCCATTAGGCTTGTGTGATTGGTCACGTGGACCTTGGTAGATTGGTGCTAGCTAAGATTAGCCCTCGACATTTAGCTTAGTGTCGGTAATAGGATAAGTGACGTGTACAGTTTTCTCCGCCTGAAGGGAGGTTGTTGACATAGTGCTTGAAATTCTCGAGTGTGGTACTCGGGGAGTGGAGTAGGGCGAAGAAGAGCTTCGTAGCCGAACCACTATAAATCCTTTATCTCGGTTTGATCTTTCCAACTCTACTCTTTACTTTCATTATTTAGCATTAGTTAGTTTAGTGTGTAGTTCATATTGATGTTGATTGATTACACATAGAGTTCGAATCAAAGTTTCCAATAGTCAACTTTTAAAACAAGATTTTTAAAAAGAACTTAAAACCGGTAAACTATTCAACCCCCCCCCCCTTTCTAGTTTCCCACATACTTAAAACCCCATTTACCCATTTTCCCCAAATTGGGTACATAAACCCTAACTCTTGAATTAACCAATTAAACACTAATTACACGTTACTTACTTGCAAGGATCATGGCTAAGCATCTTACTCTTGGATTGGAACATATAAACATCATCTCCACTTCATCCTCAAGCTCCATCTCCCTCTCTTTTTCTCTTCTAAACACCGGATTTCAACACACCCTAAAATAATTATAGAAATGTCTAGAATCTCCTAGTTTATACTAGTTAGATTGCATCTTTGGCTAAATGACCTAACTAGTCCCTTAAGTCCCTTTTTTCCTACTTTGGCCACAACCAACTTATAACACTGGTACAGAAAGTGGCTTTCGTCACACCAAAAATGTGTGACTATATGCATATAGTCACACACATTTTTTTGGGTGTGTGTGACGAAAATTCGCGCCACCGTAGGTAGCATATGGTCACATTGTTTAGTTTGTGGCCGTTTTCATTGAAAAAGAGTGACCAAAACCCGAATATGTGTGATGAATTAGTGATGCGTGGTCTTGCGACCTTACAGCAGGTTTTACCTCTCGAGGGATCTCAAGAGGCTTGCAATCCCCACCAGGCAGTGTACCTGACCGATGTAGTATAGTGAAGTGGCAAGTACCGGGGGATTGATCGTTCTCTAGGGGAATATTGTCGTTAGGATTGAAAAACTACTCTAATAGGTCTAAGGGTGAGAGAAGATTCTTTTTGTATTTTTATATTTTTATGAAAGCAAGTAAAATCTCGGGTTTGAAGGAGTGGGCGGAATTAGTTGCTAGTCAACTAACCCAAATAACTACAAATGCAAATAAAATAAAATAACTGAAAATGAAAAGGTTGTGAAACTTATGTGGAGAGAAATGTGTTTACTTAGATTTCCTTACTCCCTAACTATCTTTTACCGGTTGATTAGTGTGTATTAATTGCGTGGATGACGGGTGTATTCCTTAATACCAATCGTGGGGTGGCGTACGTACTTCCCCAACTCTACAAGCTCCTACTTCACTCCTATGTCGAGCCGGCTAAGAAGCTCCTAACATGGGATCACTAGAATTCGCTCATGCATTAAATACAACCATAAAAACCTTAGTACGCATTGGTTCATGTTTCTTAAGACGTTCAAGCAAGTTACCGTATAGGAAGTTAGCCAGTTTTCTTAAGCCTAACATCGATAAACAATCATCCAATACAATTAATAACACACTAATAACCGATAATCAATAGTTAGGTTTCATTAGATCTAAGCAAACACAAGATAAATCTAGCCTAGCATGTTAATCAAAAGACAAGAACAAGATATAATCAAACAACACATAGACATATTGATTGATTAAATGAATACTTATCTTCAATTAAACATGGGAGATCCAAGGGTATGAAAACCCTTAAAAATGGCAGAAATTCGTCTTAGGGTTTCTCCTCACAAAGTTGCACACTAATGACAAAAAATTGCAAAACTATATATAGAACTTAGTGTCTGACGGCGTCACGTTATAGATCTTGACGCCGTCACATTGCCGTGTCTAGGGTTCCCGGATGGTCTTCTTGACGCCGTCCCTCTTTAGTCCTCCAAAATCCGCTCTGGCCTATCAAAGGTTGACGCCGTCAGAAATGTGCTTGACGCCGTCTCGCTTTAACTTAAACCGTGATGGCCTTGATCACCTTAAAAGGTGACGCCGTCAGACTTTCCATTGCAAAACTCTCTGGCGCGTCACGTGTATTTTTCATATCCACCTCTCTTGCCAAGCCATGACGCCGTCTGGAACAATCCCTGACGCCGTCAAAGGTACTTTTCCAGCTGATTTTGAGACTTTGTCGTTTTCTTCACTTTTATGCTCCAAAAACGTCCAAAATGCTTCCTTTTCCAGATTTCTTCTCCAAAGTACCTAAAATGACAAAAGGAACGATTTAGGGCAATATTTGATCAAATAAACACGATTTAGGGCTTAAATGACCCCCTAAAAGCGGTACACTTTTCGCTTCATCAAATACCCTTACACTTGAGATTTGCTTGTCCTCAAGAAAATGCGCTTTTATTCTAATCAAAATACAAGTTAGGGGTCATTTAACGCTAATATAAAAGTAATTACAACAAATAATCGTTCCACTTTAATCATAATAAGCACGGAGATTACAAACTAGCACCTCACAAGTAGTGTTTAGATACTCACATCTCTCAGGTGTTATCAAAATAAATCTCATAAATGAAAACGGATAATATCTCTCACTACCTGTCATAGCAAATAGATTACCATAGGCTTGGGAAAGGATCAAAAACCTCCTCCACTAGGCGTAAGCACCTAAGATAAACTATCAAAGAGGGCTTTTTAAATGGGTTATAACGTGAGGTGTAGGGATATGATAAACACGGATTTGTTGGATAAGGGATATTTTACTGGTGGCGAGTTAAAGATCTTGATTAATTACATGTACAATATGGCGTTGCTAAGCCAAGACTAGACTCGAATTAAGCTAAAAACAAAATAACAAAAACATAAAATAAACATAAAATGAAACGGGATGGTAGTCCGTATGTTTTTTCTATATTTTTTTTTTTTTTTTTTTTTTTTTTCATACACTCTTGCCCTACCATCCAAAATAATACATCATAGGGGCGTTGCATTCTCCTTACACTTGAACTTTTACATAACTTTACAATTAACTATTCTAATGACTCGAATTAAGATAATCGAAACATTTGGAGTACTTTAAAATATTAACGTACATATGGGGGTAATAAATGATGTTCTTCCCCATTACTCCATTACACTAGTACTTTACCCATAAGTCCCAATCGTCCCAAAACAATATGTACAAGGATATGACTCGACTTAGCAACCATGTAATCAATTAGATAATTAACTTGGGGTTTAAACAAATGTTGTCACAATAATGCACTAAAAATGAGTGCATACAAGGTAGGCTAAGGCGATTTGGGTGTACATTTAAGTGGGGTGTAAACAAATTCTTCCTTTAAGTAAAATGCTTAAAGGTCAAAACGAAAAGATAGGCTCTGAGGGGTGTACTAGGGGTATCGTGTACTAAAAATGAGTACAACGCAAAGGGTGTGGGAGAATTACTTGACCAATGTAGCCAACGTAATTATAACAAAAACACAGGTGTAAAACAATGGGTTAATCCTAATGCCTCTTATCATGTAGTAAATCTAACTACACGAATGTAGTCTCACTTGTGGCCTCGGAATGGTCCTAACCCAAGTTCTAGAATCTAAGTGCTACCGGTACACACATCATAGCATAAATGCTTTTCCTACCAATTCTAGGGGCGAACCTCACATATTTGGGGTGGAAAATATTTTTTAGTGGTACGGTTTTTGTGCTAGTCATATAACTCCTATCCATGAGACGCTCATTAAGATCAAAGTTTCACTCCTATATGTTGTAAAAAATTTTAAATTTGGCACTAAAATTGCCCTAACAGGTATTTCTCTCAGTTTTATTACACATCTACTATTAAACAAACAAAAATCAAGCGCAATTGTATTCTCTAAAGTATCGTACTTTTACCCCCCTTTACACTTAAGATGAACATTGTCCCCAATGTTCAAATAACAAGATGTAAAAGTAAATAAGGTAAAAGAATGAAATCAAATACTCCCCTGATTCGTTTGGTGGATAAAGAGGTAACATGGTTAGATCTTCTTCCAAGAGAATGTAGAAGCTCCAAGACTAAAGCATCGCCATAAGCTTGATTCCACATACATTTCCTTGTCCAAAATAACCTGTTAAACCTGAGAAAACAAACACGAAAACCTGCATAACATCGGCGGGATAAATTCTATATAAGGATATAATGCTTGTGGAATGATTATTTTGCAGATTCCTGGAGATTATAAGTTAGAGATTTAATAAAAACTTTTTATTAAAACAAAACTTTCAAAAATTTCAGAAAATTAAAACCTGACGCCGTCAGGTTGTAAAGCCTGACGCCGTCAGAAATGATCTGACAGAATTCTCATGTTAAGTTTCCGGAAAATTTCTGGAAAAACCTTTACCTTACTTCCTGGAAATCCTGCAAAACATCATTATGACTCGATACAAGCATTTGACTCAAACAAATACTAATATGTATGTTAATTTAATATTATTATGATTCATGTTCATTTGTTCTAATAAACCGATTTGGATTTCCCTTACACTTATCTTTTGCAAAATACCTTTATATGTAGTTAAGACGAAGTTAAAAACAAAATAAAGCATTTTCACAATTTACTTTGAAACATGAGCACAAACAATAACAAATAAACTTGCATACGGAAACAAATAAAATCAAACAAACAAACAAATAAAGCTTGGGTTGCCTCCCAAGAAGCGCTTGTTTTTGTTCGAGTCACGAGCCTGACTCTACCCTTATTTAACGGAAATAGGGGAGGTTTTCCCTACACTTAGGGTTAAGTGCGGGTGATAGTAGCGATACACACCAGCTCGGTAGGAGTATGCCACGTGAGGAAAGATTGGTGGATGAATTATATGCTCAAAGGGGTGTGCTCCATTCATCATAACCTTACCCAGTTCACTTTGGTCAATGGGTGAGTTAAAGTGTTCTCCTAAAAAGGGATCATTTTCTAACAACTTCGAGAGACTCCTAATTGGGAATCTATCTTGACCCAATAGACCCGGTTTAAACCCATAATGTTTCTTGTGATCAATCATGAATGGGTGATGTAGACATGCAAGGTCATTTTTTACTCCTATATTGTCTTCCTCACTACAAGGCTTAATGTCTACTACCTTAAACTTAAGACTACCCGGACTATATGTTTTGATGGGTGGATCGGGACCTAATTCAATTCCTAAATTTTCATCCAAGGATGGAAGATTAGGTAACGGTTTTGGTTGAGGCTCCGGCTCATCAAAACTAGGAACTTCCATAGGACTAAAAGAAAGGTTGTGATCACTAAAAGCATTCAAACCTATTTCTTCTAGTTGTGTTTGGTCCAAGGGCTCTACCTCTATTGGGGTTCCAATAGTCTCCTCAACTTCTTCCGTGTAAGTCACGGGTGGTGTGTGTGCCTCAAATGATGGTAGGACTTGTGGGGTACTTGGTGGGCTTATGTTACTTACCTCATCATTCCCTATGTCAAGATCACCTAAGTGTTCACCCTGTATTATGGTAGTGCCTAACCATGACATGCAGCTAGGTGGCTCAACTCTACCCTTATGTGTGTCGTATGTTTTGGTGAAATCTATCCCACTCATGCAACTAACCATCTCAGAATCTTGGTTTGATTCTATGTCCATGTTCTTAGAAACTAGGTCTCTTTGCTCATACGAATCCACCAATTCGTTCCACTTATGGGTCATGGTTAGGAAGCTTTCCTGAAAATTCATCCAAAGGGCCTGACTAAAAGGAATTGATCCAGATAATGCTCGTCTAATAGAAATCTCACATGCATAGAATTCATTAAACCCATCTAACCTTACCCCTAACTCCTTTTGGAAATCACAAAGATCACACAAAAATTCATAGGAATGATAGGAAACAAATCTATTGGTGAAATATAATTGTTCCTCTATTGTTAATGATCTAAATGGAATTTCATCCATCATAGTGACAAATGAAAATGATTTTACAAACAAAGGGCACAAAGAAAAAGATAGACTACAAGAAATCCTAGAAAAATAAAATAAAAAATCCCACTAGAAAGGAATCTAGTGAGTACACCTAATAAAATAAAAATTCAACCTAAACAATAACTATTCCCCGGCAGCGGCGCCAAAAACTTGATGCGTGGTTTTGCGACCTTACAACAGGTTTTACCTCTCGAGGGATCTTAAGAGGCTTGCAATCCCAACCAGGCAGTGTACCTGACCGATGTAGTATAGTGAAGTGGCAAGTACCGGGGGATTGATCGTTCTCTAGGGGAATAGTGTCGTTAGGATTGAAAAACTACTCTAATAGGTCTAAGGGTAAGAGAAGATTCTTTTTGTATTTTTATATTTTTATGAAAGCAAGTAAAATCTCAGGTTTGAAGGAGTGGGCGGAATTAGTTGCTAGTCAACTAACCCAAATAACTACAAATGCAAATAAAATAAAATAACTGAAAATGAAAAGGTTGTGAAACTTATGTGGAGAGAAATGTGTTTACTTAGATTTCCTTACTCCCTAACTATCTTTTACCGGTTGATTAGTGTGTATTAATTGCGTGGATGACGGGTGTATTCCTTAATACCAATCGTGGGGTGGCGTACGTACTTCCCCAACTCTACAAGCTCCTACTTCACTCCTATGTCGAGCCGGCTAAGAAGCTCCTAACATGGGATCACTAGAATTCGCTCATGCATTAAATACAACCATAAAAACCTTAGTACGCATTGGTTCATGTTTCTTAAGACGTTCAAGCAAGTTACCGTATAGGAAGTTAGCCAGTTTTCTTAAGCCTAACATCGATAAACAATCATCCAATACAATTAATAACACACTAATAACCGATAATCAATAGTTAGGTTTCATTAGATCTAAGCAAACACAAGATAAATCTAGCCTAGCATGTTAATCAAAAGACAAGAACAAGATATAATCAAACAACACATAGACATATTGATTGATTAAATGAATACTTATCTTCAATAAAACATGGGAGATCCAAGGGTATGAAAACCCTTAAAAATGGCAGAAATTCGTCTTAGGGTTTCTCCTCACAAAGTTGCACACTAATGACAAAAAATTGCAAAACTATATATAGAACTTAGTGTCTGACGGCGTCACGTTATAGATCTTGACGCCGTCACATTGCCGTGTCTAGGGTTCCCGGATGGTCTTCCTGACGCCGTCCCTCTTTAGTCCTCCAAAATCCGCTCTGGCCTATCAAAGGTTGACGCCGTCAGAAATGTGCTTGACGCCGTCTCGCTTTAACTTAAACCGTGATGGCCTTGATCACCTTAAAAGTTGACGCCGTCAGACTTTCCATTGCAAAACTCTCTGGCGCGTCACGTGTATTTTTCATATCCACCTCTCTTGCCAAGCCATGACGCCGTCTGGAACAATCCCTGACGCCGTCAAAGGTACTTTTCCAGCCGATTTTGAGACTTTATCGTTTTCTTCACTTTTATGCTCCAAAAACGTCCAAAATGCTTCCTTTTCTAGATTTCTTCTCCAAAGTACCTAAAATGACAAAAGGAACGATTTAGGGCAATATTTGATCAAATAAACACGATTTAGGGCTTAAATGACCCCCTAAAAGCGGTACATTTTTCGCTTTATCAATTAGGCACAAGTTTTGTTGGATTTATCAGTATGTGTGACTATTTCCCATCCTATGGCCACATGAATATATAATAAATGTGACGTTTCTGATGATTTAGTCACACAACGTGTGTTATTTTTTTCGACTTAGTCACATACAGTTTAAAAAACAGTGGCCAAAAGTGTTAATAAGTGTGACCATATGCTGTTTAAAGTGAAGAAATGTGTATTTTGTGTGACTATTGATCATCCAATGGTCACATGAATTTTTAGTTTGTGTGGCCTTTTGTAATATTTAGTCACACAAAGCATTTTTGTTTTGGGTATTTAGTCACATACAATTAAGCATAAAGTGGCCAAAAGTGTTAATAAGTGTGACCATATGCTGTTTAAAGTGAAGAAATGTGTATTTTGTGTGACTATTGATCATCCAATGGTCACATGAATTTTTAGTTTGTGTGGCCTTTTTTAATATTTATTTACACAAAGCATGTTTGTTTTGGGTATTTAGTCACATAAAAATTAAGCATAAAGTGGCCAAAAGTGTTAATAAGTGTGACCATATGCTGTTTAAAGTGAAGAAATGTGTATTTTGTGTGACTATTGATCATCCAATGGTCACATGAATTTTTAGTTTCTGTGGCCTTTTGAAATATTTAGTCACACAAATCATGTTTGTTTTGGGTATTTAGTCACATACAATTAACCAAAAAGTGGCCAAAAGTATTAATAATTGTGACCATATGCTGTTTAAAGTGAAGAAATGTGCATTTTGTGTGACTATTGATCATCCAATGGCCACTTGAATTTTATGTTTGTGTGGCTTTTTGTAATATTTAGTCACACAAAGCATGTTTTTTTGGGTATTTAGTCACATACAATTAAGCAACAAGTGGCCAAAAGTGTTAATAAGTGTGACCATATGATGTTTAAAGTGAAGAAATGTGTATTTTGTGTGACTATTGATCATCCAATGGTCACATGAATTTTTAGTTTCTGTGGCCTTTTTTAATATTTAGTCACACAAAGCATGTTTGTTTTGGGTATTTAGTCACATACAATTAAGCATAAAGTGGCCAAAAGTGTTAATAAGTGTGACCATATGCTGTTTAAAGTGAAGAAATGTGTATTTTGTGTGACTATTGATCATCCAATGGTCACATGAATTTTTAGTTTGTGTGGCCTTTTTAATATTTATTTACACAAAGCATGTTTGTTTTGGGTATTTAGTCACATACAATTAAGCATAAAGTGGCCAAAAGTGTTAATAAGTGTGACCATATGCTGTTTAAAGTGAAGAAATGTGTATTTTGTGTGACTATTGATCATCCAATGGTCACATGAATTTTTAGTTTCTGTGGCCTTTTATAATATTTAGTCACACAAAGCATGTTTGTTTTGGGTATTTAGTCACATACAATTAAGCATAAAGTGGCCAAAAGTGTTAATAAGTGTGACCATAAGCTGTTTAAAGTGAAGAAATGTGTATTTTGCGTGACTATTGTTCATCCAATGGTCACATGAATTTTTAGTTTGTGTAGCCTTTTGTAATATTTAGTCACACATCGAATTAAACAAAGAGTGACCAATAATGTTGATAAGAGTGACCATATTATGTGACTGCATCTTTTAGTCACAGGGTTACTGCTGGTATTACTAAGTTAGTATTGTTGGAGCAGAGTTGCTACTGCTAGTACTAAGTTAGTTCTGCTGAAGCAGAGTTACTACTGCTAGTACTATGCTAGTGCTGCTGGAATGAGTATTTATATATATATAACAGAATCAAAAACAAAAAGAAATTTCAAATTGAATAAAACTCGAATGTATATAACTGAACAGAATATACAATTGTAATGTCGTACATAATCAAATTCTCAAGTACTATATTTTAAAGACTTTTGAACCTTCGCCGGCTTAGCAGCGTGTTGCCTTAAGTCGTTAACAGATATATATTGTTTCTTCGATGGTACCGGTGGTACACATTTAGTCACAGGGTTTGTTGGTGTAACCTGTAGTAAACAAAAGACGCTTCTATCAAACATTGAATTAAATATGAAGAATTATATATATGTAGGTTGAAAAAACACATGTATGTACCTCCTCTTCATGAATAACTTGATCCTTTGGCCATGCAAAGAAACCACCTACGCCCTCCTTAACTGTTTTTAACCCATTATTTGCTATGTCCGGTATGCATGCTGCATCAACTAACGATGAATCAATTGACACTCTGTAGCAATCATTTGGGAGTGGTCGGTTATGCAGCATTTGCTTTCCATTAGCCTGGTATACGGTACCCAAAGCAACGATATTTGTTTTCTTTATGTGCCACAGTTTGCACTTAAATGTCTACAAAAAAAGAATTTTTGCATGTATATATCAGAAATTATTTAAACAAAAGAATAACAAGAAACATGTTGAAATACATACTGTTAGCAGTGCTTGTGTTGGAGACACGTTTTGTTGCGATTGGGAATCCGGAGACCCGTTTTGTTGCTTCTTATGCTTTGTCTTGGGTCCGACAGTTTTAGCAAGTTCCTATATGTATATATAAAACACGTTACATTATTTAAACAAAAGAGTAACAAGAAACATGTTGAAATACATACTGTTGGCGGTGCTTGTGTTGGAGATGACACATTTTGTTGCGATTGGGAATCTGGAGACCCGTTTCGTCGTGACTTAGGCTTATGCTTAGGCCTGACAGTTTTAGCAGGTTCCTATACGTATATATAAAACACGGTACATTATTTGATCATGTATGTAAAATTCAAAAATCAAAGGGGGATGTTTTATTACTTCCCATTGTTTCCGTTACCTTTTCAGAAGTTTCAAGGCCATTAGACTTCTCCTGAATGCTCGCATCTTTAGCACTTACAACATCACTTGTCTGAGTGTCGTCCACCTCATTAGCGCTGCTCTCTATATTGTCAATGGCCATTGGAGTCACCTGCAATATAAATTAAGAAATACATTGACTCATCAGTTTATGTTCAATGCCTGGTATCATTAGCATCAGTGGTGTTAGCATTAGAAAATGAAATTGTTAACAACATAAAAAATGGCTTACATCTGAGGCTATTGGCAATGCATCAGATGGAAAAGTTATATTGATCCCTTGTTTATTCAACTATGTCATCAGTAGAGCAATCACTTTACTTTTCTGTTCCACCTCACCGGATAATTTCTTGACCTGCACATCTTTTTCGGTCATCTCGGTGGACAATTTCTTGACCAATTTATCTTTTTCTTCACGCTCGCGTCTCTCATTATCCAGTTGAGTTTGAAGTAACTCAAGTCTTTCATCGGCTTCTTGTTTTCTTCGAGGAAGGCCAAAATACTGCTTGTATGTTACTCCACCTCCCACTTCTCTGGCATAACCGCCCTTTTCCTTACCAAAGACAACTGTCATGGCATCAGTGCCATTATCAACACTCAAGGTTCCTTCCTTGATCTTGTCATCAGCTTATTTCTGCACAAAAAATATAGGAAATGTTGGGATTAAAAGTCTTCTTGATGCTGTTAGAATAACTGCTGCTCATATTTGTGTCAATGCTGCTCAGCTGGTGTTAGTGCTGCTCATGAACTTCAATGAAAAATATACTACTGCTGGTAAACAGTTAATGATGCTGCTATACAAGCATAATAATAGAATTTGCAATCAAACTTACAAGTTGATCTCCCATTGATCTAATATCATCATCTGGGTATTCGCCGTCTTTGTTTACCCTTCCTTTCAACCACATTACATCACGCGGGGGTTCTTCATCCGCTTCAATCTCTTTATTTTGGATCTAATAAACATCAAATGCATACACATGTAAAGTTAAACCAAGATAAACGAAAATATGAGGATGCTTACACATGTACAGTTAAACCAAGATAATCGAAAATATGAGGGTATTAATGCAAATGTGCAAATTGGGCAATGTAAACAGATTCATTTCTTATACTGATCGTCTCTCAATTTGTAAAACAAACATTATGTAATCTTACCATTTTCTCTTTGACATAAACATATCCACCTCGTCCCATTTTATGCTGATAAACATTTTAGCTTTATCAGATTTCTCCTAAAAACACAAAATCATAAGGCGTTTAGATGCGGTAATGCTGCAAACTGAAAATTATAAAATGACATATAGACTTAAATAAAGATGACTAATTAAAACCTTGTATGCATCGGTGGTCGTGTAGTTTACAAACTCGACCTAGTCTGTTGATTCCATAATTGTACTATACAAGCCCGGGACTTCAGTCAGTTTGGAAGGTGTATTTAGGTTGGGAAAAATGTAGTTGCATTTGAGCTTCATTTTGTAATTCCTTAGCAGTTGACCAAGACGAGTCATTATCAATTTTCTGTATGTCACGTCAACATCAAAAAATTTCTGCAAAGATTAACACAATGTTGTTAATTAGTTGCACATAATGCAACTGCATATATAAACTTATGTAGTACTAGGTTACTGATGATGTACCCTCCGAACAGGTCGGAGGACTCCCTTTCGAGCCTGTGCGAAGCCCTCTTTCGGAGGCCCAGGTTAATCTCCTAAAACGTTTCATTGGCGTCAAACCATTCATCTATGAAGTGGTTACCATGTGGGAATCCGCCAATCGAAGCCTTAAGCCCTTCGGGGTATCTCCTACGAAGGAACTACAACAGAGAACTTCCATGACCTGGTCATACCCACGATCCTCCTTCCCTTAGGCTTTCCCACCAAGGAGGAGATCATGAGCCATAAAGCCCTAGCGGTTACCACATTTCATGGGACGCCCCCATGATCTCCGAAAAAAGTGCAACCTCCCTCTAAAGCTTATTTCTCCCCTATAAATAGCTTAGACGGGCCATAATCTTGGTACACTCAATCTAACATCAATTGAACTCTCTCAACTTACCATATCACATACTTACTCGCACGCCGGAGGTGGTTCGCATGATCCAACCCATGCGCAATCACTTAACGTAGTGTTTTAGTATTTCTTATTTCAGGTTAAAGACAAGCTTGGCGCAACCTCAACACCCCATAAACCCTTTGATCATCATTGAAGGCCTGGTAGTGCAATTATTTGTACAATCTGTGGCGCCATCCGTGGGACCGCTACAATTGGTCTCGTTATTTCCAAGCTTATAACCAACCAACTAATTTCACTATATATCCGGCATGGATCAAGGGAGAGAAGATACTCCCCCACCGGGTTTCTCTACCTTGGCACCAATACCAATCAACGACTCTAACAACCTTCCCCCAATAACCGCTTCCACGTTCACTACACGTTCTCACCCAAAAGTAACACCCAACCATCATGCTTCGACCTCAGCCAATCCGGAGCCTATTATTAGCCCAGCCTTTGTCGAAGCCAACCACGAAGCGTTGGAATCTCTTTTAAGGGCTCGCAAAAGGCAAGTCAGGAATGCTGAGATGAGAAGGAAATTGGAATACTCAAGTGACGAGTATGATGAAGAGATGGAAATGGAGCCTAGGCCTCCGGCCCATGGACCAACACTCTCAGCCCTAAGGATTGGGTCACCAGTTAGTCGAAGGCTAGGCTGAAGGTCCGCTGGTTTCGAAGGAGTCCCGAAGAGGGCTCCAACAAGAAGAGAAGGGGTGGTTACCGAAAGCTCCAATGGTAGGAGCCAGCGAAAGGAAGAAATGGGGGTGAATCTACCTCCGTTGTTAGCAGCTCATCTTGGAAGGACTGAAGCTGGGGTTCCGTTGCAGCCTTTTCACGCATCAGGCGTAGAAGGCAATCCATCTACAATTAATATGGGAGGAAATCTTCCTCCCAACGGTATGTACCCCTCGTTCCAAACTCAGTCTTACCCTCAAGGTTTATATCCTCAAATGAATGGATAACCTAGCAACCCTAGTGATGAAGCGAAAAGTGTACCGCTTTTAAGGGGTCATTTAAGCCCGAAATCGTATTTATTTGATCAAATATCGCCCTAAATCGTTCCTTTTGTCATTTTAGGTACTTTTGAGGAGAAATCTGGAAAAGGAGGCATTTTGGACGTTTTTGGAGCATTAAAGTGAAGAATACGACAAAGTCTCAAAATCGGCTGAAATTTACCTTTGACGGCGTCAGAATCATCTCTTGACGGCGTCATGCCTTGGCAAGAAAAGTGGGATGTGAAATTTACTCATGACGGGCCAGTGAGTTAGCATGTGAATTCTGACGGCGTCACGCTTTAACTAAATCAAGGGCGTCACGGCTTAATTCATAAGGGGACGGCGTCACGTTCAAGAGGTGAGGGCGTCAAGCCTTGATAGGCCAGAACGGATTTTGGAGAATTAAAGAGGGACGGCGTCAAGAAGGTCACCCGGGAACCCTAAAAGCGGCGAGGTGACGGCGTCACAATCCATAAGGTGACGCCGTCAGATGCAAAAGTCTATATATAGTTTTCTAATTTTTTGTCATTAAGGGAGAGCTTAGTGTGTGGAATTTTGGGATAAAACCCTAAGACGATTTTAGCTACTTTTTCAGGGCTTTTAGCCTTGAGATCTTCCATGTTTCATTGAAAGATAAGTTATCAATTAATCATTCAATATGTCTATGTGTTGTTTGATTCTATCTTATGCTTGTCTTTTGTTTAACATGTTAGGCTAATTTTATCTTGTGTTTGCTTAGATCTAATGAAACCTAGCTATTGATTATTGGTTGTTAGTGTGTTGTTAGTTGTATTGGATGATTGTTTATCTATGTTAGGCTTAAGAAAACTGGCTAACTTCCTATTCGGTAACTTGCTTGAACGTCTTAAGAAACATGAACCAAACGCGTACTAAAGGTTTTTATGGTTGTATTTAATGCACAAGCGAATTCTAGTGATCCCATGTTAGGAGCTTCCTAGCCGGCTCGACATAGGAGTGAAGTAGGAGCTTGTAGAGTTTGGGGAAGTAAGTACGCCACCCCACGAATGGTATTAAGGAATACACCCGTCATCCACGCAACTAATACACACTAATTAACCGGTAAAAGATAGTTAGGGAGTAAGGAAATCTAAGTAAACACATTTCTCTACACATAAGTTTCTCACCACTTTTCATTTTTGTTATTTTATTTTATTTGCATTTGTAGTAATTTGGGTTAGTTGACTAGCAACTAATTCCGCCCACTCCTTCAAAACCGAGATTTTACTTGCTTTCATAAAAATTATAAAAACATAAAAAGAATCTTCCTCAATCCTTAGACCTAATTAGAGTAGCCTTTCATACCTAACGAACACTATTCCCTGTGGAGAACGATCAATCCCCCGTACTTACCACTACACTATACTACATCGGTCAGGTACACTGCCTGGTGGGGTTGTAAGCCTCTTGAGATCCCTCGAGAGGTAAAACCTGTTGTAAGGTTACAAAACCACGCATCAAGTTTTTGGCGCCGCTGCCGGGGAATAGTTATTGTTTAGGTTGAATTTTTATTTTATTAGGTCTACTCACTAGATTCCTTTCTAGTGAGATTTTTATTTTATTTTTCTAGGATTTCTTTAGTCTATCTTTTTCTTTGTGCCCTTTGTTTGTAAAACCATTTTCATTTGTCACCATGACGGATGAAATTCCATTTAGATCATTAACAATAGAGGAACAATTACTTTACACGGATAGATTTGCTTCCTGTTGTTCCAATGAATTTTTAAGTGATCTTAGATATATACAAGAGGAGATGGGTATAAAGTTTGATAGGTTTGATGAATTATGTGCATGTGTGGCTTCTATTAAACAATCATTGTTAGGATCAACTCCTTTTAATAAGACCCTTTGGAAAATTTTTGAGGAAAGCCTCCTAACCGTGAACCATAAGTTTAATGAATTAATGGGTTCGTATACATCACAACTTGAGGAAACAATTGAGGAGGATTTAGCCGAACATGAGCATATTGAGCAAAAAGACCTAGGTTTTATGATCAATGACTTTGAATCTCAAGGAACACATGATGAATCCTTTAGGCAAATTGAACATAGTAATCATGTTATCGGGGAAGATTCTTATGAATCGGACTTAGAACTTGAAATGGCTAGAGAAGGATTTGAGATACTTAGGAACATGTTTGGGTTAGATTCTACTAAAACACATGATGAGGTAAGTAACATAAGCCCACCAAGTACCCCACAAGTCCTACCATCATTCGAGGCATACACACCGCCCGTGACTTACCCGGAAGAAGTAGAAGGGACTATAGGAACCCCAATTGAAGTAGAACCTTTGGAAGAAACAAAACTAGAAGAAATAGGTTTGAATACTTGTAGTCATAACCTTTCTTTTAGTTCTATGGAAGTTCCTAGTTTTGATGAACCGGAGCCTAAACCAAAACCGTTACCTAATCTTCCATCCTTAGATGTGAACTTAGGAATTGAATTAGGTCCCGATCCACCCATCAAACCATGTAGTCCGGGTAATGTTAAGATTAAGGTAGTAGACTCTAGGCCTTGTAGAGAGGAAGCTAACATAGGAGTGAACCATGACCTTACATACTTACATCACCCATTTATGATTGATCACAAGAAACATTATGGGTTTAAACCGGGTTTATTAGGTCAAAGTGGATTCTTAACTTGGAGTCTCTCGAAGTTGATAGAAGATGATCCCTTTCTAGGAGAAAATATTAATCCGCCCACTAACCTAATTGAATTAGGTAAGGTTATGATGATAGGATCCCACACCTTTGAGCATATAATTCACCCGTCACTCTTTCCTCACGTGGCATATTTCCACCCTAAGGGTGTGTATCGCTACTTTCACCCACACTTAATCCTAAGTGTAGGGAAAACCTCCCCTATTTCCATTAAATAAGGGTAGAGTCAGGCTCGTGACTCGAACAAAAACAAGCGCTTCTTGGGAGGCAACCCAAGCTTTATTTGCTTTGTGTGTTTATTTGTTTGTTTGTTTGTTTGATTTTATTTGTTTCCGTATGTATGTTTAATTTTTATTATTATTGATTCATGTTCAAAACTAAATTGTGAAAATGCTTTATCTTGTTTTTAACTTCGTCTTAACTACATATAAAGGTATTTTGCAAAAGTTAAGTGTAAGGGAAATCCAAATCGGTTTATTAGAACACAAATGAACATGAATCGTAATAGTAATAAATGAACATACATATTAGTATTTGTTTGAGTCAAATGCTTGTATCGAGTCATAATGATGTTTTGCAGGATTTCCAGGAAGTAAGGTATAGGTTTTTCCAAAAATTTTCCGGAAACATAACATGAGAATTCTGTCAGATTATTTCTGACGGCGTCAGGATCTACAACCTGACGGCGTTAGGTTTAATTTTCTGAAAATTTTTGAAAGTTTTGTTTTCATAAAAAGTTTTTATTAAATCCCTAACTTATAATCTCCAGGAATCTGCAAAATAATCATTCCACAAGCATTATATCCTTATATATAGATTTATCCCGCCAATGTTATGCAGGTTTTCGTGTTTGTTTTCTCAGGTTTAAAAGGTTATTTTGGACAAGGAAATGTTTTGAATCAATCTTGTGGCGATGCATTAGTCATGGAGCTTCAACATTACCTTGGAGGAAGATCTAACCGTGTAATTTCACTATCCACCGAGCGAATCAGGGGAGTATTTGATTTCATTCTTTTACTTTATGCTTTTACATCTTGTAATTTGAACATTGGGGACAATGTTCATCTTAAGTGTAAGGGGGGGTAAAAGTACGATTTTAGAGAATACAATTACGCTTGACTTTTGTTTGTTTAATAGTAGATGTGTAATAAAACTGAGATAAATACCTGTTAGGGCAATTTTAGTGCCAAATTTAAATTTTTTTTTACAACATATAGGAGTGAAACTTTGATCTTAATGAGCGTCTCACGGATAGGAGTTATATGACTAGCACAAAAACCGTACCACTAAAAATTTTTTCACCCCAAATATGTGAGGTTCGCCCCTAGAATTGGTAGGAAAAGCATTTATGCTATGATGTGTGTACCGGTAGCACTTAGATTCTAGAACTTGCGTTAGGACCATTCCAAGGCCACAAGTGAGACTACATTCGTGTAGTTAGATTTACTACATGATAAGAGGCATTAGGATTAACCCATTGTTTTACACCTGTGTTTTTGTTATAATTACTTTGGCTACATTGGTCAAGTAATTCTCCCACACCCTTTGCGTTGTACTCATTTTTAGTACACGATACCCCTAGTACACCCCTCAGAGCCTATCTTTTCGTTTCGACCTTTAAGCATTTTACTTAAAGGAAGAATTTGTTACACCCCACTTAAATGTACACCCAAATCGCCTTAGCCTACCTTGTATGCACTCATCTTTAGTGCATTATTGTTACAACATTTGTTTAAACCCAAGTTAATTATCTAGTTGATTACCTGGTTGCTAAGTCGAGTCATATCCTTGTACATATTGTTTTGGGACGATTGGGACTCATGGGTAAAGTACTAGTGTAATGGAGTAATGGGGAAGAACATCATTTATTACCCCCATATGTGCTAAATGTTTTAAAAGTACTCCAAGTTTTTCAATTATCTTAATTCGAGTCATTAGATTAGTATTTGTAAAGTTATGTAAAAGTTCAAGTGTAAGGGGAATGCAACGCCCCTTTGATGTATTATTTTGGATGGTAGGGCAAAAGTGTATGCAAAAAAAAAAAAAAAAAAAAAAAAAAAAAAAAAAAAAAATCGAAAAATCAAGAAAAATACAAAAAAAATGAGAAAATGAAAAATAGAAAAAACATACGGACTACCATCCCGTTTTATTTTATGTTTGTTTTATGTTTTTGTTATTTTGTTATTTCGTTTCTAGCTTAAGATCGAGTCTAGTCTTGGCTTAGCAACATTGTATAGTACATGTAATTGACCAAGATTTTTAGCTCGCCACCAGTAAAATATCCTTTATCCAACCAAACCGTGTTTTCCTTTTCCCTACACCTAACATTACAACCCATTTAAAAGCCCTCTTTGATAGTTTATCTTTGGTGCTTACGCCTAGTGGAGGAGGTTTTCGATCCTTTCCCAAGCCTATGGTAATCTATTTGCTATGACAGGTAGTGAGAGATATTTTCCGTTTTCATTTATGAGATTTATTTTGATGACACTTGAGAGATGTGAGTATCTAAACACTACTTGTGAGGTGCTAGTATGTAATCTCCGTGCTTATTATGATTGAAGTGGAACGATTATTTGTTGTAATTACTTTTATGTTAGCATTAAATGACCCCTAACTTGTATTTTGATTAGAATAAAAGCGCATTTGCTTGAGGACAAGCAAATCTCAAGTGTAAGGGTATTTGATGAAGCGAAAAGTGTACCGCTTTTAAGGGGTCATTTAAGCCCGAAATCGTATTTATTTGATCAAATATCGCCCTAAATCGTTCCTTTTGTCATTTTAGGTACTTTTGAGGAGAAATCTGGAAAAGGAGGCATTTTGGACGTTTTTGGAGCATTAAAGTGAAGAATACGACAAAGTCTCAAAATCGGCTGAAATTTACCTTTGACGGCGTCAGAATCATCTCTTGACGGCGTCATGCCTTGGCAAGAAAAGTGGGATGTGAAATTTACTCATGACGGGCCAGTGAGTTAGCATGTGAATTCTGACGGCGTCACGCTTTAACTAAATCAAGGGCGTCACGGCTTAATTCATAAGGGGACGGCGTCACGTTCAAGAGGTGAGGGCGTCAAGCCTTGATAGGCCAGAACGGATTTTGGAGAATTAAAGAGGGACGGCGTCAAGAAGGTCATCCGAGAACCCTAAAAGCGGCGAGGTGACGGCGTCACAATCCATAAGGTGACGCCGTCAGATGCAAAAGTCTATATATAGTTTTCTAATTTTTTGTCATTAAGGGAGAGCTTAGTGTGTGGAATTTTGGGATAAAACCCTAAGACGATTTTAGCTACTTTTTCAGGGCTTTTAGCCTTGAGATCTTCCATGTTTCATTGAAAGATAAGTTATCAATTAATCATTCAATATGTCTATGTGTTGTTTGATTCTATCTTATGCTTGTCTTTTGTTTAACATGTTAGGCTAATTTTATCTTGTGTTTGCTTAGATCTAATGAAACCTAGCTATTGATTATTGGTTGTTAGTGTGTTGTTAGTTGTATTGGATGATTGTTTATCTATGTTAGGCTTAAGAAAACTGGCTAACTTCCTATTCGGTAACTTGCTTGAACGTCTTAAGAAACATGAACCAAACGCGTACTAAAGGTTTTTATGGTTGTATTTAATGCACAAGCGAATTCTAGTGATCCCATGTTAGGAGCTTCCTAGCCGGCTCGACATAGGAGTGAAGTAGGAGCTTGTAGAGTTTGGGGAAGTAAGTACGCCACCCCACGAATGGTATTAAGGAATACACCCGTCATCCACGCAACTAATACACACTAATTAACCGGTAAAAGATAGTTAGGGAGTAAGGAAATCTAAGTAAACACATTTCTCTACACATAAGTTTCTCACCACTTTTCATTTTTGTTATTTTATTTTATTTGCATTTGTAGTAATTTGGGTTAGTTGACTAGCAACTAATTCCGCCCACTCCTTCAAAACCGAGATTTTACTTGCTTTCATAAAAATTATAAAAACATAAAAAGAATCTTCCTCAATCCTTAGACCTAATTAGAGTAGCCTTTCATACCTAACGAACACTATTCCCTGTGGAGAACGATCAATCCCCCGTACTTACCACTACACTATACTACATCGGTCAGGTACACTGCCTGGTGGGGTTGTAAGCCTCTTGAGATCCCTCGAGAGGTAAAACCTGTTGTAAGGTTACAAAACCACGCATCACCTAGCCTCCCTCAACCTTATGGGAGTATACCCTTCGGGCAGCCTATGGCGTACCTTCCGTATGCCATGGGAAACGGTTATCCGTTTGCCATAAATACACCTTATCAGCCCTATCCTAGCCAAGCTCTTACGGGAGTACCCCCAAACCATGCTCCATATAATGTTGTTCCTATGTATGCACCACCCTACAATTGTCTATACTCGGACCCTATGGGTTCGGCTACACCCTTCGTTAGGTGGATAGAAGATTACCCATTGCCTGATGGGTTGAAAAAGCCTTCGCATATTGGGACTTATTATGGGAAGGGGGATCCGGATAACTTCCTACATTTGTTCGAAGGGGCTATTAAGATGCAAAAGTGGGTTATGCCTGTGGCCTGTCATATGTTTACTTATACCCTACGGGATTCTGCCCATATTTGGTGGAATGGGCAAAAGCCCGGGAGCATTGTCAATCTTGACGATCTCAAGGCTAAGTTCCGATCACACTTCAGTCAACAAAAGAAGTTTACAAGGACCCATCTGACGGTGCATAACATTAAACAAAAGGAAAACGAAAGCACGAGGGCTTTCGTTACTAGGTACACCGATGAAACTTTGCAGATTTTGGGTCTTCATGAAGATCAACGCATTTTGGGTTTCGTACATGGCCTTCGAAATCGGAGTTTGGTGGAATTCTTATCCACTGACCTTCCGACAACTTACAAAGGGTTAATGGAAAAGACGTATACTTGGATCGAAGCAAAAGAAGTATCCACTAATGGTGCTCCGGTTGACAGAGACAACAACAACAAATTCTCAAAGCATTCTGTGTGGGAAGGGTCAAAGAACAAGAACAAATGCTGAGATAGGTTTTCTCCATACAAAGGTCCTAATCACGGTTTACTAGGAAGTTTAATTAAGTCTCCGAAAGAAATACTCGCTACGGAGAGGGTTGCGAAGGCCTTTGAAGCACCCCCTCGCATGACAAGCAAGGGTAAAAACAGGGATACAAGCAAGTATTGTCATTTTCATGAAGATTATGGCCATGATACGAACAGTTGCTGAGAGCTAAAGAAGCAGATTGAGGAAGCCGTAAATTCTGGACAATTAGGACATTTGGTGAAGGGTATAAAGAAGGGAAAGGAAAAAATGACCGACACTCAATTGGCTAAAGATACCACTCCTCTCGAAGCCCCCATACTCATAGTTCGTTGGGGCAAAGCCAGCTTAAAAAGAAAGGTAGCAGAGCAGGAAGTAAATGAAGTAGGAGGGGTTGCATTTCCTCCTCTCACAGGCCAAGTCCCTTCGAGTGATCCTGTGGTCATCAAAGTCTTAATTTTCAACCGGGAAGTAAACAGAGCCTACATGGACTGCGGAAGCTCCTACAAAATCATATATGAGCATTGTTTTCTTAAGCTCAAGCCTTCGATCAGGTCGCAACGGGTTGATTCGAAGATACCTTTGGTAGGGTTCTCTGGTGAGCATTCATGGCCTCTAGGAGAAGTACCATTGGACATCACAATTGGAGAAGGCAAGCTCGCAAGGACGGAAACTCTCATGTTTGCTATCGTAAGGTCTGAATCTCCCTACAGCCTCTTG
The DNA here is from genome assembly GCA_021014915.2 of Artemisia tridentata subsp. tridentata. Classification (NCBI taxonomy): domain Eukaryota; kingdom Viridiplantae; phylum Streptophyta; class Magnoliopsida; order Asterales; family Asteraceae; genus Artemisia; species Artemisia tridentata. Next base: position 146,312,488 of record CP139502.1, on the reverse strand, counting down.
ATAGGAAGGACGGCCATGCAAAAGATGGGTATCGTATTCTCCACCATACATGCAGCGGTAAAATTCTATACACCCTATGGGATAGGAACCGTATTTTCTAGCTACAATCAGGGGAAGACCGGGGATATGGGCAAAAAGATCAAAGAAAGTCCGGAAGAGCCTTCGAAGGCCATTCTAATTTGTACAGATGCCAAAGAACGTATTGTGGTAAACGAGCTCTATCCAGAGCGAACGGTGGTAATTGGAAAGCAACTTCCTGCCAACTTCAAGGCAGACTTGGAGAAGCTACTCAAAGCCAACAAGGACGTTTTCGTATTGACGTACTCAGACATGACGGGGGTTCCTAGGACTCTTACCATCGATGGCAAGCCCTTCGGCACAGAACATAAGCTTAATGAGTTCAAGCACATGGAACCAATTAAGCAAAAGCGGCGAAGCTTAGCACCTGAAAGGAACACAGCAGCTTGTAAAGAGGTGGATGAACTTGTACGAGCAGGCATTCTAAGAGAAGTAAAATACCAAAATTGGGTAGCTAATCTAGTTATCGTAAAGAAGAGTGATGGAGGGTGGCGAATGTGTGTTGATTTCACCGACATCAATAAAGCTTGCCCGAAAGACTGCTACCCTCTACCAGAAATTGATTGGAAGGTCGAGTCCCTCTCGAGGTTCCAGTTAAAATGTTACCTGGATGCCTACAAAGGATATCACCAAATAAAAATGGCAAAAGAAGATGAGGAGAAGACAGCCTTCTACACAGGAAAGGGTGTCTATTGTTACAAGAAAATGCCCTTCGGTCTGAAGAACGCAGGGGCAACTTATCAACGGTTGGTTGACAAAGCCTTCAACAAGCAGATAGGAAGAAACTTGGAAGCCTACGTTGATGATATGGTAATAAAAAGTAGGACTGAAGAAGACCTACTCTCAGACATTCAAGAGACCTTCGATCAATTAAGGGCAATCAACATGAAGCTTAACCCCAAGAAGTGCTCCTTTGGCATGGAAGAAGGAAAATTCTTGGGGCATCTGATTACGAAACAAGGGATCAAAGCTAACCCTTCAAAAGTCAAAGCCATCACTGATCTACAAGCTCCAAAGTCATTGAAAGAGGTACAAAGCCTAAATGGGAAGCTCGTAGCACTTAGCAGATTCCTGTCGAAAGGGGCAGATCGTTCTCTACCGTTTTTCAAAACACTTAAGGGGTGTACGGATAAAAAGACTTTTGAATGGAGTTGTGATGCAGAAGCCGCCTTACAAAAGCTAAAAGAATTCATGGAAATCTTACCAACACTTACGGCCCCAATCAAAGGCGAAGTGTTGTTAATGTACATTGCAGCATCCTTCGAAAGCATTAGTGTTGTTCTTTTAGCAGAAAGGGATAAGAAGCAAGTCCCCATCTACTTTGTTAGCAGGGTCCTGCAAGGGGCTGAATTAAACTACCCAGAGTTGGAAAAGCTAATCCTAGCCTTGGTTTATGCCGCAAGGCGTATTCGAAGGTACTTTCAAACTCATCCCATCACAGTATTAACCGACAACCCGATCAAGCAGATATTGTCGAAGCCAGAGAAATCAGGTAGAGTGGCCAAATGGGCCATCGAACTAGGAGAGCATGACATAGAGTACAAGGGGCGAAACTCCATCAAAGGCCAGATACTTGCAGACTTTCTTGCTGAAACGCCCTCCGGACCTAGCCAAGACAAAGAAATCCCAAAGGAAAAGCCCCCAATGACGAAGGAGGGGTTGAAACTATACACAGATGGAGCATCAAGCTCTGATGGTTTGGGAGCAGGTCTGATGCTGGTTAGTCCGGAGAAAAAGGAGTATACTTATTCATTACGTTTTGAGTTTGGGGCTACGAACAATGAAGCAGAATACGAAGCTTTGTTAGCTGGCCTCCTACTCGCAAAGGAGATGGAGGTTTGTAATCTCTCTATTTTTTTAGACTCACAGTTAGTCGCCAACCAAGTCAAGGGCTCTTACGAGGCAAGGCAGCCCATCATCAAACAGTATTTGGATAAAGCTAAGGCACTTCTTCAGGGTTCGAATCCTGTGAGATAGCACATGTTCGCAGAAACCAAAACAAGAAAGCTGACGCTTTGAGTCAACTTGCTTCGATGGCATTCGCTCATCCAACAAAAGAAGTTTTGGTTGAAGTCTTAGCCCATAGATCAATTACTAAAAGCGAAGCATCTGACAAAGGCTCCAACTGGATGACTCCAATAAAGATGTACTTGATAAGTGGTATTCCGCCTGATGATCAAAAACTAGCACGAAGGATCAAGGTAAAGGCCCCCCAATATAGACTTGTGGGGGATAGCCTTTACAAAAGATTTTTCTCGTCTCCATGGCTTCGTTGTGTAGGGCTGAAGCAGGCTTCGAGAATTCTTTATAATGTTCATGAAGAATCTTGCGGAATGCACGCAGGCCCTCGCTCCATCGCGTCGAAGATAACGAGGTTGGGATATTATTGGTCGTCCATACTGGAAGACGCAACTGAAATGATACGAACATGTGTAGCATGTCAGATACATTCAAAGGTTCAAAGACCATTAGAGGATGATGTGACTTTCATCACATCAGCAAGGCCTTTCGGCCAATGGGGATTCGACATAATCGGACCTCTAGCAGTAGCTCTCGGAGAGATACAATTCTTGGTAATTGCCATAGACTACTTCACCAAATGGGTCGAGGCCAAACCTTTGGCATCAATAACAGGAAAGCATGTGGAAAATTTTGCATGGGAACACATAATTTGCTGATTTGGAGTCCCTCAAATCATCACCTCCTACAAAGGGAAGCAATTTGCCGAAGGGGTATTCCCATATTTCTGCGAAGGCCTAAACATAAAGCAAATGATTACTTGTTTTGACAAGGACATTGTCATGGAAATCGAGGTAAGGTTAGGGCAACACTAGCATGAGTGGGTAAAGGAACTACCCCAAGTCCTGCGGACATACAGGAATATGTCCTTCGAATAAAACAGCACAAGCAAAGCCAAGGCCCATATTCGAAGGACCCAATGTCAGACCGGAAGGCTACGACAACAAAGCGTACAAGCTCAAAGCGCAGGACAAGAAATGTCATGGACAAAACTGGAAATGATACTAACTTTCATAAGTTTTACTTATAAGACTTACTCTTTTTAAAGCACTTAGCTTGTTTTTTAAGTTTCATGTAACACATTCTTCTCACTTGGGAAAGAAGCATTAATGGTAGGTGTCTTAGTGTTCATTTCTTAAAATGATGTAATCCTCCCTACCCACTTAATGATACAACGCATTTCCCTCAAAATCTCTTGTTTCGTTATTTACAACAAAGATTTGTTCAGCCAAGTACTTTGCAAGTTTCAATGTCGAAGGATGAAGCAAGACACATGTCTTGTATGAAAATAACATCCATTACAATTCACATTAACTTTCCTATAAAGTCTTAGGGTATTCTAAGCTGTTCGCAACTTAAGGATAAAGACGGAGTGGGTCGCGATCCTCTGTCGCAGTCAAACTATACGATTGCTGAAAATCTTGGTCCAAAATACACACAATAAGGTCATAACCTTAGGTTGTATATTTACGTTTATGCATAAGCGTAAGAGAAGATAAGCATGATTTCAAAAGCGGGATTTAATCCCTTGGCATTCATAAGGCTGCACATAGTCATAGCCAACGTTGAAGCATCAAAGAAAATTGTCTAAAGTCAGGGTCGAAGCCCAGAAACACAAAAGATAAATTGTTCAAAGAGATAGGCACATGCCTAACAAAGCATCATCAGAAATTGTTTAACAGGGTACATGCCACCCTTAAAGACCAAATTATTGCCAACATAGCAACCTTTAAACATTCTTTGAGGAATTCGGATCCTCTTGGTGAGACGAAGACGGAGGCTTCACAGATGGGGTTCTTTTGGTTGGAGAGGGAGGCTGTATTTTCCTTGGCTTCTTGGATAAGAGATCTTCAATTGGGGCTGAAGGGTCTTTGGTTGCTTCGGCAAGGACGGGATACTCTGCTGTAGTGTACGCATTGCCTGCATCATTGTATTCTTGTTCAGAATTCGGACGGTAGTAAGGCACCTCCAACAACACAACTAGTTTCTTGGTTTTGGCGACTTCCTCTAAATTCGTGCACTTACCATAAAATATGGCTGCATTCACCAGCTTCCCCACAACAGCTCCCACCTCATCACTGTGGTACAACTCCATAGCAATATAAGGGAAAACCTTCGATACCACCTCAGCCCTATCCTTCTTTAAGCTCTTGCACTCGAGTTTTAACTTATCCATATCTTGACAAAGCTTGGTCTCCCGCTCCGCCAACCTAGTCCTTTCGGTCTCAAGGCCAGTACATTTTGACTCAAGTGCAGAAACTTGTGTCTTATACCCTGTAACCTTAGCCTCCTTCATCTTTAGCTTACCTTGCGACTCTTTAAGTTGTTTTTCAAGGTTCTCAATTTTGGCCCGAAGGGCCTCATACCGCGGATTTTTCTCAAAATCCGCCATGGCCGCATCACACTTGGCCTCTAGCTTAGCATACTGCTCTTCCCTATTCTTTTCCCTTGCAATGATAACAACTACCTCCTCCTTGGCATCTTTCACCATACGAACTAGCTCCCTTGCCCGAGTGTTAAAGTGATTATCCAACATGACTTGCCTGGTGTAACTCTTGTCGTGCAAGTCACACAGCTCTTCAATGGACATACCTTTCAAGGTTGTTTTCCAGCTAGTAGGAGTCACATTTTCCACAAGCAGATGACAAGTAAGAGAATTTGGTAGCTCTTTGGTGTTCGGTAGTCCTGCATAAGGCATGTTAGTTAGATGCGGAACAAATTAAGAAACAAGAGATTAAAAGGGATTTCACTTACCATGAATGTCAGCGTCATCAGCAACTCCTTTAGTGGAATACATGACTGCTTTACCAAGAGACTTCCCTGTCTTTTGTCTGGTTGACCTCGAGGTAGGAGTGGGGATGTTTAATTTCCTCTTTGGAGTAGCCTTCGAAGACCTTCCACTCGTACCCTTCCGATTTCGCACCCTATCTGCAATGCCGGAGGACCCCACAGTCTTCAATTCATCACCCTTTGAGGGAGGGTCATCCGAATCAGCAACATTCTCAACAAGTTGGGGAGTTTCCTCAGTATTCACAGGTTTTGGAGGATGGACTACTGCATGTGGTATTGCGGGTGAAGCATCAACGTCATTGTTGTTCACTGATACAGACGGAGATCCAACTCCGTAGCTTACATCTTTGGGATACTTGGGAATAAAGCTGACTTCTTTAGCACCTCCCGATACAACAAAGTTCCTGAATGCCATTCCTGCAACAACAAAAGCAAAAAGATAAATATCAGCAGATAAGTTATTTGTTTTATTTAAATGGGAATGTACATATTCTGTCCTTTACACACTATTTCAGGCTTAGCTGGAGACCCCTCCCAACGGTCCATAATGCCCGCCATAAACAAGATTGGATCGGGGAATGTTTGCACATCGACTGGATGACGTGCAAGACGCTGGTACATAGGACTGCTTCTTATTTCATAAGGTAATGGTTCATTGAATCTTTTCTCATCAAACATATATGCTTCATCAAGCAATGCTGGATACTCAGGTGGTATGGTTGTGCTCTCAACATAGAAAAATTGCCCTTTCCAATTTTTGATGTTTGAAAAAGGTTTGGTCACAAGATATGGCACATCATGTTCACCCCTTTTAGCAATGGTTATCCAATCCCCGCCGGGATACAGGTTGACAAAGCCCCTAAGCACGGTGAGTGTGGGCTCATAGCCATATGCTTTGCACATGACAATGTATGTGGTCAACTTGGCTAGGCCAAATGGGTTCAACCTTGGAATATGTACTTTGTAATATTGTAAAAACTCCAAAATCAGAGGATGTATGGATATCTTAAAGTTTGATTGAGTAAATGCATGCACATACAAGCCTACATATCCAGGGGGCATAAAAAACACTTTGTTTTTTGCTCGGAAGCATGATTTTGAATTTTGTGGGTATGGGATAGTCTTGAAGAAAGTCGGATAGTGCTTCTTTAGACAAAGTAAATGTTTGTTACCTGATTATTCTCTTTGCAGCCATACTCATGTCGCTATTAAAAGAGTAAGAAATCAAAGTAGAATGATATAATTTTTACCTTTCGTTCCAACGGAAGAACAAGAGCACAGTACGGTGTGTGTATTTTGGGCGGAAGGTGAAAATAATCTAGGGTTTACCATCCTAAGGGTTTAAATACCATTCACCTCTTTGATCTTGACCATACACGTGTTATTTTTTCCTTGCCATATAAGCGGATTTCAAACGGATGGTTAAATTTTGAAAAGACGTTTTACATTTACCGAAAACGTAGCCATTATGGCTGTGATGCAAGTGGGCAGATAATTATGCAGTCTCATTTAATGCGGAATTCAGTTACATGCTTAGCCTTTTTGTCGTATGTTTTTTGTGACAAAGGGGATGTTGTATATGTTAATTTTTTGAGTCGAATGCAATTTATACTCGTACGTATATATCACTTTCGACTGGGGGGCTTGATGATGTACCCTCCGAACAGGTTGGAGGACTCCCCTTCGAGCCTGTGCGAAGCCCTCTTTCGGAGGCCCAGGTTAATCTCCTAAAACGTTTCATTAACGTCAAACCATTCATTTATGAAGTGGTTACCATGTGGGAATCCGCCAATCGAAGCCTTAAGCCCTTCGGGGTATCTCCTACGAAGGAACTACAACGGAGAACTTCCATGACCTGGTCATACCCACGATCCTCCTTCCCTTAGGCTTTCCCGCCAAGGAGGAGATCATGGGCCACAAAGCCCTAGCGGTTACCACATTTCATGGGACACCCCCATGATCTCCGAACAAAGTGCAACCTCCCTCTAAAGCTTATTTCTCCCCTATAAATAGCTTAGACGGGCCATAATCATGGTACACTCAATCTAACATCAATTGAACTCTCTCAACTTACCATATCACATACTTACTCGCACGCCGGAGGTGGTTCGTCGGGTCCAACCCCTGCGCAATCACTTAACGTAGTGTTTTAGTATTTCTTATTTTAGGTTAAAGACAAGCTTGGCGCAACCTCAACACCCCATAAACCCTTTGATCATCATTGAAGGCCTGGTAGTGCAATTATTTGTACAATCAGTTACAAAATAGTATATATGTACCGTGATTTCAGCCCATAGTTTATCTCTTGATTCTTTATTCACCTTCTTCCAGGAAAGAATCTTCACACCTATCTGCTCACGAACCACATCTCCTAAAAAACTTACAAACACTGCTCTGTGTTCCCCTGATACCCTACCGAATGCATCGAAGGTTACCTTGAGCTTTATTCCACCAGGTTTGTCATACTTTGCGCGAAACTTTATTAGCCTTGTTGAGCTCCTCTTAGCTAGTATCGTCACTGGTTGGTTGGTTCCAGGCTCATCTATATCTTCATCATCAGAATACTTTTCGGATTCATATCCTATGGCGTTATCAGGAAGCAAAGTATCATTATCAACAATGGGTTCAATTTCCATGACTCTTGAGCAACAAAGGGTAAAAGAAAAAGATTATGGCTTACCTTGGAGAGTAATGGTGATAGAATATTTGATTTTTGTGTTTTCTCTTTACAGTCTTTTTTTTAAGGAGAGAAAAGAGGGTATACCAAGAATATGAATCGTTATTCTTGGTAACTGCTTGTAATTAGATGATTCAAAAAATTTCGATCCAAAAATTTGGCTCCAAGTTGTAATTTGAAATTAACAATTGAAATATTTGAAAATTTTGCCTTTGAACCTGTTAATTAAAGCATAAACTTGAATAAATCAAAATTTTGGCTCCAAATGTTATATATCATTATCTTAATAATCGCAAAAGTACCATACTGTGCAACCATCACATCAACAGTACAAACTGCTACCCATTTAACAAACCAAAATACTTACATAATTATCAGTTATTGTACCTTTACTAATTACATTTACAAAACACAAATTGCTACATTTTTTTTTAACATTGAAGACTTTTTATTAAGTAATATATTGAAAACCAAAACCAGCAAGTTGCTGGGAAATACAGAAAGGAGAATATTTAAAACATAATACAGTACATACATAAGGGAAAATCAGTATCCAAATTAAATGTCAGAATTGAACCAAATACCATTTACAAAACACAAAAGCTGTTAATGTATATCCTAAACCCCTAAACCATCTTAGTCTTGCCTTTCCCATGGCTGCTAGAAGGTGCTCCAAAACCTATAGGATTCTTCTTACATGGCATTCCCAAGACAATATCCTGAGTAAATTTCTTTTTGTGTGCCTTTTCAACTGGTATTTGAACTTGCACAGGGAGAGCCAGGATAGGAGCTTGAGATGGGAGTTCCTCTGGAGGTTCAATGGCTTGGATAGTTTCCAATTCCCAAGTATCAGTACTTGCATCAGAATGTTGCTCTGGATAATACCAAGCAAGGAGGCCAAGAAGGATGTTGAGAGCACTGTCATTTGATTCTGAACTGCTTGAATCAGAAGAAATTTGTATGACATCTATAAATAACAACTGTTAGATCAGTTTTATTGATTCAAATGTTAAACTATATCACAATCAAAGAAAAACCTTTTGATGGTTTACCATTGCAGAAGAATCCATTGTGTTCTCATATTTTGGTCCTCTTTTGTGGTATCCCGAACAATGAAGCAATGTTGCACAAACTAGGCTGCATTTCAAGTCTCATTGGTGGCCAACTAGGCTGCAATTGAAGTCTCAATTGGACCTCTCAGTGTACTCACAAACATTGGACCTCTCAGGGTACTCAAAAACAGTTCAAAAGACTGTATTTGTAGTCTCAATGGACATCTCAGTGTACTCTAATAGGCTACATTTGTACATTTCATTGGTGGCCAAGCACAAACAAGTCTGCTAGGTACTCTCATTACTGGCCAATCACAAACTAGGCACATTCCAATGCTCTCATTGATTTAGACCTCTCAGTGTACTCACAAACAGGAAACAAAAAATACTCAGACACAAAACACTTAATTAGACATAGCATAACAACCATTATGTATACGAAAATCAGAGTATGGAAAACAAAAAAAACAGAGCATACATTAGACATAGCATAACAACCATTATAAAATACAAAACAACCCCATTTTACAATAGAATCGATCGGTAACAACCACTAACATCACCATTTATAGATCAAAAGCCTGATACTAATTATTGTACAATCAATCATCAACTGATATGTGAAAACATTAAAAAACATACCTTTGTTGTTATTTGGATTCATTGTTTGCGTGCTTGTGTTTGCCAGAAGAATGTGTGTGTTGATTAGGGTTTATTGATTATTGTGTGTGTTTACAAATGATCGGGTAAAGGGATTAATTGCCGGTTGAATATTGAATTTGTGGTTTGGTTTAACCATAGCTGACGTGGCAAGATTTGTAAAAGAAAAAAAAAGGCTAATGGTGCTGACGTGGCGGTGAAATCCGGCTATAGCCGGTAACTAGGGATGGCAACGGTTCGGGTTCGGGGCGGGTTTTAGTGTACCCGTACCCGCCCCATATCCCACCAGATACCCGATTAATATTATCCATCGTTTTTCGGGTTTCCCCGCGGGTATCAGTTATCCGTAGTTGAATATTATATGGACAAAATTGGCGGTATTAAGATTAAGTCACGCTAAAATCCACCGACAAAGCAAAAGAAAATACTCTAATATATTAAATATTTTTAAAAGTTAAAGAAAATGAATATCGTATCAAACGATTTAACGCAACGTATCGCAACGCAACGTACTCGGCACGACATTCACCGAAAAAATCAAATGCGCAATAGTTTTCAAAAGTTAATCATTCTCATTTCCAAAAATAATCTCGTTTTAGCCTTTTAAAAGGGTTTGGTATCATCATTCGTGTAACGGTAGAGAACACGGACTCACGAGTACTCACTCCAAAAAAGCGAATAACCGAATAGTCGAGAAGAGTACTGAAGATAACTCGAGTCGAGATGAGATGACGAAAAGAAGTCAAAGAGATAACTAACAACAAGCATATCCAAAAAGGAGAGTCGATTGGTAATCGTCGGTATTTTCCCATAATCCCATTTTTAAGTACAAGGTATATATACTTGTTTTATGATTTAAAACAAGTTTGGACTTACGACAAAATTAATCTTTGGAAATAACAAAATTTCGCCATGACTCTTTCATTTATCGAACGTTTCAAAGTCAAAAGACTTTATTGAAAATCAATTTCCCGAGTAATTTATAATATAACGAGTATTTATACAAACCCTAAACCCTAAACCCTAATTACCCTAAACCCTAAACCCTTAAAGCTAAACCAATCCTATAAGATCTTAAGCTTTCAAAGATCCTTTGTAAGATCCGGATCGTTTTTGCTTTGCAGTATCGTAAAATCGTAAGATCCTAAGATCAGGATCGGGATCCTGACAACCACCGGTCAGCTTTAAACTAGCCGTTAACCAAATTTAAGAGCAAGGCCACTCCCAACAATAATTCAGCTTTAAACTTTAACACACTGCCACGTCAGCTTTAAACTAGCCGTTGGAGGCTATTTTAAAATTCATATTCAAAGTAAAAGTAACCGGGCAGGATATATTTATAATTTATAAATTCAATTCAATTTAAAATTTATAAATGAAACGGGCGGGTTATATTTTGAATTCAAATTCAATTTATAAATTCAAAATGAAAGAATCTTGGGCGGGATATATTTATATCCGTTTCAAATTCAAACTCATTTTAAAAAACGTGTGGATTTCTAGCCTATAAATACCCAGACTTCTCAAACACATCTCACACACAAACACATTCAAACTGCTAAGATATTCAAGATCCAAACTTATCATTCCCCAAACTGCAAATGTCTTTCAAAAAAGATTTCTCACAACAATTCCCCAGTCCTCCTCGCCAAGATTTTTCGCAACAATTTCCAAGTCCACCACATGAAGAAGTCCATACTCCACCGGAGCATATCTTTCCGGTTTTCCAACCAGAAAATGTTCCGGTGAACAATCCATCGGAAAATGAACCGGTGAACAATCCACCAGTTGTCGACCAAGACCCAAATCCGTTTGGTTTAACAGAGAAACAACTCAGACTTATGGAGCAAGATATGGAAGTCCTGCTAGAAATGGAACAACGTGAACGAGAAGAGGAAGCTGCTCATTTGGAGCAGCAAGCCATAGACGAAGAACAACGTAGGAAGAACTGGGAAATGGGTTGGTTCTCACCTGATTCCTCTTCGAGTGAAGACGGTTATGTCTCAGATGATACCTTTCATTAATTTGTAGTTTCATTTCAATTTCCGTATCGTAGTTTCATTCGTAGTTTCGTTTTAATTTCCGTATCGTAGTTTCATTTGTAGTTTGGTTTTAATTTCCGTATCGTAGTTTAATGTAATTTCTATTTGACGTTTAATGTATTTCTATTTGATGTTTAATGTATTTTAATTTCCTACTTTAGAAAACGTTACACACTGCCACGTCAGCTTTAACCTTTTCACCTTTAACTCAAACAAAACACCCACAATCATAACTCACCCTTAACTCACTCAGTCCAAAGGGGTTTCCCCTGATGTTAAAGGGGTGTTTGGTTTCTTGGATACTTAGAAGACTATTAACGCTAACCCGTTTAACTAGTGTAATGTGCTAACTTTTGTATATAAAACGGGTTAAATAGGTCAACCCGAAACCCGTTTAACATATTCAACCCGTGTAACCTATTTAACCCGTCAACCCAAGTATATATACGGGTTAAATGAGTCAGGATTGACGTAGCTGACCCGATGATTTAAATGGGTCAGGTTCGGGTTGGGGTTTTCTGACCCGCCAACCTGACAACCCGAACCCGCTAACCCGAACCCGACCCCGAATCATTCCAAACATTCCCTCGGTTTCATTTTGTCGAGTCAAACCCTAATCAGATTTAATATCATTAATATATAAAATATCATTAATATAGAAAATATCAATTACCCTAATCAACAAGTCAATTAGTCAATCCAACACCAAACACACTTGCAAATCAACTACACAACTCAATCCAAACCAAAGACAAACCAAATCCGACCAATATTATCCATCTGTTTACTTTTGGCGCATTTCGATGGTCACTCTTCCTGCCTAAACTATTGGGAACCGTTCATATACCTCTGCCAGCCTATTTATACCTATCGATTGGACAAACCGTTCATGTACAACTCCTTTGATATTTTCATTAGATATTATATTTCAAATTTCAATGGCTGAATCCTCTTCAACTCCTGTTTTAAAAAAAAACAAACGCCCAAGGGATGATTCTCCTCCTCTAATCCCTGAAAAGTTAAAGAAAATTTTTGACATATCCCAAGAAATTTGGGAGAAATGTCAGAAAGGCCAGTATGGTACTGAAAACACATTGATAGAAATTTACAACAAGCGTATAAAGAAGCTGGAAGAGAAGAACGAGGAAGATTTAAAGATCATTTTGGAGCATCAGAAGAAATTTGATGATAGGAACAAAGAAATAGAAGAAACAAGAGAGAAAATAGTTGATGTTTACAAAACTATTCAAGATAGTTTATTTATTTCTTAATGTATCTTTTGTTTATATATTTTGCCTATGTAAATGTAAACTTATTTTGACTTAGTTTATATATTACTTAACTTTTCCAATTCATACAAGTTTATGATATTTGAATGCAGTTATTATTATTAGTTTATGATACCTGTGTTTCCCCTGATGTTAAAGGGGTGTTTGGTTAGTACTGGTTGGGAGTGCAGGGTACGTTTGTACTGCTAGGCAAAAAATTGTACTGGTAGCGAAAATTTTGTACTGCTGGGTATCCGTTAGTACTGGTTGGGAGTGCAGGGTACATTTGTGTCACTTTTTACTTAGTATAAATCCCCAATTGCGGCACACAATCATATTCACGTACACATTACTCTCTCTCTTCCACGCCCTAAACGAATTTTAATCGTCATATTGCAAAACCCCCAAATCAAATCATAATGTCGAACCTAACTTTTACCGAACCTCATAATAATGTTGCCTTTTTAGAAAAATCCAATGTGTCTGTAGATTTTACTGAGATCATTGATTTCCTTAATGCAAGCTATATTAAGTTTGCATTAACAGTAAAACCTACTACATATACTTCTAACATTATCCAGTTTTGGTCGTCTGCTAAGGTCAAAACTATTAATGGGGAAGCACAAATCCATGCCCTTGTAGATGGGAAAAAGATTATCATTACAGAGGAGTCTATTCGAAGAGATCTTCTCCTAGATGATGCTAACGGAGTTGAGAATCTTTCAAATACTACAATCTTTGAAAAACTTTCACTGATGGGCTATGAGAGAAAATCAGATGGTTTAAAGTTTTATAAAGGTAATTTTTCTCCTCAGTGGAAATTCTTAATTCATAATGTCTTAGTGTGTCTAAGTCCAAAGACCACTGCGTGGAATGAATTTAGCAGTAATTTAGCTTCTGCTATAATTTGTTTGGCTGAAAATACTCAAAGATTTAATTTTTCAAAATTAATTTTTGCTAGTATGGTAAAGAACTTGGATAGTTCTTCGGCTAAATGTTTTCTATATCCAAGGTTTTTGCAACTCTTTTTGGACAACCAATTTAAAAATAAGAAAAGTAACAAAAATGTTTATTCCACTCCTTGCCTTACCAAAAAGGTTTTTGCTAATATGAGGAGGGTTGGAAAAGGTTTTTCAGGGACAGTGACACCTTTGTTTCCAACAATGGTGGCACTAGCCCAAACCCAAATGGGTGAAGGTTCAGCAATCCCAACTGGTACCCATCACACACCCACACTTTTGGCTACATCATCTAAACAACAACAAAAGACCTATAAACGTAGGACTAACACCAAGAACATTGAGCTACCTCAGGCTAGTGGTTCTATACCAACTATTGTAGATGAGGCTGTCACTGGGGGGGGAGAGTGACATGTTGGCAAGGGTTGCCACTACTGTGTCTAGCTTAGCAGTAGCACAGGACAGTGGTAACATCATTAAGACCCGAACCAAGACAACTTCTAATGAGTCCGGTCCACATGGAACTGATTCAGGTGAAGGACCCAGCACATGGAAACAATAGGGGGTTCAGATGTTCATCCTAGGGGTGAGACTGAACTTAACTTTTCCAATGATCGACCTCTCAGGCTAGGTAACACAAGCCGAAGTGGTGAGGATAGTATGTAACTTTTGAATGAATTGAAGGATACCTGTGCCAAGCTGTCTGCACAAATTGTTGATCTGCAAACAACAGCTGCTTCTCAAGATGAAGTCATCAAAGTTCAAGGTGGAGTCATCAAAGCTCAAGGTGGGGAGATAAAGGCTTTGAAGAGAAGGGTTAGGTATTTAGAAAGAGTCAAAGGATCAAGAATTCCCAAACACAAGGTTAAATCTTCTGAAGCTTCTAAGGATGCTCCCAAACAGGGGGGGAATGAAGGCAAAGTTTCAGGGGAGGATAAAGAGGGTAAAAGTATTAGTGAAGAGAGTGATCCAATGGAATTTTTAGTTGCTGAAAACAAAGGGAATCAAGTGGTGATTGATCATCGTCTGGGCAAGGTTACAACTGCTGATAGTGCTAGTGAGCCAGTTACAGCTGGTACTACAAAAGCTAGTACTGCTACACCAGAGGTTTTTGCAACTGCTGTTAGTGTACTTGTTGAGCTGAAGACAGCAAAATCAGTAACCAAAGGTGTTGTGATACAAGAGCCATCATCCTCCCCAAAAGCTAAACAACCAACTCCACAGGTACAAGGCAAAGGTAAAGGGATTCTTACTGAAGAGCCTGTGGAGAAACCATTATCAAAAAAAGAGCAATTAAAAGTTGATGCTGAAGTTGCTAAGAAATTAGCACAAAAGTATGAAGCAGAAAATCATAGACTTTTGGAACAAAAGGGAATACAAGAAGAAAAAGATGCAGAGATAATAGCTTCATGGGATGAGAAAAGGGCTCAGGTTGAAGCTGATTCTGAGCTTGCTAATAAACTACATAAAGAAGAGCAAGATAAGTACTCAGTAGATGAAAAAGCCAGGATGCTAAAAGAATTTTTGATGCAAAAAAAAAGTTGTTTGCAGCACAAAGATATGCAGCTAAGAAGAACAAGCCACCCACTCCAAAACAAAGAAGAGATTTCATGTGCAGGTATTTGAAGAATGTGGCCAGTTGGAAACTAAATGATTTGAAATTCTTGGATGATAAAAGAATTGAAGAATTATATGCAATTGCCAAGAGAAACAATGAACCCTTCTTGAATGGTAAGGTGGTGAAGGGCAGTGAAGAAAAGAAAGAAGAGAAAACAAGTTCAAAGAGAGTAGGTGAACAGTTGGAAAGAGAAAGCAGTCAAAAGAGAAAACAAGAACAAACTGAGCAAGCTGTTGCTAAAGAAAAAATGCAAGCTCACACAGAACTTGTAGTTGACTCTGTAGGAGAAGCCATGGATGCACAACCTTTAAGTGTCAAACAACCAATTGTTGATTATAAGTCTGGATCTCATGGGGAAACAGTTTATTACGATATTAAGAGGCATGATGGTTCTTCTAGAAGGTTTGTAATCTTTCTTCACACGGTTCATAATTTTGATAGACGAGATATGATAGCTCTATGGAAATTACTCAAACAAAGATTTGGTAATAAGACACCAGAACAAGCTTATGATAGAGAAGTCCGGAATTACTTGAAGGTAATGTTTGAACCAAATCATGAGGATGATTGTTGGAGAAGACTAAAGCACAATACTGTTAAAGAATGGAAAATTTTTCAATGATGTGGAGTACATGCTTTAACTGTAAATGAGTTGGTGATCTACATGCTTGTAGAAAAGGATTACCCTTTAAAGTTTCACAAAGACATTCTACATCAGATGTTGCGTGGGAAGAAAATACTCAAGCTTCAGCTTACTTATGATGACATGGCATATGAACTGCTCAGGAAGATGGGAGAGTATCTAGGACCCAAGGACAAGAAATAGAATTAAGACTGCTAGAGTTAGAGTTAAGACTGCTAGAATGTATAGTTATTACTGCTTATGAGATAAACATGTATAGTTGAAAAACACATTGTGGAGTGTTTGGAATAACCCAGTTTGACTTAAACATGTATAGTTATTACTGCTTATGAGATAAACATGTATAGTTATTACTGCTAGAATGTATAGTTATTACTGCTAGAATGTATAGTCTGACAAAATATGCTTACATAAATGCTTACAATGGAGCCAAAACATTGAGATTTTGAAATTTTTGACTATTGCATAAGTTATCAGAAATGTGTGACCATATGTATCGAATTGTGACTACACTTAAATAATGTGTGACAAAATATGACTCTATGATTTATACACCTAAATAAATACTTCATGTGACAATATGTAACATCTTGAATTTAGTCACACAAACACTCAATGTGACTAATATCAAGGTTAATGATAACTGAGTTCACATTTTGCTATACATAATAGTCACATGAATATTTCACAGTGTGACTATTTTGAATGTATTGGTCACATATAATACCCTTATAATGTGGCCATAAACATAATTTAGATGCATATTTGTGGTATGGTGTGACTATTGTATAGCCTATAGTCACATGATTGTGCTACAATTAAATGTGACCATACACATTAGGAATTGGCAGGCAAACACACACTTATCTTTAGACACACATATTAACTTACGTGACCATTTGTATCGAATTTTGGTCACACTTAATCATGTATGCCTATGGTTTAGTGTGACCATATATGACATTTGGTCACACTGTTCAAGTGTGTGACATATATTTGTCACTTTTAAATGCATATCGTGACTAATGCTTCAAACTTACTTTTCAGTTGTCACACATTTCAAATTCATATGTGGCTAAATTTTCAACAAAAACTAGCAGTCACATTTAAATAATGTGTGACAAACTTGAGTATATTATTTAGCCACATACACAATTACTTCGTGTGACCATATATGGATTTTTGTCACATTTTTCAATTGCGTGACATATATTTGTCACATATGTATATATATAGTGTGACTAATGTTTCAACCTTATTTGTATCCGTCACACGTCCCAAATTATAAGTGACTAAAAAATCAAAATTTTTTTACCAGATACGTATAGTCACAAAAATATTCAAATGTGTGGCTGTAGCCTCAGATGTAATTCCGAAATGGTCACACAAGTCGGATCAAGTGTGGCTATTTATTTTATTCTGGTACATTTAGTCACACAAATAAGTTATTGTGTGGCCGTTCAAAATACCACATGTGTGACTGTAGGCCAAATCTGTACTAGTGTAACACATTTAGTCCTTGGCAACTTAGGTCCTTGAAATCTATTTTCTTTATAAATGTGATACAACATATCTATATAGCTCTATTATACATACTTTGACTATCGGATTTGACCGCTACACAAATTCCGTTGACTAACCAATCACATTAAGCCTTATTCAACTCATCTAGAGTGGGGTCTAGTTGTATACGGGAAACGGGTCTAACAATTCTACCCCCCTTATTTAGATTTCGTCCCCGAAATCTATCCTCTATTACTAACAAAACTTACTCACATAATACACATCATTCCTAGCACTTTCGATTCTCCGTTTATTTGGTTGCAACGATCTAAGTGATCTTGCGACTCTATGCATACAATAACACATCACATGGCCTTAATCCACATTACTTCCTGCTTACTTCTATAACCATATAACTCTTACTTAGCTTATTACCTATCACGAGGCATACTCACTATAACTAGTTATCAATCCAATCCATTCTATTACTGTTACATCACATTCTCACTTGCTTTTTCCTATATTCTCATTCTTTGACTACATGTTACTTGAGAAAATCGTACTATTTGACTCTACATAAATATACTTGGCTAATACTTTCACCTTCTATCAACACCACTTAACCATTTCTTTTACGTTCTCTTTCAACACCTCGTTTCTTCTACTTACATTTATATATTATTCTCGTTTAATATTATAAATCTTATAGGAATATTCCGTACTTTGACTTTATAACGTCATTCTTTTACATTGCCGTCACATTGCCCATGCCGCTTATCATCAATTATTTCCATTACTCACATTTTGTACCCCGCCACAATTGCATATTATAACCCTTTTTAAGCATCATTACAATTCTTTAATTCCTACAACTTATACTTAACACTCAAACATAGGTTTCTCATAAGTCTCACTAAAAGACGTATTCTAATTTTAACCCTCCTATCTTAGTCCTTATAATTTCTAACTAATTCTAAACTTCCACTTTCTACTTCCCTAACCCTACTCGTGCCATGTCGGAAACACATAAGCCCACTCATTCATACTTCCTCATTTACATGGAAAGGTGTCCCAATCGATGTAAATCAAGAAACATGAATTTATGGTTACATATTCCCAACACAACACAAGTACCCCTACTTCCTAGTTTAACTTTTATTTTCTCATTCCTTTTATACTTCACATCTCCTTTTTTGACTTGGATCCATATCATTAACACATTCATTATGGGGATATTTTTATCACCTAGGATGAAGGCAGCCCCCTTTTGACGATGAAGGCAATACGTTTTATCCCGAAGGATCTTTAACATATCCCGAAGGATCCTTTAACATTCATTAGCTCGGTCATCCCGAAGGATACCATCTTTAACGTTCATCCCGAAGGATCATTAACATTCACACTTTATCACTTTAACAATGGTTCCAAGTCATAAGCACCTCACACACATTATTACATCCATTTATTTTAGTGAACGCAAAGCGCATAGAGCATATGAGCCTGCTTATTATAATTACACATTTCCATGTGTTTTCACTCTTCATTCTAAATTCGCTTTAATCATTTTCACATCCTTACTTTACCCCTTAGCCTATCCGAATTTCTCCGCATTTAAACCTTACATAGGTTAATTACATTCCTTCGTTAGCATCTGTTGGGAATTAAATGTTCTGAAGTTTAAGTATCAAGAACTACAAGTATTAACAGTTCCAACTGCTGAGAAGAATTCTCTAACAGTTCCAACTGCTGATGTATATCTTAGGACTGCTCAAGTTATAACTAACCGTTCTAACTGGTAGTACAAAGAAGGGACTGCTAGTTGATACTGTTGAGTTGAGACTGCTAGATGGATAAGTATTGAAAAGATATTTGTGTACTAAAGTAAAGAATATACGGTAGATAATATCTTACCCCATGTGCTTAGTTAACAAGTTCTGTACACAGATACATGTTGTATCTTATGTACTGACACTCTCAAGATAAGTTAGCAAGTAGTTTGACCAGACTTTAAGCAATATTGTAAAGATCTTCTTGGACTATAAAAGAAGATCTTAGTCAAGTGATATTATGAGTTTTTGTGCATAAAAATAGTGAATAAGTTGATAAGTTCATAACTGTTAAGACATAGAACAAACACAAATATATCACAAGTTGTAAGAACTTAAGATTCAAGGTTGTAACCCTAGTGATATTTCAAGATCACTCGTATTATTATCATTAACAATATTGAATTGTTTGGTGTTAATCTTTCTTTGTTCCTTGTTCAATAACTAACACAACCATTCCATTTCCACATCACAAATAACCTTCTAAGTGTGATTAAGTAGATTCCGCATACTTAATCATATTAACTCAGTATATCATACACACAAAGAACAAAAGGTTTAACCACCTTAACCGTGTGTCGAATCCTAACAAGTGGTATCAGAGCTACAGGTTGATATTATTGATTTAGAAGAAGAAGCTGAAGAAATGGACGTTGAATCTATTCAGACAAATGTTGCTGCAAAGATTCCCATGCTCAAACAGAATGAGTTTGAGATGTGGAGGCTGAGGATAGAGCAATATTTCCAAGTGCAAGATTATGCACTTTGGGAAATCATTGAAGATGGAAACTCTTACCAGCCTACCACCACTACATCAACAGTGGACAGCAAAGTTATGTCAACTCTGCAGACAAAGCCATCATCTACAGAGGATAGAATAAAGAAGAAAAATGACTTGAAGGCAAGAAGCATGCTGATGATGACCATTCCTAATGATCAACTTCTAAACTTCAGCAAGTTCAAGGATGCCAAGTCATTATTTGAAGCTATATTTGCCAGGTATGGTGGAAATGAAGCCACCAAGAAAACCCACAAGACACTGCTCAAGCAGCAGTTTGAAAACTTCTCCTCTACATACAATGAATCTCTTGACCACATGTTTAATAGGCTTCAGAATATTGTGAGCCAACTTGCTATTCTTGGGATTGAAATGCCTTAAGAAGATTTGAACTCAAAATTTCTGAGAAGCTTACCAGAAGAGTGGGCTATGCATGTTGTTGTCTGGAAGAACAAGCCAGACCTAGACACCATGGAACTGATGGACTTGTATAGCAACTTCAAGATTGTGGAGCAAGATTTGAAGAAGAATGGAGGTACTAGTTCTAATACTGGGAACAAGGCATTTATGTCAACTCCTAGTACCTCAAAATCAAGTGAAGAGGTGAAAGTTGTTGATGATGTTGGTGCTGCTAGTTCATCAAGTAGTACCATAAGTATTTTAGATGAAAAGACTTGTTGTGCCTTTCTTACAAGTCAAAATGATGGGTCCATGCTCTCCTATGAAGACCTCTAAGAGATCCATGAAGATGATCTGGAGGAAATGGATCTAAAATGGCAAATTTCTCTTCTTAGCATGAGAGCCAAGAAGTTCTATCACAAGACGGGGAAGAAGCTCATAATCAGCAACACTGATGCTGCTGGTTTTGATAAGTCAAAGATAGAGTGCTATAACTGCCACATGATGGGCCATTTCTCAAGAGAGTGCAGAAGACCAAGGCAGCAAGATAGCAAGAATAGAGGTTTTGGAAGCAAATCCAAAACAGAGGAGGTTATTGAGCCAAAAGCTATGGTAGCTATTGATGGCTTAGGTTTTGATTGGAGCTTCATGGCAGATGAAGAAGAAACTCCTGCTCAAATGGGACTTATGGCTTTTTCTGCTATTGAGGTACAAAATCATAAAGCTTGTTCAAATACTTGCACTGCTCTTAATGCTCTACAGGTTTTAATGAAACAATATGATGATCAAAAGAAAGAGCTAAGTAGCACTTTTCAAAACTTTATAAACTATAAGTGTGGATTAGAAAAGGTAGAGAAACAAATCACATACTATAAGGAAAATGAATTAGCTTTTTCTGGTGACAAAGCTCTCCTAAGACAAGACATATTCTTTAGAGATGCTGAAATTAAGCTTTTGAGAGAAGCTTATGATAGGGTCAAAAAGGAAAATGAAAACATTCACTTGACTACTAAGGCACTAGAACATGCTTCTAGAAGTGTGCACAACATAGTAAAATGTCAGGTGATTAATAGAGCTAAGTCAGGAGTAGGATATAAGAGTGTCCCACCTCCTTATAGAGGCATCCCTAAACCCCCAGGGATTGACCTAGGAAATTCAGGTTTGCCTGAGTTTCAAGAACCAATCATGGAATATGGTTCTAAGGCTAGCAAGAGCCTTAAGGTAGAAAAAGTAAGTAAAAGTTTAGATAAAACTTTACTTTATCAGGACAAGGTGTCCTTTGTTAAGAACTTAGATGCTATAGTTGTTGAAGACTGCACAACTGATAGTGATGATGAAGATGAACAGGTTATGTCTAAACCTGAAGTGGTTAAGAAAGTAGGAACAAGTGTTCCTAAGATAGTCAAACACAATACTGATAGGCCTAAATCAAACATTAAGCATGTTAGGCAACCAATTAGATATTGTGAGCAATATAGAACCACCAACAAGCCCAGAGGTAACCAAAGGAATTGGAACAACCTCAAGTCTAACCAATTAGGTGATGACTTTGCTTTTTATAACAAAGCTTGTTACACATGTGGTAGTTTTGACCATCTTGCAGCTTTCTGCAACCATTGGGTATCTGGTTATGAAAACAACAGGGTGAATTTCAAAAGGCAAACTCCTCAAACTCATTTTCACTCTAAGTCCAAAAGTATAAAACCCAGAGCAGTCTCGACAGCAGTCTCTACTGCTATGCAAGCCGTTTCAACTGCTAGACCATTTAAGACTGTTAACCCAAAACCAACAGTTAAAAGTGCAAAAATAACTTTAAAACATGCACCAAAAACTGTTACAAGGCCCATTCAATTAAAAGCAGTGGTCCAAAAACAAGTTTGGAAACCAAAGAGTAAAACTGCAAAGCCAGCAGTTAAGACTGCTAGGAAAGCGGTTAGTACTGCTGCTTGGGAAAAAAGGGAAAATGCTGTTAAGGCCTCAGCATGTTGGATTCTAAAATCCAATGTTGCATCAACTATCCTTAAAAGAATCAATTACATTGATGCAAGAGGCAGATCCAAATCAGTAATGGCTTGGGTCCCCAAAAGAAACTAACACTCTTATTTGTGTGCAGGAACATTCAAATGCTCAAGAAGAGGATCAAGGATACTCAGATAGTGGATGTTCAAGGCACATGACAGGCAACAAGTCTTATCTCTCAAATTTTCAATCAATAGATGGAGGCTATGTTACCTTTGGAGGAGGTGTTGGTGGCAAAATTTCTGGTAAAGGTACCATTAAAACTGGAAATTTAGATTTTGAAGATGTGTTCTATGTAAAAGAGCTAAATTATAATCTTTTTAATGTCTCACAAATGTGTGACAAAAAGAACAATGTTCTTTTCTGTGAGACTGAATGTCTTGTACTTTCTCCTGATTTTAAGATGCCTGATGAAAGTCAAGTACTTCTTAGAATTCCTAGAAAAGGCAATATGTACAGTGTAGACATGAAGAACATTGTTCCTAAAAAGAATTTAACTTTTCTTGTTGCAAAGGCCACATTGGATGAATCAATGAAATGGCATAGAAGGCTTGGTCATATTAATTTCAAAACCATAAATAAAATTGTTAAGAATGGTTTGGTAAGAGGTTTACCTCACAAAAGATTTGAAAATGATCAAACATGCATTGCTTGTCTAAAAGGCAAACAAAACAAAGCCACTTGTAAGCCCAAGATTTTTAACTCTATCAATCAATCATTGTTTATGCTGCATATGGACTTATTTGGACCTGTTTCAGTAAGTAGTATAATGCATAAGAGATATTGTCTTGTTATAATTGATGACTATACTAGATTTACATGGGTTTTCTTTCTATCTACTAAGGATGAGACTACAAGCATCCTTAAGACATTCATTACACAGATAGAAAACCAAGTAGACAAGAAAGTGAAAGTCATTAGATGTGATAATGGGACAGAGTTTAAGAATAGAGTTATGGATGATTTCTGCAAACAAAAAGGTATTAGAAGAGAATTTAGTGTTGCTAGAACACCACAACAGAATGGTGTTGTTGAGAGAAAGAATAGAACACTAATTGAAGCTGCTAGAACTATGTTAGCTGATTCTAAGCTACCTATAACTTTTTGGGCTGAAGCAGTTAGCACTGCTTGCTATGTTCAAAATAGAGTTTTAGTTATCCAGCCTCACAATAAGACATCATATGAACTTTTTAGAGGAAGAACTCCTTCAATAGGATTTCTTAGACCTTTTGGATGTCATGTGACAATTCTCAATACCTTAGACCATTTAGGAAAATTCGATGGTAAAGTAGATGAAGGATTCTTTGTTGGATATTCTCTTAATAGCAAAGCTTTTAGAGTATACAACACAAGAACTAAGATTGTAGAAGAAAACCTACATGTGGAGTTTTTAGAAGACAAATCCAATGTAGAAGGTCAAGGACCAAAAAGGCTATTTGATCTTAAGTATCTAACCAAATCAATGAATTACGTGCCTGTTGTTGTTGATACTAATGAATTTTCAGGTTCACAAGCAATAGATGAGGCAAGGTTAGAAAAGGAGACAAACCAAGATCATGTTTGGATGCCAATATGGTCAAGTACAATTGTGGAATCAACTTCAACAACTGATGAATCTTCTTCTGGCAAAGCTAAAGAAGGTGTTGAAGATGAAAGCAAAGAAGATGGAACTCAGGAACAACAAATTGTTTCTGCTGCTAAGCTTACTGATTCTGCTGTTCGGCCAACTGATTCTGCTGCTGGCCCTTCAGAAACAAAAGAAGCAGAATTCTCAGATAATGAGGTGGATTTCAACAATCTTCCATCAAATTATCAAGTTCCTTCCACTCCACAAACAAGAATTCACAAAGTCCATTCCCTAGATAATGTGATTGGATATGTACAGTCAGGTGTGAAGACAAGACAACAACTGATGTCTTCAGACCAACAAGGGCTTCTTAATGCCCTTTATGCTTCAAAGCAGCATGAGTTTTCAAACTCTTGCTTGTTTGTATGCTTTCTCTCACAAGATGAACCAAAGAACATTCTGAAAGCCTTAGATAATTCAAGCTAGGTAGAAGCTATGCAAGAAGAACTTCTTCAATTCAAGATTCAGAAAGTATGGGTGCTAGTTGATTTACCAAAGAATGCAAAGGTAATTGGCACTAGATGGGTTTTCAAGAATAAAAGGGATGAAAGGGGAATAGTGATTCGAAATAAGGCTAGATTAGTAGCCCAAGGGTACACACAAGAATAAGGGATAGAATATGATGAGGTTTATGCTCGTGTAGCAAGGATTGAGGCAATTAGGCTTTTCTTAGCTTATGCTTCATTTTTAGGCTTCACAGTCTACCAAATGGATGTCAAGAGTGCATTTTTATATGGTAAAATTGAAGAAGAGGTGTATGTTACACAACCTCCAGGCTTCATTGACCCACAACATCCAGAAAAAGTGTACAGAGAAGTGAAAGCTCTATAGGGCCTTCATCAGGCACCGAGAGCTTGGTATGCAACACTAGCTTCCTACTTATTAGAAAATGGATTTCAAAGAGGAAAGATTGATCAGACACTTTTCATCAAACAGCATGATGAGTGTGTAAATACTCATCATTTTACACCCATTTAAGAAATAAAAATGACCAAAAACACCCAAATATATTACAGATATCCTTGGTTTTGTGGTTTTATGTGTTTCAGGTACAAAGGATTGAAAATGGAGCGAAAATGAGTATTTTTGCATCGACTCGACAATAAGTGTGCATTTGATCAAGTGAAGTCAAAGTCAACCCCAAAAATACCAAAACAACACAAATGGTCCTTGGAATTAATTTTCAATATTGGCAGCCATGGTCCCTAGATTTTCAGATTTCTACAAGAATGGTCCCTTAACTTAAACCCATTTCATCATAATCCTAAATCCACTTAAACCAAATAACTAACCCATCACCACACCAACCCAAACCCTTATCCAAAACTGATAAAAACACAACCCAATCCTAATCTTATCCCTAGCCCAACTCAAAAGCCCAAGAATAAACCCACACCCGGTTATCCCTTTTAGCTAATACCACACTTTGACCTTCGGTCAAAACCATCAAACCCGCCAAAACTGAAAACCAGAAACCACCACCCATCACCATGCCTATCCCTGACAAAACCAACCCTCCCCCTCACCCTCCTACTACACTCCACCTACCCAGTCCAAAAAGCATTTAATGCTTCTTCCCCCCCCCCCCTCAAGTTACCAGTACCAAGTGGGTAACCCACTAACACCATTTTGGCGCCAAAATCTATTTTAATGGCTGAGATGATTTCAAGCAAATCCAAGGGTCAGAATGTGTTGAGGAGAGGACATGAGGATATTCCCAACATCATTTTAGTATAAATAGGCATCCATTATAGCCAATTTTGGCATGTAGATTTTTATTTTTAAATCGTATTTTTAGTTAAGTTTTCAATTAAATATAATTTAGTTATTAGTGTTTTTCTCAAGCTTATTTAAGTTTAATATTCTAAGTTTAATCAAGAGTTGTATCATTTTCTGAAATTAATGAAATTTTCATTTTCATAATCCTTTGTTAATTCGAATTAAGTCATTTAGTTATTGAAAAAGGCTTATGTTCTGTTTCTTGAAACTCAAATAAGCTTACTAAAGTTTATCTCAAGCTTCTATTTGCTCAGAACTAGTCTAATCCAAAATCCCAAAAAGTCAATGAAAGTCAACCTTTGCATAGACCATGGAAAGCTTATTGGAAGTGGCCTGCAATGGATGGGGCCAGATGGACTTTACTAGCTTGTTGTAAAACAAGCTCAGGCCCCAAGTGAGTAAATCTTTATTTTCTTTAGTTTTACTGTACATTAGCTTATTGTGTGCTTATTGATCTTTTCTGTCCTTATTTGTTTTATTTAATGTTAATTGATGCTTATTTGTTAGTTGTAGTTTGTTTAGCTCAAATTTGTTCCTTAAAAGCTTCAAAGTCAAAAACAGTCAAATAAGCACTCAACTTATTTGAGTGCTTAATATCAGTAGAAAGTAGTTCATTAGGGTTTAACTAAGTTAGCAAATCAGTTTTACCAAGATTCATAGGTTTGTTTGGTCTGTTATAGTCAAAATCCAAAAAATCAGCCCACATAAGGGGTGTTTGGTTTAATGTTGGAAATGGGTCAAAACCAGAGGATACTGTTCATTTGCCATGTTGAAATCTTTAATTTAGCTCAAATTGACTCAAATCAGCTGTTTGTGGGTAGTTTTAAGCTTATTTGATAGAATTTGATAGTTTGAGTGGGATTACCTAGTTTAGATCCTCAACTGTTCAAATCTGCTTATCCTAGAGATAAGCAGATTTTGAGCTTACTTTTGGCATTTCTGGACTCATTTAAGTGCCTTTAGTGTGTATCCACAAGTTGGTAAAGCTTCATATAATTTAGTGCCTTAAAATCCCATATTGTGCCTACTGATCACCTAAGTGGATCAGCAGACTCAGTGTTTTTTGTCCCTCTTTTGTGGCCTTAAGTGCTTATTGAGTGAGTTTTCTTGACTAAATGCTTATTGTCCTTGATGGTCATTAAATTCAGACATGAGCCAAGCTTATCAAAGCCTTGAAATAAGCTAGAAATTCCACTAATTCCAATTAAGTATACACTGAGTCATCAGTGTATACTTGTGAGAAATAGCAAATTTCAAGCTTATTTTTAAGCATTTGACAAGTTTCTTATTGTCTAATTTTTGGATCTAAGTAATCCTTGCTAGGTCAGCTTTTACTGCCATAAGCTTTTGTGTTCCTTAGTTGCCATTTAAGCACTTAAAAATAAGCCCAAAGTTGCCCAAGTTGACTGATTTCTGCCCTGTGCACCTCGGTACCTCAGCAGACCCATTTTGCTTATTCTAGCTTTGATTCAGTGCTTATTGCCTCTTTTTGTTGCTTATTTGTTTTCATTATTAGCTTATTTGTGTCTTTAGCTTATTTCACATGTCCATTTAGCTTATTAGTTTAGCTTTTAGTCATTTTTCATTGCCCTTTGCTTATTTTAGCTTGAAAAGCCCTCTGATCTGAATCCTTGGCTCATTCTGGGCTTATTGTTTAGTTTTAAAATAAGTTGTAGTTGTGAAGTTTGCTTATTGGTTTGTGCTTATTGAGTTTCAATCTGAAAAAGTAAAAAAAAAAAAAAAAAAAAAATCTAACAAAAAGCTAAGGCCAGGATTCGAACCTTGAACCTCTAGCTACCAAAGCACTCAACACCACACACAAGCACCAACTGCCCTAGGGACTTTCTCTGGTTATCCCTTGCACAATTTTTCATTTAACCTTGTTTTTCCATTTTAAGCTTATCACCCATTTTGCTTAATAACTGCTTATCCGAATAAGCAGTTGACCCAACTTTATTTTTCATAGGATTAGTTTTTCATCAAAAAGTTTTCTGTAATTTTTCATAATTTTCCAGTTTCATTTAATATTTTTAATTAATTTTTCTTTTTAATTCAGTTTTTAATTCATAATAAAAAATATAAAAGTCAAAAAAATATAATTCTTTTTTTTTTTAATTTTCTTTTATCATTTGGAACTTAGGAAAAATAAATTTGAACTTGTAGGTGTTATTTTTATAGATTTCACTTGTAAAGCTCGTTTTTAGATTTCCCAATTCACGTTTTGAGTATAATTAGATTCGTTCTAAAATTTTCTTTGAGAATTTGTTTCTCATATCTTAATTAGAGGTAAAAAACACAAAAATCCAAAATCCAATCATCAAGCATTTTAATTCCTAACCGATAACGAAATCCTCAATTCACACCTCGCTGGGACACGACCCGGGTAATCACTTATCCGGTATCTCACACCGTATTCACGGGTTTTGCACATTGACCTTTTTCCTAAGAGGTTGACTAGTTGATTCCCAAGTATCACGGGGATCCGATATTATATTTATATATATACTCACACACGGATCAAATTTTGGCGCCGCTGCCGGGGAGGTTGTGTTGCGACAATATTGTTAAAGGTTTTAACGATTAGTGACTTGAGATCCTTCCTTGTGAAGTTCCCGTTTTCCATAAACCCCATAAAATACAAAAATATTTTTCTTTTTCTTTTGTATATATATTATCATATAAAAACAAAAACCCAAAAACATTCGTCGTTTTATTGTGTTAAAATAAAAGATAAAAGCAATCTCAATATAATATTCCTCAACTTAGAGTATTATCATATTAAGTTCCCAAACAAAAGATATAAAACTTGCCTTTGTGTCGCTTGCGAATTCGGCTCACCTTTGATTGATTAACAAACTCTAACGGAGGTTTCAGGAGGTTTGTCATTAAATTGACGAACCGAAAGGAGCGGGTTTTTAAAGAGCATTTATTGCCCACCTTTGCTCCTCCGCCACCCTGTGCGTTTTTCTTTCAAAGAGCTACCGTACGCTTGTTTGATTTAAGGTTTAAGTTCACTTGTGTTTTGCCTCGGTCTTGTTTTAATTGAATTGTTTTTAGTGCATGCGCACTCGTTCTTCTCCATCGACAAGTCCTTTACGTGAACTCGTGCATACTCCGAGAAGACGTAATCGGAGACGTAATCGTAGGCATTCCGCCTCAATAGCCGAACCCGAGATTCGTGTTATTCCCGTTCCTCCCATTGTCACAATGGCAGAGGAACGCACCATGTCTGAGCTTCTCCAAGCACCCACCGAGGGTTATGGAGATGCTATTGTTGTTCCGGCAATCGTTGCCGATAGCTTTGAACTTAAGACCGGGTTGCTATCCTTAGTCACTGCGAGTCAATATTTCGGATTTGAGAGGGACGATCCTCATTCCCACATTCGATGGTTTAACAAGATCACCTCTACCATCAAATACCGAAATGTTCCTCAAGAAGCTATCAAACTTCTTCTTTTTCCTTTTTCTCTCGAGGGGGCAGCCCGGATTTGGCTCGAAAAACAACCCCCTCGTTCTATTGAAACATGGGAAGATTTAGTCTCGAAATTTGTGAATGAATTCTTTCCTCCGTCTAAAACCACAAGCCTTAAAAATGAAATCACCAAATTCACTCAAAAATTTGATGAATCCTTTAGTGAAGCGTGGGATAGTTTCAAAGAATTACTTCGCAAATGTCCTCACCATGGTTTCTCCGAGTTACATCAACTTGACACCTTCTATAATGGTTTGAACCACTCCGATCAAGACTCTCTAAATGCCGCCGCCGGTGGCAATCTCTTGAATCGGACTACAAAGGACGCTTTAGCCATCATTGAGAATAAGTCCAAGGTCCGCACTACACGAAGCAAGCCGGTTGTTTCCCAAGTTAGTGCCTCCACTTCTTCTTCATCTCACGTGAGTTCTTCTAGCACCGATGCTAAGATTGACAAGCTCACGGAGGCTATTCAAGCTTTGGTTCTCTCCAAGCAAAAGAAACAATCTTCCCCACAAACTACTTCACCCACTCAAGTCAAAGCGGTGGAAGAAACTTGTGTCACTTGTGGTGGTCCTCATGCATACTACAATTGTACTGCCACCAATGGTAGTCAATGTGAAGTTAATGCGGTAGCCGGGTCTTTCAATCAAGGAGGTAATCAATACCGTCCTCAAGCTGACCCGAATTATCGTGCTAGCAATCAAAATGGACCACCCGGGTTTTCTCAACCCAACAATCCAAATAGATTCAACCAAAACCAACCGAGAGGGCAAGATGTTCGAAACCAATTTCAAGCCCCGGTAAATCACTACCCAAACCAAGTGGGTAATTTCAATCAAGGCTTTCAAGCTTCTAATTACCAAGCCCCCGTTGGTCCCTCAAATGAACTTTCTAACTACATCAAGTCAAATGAGGCTAACTTGAGGTCAATGCAAAATCAAATCACCACTTTAAAAAATGATTTTCAAACCTCAATGTCAAAACAAGGTCATGAGCTTAAAAATGAACTTAAGAATACAAATAAAAAGATTGATCAATCTCAAAGTAAAATTGAGAACATGTTTTCTAGCCTCATGTGTCAATTGAATCAAGCTTCAACTTCGGGAGGTCTCCCGGGAAACACCATTCCAAACCTGAAGGGTGAGTTGAAAGCTATTACCACTCGTAGTGGTAAGACGATTGATGGACCCTCGACTCCTATGCCCCCTCCACCGGGGGAAGTGGAACGAGAAACCAAGGTGACAAAGGACAAAGTGCAAAATACAAGCCCACAAAGTACCGCACACGTCCAACCTCCGGTCGTCCAATCTCTAATTCCGGAACCCGATGTTCCGAAGACAAATTCTAAGCCCTCGATTCCTTATCCTTCGAGGCTTAATGAACAAAACCTCCGTGACAAAACTAATAGTCAAATGATGAAGTTTCTTGAAATCTTTCAAAAAATACACTTCGATATTAGTTTTGCGGATGCTCTTCTCTACATGCCAAAGTTTGCTTCAACATTCAAGAGTCTCCTTAGCAATAAGGAAAAATTGTTGGAATTGGCAAAGACTCCATTGAATGAGAATTGTTCGGCGGTGATTCTTAAGAAGTTACCCGAAAAACTAGGAGACCCCGGCAAATTTCTCATCCCTTGTGATTTTCAAAAGCTAGATGAATGCTTAGCCTTGGCCGATCTTGGCGCAAGCATCAATCTAATGCCTCTTTCAGTTTGGGAAAATCTTTCTCTTTCGGAGCTTACTTCTACACGAATGACACTAGAGCTTGCAAATCGATCGGTTACTGTTCCGAAAGGTATTGCCGAAGATGTCTTCGTGAAGGTTGGCAAGTTCCATTTTCCTGTTGACTTCGTAGTAGTCGATTTTGATGCCGATCCTCGTGTCCCCCTTATTTTGGGAAGACCATTCTTGAAAACGGCTCGTGCATTAATTGATGTCTACGAAGGTGAGATGACTCTTAGGGTCAGAGATGAAAAACTGGTCATTAATATTGAAAGCACTTCAAAAGATCTTCTCAAGCATAAAAGCGAGTCAATTAACCAAATTGATATCCTTGATTCTACATGCGAGGAATATTTTCAACAAGTGCTAAGTGGCAATCCCACTTCATCTGATCCTACCAATGCCCTCTCTTCCCCCTCTCTCACTCCGTTTTGAGGGAGGTGACTTCATCTTGGAAGAGATTGAAGCTTGGTTGTCTTGTGATTCATTTCCATTTGAAATTGATGATGATGTATTTGACATGGAGGGAGACATTCTTCTAATTGAGAAGTTACTTAATGAAGATCCATCATCCCTCCCTCCGATAAAACTTCATAATGAGGAAATCAAATCTGTTGAAAATTCTGATGATCCTCCGGAGGTCGAACTTAAGGACTTACCACCTCATCTCGAATATGCATTTTTGGAGGGTACCGATAAATTACCCGTCATAATTTCTAAAGATTTAAATGATGAGGAGAAAAACGCTCTCATAAAGGTTTTAAAGTCACACAAGCGAGCCATCACTTGGAAACTTTCTGACATTAAGGGTGTTAACCCGGAATTTTGTACACACAAGATTTTAATGGAATATGACTTTAAACCGGCGGTTCAACATCAAAGAAGGGTTAATCCAAAAATTCACGAGGTTATCAAAAAGGAAGTTCATAAACTCCTTGATGCCGGCTTGATTTACCCTATCTCGGATAGTCCTTGGGTGAGCCCCGTTCATTGCGTGCCTAAAAAAGGTGGCATTACCGTTGTTACAAATGATGAGAACGAGTTGATTCCTACTCCATTGGTGACGGGATGGCATGTATGAATTGACTACCGAAAGTTAAATGACGCCACCCGTAAAGACCATTTCTCTTTACCATTCATGGACCAAATGCTCGAAAGACTAGCGGGAAACGAGTACTATTGTTTCCTCGACGGTTTCTCGGGTTACTTCCAAATTCCCATTGACTCGCAAGATCAAGAAAAGACCACTTTCACGTGCCCTTATGGAACGTTTGCCTACCGACGCATGCCTTTTGGCTTATGTAATGCTCCGGGCACGTTCCAAAGGTGTATGTTGGCCATTTTTCACGACATGATCGAGAAAACTATGGAAGTCTTTATGGATGATTTCTCGGTCTTTGGGGATTCTTTCACTACATGTCTCTCCCATTTGGACAAAATGCTTCAACGTTGTGAAGACACTAATCTTTGTCTAAATTGGGAGAAAAGTCATTTCATGTTCAAAGAGGGCATTTTCCTCGGCCATAAGATTTCTAAGAGTGGGATTGAGGTCGATAAGGCCAAAGTTGATGTTATCGCTAAACTACCTCATCCCACTACCGTCAAGGGTATTCGGAGTTTCCTTGGTCACGCCGGTTTCTATCGTAGATTCATTCAAGATTTCTCCAAAATCGCCCGGCCGATGACTCGTCTCCTTGAAAAGGAAACTCCGTTCATTTTCTCACAAGAGTGCATTGAAGCTTTTCAAACTCTAAAGAAAAAGCTTACTGAAGCACCGATCTTAGTTGCCCCCGATTGGGACCTACCTTTTGAACTAATGTGTGATGCAAGTGATTTTGCCATAGGTGCGGTCTTGGGGCAACGAAAAGCAAAACATTTTCAGCCTATACACTATGCTAGCAAAACTATGACCGAAGCTCAAGCACATTACACCACGACGGAAAAAGAATTATTAGCCTTGGTGTATACTTTCGAAAAGTTTCGGCCATACTTAATCTTGTCAAAAATCATAGTGTATACGGACCACTCGGCTCTCAAATATCTCTTTGCAAAACAAGATG
Source organism: Artemisia tridentata subsp. tridentata (assembly GCA_021014915.2). Taxonomy (NCBI): domain Eukaryota; kingdom Viridiplantae; phylum Streptophyta; class Magnoliopsida; order Asterales; family Asteraceae; genus Artemisia; species Artemisia tridentata. The sequence goes on along the minus strand of CP139502.1, from coordinate 146,279,495 downwards.
CAAAGCCGAGATTGCTCCGTTGGATTCTCCTCCTACAAGAATTTGATATCATCATTCGTGATAAAAAAGGAGCCGAGAACCTTGCTGCTGATCATTTGTCCCGATTAGAGAATCCTCACCAAAGTGTGCTCGAGAAAAAGGAAATAAATGAAACATTTCCTCTCGAGACACTTAACGTGGTATCTTTTCGTGGTGATTCTAGTACCCCATGGTTTGCCGATTTTGCAAATTACCATGCGGGTAACTTTGTTGTGAAAGGGATGTCGTCCCAACAAAAGAACAAATTCTTCAAAGATGTGAAGCATTACTTTTGGGATGACCCCTACTTGTTTAAAGTGTGTGCGGATAAGTCATCCGACGGTGTGTTTACGGCCAAGAAGCCGTTGAAATTCTTAAGGCTTGCCACAATGGACCCACGGGGGGACATCATGGTGCCAACTACACCGCCAAGAAGGTGTTTGATTCCGGGTTCTTTTGGCCCACAATCTATCGTGACGCCTATGACTTAGTCAAATCTTGTGACTCTTGTCAACGTCACGGGAAGATCTCTCAAAAAGATGAAATGCCACAAAACGTCGTTCAAGTTTGTGAAATCTTTGACGTTTAGGGCATTGACTTTATGGGCCCGTTCCCGTCTTCACGAGGGAACAAGTATATACTCGTGGCCGTCGATTATTTGTCTAAATGGATTGAAGCGAAAGCACTCCCCACCAACGACACCCGAGTAGTTTGTAAATTTTTGAAATCTCTCTTTGCTCGGTTTGGAACTCCCCGTGCTATCATTAGTGATCGCGGTACGCACTTTTGCAATGACCAATTTGCAAAGGTCATGCTTAAGTACGGTATTACTCACCGTCTTTCTACCGCGTATCACCCACAAATAAGTGGACAAGTGGAAGTTTCAAACCGTGGTTTAAAAAGAATTTTGGAAAGGACCGTAGGTGAAAACCGTGCGTCTTGGTCGGATAAACTAGATGATGCACTTTGGGCCTTCCGTACAGCTTATAAAACACCCATCGGGTGTACTCCTTACAAGCTTGTGTATGGAAAGGCGTGCCATCTACCGATCGAGCTCAAGCACAAAGCTTATTGGGCCTTGAAGCATGCAAACTTCGACCTAAAGTCCGCGGGTGATCACCGCAAAGTTCAACTCAATGAATTAAATGAACTTCATGATCAAGCCTACGAGAACTCTTTGATCTACAAAGAAAAGACAAAGAAGATCCATGACTCCAAAATCAAGAACCGCATTTTTAACGTTGGTGACCAAGTCCTTCTTTTCAATTCTAGATTAAAAATATTCTCGGGTAAGCTCAAAACCCGTTGGACTGGACCATTCACCGTTGCCAAAGTTTTTCCTTATGGTACCGTCGAGTTATCTCAAAACGACGGACCAAACTTCAAGGTGAATGGTCATAGGTTGAAGCATTACTTTGGAGGGGACATACCATCCATGGTTGTCCCGGATCTCCAAACTTTCCCCATGGACCAATGAATTCGGGGTCGAGTCAAGCTAGTGACTCGGTTAACAAAAACATTAGCACCACATGGGTGACAACCCATGTTTCTGACTTCTTTCTATTTTCTAACATCTAAGTGTGGGGGAATTCCTCCACTGTGCTTGGCTTTTGTGTTGTTTGCTCTGATTTTCAGGTTTCCCTTGGATAGTGTTGATTAACGCGCCTGTTTTCAATCCAGCCGCCCAATATCCTATCTTTTTACTAATGTTTATCTAGGGATATCTTATTAATCCTATTTGTGAAATGGAGATTTCTGTTCCACACTTGGCTATTAGTATTACCTTTTTACGTTCTAAGTGTCGGCATAATAGCCGGTACTTTGAATATTGAGGGCAATATTCAATTCTAAGTGTGGGGGGGAATTCTTGTGAATTTTTTCACATATATACTATCTAGTTCCCTAGTACCCCCGTTTTTTACCAAAATTTTAAAATTTTTGTCATATATATAAATAAATAAATAAATAAATAAATAAAATAATAATGTCATCAATAAAAGTGTGTTAGTCTTGATTAGGTTAGAACAAGGGGAATCCCGACTCTGCTAGAGTGTTGATCTAGCTGCTTCCTTAACATTTAGACTAAGTTTTTACGATTTGTGCAAATGAAAATGCTAAGCGTAGAGTAGTTAGTTCTCTTTAGAGCTTATAAAAGTAATATATGGCTTTTCCTCCCAGAAGATAACTAATCTGATTTAATAAGTGCTTATTTTCAAACGTTTGAACATACAAAATCATTTTTTCATACGATTTTGAAAAATTCTAGTTCAAAGCTTTATTTAAACTTCGGAACAAGCATATGTCATAATAATGCAAAATGAAAGTGAGACGTTGCTTGAAAATTACAAAAGTTAAGTAATAAATAAATGTGCTAAAAAGCTCAGGTTCAAGATCGGCCCTTGGATCCTTATTTCTGGAAGGCGTTTAGGTCTTGGCTACCCTCTTACACCGGCCCTTGGACCCTTAATTCTGAAAGGCGTTAAGGTCTTGGAACTCTCCGTTGTAACGGCCCTTGGATCCTTTATTCCAGGAAGGTTTAAGGTCTTGGTTCCCGTGAAACTCCGTTAGTTTATATTGCACAAAGTTAAGTTAAAAAAAATGATGAAAAAATGAAAAGAAAAAAAAATGTATATAAAATGGAATGATATTGCAAAATGCAATAAAGTTTTGAAACTTGCTTGTTGTAAATTTTAAATCTATCTTTCAACTAGTATTAGTCAAAGTTCTATAAAAACGTCGATTTTTGTGATCAAAATTTTGAAAATCAAGCACATTCACCTAACTTAAATAAATATGGGAGTGAAAAGTTAAGTCTCGGCATACATAGATTATTGGTATAAGTAGCGTTGGCATTTTACAAAAACGTTTGCACATTGAGTTTAAGCTTTGTTGGGATTATTAAAAAGAGGATGACGATTTCAATTCCCTAGAGATACCCATTTTGTGTGAATCCCGTTCTATGATACCATTTTTGAAAATCAAGCATTGTGTTTATTTTTGTTTTAGTTTAAATTTCTCACGTTTAATAAAAAGTCAAAACGGGGTATACTTGGTTCCTTTCATTACTTCATATGATCGGATTGCTAGGGACTAGCAATAGCTTAGTGTGGGGGATTGATGAGTGTGTAAATACTCATCATTTTACACCCATTTAAGACACAAAAATGACCAAAAACACCCAAATATATTGCAGATATCCTTGGTTTTGTGTTTTTATGTGTTTCAGGTACAAAGGATTGAAAACGGAGCGAAAACGAGCATTTTTGGATCGACTCGACAATAAGTGTGCATTTGATCAAGTGAAGTCAAAGTCAACCCCAAAAATACCAAAACAACACAAATGGTCCTTGGAATTAATTTTCAATATTGGCAGCCATGGTCCCTAGATTTTTCAGATTTCTACAAGAATGGTCCCTTAACTTAAACCCATTTCATCATAATCCTAAATCCACTTAAACCAAATAACTAACCCATCACCACACCAACCCAAACCCTTATCCAAAACTGATAAAAACCCAACCCAATCCTAATCTTATCCCTAGCCTAACACAAAAGCCCAAGAATAAACCCACACCCGGTTATCCCTTTTAGCTAATACCACACCTTGACCTTCGGTCAAAACCATCAAACCCGCCAAAACTGAAAACCAGAAACCACCACCCATCACCATGCCTATCCCTGACAAAACCAACCCTCCCCCTCACCCTCCTACTACACTCCACCTACCCAGTCCAAAAGCATTTAATGCTTCTTCCTCCCCCCCCCTCAAGTTACCAGTACCAAGTGGGTAACCCACTAACACCATTTTGGCGCCAAAATCTATTTTAATGGCTGAGATGATATCAAGCAAATCCAAGGGTCAGAATGTGTTGAGGAGAGGACATGAGGATATTCCCAGCATCATTTTAGTATAAATAGGCATCCATTGTAGCCAATTTTGGCATGTAGATTTTTATTTTTAAATCGTATTTTTAGTTAAGTTTTCAATTAAATATAATTTAGTTATCAGTGTTTTTCTCAAGCTTATTTAAGTTTAATATTCTAAGTTTAATCAAGAGTTGTATCATTTTCTGAAATTAATGAAATTTTCATTTTCATAATCCTTTGTTAATTCGAATTAAGTCATTTGGTTATTGAAAAAGGCTTATGTTCTGTTTCTTGAAACTCAAATAAGCTTACTAAAGTTTATCTCAAGCTTCTATTAGCTCAGAACTAGTCTAATCCAAAATCCCAAAAAGTCAATGAAAGTCAACCTTTGCATAGACCATGGAAAGCTTATTGGAAGTGGCCTGCAATGGATGGGGCCAGATGGACTTTACTAGCTTGTTGTAAAACAAGCTAGAGCTTGTAGCTGCCATTGATTTGGAGCCTTTGTTAAGCTAAGGCCCCAAGTGAGTAAATCTTTATTTTCTTTAATTTTACTGTACATTAGCTTATTGTGTGCTTATTGATCTTTTCTGTCTTTATTTGTTTTATTTAATGTTAATTGATGCCTATTTGTTAGTTGTAGTTTGTTTAGCTCAAATTTGTTCCTTAAAAGCTTAAAAGTCAAAACAGTCAAATAAGCACTCAACTTATTTGAGTGCTTAATATCAGTAGAAAGTAGTTCATTAGGGTTTAACTAAGTTAGCAAATCAGTTTTACCAAGATTCATAGCTTTGTTTGGTCTGTTATAGTCAAAATCCAAAAAATCAGCCCACATAAGGGGTGTTTGGTTTAATGTTGGAAATGGGTCAAAACCAGAGGATACTGTTCATTTGCCATGTTGGAATCTTTAATTTAGCTTAAATTGACTCAAATCAGCTGTTTGTGGGTAGTTTTAAGCTCATTTGATAGAATTTGATAGTTTGAGTGGGATTACCTAGTTTAGATCCTCAACTGTTCAAATCTGCTTACCCTAGGGATAAGCAGATTTTGAGCTTACTTTTGGCATTTCTGGACTCATTTAAGTGCCTTTAGTGTGTATCCACAAGTTGGTAAAGCTTCATATAGTTTTGTGCCTTAAAATCCCATATTGTGCCTACTGATCACCTAAGTGGATCAGCAGACTCGGTGTTTTTTGTTCGTATTTTGTGGCCTTAAGTGCTTATTGAGTGAGTTTTCTTGACTAAATGCTTATTGTCCTTGATGGTCATTAAATTCAGACATGTGCCAAGCTTATCAAAGCCTTGAAATAAGCTAGAAATTCCACTAATTCCAATTAAGTATACACTGAGTCATTAGTGTATACTTGTGAGAAATAGCAAATTTCAAGCTTATTTTTAAGCATTTGACAAGTTTCTTATTGTCTAATTTTTGGATCTAAGTAATCCTTGCTAGGTCAGCTTTTACTGCCATAAGCTTTTGTGTTCCTTAGTTGCCATTTAAGCACTTAAAAATAAGCCCAAAGTTGCCTAAGTTGACTGATTTCTGCCCTGTGCACCTCGGTACCTCAGCAGACCCATTTTGCTTATTTTAGCTTTGATTCAGTGCTTATTGCCTCTTTTTGTTGCTTATTTGTTTTCATTAATAGCTTATTTGTGTCTTTAGCTTATTTCACATGTCCATTTAGCTTATTAGTTTAGCTTTTAGTCATTTTTCATTGCCCTTTGCTTATTTTAGCTTGAAAAGCCCTCTGATCTGAATCCTTGGCTCATTCTGGGCTTATTGTTTAGTTTTAAAATAAGTTGTAGTTGTGAAGTTTGCTTATTGGTTTGTGCTTATTGAGTTTCAATCTAAAAAAAAAAAAAAAAAAAAAAAAAAAAAAAAAAAAAAAAAAAAAAAATCTAACAAAAAGCTAAGGCCAGGATTCGAACCCTGGACCTCTAGCTACCAAAGCACTCAACACCGCACACAAGCACCAACTGCCCTAGGGACTTTCTCTGGTTATCCCTTGCACAATTTTTCATTTAACCTTGTTTTTCCATTTTAAGCTTATCACCCATTTTGCTTAATAACTGCTTATCCGAATAAGCAGTTGACCCAACTTTATTTTTCATAGGATTAGTTTTTCATCAAAAAGTTTTCTGTAATTTTTCATAATTTTCCAGTTTCATTTAATATTTTTAATTAATTTTTCTTTTTAATTCAGTTTTTAATTGATAATAAAAAATATAAAAGTCAAAAAAATATAATTCTTTTTTTTTTTAAATTTTCTTTTATCATTTGGAACTTAGGAAAAATAAATTTGAACCTGTAGGTGTTATTTTTATAGATTTCACTTTTAAAGCTCGTTTTTAGATTTCCCGATTCACGTTTTTAGTATAATTAGATTCGTTCTAAAATTTTCTTTGAGAATTTGTTTCTCATATCTTAATTAGAGGTAAAAAAAACACAAAAATCCAAAATCCAATCATCAAGCATTTTAATTCCTAACCGATAACGAAATCCTCAATTCACACCTCGCTGGGACACGACCCGGGTAATCACTTATCCGGTATCTCACACCGTATTCACGGGTTTTGCACATTGACCTTTTTCCTAAGAGGTTGACTAGTTGATTCCCAAGTATCACGGGGATCCGATATTATATTTATATATATACTCACACACGGATCACAGCACAAGAAGGATCTTCTGTTAGTACAGGTGTATGTGGATGATATTATCTTTGGATCTACTAGGAAGGAGATGTGTTTAGAGTTTGAGAAACTTATGCATGATAAGTTTCAGATGAGTTCTATGGGAGAACTCACATTCTTTTTAGGTCTGCAAGTTAAGCAATCATCTGAAGGCATATTTATTAGTTAAGACAAATATGTTGCAGAGATACTTAGAAAATTTCAATTTGCTGATTCAAAAGTGGCAAGCACACCAATGGACTCTGAGAAGCACCTTCTGAAAGATGAAGATGGAGAGAGTGTAGATGTACACACTTACAGATCTATGATAGGCTCTTTGATGTATCTTACATCATCTAAACCTGATATCATGTTCCCTGTTTTTGTTTGTGCAAGATTTCAAGTAACTCCAAAGGTTTCTCATTTAACTGCAGTCAAGAGAATTTTTAGATATCTCAAAGGTCAATCATGGTTGGGTATATGGTATTCTAGAGAATCTTCTTTTGACTTGGTAGCATTTTCGGATAGTGATTATGCTGGTGCTAGCTTCGACAGAAAGTCAACAACTGGAGGATGTCAATTCCTTGGGTGTAGACTTGTCTCATGGCAGTGTAAGAAGCAAACAAGTGTGGCAAATTCAACAACTAAAGCTGAATATATAGCTGCTGCAAGTTGCTGTGGTCAGGTTCTATGGCTTCAAAACCAACTCCTTGACTATGGGTACAATTTCTTAAACACTGTTATTCATATTGATAATAGTAGTACAATTTGTATTATTAAGAATCCAGTACAACATTCTAAAACAAAACACATTGAAATTAGACATCACTTTATAAGAGACTGCAATGAGAAAAGATTAATTCAAGTACTTAAAATTGCTTCAGAATTCAATTTTGCAGATCTGCTAACAAATGCCTTTGATGTTGGAAGGTTTCAGTACTTGGTAGCAAGTATTGGAATGCTAAATCCTTAAATTTCTAATCTTTGTGGTTTTTATATATGTTAAGGTTGTACTGATATCTTTGAAAATTGATACTGCTTATAGAACAGTTAGTACTGCTAGTACAAATTTTGTTTAAACAGTTCATACTGTTGGTCATATATTGATACTGCTATAAGACAAATGATATGCATTTTGTTTCTTGGTTTTGGACTAACAATTTCAGGTATGAACTTTGAGCAATAAGGAAATTTCAAGTGAAATGGAAGCAGAAGAAAAGTGATTCCATTTGCTTTCATAACAGGTTTATGATGGACTGAGTTTGGGAACTCATTAACAAAGGTTTACACCTAAGTTAATTAATTCTTTAAAACTTCTTTCTTGAAACCTGGTTATCAAATTTCACATTGAATTGATGACTTAGTTGATCAGATAGTAACTGATGCAACTCACTTTCTATCATTTTATACTTTCAAGTATAATGAGCAAGTCTAAGGACATCTGATAGAAAGAACAGCTAGTAAAAGTGAATCTAACACTTGTGTTAGAGGTAACAATTACTATGAGCTGGAAACCCTGTCAGAAAAACTCTTTGAATGAGTTTATCTTTACACAGGCAGTTATTTTTAACTGAAAAACATTGGTTCTCACACAACCAGAGGTTGCTTTAAACCGAAATTTTGATTAAGTGTCTGTTATACACTTAATCCCTTCAAAATGGTTGAAAGCAGTATGATTTTTCAATTCTAAAATCATGAACATACTGCTAAGTCAAACAATTTCTTAAACAAGGTTTTTCAAATGATTCACAAAAACCATCCATTGATGGACCATGAATCAAATGTCCACTGATTCACCTCTCATAGGAGTTAACACACCTAGAAGTGATGAGGGCAGTAACTTAAACTCTTAAGGAATTGATGGCTTTATGTACAATATTGTCTGACAACAAGTTCTAAATGATGGATCAGATGATAAGGTAAGATATATTTTGGTACATAGTGGGATCTTCCAAACAAGGGGAGGAAACAAAAGTTATTTGTATCTCAGGGGAGGTAACAATCTCAGGGGAGGAAATAATATCCCAGAAAAGGAAGATAATCCAATGAAAGGAAGGAGAAGACAAGAGCATACAAGATGATGACATGGAGGTTGAAAATGACAAGAACATTCCAAAGGAGAAAGTTCTATCTAGGTCAAACGAAGAAAAGTTTCAATTTCAGGTTACCACGTTTGTTCATCACCTGCAAAGGCATGCTGATAGATGATTTCACTTGTTGAAACAAACATCCAAGATACACAGCACCATTGCCTCTTATAATTCCTCCATCCAAGGAAATTGCACCATCTTTAGGTCAATGATTGAAGACTAAAGATCAGTGTATTGATATTGTTAAAGTCAAAGATCAGAAAGTAGATGAGCTTCTAAGAAAGATACAATCTCTCAGAACAGAAGAAAGTTCAGATCAAGGGTCTGACTATGAAGTGTTTGAAAGATCTTCACAATCCATAAATTTAATTCAGAAACATGTTGAAATGGATTCACATGTTTAGGGGAGGATTGTTGGGAATTAAATGTTCTGAAGTTTAAGAATCAAGAACTACAAGTATTAACAGTTCCAACTGCTGAGAAGAATTCTCTAACAGTTCCAACTGCTGATGTATATCTTAGGACTGCTCAAGTTATAACTAACCGTTCTAACTGGTAGTACAAAGAAGGGACTGCTAGTTGATACTGTTGAGTTGAGACTTCTAGATGGATAAGTATTGAAAAGATATTTGTGTACTAAAGTCAAGAATATACGGTAGATAATATCTTACCCCATGTGCTTAGTTAACAAGTTCTGTACACATATACATGTTGTATCTTATGTACTGACACTCTCAAGATAAGTTAGCAAGTAGTTTGACTAGACTTTAAGCAATATTGTAAAGATCTTCTTGGACTATAAAAGAAGATCTTAGTCAAGTGATATTATGAGTTTGTGTGCATAAAAATAGTGAATAAGTTGATAAGTTCATAACTGTAAAGACATAGAACAAACACAAATATATCACAAGTTGTAAGAACTTAAGATTCAAGGTTGTAACCCTAGTGATATTTCAAGATCACTCGTATTATTATCATTAATAATATTGAATCGTTTGGTGTTAATCTTTCTTTGTTCCTTGTTCAATAACAAACACAACCATTCCATTTCCACATCACAAATAACCTTCTAAGTGTGATTAAGTAGATTCCGCATACTTAATCATATTAACTCAATATATCATACACACAAAGAACAAAAGGTTTAACCACCTTAACCGTGTGTCGAATCCTAACAGTATCATTCATTCGTTTGCATATTTTAAGTTATTAATACATTCTTATCATATTTAATTTTCTCATCACCTACTTTCGTTCCTACTTGCACCCTTAACTTATCACATTCTCTTTCTCGTACCCTGTCTTACTTCTTTTACCTTTCACGTTTCATTTACCAACACTTTCGTTTTAATAATCACCGCTAATGGGGCACCTTAGTTGTGATAATAATAGTTTTAGGTCATTACCTTGACTTCATACATACTCATATCATTCTCACTTACATTCTTAACCTTTCGCATTCTTATTCTCATACCCTAACTCATCTCATTACTTATCTATGCATTTAGAGCAATGCCGATCTTGGTCATCATTTACATATCATTTTGCTTTAATCTCATTCTATAACCTTTATTTTATTAGACATTTATCAATCAATACATCAAGTCATTCTCACCTTCATTACCTATCACCATAACATCGTTATCATTTCTATACATTCATGTACATACTCAATCCTCCTACCTACTCATCTCATTCTCATTTACGTTTTTAACTTATCGCATTTAACTTTTAGCATTCAAACTTTTTCGTTTAATTTCCATCCTTTATATACCAACACCCTTTATCACAACTTCACGTTCAAACTTAAACCTCAAGTACTTTACCCTACTGTTATCCCACCTCTATACCACTTTAACATTAGTCTTTAGTCACTAAATATAATGAGACCATATGTTGGTCACATTTCATGCCATCATTCCCTAACCTCATTCTTTAATCTTCAAGTCATTAAACACTTGATCATTAATTCGCTAGTTTCATCCTACCTTTTCACACTATACCTTAGTACGCTTAATATCATTACGTTCCACTCTTAAAATGTTAGTACTTTAATTTACTTACTAACCCATCTCTAATACCACTTACCTTGTCTATTCACATCTTGCTATCTTTATACTCCTATATCGTACAATCTTACGTCAATTTCAATTATGTTGTTCTCATCGCTTACACGCATCTGGCCTGCCACAGGGTTACATCACATACACATTCTTATCATAAAACATATGCGTCTCTTATTGCCTTAAGTCATATAAAGCATATTGCTTAAACCATCTATAACTTAAACATATACTTAGAAAACCTTCAAATTTCGTGAACCTATTATTCAAATTATATAATCAAACGTCTTTAATCCGACCTAACTTATTTCTTACATTCTTCAAACCATCAACTACATGTCACCACCAATTAATAGCATCTAACTTACAAGTTTCGTTAATAATTCATCATTCGTGCTTTTGTCAAACTAATAATTTTTCGTTTTTCCCTCTCCTTGCCTAACGCACTTTCAATCACTCGCCTATTACTTTGACAAAATCTATATGATATTTGCCGATTTCATACTTTCATATTCATATATCATATTTCACCTTAATTGTCCCATTACATTTATCGATTTCTTGTCAACCCCAGGTTAACCTCTTATTCTATTTTTTTTTTTTGCCGATACGTCATTTTAACGTTACTTATTTTTAATCCTAATGACTCATGTAATTTGGATTCCCTCGCGTTACACTTCTTCTATACTTCATGTTATAACACTCATTTATAAATCACTTTGCATACGACAAAAATAACGCCTTATAAATAAACATCAAGCACATTAGTACATTTTTAATCTCATATATACATAAGGTCTACGTTTCACATTCTTCTCGTAGAAGATAAACATTACTAACCACTTATACTCCATTAGTCTATAATTAATTTAAAATTTAAAACATTTAAACATGTCTATGTCATACCATTTGTCTATTATCAAATAGGTAATTACTACTTCATTTTACCAATCTATGCATTATCTATTTCATGTATCATTTATTACTTACACATTTCTAAAATATCTTACACTTACACAATTTAACAATATGCTTTACTTAAGCATCTAAATCCTCACCATACACACATCCTCATATATCTTGAACATTCACATAAGAACAAATCTTACTCAATTCTATAACCCTCACTAGGTCATTATTCATTCAAGCACAATACATACTAATAAACACATTTTAATAACTTCGCCTACGACTCATGACTTTAAGACATCAAACCGCTTTAATAAAACTTTATTCTATGCAAGAAGCATCATACACTTACATGCCACCTAGCATAATATAATCCACCATAGTATTATATCACATATATGCTAACACCATAAAACACATATAGCGCCTTTAAACTTCAATGAGTAAAACATATCATACATTTCATCCCATAATTTAAACAAACTATAACTCGCGTCTAAGTCGTTACTTCTACAACCACTAAATTCACATCACATTTTTCACATTACACCTTAGCTATAGCCTAATCCCATTATTACTATAAGCACTTCTACATCCTACCATTAAGGCATCTATTTTTCCGCGTTACTTAAACTTATATTCAACGCATCTACGAGTGGTTTAAGTCTAGGAAACCTAAAGTGGAAACCTAATTAACTTAAACCGAAGCTCTGATACCAAGTTGTTACACCCCGTGCCCGCTTGGACCAAAAATTAAAACTTTTTGTGCGGAAACGCTTGACTTTTACGAATATCCTATTACTCTTTTGACCATTTATAAAAATTCATAAACATTCAGACCTTGAAACTATTTTTAAATAAAACTAGACTCAATTACCTTCAAAACGATGGGTGGCGCGACCCGTGAAGACTTACGGTTTAAAAGATATGATTTTTCAAAAATCGACAATTTCTGAAAATACCTCCCAACCGCCCCAACCGCCCAGCTAGGATCCCAGCCGCCGGTTGTGCCTCTCAGAAAAGTCCCAGCCGCCCGGTTAGAGCCCCAACCACTGGCTGGACCTTCACAGAAAGTCCCAGCCGCAGCAGCTGGGATTTCAGACGCCGGCTGGGCGTCTGCAGATTTCTAAGAACTTTGTCATTTGTCCCATTTTCGCGATAAACAACCCATACCACATCCGCATTACGCTAAACTTAACCAAAATCATTTACTTAATATATAAAACATGTTTCATAATTGCTTGACCCGTTTACAAACCCAAAGTGGGTAAAAACGCGCTTATTCCAAACACCCCTTTTATTTGTCACAATAAACACTTAAATCCACTTCGACATACCGTTAGACCACCAAATCCTTATGACTCCATTAACATACATTTTAACACTTGACTTTACTTTACAAAGCAATAAAAGACCAACGGGGGTATAAACTTTAAACTTGAGCTCGGTATCTACCTAAGCTCCTAACACTTACTATCTTCCAAATCCGCTTCCAAATCCATAAGCTATAATCCAAATACTTACTCCTTATTCCAAGCCATAGTATCAACATACGAACCTACAAAACGTTGAAACACTAAAATGTAAGCTTTCGCTTAGTAAGTAACTAGATTAACATTTGATTAACACGTTAATCCACATATATATGCATTACAACACTTAACCACGTAACACATAAGGCCATTTTCACATTAACACACAAACATCACAAAACATACCTTAACCATTCCTTAATCATGCTCCAACACTTGAGACGACTAACTAAGCATGTCTCCTATCAATTCCATACTCACTAATCCAAGACTATCAACTATAACGATCATACACATAATCACATACTATGCAAACGATCGTATTAAACACATATTAACCGAGTTACTTACCTTAGCTTCCAAAGCTAAGCTACAATCATAATACCACCATCATCATCATGTTCATCATCATCACCATCATCACCAACATCATCACCATCATCATCCTAGTTTAACATCATCATAAACACTTAAAACACATGACATAACTATAACAATGGTTTATACAACTATCAAGTTACTTCTAACCATCTCTAATCATCATATAATCATGTATTGATTACATGATCATCAATCCCATCATTTACTAACTTAATCCCATTATCAACACATCACATAATCATCAATCATTACCTCTTAATTATACTTAAAACACCATTTACCCATTTTTCCCAAATTGGGTACATAAACCCTAACTCTTGAATTAACCAATTAAACACTAATTAGAGGTTACTTACTTGCAAGGATCATGGCTAAGCATCTTACTCTTGGATTGGAACATATAAACATCATCTCCACTTCATCCTCAAGCTCCATCTCCCTCTCTTTTTCTCTTCTAAACAACGAACTTCAACACACCCTAAAATAATTATAGAAATGTCTAGAATCTCCTAGTTTATACTAGTTAGATTGCATCTTTGGCTAAATGACCTAACTAGTACCTTAAGTCCCCTTTTTCCTACTTTGGCCACCACCAACTTATAACACATTTAGTCCTTGGCAACTTAGGTCCTTGAAATCTATTTTCTTTATAAATGTGACACAACAGATCTATATAGCTCTATTATACTTACTTTGACTATCGGGTTTGACCGCTACACAACTTCCGTTGACTAACCAATCACATTAAGCCTTATTCAACTCATCTAGAGTGGGGTCTAGTTGTATACGGGAAACGGGTCTAACAAGATCCCCGGAACATGTGGTATCTAAAGAATTAGGGCATATAACAAATTCACCCCTAGTTTTCAAACCTTAAACCCTAGTTAGATCCGCGGAACAGGGGGTATCTAAAGAATTAGGGAATATAACAAACTCACCCATCACACCAAAGACACATATGATATTATTGGTTTACACTTAATAGAACATGATTCGTTTCATCATTTCATTATCTCAATACCAATTTATCCCACTTCAAAACAAACCACGTATATCTTAAAAGATCCTGATCAAGAATCACAATCAAATGACAACGACTAGTATTGGATTTTTGTGACTACGGAGTTTTTGTACAATATTGCTTATTTGGGTTTAAAGTTCATTTCACGGGCATGTGTACTTATTTATCTCAAAGTTTAGAGGTTGGATGGATGCATGACTTTCAGAGATACTTGTTTGGGCATTCATTGGTAGTGATTAAGACTTGGACATCTAGCTAAATGTGTGATCTATAAACGCATAAGTCGGTTTTTAATAATCACATTAGCTATCACTTTAAAGAGTTACGTTGTATTACTCAGTGTCACATGGAGTTGTGGATAGTCCAAGAAGTGGATATTTCATATACTGTTTGATTGGTTTGGGTATATGGCACTACCTATGCTTTAAGGAGTTACGTTGTAGTGCTCAGTATAGGTTCTTAGTCACACTTTCGTACAAGATTAAGTCACATATCTAAGGGGTGTTTACTTCATTCTCAGATAGGTTATATTGGGTTTTCTCCATTTAGTGGTCATTTACTAGTTGGTTAGATCTTGAAGAGGTCGCTTATAGGTTGAAGAGAAGAGATGAGATTGTAGAAAAAGAGAGTCATATTTTTTCGACATATTCTCACGAAAAATGTGCTTAAAGAGGTTATATCCTTAATATTGCTTCCAGTACAAGTTGATTTTACGGCATGTACACAACATTATGATGATTCCGATAACTCGCAACCATCAGGATGGAGAAGTACATGAAGTAAGAAGTAGTGTTTCGTCTTCCGTAATTTGGTTGATTGGGGGAACAGTGCTTAATCAGGAACCGAAGAGGAACCAATAATGTGTACATCGGGGCTTATTTAGCAACTTGGATGCAATACTGTTGGGAATTAAATATTCAAGAAGTTTAATATCGGGTTCTACTCAAAGAAATACTCTAAGTATGATTCTGCTGCTAGAGCATTTGGTTTCTGCTGCTAGTGTTTGATTCTGCTGCTAGCGTTAAACATTCTGCTGCTGAAGGATTCTGCTGCTAGTGTTAACATTGCTGCTGGTGATTAACTTTCTGCTGCTAAGCGGATAAGTATGAAAAGATATTATGTGTATTAAAGTCAACAATATACGGTAGAAAATATCTTACCCCATGTGATTAGTCATAATGTTATATTCACAGAACAAGTTGTAAACATAGATACAAGTTGTATCTTAATGATTGACACTCTCAAAGCAAGCGTTTGATAAGACTTAACAATATTGTAAAGATCTTTCTTGTGTTATAAAAGAAAGATCTTAGACTAGTGATATATTCGAATATACGAATAGATAATAGTGTGAATTATTAAGTGCTAAGAAAATAACTCTCAAGAACATAGAACAAATATCACAAGTCATAGAAAACATAAGATTCAAGGTCTTTGTAACCCTAGTGATAGTGAAGATCACTCGTATTATCTTGAATAATATTGAATCGTTTGGTGATAACATTGCATGTTCTTTGTTCTATATACACAAGCATAACTGTTCCATTTCCATAACACAAATAACCTTCTAAGTGTGATTAAGTAAATTCCGAGTACTTGATCATATTAACTCAACTTATCACATACATAAAGCAACAAAGGTTTAACCACCTTATCAGTATATCGATCAACCTCATCAATTGGTATCAGAGCGTCAGGCTGATATAGTTGATTTAGAAGAAGAAGAAGAAGAAGAAATGGACGTTGAATCTATTTAGACCAATGTTGCTGCAAAAATACCCATGCTCAAACAGAATGAGTTTGAGATGTGGAGGCTAAGGATAGAGCAATATTTCCAAGTGCAAGACTATGCACTTTGGGAAATTATTGAAGATGGAGACTCTTTCAAGCCTACCACCACTACATCAACTATTGACGGCAAAGTGCTGACAACTCTGCAGATGAAGCCAAAATCTGTAGAAGAAAGAATATTGAGGAAAAATGACTTAAAGGCAAGAAGCATGCTGATGATGACCATTCCCAATGATCAACTTCTAAACTTCAGCAAGTTCAAAGATGCCAAGTCATTATTTGAAGCTATTATTGCCAGATATGGTGGAAATGAAGCCACCAAGAAAACCCACAAGACACTGCTCAAGTAGCAGTTTGAAAACTTCTCCTCTACATACAATAAATCTCTTGACTATATGTTTAATAGGCTTCAGAATATTGTGAGCCAACTTGCTATTCTTGGGGTTGAAATACCTCAAGAAGATCTGAACTCAAAATTTCTGAGAAGCTTACCAGAAGAGTGGGCTATGCATGTTGTTGTCTGGAAGAACAAGCCAGACCTTGACACAATGGAGTTGATAGATTTGTATAGCAACTTTAAAATTGTGGAGCAAGATTTGAAGAAGAATGGAGGTACTAGTTCTAATACTGGGAACATGGCTTTTATGTCAACTCCTAGTACCTCAAAATCAAGTGAAGAGGTGAAAGTTGTTGATGGTGTTGGTGCTGCTAGTTCATCAAGCAGTACCATGGGTATTTTGGATGAAAAGACTTGTTGTGCATTTCTTACAAGTCAAAATAATGGGTCCATGCTCACATATGAAGACCTCCAAGAGATCAATGATGATGATCTGGAGGAAATGGACCTAAAATGGAAAATTTCTCTTCTTAGCATGAGAGCCAAGAAGTTCTATCAAAGGACAGGGAAGAAGCTCTTAATCAGCAATACTGATACTGCTGGTTTTGATAAGTCAAAGATAGAGTGCTATAACTGCCACATGATGGGTCACTTCTCAAGAGAATGTAGAAGACCAAGGCAGCAAGATAGCAAGAACAAAGGTTTTGGAAGCACATCCAAAACAAGGGAGGTTTCTGAGCCGAACTCAAAAGCTATGGTAGCTATTGATGGGCTAGGTTTTGATTGGAGTTTCATGGCTGATGAAGAAGAAGAGTCTTCACAAATAGGACTCATGGCTTTTTCTACTACTGAGGTACAATCTCATAAAGCTTGTTCAAATGCTTGTACTGCTCTTAAAGAATTACAAACTTTAATTAAACATTATGATGATCAAAAGAAAGAGCTAAGCAGAACTTTTCAAGACTTAGTAGATTATAAGTGTGGATTAGCATCCGTAGAAAAGCAGATCTTATACTACAAAGAAAATGAACTTGCTTTTTCTGATGACAAAGCTCTTCTAAGACAGGACATATTCTTTAAAGATGCTGAAATTAAGCTTTTAAGAGAGGCTTTTGATAGGGTCAAAAAGGAAAATGGAAACATTCACTTGACTACACAGACACTAGAACATGCTTCTAGAGGTGTCACCAACATGATAAAATGCCAAGTGATTAATATAGCTAAGTCAGGAGTAGGATATAAGAGTGTCCCACCTCCATATAGAGGTATCTCTAAACCTCCAGGGATTGACCTAGAAAATTCAGGTGTCCCTGAATTTCAACAACCTGAGCTACAATATGGTGTACAACCAAAGACCAAGCTAGTTGTTGATGAACCTAAGAAAGTAAGTGAAAGTTTAAGTAAAACTTCACTTCCTGAGGACAAGGTGTCCTCTGATAGAAGATCAGATAGATTAGTCATTGAAGACTGGGTATCTGATGATGAAGAAGATGTACAGGTTATGTCTAAACCTGAAGTAGTTAAGAAAGCAGGAATAAGGGTTCCTAAAGTGATAAAAAAAAAGGATACTATTAAGCCTAGTTCAAATATTGAACATGTTAGGCAACCAGTTAAATATTGTGAACAATATAGATCCACTAGCAAGCCCAGAGGTAACCAAAGAAATTGGAATGGCCTCAAGTCTAACCAATTAGGTGATGACTTTTTCTTTTATAATAAAGCTTGTTACACATGTGGTAGTTTTGATCATCTTGCAGCTTTCTGTAACAAATGGGTATCTGGGTATGAAAACAATAGGGTGAACTTCAAAAGGCAAACTCCTCAAACTCACTTTCACTCTAAGTCTAAGAGAACAAAACCCAAAGCAGTTGTCAAAGCAGTTTCTGCTACTAGACCATTCATGACTGTTAACACAAGACCAACAGTTAAAATCTTTTTATACAAATGCATCAAAGACTCTTCAAAGGCCCATTCAAACAAAAGCAGTGGTCCAAAAACAAGTTTGGAAAATTAAGGGAACAATTACAAAGCTAGCAGTTTCTGCTGCTAAGCATGTAATTTATTCTGCTGCTAGGGAAAACAGGGCAAATGCTGTTAAGGCCTCAGCATGTTGGATTCTTAAATCCAATGTTGCATCAATTGTTCTTAAGAGATTAAACTTCATTGATGCAAGAGGCAGATCCAACTCAGTAATGGCTTGGGTCCCAAAAAGAAACTAATACTTCTCATTTCTGTGCAGGAACATTCAATTGATACACATGAGGATCAAGGATACTCAGATAGTGGATGTTCAAGGCACATGACAGGGAACAAGTCTTACCTCTCAGATTTTCTATCAATAGATGGAGGCTACGTTACCTTTGGAGGAGGTGTTGGTGGCAAAATTTCCGGTAAAGGTACCATTAAAACTGAAAATTTAGATTTTGAAGATGTGTGTACTATGTACAAGAGCTAAATTATAATCTTTTTAGTATTTCACAAATGTGTGACAAAAAGAACAAAGTTCTTTTCTGTGACACTGAATGTCTTGTACTTTCTCCTGATTTTAAGATGCCTGATGAAAGTCAAGTGCTTCTTAAAATTCCTAGAAAGGGCAATATGTACAGTGTAGACATGAAGAACATTGTTCCTAAAAAGGATTTAACTTGTCTTGTTGCAAAGGCCACATTGGATGATTCAATGTTATGGCATAGGAGGCTTGGTCATATTAACTTCAAAACCATAAATCAGATTGTTAAGAATGGTTTGGTAAGAGGTTTACCTCAAAATAGATTTGAAAATGATCAAACATGCATTGCTTGTCTTAAAGGCAAACAACACAAAACCACTTGTAAGCCCAAGATTTTTAACTCTATCAATCAATCATTGTTTATGCTTCATATGGACTTGTTTGGTCCTACAAATGTTAGAAGTATGCAACATAAGAGATATTGTCTAGTTATTACTGATGACTATAGTAGATTTACATGGGTTTTCTTTTTAGCTACTAAGGATGAGACACCTAGCATCCTTAAGACTTTCATTACTGAGATAGAAAACCTAGTAGATAAAAGAGTAAAAGTCATTAGATGTGATGATGGGACAGAGTTCAAAAATAGAGTTATGGATGAATTCTGCAAAGAAAAGGGTATTAGGAGAGAATTTAGTGTTGCTAGAACTCCACAACAGAATGGAGTTGCTGAAAGAAAAAATAGAACACTAATAGAAGCTACTAAAACTATGTTAGCTGATTCTAAGCTACCTATAACTTTTTGGGCTGAAGCAGTCAACACTGCTTGCTATGTTCAGAATAGAGTTTTAGTTGTTAAGCCTCACAATAAGACATCATACGAACTTTTTAGAGGTAGAACTCCTGCAATAGGATTCCTTAGACCTTTTGGATGTCATGTGACAATTCTCAATACCTTAGACCATCTTGGAAAGTTTGATGGCAAAGCAGATGAAGGTTTCTTAGTTGGATATTCTCTCAATAGTAAAGCATTTAGAGTATACAACTTAAGAACTAAGAAAGTAGAAGAAAACCTACATGTGGAATTTTTAGAGTATAAATCCAATGTAGTAGGTGAAGGTCCTAATTGGCTATTTGATCTAGAGTCATTAACCCATTCTATGAATTATGTGCCTGTTGTTGCAGAAACTAATAATTTTTCAGGTTCACAAACAACAAAAGAGGCAGGGTGTAACCACTGCGAAAATCCCACACAAGATTACACTATCTCTTAGAATACTTATCCTTTTCTACGGGTAAATTTTTTTTTTATTATTTATTTACTTATCTGGGCATAACCACTATCTTATGTGACGTAACTCACATCCATGATAAACGTGCTCGCACGCAACCTATTTAATGTTTATTCATATAAACATTTTCTTATGTCAAGTATAACACTTTAAAATATACAATATACCATAAATCCCTAACGAATGCACAAACAAAACATTCATTATCTATATAGAGTATTTATGAAACTCTAAACTACCATAATAATAATTATAACAACAAAACCCTAGAAATACTGAAATACAATTCATCTAACCTAATGTACAAGTTACCAAAGCACCAGAAACCCTAATTCTATTTCTGCTCCCGATAAAACCCTAATATCATAAAACTGTGATTTTATGTATAAATTTCACAAGCCCTACTTTCCTTACATAATATTTTTATAAAAATTATAAATGTACAAGTCATATAAGCTAAGGCACAAGTCCTTTATGCATGAGATAATATATTTATAAAAACCTTGATAAAACCCTAACTATATTTGTTTTTAAAGCATAGTTTACAAACCATTCATGCATAATTCTTAAAAATTATTTTTCCTAAACTCACTAAATATTTTACAAGTCTTTAAACCTAAAGTACAAGTGCCTAATGCAAAAAACCCAAAAATTCTATTTATGTACTTTTAAACTTAATAAAAATTAACAAATAATTTTTATAACTTAATAACTTATTAAAACTATATTCTTCCTACATCCATCCTACTAATCCTAAAGTACAAGTCCTTAAACCCAAGGTACAACACCTCAATGCACAAAATCTTAAAAACTCATTTCTATGTATTTAAACCTTAATAAAAATTACCTAAAAATTTCATAAAATTAAGAAATAATTAAAATTATATTTTTTCTATTTTCTTAACCCTAGTACAACTCTCATAAGCCTAGGTAACACCTTCTAAAGCACAAAAATTATTTTTTCACTTATACATAGAATTCGATACATATAAAAATGTGTCAAATAATTCTAAAAATCATTTCTAAACATCCTACAACCCTAGAAACCCTAATATTACCTTAAACCTTAGAGTACCATACATTTAAGCCTAGTGTACAAACCCTTTAAGCCTATTCGAACCAAACTCATTTAAAACCCTACCATATAATTCGAATACCATTACAAACTAACCAAGTCCTACCCTACTTAACCCTTAAGGCTTAGAAATGAAAGAACATGGCTCTTCCACATCCCCCCTCCTCTAGAAGAAGATGACTTGTATGGTTATGAAGAAACCACATCACATCCCCTCCTCCATAGCCTACATGTCCCATTCCCCTTCCTCACACTTGTTCATACACATGGAACCATTAGGAAATGAACACATCACACCTCTCTTCCCCACACAAACCTGGAAAACCCTAATTTCCTCCCTCTATAAGTAGCAGCCAACTTCCCTACCTTTCCTCGACCAACACCAAAACACAACCATACCCTCACCTCTACTGATTTAACCAGTCTCCTATAAGCCAAATAAGATACTTAGAAGGCCTAGGATCAATAAGGAAGATTGATATTTCATTTACAAGTCATATGCCCCATCCATATACCCTAGTCGAACCATATAGCAAGTAAGTGTACTCACCTTTTCTCAATATTTTCTTGTATTCTAAATACACTTAAAAATTATGTTAAATAAATCTCTAATGAACCATAATACCAAAACTATATTTTCTTTTCTTTTCTTTCTTTTCTGTTAGAACCAAACAAACACCCTCTATTTGTTTTTCTTTTCGATATTTTAAGAACGCTAGACTATAAGACACTCACATATAGTTAAAGAGAATATTTTTAGAAGAACGTAGCAATTTGAATCAACAAAAACGGATAAACGAGTCAAAAGTTATGGTTATTTGAAGTTATATTAAAATCTGAAAACCCTTACTGTTACAGCAGACGAGATCACGAGAAACGAGGCATTTCTGGTCCGTTTCGTCGAAAACTTAAAAAACGAAAGTTGTCCGGAACGTCGTTTTCCTTAAAAAGTCTTTAGACTTCGAGTCATGAAAACGCATAACTGATGATGTTTTTCTTCAAAATCCGATCAGCACTTTAATAAAAACGCCTAACTTTGGATTTAGTTTTAGACCCCTAAATGATTTCTAGAAATTCTGATTTTTGGCCAGTAACAAGATTACCTAGCTGTCTAAACGTAGGAAAAAGAATTATATAAATTGGTTGAGTTTTCATCAAGTTATCGAGTCCTAAAAGTTGATCTATATCGCTAAAATAGAACATTAGATTTCCGGTTATTGTTTTTCAGTTTTGTCGCCCCAACACACTAACTTTAGACCTAGTTTTCGACCCTTAGACCTTCTCTAAAAATTGTAAGATTTTGGCATATTAAAGTTTACATAGTTAACTTATTTTAGAAAGAAAAATCACTTAAAATGATCAATCGAGTAGCAAGTTATTTGCGTCCAAAGTTTGTTCCAACGCTAGTCTTAAAAACCTATTTTCCAGATTTTAAACTCATGTCTCATTTTCATTTTACCTAGTCGACTTTGGCCAAACTTTTCGAACACCAAATGACTTTCATAAAATATGAAACTTGACCAAGATTTAGATGACCTGGTTAACTTTTTATAGAAAAAGGGAGTTCGTAAAATGATTAACTGTACACAAAACTATTCGAGTCCAAAACTCTACCAAGGTCACTAAGTTTATGTGAATTATTTTTAAGTAATTAGAGTTTCATGTGTTGATTTTATAAATATTTATAATCAAGAGTTATTTTTGACAATAATAAATAAACAGGGTAGGAAATGTCATTTTTGAAACTTAAGGATAAAAACTATCATTTTCCAAAAGTTCAGGGTGTAAACTGTCAATTGACCAAACTTTAGGGAATTAAATGTAACTTTTTATAACTATTATTTTTATCAATTCTATTTTACTTTCCCGATCTAATATTAACATAGTACGTTTATTAACGAACGAACAAAAGAACAAAAGATATATATAACAAACAAATGAACGAAAACATAAGAACGAATAAATAAGATAAAATCTTATTTTTGAAGAGACTTCATGTTGTCTCATTCCAATATTTAATCAACAACCAAACAACGAAACGAACATTGAAAACTTATATAATCAGAAACGATTACTGAAAAACTTGACATACCAACCCAGGTTGCGAGCCGGAGACGTTTATCAACTCTGTTAACTTTGTTTTCCATCCAGATTGCCCAGGTGAGTTCATAGTCCCACTTTTTACTATGTTTTCCAAACTTGTGGGGAGATACATGCTATTAAACCGAACACAAGTATTTTCTGAATGTTTTCCTGATTTATATTGCATAAGTTTAATTTTGTCAAAAAGACCCCTAATCATGGACCTCTAATCACTTGCGGGTGAGCGCGAATAATATGGATAGATCTATTGGGTTTGACAGCCCCTTTGTGTTACCGTAACGTAACCAAATGCATTTTATTTGAGTAACACCCCGAAAATCGGGTCCAGCGGAAGCATACATGTCGCTTGGGTGCAACATAATTGGTATCACAACACAAGGTACAAAGAACGGTTTTACCTTAACCATTTAGAATAAAATTTATTATCAAAACATTTAGTTTACATCAGTTGAAAATAGTGCGGAAGTAAGGCCCAAAATGATTAAAACGGTCCCAAATATAAACATCAGAGTCGTCTATGACCATGCCCCTTGCAAAGCGCCTCCAGAGATAAGCTATAACCTTAAACCTGAAAATACATGCTAAAAGGGTCAGCTTACGCTGGTGAGTTCATAAGTTTGTTAAATAAATCACGAAGCTGTGAATAATATAATGTAGGACAATAGCGAGCATGATATGAACATGTACACACTTAATGAAACCACAAGCTTGCAACAACTAAACCTCATGATTGAATCACACATAAAAGATTCACGTACACTGGGTGCTACTTCCCAAAAGTTATACTGGGTGCCACTTCCCAAAAGTTATACTGGGTGCCACTTCCCAAAACTTGCGCGGAGAGTATTCACCCTTTCACGGGGGTGTGAGTGTCAACCCAAATAGTACCGGGTGCTACTTCCCAAATGGTACTACCAATACAATCCTAACCTCGTGCAACCTCATAGTAACAATCACACAAATTGAATTCACACAATACAAACCACACAATAAGAATCCACATAAAGATAATCACACAGATTGAGTCCACACAATATAGTCACACAACAAGGGTTCACCTCCTAGTAATATAAAATCATCATCCAAAGCATTAAGCTACGTAACAACTTGGATTTAACTTAATTTCACAACTCATCAAACAAGAACTGTCATGAAATTAAATTAAGAGTTGTTACAAAGAATTAATGTTTTTGATGATAAACATATATCAGAGGAAAGTGAAGTCAAACACACATACTGAAAACGAACGCACATATAGTAACCAAACGCATATTGTAATCAACCGCACATATTGTCCAAAATCACAAAACTAGTAGATCACAGCATTGAAAACATTCAAAAGCATTGAGTTTGTTTTAAAAAAAACGAGCATGTATTTTCCCCCAAAATAGTTATAAAATCGGTAAAAGTAGGGGTCATGAACTCACCTTAGCCACAGCAATGCAAGATCACAACTGACACAACTGGCATAGAGCATATCACAACGGTCTCAAAATATACGGCACGAGGGTACACGGAGGTACAAGCACGACAGTACACAACGGTCTAAGATCGGCACAACCTAATACGTATACGGTTATCTCAAAACATGTCTCGCAAAATAATAAAGTCTATAAAAGACAGCGTGTCATAGTTTTCGTGGATTTCTAAGTTTTCAAAACTTATCAAAAGTTTAGTTTCACGTTTCGTGTGGTGTGGTAAGAAGACATAGACTCTACAGACAACTCACGCCAAAGAGAAAAGACATCGACATAGTCGAGAGAATATTGATGAGAACTCAAACCAAGGAAGACAACTCTAGAAGTGTACGACAAACAAACACCTCAAATCAAATAAATCATTTTGCACGTTTCGACATTTACCCCGTTATCCCTAATTAATTTGTATAAAACATGAACGTTTTATAATAAAATAAGTTTAACTAATAAAACTAGTTTTTCTCGATTCGTCGAGACTTGGATTAATCAAAACTGAAATTACAATATTTAACAAGTTTATGTCTCGTTATTATTCTCGTAATATTAGTTTTGGTTTTATTGAAGATTTTGTGTCCGTTTCGTGTTTAATATATTAAGTTCACTTTGAAGTTAATATATTATACCGTCTCGAGTCAAAATGTTCAATAAGTCCGCCATCTAATATCGTAAGTCCGATAACGATTCACAATTGTCCAAACGTCCAAGTACAATAATCAAAATCCGTATTGAATTCAAAACCAATTCACAATTTCCCAATATAATCCGAAACGTATCAATATCACCAGTGTTCAATCCCGAATATGTTAAACTTTATTCAAAAGCAACAATACTATTTTTAACCACAAGATCCATTTAAATTTAGATGGGCTTCGGCCCATTTTGATATCAAACGCACCCTAGTCCATGGGCTGTTAAACCCAAGTTGACTCCAACCCAATACAACCACATTCACAACACAAACCCAATGATACAATCACAGGCATAAACCACACCCTTGTGAGTTTCTTGGCTGCTGTTAAACTACCCATGACAAAACACTCAATATGGTTTTACCACTTCTGTAACACAACCGAACCAAACAGACCCTTAAGCTAACAAAAATTCCCACATGGTCCTAGAACTAGCGACTTATAACAACAACAACAACAACCATAATGCAACAATCAACCTCCCTAGCCGCGACCAAAAAAATAAACAAGCGCAATAAAATTTTATTATGCCGAGACCAAGAACAGTCAAACAAACCCCATTTTTACTCGAATCTTACCACACGAAACAATTATCTCAAAGTTTAATCCGGTTTTTAACTCACGAATTTATAATCTCATTTCATTTAAGGTTTTAAATCCACGACAAACATGAACACATAAATTGGTATATAAAAAAAAATAATAATAATAATAATAATAATATCAACGGGTTCTCTCGGTTTACCATGTCGAGAAATAACAAGAGCGAGAGGGGAGGGAAAAGAACGGCGGCAGTGGTGGTATCTCGAACCCAAGCGAACCAAACTAACACCAAAAAATATCTACCATCGATCTTGTGTTGTCGGAAAAATCATTAGTTACCTAAAGAAAAGAATGGATGGGGTGGGTTTTGAGGCGCGTGAATTATATGGAAATGATGAGAAAGATGAGGAGATTAAAGTGGTGGTGGCGGTGTACTTGTGTGGCCGGCGGTGGCGGCTCAACTGGCCGAAATAGTGGCCGGATATTTGAGGAAGAAGAGAGGTGGTGATGTGGGGCGGCTGGGAAGATGAAGGAAATGAAATATACCCTAAAATTTATTATGACAAGGTTTATATAGTGGTTGGTTAGGTTAAAATATTCCAGGGACCAAAGGGTAAATAACAAAAGTTTAGGGTGGGAGGTATAAAAGTTACTGCAGGGACCATAGTTGTAATTTTTGGTTAACTTTCATGAATCAAAACTCGGGGCTCGTTTAAGATAGTAAACGATCGATTCAACACACGGGAATTTCACCACTGCGCTCAGAATAATTATTCCAATAAAAACGACTATTCATACGCCTCATTTCTCACGAATAATAAAATAATCAAATAATTCCGTCGGTTGTGCCAGTACGCGTTGTGTACGAATTTCACGTTTCGCGAGATAAATTTCACGTTTTAAAATCAAATAAGTTCAGAAAGGATCCGTTTATGAGAAACAGGGAAAGTCTCGAATAAAAATATATTCGGAAAATTACGGGTGGTTACAGTCTCACCTCCTTAACGGAATCGCGACCTCGCGATTCAATTCAAGTTACTCGTTACGGTTGAAAAGGGATGAGTATATACATGCGAGGATTCATCCTCACGTTCCCGCGAGAATTCAGGACTTTTTCGCGAGCTTCGAAGAGCTTTGTTGTTAGGGATGCGACTTTACTAAAGTCGTTCGAATTCACGGTTCATGATTTCGTTAGGTTTCCCAACTTATAGGATAATAGGAAAAACAATTTCATCATTTGTAAAATTGTAGCAAGGTCAAAATTTTGGATTTTTAGTTTGATTCATAACATCGTAACAGGAAAACAGTTCGTCATTTATAAAATGGTAGTAAGATCAAAATTTTGATTTTCGTGAAATAGTAGTAAAACATTTTGTAGGATGACCGCAAATGGTCGGTAGAAAAATCAAAGGCAGTTTGTAAATTAATGGCAACACAGTTTATTATCCTATAAGGGGTTAGCAAAAATAGCTGGTGTTTCCCGAGGGACGAGAGAAAAATTCGGTGATTGTCCCAAGGAACGCGGTTCAGGTTACTCCTTAGGGTCTTAAAATTTCTGTTGGGCGTTGAATCTCTGCCAAATAGAGAGTTTAGCGAGTTCAAGGTAAAATTCTGAGGAAAGATGTTGATTGCCACAAGCAATCAGTTGATTGAATCAGTAATGTACAAGGTACTCAAAACGGAAGGGACAACATTGATTGAACAGTTTCGATTAAACAATCCCGATCGGAAAGATGAACATCATCGATTGAGCACAAGGCTTAGAGTAGAGGTGACTGTAACAAGGCCACAACAAAACGAGGCCGAATAATAAATCCAAATTCAGGATGACGTCCAAAATCATAAAATCAAACAACTCGGACTAAATCATAATCAAAACCAATCCAAACATAGTCGATATCGAATCTAAACGTTCTAGTAAGCTCGGGCGGCTTATAACGCTCTCCAGGAGTTACAACTAAGTAGCTCGAATTCAAATGGTGTCAATCGGATCTAACTCGACCCGATGTAAGATACGGCCAGACGGCGGCAAAGAGGATTTCCATATAATGGAGACGTATAGCGGTGCCAGAAGTATTACGGTTCATACGATGTTGTGATGCCAGTGTGTAGTGTGTGTGGAAGTAAAATTCCAATGTCGGTGTACGCACGCAAAATTGTACGATTCCAAAAATCAATGACCAACCCGAACATAATTCCATTATAACTACTCTCAGTATTACAAAATTCATCTCTGAGTCGGACATAGGTGATCAGGCTATGTCCCACTGTCCCTGGTTGAATATAGGTGATCAGTCTATATTCACCCGAGGTTCAATGAATTTTGAAATACTCAGCCTAGTTATACTAGTAGTATGTCTGTTACATCAAAAATCATTCCCAAAACCACGACAAGTATACAAACTCGACATTCAGTAGTGAGATTACGCAAGAAAATAACGTAACTCAGTGATAGGTTCGGTGCGAGTATAAGCATATGGATATGCTTATAATGAACAGTTAAAACGAGTGGATATAAAATATCTAAGAGTCAGGCACGCATCTCAACAAATATATAACCAAGCATCTCATCAAATAACTCGTCAAGTATATCATGAACATCTCATCTAATATATCATCAATTATCTCGTCATATCAATTAAATCCTCAAATAAAATCGTACGTGAGGCATCGGCTTGGCAGGCAGGCACGTGTCGGTCATAGGGTTAAGTTTTTTATAAAAGTGGTTATAGTCCAGGTTTTTGAAAATAAACCCAGTTCTCTATAACCTGGCTCTGATACCAATCTGTAACACCCCGAAAATCGGGTCCAGCGGAAGCATACATGTCGCTTGGGTGCAACATAATTGGTATCACAACACAAGGTACAAAGAACGGTTTTACCTTAACCATTTAGAATAAAATTTATTATCAAAACATTTAGTTTACATCAGTTGAAAATAGTGCGGAAGTAAGGCCCAAAATGATTAAAACGGTCCCAAATATAAACATCAGAGTCGTCTATGACCATGCCCCTTGCAAAGCGCCTCCAGAGATAAGCTATAACCTTAAACCTGAAAATACATGCTAAAAGGGTCAGCTTACGCTGGTGAGTTCATAAGTTTGTTAAATAAATCACGAAGCTGTGAATAATATAATGTAGGACAATAGCGAGCATGATATGAACATGTACACACTTAATGAAACCACAAGCTTGCAACAACTAAACCTCATGATTGAATCACACATAAAAGATTCACGTACACTGGGTGCTACTTCCCAAAAGTTATACTGGGTGCCACTTCCCAAAAGTTATACTGGGTGCCACTTCCCAAAACTTGCGCGGAGAGTATTCACCCTTTCACGGGGGTGTGAGTGTCAACCCAAATAGTACCGGGTGCTACTTCCCAAATGGTACTACCAATACAATCCTAACCTCGTGCAACCTCATAGTAACAATCACACAAATTGAATTCACACAATACAAACCACACAATAAGAATCCACATAAAGATAATCACACAGATTGAGTCCACACAATATAGTCACACAACAAGGGTTCACCTCCTAGTAATATAAAATCATCATCCAAAGCATTAAGCTACGTAACAACTTGGATTTAACTTAATTTCACAACTCATCAAACAAGAACTGTCATGAAATTAAATTAAGAGTTGTTACAAAGAATTAATGTTTTTGATGATAAACATATATCAGAGGAAAGTGAAGTCAAACACACATACTGAAAACGAACGCACATATAGTAACCAAACGCATATTGTAATCAACCGCACATATTGTCCAAAATCACAAAACTAGTAGATCACAGCATTGAAAACATTCAAAAGCATTGAGTTTGTTTTAAAAAAAACGAGCATGTATTTTCCCCCAAAATAGTTATAAAATCGGTAAAAGTAGGGGTCATGAACTCACCTTAGCCACAGCAATGCAAGATCACAACTGACACAACTGGCATAGAGCATATCACAACGGTCTCAAAATATACGGCACGAGGGTACACGGAGGTACAAGCACGACAGTACACAACGGTCTAAGATCGGCACAACCTAATACGTATACGGTTATCTCAAAACATGTCTCGCAAAATAATAAAGTCTATAAAAGACAGCGTGTCATAGTTTTCGTGGATTTCTAAGTTTTCAAAACTTATCAAAAGTTTAGTTTCACGTTTCGTGTGGTGTGGTAAGAAGACATAGACTCTACAGATAACTCACGCCAAAGAGAAAAGACATCGACATAGTCGAGAGAATATTGACGAGAACTCAAACCAAGGAAGACAACTCTAGAAGTGTACGACAAACAAACACCTCAAATCAAATAAATCATTTTGCACGTTTCGACATTTACCCCGTTATCCCTAATTAATTTGTATAAAACATGAACGTTTTATAATAAAATAAGTTTAACTAATAAAACTAGTTTTTCTCGATTCGTCGAGACTTGGATTAATCAAAACTGAAATTACAATATTTAACAAGTTTATGTCTCGTTATTATTCTCGTAATATTAGTTTTGGTTTTATTGAAGATTTTGTGTCCGTTTCGTGTTTAATATATTAAGTTCACTTTGAAGTTAATATATTATACCGTCTCGAGTCAAAATGTTCAATAAGTCCGCCATCTAATATCGTAAGTCCGATAACGATTCACAATTGTCCAAACGTCCAAGTACAATAATCAAAATCCGTATTGAATTCAAAACCAATTCACAATTTCCCAATATAATCCGAAACGTATCAATATCACCAGTGTTCAATCCCGAATATGTTAAACTTTATTCAAAAGCAACAATACTATTTTTAACCACAAGATCCATTTAAATTTAGATGGGCTTCGGCCCATTTTGATATCAAACGCACCCTAGTCCATGGGCTGTTAAACCCAAGTTGACTCCAACCCAATACAACCACATTCACAACACAAACCCAATGATACAATCACAGGCATAAACCACACCCTTGTGAGTTTCTTGGCTGCTGTTAAACTACCCATGACAAAACACTCAATATGGTTTTACCACTTCTGTAACACAACCGAACCAAACAGACCCTTAAGCTAACAAAAATTCCCACATGGTCCTAGAACTAGCGACTTATAACAACAACAACAACAACCATAATGCAACAATCAACCTCCCTAGCCGCGACCAAAAAAATAAACAAGCGCAATAAAATTTTATTATGCCGAGACCAAGAACAGTCAAACAAACCCCATTTTTACTCGAATCTTACCACACGAAACAATTATCTCAAAGTTTAATCCGGTTTTTAACTCACGAATTTATAATCTCATTTCATTTAAGGTTTTAAATCCACGACAAACATGAACACATAAATTGGTATATAAAAAAAAATAATAATAATAATAATAATAATATCAACGGGTTCTCTCGGTTTACCATGTCGAGAAATAACAAGAGCGAGAGGGGAGGGAAAAGAACGGCGGCAGTGGTGGTATCTCGAACCCAAGCGAACCAAACTAACACCAAAAAATATCTACCATCGATCTTGTGTTGTCGGAAAAATCATTAGTTACCTAAAGAAAAAGAATGGATGGGGTGGGTTTTGAGGCGCGTGAATTATATGGAAATGATGAGAAAGATGAGGAGATTAAAGTGGTGGTGGCGGTGTACTTGTGTGGCCGGCGGTGGCGGCTCAACTGGCCGGAATAGTGGCCGGATATTTGAGGAAGAAGAGAGGTGGTGATGTGGGGCGGCTGGGAAGATGAAGGAAATGAAATATACCCTAAAATTTATTATGACAAGGTTTATATAGTGGTTGGTTAGGTTAAAATATTCCAGGGACCAAAGGGTAAATAACAAAAGTTTAGGGTGGGAGGTATAAAAGTTACTGCAGGGACCATAGTTGTAATTTTTGGTTAACTTTCATGAATCAAAACTCGGGGCTCGTTTAAGATAGTAAACGATCGATTCAACACACGGGAATTTCACCACTGCGCTCAGAATAATTATTCCAATAAAAACGACTATTCATACGCCTCATTTCTCACGAATAATAAAATAATCAAATAATTCCGTCGGTTGTGCCAGTACGCGTTGTGTACGAATTTCACGTTTCGCGAGATAAATTTCACGTTTTAAAATCAAATAAGTTCAGAAAGGATCCGTTTATGAGAAACAGGGAAAGTCTCGAATAAAAATATATTCGGAAAATTACGGGTGGTTACATAACGTAACCAAATGCATTTTATTTGAGTTAAATAAAGAGACTGACAATCTCCTACTCGGGGGCAAGGTCACCTACATTTAATTATTGGGTAATTTTATATCTCATAGCTTATAACTATGAAGATAACCTGTTAACGTTTTGCGTGCCATGAGACTTAGAGCAATATATAATGAACAATGATATTTCTGATTACTCTTTACTTAGCTTGTGTTCAAATTGATTACTATTGAAAACACTATGGATTCACTCAACCTTTGTGTTGACTTTTTAAGCATGTTTATCTCAGGTAACTAGAAGTATGATTCGGCACGGAGTGGCTATGGACTTTCTTCTAATAAAAAGAGTGTCCATTTTGTTATCATTCAAAGAATATTGTATCTTTTATAATATATGTCTAAACTTCCCTCTGGGACCTATCCTTTGTACTCTGATAATTATAAATGAATGATAACAATTTTATTTAAAATGTCTCTTTTCGAGTCGTTTTCTATCTCCATGACTGTGAACCATGAAGTAGCACCCCAAACTTATATTCCGATGCGTATCACGAAAATGGGGGTGTTACACAGGGTTAGACAAGGAGACAAATCAAGATCATATATGGATGCCAATAAGTACCAGTGTGGCTTCAACTTCAACAAATGATGAATCTTCTTCTGATAAAGCTAAAGAAGATGTTGAAAGTGAACACAAGGAAGATGGAACAAAGGAACAACAAAATGTTTTTGCTGATGATAGTGCTGCTGAGACAGAGCATTCTACTGCTAGGCTTAATTTTTCTGCTGCTAGGCCAAATGATACTACTGCTGGCCCTTCAGACTCAAATGAAGCAGATTTCTCAGATAATGAGGTGGATTTAAGCAACATCACACCTAACTATCAAGTTCCTTCAACACCACACTCAAGGATTCACAAAGTCCACTCCCTAGAAAATGTAATTGGAGATGTACAATCAGGTGTGAAGACAAGACAACAACTGATGTCTTCAGACCAACAAGGGCTTCTTGATGCCCTTTATGCTTCAAAGCAACATGAGTTTTCAAACTCTTGCTTGTTTGTATGTTTTCTCTCACAAGATGAACCAAAGAACATTCTGAAAGCCTTAGATAATTCAAGCTGGGTAGAAGCTATGCAAGAGGAGCTTCTTCAGTTCAAGATTCAGAAGGTATGGGTGCTAGTTGATTTACCAAAGGATGCAAAGGTAATTGGCACTAGATGGGTTTTCAAGAATAAAAGGGATGAAAGGGGAATAGTGATTAGGAATAAGGCTAGATTAGTAGCCCTAGGGTACACACAACAAGAAGGTATAGACTATGATGAGGCTTTTGCTCCAGTAGCAAGACTTGAGGCAATTAGGCTTTTCTTAACTTATGCTTCATTTTTAGGCTTCACAGTTTATCAAATGGATGTCAAGAGTGCATTTTTATATGGCACAATTGAAGAAGAGGTTTATGTCTCACAACCTCCAGGGTTCATTGATCCTGACCATCCAGAAAAAGTGTGCAGAGTTGTTAAGGCTCTTTATGGCCTTCATCAGGCACCTAGAGCTTGGTATGAAACACTGGCTTCCTATTTAAAAGAAAATGGATTTCAAAGAGGAAAGATTGATCAGACACTTTTCATCAAACAGCACAAGAAGGATCTTCTGTTAGTGCAGGTGTATGTGGATGACATTATCTTTGGATCTACAAGGAAGGAGATGTGTTTGGAGTTCGAGAAGCTTATGCATGATAAGTTTCAGATAAGTTCCATGGGGGAACTTACATTCTTTTTGGGTTTGCAAGTTAAACAATCATATGAAGGCATATTTATTAGTCAAGATAAATATTTTGCTGAGATACTAAGGAAGTTCAACTTTGCTGATTCAAAAATGGCAAGCACACCAATGGACTCTAAGAAGCCACTTCCAAAAGACTTAGATGGAGAAAATGTAGATGTACACACATACAGATCTATGATAGGATCTTTTATGTATCTCACATCATCAAGACCTGACATCATGTTCTCTGTTTGTGTTTGTGCAAGATTTCAAGTAACTCCAAAGGTTTCTCATTTAACAGCAGTCAAGAGAATTTTTAGATATCTCAAGGGTCAACCTAGGTTGGGACTATGGTATTCTAGAGAATCACCTTTTGACTTGGTAGCATTTTCGGATAGTGATTATGCTGGTGCTAGCTTGGACAGAAAGTTAACAACTGGAGGATGTCAATTCCTTGGGTGTAGACTTATCTCATGGCATTGTAAGAAGCAAACAACTGTGGCTACTTCAACAACTGAAGCTGAATATGTAGCTGCTGCAAGTTGCTGTGCTCAAGTCTTATGGCTTCAAAACCAACTTCTTGACTATGGGTACAATTTCATGAACCCTGTTATTCATATTGATAATAGTAGTACTATTTGCATAATTAAAAATCCAGTGCAACATTCTAAAACAAAACACATTGAAATTAGACATCACTTTATAAGAGACTGCAATGAGAAAAGATTAATTCAAGTTCATAAAATTGCTTCAGAATTCAACTTTGCAGATCTGCTAACAAAAGCTTTTGATGTTGGAAGGTTTCAGTACTTGGTAGCAAGTATTGAAATGCTTAATACTCAATGATTTTAAACTTTGTGTTTTTGTAAATAAATTTTTGTTTGTGCTGCTGGCTTTAAAAGATACTACTGCTATTACAAAATTTTGTGCTGCTAGTACAAATTTAAATTGTGTTATTCATACAGTTAGTCCTATGATTATTCTAATACAAGACAAGTACTTTGTACATTGTTCTTTTGGTTTTAGACTAACAATTTCAGGTATGATCATGTGAACACAAAGGATGTTTCAAGTGAAATGGAAGCAGCAGAATGATAATACTAGTTGCTAACATAATAGGTTTATGATAGAAAAAGTTTAGGAATTTCGAGCCTCCTTAAAACTTCTTTCTTGAAACTTGATTATGATATTTCACATTGAATTGATGACTTAGTTGATCTTAAAGTAACTGATGCAACTCACTTTCTATCATTTTATACTTTTAAGTATAATGAGCAAGTCTAAGGACATCTGATAGAAAGAACAGCTAGTAAAAGTGAATCTAACACTTGTGTTAGAGGCAACAATTACTATGAGCTGGAAACCCTGTCAAGAAAGCCTTTTAAATAGGTTTATCTTTACACAGGCAGTTATTTATAACTGAAAAACATTGGTTCTCACACAACCAGAGGTTGCTTTAAACCGAAATTTTGATTTAAGTGTCTGTTATACACTTAATCCCTTCAAAATGGTTGAAAGCAGTATGGTTTTTCATAATAAAATCAAGTACATACTGCTAAGGCAAAAGTTTCTTAAAAGGATTTTCAAAGAGACTCACAAAAACCATCCATTGATGGACCATGAGTCAAATGCCCCATGAATTACCTCTCATAGGAGTTAACACACCTAGAAGTGATGAGGGCAGCAACTTAAACTCTTAAGGAATTGATGGCTACATGTACAACATTGTTTGATAACATGTTATGATGGATAGCTCAGATGATGGAGAGAAATATTTTGGTACATAGTGAGAGATCTTCCAAACAGGGGAGGATAAAATGTTATTAACATCTTAGGGGAGGTAATATCTCAGGAGAAGAAATAAATCCCAAAGAAGGAAGATTAACCAATGAAAGGGAGGAAAAGACAAGAGCATACAAGATTATGACATGGAGGTTAAAAATGACAAGAACATTCCAAACGAGAAAGTTCTATCTAGGTCAAACGAAGAAAAGTTTCAATTTTAGTTCACCACGTTTGTTCATCACTTGCAAAGGAATGCTGTTAGATGATTTCACTTGTTGAAACAAGCATCCAAGATATACAGCATCATTGCCTCTTCTAATTCCTCCATCCAAGGAAATTGCACCATCTTTTAGGTCAATGTTTGAAGCCTGAAGATGTGTGTTGATATTGTTAAAGTCAAAGAACAGAAAGCAGATGAATTACTGAGAAAGATATTTAATCTTGAAGAACATAAGTGTTTGAAAGATCTTCACAATCCAAAATTTAATTCAGAAACATGTTGAAAAGGATTCACATGTTTAGGGGAGGATTGTTGGGAATTAAATATTCAAGAAGTTTAATATCGGGTTCTACTCAAAGAAATATTCTAAGTATGATTCTGCTGCTAGAGCATTTGGTTTCTGCTGCTAGTGTTTGATTCTGCTGCTAGCGTTAAACATTCTGCTGCTGAAGGATTTTGCTGCTAGCGTTAACATTGCTGCTGGTGATTAACTTTCTGCTGCTAAGCGGATAAGTATGAAAAGATATTATGTGTATTAAAGTCAACAGTATACGGTAGATAATAACTTACCCCATGTGATTAGTCATAATGTTATATTCACAGAACAAGTTGTAAACATAGATACAAGTTGTATCTTAATGACTGACACTCTCAAAGCAAGCGTTCGATAAGACTTAACAATATTGTAAAGATCTTTCTTGTGTTATAAAAGAAAGATCTTATACTAGTGATATATTCGAATATACGAATAGATAATAGTGTGGATTATTAAGTGCTAAGAAAATAACTCTCAAGAACATAGAACAAATATCACAAGTCATAGAAAACATAAGATTCAAGGTCTTTGTAACCCTAGTGATAGTGAAGATCACTCGTATTATCTTGAATAATATTGAATCGTTTGGTGATAACATTGCATGTTCTTTGTTCTATATACACAAGCATAACTGTTCCATTTCCATAACACAAATAACCTTCTAAGTGTGATTAAGTAAATTCCGCATACTTGATCATATTAACTCAACTTATCACATACACAAAGCAACAAAGGTTTAACCACCTTATCAGTGTATCGATCAACCTCATCAAATACTACGTGAGTTATGTTGTTATGCTGCTACCCGACCAAACAACCAATGTGCTACCGTCTAGTGTCTACTTTATCCGCTGCGTTGTGTGATCAGAAGACTAAAGATAATTAATAGAAGGGTTGTCAGTTTGGGATGGAGCAGATAAAAGAAAAAGGCTCACTAGTTAGGAGGGAGTAATAACCTAACTAGATCATTACAGCACACGAAGTTCAGAGCTCCAAGGATCGGTGCCTTAAGTGGACAAAGATCAAATACCAAAGTATTCGGAAGAATAAACTTCAAGGATGATGCATAAGGAGTTCAGAGCTGAAAAAGATCAAAGCCGATATCATCGGAAGAAGGAACTCCAAGTCATCCTCAGTATCTTGTTTACAGAGACTCTGCGCTTCAACGATATTGTCAATCTTGTTATCTAACTTTGGTTATTGTTATTTAACTTTGATTATGTACTTATAGGTCTCATTGTAACCATTCACGTGTGACGATATCTTGGAGGGAGATTGTTAGCTTCGCTATTTTGTGAAGATAACGTCTCACACGTGAATTGGACTAGATATGTAATATAGTTGCACCCGCAGGGACTAATAATGTACACGAGGCAAACTAGTAATGTTAGGAGCCTATAAATACCCCTCATGACTCTCCATGAGGGGTGTGGGAAAATAGTGTAGCTTTATTCATTTATTCATTTTAATAAAACACTTTTCTTTCACCTTTCTCTCTCTACTTTCTCTCTCTAGAATCATGATGTATTTCGATCAACCTCGACCTCCCGAAGGTGTTTCTTGATGTTAACACACCTTGACTCAAACTTTGACATATTGCAACATCCAGTCCTTGTACAAATTGCAAATAGATCATTCCGTGTTTCTTCCTTATTTTCTTGACCTCATATCTTCCAAACCATCTGCATATCCAGCACAACAACACATAACTCTCATCCTTAAAGACTATAGCTGAAAAGATAAAACATGTAAAGTAAGTCCCTAAGGTTAAGACCAGACAACATATTAGGTCCTTATTTCTCAACAATATTGGTTCGCCTTGATAACTCTTTTGTGCTAACAGAGTTATCCGTTGTTGATGTATCCTGAGAGATAGATGTTCATGATTCTCAAGCATCATAAAGAGGACGAATCTGTCTTAAGGAAACTATAAGCATCACATGCCTCAACATTTTCCTTATGTGTTCATCGGGTCTAAAAAATCAAACGGTTTACGGTACTATCTTTTACACTTCATATTTATCTTATTATTATCATGTTTGTCTCTTGTAGCAATACACATATTGACTAACAATCGTAAGACATATTATTTTTGCTATTAAAGCCTTAGAGTCAGTCACGAGAGAATTAGAGGGAACACTAGTTTTTGATAGTGTTCTGTTGATAAGCCAACATGAAGCTTTTTTGTTTCATTAGTGAAATTATATAAATTGAAATTAAATTGTTGTGTTAAAGATGACAGCTATTAAAATAGATAACTGTATGTGAAATGTTTTTGGCTTGTTTTGAATTCTCGCAAGCATAGATGACTATATCTATGCTACATATAATAGAAAAACGGTCAAACCTTGAAAAGTGAAATCCCTTAATCCCTTAAAATAGTCAATGGAGTGAGAAAACCGAAAAATGGAAACTATTGTAACCGAAAAATGAAAACTATTGTAACTGAATTTGGTCAAACTTAATAGTGAACAATCTTGAACATTGCCTGTAACTTAATAGTGAAAACTGAATTTGGAAAGTATTTAATGCAAACGATATTAGAAAGTATTCAATGACGATTGCTGGAACATTGCTGGACAAAACCTTATCTGAACTACATGCGTTTGAAATTAAGTATGGCGTTTAGAAAGTATTCAAAGTATCAAACCTTGCAGGTAAGTAATGAAAGGTGCAAACTAATTCAGGAAACATTGAAAATTCAGTTTTTATTTAAGTAATCTCTACTACTGGAAATAAGACTTTGTAAAGCTTAACAAAAAAAGCTGCATAAAGTTCGGCAACACTCAAACCCTTACACGGCTGGCAACTTTATATAAACCAACACAAACCCTAAAAGGGGTTACTCTTCACTGCTATCCTTTTTCTTCTTTCTCTCTAAAACCAACGGCCATCACACATATTCTCCATCTTTCTCTCTCCGAAACAAAACACACATAAACCCCTTCTTTGTTGTCACTGAAACTGCCGCCACTATAACCAAACACTTTCGGTAGATTTTTTGGTTCGTCAAACAATTTCCATGATAGCTTTAAGGCTATTGTTGGTTTCGAGGGTGTTTTCATCTGTTGGCTATTTGTGGTTTTGAGGGTTTTTTGATCTAAGATTTTTGGCAGAATTGCATATATATCCTTCCCAAAGTGAATAATTGCATATATATCCTTTGTACAAGTTTTTGATGCACATAGTACAATGGTTTTTATGCATGCTTTGGATATATATGCAATTATGCATTTTCGGAATGATATATATGCAAAAACCCCAAGATTTTTTGTTAGCTGTTATGCATTTTCGGTTGTTTCCAAACCAAACACACGAACAACAATGTTTTTTTTTCATGGGAATCAAAATCTTGAATGGTCTTGAATTTAATTTAGACATTGAAATGACAATGGTATTATTTGAGGCTGTTTTGTGAGCTTTGAGTGTGTTTTTTTTTTTTTTTTTTATCTTTTGTTTGGTAAATCTGTTTTTATGAGCTTCTGTTAATATATTTTGGAGTCGTGAATATGATTTTGGACTCTTTTTTAGGCCAATGGTATTATTTGCGGCTGATTTGTGAGCCATGGGCCATGTTTGAGGCGCTCGGGTTTTTGTTGTTTTGTATATTTCGATGGGCAAGTTTGAAACTTGGTTGTTATGAAAATTGTGGAGTTTATGATTATTAGAAGGCTGAATATCTTAGGAGGCTAGATCTATAGTTATTTTTTTTTATATTGTAACATCTTACCAGGAAATGATGATCAAATTTTAACATGAATACGCTGATTTTTTTTTCCTTTTTTTTTGGAGAGGCAAACTTGAATGAAGGTATTGTGGCGAGATTAAATTCTTTCCAATGGAACTTTCTTTTTTGCAGCTAAGACACATTAATCTGAGCCTATTTTTTTAAGTTGAACTTTTAGTGGTTTGAAAATTATCTTAACTACATAAAATTATTAACTTTGAAAATTCCATCAATTGAAATGATTTTAATCCATCAACTAAAATGATTTGAATTATTGTTTAAGATTTTGTAAACATTCAGAATTTTGGAAATGTTAAAAGTTTTATACCTAAAATGTCGATGCCGCCAGTAAATATCAACTTTTTTTAGCATCCATAATTCGTTTCTTTTTTTTCTTTTT
Source organism: Artemisia tridentata subsp. tridentata (assembly GCA_021014915.2). Lineage (NCBI taxonomy): Eukaryota > Viridiplantae > Streptophyta > Magnoliopsida > Asterales > Asteraceae > Artemisia > Artemisia tridentata. Next base: position 146,238,792 of record CP139502.1, on the reverse strand, counting down.
TTTTTTCTTTCAAAACTTTTGAAACTTTTTGAAATTTGAAAGTCAAAGAACAAAAATTAAGATTGTGACACAAATTACGATATAAAATAATCAAAGGTAAAAAACTATTACGGTACATGTCAATGTAAAATAAAGTGGTGACTTCAAAAAGATTCAAAATTATATCTTATGATCTTATCCTCAAAAGGCTCAAAAAGATTCAAAATTGTATCTAATCCTTAAAAGGCTCAAAAGTTAAAATATATGCTTTTCATTTGGATTTTTCTATGCATTAGATTATCAAGATTTTACTTAAACATGTATTCAAAGTAACATTTATCATAACTTTATTTCTTTTTATGACTAGAAGCTTTCCATGAATCGTCAATCTTTGAACTCGCATGAACTGACGCACCAAAACATCTTACAACACAAACAAATGCAAAAAATATAAAAGAGAACACGCCCACATCGACGCGTATATAATTTGTGAAAGGAAAATGATTCTCATGCCAAAAAGTATGCGTAAGAATAAGATGATGCCAAGTGTAAAAAATAAAAGTGAAGATTTAGAGTGAGAAAATGTATAAGTAATGTGTCAAATAGTTTGTTTTTATAGATGTATTAAAGAGGAGATGACATGTCGTAAGAAACTTATATAAGCCCACAAGTCTCAAAATAAGCCGGAAAATTAGGGCTTATGTTATATAAGCCGAAATCAACTAAGCTCATAAGCCCACATATAAGCCGAAACAAACTCCCCCCTTTAACCACCATTGTTCTTTTTAAACGGAAATTGCAACCGATAGATAAAGACCTTCTCAACAAGAAAAAAGAAATGTCAAAAACAGTTTAGCAACGCCATTATGTGTGAATCCTTGCTAAAAATAACAAAACCAAACTAGAAACATCGATAGTCAACATGAGGGTGCGACTGTTATCTTTAAACGATACATATATATGCAACAAGGGAAAAAACACACAAATCAACACTGCCACTAGCCGTATTTTGTTGAAAACTATACACCGTTCCCGCAACATTTTGTCGAAAACTATACACCGCTGCCGCCTAGTATAAATAAATTGACACTCCAATATTGACTTATTCATCTTTCACATCTCTTATTGTGCTAAATGTTGTAAACTTTACAAGTCGAAAGTATAATAACGTAAAAGCATAAGAGCACTAGGTGTGATGAAGGAGCTCATGCTCCTCATTCGGGCCCCACGGGGTGCCACGTCACCACAACAAACCACAACTTACAACCCCCTTACCATAAATACCCAAATAAACTAAATTTATTTCATTAAATTAAAAATACAATACAACATATTAAAAACACATACGAAACACAAACTTACGATACGAAGAAAAAAAACTATACAAGAATTAAAATAACGATACAACAAATACTAATAACACATACTAAACATAAACTTAATCCTCGTCTTCGTCGTCGTCGTTGACTTGATATTTTTCATGATTGTTTTTTGTCTCCGGAGAATGAGAGCGGCTTTGGCCGGTGTGGTTTGGTCGAGATCTATCATCAAAATCTTCAGCTCCTCCATCTCTAACGTCTTCCGATCCTTCTCCCTCCTCATCTCGTACGCGGATATTTGAGCAGATGCTTTTTCAGAATATTTTTCGGACAAGCTGCCCGAAAAAGAACTCGTTTGACTCCCACCCGAGCTCGCCGCGCTCGACGTTGAAGTCGACTTCTGTTTCTTCGCAGCCCGAGCTTTGTAGGCGCCGTCGGGACGAGGACGTCTGTCAGGACCAAAAATATCCTCGAGACATGTCATGTCAATGGGATCCTCCGCATCCCATTTGGGATACTTTTTCAAAATATCCCAAACGTGCACATATGCGAACTTTCTTCCGCCAAAGCGCTGTTCGAAATTTTCCTTTGCATTCTCGATATGATCGCCGTCGTTTTCACCGCTTCTACGCTGCAAATGTTTGTAGATAGCGTTGAATTTTTGGCAATCACCATTCATCCGTGTCCATTTACCGGTCATCATACTTTTGGAACGAGGTTCACGTCCAGATTGCTCGTTGAACGTCTCCAGAATCTGGTTCCAAAAGAATTCATCGGAACGGTCATTTTCGATATCCTTCTTCTTAACTTGAGCCACCGCCTCAAGGTCATCATCATCGTCATCGTCCAAATTCAAGACTTTTTTAAATTTTTTTGCCATTGGTTTTTTCCCCCGTGCTTTGGACGGTTCACGGGCCGCAGGTACTTTGAAATGAGGTTCAGATGGTGTCGGAAACGATGAAGGTTGCGAGGGGTTAAAAAACTGTGGTTGAGATTGGGAAACTGGACGTTGTGGGTAATTTGCGAATCCTTGAAACGCAAACTGTTGATTTTGGTAAATCGCCTCGGGAGGCAATTGCGTCCCATACGGAGGGATTTGTGGCGATGGCGAGTTAGAGTTTTGTGATGAGGGGGTAGATGGGTTTGACGAACCCGCGTATGGATTCAAGGTGAGGAGATTCGTGAAATACAAATTCTCGGTTGGATTTTGCGACATGATTTTTTCTTTGATGTTGTAGACAGCTTTGTGTGATAGAATATGTATTTGAGATGATATGTTGTAGTGATATATATTGTGTTACTAGGTTATTGACCCGTGAAATTCACGGGATTAAATTGAGAACCGTGGAATAGTAGTTTTGAATCTGTTATATCAGTAATCTTGAAATTATATTGGTGTAATGTGTTTTTTGTTGTATGTACCATTAATATTGGATGCATTCACCAAGTCTAAATTATGAAGTTATTAACCACTTCTGATGTGCTTAATGCTGCTAGATTATGGAACTTCCACTTGGACAAGAGTATGTATTATAGAAGAATTGTTGAAGATCTTAACAAAGCCTGTGATGAAGATGATCAAGATGATAGGACAGATTAACTACAGGTGGAGGAATACTTGATGCTTCAGTATGTTATGGAGGATATTGATGCTATTGGGTCTGCAAGGTGGTTATGTGTTATACTGATTCTACTTGTTGCCTTATTTCTATACATGGAGTGCTATACTCTTTTTCCCTTTCAGGGTTTTCCCAATGGGTTTTTTCCTGGAAGGGTGTTTTTAAGGAGATAGACTCTTGGATGATTATGGGTTATCTTGTCTTTGCTGGTCTTGTTTTGGATTTGAATATTGCTGCTTGTTGTCTTTCTGGGCTCCTAGTCTTTATCTATGTTTTAGTAGCTTATGTTTTGTTTAGAAATGGCATTTCTTGGATTGTATTTGAGTCTCTGCCTACTGTTGCCTACTGTTTGGATCCAATATATGGCGATGGTTTGATAGGTTCTGGTTATTCCCAGAAATCATTAATGATTCAGAGTATATTGTGTTCTACAGTTTTGGTGTTTTGGACTCTTTAGTTATTCTTGATTGTATTGTGAGCTTGGGATATGTCCAATGCCATTTGTTTTTTGGTTAGCCTTTGTTGATGTACTTAGGGATGTGTCCTAAGTATTTGTATCGCTTGGCTCTTTCTTTGTAACTTTGCCTTTTTTTGGCTCTTCCTTTAATAAAATTTACCATTTAGAGCTAATATATACTCGTATCTATTTATTTGAATGGCAAACTCACACACCCTTCAATGTTGTCCCAATTGAGGCTTGAATTTATGGCCACTTGGTTAATAGCCAGCTTAAATACACATTGGATGCTGCTAGGCCAAAGGGCAAACCTTTCTAATATAAAGGAAATGCAACAATAAAAACAAAAAGAAACCATGCAGCACCCATTTGTTTTTATATAAATCATTCATTATAAGTTAAGTTACGGAATAGGAATTAGTGCTCTTGCAGCATGTTCAGTTACAATTAAATGAATTACATCCAAACAAATTTAAATAACCAGTGCAATTACATGTAAAAATTTATAAGCAGCCTAACTCCAAACCTTCTTAATGTATCTTGAAGCAATAGTTCTCTCGCCATAACGATATTGGGCTGTCATATATGAGCAATAGTGGTGAATGGCTTCGATTCTCAAAACCATCTTATGCTCACAACAGCTGATATGTCAGTGGTGAATGGCTTGGTGTTGGTTTGTGATTGAGGATTCTCAAAAAGTTAAGCATCAGCCGACTTCACTTATGTTTAGGATGTTCAGGTTGTGTAATAACTTAAATGCGTTAATCACACTCTCAAGAAACACCACATCAGTAGTAGTTTTGAATATTGTGATTTCGAAAATTGCCATTAACTGCCTTGAGAAGTTCAGTCACACGACCTGGATATCTGCAAGAAAAAGCTCGGGGTACGATGTCACGATGCATTGTGATTGCTTGTAGATGACTTCGTGGTAACCCGAGCTTATGAAGCAGACGGTCTCCCCCACACATAACTGAGGGTGCTCCAAACGTTATAACAGGAGACGAATAAAATGATGCAAGAGATTCAAGAAAAATTTACCTCAAATTCAATAGGCTCAAAAAGCATGTTAGCTTGCCATGATGCAAGTGATTCAGAGCCCTGAATGACAAAGTATCTCGTGCTCTTTTCTTCATCATCACATATGTACCATTCACAAGGAGACGAATGCATCGAGTTCAGATCATCTGCAATAGCTTGTTTCACTTCTTCCTTAGCAGCAACAACAGTAGTCAGCGAATCAGCATATATATATATATATATATATATATATATATATATATATATATATATATATATATATATATATATATATATAACGTCAACATGAAAATTAATACTCACAAAGGTCCATGATTGATCAACAAACAGTTATAATAATGTGATCACCATGTGCTTCGTCAACTAAAAGTTTGAAATCTTCAGGTGTCCCGAAACGACTGCTAACAGCAAACATATTTGGTATTTACCTCTTTTTGCGAAAGATATGTTTGTATTATGTTTGCTATAACACAAACTCACCTATCAGAACAGCAGAAAAATGAAAAAGACCGTTGGGATTTTATCCCAAAAATAACCAGCTTTAAATTTTATTAAATCAGAACTGGTGATGGTTAAGTGGTACACACCTTATTCATGCTCCAATTGGAATCTTGAACATCTTCAAGAAACGACAACCACATATCTGATGCACGCGGGTTTACTTAGTAATTCCCGGCCCGCCTTGAGAAGTGGGTTCACATAATCCAGGATAAAGTGTCGCCTGGTCAATTAACCAAAAAATGTTCATTTTTTGGCACTTCCAAGATTTTTAAAGCACAAAAAAAATTCAGTTACTTACGTCTTCAGCAATGGTTATAATATTAGGATGAAGATTATGCAAAGTCTCATTTGCCAATATGAGGTATAATAGTGCAGATCGGTCAACGTACTGGTTATAGAACCTAAAAAAACTAAAGATTAGACCGTGTTGGCATAAGAATATTAAGCTCAAGAGGTGGTAAATTTGACCCTTTTTTCAATATGGGTCGATTGGATGTAAATTTGATAGTATAAAAAAGGTAGAGATAAAAATATATTAATGCATATAATCTCCTAGACTCCTACAACGGCACTACTCGTCTCGACCCATTCTACCCATTACCCAACCCGATTGACCCACCCATAATGCCATCTATACAGAACTTATATCAGGAACACAAAAACTACAGATGCCTTACTCCTCCATATCACCGGTAAATGAGGCAAACCCGTTGTGCGTATACATCATTGAAGCAAGAGAATGAAAATTGAAACCATCAACATGGTACTCCACTACCCCCCTATAAAATAAGAAAGATTGTAAATTTATATGAAAAAGTAACCTGCAATATATACTCGTCAAAATAATATTTGGTCATTACCAATTTAGATTTGACAGCAAATAATGCAGAACATCAAGGTCTTCATATTTGAACATCCGCGTACCCCAAAACTTATGGTGTCCTCGTTTACCAGTATGGAAATATCAGTCATTTGATCCATCAAAGAGCGACAATGCAACCATTTCATCTGCAGCTGAGTAAGAATGAACGATGTCCATGAAGACCAGAAATCTAAGCCCTGTTTCGTAAAAATCAAGAAAATTTGAAAATTAATAACGTCAACATGAAAATTAATACGCACACAGGTCTATGATTGATCAACAAACAGTTATAGTAATGTGATCACCATGTGCTTCGTCAACTAAACATTTGAAATCTTTAGGTGTCCCGAAACGACTGCTGACAGCAAACATATTTATCACCTATACACTATACTAAGTACTAACATATCTACTTCAAAACACAACCCCAACCACCCCCTTAGTTATCTTCAAATTAAACAACTTCAAATTACCCATTTTTTTAAGAACTGCCACCTCTTTAAAAAAAACAATATGTACCCTTTACATTACGAAATGTAAATGGAGAAGGATCCCTTTTCAGGTTGCGCCTGTGGAAGTCAAGCCTTACAAAGTTACAATCCACCAGTTCTCTCAAAAACAGATTAAAACAATATGTACCGTACACATCACATGAAACAAATTCAATCAATTTCATAACAGCACTCAATCACATAACAATCATATACACTAATAATACATTTTGAGGCTAAAGTCAATAAATAATAAACATAAACCTTAAACAAATTTACGATTTTTGAGCCATGTAATTCAAATGGCAAAATGATAATGACGAACTTTTAGAGTAATTATTCATTAAGGAGTTACGTGTGTAAATATGACTCATATTCGAACAACTTCATAACAGTCACATAGTTTACCACACATTTTATCAAAAAAATATTACAGGCCTAACAAATAAATTAATTTTTTCGTATGTACCTCAGACCATTAATTGACATCCACAGCCAATCCACCACTAATGATCGTCCAACAATACAACATTTGAGTTTGCTTAAGAAACTTACATTCACATAGCTTTTAATTTTTCTTGCCTCAACCTCTATGCTTCTTTTCATTCTCGCCTTCTCGTGGTTTCTCTTGTTTTGTATTTGGCTGCACCGACCATGAACCAAATAAATGATCAAAAAAACCTTGAGTTAAATGAAAGTGGTCACCTTGATAATCAAAAAACAACTAACAACATAAACTACCAACAATCAATCCATATCATCTAGTAACACACAAATGAATAATGGAAAGAGATGTGGAAAGTGATAAAACTTGATAATTCTACATACGTGATATGGTGTATCAATCTTCTTCATTGACCTTCTACCTACAATCATAAAATGAACTCGCTAAAACCTAAAACGCAAAAAAATTAGAATTGAAGATTCAAATTGATAACAAAATCAAATGAATAACAATATACATATCGTCAAAAGAAAACAATGTTTGTCTCTTTCACACCATTTTTCATTCAAATTCATCAGATCCTAATCATAGCTTCCTGTCTTCCTGAATCATAGGTGGTGCGAGGGGTTTGAATCATAGCATAATAAAAGACGAAAAGATTATTCAAAATTCCCTGCAAATCAAATAACATAATAACACAAATTAAAAATCAATATGATATTCAAGATAATAACTTATTCTTAGCGATACAAACCTGTGAAAAAAAAGAAAGATGAAGATCGTGCAGAATGGGGTCCCTGGATTATGATGGCTGAGGAATACATGAATTGGTGTATAGGGTTTTGGTTAATGCAGAATTATTGGGTATTGGTTGGGTTAGAATCGGTGTGGGGCGAAAACAGGGGAGCTTCTCCCATAAGTTTTGCAAAATGATTTATTACTGTGATATTTTCCTTTATTAGTTTGATTTATTAACTTTTTAAAATATTTATGTGAAATGACCAAGCTAGACACTCTAGAATTTCAGCATTACTTTTTGAGAGGGGCATTTAACCTCTTTTTCAACTACTGTATATTAGAATATATAGATATGTGTAGTTTATATAGGGGGAAAAAATAAACGTTTGCAATATACCCGTTGCAAACCGTTTGAAATATACCCGTTGCAAATTAAATATGAATATTAACGTTTGGTTTGTCAGAAATTCTTCTCCTCGTGCAGACGAGGAAGTCTTGGACGGCGAGCCACGAGCCGAGCTACTCGAGCTCGACTCGATAAAAAGCTCGAAACGAGCCGAGCCTTGTCGAGCTCGAGCCGAGCTCGAGCCTGAAAATCAACTCGTTTACTTATCGAGCCCGAGCTCGAGCTTCGCTTATCGAGCTCGAGTAGGCTCTTCGAGCCTTATCGAGCCATACCTTTTAACATAGAAGCCCGCTATAAGCCCAATAACCTAGCCCACTTAACTTTATCTAAACCCAGATTAAAAAATGTTCTCCATTCCCCGATTTCCCCCAAATCCTCTAGCTTCCTTCATCCTAAAAATTAAAAAACCCTTATCTTCTTTCGGTCTTCCTAACTCCTTTTGACTTTTTGAGGTACATCGTTAAACTTTATCCTTTTTTATCTATCGAATTGTTTGATTTATTGTAAGTTGGTTTATGTTTTCTTTCCCTATGAACGATGACACATGCATATTGATGTCATTTCATAGTAATGCTAGATGTTTTTTGATAGCCCATTTTGTGAAATAATCGAGTGGTATCTTACAGGTTACAATACGGAACGAGTTTCATTTTTTTACCCCAAACTGCCAATTCAAGTCAACAATGATAGGATTTGGTTAATCAGTAAGTCAATTTATTTTTGTAATTGTTATACAAGCATATATATGATTTAATGGTATAGCTACCAAGTCCAAATGGTTAGCTTTTGTAGGTGCTGTTTCTTTTTAATGGTGCGTTCATCAATGTTTTATGTTTTAAGAAGTTTGTAGTAAGTGAAGTTTAATTTTGTTGCCTTTTGTTCAATCTTTGATTCTGGTTGTTACACAAGATAATGTATATAAGTATTTTTAGTTGCGAATTGATTTGATTATAAGATATATTCATTTACGATGGATCTTCTTTTTACCACTAAATATACAAATTTTCAAGAATCTGTTTTCTTTGTTCTTTCTTTTTTGCAATGGAAGTTTGGAATTCAACTTAACTTAATTTTGATTGTTTGGGTTTAATTTGTTGTTGATTTTGGATCATAAGTATGAAAAAAAATAAAAATAAAAAATTGGACATTTAGATTTTGATTTTTTAGGATGGTCACTGAGATAAAAAAGAAACACATATATGTTCAAGTGGTTCTTACTCCAAACATCATTATTAATGTAAACAGAACTTGTTCCCAAACAGGAAGAAAAAAGAAATAGGCCCGTAGTAGTGTTTGTGTACATACATAGGAGAGATTGGCCTTTGGAATTATGATATGAGCTTTTACCTTTTTAGTACATAGGGTATGTGTGTAAAAATTTATCAAGATAAATTTTAGATACAATGTCAAGCTATTTAAACAGGTACTTGTATCAGTTTGCTTGTAGTTTATCAGTTTGCTTCATGTGTATAATTTATTAACCCATATCTATATTGTCAATGTAGATCTTCAATGCAAGGCTCAACATCAAATCAAGTGCGACAAGGAGGTGAGAATATGTCTTCTCAAGAGTACATTAACCTTGATGGAGATGAAAACATTGCTGGATCTACTCAAAAAAATAACCAGGCTGCAAATGTGGGAGAGGATGATCCTAGTGGTCTAGATGATGTGCAATCGCAGCGTAAACGTAAAAAAACTTCATCAGTATGGGATGATATCGTTGAAGTTACTCTTCCTAATGGGGAAAAAAAAGTTCAATGCATTCATTGCAAAGAATATATGGCGGTAAGTAGAGGCAAGCCTACAACAACATGGAACAGACACATGGCTAAATGCTTTAAGCGCCAACAGTTTATGAGAAGTCAACAATTGCTCAATTTTCCGCCACTTGATGAGGCCATGATTGGTAATAGGCCTCCTCCACTGGTTGGACCTGGTGCAAAGTATGATGGTATTAAGATGAGGGAATCAATTGTACACTGGTTAATGGCGACTGAGCAACCGTTCTCGACTGTTGAGAATATCATGTTCAATTACATGATGAAGACGGCGAATCCATTGTTTGAGTCGGTAAGTAGGACTACAATTAAGGCAGATTGTTTTAGAGTGTACGATCAAGAAAAGAGGTTGAAGTGGAGAGACCTAGCAAATCAGAATTAAAAATCTATCTTGAAGAATCCGTACTGAAACTTAAACAAGATGAGATACCCAAATTTAATTTGTTAAACTGGTGGCACACTCACAAGCTTAAATTTCCTGTTTTGTCCTTGATGGCATCGGATATTCTAGCTGTTCCAGTCTCCACAGTTGCTTCCGAGTCAACTTTTAGTGCCGGTGGAAGAGTAATTGATCTGTATCGATCTTTGTTGGCGCCTGCCACTGTTGAAATGTTGATTTGTGGAGGGGATTGGATACGACAAATTTATGGTGTGAAGAAGAAGCTAAAGGTACATTTTCAAACCTCAAAAAATAGTATATTAATACTTCATTATTATAACTACTAAGTACTAACTTAATTTTTATTATTTTGTAGAAGGAGGACATACCGTGTGAGGTCTTACTACCTAGCGTTAAAAAGACTTAAATTAAGGTGCACATCGATTTGTAGTTGTTATAGACCGTAGTTGTTACAGCAGCCTTGTCGAACAGGTATAAATACTATCTTTGTCTCTTATTAAAACAATAAAAGTTGGTTTACTTTTTTTATGATGCAAAGCAACACACATATCCAACGATACAGAAGTGATTGTTTATGAAAAGAAAGGAAATGCAAAGCAACACACATATACAAACTGGAAAATGAGCTTTGGTCAGTCTGGTATTGTTAAGCAAGCAAACTGGAAAATGAGCTTTGGTCAGTCTGGTATTGCTGCACACATATCTTTTTATATATTGTGTTTACTTAATTCGATTTTATTGTATCAGGTTTAACAATAATATGGAAATGGAAGTATGGAACTTTTGGAGGAATTAACTACAACATCTGCTTTGTGGTTTTTTTTTTATGGTTAACTTTTGGAGGAATTAACTTTGTCTTACAATTATGGATTGTTATTTGTGTCGATGCTGTAACTTTTAATTGTTGGGTGTATGTAACTTTCCTTTATTTTTTGTTGCATTAACATTAATTTTAGATTATTAAGTGCCATTAAAATGGCTTTAAAATGCATTTGGAAGTTGGAATTGCCTTTCAAAAACTATACTGGACATGGGCTTTTATTGGTGGAACAAAGTACCAAACTTGTTATTGGCAGGTCCATTAAGAAAACTAAATCGAGCTCAAATCGAGCTCAAATCGAGCTCAGGCTCATTTAAGCAGATAAAGCGAGCTCGAGCCGAGCTTTGGCTCGTGAAAAAACATTTTTTTATTTACTCGAGCTTATGCGAGCCGAGCTCGAGCTCTGTGAAAATTAAACGAGCCGAGCTCGAGCTCGAAAATAAAGGCTCGAATCGAGCCGAGCTCGAGCTCGAGCTTGCTAAAAAACTGACGAGCCGAGCTCGAGTATAGTAAAGCTAGGGCTCGGCTCGGCTCGTTTGCACCCCTACATAACAATCATATACTCTAATAATACATTTTGAGGCTAAAGTCAATAAATAATAAACATAAACCTTAAACAAATTTACGATTTTTGAGCCATGTAATTCAAATGGCAAAATGATAATGACGAACTTTTAGAGTAATTATTTATTAAGGAGTTACGTGTGTAAATATGACTCATATTCGAACACCTTCATAACAGTCACATAGTTTACCACACATTTTAACAAAAAAATATTACAAGCCTAACAAATAAATTAATTTTTTCGTATGTACCTCAGACCATTAATTGACATCCACAGCCAATCCACCACTAATGATCGTCCAACAATACAACATTTGAGTTTGCTTAAGAAACTTACATTCACATAGCTTTTAATTTTTCTTGCCTCAACCTCTATGCTTCTTTTCATTCTCGCCTTCTCGTGGTTTCTCTTGTTTTGTATTTGGCTGCACCGACCATGAACCAAATAAATGATCAAAAAAACCTTGAGTTAAATGAAAGTGGTCACCTTGATAATCAAAAAACAACTAACAACATAAACTACCAACAATCAATCCATATCATCTAGTAACACACAAATGAATAATGGAAAGAGATGTGGAAAGTGATAAAACTTGATAATTCTACATACGTGATATGGTGTATCAATCTTCTTCATTAACCTTCTACCTACAATCATAAAATGAACTCGCTAAAACCTAAAACGCAAAAAAATTAGAATTGAAGATTCAAATTGATAACAAAATCAAATGAATAACAATATACATATCGTTAAAAGAAAACAATGTTTGTCTCTTTCACACCATTTTTCATTCAAATTCATCAGATCCTAATCATAGCTTCCTGTCTTCCTGAATCATAGGTGGTGCGAGGGGTTTGAATCATAGCATAATAAAAGTCGAAAAGATTATTCAAAATTCCCTGCAAATCAAATAACATAATAACACAAATTAAAAATCAATATGATATTCAAGATAATAACTTATTCTTAGCGATACAAACCTGTGAAAAAAAGAAAGATGAAGATCGTGCAGAATGGGGTCCCTGGATTATGATGGCTGAGGAATACATGAATTGGTGTATAGGGTTTTGGTTAATGCAGAATTATTGGGTATTGGTTGGGTTAGAATCGGTGTGGGGCGAAAACAGGGGAGCTTCTCCCATAAGTTTTGCAAAATGATTTATTACTCTGATATTTTCCTTTATTAGTTTGATTTATTAACTTTCTAAAATATTTATGTGAAATGACCAAGCTAGACACTCTAGAATTTCAGCATTACTTTTTGAGAGGGGCATTTAACCTCTTTTTCAACTACTGTATATTAGAATATATAGATATGTGTAGTTTACATAGGGGGGAAAAATAAACGTTTGCAATATACCCGTTGCAAACCGTTTGAAATATACCCGTTGCAAATTAAATATGAATATTAACGTTTGGTTTGTCAGAAATTCTTCTCCTCGTGCAGACGAGGAAGTCTTGGACGGCGAGCCACGAGCAAGGGGGTCGGTATGGCGGCGAGCCACGAGCAAGGTGGACGGCGAGCCACGATGAAGCCATACCGGATGCTCTAAGTGCGGTGAGAGTAATCAATTAATTTTTACAAATTAAATATAGTTTTAAACATGTGATGATAGAAATGAAGAAAAAAGAGCGGGAAATGACTTGGGGTTTGAGAGGGAAATGAAAAGCAATTGATATAGAGTTCTAAAAAGTAGGTCTTCAAACACAACCCCCCATTAAACCCATCTCAACCTTTCAATTATTTTACTTATAAAAGGTAGGTCTTCACTCTCTTCTTTTACAATTTGCACTCACTCTTCATTTCAAGGTTAGGCTTTCTTTTCTTCACGTTGTTTTTATTTTTACACTTTGTGGTTTGCTTTTAACATTATGCTAATAACAATTTGTGTCATATAATCATAAGCAAACACAGACTTGTAATTACTCACCGTGATGATTGTGCCTAATCTGCTTTTATGTAACTAATCTGATGAACGCACACCAGGTGCTCGATGAAATTCCCCAATTATGGTTTTACTTTCTAATCCTCATTTTTAATTTTTTATACAACTTATTATTATTTTCGATCTATACTCTTTAGTTACTGTAATGTTTTATAAGAATATATGCATTGTTTGGGATTCTGCTGAACGTCTTGATGGTACAAGTCTTTGACAATATAATTATTATCTGATGTATCTCAAATCACACTAATTGCTAATGTAAATGAAATATGGAAATTTATCAAAAACAAATACTAAAGTTGTGGTGAAACTAAGTCCTTTTTTTAGAAGCAAAAACAGAGTAATTGCGATGAAGAGTATGTCAATACTAAAATGTAGTTTTGAGGGTTTCACTTCCATTCTGTGTACGGCTGTACGCCGAACAAATGAAGCCCCTTGTAACAGTTTCTGATTATTGCAAGTTTTGGGGGTTTATTTTAATCTTTGTATAAACCGGTCATTTTCAGATCTAAAAGCAAATTGTTAGTTTAGTATATAATTAGTTAGGTTTAGGACATGCTTCCTGCTCCTGTTGATTTCAATGATCAAAGGGGTCACATGATTCACCTCTCGTTACATAGCGTTAATCTTACTTATTACTTTACGTAGTATAATCGTCAGAGTTAAGGGGTGACCCTGATCCAATCTGTTTATAATTGTCTTCTTCTCTATTTAGTATAATGGAGCAGGTTCATGGGACAAATAAAGCATCCAAATATGTACCAGAAGATTTTATCAGCAGCATGCCAGATAACGTGATATCTAATATATTGGATCGTTTGCCCATAGAAGACGCTGTCAGGACTAGTATCTTCTCAAAAGAGTGGAGGTTCAAGTGGACTTTGCTCACACAACTCGTATTCGACAGTGCGTTCTTTAGCTCATCAAGACCCTGATCCAATCTGTTTATAATTGTCTTCTTCTCTATTTAGTATAATGGAGCAGGTTCATGGGACAAATAAAGCATCCAAATATGTACCAGAAGATATTATTCGTTTTCATTTATGAGATTTATTTTGATGACACTTGAGAGATGTGAGTATCTAAACACTACTTGTGAGGTGCTAGTTTGTAATCTCCGTGCTTATTATGATTGAAGTGGAACGATTATTTGTTGTAATTACTTTTATGTTTGCATTAAATGACCCCTAACTTGTATTTTGATTAGAATAAAAGCGCATTTGCTTGAGGACAAGCAAATCTCAAGTGTAAGGGTATTTGATGAGGCGAAAAGTGTACCGCTTTTAAGGGGTCATTTAAGCCTTAAATCGTATTTATTTGATCAAATATTGCCCTAAATCGTTCCTTTTGTCATTTTAGGTACTTTTGAGGAGAAATCTGGAAAAGGAGGCATTTTGGACGTTTTTGGAGCATAAAAGTGAAGAAAACGACAAAGTCTCAAAAATCGGCTAAAAGTTACTCTTGACGGCGTCACAATTTACTCTGGACGGCGTCATGCTTTGGCAAGAAAAAGTGGACGTGAAATTTACTCATGATAAGCCAGTGAAAATAGCATGTGAATTCTGACGGCGTCACGCTTTAACTTGATCAAGGGCGTCACGGCTTAAATCATAAGGGGACGGCGTCACGTTCAAGGTTCGACGGCGTCAAGCCTTGATAAGCCAGAATGGATTTTTGAAGAGCTAAAGAGGGACGGCGTCAAGAAGGTCATCCGGGAACCCTAAAAGCGGCGAGGTGACGGCGTCACACTCCATAAGGTGACGCCGTCAGATCCAAAAGTCTATATATAGTTTTCTAATTTTTTGTCATTAGAGAGAGCTTAGTGTGTGGAATTTTGGGAGAAAACCCTAGGACGAATTTAGCTTCTTTTTCAAGGCTTTTTGCCTTGAGATCTTCCATGCTACATTGAAGATAAGTTATCAATTAATCATTCAATATGTCTATGTGTTGTTTGATTTTATCTTATTCTTGTCTTTTGATTAACATGTTAGGCTAAATTTATCTTGTGTTTGCTTAGATCTAATGAAACCTAGCTATTGGTTATTGGTTGTTAGTGTGTTATTAGTTGTATTGGATGATTGTTTATCTATGTTAGGCTTAAGAAAACTGGCTAACTTCCTATTCGGTAACTTGCTTGAACGTCTTAAGAAACATGAACCAAATGCGTACTAAAGGTTTTTATGGTTGTATTTAATGCACAAGCGAATTCTAGTGATCCCATGTTAGGAGCTTCCTAGCCGGCTCGACATAGGAGTGAAGTAGGAGCTTGTAGAGTTGGGGAAGTAAGTACGCCACCCCACGAATGGTATTAAGGAATACACCCGTCATCCACGCGACTAATACACACTAATTAACCGGTAAAAGATAGTTAGGGAGTAAGGAAATCTAAGTAAACACATTTCTCTACACATAAGTTTCTCACCACATTTTCATTTTTGTTATTTTATTTTATTTGCATCCGTAGTAATTTTGGGTTAGTTGACTAGCAACTAATTCCGCCCACTCTTTCAAAACCGAGATTTTACTTGCTTTCATAAAAATATAAAAACATAAAAAGAATCTTCCTCAACCCTTAGACCTAATTAGAGTAGTCTTTCACACCTAACGAACACTATTCCCTGTGGAGAACGATCAATCCCCCGTACTTACCACTACACTATACTACATCGGTCAGGTACACTGCATGGTGGGGTTGTAAGCCTCTTGGGATCCCTCGAGAGGTAAAACCTGTTGTAAGGTTGCAAAACCCACGCATCAAGTTTTTGGCGCCGCTGCCGGGGAATAGTTATTGTTTAGGTTGAATTTTTATTTCTATTAGGTCTACTCACTAGATTCCTTTCTAGTGAGATTTTTATTTTCTTTTCTAGGTTTTCTTTAGTCTATCTTATTTCTTTGTACTTTTGTTTGTGATACCTTCCACTTACCTCATGAGTAACATTGGTCATTTGATCCCTGTTATTCGTGTTTTTCGCCGTGCAAATTTTCAACTACCCGTTCCCGCCCCCATAGTAGCAAACAACAACCTTTCACCCAACCACCACTTTGGTAACAATTCTGAGATGGAGGAGTCTGACCATGACAATGACTATGTTAGTCCATTTTACTATTCAGACTCCGATGAGGATGCTGATGATGGAGAAGTAGTTAACGAGGAATGGGGAAAAGAGGAAATTGATCCCTTTAAGTATGTTGACCCTAGGACTAAGATTGAAAAGGATAGCCTCTTTAACATGCAATTTCCGTGTAAGATTGGTTATCATGATTTTTATGCTTATCTTAACTCATCTTTGCCTATGAACATTATCTCTCGCGCTAATTATAATAAAATCATGGTAGATGAGCTAGAATATCAAGGTGATAACATCGTTGCTAGGACTAAGCCACTACACGTATTCGTTGGAAGTTTTGTGTATTTGGTGGATTTTATGGTTATGGAGAACTTAGGAGAATTCATTGATAACAAATTAACCCAAGTCATTTTTGGAGAACCCTTCAAAAGGTTGACCAACCTTGACGAAAAACTTGTGGACGGGTTAATTACATTCTCGGATGGGGATGAAGATTTTGTCTATCAAATGCCCCGAGCACATCCTAGGTTTAAGAACTACCCCATTGAATCTTGCAATAGAATTATGCCTATCGACTTGTTAAGTGAGAATGATAAGAGGAAGGGGCTCAAATATCCACATGAGAAAAATAAAAGATACTATCATGGATGTTTGGAGCTAAATGATGAATACAAGAAAGATGAGGCAACAATTAGATGGCTCACACTCGGATACGTGAGCATAAGCGATACTAGGTAGCGTGACTTTGAGTCTAGCTACAAGACTCGTTAATAAAGAAAAGCGCTTCTTGGGAGGCAACCCAAGCTTTATTTGTTCTATTTGCTTTGTGTGTTTATTTATTTGTTTGTTTGATTTTATTTGCTTCCGTATGTATGTTTAATTTTTATTAGTATTGATTCATGTTCAAAAGTAATTTGTGAAAATGCTTTATTTTGTTTTTAACTTCGTCTTAACTACATATAAAGGTATTTTGCAAAAGTTAAGTGTAAGGGAAATCTAAATCGGTTTATTAGAACACAAATGAACATGAATCGTAATAATACTAAAATAGCATACATATTCGTATTTGTTTGAGTCAAATGCTTGTATCGAGTCATAATGATGTTTTGCAGGATTTCCAGGAAGTAAGGTAAAGGTTTTTCCAGAAATTTTCCGGAAACTTAAAATGAAAATTTTTGTCAGGTCATTTCTGACGGCGTCAAGGTTTATAACCTGACGGCGTCAGATTTAATTTTCAGAAATTTTTGAAAGTTTTGTTTTCATAAAAAGTTTTTACTAAAATCTCCAACTTATAATCTCCAGGAATCTGCAAAGTTATCATTCCACAAGCATTATATCCTTATATATAGATTTTATCCCGCCGATGTTATGCAGGTTTTCGTGTTTGTTTTCTCAGGTTTAACAGGTTATTTTGGACAAGAAAATGTTTTGAATCAAGCTTGTGGCGATGCATTAGTCATGGAGCTTCAACATTCTCTTTGGAGGAAGATCTAACCGTGTAATTTCATTATCCACCGAGCGAATCAGGGGAGTATTTGATTTCATTCTTTTACCTTATTTACTTTTACATCTTGTTATTTGAACATTGGGGACAATGTTCATCTTAAGTGTAAGGGGGGGTAAAAGTACGATTTTAGAGAATACAATTGCGCTTGATTTTTCGTTTGTTTAATGGAAGATGTGTAATAAAACTGAGATAAATACTTGTTAGGGTAATTTTAGTGCCAAATTTAAAATTTTTTACAACATATAGGAGTGAAACTTTGATCTTAATGAGCGTCTCACGGATAGGAGTTATATGACTAGCACAAAAAAACCGTACCACTAAAAAATTTTCCACCCCAAATATGTGAGGTTCGCCCCTAGAATTGGTAGGAAAAGCATTTATGCTATGATGTGTGTACCGGTAGCACTTAGATTCTAGAACTTGCGTTAGGACCATTCCAAGGCCACAAGTGAGACTACATTCGTGTAGTTAGATTTACTACATGATAAGAGGCATTAGGATTAACCCATTGTTTTACACCTGTGTTTTTGTTATAATTACTTTGGCTACATTGGTCAAGTAATTCTCCCACACCCCTTTGCGTTGTACTCATTTTTAGTACACGATACCCCTAGTACACCCCTCAGAGCCTATCTTTTCATTTCGACCTTTAAGCATTTTACTTAAAGGAAGAATTTGTTACACCCCACTTAAATGTACACCCAAATCGCCTTAGCCTACCTTGTATGCACTCATCTTTAGTGCATTATTGTGACAACATTTGTTTAAACCCAAGTTAATTATCTAGTTAATTACATGGTTGCTAAGTCGAGTCATATCCTTGTACATATTGTTTTGGGACGATTGGGACTCATGGGTAAAGTACTAGTGTAATGGAGTAATGGGGAAGAACATCATTTATTACCCCCATATGTGCTAAATGTTTTAAAAGTACTCCAAGTTTTTCAATTATCTTAATTCGAGTCGTTAAATTAGTAATTTGTAAAGTTATGTAAAAGTTCAAGTGTAAGGGGAATGCAACGCCCCTATGATGTATTATTTTGGATGGTAGGGCAAGAGTGTATGAAAAAAAAAAAAAAAAAAAAAAAAAAAAAAAAAAAAAAAAAAAAAATCGAAAAATCAAGAAAAATACAAAAAAATGAGAAAATGAAAAAAATAGAAAAAAACATACGGACTACCATCCCGTTTCATTTTACGTTTGTTTTATGTTTGTTTTTGTTTTTGTTATTTCGTTTCTAGCTTAAGATCGAGTCTAGTCTTGGCTTAGCAACATTGTATAGTACATGTAATTGATCAAGATCTTTAACTAGCCACCAGTAAAATATCCCTTATCCAACAAAACCGTGTTTTCCTTTTCCCTACACCTAACGTTATAACCCATTTAAAAGCCCTCTTTGATAGTTTATCTTAGGTGCTTACGCCTAGTGGAGGAGGTTTTCGATCCTTTCCCAAGCCTATGGTAATCTATTTGCTATGACAGGTAGTGAGAGATATTATTCGTTTTCATTTATGAGATTTATTTTGATGACACTTGAGAGATGTGAGTATCTAAACACTACTTGTGAGGTGCTAGTTTGTAATCTCCGTGCTTATTATGATTGAAGTGGAATGATTATTTGTTGTAATTACTTTTATGTTTGCATTAAATGACCCCTAACTTGTATTTTGATTAGAATAAAAGCGCATTTGCTTGAGGACAAGCAAATCTCAAGTGTAAGGGTATTTGATGAGGCGAAAAGTGTACCGCTTTTAAGGGGTCATTTAAGCCTTAAATCGTATTTATTTGATCAAATATTGCCCTAAATCGTTCCTTTTGTCATTTTAGGTACTTTTGAGGAGAAATCTGGAAAAGGAGGCATTTTGGACGTTTTTGGAGCATAAAAGTGAAGAAAACGACAAAGTCTCAAAAATCGGCTAAAAGTTACTCTTGACGGCGTCACAATTTACTCTGGACGGCGTCATGCTTTGGCAAGAAAAAGTGGACGTGAAATTTACTCATGATAAGCCAGTGAAAATAGCATGTGAATTCTGACGGCGTCACGCTTTAACTTGATCAAGGGCGTCACGGCTTAAATCATAAGGGGACGGCGTCACGTTCAAGGTTCGACGGCGTCAAGCCTTGATAAGCCAGAATGGATTTTTGAAGAGCTAAAGAGGGACGGCGTCAAGAAGGTCATCCGGGAACCCTAAAAGCGGCGAGGTGACGGCGTCACACTCCATAAGGTGACGCCGTCAGATCCAAAAGTCTATATATAGTTTTCTAATTTTTTGTCATTAGAGAGAGCTTAGTGTGTGGAATTTTGGGAGAAAACCCTAGGACGAATTTAGCTTCTTTTTCAAGGCTTTTTGCCTTGAGATCTTCCATGCTACATTGAAGATAAGTTATCAATTAATCATTCAATATGTCTATGTGTTGTTTGATTTTATCTTATTCTTGTCTTTTGATTAACATGTTAGGCTAAATTTATCTTGTGTTTGCTTAGATCTAATGAAACCTAGCTATTGATTATTGGTTGTTAGTGTGTTATTAGTTGTATTGGATGATTGTTTATCTATGTTAGGCTTAAGAAAACTGGCTAACTTCCTATTCGGTAACTTGCTTGAACGTCTTAAGAAACATGAACCAAATGCGTACTAAAGGTTTTTATGGTTGTATTTAATGCACAAGCGAATTCTAGTGATCCCATGTTAGGAGCTTCCTAGCCGGCTCGACATAGGAGTGAAGTAGGAGCTTGTAGAGTTGGGGAAGTAAGTACGCCACCCCACGAATGGTATTAAGGAATACACCCGTCATCCACGCGACTAATACACACTAATTAACCGGTAAAAGATAGTTAGGGAGTAAGGAAATCTAAGTAAACACATTTCTCTACACATAAGTTTCTCACCACATTTTCATTTTTGTTATTTTATTTTATTTGCATCCGTAGTAATTTTGGGTTAGTTGACTAGCAACTAATTCCGCCCACTCTTTCAAAACCGAGATTTTACTTGCTTTCATAAAAATATAAAAACATAAAAAGAATCTTCCTCAACCCTTAGACCTAATTAGAGTAGTCTTTCACACCTAACGAACACTATTCCCTGTGGAGAACGATCAATCCCCCGTACTTACCACTACACTATACTACATCGGTCAGGTACACTGCCTGGTGGGGTTGTAAGCCTCTTGGGATCCCTCGAGAGGTAAAACCTGTTGTAAGGTTGCAAAACCCACGCATCAGATTTATATTACATAATACCAAACATAGTTTTTTGAGCTGTTTAATTTATTAAATTGACTTATTATGTACCACTTTTCTTATAGTTATTGGCAGATGCTGAAAAGAGTGTCCCGCCCACCTTACCCTGTCTCAAGGATCTTACTTTATATGGTATAGATTATGGCAGTGTTATTATGGTATCGTATGCTATTGAGTTAATTTGTTGCTCCCCAGCTTTGGAGGACCTTTGGATCTCGGTGAGTGGAATGCAGATTATCATATTGAATTATTGACCATCTCAAAATCTCATAGTTGTGCTATATTATTTTGTAGGGTACATGCAAGAATGCTGTCCCGCCACCCGAAGATCATACTACAGAGGTAGATTGCAGCAGAATCAGGCAGCTCGGCCAGCTTAGGGAAGTGGTGTTTGGATCTTGTAGGGGTTTAGAGAATGAAGTATGTTTGATAAAGACTTTATTGGCTTGCTCTCCGGTGTTAGAGGAAATGAGTGTTATTTCCAGCTCAAACCAAGTGTTGGGTGGTCGTGACCGTGAACAGTTAATGTTTGCTAAGAAGTTGTTGACACTCCATCGAGCATCTCCCATAGCCGAAATAGTCCTCTACTAGTGTGAACTTCCTGCTTTGTTTTAATCTGTGATTTTCAGAGAATTCTTCCCTCTAGTTGTGCCAAGTATGTTGATGGACAGACATGCACTATTGTTTCTATTTTGCCCTTTTTATATCAATTTAAGAACCGTAGGGCTTTTTTTCTGTCAGCAAACCCCATTGACTGAGCATTTCAAGCATTTCTTTTACTACATGTTGCTTTTCTTTGGTTTTTGTTGTCACGGGATATAATCTTTCATGTGAACAAAATGTGTGTCTTTGAAAACTGGTTCTCGATCCATTTCCACATGGGCGTGACATTAAATTTGAATGCCTTTTAAATTGCTAATTTATATAAATTGCATAATTCTATATAAATTAAAATTTTGTCATAATTTGTATAAATTTTGGTCTAAATTGAAATTTCTATAGAAATTGTTATTTTATCTAAATTATAATTTACATAACTTTGTCGAATTTGTGAAATTTTGATTTTGTCTAAATTATAGTCTAGTCAAATTTAGTAACTTTATTTAATTTGCTACGTTTATCTAAATTGTAATAGTTTATCTAAATTGCATGTAACTTCAACCGATCATCAACAAAGAACCAAGTCTTCACAACAACAACTAAGTTTAACCTTCATCAACCACAACACCTATTTCTTTGCAACGATCCTGAAGTAACTTTATCATACAACATCATCAATGGCAACTCAACAAGATATCCATGCAGCCGGTGCTGAAAACCGTCCTCTAATGCTAGAAAAAAGTGGTTATCTTCCATGGACAAGTCGTATGATCCGATACATCAAAACCAAACCTAATGGTCAAGGCAGACTCTTGCTTAACTCCATCCAGAAAGGACCATTCAAGCCTCGTCAGATTCAAGAACCGGGTAATCCAAATGCAATACCTCCCGTTCCACCGACCTTTCGTGATCAAAAGGAAGAGGAATACACATCAGATGATTGGAAGCAAATTGAAGCTGATGACTTAGCCATGCACTTAATTCAACTTGGTTTACCACGAGAAATATTTGCTGCCGTTGACAGTTGTGAAACTGCTTATGATATGTGGGAACGAGTTCGAAGGCTTTGTCATGGCACAGAAATTGGACAACAAGACATGGAAAACAAGCTGCTAACTGAATGGGAGAAGTTCACATCCACTCCGGCTGAACCAATTGAATCTTACTACCCAAGGTTTTGTACTCTCATGAACGAGCTTGTCAGGAACAAGTTGACACCAAGACAAATTGTTCAAAACATCAAGTTCATCAACAACCTACCAGAGGAATGGGGACGATATGTCACTATTGTCAACCAAACAAAGAACCTTCATGAGGTGAACTATGATCAGCTCTATGACTTTTTGAAACAAAACCAGAAAGAGGCAGATGAAGTTAGGAAAAAGAAGCTAGCCAAACAACATGATCTTTTAGCATTGATTGCTCAAGCACCAACACCTACAACAGTGAATACACAACCATCATCATCCACTTCCACTCAGAACTTCCCGCAACAACAATATGTCCCACAACAACCATTCTACCCACAACAACAAGTTATTCCACAACCACAATACCCACAATACCCAGAACCAGAATACGATGACAATGATGATAGTGCTGCTTTGACTCAAGCATTTACCCTTCTATCAAAGGTATTCCAAGGACGTTATTCTACACCAACCAACAACAACCAAAGGATTTCATCGAACACTCGCAACAGGCAGATTGCTCAGCCGAGTTTCAACATGGGTCATCAAGGACAAATGGTTGGAGTTTATGGGAATCAGCAAGGATATGCTACAGGATTTCAGATGGGTAATCAAGGGCAGTACGCAGGCAAACAGATGGGTCACTACATGGGTAATCAGAATCAGATAGGTCAAGTTGTTGGAAATCAGAGGGGTCAGAATATGGGGAATCAGTTTGGGAATGTTGCTGCTCCAGTTGCTGGGAATGCTGGGAATATGAATCAAGGGAAGGTGTTAAAGTGTTTCAACTGTCAAGGAATTGGTCACATGGCAAGGAACTGTCCCACCAAGCCGAAAAAGAAAGATCTTGAGTATCTTCAGAAAGCAGTGCTCTTAGCTCAGAAGGAGAAGGCAGGATTTCAGTTGAATGCCGAGGAGAATGATTTCATGGCTTTGATGGATGATATGGAAGACCTTGAGGATATCGATGCCAACTGCATTTTCATGGCTAATCTTCAGGAGGTCAAATATGATACGGATTCTGAAGCACCTCCTGCTTATGATATCAATGGAATCTCTGAGGTATCACCATATGCTACATGTCACAATAATGAAATGTTTGATATGTCACCTCAAAATGAACAGTATCCTGCAACTCCTGCACCCACTTTCGATACATATATGGAGTCCCCAAGTTGTAGCAATACAAATTTGGCTACTCCAAATATGGATCCTAATGGAGGCTTTGAGTCTCAGCATACTGAGAATGATGAGGATACACGTACTTTATTTGAATCATTGTTGCAAAATTGTAGTATTGAAATTGAAAAGGTCAAACAAGTCAATCGCGATGTTAAGGCCGCGAATGCTAAATTGACCACTGAGCTTGAGAGATATAAGGTGAATGAACAAGCTTTTGAATTTAATAACAAACGACAGTCAAAACTTGAAATTGGTTATAGAGATTCTGTTTTAAGAGAAAAACATTTGCAAATCAAATATGACACTCTTGATGTTAAGTTGAACATGCAAATAAAATCCTTAAACACGGAAATTTCTGAATTAACCAACCAACTTTCTAAACAAAAATCAACTTGTTCTGATCTTGAAAAAGAAAAGAAAGAGTTGAATGCAAGGTTTTGAAAACGAGAAAATGATCTTCTTGATGAAATCATTGACAAACAAGAAACCATTAAAAAGTTGGAAGATTTGCTTGTAAAAACGGGTCAGTCTACACAAACAATTAATTTGCTAATTAACGATCCAAACCCGATTTTACATACAATGAAGAAAATGGCTATCGGTTGTGAAAACCCTTATCATCTCAAGAAAGCTCAGAAAGAACAGAATGTGTTATATAATGGTAGTGTGCTAAATGATAAACATGATCCTTCCGAAGTTCGGGATTCTTATGAAACGATTGAGCTTGCCGAAGAGAGTCGAAACAAAATGAGACAAATGAACCCAGAAATTAGACCAATTGATTATAATAAGCTTAACATAATTTCTGGCGTTCATCTTGTTCAAAAAGAGTCACCAATGTTTTTCAAGAAACCAGTGGCTGTCGCAAAACGAAAAGTTGTTTCAAAACATCTTTCTAACATCGAACAAATGTCCTCTAAGAACACTTGTAACACGAGTGAAACTAGACGATATTTGGACGATCTTAAAAGGAGAGTTGAAACGCTTCAAATGATTGTGGCATCCAAAACAAAAAGTAACTTCAACGACTGGTATTCAAGTTTTCATACAGAACAGAAAAAGATGTTTGAAACGGAAATCAATCCTCAAATTACTGCAATTTATGCGGTAGTTCTTAATGTTGAAAATAATCTTTTGAAAGAATCAGCCGAATTTGTCAAGGACCACAAATCCCTGGTGAAGGAAGCTAATGAAAACATTGAACACATCAAAGTTTTGGAAAAACACAATGACACTCTCTTCAAAGTAGCTCTATCGACTGATATTATGTCCATTATTTATCAAACATATTCTGTAGAGGATGATGAAAGACTTCGAGCTGAGACTTCTGAAATTGTTTTAAAATATGAAAATGCGCTTGCTAAGATTGAAAAACAAAATGTCACATATTTTAAACAACTTGATCGGAAAAATAAAGAATGCAAGTATGACAAATTGTCGTATGAGCGTGCTTAGAAAAACTTGAAAGAGCAAAATGATCAGTTGAAGTCTCAGCTGGAGAGGTTGAAAAGGAAGGGTGAGGAAACTAAGGAAAATCCAGTTATTAAACCAAAAATGTCAATCTCTCAATGTGTTTCAGTCACTCCAACACCCTTGCCTAAACAATGTGATAATGGAAAAGAGAAAGCTGTTGTCAAAACATCAAATGTGATAGCACCTGGCCTTTATAGGATTAGTACCACTACTGCGTCTACCTCTAAATCTCAAACATATAGGGCGATAGAAAAAAGTGTGAAAGATAATCCAAAAGAGACTAGGAATGCTAATACAAATTCAAAGGACAACAAGATAAATCCTAATGTGTGTGCCTTACCTTTTACAGGAGTAGAAAGTACCTCAAGGAGTAGCAGACCAAAGCCTAGGAGCAATACAAGGAATAGAGTCTCGCCTGTCTCTGAGAGTGAAAGCAAGAATAAAACGGAAGAAGTAGAAGAACACCATAGGATTTTATCGCTTTCGAATAAGAAACATATGTCATCCGGATGTAATGTTAAGAATACTGTTTCGAGTGCATGTAATGACTCTGTTTGTTAATGTGAAATAAATAGTTATCTGAAAATGCTTGTGATGATATTGTTTCTAATAATGTGAATGTGAATGCTATGCCTGAACAGAAAGATGTGCCTCCAGGAACTAGTGCTAGATCTAGATATATTAAAAGACTTATTAAACTAGCTAGGTCAACCACTAGTAGCATATTGCCTATGGACCATCTTAAGTTTTGTGCATGGGAACCAACGGGGAGAAAGTTTACACTTAAGAATGGCAAATTAGAAATTGTTCCAAAAGAACAAATAGAAACCTTCTCTAAGTGTGATTCATCTGTTACATCTAACCCCATGGAACCAAATGTTAAACGGTTTCCAAATGCAAAATCATCTATTCTTGGCAGGTCATTGAAATCTGTCTTTGGATCGTCGACTCGGGTTGCTCCAAGCACATGACCGGGAATCTGAAGCTGCTGATCAACTTTGTATGGAAGTTCATGGGAAAAGAGAAAGCTGTTCAATTTGGAAATGATCATGCAGCAGCTATTCTGGGTTATGGAGATCTTCAGTTCGGGAATTTTTTTAATCACTCGGGTTTACTATGTCGAAGGGTTGGGACACAATCTGTTTTCAGTCGGGCAGTTATGTGATGTAGATTTAGAGGTTGCATTTAGGAGAAATACTTGCTTCGTTAGGAATTTGATTGGAGATGATCTCTTACCCGGAAATCGTGGAACCAATCTCTATGCTATCGACATAAATCAAATGGCCTCTTCATCACCAGTTTGTCTCATGACAAGAGCTGACGAAACTAAGTCTTGGTTGTAGCACAGACGATTATCCCATCTCAACTTCGACACCTTAACAAAACTTGCCAAAGACGACATCGTCACAGGTCTCCCAAAGTTCAAATACACCAAAGAACACTTATGTCCATCTTGTGAGCAAGGCAAAAGCAAACGGGCAACATACAAACCTAAAACCGTACCCAGTTCGGTCGATAAGTTACATCTGTTGCATATGGACTTATGTGGCCCAATGAGAGTTGAGAGTATCAATGGGAAAAAGTATATTCTTGTTATCGTCGATGACTACTCAAGATATACATGGGTAAGGTTTTTAAGGTCAAAAGACAAAGCACCAGGCATCATCATCACCTTTCTGAAGCGCATACAAGTCCTAATTCAAGCTCCAGTAAGGATCGTAAGAACTGACAATGGCACGGAATTCACAAATCAGGAGTTAAGATCATATTTTGAAGAAACTGGAATCACTCACCAGACATCAGCTGTTAGAACTCCACAGCAGAACGGGGTAGTTGAAAGAAGAACTAGAACTCTTGTGGAAGCTGCTCGCACAATGCTGATTTATTCCAGTGCACCGTTATTCCTATGGGCTGATGCTGTTGCCACTGCTTGTTTTACTCAGAACCGATCCCTTATACATCCAAGATTCAATAAAACCCCATACGAATTAGTGAACAACAAAAAACCCGACATCTCTTACCTTCATGTATTTGGCGCTCTGTGCTATCCTACGAATGACAGAGAGGATCTGGGGAAACTGAAAGCTAAGGGTGATATTGGAATCTTCATTGGTTATTCAGAAAACTTGAGGGCATTCAGAGTGTATAATAGGAGAACTAACAGGATTATGGAGACGATGAATGTGAAATTTGACGAGATTTCACAGATGGCTTCTGAGAGACTCGCTTTAGAACCTGCGCTTAACCTGATGGCTTCTAATCATACCGGATTAGGACCCGCACCAAACAGTCAGACTTCTGGACATATCAGTTCAGGACTCGTACCCCAAGGAGCTCAGTTAACTAATACTGATAAACCAACAAATCAAGAACTGGACACTTTCTTCGAGTATATGTATGATGAATACTATGGTGGAGCTTCGACAAATGCATCACAACAACGTTCCGCTGCACCCGCTCAAAATCATCAACCACCACCACCATCGCAAGATGCATCTACAACATTCGAAGCTGACGCACCAACTCCCTCAACGTCATCAACATCTACTCCAGCAACTCCAGTAATTGAGATTGTGTTACCAAGAGTTGATGAGCAAAACCAAACCACACCAATTCAAGAAGAACAACAACAAAACGATGATGTGTTAGAAGAAGAACCATTTGAAAACCCGTTTGCAACGGATTCTGCTGAATCTTCTTCAAGGTTACATGAACCATCTAACACACATTCGTCAAATCCAAGGTACCCTTCTACGTTACAGTGGACTAAAGACCATCCAATAGAACAAGTCATTGGTGAACCCTCACGGCCAGTTCAGACGAGGAAACAGCTCGCCACCGATTTCGATATGTGCATCTATGTCTGCTCAGTCAGTCTAAAAGAGCCAAAGAACATTCGGGAGGCGATGGCAGATAATGCTTGGATTGAAGCGATGCAGGAAGAACTTCTCCAATATCAATTACATGACACTTGGGATTTAGTGCCGAGACCAATCGACAAACTCGTCATTGATCTTAAGTGGTTATGGAAGAACAAAAAGGATGAAGAGATGACTGTAATTCGCAACAAAGCTCGTCTCGTGGCCAAGGGATTCCGACAGGAAGAGGGAATAGATTTTGAAGAGTCATTCGCACCAGTAGCAAGGCTTGAGGCAGTCAGGATCTTCGTAGCATACGCAACTCACAAAAACATCACGGTCTATCAGATGGATATCAAGACGGCATTCTTGAACAGAACTCTGAAAGAAGAAGTGTACGTGAGTCATCCAGATGGATTCGTTGACAAAGATCATCCCGACTACGTCTACAAGCTAAAGAATGCTATCTATGGTTTGAAACAAGCCCCAAGGGCGTAGTATGACGAATTATCATCTTTCCTACTTCTTAATAATTTCACCAAAGGAACAATTGACCCGACCTTGTTTACTAAAAAATTCAAAGATGACATTTTGATTGTTCAGATTTACGTGGATGACATAATCTTTGGGTCCACTAATCCGAAACATTCAAAACATTTTGAAAATCTCATGAAAAGTAAATTTAAAATGTCTATGATGGGCGAATTAAAATTCTTCCTTGGACTTCAAATCCATCAATCCCATCGTGGTATTTTCATAAATCAGGCTAAATATACAATTGAGATTTTAAAGAAACATGGAATGGAAAATTGTGACTCTGTTGGTACACCAATGGTCACTTCACCCAAAATAGGTGCAGACTTATATAGGAAACCCATCGATCCGAAGAAATATCGGAGCAAGATTGGATCTCTCATGTACTTAACTGCTAGTCGACCCGATATACATTTTGCTGTCTGTTTATTAGCACGGTTTCAGGCAAGGCCTACCGAACTTCACCTCCAAGAGGTTAAACGGATCTTCCGGTACCTACGAAGAACCATTAATATGGGACTTTGGTATCTGAAGGATTCGGAGTTTACAATAACAGCCTTTTCAGATGCGGACCATGCCGGTTGCCAAGTTACAGCAAAAAGTACATCCGGGGGAGCACAATTTTTGGGAGAAAAGCTAGTAGGCTGGTCATCAAGGAAACAAGACTGTACGGCGTTATCAACCGCTGAAGCCGAGTATGTGTCTCTATCTGCGTGTTGTGCCCAAGTTCTATGGATGAGGACACAACTCACAAATTATGGCTTCTCTTTCGACCGCATACCTATGTATTGTGACTCGAAAAGTGCCATAGCCATCTCGTGCAATCCAGTTCAACACTCCAAGACCAAGCATATTAGAGTCCGCTATCACTTCATAAAGGAGCATGTCGAAGAGGGTACTGTTGAATTATATTTCGTGAAGACTGAATACCAACTCACCGATCTATTTACTAAAGCCCTCCCAAAAGAGCGGTTTGATAACTTAGTTCGACGAATTTGAATGCGAAGCCTAACTCCCGAAGAGTTAGAAAGTCTTCTCGAATCTTCTTGAATTATCTCAAAAAGCTTCGCATGTAAATATTTTTGAAATATAAAATACAAAATTTGAAAAACAACAAAAACAAAATAGAAAAATAGAAAAATTTCAAAAACACAAAAACAGTAAAAAAATATAAAAACCAAAAATATTCTTCTCACGACATGTCTCTCGTATAATCGATATTCTATACGTATCTAGAAATGTCATTCAACAATGATACGGACATGTACAGATGCTTGAGTGAGAGTTCATTTAAATATTTTCTAAAACATGTCGTTTCTCAAAATTTCTTCACTACGGCTTTCGTATATTTCAGTACGAAACCTGTGCTACAATGATGACTTCTGATTATATCTGATCAGGACTCGCAATGTTAATGGAAAATTAAAAAAATTCTTGAGCACATGATCAAGATTTTTCAAAATCTTTCTACAAACTATGTGCTCAAGATTCTTCAAAAAAGAAAACTCCCTCTTTACCCTTAAATGATTTTAAACTCAAATGTTTAAACAATATGCGTTATTTAAGGGGGAGTATTAAAAAAAATGTTCCAAATCATGCTAAAATGATCCGTCTATCTCTCCAAAAAGCTCTCATTTTAATCAGCTGATATCAAAAATATCACTGCATGCTATTTTTGAGGGGGAGAATACGTGATTAAAATGTGATCAAAAGTTTAAAGATCGTGGATTGAATCTCAAGACTCAGTTTTAACCCTCGAATTGACGAAATTAAATGTCCGTTATCGAAAAGACTTGTCCGGGACGGGTAATAATTTCAAGCTGGTTTTCCAGTGATGTAAACGTGTCTCGCAAAGGACTTGTCTGAGTAGAATGTACCAATTCGAGAGATGATCATTGAATATGACCGGGACGGGTAATAATTTCAAGCTAGTCTAACTAGTGATGTAAACGTGTCTCGCAAAGGTCATGTTCATTGAAAATCGATCAATTCAAATGTGCGAACTCTACCCCAACATGTGCAATTTATCTTAAAAAATGCAAGAGCACATGTGAAGGGGGAGTATTTCAAAAATGTAAAACTCTCGAAGTGTTAACTAAAATGTGTTTATTCATAAACACTTTGAGAGATTTTCACAAAAGGTTTTATGGCATGTGATCGATAATCTAGGATAATCATGAAGTAATAAGGTGATTATGGTTAGGTTATGTCCTATGATCCGCTAGAGCCTGAGGGATCTACCCAAGGACAATTCCAATATATTAGAATTAGAAGTCCTTAGGAAAGATTGAAAAAAAATGAGTAAATGAGAAAAGGAAAGAAAGGGTTGAAGAATTAAAAAGAAAAGTTTAATGAAAGGGTGAAAAGAAATAGCCCTCCATGAAAACTTAGGGTAGAAACCGGGTCAATACATCTGCTATCAGTTATCACAAAGTTGATACTGATATTGAAGACAAGACGTCATGGACCCAGTGACGCGTTGCACCACCCCTCCTAGCCACTCAGATATCTCTTAAAAGATATTTGTTTCATTTCTCACGGAGAACACTACAAAATCTATCGGCCTCTCATTCCGAGATGTGTTGATATTGAAAAGGTGGCACTCTGCTCCATGCCTCCGACTACTAAAACCAAAACGCACTATCGAGTCTAGAGCCATAAGATTCATTAAAAGATCTCTTAGGAACACTTCCATTAGAATACCCTTGTGTTCATGATCCGTGCTAAATAGATATATAAATATTATGCAACGACGGATACGCGTGAATAATTACAAATTACCCCTTTGTGAAAAAGGATACTTGCAAAAACTCACGTTTGTGTGTGTAGTGTGAAACCAGGTAAGTGATTACCCGGATCGTTTTCCAACGAGGTGTGAATGGGCAAACTGTGAAAAGCTAGGATTAGAGTGACTGATATGATTTAGGTATTTGATTTTGCTTTTTAATAATTCTAAATAACAAATGATAAACAAATATGCAAAAGAAAATTAAACGCGAATTTAAACTAAACTAAAAACGCGTAACAGGAAATCTAAAATGGGACAAAAACTGAAATTTATGAAATTTAAAACCTAAAAATGTAAGATTACTTAAAACTTATTTTAAAACTAAAATTATATTTTTTTTACACTTTTTATTTAATTATTATTAATTATTTATTATTTAATTACTTATTAAACTAATTTAATCTATAAAAAATACTAAATGAACAAAGAAAAATCTAAAACTTTTTCTATAAATATTATTAAGTAAAAAGAAGCTAAGAAAATTATAAAAATGAAAATTACTTAAATAAATTTAAAAAGATAAATTCTATTAAATAGAAGCTATCACTATTTTTCTATTTTTGTTTTTCTTAAGGTCTAAAAATATGATTATATTTTTCCTGGATTCTAATTAATAAAATAAAATTATGAAAATTAAAATTGTATTTTTCTGATTATTATTCTATTTATTATGATTTAATTACTAATAGAAACTAATAAAAAAGATTAAAAATATCAAATGACTTAGAAAAAATCTAAAAAATTCAGGATAAGTCTAAATTAATATTTAAAAGCTATGAAAAATAAACCAGAAGTTATCTAAGCCCAATAAGCATATTTGGGCAGATAAGCAGTATGCAAATAAGCTAATAATAAGCTAATAAGCTCAAAACTCCACCAAAAGATC
This sequence comes from Artemisia tridentata subsp. tridentata, assembly GCA_021014915.2. Lineage (NCBI taxonomy): Eukaryota > Viridiplantae > Streptophyta > Magnoliopsida > Asterales > Asteraceae > Artemisia > Artemisia tridentata. The sequence continues at coordinate 146,206,093 of CP139502.1, read as the reverse complement.
AGAACAGGTTTAACCAACTCTATTAAGCACAAATCAACTTAAATCAAACAGATAATCCCACAAAATAAGCAATTGAGCACCAAATCAGTTGCACAATTAAGACAGAAACTCAGGAATAAGGCCAAATTGCAAGGTAGATTAAGCAGTCCAATAAGCTTCTGAGATGCAATCTAATGGGGGCAAAAGTGAGCTAGTAGTATGAGCTTTCCAGAAAACCAAAAATCATGGCCATAGCTTATCTAGATAAGCCACAATTTGGGTGAGTTCAGCAGCAACAGCAATCAGTATATACTGAGTTGCTGATGTGCAGAGTTGCACAGAGGAGCACAAGCCAAAGGCATTAATCCAACTTTTGTGGCTACTCTAATTGGATCATAAGTGACTCAGAAAAGTCAAGAAAAAGGGCTAAATGAGCTTATGGCTGCTGAAGGCTTATTTGGCCTTTTTGAGGGCTAAAATTCCCACAGCCAAAGCAAAAGTGCAAAATCTGTCTAAATGGCCAATCCAAACTTGTAAACAGCTTATATCAGTCAAGAATAAGCTGATCAAAGTTGGGATTAAGGTCAATGTACAGTACACTATGATTATGACCTAATGACAGTTTAAACCAAACACCCCTTAATGGTGTTCTGTTTTGGATTTTCAAAGGAAAATCAATATTTTAAACTAAAAGGTCTGATTTTAATGATTAACTAACTTATATAAACACTGACTAACAACTTTCAACAGGAAAATAAGCAATCTAATAAGTTATATACTAATTAGCTATTTTTGGCTTTTTTAGTGTTTTTAAGTGAAATAAAGAAACAAGCTTAATGAGACTGATAATATTGATGAAATATGTCTACAAACTACTAATAAGCATAAAACTACAATAATAAGCTATAAATAAGCAAATGAACAGTAAACTTAGGAAATTGAATAAAACTTGAAATAGGCTTACAACTGATAGAACTTATGAAGCAAAGAACAAGGACCAGAACCTTTCCTAGCTTGTTCACACAAGCTAGAAAACCCAGAATCTTTCCTGAACAGCTTGTCTCACCCAGAATAGCTTTTTGGAGCTTATGGTTGACTTTTCTTGACTTTCTTGATTTCTTGAATTTAGAACAATGGATCTCTATATAAGCTTATAAAAAGCTATGATAAGCTAATATAAGCTTATAGCAAAGGTTTGGAGTGTTTGTTTGGTTCTTAATAACTTATACAATTAAATACGAATTACAGTAACACTTGAAATTGATAAAGATAACTGAAAATTAATGCAAGATGTATTGAAAAGATCAAAATGACTGTAAATTGCTTATATTGATTACTGGAAATGAAAATTACAATAAGGAAAGACAATTAAGTAAAAAACGATTTAATAAAAATTAACTACTCTTTTATTTCCTATTACATTGTTCTATATATACAAAGATAAAGTGGGAAAGCCTTAGCCGACATCCTTGATCACATCTGCACCCTTGAATTATCTTCAATTGATCTGAGCCACTCAAACTGATTTTGGCGCCAAAAGTGGTAGTAGTGGATTCGAGCAGGTTTTTATCAATTAATGCATTTTGGGTGATTGTGGAGGTGGAGGAGAAGCATTTAATGCTTTTGGCATGTTAGGTAAGGTGGTGGGTTGTCAGAGAGGCGGTGGAGGTGGTGGTATCTGGTTTTGGCGGGCGGTATTGGGGAAGAAGACGGGTCAAACTTTAGTTTGACCCTGGGTTTAAATAAAAGAAGTGGGTTGGATCGGGTTATTGATTGGGCTTGTGGGCTGGGTTTAGTAATAAGGGATGGGTTGGGTTATGTAATAGCTGGGTTTTATTTGTTTTGGGTTTTAGGGAATTAGTTTGGATCCGGTTTGGTTAGTTTAACACAAGGACTATTTTTGTAATTTCTAAATTCTTGAAGGGCTGAGTTGTAATTTTCCAAAAAGTTATCAAAAGAGTTTATTTTGCCAATTATAAATAGCACAAGGGTAATATTTGATAAATTCTAATTTTTAAATACCCGAGGACTAGTTTTGCCAATTTTGAAACTTGAGGGGTAAAAGTTGTCATTTTTAGAAAACTTTCATCCAGGGATTAAAAGTGAATATGTTTGATATCCCAAGGACTAAAGTTGACTTTTCTTTCATTTTAAACCTTTAGGGACTAAATCTGCCAATTTGTGAAACTTCAGGGACTGAAAATGACAATTATGCAAAATTTGTTCATTTTTTCACTTGTTTTCAATCTTTTTGTTCCTGAGTCATATAAAAACACTTTTTATGATATTTTCAGTATTTTGAAGCATATCTGCATGTTTTTAAATGTTTTTGCAGATAAAATGTGACAGAAATGATGAGTATTTAGACACTCATCAATCCCCCACACTAAACTATTGCTAGTCCCTAGCAATCATTTATGAAGATTAATGGATTTTTCTCTTTACCAAAAGCCATTACTTCTGGAGTAGCCAATGTTTTAGTATGTGATACTTTGGTACAATGATAACCAAATGATTTTGAGCAAACCATCAGCTGTGAACGGTTTTGATTTGTCATTACCAAAAGCCGTTTGCTTCTGGACTAGCCAACTCTTAGATAAATTACAACTATTATCTTTGGTGAGCTGATTACTAATCATGGTTTTTCTACTGCCTTAACCACAAGCCATAACCTTGCGGGCTAGCCAACTCTTTACTTATAAAGATATGGTGAGTCGAATACCATACAATTTTCGGCAAATTGCAAGCCATAAACGGATTTGATATATCTTTACCAAGAGCCGTTTGCTCCTGGATTAGCCAATCCTTATGTGGGTTAGATATGGCGGACTGATAACCATTTATTGCGTTCTAAGTAAGAAAAAATTTTAAAATTTTGGCCAAAATGGGGGTACTAGATGGTACATTTGATCAAATTCGCTAGAATTCCCCCCACACTTAGAACTGAATATTGCCCTCAATATTCAAAGTATCGGTTGTTAAACCAACACTTAGAACGTGAAAGGGAAATACTGAATAGCCATTATTTTATATACACACACACAAATTTTTTATTTTTTATTATTATTTTTTTTTTGACTGTACATATTTACAACATGTGGGGCATCTCCCCCACACTTAGGTGAAACATGGGTGAAAACCCATATTTTGCTACTGTTTTTATTAACCGAGTCGCTAGCTTGACTCGACCCCGAATTCATTGGTTCATGGGGAAGTAAGTGGAAGAAACCATCTCTATCGGACTTTCTTTCAAGATGCTTGGATAACCAATTGAGCATAAGAAAGTTCCACACCGATGAGATAAATCAGGCATTTAAACCAATGTTAAATGGAAAATGCCGGGGTCAAAAGTAATATCCTCACTCCCGAATGAGTGAAAGATAGGGGAAATCACCGGGTAGGTGAAGGGAAGAAGAGAGATCTGAACAGCAATTAAGATAAGAACTTCCTCCTCAAGAATTGCATATTCAAGTGGAGGAGGCAAGTCCTTAAACTTGATCTCCGGAAATTTATCAGTTTTCTCAACTGACTTGATTTCCTTTTTATGAAGTTCAACGGGAGGGAGAGGAGAAGAATTGTCCTGATTTAACAATTTCTCAAGAGAAAGAATATCTCCCTCCAGATCAATCTCAGCGTTATCAATTCCTTCAAGAAATGAATCACACTTGAGAAAAGCCTCGATCTCTTCCAAATTGGAATTACTTCCCTCAAACGGAGTGAGAGAAGGGGAAGAGTCGGAAATGATAGGTAGAGAAGATGTGGTGGGATTACCACTCACAGAATTATGAAAATAATCAACACTTTCTTGAGAGTACTCCTTTGAAGCAACATCAATGACATCGATTCGGTTAACCGATGCAGAATTATAATTTGAGGAGTACCTCGAAGATTGATCATGGTTAAAGGTAACAGCTTCCTTATCCCACAGCAAAGTGATCTCATGCTTAAATACATCAATAAGAGCATGGCCCGTTTTTAGGAATCCTCTTCCAAGAATGAGAGGAACCTTTTGATCTGCGTCGAATTCAACAACCACAAAGTCAGCTGGAAAATGGAACTTACCTACTTTCACAAACACATCCTCGGCAATGCCGCATGGATGAGATATGGTTCGATCTGCAAGCTCAAGAGTAATGCATGTAGGAGTAAGAGCCGGAAGAGAAAGTTTCTTCCATACTGAATGAGGCATCAGGTTGATGCTTGCACCTAGATCGGCCAAGGCATAGCATTCAACCATTCCCGGAAATACACAAGGTAGTAGAAACTTTCCAGGATCTCCAAGCTTCTCCGGAAGCTTTTTCAAGATAACCGCTGAGCAGTTCTCATTTAATGGAGTTTTAGCCATTTCAATCAGTTTTTCCTTGTTGCTTAACAAGTGTTTGATTGTTGATGCAAACTTGGGCATCAGAATGATAGCATCCGCAAAGCTTATGTCAAAATGTAATTCTTTAAAGATTTGAAAGAATTTGTCCATTTGTTGACTAGCCTTCTCACGGAGCTTTTGCTCATTTAAGCGCGATGGGTAAGGAATATAAGGTTTGGATTTAGGGGCAATGACTTCAGGAGTCTTAACAGATTCAAAGACAACTCCTGGTTTGGATTTCTTCGGGACAACCGGAGGATGGACATGTGCTGTACTTTGTGGGATTGGAATTTGCACTTTGTCCGTTGTATCCTCCGTCTCTTTTTCCATTTCAAACAACGGAGGAGGAATAGGACCAGAGGGTCCCTCATAAGCAGCACCACTCCGAGTGGTGATAGCTTTGACGAAAGTGGTATCTTCATCATCATCACTGTCATCAAGCACACTGACAGGAACAGCATTGAGCATTTCGGAATAATATCTGGCTGTTCTTTGCTCACTAAGTTTGGTTGACAAACTTTTAACCATAAATCATGATAGAGTAGGATCTATTCTTGACGGTTGAGGAGCAATTGTTGGTGTAGAATTTTGGATGACCGAAGGTTGGACGTATTTAGTACTTCCATTGTTAGTGGGAAGTACCGGGTCCTTTATCACCTTGAGTCCATCATGAGCTTTACCACTATGTGTAGTGACAGCTTTGAGTTCACCCCTTGGGTTGACAACAGTGTTACTTGGGAGACCTCCCGAAGTATAAGGTGGATTGAGATGGTCCATGAGACTGGCAAACATATTCTTAACTTCGCTTTGAGAATGATCGATTTTGTTTGAAAGCTCAGTTCCTTGCTTGTGTATTGAGAACTGAAATTCATTCTTCAAATTAGAGATTTGATTTTGCATTGCCTTCATATTGGTCTCATTAACCTTGATGTAGCTATCAAGTTCACTCGAGAGAGGTCTTTGGGAATTAGGAGCTGAATACCCTTGATTACCCCTTTGGGGTGGGTATTGATTGTTCGGGGCATGATATTGATTCTGCGTGTTTTGCCCTCTTTGCTGATTAGGATTAATCCTATTTGGATTGTTAGGAGGAGGAAATCCGGGTGGTCCATGTTGATTGCTAGCACGGTAGTTTGTTTCCACTTGAGGATGGTATTGGCCACCTCCTTGATTGGAAGATCCGGCTAAAGCTTTGATTTCTAATGCATTGCCATCGGTGGCAGTACAATTGTAGTAAGCGTGAGGACCACCACAAGTAACACAAACTTCTACCTTTTTGATTTCAGCAGTGTGAGAAGTTTGCGGAGCGGACTCTTTCTTTTGTGTGGAGAAAACCAAAGCTTGAATAACCTTCGTGAGTTCAGCAAGCTGAGTATCAGTACTAGACTGACTCACGGGAGATGAAGTAGAAGGACCAGCACTAGCCTGAGAATTATATGGTCTGGCTCGTGCAGTGCGGACCTTTGACTTATTTTCAACGAGTGCAATGGCTTCCCTAGTGGATTTGCTCAGAAAATTACCTCCAGCTGAGGCATTAAGAGAATCTTGGTCAGATGGGTTTAACCCATTGTAGAAAGTGTCCATTTGCATCAAATCGGTGAAACCGTGATGAGGACATTTGCGGAGCAATTCTTTGAAACGATCCCATGCCTCTCCAAATGGTTCATCAAACCTTTGAGAGAATTTCATGATTTAATTTTTGAGATACGTGGTTTTAGAAGGAGGAAAGAATTCATTCACGAATTTCTGAACCAAATCTTCCCATGTTGTTATCGATCGAGGGGGTTGTTTGTCAAGCCAAATCCGGGCTGCCCCATCGATGGAAAACGGGAAAAGAAGAAGTTTGATTGATTCCTCAGGGACATTTCTGCATTTGATGGTGGATGTGATTTTATTAAACCATCTAATGTGATCTTGAGGATCGTCCCTGTCAAAGCCATAGAATTGCCGTTGGGTTACCAGGTTTATTAACCCAGTCTTAAGCTCAAAATTCTCAGCCACGATGGCTGGAACAACAATGGCATCTCCGTACCCATTGATGGGAGCTTGGAGAAGCTCATTCATAGGACGGTCTTCTGCCATGATGTCAGGGGTTTTGGGATCAGTACGTATCTCGGGTACGACTGACGGAGCAGAACGTCTACGATGTCTTCGAGGTATGTTTCCAAGCTCACGAAAAGGGCTTGATGACCTAGAAGAACGAGTGCGCATGCACTCAGCAAAATTTTTCAATTAAAATCAAGATCAAGAAAAAAACACAAGTGAACTTAAACCAATAATCAACAAGCGTACGGTAGCTCTCTAAAAGATAAACGCACAGAGTGGCGGAGAAGCAAAGGTGGGCAATTAATGCTCCTTAAAAACCCGCTTCTTTCAGTCCGACAATTTAATGTCAGACTATCCTTAAACCTCCGTTATAGTTTGTTTACCAATCAAAGGTGAGCCGATATTCGCAAGTGATACAAAGGAAAGTTTTAAATCTTTGGTTTGGGAACTTATTATGGTCGTACCCCCAGTTAGGTAGTACTCTGTCTTGGTTATCGATGGTAATTTTTATTATTGTTATTTATTTAAACAAAGAAAACGGAAAATATTTTTGGGTTTTTTAATTTTTATATGATAATATATATAGAAAAGAAAAGAAAAATATTTTTGTATTTTTATATTGTTTATGGGAAATAGGAACTTCTTGGAAGAAGGATCTCGAATCACTAATCGCTAAAACTTCACAATATTGTCGCACACACCTCCCCGGCAGCGGCGCCAAAATTTGATCCGTGCTAAATAGATATATAAATATTATGCAACGACGGATACGCGTGAATAATTACAAATTATCCCTTTGTGAAAAAGGATACTTGCAAAAACTCACGTTTGTGTGTGTAGTGTGAAACCAGGTAAGTGATTACCCGGATCGTTTCCCAACGAGGTGTGAATGGGCAAACTGTGAAAAGCTAGGATTAGAGTGACTGATATGATTTAGGTATTTGATTTTACTTTTTAATAATTCTAAATAACAAATGATAAACAAATATGCACAAGAAAATTAAACGCGAATTTAAACTAAACTAAAAACGCGTAACAGGAAATCTAAAATGGGACAAAAACTGAAATTTATGAAATTTAAAACCTAAAAATGTAAAATTACTTAAAACTTATTTTAAAACTAAAATTATATTTTTTTACACTTTTTATTTAATTATTATTAATTATTTATTATTTAATTACTTATTAAACTAATTTAATTTATAAAAAATACTAAATGAACAAAGAAAAATCTAAAAATTTTTCTATAAATATTATTAAGTAAAAAGAAGCTAAGAAAATTACAAAAATGAAAATTACTTAATTAAAATTTAAAAAGATAAATTCTATTAAATAGAAGCTATCACTATTTTTCTATTTTTGTTTTTCTTAAGGTCTAAAAATATGATTATATTTTTCCTGGATTCTAATTAATAAAAGAAAATTATGAAAATTAAAATTATATTTTTCTGATTATTATTCTATTTATTATGATTTAATTACTAATAGAAACTAATAAAAAAGATTAAAAATATCAGATGACTTAGGAAAAATCTGAAAAATTCAGGATAAGTCTAAATTAATATTTAAAAGCTATGAAAAATAAAAGCAGAAGTTATCTAAGCCCAATAAGCAGATTTGGGCAGATAAGCAGTATGCAAATAAGCTAATAATAAGCTAATAAGCTCAAAACTCCACCAAAAGCTCAGAACAGGTTTAACCAACTCTATTAAGCACAAATCAACTTAAATCAAACAGATAATCCCACAAAATAAGCAATTGAGCACCAAATCAGTTGCACAATTAAGACAGAAACTCAGGAATAAGGCCAAATTGCAAGGTAGATTAAGCAGTCCAATAAGCTTCTGAGATGCAATCTAATGGGGGCAAAAGTGAGCTAGTAGTATGAGCTTTCCAGAAAACCAAAAATCATGGCCATAGCTTATCTAGATAAGCCACAATTTGGGTGAGTTCAGCAGCAACAGCAATCAGTATATACTGAGTTGCTGATGTGCAGAGTTGCACAGAGGAGCACAAGCCAAAGGCACTAATCCAACTTTTGTGGCTACTCTAATTGGATCATAAGTGACTCAGAAAAGTCAAGAAAAAGGGCTAAATGAGCTTATGGCTGCTGAAGGCTTATTTGGCCTTTTTGAGGGCTGAAATTCCCACAGCCAAAGCAAAAGTGCAAAATCTGTCTAAATGGCCAATCCAAACTTGTAAACAGCTTATATCAGTCAAGAATAAGCTGATCAAAGTTGGGATTAAGGTCAATGTACAGTACACTATGATTATGACCTAATGACAGCTTAACCCAAACACCCCTTTATGGTGTTCTGTTTTGGATTTTCAAAGGAAAATCAATATTTTAAACTAAAAGGTATGATTTTAATGATTAACTAACTTATATAAACACTGATTAACAACTTTCAACAGGAAAATAAGCAATCTAATAAGTTATATACTAATTAGCTATTTTTGGCTTTTTTTTTGTGTTTTTAAGTGAAATAAAGAAACAAGCTTAATGAGACTGATAATATTGATGAAATATGTCTACAAACTACTAATAAGCATAAAACTACAATAATAAGCTATAAATAAGCAAATGAACAGTAAACTTAGGAAATTGAATAAAACTTGAAATAGGCTTACAACTGATAGAACTTATGAAGCAAAGAACAAGGACCAGAACCTTTCCTAGCTTGTTCACACAAGCTTGAAAACCCAGAAGCCTTCCTGAATAGCTTGTCTCACCCAGAATAGCTTTTTGGAACTTATGGTTGACTTTTCTTGACTTTCTTGATTTCTTGAATTTAGAACAATGGATCTCTATATAAGCTTATAAAAAGCTATGATAAGCTAATATAAGCTTATAGCAAAGGTTTGGAGTGTTTGTTTGGTTCTTAATAACTTATACAATTGAATACGAATTACAGTAAAACTTGAAATTGATAAAGAAAACTGAAAATTAATGCAAGATGTATTGAAAAGATCAAAATGACTGTAAATTGCTTATATTGATTACTGGAAATGAAAATTACAATAAGGAAACACAATTAAGTAAAAAAAACGATTTAATAAAAATTAACTACCCTTTTATTTCTATTACATTGTTCTATATATACAAAGATAAAGTGGGATAGCCTTAGCCGACATCCTTGATCACATCTGCACCCTTGAATTATCTTCAATTGATCTGAGCCACTCAAACTGATTTTGGCGCCAAAAGTGGTAGTAGTGGATTCGAGCAGGTTTTTATCAATTAATGCATTTTGGGTGATTGTGGAGGTGGAGGAGAAGCATTTAATGCTTTTGGCATGTTAGGTAAGGTGGTGGGTTGTCAGAGAGGCGGTGGAGGTGGTGGTATCTGGTTTTGGCGGGCGGTATTGGGGAAGAAGACGGGTCAAACTTTAGTTTGACCCTGGGTTTAAATAAAAGAAGTGGGTTGGATCGGGTTATTGATTGGGCTTGTGGGCTGGGTTTAGTAATAAGGGATGGGTTGGGTTATGTAATAGCTGGGTTTTATTTGTTTTGGGTTTTAGGGAATTAGTTTGGATCCGGTTTGGTTAGTTTAACACAAGGACTATTTTTGTAATTTCTAAATTCTTGAAAGGCTGAGTTGTAATTTTTCAAAAAGTTATCAAAAGAGTTTATTTTGCCAATTATAAATAGCACAAGGGTAATATTTGATAAATTCCAATTTTTAAATACCCGAGGACTAGTTTTGCCAATTTTGAAACTTCAGGGGTAAAAGTTGTCATTTTTAGAAAACTTTCATCCAGGGATTAAAAGTGAATATGTTTGATATCTCAAGGACTAAAGTTGACTTTTCTTTCATTTTAAACCTTCAGGGACTAAATCTGCCAATTTGTGAAACTTCAGGGACTGAAAATGACAATTATGCAAACTTTGTTCGTTTTTTCACTTGTTTTCAATCTTTTTGTTCCTGAGTCATATAAAAACACTTTTTATGATATTTTCAGTATTTTGAAGCATATCTGCATGTTTTTAAATGTTTTTGTAGATAAAATGTGACAGAAATGATGAGTATTTAGACACTCATCAGTTCACCAAAAAAAAAGGACACAAGGTGTACAAGAGTCTTAATGAGATTTTCGGATCTTGCCATATATATCATGATGGTTACACGCTTCAAACGGTCTACAGTCGTGGGGTGATCTCCAGCGACTCATTGAATCGTAGGTGCACTTCGGTGTGTCCGTGTAAGCCCTATCGGGGGTATCCGGTTTAGAACGGCCTGGGCTTGGATTAGATAAAGTCTTCACACTATGCTGTTGATGATCTCGAAGTCCAAACCTGTAAGTGCTGGATGATTTATTACTAACGGTTTTATGCAGCTACCTATAAACATCCATCAACCATCATCTGATACATCAAACATCTTCACCTCAGCATACTCATACTTATGAAGACCATCCCCAACAAAGCTCAAGTGTGAAAGTTCAAGACAAAAGGATCAAGTTAAAGACAAAGTGTAACGACAAAGTCAAAAAGCTATTCAAGATGTCAAGAACAAGTTCATATATCAAATGATGAAAGAATAAAGGGAGATTGGTAGCATAAGTATACAGTTCAAGATGTATGAGTATGTTGGAGGACACGACGCATCACCACACGAAGATGTTGATCAAGGCAAGAACTACCTGAAAGACGATTACTTTGAAGATCACATTGCATGAAGGAATGATGAATGAAGACTACACTGGTACACAAACTGGATATCGTCACACCCAAAATGTGTGACTATATGCATATAGTCACACACGTTTTTTTTGGTGTGTGTGACGAAAAGTCGCGCCACCGTAGGGTCTATATGGTCACATTGTTTAGTTTGTGACCGTTTTCATTGAAAAAGAGTGACCAAAACCCGAATATGTGTGACCAATTAGGCACAAGTTTTGTTGGATTTATCAGTATGTGTGACTATTTCCCATCCTATGGCCACATGAATATATAATAAATGTGACAATTGTGATGATTTAGTCACACAACGTGTGTTGTTTTTTTCGAGTTAGTCACATACAATTTTAAAAACAGTGGCCAAAAGTGTGAATAAGTGTGACCATATGTTGTTTAAAGTGAAGAAATGTATATTTTGTGTGACTATTGTTCATCCAATGGTCACTTGAATTTTATGTTTGTGTGACCTTTTGTAATATTTAGTCACACAAAACATGTTTGTTTTGGGTATTTAATCACATACAATTAAGTAAAAAGTGGCAAAAAGTGTCAATAAGTGTGACTATATGCTCTTTAAAGTGAAAGAAATGTGCATTTTGTGTGACTATTGATCATCCAATAGTCACATGAATTTTTTGTGTGTGTGGCTTTTTGTAATATTTAGTCACACAAAGCATGTTTGTTTTGGGTATTTAGTCACATACAATTAAGCATAAAGTGACCAAAAGTGTTAATAAGTGTGACCATATGTTGTTTAAAGTGAAGAAATTTGTATTTTGTATGACTATTGATCATCTAATTGCCACATGAATTTTTGTGTGTGGCCTTTTGTAATATTTAGTCACACAACAAATTAAACAAACAGTGACCAAAAGTGTTATTAAGTGTAACTATATACATCTTTTAGTCACATCTAAGAAATCAATATATATCAAAACAAATTCAAATATATATCAAAACAAATTCAAATACAATAATATCTAACAGCAGTACTACCTATATGAACCAACAGTACTAACAGTTGTAACTAATACACTAGCAGTATTAAAAATGATCCATCTGCTCATACTATATTATCTAACAGCAACATTAACATAACTTTGGATTTGATCAGCAACTTCACAGTTTGCATGGCACTAACTTGAACTGCGTAATGAAGTGGAACGACGACATAAGGATCACTTGATAACATATCACGAACAACAAGATTTGCACCTTGAAGAATTGTGATCTTCAAGTTCCCAATAGCTCCATCCACGCATACCTGTATTCATTTTCAGAATCAGCCAAAAACATAATGATTTCATAAAAGGACTCGATCTCATTAATTAACCTTAACAAACTTCAGAAGAGTTTTCTGCACTTACAGGTTTCTGGATTTGAACTTGCAGTTGGAACATTTATAGGTTTAGGTTCCTTGGCTGAACTTGCACTTGGAGCATTATTTTATGAGATCTTCAAGAGCAATATTAGAATATGAATGAAAGCTTAAAGCTTGCCTTTGTTGGAACAATGATACCAGCAGCCATCAAGTCCTCATATTTTCCAGTTGCAGCATTGTAACCAAAATAGTATCAAGAGCAATATTAAGTTGAGAAATCGACGAATAACCAAAATAGTATCAAGAGCAACAAGTATAAACATTACCTGAATAATAACATGATTGCTTCGATCATTCAAAGAAGTTTCGCCCACTTTCTTTTGAGCTGCAAGTAGGTCAAAATTTAACAGTGAGACATCAAGGAAATAAGGAACTTCCATTATATATTGTGAGACATCCATAATTAAAAACACACAGTTAAGAAGTGATGAGCGAGCATAAGATGTCAATTACCTTCACAAGCAGAAATTAAGCACCTTAGATGTTGAGCATCATTGACCACCTCTTCAGTCAGCTTATCCACAATTATGCCTTTCTGGATTGAGACAAAACAGAATAATATAAATTATAGAAAGAGAAGCTCAGACAATTGCATCAGAAAAGTACTTAACGTGAGAGAGAACCTTATACGTTGGCTCGCAGCCATTGCATCAGAAAAGTACTTAACGTTGGATAACGCCGAACCTAGTGATCTGTTGTGATCGAAATTAAAAAGAAATTCTTAAAATTCTATCATTAAAAACCGACAACTAGCAATTGCTATCACCCTCAATAAAAATAAAAAGTCAAATACACCATTATTAGGGACTTCCTTTCACATGAATAAATGAATCTCAAATTGTTTACAATTGAAAATAAAAAAGTTGCTATCAATCTGTCATCATTCATAAGTTCATAACAGTCAAAATTGGGGCATAGGCAAAAGATTGTATTTTATGAGAAGCCAAAATAGGGAGAAAAAAAAAAGGTAAAGAATTAGAAATAACTTACAGTCCACCTATGGCAATAGCAGCTCCAACAGCAAACACAGTTCCTCCTTTGGCTCCATGGTACATCACCAACCTACTACCATACCAACTCAAAAATGACCATACAGCAAACACAACACCGTTGCTACCAATCGCTATTCCTTTAGCCAATCCTTGCTTTAAACCTAACTTTACAGTGCCTTGCAAAGCATCAGAGTACTCTGTAATTGTCTTACTTTCGCCCACAAACGAATAAACTGTCCTGATGGACGAAATCGCCTGTTCTTGCCCAACAATACCCCTCTGCAACAAAACTAGATTATTTTCAAAGTTTGATGATCATATTAACACTTAAAAAAATGGAATCTTAAAAGTTACCAAAAATGTATTCCAATAGCAGTACTTTTCTATATTCCTAAGAAAAATGATCAAATAATAAACTTACCAAGAAAACACGCAACCCATATCCCAATAGCCATGTAACAAAGATTTACAGCATTCTGTAAACAAAATAAAAATTAAATTCAATTAGATTTCTTAACCATTATCAATATAAAAAATATTACTTGATCTATATCATCTAGGATCGCTTATTTCAAAGTGCTTATCAGCTACCAACCTGCTTATTTTAAAGTGTTTATATACAGGCATATCATCCAAATACTTAAAAGCCAAACCTACTTATCTGCTTAAGAAAAAACGCAAAATGCAAATATATAATATGTGTTCATGTGATATTAACCTGGTTCATTTTATCAATGAAGTCTTTCATGGCTGATAATGAATTAGAATCAGAATCCCCAATATTGTTCATGATTTTGCTAGTGATAAGCAACATGGTTGGCATAGCGATGCCATCGCCGACTGCTCCTAAGAACCCAAGAAGCATCAGTAACATGTCGGTTCTGTCGGCTAGTCGGATTTTCTTCAGAACATATCTGAAAGAGTAAAGATTTCATGAATCACATGAATTCCAAACGAATCACCAATTGCAATCAAAAACCCAAAAAGACAAAAAGACTCACCGGAACCTTCTTCTGAGTAACGACGCAATCCTTACCACTGTTCACAACCCATGATACATATTAAAATTATGAAATTGAACATGTCAAAAACACTTTTTTTATAGAATAGGATGGAGATAGATTACACTTACTCAATCATGCCACACGATTTATTCCCATTCATTGTTAACAGCTCTTCTTGAAGCGAGTGCGTGGTGTTGGTGCGAGTGTGGTGGTGGTGCGAGCGGTGGTCTTGGTGCGAGTGTGGTGGTGGTGCGAGCGGTGGCGTTTGTGAGGAGTGTGTTGAGGAAGAAGACCAGATCTGCTTTTGGGTGTAAATGATATTTGAGAAGGACTAAAGAAAAAGATGGGCGGGTTATAATGAAATATTTGTTAAGGAGGTGAATTTGATTTTGGGGAAAAAAATTAGGCGGGCTTGTGAAAAGGTGAGAGTGGGAAATTTTATTTTGGAAAAAATTCATATGATTTAGTCATATGATTTAGTCACTTTTATATAATTTTAAATAATTTGTGACCAACTTGGTTATATGATTTAGTCACTTTTAAATAATGTGTGACCAACTTGACTATATGATTTAGTCACTTTTAAATAATGTGTGACAAACTTGGGTATATGATTTAGCCACATATACAATTACTTCATGTGACCATATATGTATTTTGGTCACATTTTTCAATTGTGTGACATATATTTGTCACATATGTATATATATAGTGTGACTAATTTTTCAAACTTATTTTTATCCGTCACACGTCCCAAATTATAAGTGACTAAAAAATCAAAACAAGTTTTACCAGATACATCTAGTCACGAAAATGTTCAAATGTGTGGCTGTAGCCTCAGATGTAATTCCGAAATGGTCACACAAATCGAATCAAGTGTGGCTGTTTATTTTATTCTGGTACATTTAGTCACATAAAAAAGTTACTGTGTGGCCGTTCGAAAAACTGCATGTGTGACTAAATCCCATTTTTGTACTAGTGATGAATGAAGACTATTCGACACCGACACACAAAGTTCAAGACGATGAAGTCAAAAGACCTATCACCAGGAGCATCATTGAAATGACCATCCCTTAGGGGGAGATTGTTAGCATTTAATTTATATGTAAAAGTGATGGTCATTTGTATTTTGTAAGTGTGTGTCGTTTGTGTAAAATAGAATAGTCTAAGTAAGGCTTTGTGTTGGACTTTAGAATATAATGGATAAACAAATGAAATGTACAAAAGCCCAAGTCCAACACAAAGCCCACCAAGCCCAAGTTTAAGTCACTTAGGGCGTCCCACACATCCTATAAATACCACACTCTCACCCCATTTTGTGTGTGCCTCAAAGACTAGTATAGGTGAGTGTGTGTGTGCTTCATGTGTGTTTGTTTTCTTTCTCCACATGTTAATAAACATTCGGTTTAAAGTTATAACATACGATCCATATTCTCTTCATCTATATTTCCTCTTGTTGAGTGTCACGAGTTTATTTTAGTAGTTAGTTGTAGTGATAAAGTAGTGTAGATCTAGCTTTACAGCGTGACATTAAATTTGAATGCCTTTTCGCGTCTGTCTTTATCCAAAATCATCTGGCGGGTAATTTATACCTTTGAGCAAGGTTGTAAAAATCGCTAGGCGCTAGTGAGGTGGTCGGGTAGGGCCTAGCGATTAATCGGTTAGGCGGGGATTAATTGGGGATTAATCGGATTGGATTTTTTATGCACAAAATTGTAATTTTAGATATTATATAATATTATATGTATGAGATAAGTATAGTGTATCAAAGTTCAAATATTTAAAGTGTTCAAATATAAACATAATACATAATTCTTCAAAGTTCAAAGTTAAACATAGATATTACTCGGTTTGTTGACAAATTTTTAAGCGATTTTGTTGACCGATTTTTAAGCGATTTTGTCCGATTAAACCGATTAGACCGATTTTGTCCGATTAAATGGTTTGTTGACCCATTTTTAAGCGATCTTTGACCAAACCGATTAAATAGGCCGATTATGATAAATTCGGGCGCTTAGTGACCGATCAGCGATTACGCGCCGATTAATCAGCCGCCTGGGCCGATTTTTACAACAGAGCTTTTGAGTATGTTAGGGCTTCGAATTTGCTAAATGGGACATTGCAACAAGGTTGTCTGAGTTGTCTATCAACTAAGATGGCTATATGAATATGAAGATGGTAATATGTATGCCACGGCACCTATCCGTGTAGGTCATTATTTAAACTATTTGTACTTATAGTGTGTAAATGTCTTGTTTTTAGTTAAATGTAACTAGTTCAACCTTCAAACTAAAAGCTAAATTGGATATCTGAAAGCCAGTTAACACATATATCACAACAAGGTTTAACGAATTGTAAAACCCGCAAATTAACATAAGATGAAAAGACAAAAATACCCTCGAAATTAAAATTTTGAGAACCTACGAAAGATCACATAAGTAACATATGTATATTCTAAGCTTCCAATATTTAAGCAAATCAAAAAAAACCTTATGTTATAAGTTGTACAAAAAAAAAAAAAAAAAAAGAGAACCTATGTATGGTGCCGCCCCCCCCCCCCCCGGCCATAATCAAGGCCAAATGCATGATTTCACTATATATGTTAAGCCTTTTAATGTGATTTAATCATTCCTAAATTACCTTAAAACACAATTGTCGGTTCCTCCTTTTATCAAATACCGATCTTCAATTTGGAAAGCAAAGAAACCCTAAACAAAAACAAACAATCGGCTGTCTTCAACCTTGCTGCTGCCACGCCTCAAATCCTATCCAAGAAGCTTCGAAATCTTGTTCTAACTCTTGTTTAATCATCACAAGGTAAGTCCCTAACATCTATGATGATTCCATACGAATTTTACGCATCAAAAACTAACAAAAACCATGTTCTTTCTTCGGTTTGTGGGCTGTTCGTGCGATCAAGAAGAAGAGAGGAGGAATTGGTGATTCGTGTGGTAATTAATCTTGTGTTCTTGTGTTCTTCGATCACGCTACGAGGGTATTGTATCACCCTCTATGTTCAATCAATAATTCTTGTTTTTTTTCTTTTGGTTCTAATCGAATATATGCACAAAACAATCACATGAAATCATAAAATTTACAGACCCTAAAATCGTATATATGAATTGGCTGCATATTTGTGGTGAAATAATTAGTTGTGATTATGTTAAATATATTATAGAATGACCAAAATATGTTATGGACTCAACCAAAATCGTTTGGAGTGAAAAACTTATGATTTGGATATTAAAAACCCTAAATTGGTTAAGTTGCTGTGATGTCTGATTCTGAGTGAGATTTTTGGTCGACTTTGAATGGCTGTAAATTTATGATGGAATCGAGTTTTTGAATGTTTTAAAATCCCAAAACTAAGTTCATTGAAATAGCTACCTGGGAAAATTTAGTTTGTAATTTTTAGAGGCCTAGAAGGTTACTTTTTTATTTTTAGAAAATTATGTGTCTGGTCGGATTTGTGAGTCTGGAAAATCAGTCCGGGTTTTTGATTTTTAATTTTCAAACCATGTTGAGTTAGGAAGAGTCCTTTGAACTGGGTAATCTATAAAATGTATTCTACTTCCTGGAATTTTTCTAGATTTTTTTGAATTTTTCTTAAAGGGTTCTAATTGATAACTTTTCGTATAGTAAAATTACTCAGAAATCTGGACGAGTTGAGAAAATGGATTTTTAGCACATACCTATACTACATAATCAAATCTGGAAAAAATTTGGTAAAATACTTTAGACATATGAGCACCTCTGGGAATTTTTGGGAATCTTAATACTGAGTTCTTATATGATTTATAATTTATGGAAAACCTGACAAATTCGTACTTAAAACTGTGTGATGTTATAAAAGGGTTAAATTGTAAACTAAAGGGTGCTATGTGTTTACTGTGTAACCTAAAGGGTATAAATGGATATTTTGCTAAAACCAAAGGTCTTAACTGGTAAAATCTGTAACGTGAGGATACTTTCATAATACAACCTAAATTATGAGAATTACATACTAATCCCTAAAGTTGTGATAATTACATAAAACCCTAAATTTGGTAAAAGACATTATGAATCTTGAACTATGAATATGATCATTTGGTAATACTTTGAATTGGCATATGAGAAAGATATAACTTAAGGTTATCTAATATGAAATGAGAACAAACATGAAACCTTTCGATGATATGAAACTTAAGAGAACTTATGATTATTTGTAGATCGGTTGAAGAAGGAGTGATCTCCTAGTTGATTTGACTTTCATTTCTTTTGCTTGCGTATTCGTTAAGGTACAGATATTCTGCCCTTTTTAATAAGGTGCCTTCGACCTCTTGATTTCTGATTTGAACCTATGATATGAACCTTTGGCATTTGAACCTTTGACATGAACCTTTGATATGAACCTTGAGATTTGGACTATGACTATATGAACCTTTGCTTTGATATGAACCTTTGACCTTTGACCCCAGTTTGATACCCGAGCCAAATATGTTTCCTAGCCATGAAGGTAACATGGCCATGTCATTGATGCACCAGTGGCATGACTCTAGTGTACTCGAGTGATGTTGTACACCGTCCCCATTATGATATGATATGCGCGCTTTATGATTTGTTATGGCCAATATGATTTGTTTGGGGGGGGCGTATGGATGCATCCTAGATATGTTCTGATATGATATGTTTTGATATGATATGATATGGTGACTGGGGCTGGGTGCAATCCACTCCTTTCACAAAATATGGGAGCTAGCTACTCCACCTGAAGAATGAGGACACCCCTCATATTATCTGATTATCTGAGAGGTCTCCCCTTTATATGATTATGAAGATATGATATGATATGATATGTGATATGTTATGATATGGGCTCGTGATGGATGACTGTCCTAAACCTTACTCTTTATTTCCGTTTCCTATATCTCATTTATTATGATATGTCTGTTCATTTTCATTTGCTTTTGTTTCCGTTCCCTATATATCTGTTCACTGGGCTTTTTAAGCTCAGCCGCATTTCTTTTCCTGCGGCAGGTTTTAGTAGGAAGCCAGGAGCTTGGGTTTGCTTTGGGATGAGAGATTAGCTTTTGAAGACGATACCTTAGTTTTAGTATTCATTTATGTATGACTACGTAGATTTGGTATATTTTTCCTTTTTAATATTGTAAACCATTTGTATTATGTAAGTCGTATGTTATGCTTGCCTTTGATATGTCACCATTTTCGTGACACTTCTACCCTTGCCGGGTTGGGGTGTTACATATATCACAACAAGGTTTAATGAATTCTATAACTATAATCGTTAAGGTGATATTTGGTTTCTTATATCAATCAATAAAAATGCGGGTTTGATAGCAACATGGAATAACAATGACTTGAAAAATCTGTTGTAGACTTTGAGTTTGATAACTAGAATCTTAGATCTTGAAAAATGTAACATGTTATGCAGATGTCATTTTATCTTTTGATAGTAGAATGTGGCATGTAGGGGTGTTATCGGATCGGGTTATCGGGTCTGTCGGGTCGGGTTGAGTCGGGTTTGGATTTTTTAAAAACTCACCCGACACCCGACCCGATAAGGATTCGGGTTATCGGGTTCGGGTGGTAGTCGGGTCGGGTTATGTCGGGTCGGGTGATTCGGGTTATCGGGTGACCCGATAGTAAATGTCGCCACTGATGTGCCATGATTTCAGTAGTAATATTTAGTTGTCAGGTCTACAAGATACAAGTTATTATTATTGTTATCTTGTTAATCAGTAGTAATATTTAGTTGTCAAATTAATTCTCAATTTTATGATCAATATTTCCTAGCCTTTCCAAAAAAAAAAAAAAAAAAAAAAAATTGATCAATATTTGCATGCAATCATCAATGCCGCTAGGGGTGTCTGTAGGGTCGGGTCTAATCGGGTAAAATCTGTCGGGTTGATTGGTTGATTTGACCCGAACCCAATAACCCGATAGTGTTATCGGGTCGGGTTCGGGTTAAATAAAAAATATTATCGGGTTATTGGGTCAACCCGATAAGACCCGAAAATCAATTAATGCTTTTTAATTATCAATGTGATTGGTAGAAGCTACAGAGAGATTGAACTATGGTCACCAGCATTTGGTTTCTCAAATTTTAAACGTTTAAGTGGAGAGGGGAACCTTGATTTAGTATATTGGCCTGGTGGTACGCAAAGCATCCCTCCTGGTCGCGTATCGAGAAATGAAGGGAACCCACTGAAGATTGGTGTTCCAGCAAAAGGCGCTTTTAAGCAATTTGTCAATGTCAGTTATGATCCAGACAAGAATGAAATATTCGTGACTGGTTTTGTAACACCCCCAATTTCGTGATATGCAGCGGAATTCAAGCTGGGTGTTACTTCATGGCACAACAGTTAAATAGTAGAAAACGATCACCAATTAGGTCGTTTTAAAAGATTTATCATTCGAAATATCAGAGTTTACAAAATAAGTCCCAGTGGTTTCCAAAGTTTATTAAATAGGTTTTCGAATGATAATTTATAGCCTTCATAATTATCCGTGCTCCTCCGTGCCATCCGTGCTCATTATGGACCTGAGATAAATACATGCTAAAAGCGTCAACACAAAGGTTGGTGAGTTCATAGAGTTTGTAGTTAAAAACTGTTGATTTTCCAAAATCAAAGAGTTTATGAGTCCATAGTAGTTGTAAATAAATAGTTGATT
Source organism: Artemisia tridentata subsp. tridentata (assembly GCA_021014915.2). Lineage (NCBI taxonomy): Eukaryota > Viridiplantae > Streptophyta > Magnoliopsida > Asterales > Asteraceae > Artemisia > Artemisia tridentata. Next base: position 146,184,976 of record CP139502.1, on the reverse strand, counting down.
ATCAAAATCAAAAAGTGAGTAATACCATAGTGTTTATAGGTAAACCAGTTGATTGTCAAAAATCAAAGTGTGAGTTAATCCATAGAGTTTGTATAAAATCAGTTGATTATCAATAATTTCAAGTTTAAGTAGTAATTGTAGCAAATACAATTATTTATAAAATAAGCGATGGGTTATGATAATATACACCCATAGTTGGTTTGTTATAAAGTAAGTGGTGAGTTAAGTTGTTATACTCCCATAGTTGGTTGGGTTGCCCTAACCGGGTCAACACAAAATAGTTATAGTTTGCCAAATAGTGATTTTCTGCTATATAGTGAAAACAAGTTCAAGTTAAATAAAATCATGGCAATACTGTATCATGACTACAGTATCGTTTCTATTGCTCTAAGCCTCATGAAACTCAACGCTTAACAGGCATCAAATATGATGTAAAGTATATAGGCCCTCGGGTAGGTATTTGCCAATAACCTATAGGTTTGTTTAAATAAGGTGCGCTTGGGTGGCTCATCACAGCAGACCCAAACGGGGATTGTCAGTCCCAAATAGATCTATTCACAATTATTTACGTTCACTCGCAAGTGATTAAGGTTCATGATATGAGGGACTTCGAACATGGCAATAAAGGTAAACTTAAGCAATAGTAAATCAGGTATAGCATACAGTTGAAAATCATTTGTGTTCATGTTTATAGCAGGTATCTCTCCATGAGATATAAAAATGTATAAAAGAGGATTTATAAGTTCATAGTAATTCGTTAAAGTTTATAGTACCTTTGAAAGTAAAAGCAAGTGTTATGTTTCAATAACAAGTAGAGTGGTTTATCAAATGAGTATAATGTTTAAGGTAAACTAGTAAAGTTTATATGAAATACAAGCATGTATTTCCACCATAAGTAATTCAAAATAGGTAAAAGAGTGGTTTATGGAACTCACAGTAATGTGTAAATATTTAAGAGTACTTGTAAAAGTATGAAGCATGTAGTGAGTATGTAACTTCCCCAAAGCATTTATAAAACAATTATAACGAGTAAAAGTGGGGCGATAACTCACAGTAGTATGTAAAAGTTAAGAGTACTTGTGAAAGTAAAAGCAAGTAGTTGAGCATGTATCTCCCCCAAAGAGTTTATAAAACAATTGAGTAAAAGTGGGGCTATGAAAACTCACAGTATTGTGTAAATAGTTAAGAGTACTTATGAAAAGTAAAAGCATTGTATTTGAGCATGTATCTCCCCCAAGGAGTTTATAAAACAGTAAACAAGAAAAGTGGGGCTATGAACTCACCTGGAGTGTAGTGTAGTGAGGAATATAATGGTGCCAAAGAGTGTGGCGGAATAGAGTAACATAAGTGATGTCAAGCGTAAAATGGGAAAGACTCCAATAGTCAACCTGAATAATGTGGGAGTCTGAGATAAGTTTGACTTATCGAGAATTGTGATTTGACATAATGTCGGATGACGTAGTGATTTTTGTGGTTGAAGTTACTTGCGTGGCAAAACGCTTAAAGTTCAAGAACAAAGTTATATACCATATAACTTGTCTTTTAGTATCAAGTGTCGTTAATATTTATGTTTCCTTGTTCTGAATAATGATAATACGTGTAATTTACCAAAAGTTGGTGAATGATAAGTTGTAGAATATTACCTTGTCAAAATGTGATTTAAGTTTCTGAGTAAACCTTTAAGTTATAGAAAAATTATACTTTTAATCCCCAAAGTTAAATATATACTCATTTAGACGACAAGTGGTAAGAACTATTTAAGTTTATTAAACTTGTAGAAATTTTTGGATAAAAATGTCCAAGTGTTCAACCTTGAGGGGCTGAATGTGTAAGTTTTATATTAGTTATAAAACTTATAAAAGTTTTAAGAAAAGGTGATAAGTGTTTGAAAAGGAGGGATTAAAACTGTCAAAAGGCTAAAGTTTCAAAAATAGCAAAAATAGTAAAAACTGCCATAGGCAGGATTCGAACCAAGGACCTTTCGCTCACAACCAAGCGTCCCAACCAAATGAGCTAAGTTACTTGTTGTGTTTTATTATCAAATGATTTGTTTATATAGTATTTCGAATCTGTGTTATATTTTGTGATATTTCCCAGTTGCATGCGTGCATGCGTATGTGATTTGTGTTTCATATATGTGTTTCTTTCTCAAGATTTGTTTATGTTTGTGTATGTATATAAGCTAGTGTTTAGAATAATCACTTGACCACGAGGAGTAAACATTTCGGCTTATTTTGGCTTTTCGAACTCAAGACAATTTGTAGACCAAAAATCCTTAAACTGATTTCATGAGATTTTCCAAATGGGTTGGGCTTGGTTTTTATAAACGGGTTGCGTTAAATAAGAAAATATACCCGTTTCTAAAATGAGTTTCGACGAGGATGATTTTTATGAAATAGTTTGTATGCGGGTGGGTTTGAATTTAAGTGCTTATCACTTGTTTTAAAACTCATTATACGTTCCAAATTTAGTTTATTAGTCGAGTTACCACGTTGCTTTGCCACACAAGATTCACGATAAGTTTCGAACATGAGTTTTTATAAGTGATATTTTAGAGAAGTGAGAATTTGCCTATTATATTAAAATTACTTATGAAATTAAAACATTATAATGTGAATTGAAAATGGGTTAGAAGCATACCAACCAACTGTGGTGGTGATGAACGAGTGGAACAAAGAAGAACAAGGGCTGAACGAGGTGAAACCAAAATTCCAACTTGCTTCCTTTTCTGGCTCTCCTCTCGTCAGTAGTAAAAGAAACAAAGTATTTTTTTGTGTTTGTGTGTACGTATGAAGGAAAGAAAGCCTTGAACAGGTTTGTGAAGTTGGGAATGAGTGTGAAGTGGGTGTGTGATCTCAGTGAGAATGCATGCATGTATATATAGGGTCGCTTGATTCATGCATGTGGAGTTTAAATGAGTTTCATTTGGAATTACTTCGAGTATATTATGTGTTTGTTGTGTTGCAGCGTGTGGAATAGAGTGCAAAAGAGGATTGAGTGTGTAAGGAAACTTGTAATCATGGCCTTTGTTCTTTTTCTTGTTGTCTGTGAATCCGATTCTCACAAGAAATAGCAAGGGGTTGGTTTGATTTGTAGCATGTGATATTAAGAATGAGTCAAGTGAGTTTTATTTTTGTAGTTAGTGCATGTACTTACATGTTGGTTTTGTTGTGGCGTGAGGATAGTGTATAGGAGGGATTGAGTGTTTAATGGAAATGTAAGAAGCAATTATGGTTCTTGTTTTCTTCTTGGTTGTGAATTATTTGAATCGTCCTTGTGGTGTTGAGCCGAGAGGGAAGAAACAGAAAAGAGTTGATGGTGGTTTGTCTTGGCATGGTTTGGATGCATTCAAATGATATACATTGTATGTGAAAGTTGAGTGTTGGTAAAAAAATATGGCAGCGAGATCCTAGGAGACAAGAGGAAAGGAAACAATTTGCTTTCATATTAAAACTTTTGACAGTTCATTTCTTGCACGAAATTGGAAAGAAGGGAAGTAGCACAGGTTTGCATGTGAAGAGTGTAAGTGAGTATGTATATATAGACCAAAGAGGAATAGGGAGATTACAAGTTGCAAGTGGCTTCAGTTTGAGTTATTTTATGTATTCCAGTGCTTGTCTTTTTGTCGCATGAGATTGTGGAAATGTGAAAATAGGGTTGAGTGCGTCAGTAGGATTTAATGATGATAGTATTTGTTGTGTTAGTCGGTGCTAAAGACCACGAGGAAGAAAACAGAATGAATCTAAATGTTGGTTTTGGGTCTTATCGAGTGAGTAAGAATTTGTGAGTGTGAGTTTTGATCAAACAAACTTATGAAGGATTGAAATGATCGCCTATTGTTTGATTTATTAAGTGAATAAATAAGTTTAACTTTTATTTTGTTGTAACGAACACACGAAAGTGGTGAGACATAACTATTTTAACATGCCATTTATATTATGGGTTACATTTATTTCTTTTAGAAAAATGTGAAAGTGTTCAAAAGACATTTATAGCATGTGATTTTATGTATATTCATAAGGTAGTGAGTGCATGTTAAATATGTATCTCCATCTTTAAGTTGTGTCGAGATCCATGTGAATGTTTATGTATATTTATTTTAATTATGTTGAGCGAAGGTGAGTGTGCTTGTGAGATTTAATGTGTAACGTAATTAATGGATGAATGAATATTGAGTAATAGAAGGGGTTGTGAATGTGAGTTGTGTTTGATAAAAAAAAATGGTACCGGGTAGGATTAGCTTGCTATGTGGGATAATGTGTTACGTATATGAGTTTGTCACAAGGAATGTGAGAATCGTTACAACTTCCCACTTAGTAATAATGTTGAAATAAAGCAAAAATTTAGTCCGTAAAAATGGTTAATTAAACAGTGACGATAGATTAGTCTTCGTTTACTATTTACAAATGAAAGAGAAATTTACGGGATGTTATAGGTTTTTCCATACAAATGTTTGAAGCTGCTGTGAAGCAGCTTCCATATTCATTATCTTATGTCTTCATTCCATACTATGGCTCGTATGATGACATGGTCGCTGAAGTTCATAACAAGGTATTATCTTATTCTATAACCTTGATACACATAACATAATATATTGGGCAGGAAAACTACAGAAAATATACTTTTATTAACTCTCTCAGTGGAGGAAAATTATCTTCATTATCACATGGAGTACAGATCAAATGAGAACTAGAAGCATTTCGTTCCCTAAAAGACATATCTTCCATCTGAAAATGTATTAAGGGCATGTTTTCTTACCTTCTATATAGTGCCAACTTACAGTAACTTAATATTTCTGCCGCGGCATTGATGATTGCATGCAAATATTGATCAATTTTTTTTTTTTTTTTTGGAAAGGCTAGGAAATATTGATCATAAAATTGAGAATTAATTTGACAACTAAATATTACTACTGATTAACAAGATAACAATAATAATAACTTGTATCTTGTAGACCTGACAACTAAATATTACTACTGAAATCATGGCACATCAGTGGCGACATTTACTATCGGGTCACCCGATAACCCGAATCACCCGACCCGACATAACCCGACCCGACTACCACCCGAACCCGATAACCCGAATCCTTATCGGGTCGGGTGTCGGGTGAGTTTTTAAAAAATCCAAACCCGACTCAACCTGACCCGACAGACCCGATAACCCGACCCGATAACACCCCTAAATGCCGCGGCAGAAATATTAAGTTACTGTAAGTTGGCACTATATAGAAGGTAAGAAAACATGCCCTTAATACATTTTCAGATGGAAGATATGTCTTTTAGGGAACGAAATGCTTCTAGTTCTCATTTGATCTGTACTCCATGTGATAATGAAGATAATTTTCCTCCACTGAGAGAGTTAATAAAAGTATATTTTCTGTAGTTTTCCTGCCCAATATATTATGTTCTGTGTATCAAGGTTATAGAATAAGATAATACCTTGTTATGAACTTCAGCGACCATGTCATCATACGAGCCATAGTATGGAATGAAGACATAAGATAATGAATATGGAAGCTGCTTCACAGCAGCTTCAAACATTTGTATGGAAAAACCAGTCACGAATGTTTCATTCTTGTCTGGATCATAACTGACATTGACAAATTGCTTAAAAGCGCCTTTTGCTGGAACACCAATCTTCAGTGGGTTCCCTTCATTTCTCGATACGCGACCAGGAGGGATGCTTTGCGTACCACCAGGCCAATATACTAAATCAAGGTTCCCCTCTCCACTTAAACGTTTAAAATTTGAGAAACCAAATGCTGGTGACCATAGTTCAATCTCTTTGTAGCTTCTACCAATCACATTTATAATTAAAAAGCATTAATTGATTGTCGGGTCTTATCGGGTTGACCCGATAACCCGATAATATTTTTTATTTAACCCGGACCCGACCCGATAACACTATCGGGTTATCGGGTTCGGGTCAAATCAACCCGACTAGATTTTTTAACCCGATTAGACCCGACCCGATTAGCCCCGACCCGATCGGGTTCGGGTTCGGGTCGGGTTGACCCGACCCTACAGACACCCCTAGTGGCATGCATAAACGACTTGTTACAACTTGAATCTAGCAAACATCAACCTTGATTACAAATATCAAAATTATAGACCTGAGTGCAAAGAAAACTCTAGATTTGAAACACTTTAAGGAGTTAAATTACTCCAAAATTTATTATCAAAAATTCAAAATAGAATTTAGGGGGTGTTTAGTTGTTTACTTTTCTTTTAGTTGAGAGTATTGTGGGCTCAAAACTTTTAATATCTATTAATTGAGAGACTTATTAAAACTACGCTCTCCTCAATAATAATTAACGAGCTGGGAAACCCGCGCGTTGCCGTGGGAATGCCGTGCTAAGTCTTATTTGAAAGTTAGTCATTAAGGATTAAATTTTAAAAAGATCGATAAACCATAGGATTATTTTTTAAAATTAATTCTGGAAATAATATGGTTTTTTACGTAAAAAGTCCCTAAACTTCTTAGCGCGTTGCATCGTTAGTCCCCGAAGGACCTACCTTGTAAACACATTTTCACCTTAGGGGCTAAATCAAGAGTGTGATCATTTTATTCAATTGGTATGTATATATGCTTACCATTTTGTATGGCGTTTGTATTCTTATTACTATTAAAAAAATGGAGGGGCAATTAATTTTGTAGCCCGGTCGTTAGAAGTGTTGGGTTTTTCTGCAAAAAAATGGAGGGGCAATTATTTCCAGAATTAATTTTCATAAAAAAGTTAATTTCGAAAAAAAATTAATTTTTCTACAAAAATTAATTTCGAAAAAAAAATTAATTTTTCTAGAAAAATTAATTTAAAAAAAAATAATTATTCTTAAAAAATTAATTTCAGAAAAAAAATTAATTTAAAAAAAATAATTTTTCTAAAAAAATTAATTTGGAAAAAAAATTAATTACGAAAAAAAATTAATTTTTCTAAAAAAGTTAATTTCATAAAAAAAAAAAGGTAATTTTTCTAAAAAAATTAATTTTTGAATCACCTTTGAAACTTAATTATTGGTTATATAAAATCTAATAGTATATACTTCTGTTATCTTATAGTTTTTATTGTAAAAATTAGAGTGAATGTTATTTTTGTGTATACAATTTTTAGGTATAAAATATTGACCATTTATAGAACCGGCAACCTAGAAAGTACGAAACGAATCATATTGTCAAATATATTGATTTCGAGAAAGTATTGCATATTTATACTCGTTTTTGTTGGAAAAATTATTTCGTGAACAATAGCGCAAGTTTCATAATTTTTCGAGTCTGTTTAGTCCGCCGAGTTTTGTAATAGCAAAAAAAAAAAAAAAAAAAAAAAAAAAAAAAAAAAAAAACTGTTCATATACTGTAGCATAAACAGTGTTGCTACAGTAAAAAAGTGAACGGAGCCTACACATAAGAACTGTTTCATCCAACTGTAGCACCACTGTTGGATTGAAGGAGTCACTCTTCTTTAGAACGAAATAAAGAATTTTCATTTACAAAAGGAGAGAAAAGCAATTATCAAGCAATTTGGTCCTTCAGCGCCTCCATTTCTGGTTACAAGAAACATATCGGTATTGCTTATTTTCTTTTTACTTCGCCTTTAAATTGTACGTAATGAATTATGATCATCACCAACGTTCTAGTTAGTACACATTCCATTTGTTTGATCTATTTTATTTTTACATACCCACCATGTGTTTGATAAAATTCCCCAATGAGTCTCTTACTTTCTAATCTCGTTTCCATCGAGCACGTTATTACCCCTTTCAAGTTAATTGAGTATGTCTAGGATAATAGTGTTTGTTATCATCATACACGTTATTATCTATTTATCTTAAAGCATGTTTGAAGTATGGTGGTCATAAAATTGGACTGTATGTTTTGATTGTATATATTGTTATTGGCTCAATAATTTTTAAAAATGCTGATGATGCAACACGGTTCGTTGTTTATGCGGGGGTTTTTTCCAATTTGCATAGAATTTGTTTCCGTGACTTTAACCCTTGATCCACCTTTCATTACAGCGAGTTTTTTTTTTTTGGTGCAAAGGTGAAATTATATTACTTCCCAAACTTTGTACAAGTATAAGAATAGAAACTATAGATTTGGACATACCCCAAATCTATGAATACACTCTGTTTCTATACTATCTGATAGCTGATCAACATATCAGATATCTACAAGACTAAACCAAACAAATTCTCAACAGACTGGACACAACATATAAATCCAGCCATTGTCTTGCATCAAATTCACCTTTTATGCACCACCATCTAGCTACATTTCCAGCACCCTTTTCCACCATATCACTCAACCAACATCCACAGTAACATGATAGAGCAAGGTGCTGGCATCACTAGGAACCCTTTACCCTTCCAGTCAAGAGCTCTTCCAAACAACCTACATTTCCATCTTTTAAGAATGGCTTCAGTTGTTTGGAAACACATACCTTGAGGGAAGACCATCCATTACCTCCTTTAGTGATGTATTGGGTGGACCAAGAAGGTTCATCTTTCACACCTCTCTATTCCACCCATCATACACCACCCACCCAAGCTACTTACCCTTCACAGTGATCATTCTTTTATTATGGTACATCTACTATGAATTAGACCTCCTTTCTCACCATAAACTCAGTTATTTCCTCCCAAGGCCAAATAATGAGAAATATAGATATTGAAAGGTACAGTCATACCATTGAGACTCCAAGTACAAAGAATGATCCACTGTAGTAGCCTGCAAAATAGATTGCCATTGGAAGTTGACATCTTCCAAACACCCCTTTACAGGAATGTATTACATCAGAGATACTTGCTCCTCAGTAGACTGTCTTGAGGATCACATTATGATTCCATACTCACTTATACCAATCACACTTTTAACATCCTCCACTGATTGAACTTATTCTTGCCTATCAAACTTGACATTCCATCTTGCTTCTTCAATGAGTACATTGGTACATTTTCTAACTTTGACAGTAATAAGCTTTGCTCTGATATCATCACAAATAGCATTGCATAGTGATTCTGCACTTCTATTACACCCATTGAACAATCTACCATTCCTTTCTTGCCAGATATAGTATACTGCTGCAGCAAGACACAACTTTTTGATTATTGTCACAATACTACTGTTCTCCCCATCGTCACTCATTCTTTCAACAATTCTATCCCAAGTGGTCTCATTAACTTGAAAACTAGCTTTATTCCTTAGCTTCCACCAGACCTCTTTGGCATATTCACATTCAAAAAACAGATGATTATGAGAATCTAAATCTTTACCACACAAGCTACAAACATACTGCTTGTTAGGGTACCACTTCTGCAATTTATCCTGAGTACATAGCTTATGTTTAACTGCCAGCCACAGAATGAAAGCATGTTTAGGGATGCAATTAGAGTACCAAACCAAATTCTTCCATTTGACACAATCACCTTCAATTCTAACATCCTTCCAAACAGTATTAGTTGCATAATCTTTCACATTACCATGCTTATCAATCCACACAGCTTTGTCTGGAACATCACTTAACACAGGAACTTCAAGATTAGCAATTATAGGGTATTTGATCCTCCATTGATATGGCCATGTCCATCTAGAGTCTACTATTACATCAGTAAGCTTTGCATTATCATGAAGACCAGCACAGAATACATCTCTTTTACTTACTTGACTAGAGATTTTATTCTCATTACTCCATCTATCATGCCAAACATTGATTAACTTCCCATTCCCAACTTGATACCTCATATTCCACCCTTTCATTACAGCGAGTTAACTTAACTTAAATAGTATTTAGAATGTTATATAACATTCTATTCTTTCTCCTTACTGGGGTAAATTTTAAGTCTGCTCTATTTTCTAGAATGGCATATCTTACAAATGTCTCCAATGTGACTTGAACTCAAAACCCTTTGGTTTATGAGTAGACTCGAATACCGCTAGGCCACAAAGGCCCTTTGGTTTAAATCTATTGTTTAATAATGTAACATCTCTTGTGGTCCTATGGAATAGTTATTCGTATAAATAGATTTTGGGATTCAAGCAATAACAATGGATTGGAGTAGGTTAAAAAGAACGGTTTTTATGACTTTTATCTGTCTTTTTGTTCAGAATAATGGAACCGATTCATGGGACATGCAAAGCATCCAAATATGTACCGGAAGATTTAGTTAGCACAATGCCTGATAATGTGATAACAAATATAATGGATCGCTTGCCAATACAAGATGCGGTGAGGACTAGTATCTTTTCGAGAAACTGGAGATATAAATGGACTCTGATCACCCAACTTGTATGTGATGCGAATTTCTATGTGTCTTTACCAGATATCGAAAAATTTGGGAGGATTGTAAGTTGGCTTCTTCTTAATCTCAAAGGCCCCATAACAAATTGTTCTCTCTATATAGAAGACGAATGTTACTTTGAGGATATTAATTACTGGGTTATGTACTTGTCTGGTCAAGGAATTAAGGACTTCACTCTTATAAATGTGACTGAAACACCATATATGTTGCATAGCCATTTTTTCTCTTGCCAAGAACTAACTCATTTGGAGCTTTATAACTGTGTTTTTCAACAAATGCACGATTCTATTGGTTTTCCGAATTTATTGAGTCTAAACTTGTGTAAGGTAACATTTGAAAGTTCCAAATGTGGGGAATTTCTCACTCGGAGTCCGTTACTTGAGTTCCTTAAAGTTTTTTTCACTTGTCTTACGGGCGTAATAAAACAAGATCAGATAGCAAAACTTGAAAATCTCAAAGTGCTATCTTTGCCGTTATGCAAGCTCGACAATGTGGCGATGATGACTAGTTCAGGTATCTTTCAACTTTTAAGTTTTTTCCCAAGACTTCAGGAGCTAGAACTATATTTTTTAAATTGCAAGGTATGGTTAACATATATAGATGTCTGGAATCTGTTTTACAAAAGACGACTCTCAAGGTTTTAATAATTTTCTAACCATTTGAAGTTTCTTTGGTACCATTTTTCATATAGTTATTGGCAGATGATAGAAATCGGGTCCCAACTACCTTACCGTGCCTCAAGACTCTTAAATTACAGCGAATAGATATTAGCAGTGGTGTTACGTTATCATGTGCTTTGGAGTTGATTTGTGGCTCTCCAAATTTGCAAACTCTTAAGATCATGGTGAGGAGAATGCAGATATTCTTATATTGAATTATTTATGATCATTAAATATCATAATTGTGCATAATAAAATATTTATATTGTAGATTGAACACGATTCGTTCCCACTGCCTGGACTTCGTTCTTTAGGGGTAGACTACAGCAGAATGGGGCAATTGCGCCTTCAGAAAGTGGTGTTATACTTTATTACTGGTTCAGAAAACGAAGTTTGTTTGATGAGGTCTTTACTTGCTTGTTCTCCCTTGCTAAAGAGGATGAAAATTCTTTGCAGAGCATCTGAAATGCTGGGTGGTGACGGCCGAGAGAGGATATTTGCTATGAAGTTGTTGAAGCTGCATCGAGCCTCCCCTATTGCTGAAATAGACATCCAATGGTGTTAGTGATTTGAACCTCTTCATTGTCTTTATTATGTCGAATCTTGTAGCATGGTGATGCTCTTACCTTTGCTTGTGCCATATACAATTCATGACATGTCATCTTAATGAATTTTGGAGTTATGAATATGGTTAGTGTTTTCTTTTCATCAAGCAACTTTTTCTTCCTTGGCAATTGCAAGGGATCATAGAGAATGGTTTCAATGTCAGGGTTTGTTCAAATAATGTGGTTATGGAAAAGGATTTTTTCATTAAGCTTTGTTTGATTATCAAAATTTGTAATGTATATGTAGTGTTACACAGTAATTTGTGTTTTGTGTTTCTATTTTGATATAAGTTTTTTGATTACTACGATCAATTTATTTATTAATTTTAATAATAAGTTGAATAAGTATTCACTTAAGGGTATTTTAGTAATCACATATCCAGGATGCACCATCAATTTTTGAATGCTATTTTAAGTAGCGTTTTGGATCAAAGTTTTCTTAGTATTATATATACGCTACACATTTTTAGTGCTCATAACCATAAGTTAAAATTTCCAACAAAGCCAAATCGAGTTGTTCCGTGAACAACCTTAACCATAAGTAGTCTAAATTTGTGACTCATTTGCTTTACAAACGTGTTAATGACCGATATTACATTAATTTTCGTTTTTTCCTTGAAATAAACACTTTTTTTTACCCACCCTTATAAACTCTAACATAATAAAGTAGCAGTGAGCTGTAAGCAGTGGCTCACAGCTCACCCTCACAGCTTCTTAAAGAAACATTGGAAAAATGAGCTTCCTTAAAAAATAGCAAAGCTCAACGCTCATTTGCCAAACGAACAATAAAAATCAAAAAGCTCATTGCCCACCGCTCATTGCCCCAAAAAGCTCCGCGCCAAACATAGCCTAAATCTAAACTTATATACATTGAAAAGTTTAGTACTTTAGTTAAATAAAAAGAACATTACTCAGTATTAAGCAAAAAAATTGGTGAATTTGGCGCCATTTTGAGAGTAGTAGAACATTATAAAGACCATTCCGCCCCTTCACATCTCCTTTCTCATTTTCTCATATTGTCTCCTGGTATGTAATTATGTTTCATCCTTTTTATTTTATCTAATACTTCGCCAATAATTAATTACTTATGCAACAAGTATGTTGGCTGCGAATCTGCGATATTGCTCCGTATTCTATTTTGATTATATAATTTAAGACCCATTGCTTATTTGTGGGTCAAGTTGGTTAATATTTAAGAGGGGGTTTAGTCGTGTCTCCCTCTATATTTTATATGAGTCTAAATGGTTATTCGATATAACAATTAACCTACGGGTCTAGGGAGGGTCTAACGGGTCAAAAAGAATTTTGAACACCTCTTTTCATTTTTTCCATTTTTCACTTAAATAAAAAAAAAAATTGTGAAAACCCGACGGGCCAACCCGTCTCGAGACCTATTTGACACAGACCCGTTTAGACCCGTAGTCTTAAATGACCCATCTAGACCCGCGACCTGACCCGCACATTTTGTCGTTCATAGTATATATTATATTATTATTCCAATACTTTCTGTTACAAATGTTTGTTTAGGGTTGCAATGTGGATTAAGAAACATATATACATTGTCTTGAAAGTTAACTCAAAAAAGATATATGCCGATACAATCTCATTATAAGCCCCATTGTATTCTAGTTAAAACTAAATAGCTTTATTCCCAATGGTTCCGCTATTCATACTCATCCTAATTTGTAATTAAAAAACAGGAGCATTTAGATGTTGTAATCAATGGAACCTTAGGAGGGCTTACGTCTTTGATTAAGCTATCGCTAGTGGCATCGTTTTTTTTTCTTTTTTTCGAACGGCTTTGTGGCATTGCTAGTAGTCAGTGGTACTTGATATTTTTTGTGAGTGAGGTTTCTAGTCTATCATCTATAATGTATGCGGTGAGATGTACAAGGCCCGATGTGGCGTTTGCTCAGAACATTACTAGTCGTTATCAGCAGAATCCAGGTGAGCTCCACTGGACTGCTGTTAAAAATATTCTCAAGTATTTGAGAGCTATGAAGGATATGTTTTTAGCATATGGGGGAAATCCAGATGCAGAACTGTGTGTTACAGGTTACTGCGATGCTTCCTGGAAGTGTGATAAAGATGATACGAAGTCTCAGACGGGTTATGTCTTTGTCATCAATGGAGGTGCTGTGGATTGGAAGAGCAAGAAGCAGAGTACTATAGCGATGTCTGCAACAGAAAGCGAGTATATTGCTGCTTCAGAAGCTGCAATGGAAGCCGTCTGGATTAGGAAATTCGTTTCAGGGCTTGGCATTATGCCCTCAATCGAAAGACCTATAAAGATGTATTGTGACAATTCAGCCGCAATTACATTTGCCAATGTGCCTGGAATCATGAAGGGCGCTAGACATTTCCCGATTCGATATCACTATGTTAGAGAACAAGTGGAGATAGGCGAGATCGAGTTACTCAAAGTTCACACAGATTACAACCTAGTTGATCCTTTTACGAAGGCTTTACCTGGTGGAAAGCTTAATCAACATGCTGAAGGCATAGGACTTCGTTTAGCTAGTAGTTTCATGCCCATCTGTGATTAGTATTTGGATAATGGGATGTTTTGAACAATTATTATTTTAATGAAATAAAATACTTGTTATGTTTGATTGTCATTTTCTTAATAATATATCCTATATTTGCATGTTTATAAGACATTCACTTGCTTAGCTTCGCGATTGTCCTCTTTGCACTTATCAAGTTCATGTTTGAAATTATTGATTAATGAAGAAAATAAGGCACGATCTTGTTCATAAGTAGATCCATCCTGGGCAAGCTCACCTCCATTAGGATCCATATCTGGAGTTGTAGGAGTGATATTACTATCAAACCGTTCCACCACATATGTGTCACTTACGGACTCAGGATGCGCAGGATGTGTCTTATCATGAGCAAACACATTATCGAACAAAACAACATTATCATTATCGTTTGAATGTTGTACCGTAGCCAATATCTCTGTGTCAAATGAAGGTCTGATATGATCATCCTCAGTATCCCAAACAGCTTCATTCCTGTGTGTACCATCAGCATCCGAATCATACCTTGGACTGCTGCTTTCAAATGCCTGATCGAACCTTGATTCATATCCATATGTATTTATGACCTTTTCAATCTGAGACTTGAACACTTTAAACACTTTCTTTGAATCTCTCTCTCTTTCATTTGCATTTTCTTTTCTATATAATTCCGATGTGTGATAAATTTGATCTTGGATCGTTTCAACGATATAGGTGTGATGGGTGAGTTTGTTATATGCCCTAATTCTTTAGATACCCCCTGTTCCGCGGATCGAACTAGGGTTTTGTATGTTAGATATTCGGCGAAACCTTAAGAAACGCAGAAGAATTTCACTCTTTGATGCTCGGTAAATACCCTAGAAATTCGGAAACGTAACTCCTTACTCGAAGTTTTCTTACTTGAAGGGTCTTACTGAAGTTGAAGGATTTCTAAGTTGAAGAATTTCTAAGTTGAAGGATTTCTAAGTTGAAGGATTTCTAAGTTGAAGGATTTCTAAGTGGAAAGATTTCTAAGTGGAAGGATTTCTAAGTGGAAGGATTCTAACTCGGAGAAAAGCTTCTTACTCGGAAAACAATTCCTTACTCGGAAAATACAACATAATTCCTTACTTGGAGACTTCAAAATATTTCCTTACTCGGAATTTTTCTGTTTAGTCGAAGTTTTTATCCTTACTCGAAATTTTTCTTCCTTACTCGAAAGTTTCACCTTACTCGAAGAAACTAATGCTAACTCGAAAAAGACCTTCTTACTCGAAGGAACTTAAAAAGCTAACTCGGAATTAACCTTCTTGCTCGAAGGAACTGAAAACCTAACTTACAACAATTCTTCTTACTCGAAGAAAGTTATGAACTAACTCAAAAATACTTCTTCTAACTCGAAGAAGCTTAAGTGCTAACTCAGAAATACTTTTTCTAACTCGAAGAAACTTGTGTCCTAACTCAGAAAAACCTTCTAGCTCGAAGGAACTTAAGATCTTACTCGAAAACTACCCTTCTAACTCGAAGGAACGCACTTTTTACTCGATGAACAGTAGCAGAAAATCCACAAAACACACACCTAGATCATTGTTTGGCTATTGATACCACTTGTTAGGCCTATGATCAATCTTATCACACTAACTAACAATCACGTATGGTGGTACAAGAGTGGAATATGGCGTTAGAATCTAGAGAGAGAAAATTCATTCATAAAACACATACTACACACTCAAGCACACACTCCAAATGAGGAGTGTGGCTTTTATAGTTTTCTACAAATGAGCCTTATGCTTTCTATGGGCTTGATCATAGACTAAGTATAACATAACTTCTAACATATTAGATTAGACCATGAGCCCTTTGACTATCCTATTAAATAAACAATGACATATTATAAAGATATAAATACGCAAATGACCATCACTTTTTAATAAGGCTAATAGAATAATCATTTTTACTTTGACTAAACCCATTTTCAATAAGAGCAGAGGTAAGTTTAGCATTTCATTGCCTAGGTGCTTGTTTTAAACCATATAAAGACTTTTTTGAGTCTACAAACTCTGTTATCATTAGCTGGAAAGAATCCTTCAGGCAATTTCATATAAACAGTCTCATTAAGACTACCATATAAAAAAGCATTATTGACATCTAACTGGAAAACATGCCAGTCATTTTGAACAACAAGATTTGATAAACACCTCACTGTAACCATCTTAACAACACAATAAAATGTCTCCTCATAATCAACACCTTCCTTTTGATTATAACCCTTAGCTACAAGCCTAGCATTGTACCTATCTATTTCTCCATCTGATTTATATTTAATTTAAACACCCATTTACTTCCTATAGCCTTTCTACCAGGAGGTAAAACAGTTATCTCAAAAGTATCATTTTTGTGTAAAGTTCCATCTCATTATTCATAGCATCAGTCCAATGTGCATACTTTGAAGCTTCAAAATAAGTTTTTGGTTCATGATTTTTATTATGTTGAACAACAAAACAAAGATTTATAGAGTTAAGTTTAGAATAATTAACAAACTTTTCAATACCATACTTAACTTTAGAATCAACAACAAAATCATTGTAGTTTTGAGGAAAAACAGAAGGCCTGGAAGACCTCCTTAAGTTTACAACCTCTTGAACTGAAGAATTTGGATTTTCATCCAAATTACCCTCAGAATTATTTAAATTTTCTTCAAGTGTAGCAACCATCTCATCCTTTTCAGCAAAAGAGTTGTCACTAGTTTGCATATCATCTCCTGGATTACCATTAGGGGAATCATTTATACTAGTGTCGGCTGTTCTACCAAAAGAAGGAGAGTAGCTACCTTCACTTAGTGACAAAATGTCACTATTCAGGTTTGGGTCTACTCTTTTTTCATCATTAGGTAGCTCAGGGGTTTCATTATCAAAAAAGTTCAAATGGTTTAAATCTTGAAAAACATTTTCAGACATAGTTTTGTTCTTATGAGTGACAAACTCCTTAAAAGGAAACATAGACTCAAAGAATTTTACAACCCTTGAAAAAATGAACTCATGCTTATCAAGACTATATAACCTATATTCCTTTTTAAATTAGAATACCCCATCATCACACATTTCTCAGATCTACTACTTAACTTGTCATTATTATTAACAATAGTAGCAAAATACAAACAACCAAACATTCTTAAATCAGATAGAGTGGGTCTCTTTTTATATATCATTTTATAAGTAGATTTTCCATTAAGCACAGAAGAAGGCTGTCTGTTAATAAAAAAATTGGCAGTTAGAATACATTCAGTCCAAAATCTTAGAGGAATTCCCCCTGAAACAGAAGGGATCTAGCCACATTCAAAAGATGTCTATGTTTCCTTTCTGCAATACCATTTTGTTGTGGAGTATAGGCACAAGAAGTCTGATGGGTAATACCTTTTTCATTATAAAACTTGGTAAAAGTTTGATTAATAAATTCAGTTTCATTATCACTTCTAAAAATTTTAATTTTCCTTTTAAACTGAGTCTCAATCAGATTATAGAAAATAGTGATATAATGAGAAACCTCATATTTAGTTTTAATAAGATATACCCAAACAGTTCTTGTGAAGTCACCTACAATAGTAAAAAAATATTTATAACCTTCTTTACTAGCAACCTTATAAGGTCCCCATAAGTCTAAATGCACAAGTTCTCCTAAAGTGGATGAAGCATGACCATTTAAAGGAAAAGGTTCTTTCGTTTGTTTTGCTCTTTGACAAATTTCACAAACAATGTTTTTATCTTTAGAATCAACTGTAAATGTGGTTTTAAACATTAATTGAGGACTAGTTCTACAGGGTGACCAAGGCTGCAGTGCCTGTCATATTGAGAAAGGCAATTTTTGAAAACAGAATTATCAAAATTACTTGGAATACCTCCTGTATTGAAATAATATAGTCTTCCACACTGATTACCAGTCCCCAAAACATTTTTCAGATTCAAATCCTGATTCAAAAAGTAACATTTGTTCTCATCAAAGGCAACCAAAATTTCATTATCCTTAGCAAGTTTATGAACAGAAATCAATGTAACACAATATTCAGGAATAACCAACACATCATACAGAATTAAATTTTTAGTTAACTTGAGATTTCCAATCATAGAAACAAAGGCCTCAGTCCCATTGGGATGTCCAACCTTTATTTTAAGATGAGAAATGTCAAAAACATTAACTAAATCTTTATCAGTGTAAGTCATATGTTGATTAGCCCCAGAATCTACAATCTTACCATTAGAGGTAAGTTTAGATTGCAGATTACTATTAGAACAAAAAATTGTGAAAATTTTGATTAAAAATCCTTCTATTGTTATGATAAGTACCTGCCATATTGGCATGCACATTGTTTTCATTGAGAATATTGTCTTTGATGAGAGAAATGACAGTACTTAATTGTTCATCTGTAAAACCAGAAGATGAACTAGACCCAACATTGTTTCCAACATAGTTGTTATTAGAAAACTTCTTGTTATTATTTTGAAATTTGTTATTGTTACCATTTTTTCCAAAATTAGGAGGATATCCAATCAACTTAAAACATCTTTCTTGAGTATGACCGTTAAAACCACAGTTTTCACAAACAACAGTAGGACCAGAACTAGTATTCCACCTATTATCAGTCACTCTATTAAAATTAGCAGTTGGATTATTAGACTGATTAACAGGTCTTACAACAGGTTCATCAACAAGTTTAGTAGCAAAAGCAGAATTATGATTTCTACTAGTGCTACTAGAAACAACTTTTCTATGTGACTCCTCACTACTAATAATAGCATAAGCACCTTTAACATCAGTCAAATGATCTCTAGATATAATATTACTTCTAATTTTCATATAAGTATCATACAAGCAAATTAAAAATTGCATTAGTTTCATAAGTTGATTATGCCTATTAAAATCATTAGCAGCATGGCAAGTACATCTAGGTAACTGAACTAAAGCAACAAATTGTTTCCACAAAGTAGTCAATCTATTAAAGTATTCAGCAATAGTATAACCATTTTAAGTCAAAGAATTAATTTTATTATGTAAGTTAAAGGTGACAAACCCATCAACTCTATCAAAAGTTTCTTTTAATTCATTCCAGACATCTAAAGCCCTTTTAGAAACAATTTGACCCAAAAACAGCTCTTCAAAAATAGAATTTAAAATCCAACCAAGAACCACATCATTAACCATGTCCCATTGTCTTGCCAAAACATCATCAGTATTAGATCTTGTGCAACTACAATCAATAAAACCGATTTTGTTTTTCCCTCTAAAGCCAAAATCATTGCACAAGACCAAACATTATAGTTATATGTTCCTTTAGGTTTAACAAATATCACAGTTAAAGTAGCAAAATCATTAGGATGTAAATGTAATGGGTGAATTAAATTCAATTTACTTATTAAGGTAGCAGGTTCAACAAAATCATCATCACCATTAGAACCACCATGCACAGACCCACCATGTAAAAAACCACCTTGAACAAACATGATAACAAATAATCGCAAGGAAAACACACAAAAAAGGTGAGAAAGTATTTCTCAAGCTTTTCTTGCCACTAAAGTGGTAGGTCAAGGGCGCACACAAGCAATCTCAATCATGAAAAATAAATAAACAGCTAATACACATAAAGCACCATACAATCAATCCTCAACCAAGCCCTAAATTTTCCCATCATTAAATAATAATTGCAACAACCTTAAAATCACATTTAATGCTCAGATCTAAACCAAGAAACCCTAACCCTAGTCCCATCGATTTAATTTTTATTTCTTTCTTTATTTTCTTTAATATCCGAAATACAAATAATTAGCCACGACTTATTTAGGCTTCCAAAATTCGAATCCATATTTTTCCCAGGTTATATGATGCATAAGGAACTCATAAAAATTATATAACAAGCCCAGAAAAATCGCATAGCCTATTTTAGATTTTATATACGTTTTTGATATCAACAATTTCCACGACATATTTAGGCCTCTATAAATCGTTCTATCATTTTTCCCAGATCATATACATCATATGAGGTCCAAATAAAATAAATATATCACCCAGAAAATTCATATCACATATTATATAATTTACGTATATTTTGATCATTAAAATTTAGAACGACCCATAAACCTTGCATGATTCGATTTGTACAATTTATATGAGTTATATATGATATAAGGATCATGAGAAAAATACCCAATCAGTTTTAGAACGTGTAGATGAGTCGAGAGAATTTTAAACCTCTCGGATGCAATTCGACCAAGAAAATTACCCCACGATCAAACCAGCAACTCCACGACCCTATGCTTATTTTTTCCAGCTCCCTTAGGCCTTAAAGATCACCAAAAAAATACCCAATAGCTCCAGAAAAATCGGATGTAGAAGAGAGGATTTTGTGTGTTTTTTATTGAATTTCGGTATGTCAAATAATAGGAAATAAATGGGATAAATGTTATAGGAGAATTAGGCCAACTTAGGAGGGGGGAGGGGACCAAAATACACGGCATGATAATGGCCCAAATCAAATAATTCAATTTTTGTTATTATTTCCTAATTTAAATTGTAATTATGTTGATTTAATTGATTTTTTTATGTAAATAAATAAGTAAAATGTATTTTTAGGTACATACATATATTTTAAAGTGTTATAATAATTTTTTTGGACCTTCAAAAAATAATATAATGTTGTCCCAGAAATTAATTTGATTCATATATAGTTCGTTTTCAGAAGTTTGGAATCAATTCAGAATTTTTATAAATGATTTAATTATGTTTTATGGTTTCAGGGGTAATTTGGTTATTTTACAGGTTATCTGAATTTCAGGTATTACAACTTCTTCCCCACTAACAAAAAAAAAATTTCGTCCTCGAAATTTGCAGAAAGCAGAAAGAAAAGAGAGCAGAAAACAAAACAAAGACATAACAGACTAAGACGAGAATTGAGGCGAAACGAAACAGAAACACAACTGACGGTGAACAGAAATATGAAAGATTTGTTTCTCATGACTCGAACTTGTAGATCCCAACATTGTTTCAAATCCTCAGAACAGACATAACATACTGAATCCAGATCGAAAGAATAACATACCAAACATAATAGATGATAATCAGATTCTCTCGGAAGAGACAAGGAAATACATAGGATTTTGACGGATATGCCGTCCACAAAATTTGATTAGACAAATCAGATTAGAGCGTACAGAAAATAGATTATCGATAACATCAATTGGCAGAAAGTTCTACAACAGAACCTAAGATTCTTATCGAATGTGCAGAGGTCAGCAAAATTGCGTGACGAGAATCCAGACGTATCAATTCGCCTAACGGGGAAAGCAGATCACGCGTATAGGTAGAATGAACTTAAAGTCTCACTAACGCAGATGATCTCAAACAGTTATCAGAATTTCTAAAGCTCTAAGGCACTTCTCAAAATATCTGATGCCCACAACAAGTGCACGTTATATGATGTAAGTATTATCACGTTGGCCAGACGTCATAATACTGGCATCATATAAATATGCCCTCATGATGGTCATACTTAATCTCGAGTCGTGAACAAAATGACTTATCTTAACCCACCTAATCCAACTACAGTCTCAGAGGTCATCAAAATCAACACCATAACTAAGAGAAGAACGAACCACTCGAAAGAGTTAACGGAACAGATCTAAAATGTCTATCAGAACCGGATACATCGCCAATAGCGTCAATCCTTCATCACTCATCAGAATCAACTCAGGCAATACCAATGGTTGCTTCAAAATTCTCATAACAAACCATCGGCCTACATACGCAGAATGAATACATAACGGAATCATTAACAGAGGGTCTAAATCATTCAAAGGATCTTATCATCTGGTAATGGAAATTTAAGTAAGTTAAGTGAAATACGTCATCCATAGCTTCATCCTTCACAGAATCAACTCTTCCAAACGTAAACGTTCCCTTCAGAATTATCATTCATTCCATACATGATCTTAAACTTCTTCCAAGTCCATGCAGTCTGTTGTATGATCATAGGGTGTAAAGGAATTATAAACTTGAGTCTGGCCCCTCAAGCTTTCGACACTTCTTCTGGACATTGTGGTGCGGTAACATGAATCTCTGACATGGTCACTGTGCGTCTTCCCTTCGTGAGTCTGCTTCTGCTCTCAATTCGTGTTAGTACAACTAAAATGAATAGAGAAACAAGACGGTGTGTTTCTGACAGGTCTTCTGGCACAGCTCGAAATTCGCCAACTCAAACTGTTGTCATCACAGGATACGGGGTAGTGATACAATTAGGTTTACGATAGTTGACACACTGACGTAGGATTTTCTCTTTCTTCTTCATAAGTTAATAGGGCATTCAAAGAAACACTGAGGTGAACAAAATCATAATTCATCAACTTCTTCAATCTCTCAACTTCTATAGGATCATGGGTCGTCGATTGAGGTTGGTTCAAAGTCAATTCTACTTTACAAACAGGAGGGAAACCCAAGAGTTTCATCAGAAAACATCAGAATACTTGTACAACAAAACTTCTAATGCCCAAACTTTCTAAGGGTGGATATTAATAGATGTCAGGAGAACTTCGACAATCAAATGAGATCGGAGCATGTGCTTCCATAGAAACATTAATCTTAACAGATTCAAGCGGCTGAGAGTCATCATAATAAAAGTAGGGTAAAACAGATTTGTTAAAAGTCACATTTCAGATACGGTAGTCTATGGTAGCTTTATGAAGAGTCAGCCAATCCATAACCATAAGACCTCAAAATCAAATATATCAAGAGTAAACGGATTCGTAGGATGAGCACGGTCGCCAAGCCAGACGGATAGTTCATATATTAAGGTCAAGTACATGGTTCATCAGAGTGTGGAACTAGATAAGCGGACAATTCAAGGTGTTGGAGTCTTGTTTAGCTATTTAGCATAAGTGGCAGGTAGGTTGAATCAGTGTATAATTGTCAAAAATGAAGCGTATAGAATATCGGTTATTAGCATCATCATGCTCAGTCAACAATTCCATATTGAGACAATATTTTCATCATATCCTTCCAGGGAAACTAGTTGGCGGCAAGATTCATTATTCAAAGGGAGGAAATAAACTTCTATATCCATGGTTAATAATCACCAGATTTCTCACAGGAGTAGTAATGGATTTTGCAAGACAGAGTAGTATCAGATGATACATTTATATCCAGCACGGGTAATGAATTAATAGAATGTGTCAAACACATTGGGGTTAAATGACCTTTGGGATGGTCGGAGAGGTATCAAATTGTTTATCAAACAGATCGGATGTGAAAATCAAAATCAGGTAGTGGTAGCAAACGTTTAACAATCGGTAATCATGGTAGAAAGTTCAAAATTGTTTCAATTGCCAAAGGTGAGACA
Organism: Artemisia tridentata subsp. tridentata; assembly: GCA_021014915.2. Taxonomy (NCBI): domain Eukaryota; kingdom Viridiplantae; phylum Streptophyta; class Magnoliopsida; order Asterales; family Asteraceae; genus Artemisia; species Artemisia tridentata. Next base: position 146,161,531 of record CP139502.1, on the reverse strand, counting down.
TAGGAGGATAGTCGTCCATATTTTGAATGTTCAATCAATCAATCTCTTATCAGAATAAAAATCAAAGTTAACTATCAAAGAAAGACTGATCAAAAAAGCAGATCTTACCGTTCAGAATGAAAGGGAAAAACATTTTTTTTTATACTCGTGGTTAAACACCACAAGACTTCTCATGGGAACAGAGGTGGTTAAGACTAAATCAAATAGTGTCAGAAGATTCATAGATGATTATCAGAAGGAAGAAACAACTAACAGATTGTATCAGGTATATCATCTTCATGGAAATTATCAGAATGCCCGAAGAGATCAGAATGATTAACAGAAGGTTCAGGGTTAGAGTCGGAATCTGAAGACAAGGATCAAATAGTGTCAGGAAATTACTATGCAAGTCTCAAAGCTTTCAAGGTTTCAAATGCAAGGCATAAGCCTTCAATTTCCAAAAGTGATTTCAATGGGCTTTAATCAAAAGAAAGGCATGAATCAGAGTGATGCGGAAGCGAAGATACTTAAGCAAATGCCTTATAGTCTACCCATTCCTCACAGGTCAGATTTTAAGTTCTTATAGGGAAATCCTAATGCAAATTCTCAAAGGTTGTCCTACGAGCGCCTACAGTGGAAACTTAGTGGTCCAGACTTCACAGGTCAAGGGTAAATGTATTACGAGTCGCAGCCTGTCTCTCTGATACCATAAATTGTAACACCCCGACCCGACAAGGGTAAAGATGTCACAATAATGGCTCCATATCAGATCAAAACAAAGCATACATCTACAGTAATACAAAAATCTCAAAGGTTACAAAAGAATACTGAAAACTACAAGGTTACAAATAAAAACTTCCAAAAACACTAATTCTAAAATATATTATCTTCTAGTCAACTCTAATCCAGAATAGCTATCCAATCTTCTAAGTCCAAAGGTACTCTCCACTCAATCCCAGCTTCCTACTAAAACCTGCCGCATGAAAAGAAATGCGGCTGAGCTACGAGAGCTCAGTGAACAGATATAACGATAACAAAGCAGTAGGAGAGAAAGTACGAAATGACATAAATAAAGGTCATGCAGATATAATATGAGTTCAGGGATAAGTAACAGAATCAGGATAAAGGAAAAGAAAAGTAAAGGTTATAAGATAGGGAACCAGTAATCCACCACGAGCCCAGAACAGATAATATCATAACAGTGTAACCATATAAGCAATCCAGAGGGGATACCTCTCAAGTAACCAGATAATATGAGGGGTGTCCTCATGTATCAAATATATATAGAGTGATCAGCTCCCAGAGGTGTGAAAGACGTGTATCGCACACACCATCAGTCACCAGAGGTATACATGTAAACAGTAAATAATAACAGATAACAGAGACAGAACAAATCTAGGATGCATCCATACGCCCCAGGTGGCCAGAATCTACCAATACACACCAAATCAGATAAAGTCAGGGACGGGACAGGTCATCACTCTCCTGCCCTAGAGTCATGCCATCGGTGCATCAATGACATAGACATGAAACCCTCATGCCTAGTGAAACAGATAGTGGCTCGTAGTATCAGACTGTGGGTCAAGGTCAGATATCATGTCATAATCAGAATGTCATATCAAAGGTTCATGGCATAAGGTTCATGTCAAGTATTACAGAAGTAAATATCAAAGGTTCAAAATCAATTAGTTTCATATGAGAGTTTATCAAATTAAGGTTTATATCAAAATTTCAAGTCTAGGCTCAGATGAAGTAGATCATATCAATTGGTTCAGAAAAGTATATCAAGGGTTCATAATCAGAATTTCATAGCCAAAGTTCATTTCAGGAGTTTCTATTAAAAGTTCGTTTAAAGCAATCCTTTAAAAATGGTTTTCATAGAAATGATCTTTCAAAGTAGTTTTTCATAAAAAGGATCTTTCAAAACGGTTTTTCATAAAGCTAGTCTTTAAAGATAGTTTTCATAAGAGTTAGTAACATTTCATAGAAAAGCAGTATCGTATCGTACTTATAAACATTTCTTTTAAACAAATGATTTGTCTCAAAACATTTCCATATCAATATTTGAAAGGTTTTCACAGTATAGATTCATATCAGAGTTCATAACCAAGGAAATCATAGACAAGGTTCAGAGCAGAGGGGATCATAGCAATGAAATCAAATCAGAAGCTAAACAGATCAAAGTATAAAAGAAATCAGAGAAGGTTCACAAAACAGGGGAAGCATAGCAGGTTTCAAGGGAAACAAAATGTACAAAAGAGGAAGAGTTCATGAGAAACCTGTGCGAATGTCAGAATATCTGTACCTTATTAGCAGTGCAGAAAATAAACAAGCAAATAAATACTGAACAGATCAAGGCTTCTCCTTCTTTGCACCTAAAGGAGTAGAAGACGAAATTACAAAGGATTCCCATTTCAGATTATTACTTTTAGTTTACCTTTCCATTTTAAGTAACTTTCTATTTTTAGTAACTTTCCAGATTTAGTAACTTTTCATAATTAGCAGGTTTCCAGAATTAACAGATATTATCATTTCAGATTAGATTAAGTCCTTACTCAGAGATTATTATGGAATAAAGGTATATTTTAACAGGTTACAGAAGTCTAAGGTTAATTATGACAATTTCACAAAGTTTAGGGTTTTAATTGTAACTTCATCAATTTCAAAGGTCTAAAATGAAAAATACTTCAAGTACTGATTTAAATACATATTTTATTCAGAATGACATCATAATCCCTTTAGTTTCATAATTTACAGATTATACCCCTCTAGTTACAATATTTACAAAACAAACCCTTTAATTACCTAATTCATGATTTAATCCTTATGATATCCATATTTACCAACCAAGCATCTCATTTTAAAAATTTACAGATTATACCTCAGAATTATGTATGTTACGGATCAGACCCTCAGAATTTCAGAATTTACACAATTGGTCCCTTAAGTGTTCAAAACTTATAATTTAAGTCATAATGTATTAACAATTACATATTAAGCCCATAATTACTCAAGTTTACACAAAACACTCTTAATATCATCATTTACACCAAATAACTTCAAGTTTCCAGAATTTACACCTTTAGTCCCTTCACTTTAATTATTTCCAATTCGAACACCAAACTTACAATTAAATCCATATCTTGCAATATTTACACTTAGGACCCACAAGTTATATTTTTTTACACATTCTCCCAGATTTATATAACCTTACAAAAATATCCCATAAGTTTCATAATTTACAAAACAACCCCTACATATTTTATTTTCAATTCGGCACACTTTTAATTAACACAAACCAAGCCCTAAATTTTCCCATCATTAAATAATAATTGAAACAACCTTAAAATCACATTTAATGCTCAGATCTAAACCAAGAAACCCTAACCCTAGTCCCATCGATTTAATTTTTATTTCTTTCTTTATTTTCTTTAATATCCGAAATACAAATAATTAGCCACGACTTATTAAGCTTCCAAAATTCGAATCCATATTTTTCCCAGGTTATATGATGCATAAGGAACTCATAAAAATTATAGAACAAGCCCAGAAAAATCGCATAGCCTATTTTAGATTTTATATACGTTTTTGATATCAACAATTTCCACGACATATTTAGGCCTCTATAAATCGTTCTATCATTTTTCCCAGATCATATACATCATATGAGGTCCAAATAAAATAAATATATCACCCAGAAAATTCGTATCACATATTATATAATTTACGTATGTTTTAATCATTAAAATTTAGAACGACCTATAAACCTTGCATGATTCGATTTGTACAATTTATATGAGTTATATATGATATAAGGATCATGAGAAAAATACCCAATCAGTTTTAGAACGTGTAGATGAGTTGAGAGAATTTTAAACCTCTCGGATGCAATTCGACCAAGAAAATTACCCCACGATCAAACCAGCAACTCCACGACCCTATGCTTATTTTTTCCAGCTCCCTTAGGCCTTAAAGATCACCAAAAAAATACCCAATAGCTCCAGAAAAATCGGATGGAGAAGAGAGGATTTTGTGTGTGTTTTATTGAATTTCGGTATGTCAAATAATAGGAAATAAATGGGATAAATGTTATAGGAGAATTAGGCCGACTTAGGAGGGGGGAGGGGACCAAAATACACGGCATAATAATGGCCCAAATCAAAGAATTCAATTTTTGTTATTATTTCCTAATTTAAATTGTAATTGTCTTGATTTAATTGATTTTTTTATGTAAATAAATAAGTAAAATGTATTTTTAGGTATATACATATATTTTAAAGTGTTATAATAATTTTTTTGGACATTCAAAAAATAATATAATGTTGTCCCAGAAATTAATTTGATTCATATATAGTTCGTTTTCAGAAGTTTGGAATCAATTCAGAATTTTTATAAATGATTTAATTATGTTTTATGGTTTCAGGGGTAATTTGGTCATTTTACAGGTTATCTGAATTTCAGGTATTACAATTTCTCTCCAAAACTTCTTCCCAAAAGTGAGATAATTTGGAGAGAAGTTATATTAGGAAGTTTTAAATAAATAAAATTACTTAAATGACCTAATATAAAGCATAACATTTACATATAACCAGGGGTATAATTGTAAATCATCTGTTATCTCTTATTTTCTCTCCAAACTCGGGAACATGATATAAAAATTTAATTTCATTCATCTCCTTTTCTTTTTTGCCCATTTTTAACTTTTCTCTTCTTTTCTTTCATTTCAAAAACTTGGGAAATAGTGTAAAAGAACAAAGGGTTTGATCAAGGTGATCAATCTACAACTAAGGTTTGAGAGAGTATTATCACAAGAGAGTAGAGAGAGAGATTTCAGATGAAGAATGTGAGAGATAAGCCAAAAATATTGGCTTATATACACCTTGTTAGCTTCGCTATTTTGTGAAGATAACGTCCCACACGTGAATTGGACTAGATATGTAATATAGTTGCACCCGCAGGGACTAATAATGTACACGGGGAAAACTAATAATGTTAGGAGCGTATAAATACCCCTCATGACTCTCTATGAGGGGTGTGGGAAAATAGTGTAGCTTTATTCATTTATTCATTTTAATAAAACACTTTTCTTTCACCTTTATCTCTCTAGAATCATGATGTATTTCGATCAACCTCGACCTCCCAAAGGTGTTTCTTGATGTTAATAAGTGGCATCAGAGCTAACCAAGGGCGATTTGTGGTGTTTTGTGATGAAAAAATGTGTTTTTTGGTGTTTTTTCCGGAAAAAGTGTGTATTTCTTCAAGTAAGGTATGAAGTTCTCCGAGTTACGATGAAGATCTTCGAGTAAGGATTTGAATTTCTTCGAGTAAGGTTGCGTTTCTCCAAGTTAGGATGAGGTTCTTCGAGTAAGGATTTGAAGATTTCCGAGTAAGAGTTGAATTTCTTCGAGTAAGCGTTGAATTTCTTCGAGTAAGCGTTAAATTTCTCCGAGTTGAATTTCTTCGAGTAAGGTACCGAGTAAGGAAACTTCAACTTCTGTGTATACTTTCCGAGTTAGGAAATCAGAACTTCTCCGAGTAAGGAAATCCTTCGAGTAAGGAGATATTTTGAGTAAGGAGATTCTTCGAGTAAGGACATTCTTCGAGTAAGGACCTTCTTCGAGTAAGGAAATTTTTCCGAGTATGGAGTGATGTTTCCGAATTTCTAGGGTATTTACCGAGCATCAAGGAGTGAAATTCTTATGAGTTTCTTAAGGTTTCGCCGAATATCTAACATACAAAACCCTAGTTTTCGAACCTTAAACCCTAGTTAGATCCGCGGAACAGGGTGTATCTAAAGAATTGGGGCATATAACAAACTCACCCATCACACCAAAGACACATATGATATTATTGGTTTACACTTAATAGAACATCATTCGTTTAATCGTTTCATTATCTCAATACCAATTTATCCCACTTCAAAACAAACCGCGTATATCTTAAAAGATCCTGATCAAGAATCACAATCAAATGACAACGGCTAGTATCGGATTTTTGTGACTACGGAGTTTTTGTACGATATTGCTTATTTGGGTTTAAAGTTCATTTCACGGGCATGTGTATTTATTTATCTCAAAGTTTAGAGGTTGGATGGATGCATGACTTTCAGAGATACTTGTTTAGGCATTCATTGGTAGTGATTAAGACTTGGACATCTAGCTAAATGTGTGATCTATAAATGCATAAGTCGGTTTTTAATGCTCACATTAGCTATCACTTTAAGGAGTTACGTTGTAGTACTCAGTGTTACATGGAGTTGTGGATAGTCCAAAAAGTGGATATTTTATATATTGTTTAATTGGTTTGGGTATATGGCACTACCTATGCTTTAAGGAGTTACGTCTAGTGTCTACTTTATCCGCTGCGTTATGTGATCAGAAGACTAAAGATAATTAATAGAAAGGGTGTCAGTTTGGGAGGGAGCAGATAAAAGAAAAAGGCTCACTAGTTAGGAGGGAGTAATAACCTAACTAGATCATTACATCACACGAAGTTCAGAGCTCCAAGGATCAGTGCCTTTAGTATACAAATATCAAATACCGAAGTATTCGGAAGAATGAACTTCAAGGATGATGCATAAGGAGTTCAGAGCTGAAAAAGATCAAAGCCGATATCATTGGAAGAAGGAACTCCAAGTCATCCTCAGTATCTTGTTTACAGAGACTCTGCGCTTCAACGATATTGTCAATCTTGTTATCTAACTTTGGTTATTGTTATTTAACTTTGATTATGTATTTATAGGTCTCATTGTAACCATTCATGTGTGACGATATCTTGGAGGGAGATTGTTAGCTTCGCTATTTGTGAAGATAACGTCTCACACGTGAATTGGACTAGATATGTAATACAGTTGCACCCGCAGGGACTAATAATGTACACGGGGCAAACTAGTAATGTTAGGAGCCTATAAATACCCCTCATGACTCTCCATGAGGGGTGTGGGAAAATAGTGTAGCTTTATTCATTTATTCATTTTAATAAAACACTTTTATTTCACCTTTCTTTCTCTACTTTCTCTCTCTAGAATCATGATGTATTTCGATCAACCTCGACCTCCCGAAGGTGTTTCTTGATGTTAACACACCTTGACTCAAACTTTGACATATCGCAACATCCAGTCCTTGTACAAATTGCAAATAGATCATTCCGTGTTTCTTCCTTATTTTCTTGACCTCATATCTTCCAAACTATCTGCATATCCAGCACAACAACACATAACTCTCATCATTAAAGACTATAGCTGAAAGATAAAACATGCAAAGTAAGTCCCTAAGGTTAAGACCAGACAACATATTAGGTCCTTATTTCTCAACAATATTGGTTCGCCTTGATAACTCTTTTGTGCTAACAGAGTTATCCGTTGTTGTTGTATCCTGAGAGATAGATGTTCATGATTCTCAAGCATCATAAAGAGGACGAATCTGTCTTAAGGAAACAATGAGCATCACATGCTTCAATATTTTCCTTATGTGTTCATCGGGTCTAAAAAATCAAACGGTTTATGGTACTATCTTTTACACTTCATATTTATCTTATTATTATCATGTTTGTCTCTTGTAGCAATACACATATTACCTAACAATCTTAAGACATATTATTTTTGCTATTAGAGCCTTAGAGGCAGTCACGAGAGAATTAGAGGGAACACTAGTTTTTGATAGTGTTCTGTTGATAAGCCAACATGAAGCTTTTTTGTTTCATTAGTGAAATTATATAAATTGAAATTAAATTGTTGTGTTAAAGATGACAGCTATTAAAATAGATAACTGTATGTGAAATGTTTTTGGCTTGTTTTGAATTCTCCCAAGCATAGATGACTATATCTATGCTACATATAATAGACGGTCAAACCTTGAAAAGTGAAATCCCTTAATCCCTTAAAATAGTCAATGGAGTGAGAAAACCGAAAAATGGAAACTATTGTAACCGAAAAATGGAAACTATTGTAACTGAATTTGGTCAAACTTAATAGTGAACAATCTTGAACATTGCCTGGAACTTAATAGTGAAAACTGAATTTGGAAAGTATTTAATGCAAACGATATTGGAAAGTATTCAATGACGATTGCTGGAACATTGCTGGACAAAACCTTATCTAAACTACATGCGTTTGAAATTAAGTATGGCGTTTAGAAAGTATTCAAAGTATCAAACCTTGCAGGTAAGTAATGAAAGGTGCAAACTAATTCAGGAAACATTGAAAATTCAGTTTTTATTTAAGTAATCTCTACTGCTGGAAATAAGACTTTGTAAAGCTTAACAAAGAAGCTGCATAAAGTTCGGCAACACCCAAACCCTTACACGGCTGGCAACTTTATATAAACCAACACAAACCCTAAAAGGGGTTACTCTTCACTGCTATCCTTTTTCTTCTTTCTCTCTAAAACCGGCGGCCATCACACATATTCTCCATCTTTCTCTCTCCGAAACAAAACACACATAAACCCCTTCTTTGTTGTCACTGAAACTGCCGCCACTATAACCAAACACTCTCAGTAGATTTTTTGGTTCGTCAAACAATTGCCATGATAGCTTTAAGGCTATTGTTGGTTTCGAGGGTGTTTAGATCTGCTGGCTATTTGTGGTTTTGAGGGATTTTGGATCTAAGATTATTTGTTAGTTGTTGGTTGTTTCCGGACCAAACACACGAACAACAAGGTTTTTTTTCATGGGAATCGAAATCTTGAATGGTCTTGAATTTAATTTAGACATTGAAATGACAATGGTATTATTTGAGGTTGTTTTTGTGAGCTTTGAATGTTTTTTTTTATTTATTTATCTGTTGTTTGGTAAATCTGTTTTTATGAGCTTCTGTTAATATTTTTGGAGCCGTGAATATGATTTTGGACTCTTTTTGTGGCCAATGGTATTATTTGCGGTTTATTTGTGAGCCATGGGCCATGTTTGAGGCGCTCGGGTTTTTTTTGTTTTGTATATTTCAATGGGCATGTTTGAAACTTGGTTGTTATAAAAACTGTGGAATTTATGATTATTGGAAGGCTGAATATCTTAGGAGGCTAGATCTATAGTTATTTTTTATATTGTAACATCTTACCAGGAAATGATGATCAAATTTTAACATGAATACGCTGATTTTTTTTTTTTCTTTTTCTTGGAGAGGCAAACTTGAATGAAGGTATTGTGGCGAGATTAAATTCTTTCCAATGGAACTTTCTTTTTTGCAGCTAAGACACATTAATCTGAGCCTATTTTTTTAAGTTGAACTTTTAGTGGTTTGAAAATTATCTTAACTACATAAAATTATTAACTTTGAAAATTCCATCAACTGAAATGATTTTAATCCATCAACTAAAATGATTTGAATTATTGTTTAAGATTTTGTAAACATTCAGAATTTTGGAAATGTCAAAAGTTTCATACCTAAAATGTCGATGCCGCCAGTAAATATCAACTTTTTTTAGCATCCATAATTCGTTTTTTTTTTTTTTTTTTTAAACTTTTGAAACTTTTTGAAATTTGAAAGTCAAAGAACAAAGATTGTGACACAAATTACGATATAAAATAATCAAAGGTAAAAAGCTATTACGGTACATGTCAATGTAAAATAAAGTGGTAACTTCAAAAAAATTCAAAATTATATCTTATCATCTTATCCTCAAAAGGCTCAAAAAGATTCAAAATTGTATCTAATCCTTAAAAGGCTCAAAAGTTAAAATATATGCTTTTCATTTGGATTTTTCTATGCATTAGATTATCAAGATTTTACTTAAACATGTATTCAAAGTAACATTTATCATAACTTTATTTCTTTTTATGACTAGAAGCTTTCCATGAATCGTCAATCTTTGAACTCGCATGAATTGACGCACCAAAACATCTTACAACACAAACAAATGCAAAAAATATAAAAGAGAACACGCCCACATCGACGCGTATATAATTTGTTAAAGGAAAATGATTCTCATGCCTAAAAGTATGCCTAAGAATAAGATGATGCCAAGTGTAAAAATTAAAAGTGAAGATTTAGAGTGAGAAAATGTATAAGTAACGTGTCAAATAGTTTGTTTTTATAGATGTATTAAAGAGGAGATGACATGTCGTAAGAAACTTATATAAGCCCACAAGTCTCAAAATAAGCCGGAAAATTAGGGCTTATGTTATATAAGCCGAAATCAAATAAGCTCATAAGCCCACATATAAGCCGAAACAAACACCCCCTTTAACCACCATTGTTCTTTTTAAACGGAAATTGCAACCGATAGATAAAGACCTTCTCAACAAGAAAAAAGAAATGTCAAAAACAGTTTAGCAACGCCATTATGTGTGAGTCCTTGCTAAAAATCACAAAACCAAACTAGAAACATCGATAGTCAACATGAGGGTGCAACTGTTATCTTTAAACGATACATATATACGCAACAAGGGAAAAAACACACAAATCAACACTGCCACTAGCCGTATTTTGTTGAAAACTATACACCGTTGCCGCAACATTTTGTCGAAAACTATACACCGCTGCCGCCTAGTATAAATAAATTGACACTCCAATATTGACTTATTCATCTTTCACATCTCTTATTGTGCTAAATGTTGTAAACTTTACAAGTCGAAAGTATAATAACGTAAAAGCATAAGTGCGGTGAGAGTAATCAATTAATTTTTACAAATTAAATAAAGTTTTAAACATGTGATGATAGAAATGAAGAAAAAAGAGCGGGAAATGACTTGGGGTTTGAGAGGGAAATGAAAAGCAATTGATATAGAGTTCTAAAAAGCAAACACAACCCCCCATTAAACCCATCTCATCCTTTCAATTACTTTACTTATTAGGTCTTCACTCTCTTCTTTTACAATTTGCACTCACTCTTCATTTCAAGGTTAAGCTTTCTTTTCTTCACGTTGTGTTTATTTTTACACTTTGTGGTTTGCTTTTAACATTATGCTAATAACAATTTGTGTCATATAATCATAAGCAAACACAGACTTGTAATTACTCGCCGTGATGATTGTGCCTAATCTGCTTTTATGTAACTAATCTGATGAACGCACACCAGGTGCTCGATGAAATTCCCCAATTATGGTTTTACTTTCTAATCCTCATTTTTAATTTTTTATACAACTTATTATTATTTTCGATCTATACTCTTTAGTTACTGTAATGTTTTATAAGAATATATGCATTGTTTGGGATTCTGCTGAACGTGCTGATGGTACAAGTCTTTGACAATATAATTATTATCTGATGTATCTCAAATCACACTAATTGCTAATGTAAATGAAATATGGAAATTTTTAAAAAACAAATACAAAAGTTGTGGTGAAACTAAGTCCTTTTTTTAGAAGCAAAAACAGAGTAATTGCGATGAAGAGTATGTCAATACTAAAACGTAGTTTTGAGGGTTTCACTTCCATTCTGTGTACGGCTGTACGCCGAACAAATGAAGCCCCTTGTAACAGTTTCTGATTATTGCAAGTTTTGGGGGTTTATTTTAATCTTTGTATAAACTGGTCATTTTCAGATCTAAAAGCAAATTGTTAGTTTAGTATATAATTAGTTAGGCTTAGGACATGCTTCCTGCTCCTGTTGATTTCAATGATCAAAGGGGTCACATGATTCACCTCTCGTTACATAGCGTTAATCTTACTTATTACTTTACGTAGTATAATTGTCAGAGTTAAGGGGTGACCCTGATCCAATCTGTTTATAATTGTCTTCTTCTCTATTTAGTATAATGGAGCAGGTTCATGGGACAAATAAAGCATCCAAATATGTACCAGAAGATTTTATCAGCAGCATGCCAGATAACGTGATATCTAATATATTGGATCGTTTGCCCATAGAAGAAGCTTTCAGGACTAGTATCTTCTCAAAAGAGTGGAGGTTCAAGTGGACTTTGCTCACACAACTCGTATTCGACAGTGCGTTCTTTTGCTCATCAAGAAATATGAAAAGGATAAATTATGGGAGGATAATAAGCATGCTTCTTCATGGTCTTAAAGGTTCCATAAAAAAGTTTGAACTTAATCTATGTGAGGGAGTTTACTCCATGTTAGGTGTTGAAGTTGTTAAGAACTGGGTTATTTTTGTGTCCGAAAATGGAATTGAGGACTTCAGTTTTTCTGTACAGAGTAAAAAACCATTTGAGTTGCCTATCCAACTTTTCTCTTGTCTAAACCTAAAACATTTGACGATTTGTAACTGTTATTCTCAGCCCATGTCTAGTTTTCGTGGTTTTCCGAACCTATTGAGCTTAGTCTTGGATAACGTAACATTCGAAAACTACCAATGTGGGGAATTATTAACTCACTGTCCATTACTGGAGTATCTAAGACTTGCTAGTGGTAACACTACAGACAAGATAAAAGAAGTTGAGATTGCAAGACTTAAGAATCTCAAAGTGTTAAGATTGGATTTGCGCGTACTTAAGAATACAGAGAAGATCACAAGTTCCACCATCTTTCATCTTGTGGGTTTTTTCCCGAAACTCCAAGAGCTTGATCTACATATTGTGAACTGCAAGGTAACGTAAAGTTACATCTTTGTAATTCGTTTTACAAAATTGTGAACACGATTTTATTAGTTTTTTAGCTTATGATACTTACTATTATGTACCGATTTTTCTGTAGTTATTACCGGATATTGAAAAGAGGGCATCTACAACCTTCCCGTGTCTCAAGGATCTTACTTTAGATGATATAGATTTTAGCAGCGATGTCATGACATCACTAGCTATTGAATTGATTGGCACCACCCCAAATTTGGAGACCCTTTGCATCTCTGTGAGTGGAATGTCTGTTATCAAGTCGAATTGTTGATCATCTTCATATCTCATACTTGTGTGATGTTATTGTGTAGGCTATATGGAAGAATGATGTCCCACCACCTGCATATTACACTGCAGAGCTAGATTGCATCAGTTTCGGGCAGCTCAGCCAGCTCAGCCAGCTTAAGGATGTGGTTTTAGACTCTTGTAGGGGTTTAGATAATGAAGTATGTTTTATAAAGTCTTTATTGGCTTGTTCCCCTGTGTTAGAGAAGATGAGTGTTTTTTCACTTTTTTCCAGCTCTATTGGTTCCAACTCAAACCAAGTGGTGGCTAGTCATGACCGTGAACAGTTGATGTTTACCAGGGAGTTGTTGACACTCCCTCGAGCATCACCCGTAGCCAAAATAATCTTCTACGACTTTTGAATGTCTTGTTTTGCTTAAGTTTGGTGGCTTACAGAGAATTCTTCCCTCTAAGTGTGCCATGTACGTTGATGGACAGAAATATGTACTCTTGTTTTTATCTTGCTTGTTTTTGTATCAGTTTAAGTATGTTATTAGTTTCCATGTCAGCAAACCCCATTGACTGTCACTGACCATTTCAAGGATTTGACTTTCTTTTGCCGCATGTTTGCTTTTGTTTGGTTTTTGTTCACGTGGACAAATCTTGCATGTGAGCAAAATGTGTGTTCTGGAAATTAGTTCTTCATTTCCATATGTGCCTGACCTTAAAATTTGATTACCTTTTGGATTATGTCTTGTTCTAAAAACATCAGGTGGGTGATTTACATTTTTGAAAGTGAAGGATCAGGCCTTGTTTGGCTTCCAGTTTTGCTAAACGAGACACGGCAACAAGGCTTTACGAATTGTTTATTAGTTGTGGTAGCTTTCAATGTAGCTCTTGTAGCTAAATAATTTGAATGACATATCATTTACTGTTAAGAAATATAAGTGGTAATTTGAATGTCAGGGCATCAAATCCTTGTGGATATATATTATATTATAGAGTAAACCTCATTTTTGGTCCTTGTGGTTGTACCAATATTTCACTTTTGGTCCAAAATTCAAAAAATGTTCAATTTTGGTCTAAAAGTACACGTGGACTTCAATTTTGGTCCAATTTTTAACCTAGTTAATGGTCGTTAGTCTTTTCAGTTAAGTACGTTGCACCGTTAGTCCTTTAACCTAACGGTCGTTAGCAAAGTTTGCACCGTTAGTCCTTTCAGTTAAGTACGTTGCACCGTTAGTCCTTTAACCTAGTTAATGGTCGTTGAGTCCGTTTTTCTTCCGTTTTCATACGTTTTCGTCCGTTTTTCTTACGTTTTTTCCGTTTTTGTCCGTTTTTCTTACGTTTTTCTCCGTTTTTCTTACGTTTTCATACGTTTTTGTCCGTTTTTCATACGTTTTTTCCGTTTTTGTCCGTTTTTCTTACGTTTTTTACGTTTTCATACGTTTTTGTCCGTTTTTCATACGTTTTTTCCGTTTTTGTCCGTTTTTCTTACGTTTTTTTCGTTTTTGTCCGTTTTTCTTACGTTTTTTCCGTTTTTGTCCGTTTTTCTTACGTTTTTGTCCGTTTTTCTTACGTTTTTTACGTTATCATACGTTTTTGTCCGTTTTTCATACGTTTTTTTCCGTTTTTGTCCGTTTTTCTTACGTTTTTTCGTTTTTTGTCCGTTTTTCTTACGTTTTTGTCCGTTTTCATACGTTTTTGTCCGTTTTTCTTACTTTTTTTCCGTTTTTGTCCGTTTTTCTTACGTTTTTTCTGTTTTTGTCCGTTTTCATACGTTTTCGTCCGTTTTTCTTACGTTTTTTCCGTTTTTGTCCGTTTTTCTTACGTTTTTGTCCGTTTTTCTTACGTTTTTTCCGTTTTCATACGTTTTTGTCCGTTTTTCTTACGTTTTTTTCCGTATTTGTCCGTTTTTATCCGTTTTTCTTACGTTTTTTTTGTATTTGTCCTAATTTTTTTTTAAAAATAAAAAAATTCAAAATAATAAAAAAAAATTTGTCCGAATTTTTTAAAAAAATAAAAAAGAATCAAAATTTTTTTTGTCCGAATATTTAAAAAAAAATAAAAAAAATTCAAAATTTTTTTTTCCGAATTTATAGAAAAAAAAATTTTTTTATCCGAATTTAAATTTGAATTTTTTTTATTTTTTTTATCCGAATTCAAAAAAAATTTTTTTATCCGAATTTTTTATCCGAATTTAAATTTGAATTTTTTTAAATTCGGACAAAAAAAAATTTGAATTTTTTTTTATTTTTTTTAAAATATTCGGACAAAAAAAATTTTGATTCTTTTTTATTTTTTTAAAAAATTCGGACAATTTTTTTTTTATTATTTTGAATTTTTTTATTTTTTAAAAAAATTTAGGACAAATACAAAAAAAACGTAAGAAAAACGGACAAAAACGGATAAAAACGGACAAATACGGAAAAAAACGTAAGAAAAACGGACAAAAACGTATGAAAACGGACAAAAACGTAACAAACGTAAGAAAAACGGACAAAAACGGAAAAAAATGTAAGAAAAACAGACAAAAACGTATGAAAACGGAAAAAACGTAAGAAAAACGGACAAAAACGTAAGAAAAAACGGACAAAAATGGAAAAAACATAAGAAAAATGGACGAAAACGTATGAAAACGGACAAAAACAGAAAAAACGTAAGAAAAACGGACAAAAACGTAAGAAAAACGGACAAAAACGGAAAAAACGTAAGAAAAACGGATAAAAACGTATGAAAACGGAAAAAACGTAAGAAAAACGGACAAAAACGTAAGAAAAACGGACAAAAACGGAAAAAACGTAAGAAAAACGGACAAAAACGTAAGAAAAACGGACAAAAACGGAAAAAATGTAAGAAAAACGGACAAAAACGGAAAAAAAGTAAGAAAAACGGACAAAAACGGAAAAAACGTATGAAAAACGGACAAAAACGTATGAAAACGTAAGAAAAACGGAGAAAAACGTAAGAAAAACGGACAAAAACGGAAAAAACGTAAGAAAAACGGACAAAAACGTATGAAAACGGAAGAAAAACGGACTCAACGACCATTAACTAGGTTAAAGGACTAACGGTGCAACGTACTTAACTGAAAGGACTAACGGTGCAAACTTTGCTAACGACCGTTAGGTTAAAGGACTAACGGTGCAACGTACTTAACTGAAAAGACTAACGACCATTAACTAGGTTAGAAATTGGACCAAAATTGAAGTCCACGTGTACTTTTGGACCAAAATTGAACATTTTTTGAATTTTGGACCAAAAGTGAAATATTGGTACAACCACAAGGACCAAAAATGAGGTTTACTCTATATTATATATTATATATATATTAAACCATAGCGTTACTGCTCACGCCACAGTACATGCTACAGTTTTTTTTTTTTTTTTTTTTTTTTTTTTTTTTTTTTTTTTTTTTTTGTTATTAATTTCGAAAAAAAAATTTCAAAATTTTTTTTCCGAAAATCTTTTTTCTGAAATTTTTTTTCGAAAAATAAAATTTTGAAAAATAAAGTTTTTGAAAAAATATTTTCAAAAAAAAAAATTAAAAAAAAAACATTTTCAAAAAACTTTAGGAAAAAAAAAATCCTATAAAAAAAATTCGGAAAAAAAAACATGTAATGATAGTATGAATTCACAGACCAACCACATCATACAACAAAAAACAATTATATAAACACCCCGCCGCAAAACATAATTAAAAATTCAAAAAAAAAAAAAAAAAAAAAAAAAAAAAAAAAAAAAATTGTACTAAATACATCACGAAATAATTGTGAACCTACAAAACGTAAAACACACATCGTACAACAAAAAACAACTATCTGAACAACCCCTGCAACGCGCGGGCTTCCATGCTCGTTAGAGTAAATTACATAGATGTCTATGTGGTTTGTGTTAATAGTTGGTGGAATAGAAGGTGGCCAACAATGCTTGAATTGATTAGTCCACTTGATTTAAGAGTTGTAATCGACAACTTGCATCATCAGTTTTCTCCTATAAATAGGGGCTTATATTCTTCATCTAATCCCATCCCATTCCAAAAGCAACACACATAATAGTTGTGTGTTCTTGGTCTCTTTCTTTCTCCTAGTATTTGAGTCTATTAGAGAGTTTGTGTGGTATCTCTTAATACAAGAGATATAAGTGTTTATCCTTGTATTTAGAGAGAAGGTATAACTCCTAATTTTCATCATAGTGAAACGTATCTTTCCTTGCCCGTGGTTTTTACCCTATTGGGGTTTTCCATGTAAAATCCGTGTGTCATCTTTTATTAGTATTTTCTTATTTTAGCTGTGGGTTTGCTTCAATCCGGTGTCACTTTTCTCTACAAGTGGTATCAAGAGCTAAGGTTGGGTGTGTGTATAATTATTTATCGTATGCTCTGTGGTTGCCACTAATAAGTGGACCCTCCACATCAAAAGATAAGTAAGATTATACTCACTCAAAAAGTGTTCATTACTATTATTAACAAATAATAGTTTTGTCGAAAAGTAGATTGTGATTGTAGCAATGGCGGCAAAATTTGAAATCGAAAAATTCAATGGGAATAATTTCTCGTTGTGGAAATTAAAGATGAAGGCTATCCTTAGAAAGGATAAATGTTTAGCGGCCATTGACGAAAGGCCAGCTGAGGTCACGGATGACAGTAAATGGGACGAGATGGACGGAAATGCTATTGCAAATCTTCATCTGGCATTAGCAGATGGAGTTTTGTCAAGCATAGAGGAGAAGAAAAGTGCAAAGGAGATTTGGGATCATCTTGCTCGATTGTACGAGGCAAGATCACTCCACAATAAAATATTTCTCAAGAGGAAACTTTATGCTCTTCGCATGACGGAATCTACTTCAGTGACTGAGCACGTTAATAACTTGAATACTCTATTTTCTCAGCTCACGTCTTTGAGTTGTAAAATAGAGCCACAAGAACGTGCTGAAATTCTACTTCAAAGTTTACCTGACTCATATGACCAACTTATCATCAACTTAACCAGTAATGTTCTTTCGGACTATCTAGTCTTCGATGATGTTGCAGCCGCCATTCTGGAAGAAGAAAATAGGCGCAACAACAGGGAGGACAGGCAAACTAGTTCAAGACAGGTGGAGGCTTTGGTGGTGACGAGAGGGAGGTCAATGGAACCTGGCTCCAGTGGGAGTCACAATCATGGTAACTCTAGAATAAGAAGGAAGAAGAATTTTAAATGCTACAAGTGTGGCAAGCCGGGTCACTTTAAGAAAGATTGTCGGGGTTCGAATACCTCTAATCCTCAAGGAAATGTCGCTAGCACTTCAGAAGATGGTAACGCTCTGTGTTATGAAGCTGTGGTTGAAAATGAAGGCATAAAGAGATTTGCAGATGTATGGTTGTTCGATACGGGAGCTACTTTTCATATGACCACATGAAGAGAATGGTTTCTGTAGGATTCTACGAAAAACCCTTGTAGTTAATCTTAATGATTAGTGATAACCTTGTATTGTCATTTAATAAAGACCATTTTTACGGGAAAATTTAAACTTTTCTATTACTGTTATTAGTATCACGATGCATTATATATATATATATATATATATATATATATATATATATATATATATATATATATATATATATATATATATATATATATATATATATATATATATATATATATATTGTATACACCGAAACTCGAGATAATAATTCTCGCACAACAACACATTTTCACAACGACAAGTGATCGTACTCACGATAAAAACTTAACGTATCCATTATAATACGTTTAATACAAAATCACTTACACTAATTACCATCTCCAAACTATCCTAGTTTACTACCACATAATCACAATTTAATCACAACTAAGTATACTAAATTTAACAAACCAACTGGGCCTTCGTCTCAGCCCACCACACGACCCAGCAATCACACTAGCCCATTATCACTTTTCTTTCTTTTCTTTTCCTTGTCCCGTATAAACCCGATCGTGTGCACCCTCCACAAAACGCCCTCGTATCTCAGTAATACCGAAAGTAACCTATCTATATCTTTACACCATCGCGACCACCACTTAGCAAACTCTCTTCGTACCAATTCCCATACATGGTTGTCGAATGATACTACAGTAATGAAGGTCATCTTATTCGTCCCATATTTAGCATATACGTGTAGAAATAAATCACAAAACTAAACCATTTCGAACCCCGCTTTTTCCTACGATCTTCTAATAACATTCTTAACATATTATTATGTTTAAAAGAAGGATGGGACTGCAGAAACAATGTGTGACTCGCTAGTTTTACTTTGATGCCATAATTAATACCAATCGAATACATGTAAATTACAAGGAGTAAAATACAAAGTACCTAAGTTTAAATATCTCTCCAAAATCTACTTGTGTCAGTAAATGAGCATAGGTGTCCACCTAGTCACTAGTTATCCACAGTACCACCAATGATAAGGTCTTGGTCAAAGGAAACGTGTGAATCTCCTATAAGAATACCCTCATTCCTTCACCCTCTACCCTACCCATATCACACTATCTATCACCTCACCAAAATGCTCTAAAAAGACCAGCAGTTTTCTGTCTATATCGTGGGAAACAAGTCGAAGTAGAAGAATTAAATACTCGAACGTATTCGAAGCAGTGGACATCTTTTCTTCACTTGCACTCGTATTCAAACCGTACTGCCCTCTTCACCACCTTTTTAAGGTGTGGTATGACTCTTATCCTTGCACCATACACGATGAAATATCACTCACTCATAATTTGCATGCATACGAATATAGGTAATGCCATACTAACATGTTGATAACACAACCATGCATCTCATATACGCAAGTATCACACATATAGAACGTCACATCATCATTTATAAAATCTCATGCATAACACTCTTTGGTTAGTTTCATTCGAACGTCTAAATAGTTATATAGTTAAGTTTGCATTTGTCATTTTAAATAACCCACCCAAGAAATGGCAAACCTACATTTTAGAAAGCTTAACAGCCAACTCACATCACTCTCACGTTTAAGACGTCACTTCATGCATCACTTCTTCATTTACATTCGAACTTATATGTGCTCACTATATATATTTTCTCTTACGTGCACTCGGTATGGGGTAACTCACCAACAAGTGTCGAACCCCTTCTTGGAAGCTTTAGAAAAACACCTCACAGATCACAAAACACATTAACATAACACGCTAACACTTTAAAACCACAACATATATGAAACCCACCAAAAATAAGTCTAAGTAATTAATTTTGACACGCTTCATGTAGCCTAGAAAACCCTCGTACAACTTACAAACTAGTCACGCAACTTCATGATTTCTTTACACGACTTGTTTAACAACCTAGCAAACTAAGTTTTTCATTTATATAATATGTAACGAAACCCACGAATGGACCTTTAAAATTTGCCAAAGTGAAACGTCAAGAACTGTTTTGAAAACACTTAGAAAATTTTAGAAGTTTTATACTCAGAAAACAGCCCCTAGTAGCCTTAAAAATGACTTCATAATTCGCGATCTACCTTAATGACCATGCCCTATTTTCACACGACCCATTAGACCTCCTAACAAGCCACATTTTTCGTATAACTAACTCACCAAAATAAACAAGCTTCGACCCCTTAAAACAGCTAGAGTAAAGCGCATGAACCATGTTTGGAAAATAACTAAAAACCATAAATGGGTTAGATGTGGGCTCGTTAAGGCCCATCTAGCATGAAAAACAAGCTACTGATCAAATAAGCAGTAAGAATAAGCTTCATTAATCTTAAACAAGCCTTATAAAAAGTCGCCTACCTTTTTACCACCTTATTTGCACTTTTGGACTAAAAATGTAACGCGATCTAACTTGAGGGACTAAAACTGTCAACCTGAGAAACTTATGGACTGAAGCTGTAAAAACAGTTTATAGAGGACTTAAATTGATATGCTATTAAGTTCCAAGCTTTATATGGACATATGGACAATTATTGGACTATTTTGGACTTTGGACTTGACAAGGACTAACGACGTAACGCAAATCAGTTAGGGTAAAAGATGCAAAATCTAGGAAGAACAAGTACTAACTGTTATAACTTGACATTCTTATTCTATTTTTCATTTTTGCACCACATCTTTATTTCATATGCATATTTGCACATTTTATTTACATATTAGTTAACTTTCGTTAATTACTATAAATATTACGAGTTAGCACCCACCTTAATTCATGCATTTAGAGAATATCATAATGGGAAGCTAGACATAAAAATCATGATCATTGTGCATATATATATATATATATATATATATATATATATATATATATATATATATATATATATATATATATATATATATATATATATATGTCTTTACTTTGAGCGGCGAGCACGCTAAGGACGAATCATCCACACTTGACATTCCAAGCATTAGCCACCACCAATATTCATCGTTCACCACTCACTTCACAAACACCACTAGTAAATAGTCAGATACTCAGACATTTATATATTTACCAGGTTCCGTATCGAAGTTGTCATAATCACCTCTGAGTTTACGTTCATTATCAGTAACGCTTAAGGTGAGTCATGGCCTCACTTTTTAAACTCTTTATACTTTTTAAACTCCGTGAGGGGATACATGCTATAAACAGATCACAAGTATTTTTCTGTATGCTACCTGACTTGATATATGCCTAAGTTACCTTATTGCCACAAGACCCTTTTATCATGAGCCATTAATCACTGCGGTGAACGCGAATATAATGAATAGATCTATTAGAGGCTGACGACCTATCCCACTAATACTTGGACGGAATGCTTTTTGCTAGTCGTATTAGTCGCGATGCATTATATTTGAGAGAAATAGGAATTGGCAAATCACCTATTACACGAGGGCAAAACCTTCATCATTAATTTGATGGACACCTCCGTTTATGCGATACTTTGTTAACGTTTGCGTGTCATGAGACTTAGGGCAATATATGAACTGCGATATCAACTTTTAAACTGATTGTATCTCCAATACAATCTTACTTGTGAATCGAACTGATATTTAAATTACAAACTCCATGATTTCACTCAACATTATGTTGACTTTTAAGCATGTATCTCAGGAAACTAGAGGAGCAAGGCAAGGCATGGAGCAGGCATACCCTATCCTAAATAATGGTGTAAATTAAAGTTGTAATTCAGTTAAAATGATGTTTCTTTGGAGAAACCTTAGCACTCTGATGTAAACGCTTTGTAACTGAATTTGTATTATGGACCTATGTAAATTAAAAATGCCTTCTCAGGCTGTTTTCTATGATTTTGTTTTCGATCCTCACGGTAACACCCAAATTAGTCTTCCGCTGCTATATTTAAAATTTGGGGGTGTTACAGTTTCATCAATATAAACCTATCTCTGGAGGCAGATCTGTGTACAGTTGCAATGATCATAAACTAAGGATCATTGGAATCAGAAATATCATGGTGAAGGTGCATGATGGTACAGTTCGTACTATTCGGGATGTGCGACACGTGGAGGGCCTGAAAAAGAATCTATTGTCTCTAGGACAATTGGATGATCTTGGTTGTAAGGTTGAAATACAAAACAAGATCATGAAAGTTATACAAGGCGCGCTTGTACTTATGAAAGGTGAAAAGGTGGCTGCAAACTTATACCAACTGAAGGGAGAGATAATGGAGGAGGCGGAAGCATCTGTTGCTTCACATAGTCCAAGTCATAGAGTTGTAATAACATGGCATCAGAAGCGTGGACATATGTCGGAACAAGGAATGAAAATTCTTGTTGAAAGGAAGTTAATTCCTGGCCTCACAAAGGTTTCTTTACCTTTCTGTGAGCATTGTGTTATCAGCAAGCAGCATTGCCTAAAATTCAAGACATCAAATTCTAGAAGTGTCTCTGTTCTAGAATTGGTTCACTCTGATGTATGGCAGGCACCGGTTCTATCCCTAGGAGGAGCAAAGTATTTTGTATCCTTCATTGATGACTATTCCAGGAGATGTTGGGTGTACCCAATTAAGAAGAAGTCTGATGTGTTTGAAGTTTTCAAGGTTTACAAAGCGCGGGTTGAACTTGATTCTAGAAAGAAGATCAAGTGTTTGAGGACAGATAATGGAGGCGAATATACAGGTGATGAATTTGATACCTTTTGCAGGCAAGAAGGAATCAAAAGGCAGTTCACGACGGCATACACTCCTCAACAAAACGGAGTGGCAGAGCGGATGAACAGAACCTTGTTAGAAAGAGCAAGAGCAATGTTGGCAACTGCAAGCTTGGAAAAATCGTTCTGGGCAGAAGCAGTCAATACCACCTGTTATGTGATAAATCGGTCACCTTCAACTGCAGTTGAGTTGAAGACACCGATGGAGATGTGGACGGGAAAGCCGGTCAACTATTCAGACCTTCATATATTTGGAAGTCTTGTGTACGTGATGTACAATTCTCAAGAAACTACAAAGCTTGATCCGAAATCCAGAAAATGTTTGTTCTTGGGGTACGCTGACGGAGTAAAGGGGTATCGCTTGTGGGACCCCACTGCCCACAAAGTAGTCGTCAGCAGAGATGTTGTCTTTATGGAAGACAAAATTCAAGAAAATGAAGACAGTGATAGCACTACAAGAGAAACTACATCAATACAGGTGGAAAAGCAATCGCAGTCGAGTAATTCTTCTGAAGTCGTACCACAACACGAGGTGAATGAGACAACTGAGTCTCAAGCTCCAACGACTCGTACTCTTAATCGTGAAAGAAAACGCCTGGTGTGGCACTCGGATTATGTTATGGAGGGCAATGTTGCATACTGTCTTCTTATAGAGGAAGGAGAGCCATCAACTCTTCAAGAAGCACTGAATAATTCAGATGCTTCATTCTGGATGGAAGCAATGCAAGAAGAAATTGAAGCTCTTCATAAGAATAAAACGTGGGAACTGATGCCACTACCAGCAGGTAGAAAACCTATTGGAAACAAATGGGTGTATAAGATCAAGAGGAACGGTGATGACCAGGTGGAGAGGTATCGTGCAAGATTGGTAGTCAAAGGATATGCTCAGAAAGAGGGAGTCAACTTCAACGAAATATTTTCCCCTGTGGTTCGAATGACAACTGTTCGAGTGGTTCTGGCAATGTGTGCTACGTATGATTTATATCTAGAGCAACTAGATGTGAAAATTGCATTTCTTCATGGAAATCTTGAGGAAGAAATTTACATGCTCCAACCCGAAGGTTTAAAACAAAAAGGAAAAGAGAACTTGGTTTGCAGGTTAAACAAATCTCTGTACGGTTTAAAGCAGGCGCCGTGGTGTTGGTATAAGAGATTTGATTCTTTCATCATTAGCCTTGGATATAACAGACTACACGCCGACCCTTGTGCATATTACAAGAGGTTTGGAGACAATGATTTTGTCATCCTGCTGTTATATGTTGACGACATGTTGGTTGCAGGCCCTAACAAATATCGTATCAGTAAACTGAAGGCACAACTCGCTAGGGAATTCGAGATGAAAGACTTGGGACCCACAAACAAGATTCTAGGGATGCAAATTCACCGAGATAGAGTTAGTAGGAAAATTTGGCTTTCACAGAAAAGTTATGTGAAGAAAATCTTGCAAAGGTTTAATATGCAAGATTGTAAGCCAATATCAACCCTGTTTCCTACTAATGTCAAGTTATCCTCCAAGATGAGTCCTAGCAGTGAAGAAGAGAGGATGGAGATGTCTCGAGTACCGTATGCATCAGCAGTGGGAAGTTTAATGTTCGCGATGATTTGTACAAGACCAGACATTGCACATGCAGTGGGAGTAGTGAGTTGGTACATGGCGGAACCTGGTAGAGAGCATTGGGAAGCTGTGAAGAGAATCTTTAGATATATCAAAGGAACCTCGGATGTTGCATTATGTTATGGGGAATCGGATATAATTGTCAAGGGATATGTTGATTCTGATTACGCAGGTGATCTTGACGGAAGTAAATCAACCACCGGGTATGTGTTTACACTTTCTGGCGGAACAGTAAGCTGGGTTTCAAAACTACAGTCAGTTATCGCTATGTCAACGACGGAAGCAGAATATGTTGCAGCTGCTCAAGCCAGCAAAGAAGCAGTATGGTTGAAGATGTTGTTGGAAGAACTGGGGCACGAACAAGAGAAAATTACTCTATTTTGTGACAACCAGAGTGCCTTGTATCTTGCAAGGAATCCAACATTTCATTCAAAGACAAAGCATATACGAGTTCAGTATCACTTCGTTCGTGAGAAAGTGGAAGAAGGAACTGTGGATATGCAGAAAATTCATACTGATGATAACGTGGCAGATTATTTGACGAAAGCAATCAACTGTGACAAGTTTATATGGTGCCGATCCTCATGCGGCCTAGCGGAAACGTAAGCAACATGAAAGTGCAAGGAAGGATAACGGTGTGAAGATCGATTTAGCTTCAATCGGATCTTCAAGTGGGAGATTGTTAATAGTTGGTGGAATAGAAGGTGGCCAACAATGCTGTTAATAGTTGGTGGAATAGAAGGTGGCCAACAATGCTTGAATTGCTTGGTCCACTTGATTTAAGAGTTGTAATCGACAGCTTGCATCATCAGTTTTCTCCTATAAATAGGGGCTTATATTCTTCATCTAATCCCATCCCATTCCAAAAGCAACACACATAGTTGTGTGTTCTTGGTCTCTTTCTTTCTCCTAGTATTTGAGTCTATTAGAGAGTTTGTGTGGTATCTCCTAATACAAGAGATATAAGTGTTTATCCTTGTAGTTAGAGAGAAGGTGTAACTCCTAATTTTCATCATAGTGAAACGTATCTTTCCTTGCCCGTGGTTTTTACCCTATTGGGGTTTTCCACGTAAAATCCGTGTGTCATATTTTATTAGTATTTTCTTATTTTAGCTGTGGGTTTGCTTCAATCCGGTGTCACATTTCTCAACAGTTTGTTCAAAATTGCATCTACTGTCCTTGATAGTTTCAGTCTGCATTAACAATCCTTAACTTTGTAAAGATTTACGCCTGTGATCCTTATGACTAACAATGTTAACCAAAACCGTTAATGAGCCTCGTGTGCCTTGCACATGAAGGTTGTTTTGTCATTTCATATTCTACCTTTCATTATTGCCCCGCTAACACACATACCAACACATAGTAAATTTGTCATTTGATTCTTAGAGTGTCCGCAATGTATTAGCCATTCAAAGACTTTTTTTTTGCCAAGTCATCTTCGTCGTCACCAAACTTATAACGACCATGTGTCGTCGCTATAAGTTATGGTCAAAGTCAAAGTCAAACATTTTCAAACACTCGTTTTGTCGTCTAGTGGACCTTTAGCGACGACATATAGTCGCTAAAGTTCATGATGTAGTCGCTAAAGTTTTGGTCAAATAGGGAGCCAAGGATGTTGGTTTTTTGTCATGTATTGCACCTATAGCGACGAAATCCGTCGTGGCTATAAGTGGAGCGTCGCGTGAACTTGGAAATGGCGTAGTGTAGGCTACCACCCTTAGCATCTACCGTATTCACTTCATCGATGCAAGATTCAAAAAAAAAGACAAACTTGTATTTTTCAGGAGTAAAATTTAGCTTAGTAGTGTCACCTATTTTTCAAAAAAAAAAAAAAAAATGCAAACATATAAATACACATTTACAAAGTGCATGTAAGTCGTATTTACCATTGTTTTTGGTTGTTACGCAAAAGTTGAAACTTATTGTTTATTGCCATATAAATGCAAGCATGTCAAACACAAACATAATAAAACAAACATTTCAGCCATGTATATATTAAAATGGTTCTCGCAAGAAAGTCTCACTATATATATATAGTGAGACTTTCTTGCGAGAACCATTTTATCTGCGAGAACTGAGAGAACCACCAAAAACATACATGCACGCCTTCAATAATTGTATTTTTGCACATATGTTCTAAAAACAACATATATGTTTTTTTAAAAACATAGTTGTTCTAAAGAATTTGATAAGAAATTAGAAATACAACATTTTTCTTTGAAGGTGTGCATGTATGTTCTTATAAGGCGTACAACGACAATATTGCGGCCTTGTGTAAGGTTTTTGTGAAAAAAGAGGATGAGTTCATGATGATATTGAAGAACATAGGTGTATACTTACGATTATTGATGATTTGCATGTATTTTTATTTTATTTTAAAAGGTGTGCATGTATGTTTTTTGTGGTTCTCTCAGTTCTCGCAGATAAAATGGTTCTCGTAAGAAAGTCCCCCTATATATATATATTTTTTTTCTTCGAACATTCAGTTGGGATACGACATCTGAGAAACCTCACTGAATAATAGTGAAGCCTTGCACGTACCCTAAACAACGAGATGTTGACCATGGGCCGTTACAAGTATTCGGAGGGAAAAACCCCAAGGCTTGCCATCCCTAAGGATCGAACTCAAGACCTTGGGTAAAATCGGGAGTGCCTCTAACCAGCTGGGCTGATCATCATTGGCATACACAGCCATATCAGGTAGAGTAATATGTAACTTCAAATACACAGTGACTCAAAACAATTATGAGGTTGAAACGCCACAAATCAAAGTCGATCTTTTTCTTTCTCTTTTTTTAACTCTAAAATAGCCCCCTTTTGTACTCTAAAATGGTCCCTTCAAAAAATGACCTATCTTTACTCTAAAATTGTCCCTTTTTCGTACTCTAAAAATGACATATCTTTACTCTAAAATAGTAAAATGGTCCATCTTTTTTGTACTCTAAAAATGACCAATTTCTACTCTAAAATAGTCCCTTTTTCTGTACTCTAAAAATGACCCGGTTACATTTTTCTGGAAAGACACTTACACAACTTGATAATACATGAGACTTTGAAGAATACTTTCACTCAACATATAATTTATAGTTATGTACATACTTGACCTCAGCGACAAGCGGAAGCTAACTGTACCAAATCCTGGGGGTTATACTAAACACCGCTTCATAAACTTTAAACACAATTTGTACATAACTCTATGACACACTTTAAATTCTGCAAATATGACTTTAAAACAATAACGAGTCTCATCAAGACTATGCATTTTCAAGACGTTACAACATGACGACTCCTTGGGGATTTAACTTGATCAAACACGACATCTACGACTACATTCATATGCACAACCCAATTACTTCCAAATCCATGCTTCAAATCCTAGGCCTTTTTACTAAGACCTTACTTGCTATACATTAACCTACAAAAACGGTTAACAACTAAAAGGGTAAACTTACGCTTAGTAAGTAACTGGAAATAACAAGTAGTCATATACAATTTGTCACACTAGCATTATGAACATCCGCATTTAGTCTAATTAACTATATCATAAACAATCACATACCTTATTTAGGTATTAGACTACACTCATCTTATCAACAAATATCTAACTAGTCAAATTCTTTAGCATATAAATATACTTTCTATGCCAAGGTTCCTATGCCTTAACACAAACATTCACAAACACATATTATGATAAAAATTTGAAAAAATTACACGGATGGACCTTGTGGTTTACACGAATTTCATGTTTATGAGCTATTTCATTTTAATTACGCCACAGATACCTATTTTGTGAAACGTTGCACGCGTTTGGTCCCTAAGTTGGATGGGCGTTATCTTTGACCGTTAAGTGTTTAATTAATGTTTCCGTTAATATATTTTACACCGTTAGTCCTCTTTCACTTTCACTTTCACCACCACCACTCTCATCCTCCTCACACTCCTCACCACCACAACAACCACCACATCACCACCATTAACCACACTTGACCCAAATTTAACAGAATCATCAAAAATCAAAATGCAACTTAACCAACAATCTTTACATAAATCAATCTAATTTACCAACACAATTTATAAAAAAAAAACAAAAATGCCACAAATATACCAACAATCTTTACATAATCTTATTATCCTCATTAATCTTTCACTAAACTTCCACCACAAACCATCACCACCACTACACGCCGGAAACCACTACAAACCATCACCGCCCACCAACAAATAAAAAAGACAGAACAAACCCATATGTGAGGTTGCTTAGTCCACCATGGTAAAAATGTTGCTAGAAACGTGGGTTACATTTGGTTGCTTAGATCGATCTTCAACATTAAATTTCACAGCTATTGATTTACCAGAAGACCCACTCCCAGACTCCTCATAATAAACACCTGACCACCACCACAACGCCACCACCTACCACATTCAGCGTCACCCATCAGAACCACCATCGTCCACCAAGCAACGACAATACCACAAACACCATCAGGATCATAGCCTCCATTTTATAACTTCTAAAATACACCAAACCCCACCACGACTAGAATCGAAAACTTAACCCCCACCCTTATCACTCTCTACGACGCAAACACACCCTGACTTTAACATACTCCCTGAGTTGCTATCATAGCACTTAGCCTGTAACCCAATAATCAGTTCCGATACAATATAACCCTTTTAATCTTTATAATCCCAAACACAAGTTTAGTTTAAACCCGCCACCATCAAACCGACATCATCAACCGGCCCGTATTTTTCTGAAACCCATCAAATCCAATTCAAATCTAATCTTTTAACACTTATACTTCAAATCCGATTCAAATCTATTTTCCATCTCAGCTCGTGACTGTGACAACCTCACGTCTGGGTTTGTTCTGTCTTTTTTATTTGATAAATGAAACCCTGGCGTGTAGTGGATTTGTTGATAAATGAATTATCTTTAATAGATTGGTGTGAGTTTTTGTGTTTATTGGATTTGTTGGAGGGTTTTGTCAGTAATCGAATTTTTTGTGTGATGTGGATCTGGGTTTTTGGTGGTGATATTGGGTTTATGTTTGATTTTTGATGCGTTGTATAGATACTGAGTAAAGAATGAAAATGGGGATGAAGTATAAATGAGGATGAAATGGTTGTGTGTGTATTAATAAGATGAAAATTGATATGAGGACTAACGATGCAAAAAATACTAACGGAGGGACTAACGGGCAAATAATATTTATACACTTAACGGTCAAAGATAACGTCCATCCAACTTAGGGACCAAACGCGTGCAACGTTTCACAAAATAGGTATCTGTGGCGTAATTAAAATGAAATAGCTCCTAAACATGAAATCCGTGTAAACCACAAGGACCATCCGTGTAATTTTTTCTAAAAATTTATATAACACATGTTATATCCTAGGTTATTTACCTTAAATCCAAAGCTAAGTTACCAAGAATGCCAGCATTAACATCATTTGATTCCCTATACAAGATTCACTAACATCAATAAACATTTCCTCAATGCATAACCAAAATAATGGATTTAAATTTACCCATTGCCATTCCCAATTTGCTTCTTAACATACATATGATCATTCATCATGATCATATGCCAAACCCCCAAAATCACCAATTACCCTTAAACCATTAAAGGGGCTTAACCTACTAACACAAACACTCAAACACTTCTTTACTTGTTTTAAAACCAACTTTACCTAAAACCCTCAAATTTGACTCATGAAACCTAACCTCAAATCTTGAAATTAAACAAAGAATATGGGTTACTTACTTTTATAAGAACATAGTTAGGCTTATCTCTTTGATTAGGACCCTAAATTCACCAATAATTGATCATCAAGACATCTTGTTTCTTCCCTCTCTTTTCTTTCTCTCGTCCCACCCAAACACACGCACAAGAAGAAATCTCTGGAATATTATGGCAGTCAACTATGATCTTGACTAACTAAAACTTGGTACTAGTTTGGCTAGTTGACACATTAAGCCGCCCCTCAAGTCTCACTTCCTCATACTTGGGCCACTTAATATTTTTCATAACATATAACTTATAGTTTGACTATTTGGTTTGACCTTCTACATCAACATTTGACTAATCAATCATATTTAGTCTTCAAACATATATATTTCATAGTCAAATTTATCCAATGGTATTCTAGTAATAATATACTCAAAACTGGTTTTGTGGTGTAACAGAGGTAGAGTCTCTTCGTTTTCTTCTTCACAT
Source organism: Artemisia tridentata subsp. tridentata (assembly GCA_021014915.2). Classification (NCBI taxonomy): domain Eukaryota; kingdom Viridiplantae; phylum Streptophyta; class Magnoliopsida; order Asterales; family Asteraceae; genus Artemisia; species Artemisia tridentata. The sequence continues at coordinate 146,130,845 of CP139502.1, read as the reverse complement.
TTCCATATTATGCGTGCACTTCGTTACATTGAACATAACATTATACTAGAATAAAAGTAAATAAGGCATTGTATTAAAAAGAACGAAAAATTATACAGCAAAGGACAGAAGAGCCTTGAAAGATAGATAAACCAGCCGTAACACTATCTAGATTATCTAATAAGAAATTCAGTTTCGATGTTCCAGTCACGGTGTTTTAGCCAACTATTTTTTTGCTTTACTCTTTACACTAATCTTGTATCTTGAGCAAATTCCCTACACACTTATAACTTCTATTATGTATATTTACAATATCCTTTTAAAATGGTATTTGTCGAGCATTATCTTACATTGTGACAGCTTTTGGTGTCTCTTGTAAACGATAAGATAAGTTACAAGCTGCTCAAATTGAAGAAATGTTACAGACAGGTGAAATTGAGTCCGGTAAAGGAGCTAACCAAATTGGTATTGTGAAACATGTTGGCGATACACGTTGGAGCTCACATTTTACTTCATAGTCTTATTCGGATGTGCAATCCAACATGTACAGTTTTGGAGAAGATAAAAAAGGATGGGTGCAACATTAAAACAAAGGGCGGTGCTAGTTCAGCATTAAAGAAGTTGACTTCTTTTGATTTTGTTTTCATATTGGAATTTAATAACATGACAATCATAAATTAAACACATAACATCAAAGTGTTGCGGAAGCATAGGAACAAATAACATGTAAATAATTAACCGAATATAAAAGTATTCGTACCTCTTTTATTCTAGTAAAACAAGAATCAATTCTTCAATTAATCAACAAGATGAACCCTAATTAAGGTTTATGTGGATTATAAGAATTACCCCTTACCGTTTTGTAATTCAATCTAAGATTCAAAAAATAGTGTGTTTGAATCACGTTCTCGTACACACGTACTAATACCAAGTAAACGTTAATGCTAGTTAAATAAAAACACAAAACAATTTTGATTTCAAAAATCAAAACCGAAAACCCGTGTGGGTTTGTAGTTTCGGTCGAACCAAACAAAGAGGAGAAAAGAAAAAATCTTAGGGTATTGTGTGTGTACAAAAGGTGTAAAACCAATGACCCTAGATTTGTTTATATAGTGTAGATAACTTGGAAGACAAGTTGGTGTAGGATTGGGTTACCCCAATCCCCCACCGATCGGTTATAGCCCAAAGGAGGGATCTGGAACCTTCTCGACTTTCCAATTATTCACTCTATAATTCTTTCCTTTTATTAGTTAACGGTCGTTAGTCATTATCCGTTAAATACTAACGGTCGTTATATGTTTTGTGTTATTTAATAATTATATATAACGTTTTATAAATAATTATTATTCATTAACTCTTCATACGTAAAGTGTGCAATCCCGTGATCTCGAGTTCGATCCTAACACACATCTACTAATTTATGTCCACAAAACTAACAGCTCCCACTTGGACATATTTTAATAGTGTGATCACATCGGTTAGCGTCTAGCAACACTTCGATGCCTCTAGTACAACTCGAGTAAGGTATTCTGGAAAAACCTTTTAATGATTCATCATTATTATTATCCTTTTGTCACTAATACCATGTTAAATAAGGATATGGATCTAAGTCATTCCTTAATTTAACTTATTCTGTTTCTCGTTGTTTGTGATTGAGCAATATTACCAAATCTTCTGACCGTATTCCAGAAAATCTTGGGCATGGCCATGCAAACATCTTGTCAACCCTACGAGGGGCCCAGCAGTATTAAACTTCAAAACCAATTTGAATGAACAAATTCTTTATTGACTACAAGCAAAACCCATGAACTTTGCAACACTTCTGAAAACAATCCTTATGACTACCAGTTACGTATAGCGTTAAATTGAATTACAGAAATGCACTACATCCATGACAGTTCTCTGGTATCTCAAGTCTGAGGATAACTATTCATGATTACTTAATGACAAGATCCATAAAGTACAATCATGTAGTTTGGGATAAGTCTTATACTCAATTCATTGAATATCATGTGAAATTGGTATGTCAACGTATCAATATACTTTCAAGTATATTCAATCAATACTCAGATTTTTCTTAGTTTAATGATATTCCCATATCATTAATTGACAACGGACAATTTAGAATAACATAAGTTATTCATGGATTTAAACATGCAAATATATGATACAATATATTATAAATGAAATCAAACATACCAAGTATTTTAATTCATTATAATAATTTTTTAACATCCCTTATCCAAATACTAAATAGATCAATGCATGAAAATTCTAGTTGATGAATTATGTCTCAAGTCATGATAATCATACTTGTTAACAAGGCATAAATCAACCAACTTTGATCTACCGGAATTTTGAGAATACTTATTTCAAGAATTTAACTAGTGAAGTTCTTATATGTGTGCATTCAAATAATTTGATATTGCCACATAATATTTTATAAAGTGTGTGACAATCTCAATCACCAATTTATGATAATCAAACTTTCAAACATTTTTAAAGTTTAAAGTATTCTAATTCTTTAATGTATAATGCAATTATAACTCCGTAAACTTTAATATCTATTGTGTAATGTTTGATACTTTCCAAACTTTCAAGTTTGTTGGCTATAACAATTTGCACAACAATTGACATATTGTTCATTCTTAGAATCTAGGAGCAATTCCAGGCTGAGGAATGTAATTCTAAGTCCAATTATATTCCATTAGAATATTCATTACACAAGTTATCTAATAACTTTTAATTAGATATCAATGTTGTCAAATCATCTTTCATCCGAACATGATACAACAATTTAAATAAAATGATGTACATGAAAAATCTTTGAGTCATACTTAGATTTTATTCATATTTTATCTTATCAAAAGATATGTATTCATTTAGACTTTCCAAATGATATATCATGTTCTATTAGATTTATTTACTTACCGCACATGTTTATAACAATAAACATATATTCCAAGGTTGTATGTTTTACTTCTTAAATCTTTCAAGTGAAGTTTCATTCCATACTAAGACTTAACACTTTCTTATATGGAATGTTACTCCTATATGTTATACAACATATATGATTTAGGAAATTAAACATAATACTCTCACTAGCTTTCAGGAATACTTAGAAATTATCTTATTTTAGTTATAAATCAAACTTGAATTTAATAATTAAACATAAGAATAATCTCATAGAAGCATGCATTTATGCATTCATGGATTATTGCACTTTGTACACTTCCAAAAATTATTTGAATTCATAAACTCTTTTTGATTACTTACCGTCCTCGCACAAGTAATCTTTCAAGAAAGAGTTTTAATGTTCTATTGTCAATTTCATTAAATATGACAATCATAATCTTTATATATTTATTGTGTTTAGGAAAGAATATTCAATCACAGTTAATTGCTTAAGTGTGATTAATAATCTTGTCATAATACATGCATTAAATATGTGTACAATATTGTCCATATGACTTCTACACAAAGATTTAAAATCTTTGAAGAAACTCATCTTCATTCTATAGTCTAACTATTTACAACTAAGATAAACCAAGTTTATCTTCATGGACAACATCTTTAACATTCATAGCATAAGTAATTTACCCAATTCAATATTTGGTAACGTATCATAATGATTATCAGGTTTACCATAATCCTGTAACTCATATTTCTCAGCATATTAATCAAATATCTGAAATATCCTTGCAGATCTATGAATGAGAATTCCATCATCTTGAGGTTTAACATTTACATGTTTAGCCTCATCATGATATTCACTAGTGTATTTCAGAAGATTATGTATCTTGTAATTTTATCTTTTCAAGATCAAAACTCCCACTTGCTTTTAGTAATTAAAAGACTATCTATAAATACTTAGCAAGTAGAGCAACAATACAATGTTCTCTTTTGGGACATTACAAAACACAATGACAGTTTTTGACATTAGTTTGTTAATAACCTACTCATAAGTAGTTTAACAAATTCATAACTTCATTTTAAGACTTGATGTGATTCATCACATTCCATAACAAAATGGTGTCTTATTAATATTCTAATTTGGAGTCTTATTGAGTATATTCATTCCATACTCAATTTTCTAACATTGATAACTTTTGGAAGAAAAGAAAATATAATTATCTTGAATCAAACAATATAACAAGAGTTTGATTTTCCTAACTGAACATAAACATGTGGTATTTCATTAGAATTAATATTGTGAGACAATCTAACAATATTTAAGATAACCATATATCTATTGGCTTGCCTATTTACCAACTAAGTCAAATTAATGATATAATAGATTTCCAAGCCAATTGCATGCTTTATAACACAAGTACTTTTGACCAAGTCACTTCATGTCCATGTCTTAACAAGAAAACATAAACTGTTATAATTCCACTATACGTTATAAATCATTGATCAACTCAATGACTTCTTGTATATGTCTTAATATAACAACTTAACGTCTTACTTTATTATAAGTCTTGTAACAGTTAAAAGACTTCATGTTTGTGACTTTACAATAAAACATAAACATTTTTAACTAAAGTATTCATGAACACCACCAATTTGGTTTCATTAGCAATTTCAAGTTAATATAATTACTTCATTTGTTTATGTCGTTCCAAGAATACACAAATTTCAAATTTAAGTATATTAGATTACTTCATTCATTTATGTCATTTCAAGAATTCATAAATATTCAAATTGAAGTAGTCTTGTTATCATATTGACACATGTTCTAATAAGTGTCTAATTTAGAAACTGTAAATTTATCCATGTACGGTCTTACGTAATCATGGAGATTTACCTTGTTGTTGCAATCTAGCTAAGCTCTCACATAACGTAAATTGCAACACCAAGTGTTTCTTGGATTAGATGTGTATAAATCATATTAGAACTTTAGTCTCTTACCTTGCAGTCAAAAGAATCCTTTAAATCATATTCCTATGTGTTGTACCTTGCACACAATAAAGATTTCTCCCACTTGTGCATGGAACAACATCATGTAGCAGATAAACAACATGACATGCATTTGTTTATGAGAACAATATGATCGTGTCATTGATATTAGCATAACAAGTAGATGTAGGATGACAATGTCTAGTAAGGAAATGTTCAAGACTATCCTTAAAAGCATGAATGTCTACATTTAGAAAGTAATTATCTTGAGACATTCTAGAGATAATGTAGATTACTACCAAGATGACAAAGCTTGTAGCTCCCACTGAATTAGTGATCATTACAATAATTCCTTATTCAGTAATAAGAACACAATGCTCCCACTGGATTTGACAACATTGTAAGTGTTTCATTAACCAGTGAAAGAAAATAGTGTGCTATTTACTTTCCTACATCTTTGAGAAACCCATACGTAACAATTACTTAGGTACTAGTGTTAGAGTTAAATGGAAAAATATTAACGTGTATGTCTAGATTCGAACACGGGACCGAAGGATTGCACACTTTACGTATGAATGATCAAGTAAATAATTAATATGTATAATTATTGTATATATTAATTATTAGGACACGAAATGATACATAACGGACGTTATGTAAACTAACAGTGTTGACTAACGACCGTTAGGGAATAGTGGAAGGACTATTAGTGAAATTAGGATTGGAAGGATCTAGAATCCTTGGAGGACAAGCCTCAACCGATCGGCCATAAGGGTTTACAAACCCTAATCGCATGGCTTTGGGAACAAGTCATCCAAACACTATAAATACACATCAAGGGTTATTTGTTATGTTACCTTGTGCACTTACTATAACCCTAATTGTGTTTTCTACTTCCCTAAACTCCAAACCGATCGGCCACTATTCATTAGTGTCGATCTATAGTTTTTGTGTAGCAAAAAATATTGATTTGGTTTAATTGTGTCTAATCACTAGCATCATTGCTTGATCGGTTATAGTACGTGTGTACAAGAGTTCGGTAACAACTTAATTAGTTGTTCATCTTGGATTGTGGAACAAAATGGTAAGGGGTTCCACGCTAATCCTATTTGTTGATATTGTGATTAGAAGAGAAGACCGATCCTTGTTCTTGCTAGGATCTCGAGGTAACTCTAATTTACTTTTCGGTAATTCATTATATGTGTTAAATACGATCTTGCTTCCGCTATGTTCTCTTGATGTGTTTATTTATCTAGATGTGTTTACATGCTATTTAAATTCAAACAGTGGTATCAGAGCAGGTTTAACATGTTAATGATATTACCTAAACGCATAATAAAAATCAATACTTGATTTATACATACATGTTGGTCGATTTTTATTTAATTAGGGTTTGTTTTTGTAGAAAACATACTAATAAAAATCGAATAGAATTTAGGGTTAGGGTTTCGACCCTATTTTAACTAATTAATTAGTTTGTAACCCTAAATTAAGAACATGTTGTGCTATGTGTTTATTTGAGTAATTAGGGTTACGTTCCTGGTTGATCCATAATTCTTCATGCAAGGAATTATGGATTATGTTTTGTTTATGTGCTACATGTTTTTTAGATAAATCTAAAATTAGGGAAGACCTAATTATATATATTAATGAATCAGTTATGTGCAATGTGGTATGTAATTATTAAAACTTTCGCGGTCAATTTATTAGCGTCTGTGGTCCATTGGGTACAATGAGCTCGAAAACCAATGGGAGTTTTATTAATTATATACATTAAAATTCACATAGAGATTATTAATAGGGTTTATCAAAAGGTTTGCATGTGGCTATATGATTTATATCATATATGTGTTATTATGTGTTTATTTATTTTTTGAATTACTTGATCTTTTTTGTTTTAATTATGATGGATTGTAAACATCAAAGAGGGTAATTTTTGAATAAAAAAAATAAATGAACCTAATAACTATGAAACCTTTGTGGTAAATTATTTATTGCCAAGTCTTATGTGCCGATAGTGGTTCGCTTCGCACGGTAATTTGCTCCCATGCGAGACTAGCAATTTAATAATTTACTACATAAATGTTTTAAGCTTTAAAATCTTAAAGTTTTTAATTGATTGATGCGACTGTACATAATGGTCGAAGCGGCGGACCTAATGTTGGCAAACTATAAAGTGGGTATAAGGTTGGTTTCGCATTAAATTGTGGCCTTAAAGAGACTTCATTCTGTCTCTCCGCTCGCCTGTGCGTCACATTAGACTTACCAAGTACACCATTATTCATGTACGAAGCATCTTAAGGCAAAGTTGTAAGTTTCTCAACGCCATCAATTAAAATTTTATTGATTTTAAGCTGCTAATGAGTAAATGGTTTTTGTAGAAAACATATGATACAAGATGAATGCATGACATCTTGTACATATTTTTGATTACACATCAAAATAAATACCCTTAAAATTTAAGTTATATGCCATCCAATGAAACGGAAACACCTGAGATTAGATGCCCTCATTACTAGCAGCCAAAGCTGATGTAATGATCAAAGGATGGTAATCAAAGGGTAAATTGAGTACTTTCATTACTAGCAGCCAAAGCTGATGTGATGAAACGACGTCAATTTGCAGTTTCTTAAGTTGGTTAACTTAATTGAGCACTTTCATTACTAGCAGCCAAAGCTGATGTAATGAAATGGCATCAAGGCATAAAGATTTGGGGATGAAACATGCTTACATTTGCAAGCGAGGTTGGCAAAATATGTAAGTCCCATGACTCTAGGAATTGCAATTGGATATTGGCAATTGAGTTTAACTCTACCTTATTGAGTACTTCAATTGCTAGCAGCCAAAGCTGATGTGATGGAACGACGTCAATTTGGATCCTAGTTTTCAGTGAAAATTAAATAGTTAAATGTTAATTTACCATGGGTGTTTAATTTTCTTGAAAAGTTAATTATCGAAAGTACTAACTTTTGAACTTTTTCTGTAGAAATGGCCCAACCCGACAACACTAACATGTCAAACATGACTTCTGCTTTCAAAACTATGATTGAAAGAGAAAAGTTGACTGGGACTAAAAATTTCAATGATTGGTACCGTTCTTTGAGAATTACTCTTAGAATTGCCAAAAGATTTGAATATCTTAGTAAGCCTCTTCCTACAGCTCCTGCTGGTACTGCCTCTACTGCTGAGCATGAGGAGTACAACATTGATTATGAGAAGCACAATGATGTGGCTTGTCTCATGCTATCGGGGATGGATACTCAATTGCAAAAGCAATTTGAGAATTATGGTCCGATGGAAATGATCAATGAGCTCAAACGTATTTTTGAGAAGCCACCTATGGCAGAGTTGTATGATGTCTTAGACTCTCTGGCCAAGTGTAAGCAGGAAGCTAGTAAACCCGTGAGTGCCCATGTACTGGAGATGAAAGGATATCTGGACCAATTGGATGCACTCGGATGTGGTTACGTGCAGGATGTAAAAGTTGGCCTCATCAATCGATCCCTCAATGAGGAATTGTATGGTGAGTTTGTGCGCAACTTCAATATGCATTGCACGGGGAAGACAATAAGTGATTTGCATGCAATGCTTATTGACTTTGAGAAGGGACTCTCAAAGAAGGCACCTACACCTGCTGTAATGGCTGTTCAAGGTGGTAGGATTACTAAGCCCAACAAACCGCGACATGCGAACAAGAAGGGCAAAGGTAAAGCTGACAAAGGAAAACAGGTTGTGATCCATCAGCAGAAGCCTAAGAAGCAGAATCCTCCTGTGAAGAAGGATTATCCCAAGAAGGATACGGCTGCTTGTCACCACTGCAACACTCCTGGACATTGGAAGAGGGACTGTCCATTGCTGCTTGAGGAGTGTCGCAAGAATAAAAATGCCAAGGCTGCAAATGGCGCGAGCACTTCAGGGGCTTAGAGGAGCGAAGAAGCTGAACTATGGGGAATGCTACTTGTACGTGGGCAATGGCATACGTGCAGCAGTTGAAGCCATAGGGACATTTGACTTAGTTTTACCTTCGGGTTTAATTTTAGTATTGAACAATTGTCATTATGCACCGTCTATTATTAGAGGTGTTGTTTCAGTTTCTTTATTGTTGGATAATGGTTTTGATCACACATTTAATAAAAATGGAATTTCGGTTTCTTTAAATTCTGTTTTTTACTTTAATGCAATTCCAATAAATGGTGTGTTTGAAATCGACATGGATAATCATGTATCCAATGGAAATAATTCTATGTATAGCATTGGCAATAAGAGAATCAAGTCTAACTTGGATTCGTCTTATCTTTGGCACTGTCGTCTTGCTCATATAGGCAAGAAACGCATGGAAAAGCTGCAACATGATGGGCTTTTGCAAAATATCAATGATGATTCAGTTGATAAATGCGAATCTTGCATATCTGGGAAGATGACAAGGAAACCTTTTTCACATCATGTGGATAGGGCTACAGATCTACTTGGATTAATACACACAGATGTGTGTGGTCCATTTAGACATGTGTCAAAATGCGGTGATAGCTACTTCCTAACTTTTACGGATGACTATAGTCATTATGGTTATGTTTATTTACTTAAACATAAACATGAAGTCTTTGAGACATTCAAGGTTTTTAAAAGTGAAGTAGAATTACAACTAGGTAAGAAGATTAAGGCTCTTCGATCCGATAGAAGTGGTGAGTATTTAAGCCAAGAGATAAAGATTATCTAGCTGAGTGTGGAATTGTCCAGCAACTCACATCTCCTTATACTCCACAGCAAAATGGTGTATCTGAAAGGTGAAATCGTACATTGCTTGATATGGTACGATCTATGTTTAATCTGACAACTCTCTCCTTATCCTTTTGGGACTATGCCCTTGAAACAGCTGTTCACGTATTGAATAGGATTCCAACTAAGAAGGTTGATAAGACTCCATATGAAGTATGGACTGGAAAAGCTCCCAACTTGTCTTACTTAAAGGTCTGGGGTTGTGAGGCGTTTGTTAAACGTGACTCACCTGATAAACTCCAACAAAGATCTGTTAAGTGTATCTTCGTAGGATACCCTAAGGAAACAAAGGGTTACTACTTTTACTTCCCGCCTGAGAATAAAGTCATTGTGGCTAGGTATGGAGATTTCCTTGAGGAGAATCTCATATCTCAAGAATTCAGTGGGAGAGTTTATGATCTTGAAAGTGATCAAGAAGATACGTCACCTTCTGAGAACACTAGCACACTTCCTGTGGAACCTGAAAGTTTAGGTCCTCCACCAGAAGTTGAAGTGGTTCTCATTCGCAGATCTACAAGATCTGTAAAAGCTCCTAAATGTCTATGTTTAAACGTAGAGTGCGAGGAAACTATACTAGGGGATCTTGATGAACCTACTAGTTATAGGGCTGCCATTAATAGTCTTGAGAAGGATAAATGGCAGGTTGCAATGAATGGGGAAATGCAATCCATGAGAGACAATGAAGTCTGGATTGAAGTAGACCTTCCTCCCAATGCTAAGTTTGTTGGGAGTAAGTGGCTCTTCAAAAAGAAAACGGATATGGATGGCAATGTACCCACCTATAAAGCTCGTTTGGTGGCAAAAGTGTAGGGTTTGTATGGCAATGTCTTCATGTATATCTCTATACACGGTTTGTATGAGCTGTATTATGGTTTCTTAGTCTATAAAAGAAACCTGCAGCTAGGGTTTATGTACGCATTGAAAAACATTATCTTTAGCCAATGTTTTGGTGTGTTAGACCATGGTACATTGATAACCATCTGATTTTTAGTAAATCAGCAACTATAAACGGATTTGACTTGTCTTTACCTGTAGCCGTTTGCTCAGGACTAGCCAATTCTTGGTTACAGGTGAACCTTGGTGAATTGAGTACCAAATATGGTTTTCCAACTGTCCTGTGTCTCTTGCTTTTATGTTTTAATTTTTATGTTTTTGTTCACTAATTTTGTTTTACAGGTTTGCAGTATTCTTTTTTATTCTTGTATTGTGTCTTCTAACCTTTTGCAGGTTGTTTTTTCAAGAGTTATTTATAAGTCTTCAATCTCATGAGATACATTAAAAGAAAAGATTTTATTTATCATTGATAAGGGAGTTACAGGATTCATCTTACTTCATCAGAGGACAACAACTAACATCTGTCAACAATCAAACAATAAACTAGACAAAAGACATCAAACACAAGAACCAAACACCCAGACCTTAGCACCCTTCCCTAACCCAACCACCTATTCCATCTTCCCTTTCCCCTTTGCCTTCATAATCAGGCATCACCTTTCTCACTCCTCTGCCACTAATATCTCCATACAACCTTGGAGCTGCAAGGGCCAACACTACAGGAATTGGCTGTCTTGGGTTAGGTGGTGGCTGACTTGGCCTAGGTGGTGGCTGACTTGGCCTAGGGGATGGATGACTTGGCCTAGGAAGTGGCTGACTTGCCCTAGGGTGTGATCTAGGGAATGGCTGACTTGGCCTTGGCACTGAGACTTGGTAGAAGGCAGCCACAGCTTTTTCCATCATCTTTGTTAGCTCAGCTGAAATGAGACAGTTTGGTGGATAAGTCTCCCATTCACCTTGGTAGTATGTCAAGCTCTTTGGCCAGGATGAGGGATCACCATCAGAGCTAGAATCTTCAGCATCAGATGGGGGAGATGATGGTTCCCCAGCTTTTGCTTTTCCTTTGATTTTGCTGCTGGTACTGGTGCCAGTGGAATATGTGGGTGGAAAATAATTCTTCCATCCCTCTGATGATTCTAAAGATTCAGAGGATGAATCAGAAATGTTTATAATGTCGGGGTTTGATGAACTCATTATGTGTGATTTATTGTGAATTAGGGTTTGATGAATGAGATATGGTTGTGTTGATGTTTCAAGGGGTTATATAGACTTAAGGGGAGGTTAATGAAATTAAATTTTGGGTTGGTTTGGAGTTAATTGGGGATTTGACATTAGTCAAACAGCAGCTCATTGCTGCTGGTTGACCAGCTCATTGCTGCCGGTTGACCCACCGTTGCTGCTGGTAATGTATTTTGGTCAAAGATACTCTATTCCCGCTGTTTGACCATCTGGTTACCTCTGGTTGACTTCATTGCTGCGGATATTGAAGTATTTGAGGAATTTATTTTGGGATTAAATTAAATTCAAATTGGTCAAAGGTTCCGCGAAGATTATGCAATTTAAGCTGCTAAATTGGGAAACCGTATTCACGACCTAAATATCAAATTCCTCACCCAAAATAACCTCACTCTCTCAAATCAATTGCATTTCTTCTCATTTCCACATCTAATTCCCTGATTCAACACTATGGCAGCACTCCAATACAAAAATGATCACAACAAGGTTGCATATTTGGAATCCTCATATCGTAGTGAAGGATATGATGAGGTTCTGGACTTCTTTCGAGGGTCGTCACTTCAATATGCCCTTACTCATTGTCCTACTACGGTGTACGACTCTCTTGTAAAGCAGTTTTGGGCTACTGCTTCAGTACGAGCAATTATAGGTAGACAGCAGGAGATAGTGGCAACCATTGATGGAAATGAACACATCATCACTGAGGGATTGATTCGTACTCATCTTCAACTTCATGATGAGGATGGGCTGTATGAACTATCTAAGCAATAAATCCTGGAAGGCATGGCAGAAATTGGGTATCCTGTCTCTGGTACTTTTACCTTCTATAAAAATAAGCTTTCTCCTCAATGGAGGTTCCTTATTCATACTCTGCTTCAGTGCATTAGTATTAAGACAGGAGGTTGGGACCAATTCTCTAGTCCTATTGCATCTGGTCTTATCTGTTTGTCTAGTGGTAGAGTATATAATTGGTCTAGGTACATATTTGATGGGCTGGTTGAGAATATAATGACTGCTAAGCATAAGTTTTTGATGTACCCTAGGTTTTTGCAAACTATCTTGGGTGTTCAGACCTCAGACCCCACACCTAGGATCATGGGTAGATTAACTGGAAAGCTCTTTGCCACAATGAAAATGAATTTTGCAGGGGAACACATGCCCTTGTTGCCTGCTATGTTACCCAATCCCAATGCTGCTGCTGAAGCAGATGCTGCTGATGATGGTGATATCCCACCATCACCTGATGCAGCTGGTGCCAGTACATCCAATACTGCTGGTGAAGGGACTTCAGTTGCTGCTGATGCAAGTGCATCAGTTGCTACTGATGCCCCCTTACCACCATCTCCTAGTCTTACCACACCTCAAACTGTTGTCCCTGATGAGCCTATTGTCCAGACCTCAACTGCTGTCCCATCTATTGACCAACCAACACCTTCTATGGATATGCCCTCTACTTCAAGGCTATCCACTCCTAGTCCAACTAGGCAGTCTTTTGATTTTGACACCCATGTTGGTGGAGATGTTCCTGCTTCTCCACCCAGATCCAATGAGGCTCCTAACACCTCAGGCATTCCTGCTGGTGGAGCTGAGGATCCTGCTGAACTAACTTCTATGTCCAGGTTACTTGACAGGTACATGAAGAGAGTTGAAGCATTGGAGTCTGAGCTGAAGGACACCAAGGAAAATCTTGGTAAAAAGGTGGATGCATTGGAAAAGGGACTCAAAGATTCAAGAGAAACACTTGGTGGAACTATTCAAAAGTTGCTTGAAAGAATTGACTCTTTGGAAAGTCAACTTCAACAAAAGAAAAGAAGAGTTGTGTTCTCTGAGTCTGAAGATGATCAGGATGAAATGGCATTTGATGGCCTTAATGTACTGGCTTCTGTTTCAATGGACAGTGGAAACATTGAAGTACCTACATTCTCTGAGCCTCCTACTACTACCCAGCCACAGGCCTTCACAAGAAGAAGGAACATTCAACCTTCAGGAATGTCAGCATTTGAGAAGTTTCAATCCACCATTGCTACTGGTGTTTCTGGTGTTGCCTCAGGTAGTGTACACATTCCTGCTGAGGTTGCTGCTGGTAGCTCTTTTGTAGCTGCTGGTGGTGACACCAATGACCCTGCTAGTGTCCCTGCTAGTAAAACACCTATCCCTGAGGATTCTGATGTCACTCATAATGCATCATTGGTGGCTGAACTTGGGGGTCTAGTATCTGATGTGGAAAGGGCAGCACAAGAAAGGTTGTTAAAGAATGTTGAAGATGATAGGATGGGATCAGAAATGGCCAAGAAAGTTTATGCAGACTTTACTGCAGAATTCGCAAGAGCAGATACACCATTCACCTCTTCTTTACCTCCAGAAAGACAAACGGAGTTGGATGCTGCCTCTCTACATTTTGATGAGGCTGATTGGATGCATATTGGATCTCAAGTGGCTGCTAATCCTAATGTTGCCAAGGATATCTTGGGAGTTGATGTATCAGATCCAAACTTTCCTGCAAGAATGGTGGAGGTGATGAGACATAAGAGGAGAGCAATTGCAGAACAGAAAGCTAAAGCAAAAAGGGATAAGCCTCCCACTCCAGCGCAGCAGAGAAACCTTATGAGAAGTGTTGTCAAGAATCAAAGTTCTGCAATATATATTCATGGGTGGACAATGGCTCAAGTGAAGAGTATGTCAGATGCAGAACTTCAGCTGCATTATGACAAAATCATGAAACCCATCTTCGTCAGTTCTACTCCACCTTTGGAAGAACCTTCTTTCAAAAGAGTTAAGCTTACTGATTCTACTTCACATGCTGGTGATGTATCTACTCATGAGACCTTATCTGATACCACTTGTAGGATCGTGCCTGATAGATAGATCTTTGAGTGAGCTTGGTAAACTGTCTATGTAAACACAAACAGTTTGGGAGAATCTCTAAGGGTGAAACTTGTGCTTATGCGGAACCTAAACACAAGAGTTTAAAGAAGAAAATAACTAATAACGATTTGATCCTCTATGGATCGTTTATTAACTAAAGATAATGTTTTTAATGCGTACATAAACCCTAGCTGCAGGTTTCTTTTATAGACTAAGAAACCCTAATACAGCTCATACAAAGCGTGTAAAGAGATATACATGATCTCTTCTAAAAATAAATATAACAAACATTCTAAACATACGGGATAACTATTATTACTACCCGCAGTAATGACTACTAACAGCAGAAACAAAATAGACCTAACAGCAGGAACCAACTGCAGCAGCAATGGATAACTACCAGCAGGAACCAGCTGCACTACCAGCAGGAATGGAAATAAACTATTATTCCAAAATTCCTAACAAAAAGGCTTCACCCAAACATATGGTGTTGACTATGAGGAGACCTTTTCTCCTGTAGCTGACATTAGAGCTATTAGGATTCTCATAGCCATAGTTGCACACTATGATTATGAGATTTGGTAGATGGATGTCAAAACCGCCTTCTTGAATGGTCGCCTAGATGAAGACATCTATATGGCGCAACCTGAGGGGTTTGTGAATCCAAAATTCCCTAATCGTGTATGCAAGCTTCAAAGATCCATTTATGGATTGAAGCAAGCATCACGTCAATGGAATAAAAGATTTGATGAGGAAATCAAAAGATTTGGATTTACTCAAAATCTTGATGAGCCGTATGTATACCACAAAGCTAGTGGGAGTGATGTTATTTTCCTAGTTCTATATGTTGATGACATATTGATCATGGGTAAAAACATTCCAAGTTTACATGAGGTGAAAGCCTATCTTGGGAAGTGTTTTTTCCATGAAAGATCTAGGAGAAGCAGCATACATTCTAGGAATCAAGATCTATAGAGACAGATCTAGGCGGTTGATTGGTTTAAGCCAGTGTGCTTACATTGACAAGATATTGAAGAGATTCAATATGCAAAATTCCAAGAAGGGATTTTTGCCAATGCAAGTAGAACATGGCTTGAGTAGCAAAGCTTGTGCTTCGACACCTGAAGAGGTGGAACGCATGAAGAGAATTCCTTATGCTTCGGCTGTGGGATCGATTATGTATGTGGTACGATGTACAAGGCCTGATGTGGCATTTGCTCAAAACATTACCAGTCGTTATCAGCAGAACCCAGGTGAACTCCACTGGACTGCTGTGAAACATATTCTCAAGTATTTAAGATCTACGAGAGAAATGTTTTTAGTGTACGGGGGAAATCCAAACGCAGAATTGTGTGTTACAGGTTACTGCGATGCATCCTGGAAGTGTGATAAAGATGATACGAAGTCGCAGACGGGTTATGCCTTTGTCGTCAATGGAGGTGCAGTGGATTGGAAGAGCAAGAAGTAGAGTACTATAGCGATGTCTGCAACAGAAAGTGAGTATATTGCTGCCTCAGAAGCCGCAATGGAAGCAGTCTGGATTAGGAAGTTCGTTTCAGGGCTTGGAGTTATGCCCTCAATCGAGAGACCTATAAAAATGTATTGTGACAACTCAGCCGCAATCACATTTGCTAATGAGCCTGGAATCATGAAGGGCACCAGACATTTCCCGATCCGGTACCACTATGTTAGAGAACAAGTGGAGATAGGTGAGATCGAATTACTCAAAGTTCACACAGATGACAACTTAGCAGATCCATTAACGAAGGCTCTACCTGGTGGAAAGCTTAAACAACTTTCAGAGGGTATAGGACTTCGTTTAGCTGATAGTTTCATGCTGTAACACCCCGAAAATCGGGTCCAGCGGAAGCATACATGTCACTGGGGCGTTACTCAATTGGTATCACAACACAAGGTACAAAGAACGGTTTTACCTTAACCGTTTAGAATAAAATTCATTATCAAAACATTGAGTTTACATCATCTGAAAAATAGTGCGGAAGTAAGGCCCAAAAATAATAAAGCGGTCCCAAATATATTCATCAGAGTCGTCTATGACCATGCCCCTTGCCAAGCGCCTCCAGAGATAAGCTATAACATTAAACCTGAAAATACATGCTAAAAGGGTCAGCTTACGCTGGTGAGTTCACAGGTTTTAGTTTAAAACAGTATGGTTGAACCAAAAGGTTTTCGAGTTCAAAATCATCGTTCGCAAACAAGTCAAGTCCAACGTAGGCTAACACTGCCTAAGTCATAGATCCAGAACCAAATCCGCAAATAATAACATAGTCAAACATCTCCAACCAAAATCAATCATACAAGTACTACACTCATATAGTGTCAAGCAAGTTTAACTGTTACGCTGGCTAAGTCCCAAAAGTTAAATCACGATAATAGTTCCCTATAGGTGCACACTATAGTCTCGCACAATTGCGACAACATCAAATATAGGCTCGCACACTTGCGACATGCTCAAAATATAGGCTCGCACACTATAGAAGTTTATAGGCTTAGGAGCCTTTGGTAATAGACACAAATGCCCTAGTATTTAGTTAGGGACAACAAGCCCTTGTATATAATAACCATAGCCAGCTCGCGTAACAGTATCATAACAGTTCCAGGCCACATCAAATAACAAGTAAGCACATAATGCATTCAAATAACCAGGTCAGATATATCAGCCAAACAGTACGTTGGAGAAAACAAATCACGTTTCAAGTAAAACCAGTAATGAGTTTAAGTAGAAATGAGCATGTATTCTCCCCCAAAAATAGTTAGAAAACTAGTAAAAGTAGGGGCCATGAACTCACCTTAGCCATAGCAATGCAAAGATCACAACTGACACGACTGGCATCTAGAGCATATCACAACGGTCTCAAAACATACAGCACGACGGTACACGGAGGTACAAGCACGGCGGTACACAACGGTCGGGGATCGGCACAACCTAATACGTATACGATTATCTCAAAACACGTCTCGCAAAATAATTAAGTTCACAAAAGACAGCGTGTCGTAGTTTTCATAGATTACTCAGTTTTCAAAACTTATCAAAAGTTTAGTTTCAACGTTTCGTGTGGTGTGGTAAGAAGACACAGACTCGACATACAACTTACGCCAAAGAGAAGAGACATCAACAAACTCGAGAGAATACTGACGAGAACTCAAGCCAAAGAAGACAACTCTAGAAGTTTACGACAAACAAACACCTCAAATAAAATAACTCAGTTTGTACGTTTCGACATTTACCCTGTTATCCCCAAATAACTTGTATAAAACATAAACGTTTTATAATGAAAATAAGTTTAACTAATAAAATTAGTTTTTCTCAAATCATCGAGACTTAGATTAACCAAAACTGAAATTTTAATATTTAACGAGTTTATGTCTCGTTATTATTCTTGTAATATTAGTTTAGGTTTTATTGAAGATTTTGTGTCCGGTCCGAATTTAATATATTAATGTCTTTTCGAGTTAATATATTATACCGTCTCGAGTCAAAATGTTCAATAAGTCCGCTATCTAATAAGTCCGCTATCTAATATTGTAAGTCCGATAACGGTCCATAATTTTCCAAACGTTCAATTATAATAGTCACGATTTGTATTCAAAACCAACTCACAATCCAAGTATTATCCGAAACGTACCAACCGTCAAAGTCAATAAAGAACTCGTTAGTTTGTTGTATTTTATCACCACAAGTTTATAACCAACATACTTTTATAAGATACGTTGGGCTTTGGCCCAACAACCAAGGAAGCAAATCACTCTAATGTGGGCTATTGAGCCCAAAATAAATTTAATCACAAAACTAGTCCTCACCATTTTTGAATTTCAACCCAAACAAAAACAAAACGCACCCTAAACGAGCTGAGACAGCAAAGCGTAGCAACATAACAATGACAACCAATTTCAAGACCATAATGACCATTGCCGAGACCACTTTGGTCTCGGCTCAACCTCTACAAACCCAACGGCGCCCGAGGTGGGTCGACAAGTTCTACCGAGATCAACAACATAACAACGACATCCTCAACTATCAATAACAACAACAATGAACACAACGAGTCCACCATAATGGCAACAACAATATAACCATGACGACAACGACATGACCACGATGACCATTGCCGAGACCCTAATGGTCTCGGCTTTGACTTACGGCTGTTAAACCCGAACAACACCCTCGTGGGTGAATTTGCGAACCGAATAATACCTAACAAACAACAACAACAATAACATCAAGAACATAATCACTCTCCTTATGCCGAAACCATGGGAGGTCTCGGCTGAAAGTTGGCCAGTATACCCAACACGCAACAACACAAAAATCCAGAGCCAAATCAAGATGAATCCAACTAAAACCATGGGGTTTGACCCGACCCGAGGACAAACCCGAAATAACAAACGACTTTTACAACAAGTTCTTACCACACGATTCGATTCTAAAACAATTTGTATCCGGTTTTTAAATCATAAAACTAATTATCTTGTTTTAAATCCACGAAGAACACAATAATAATAATAATCGGTAAAGAAAAGAAAATATATGAAACAGGCTTCCTCGGTTTTACCATGACGAGAAAGAGGAGTGGACAAGGCTGAGATGATGGCGCGTGGTGGTGTTCTCGAACCAAAGCAACACCTGAGAAGCTTCGATCTATACACCTTCAATAAGAAAAACGAGAGGAGCGTAGCAGTGAGAATGTGGTGGTGGTGTAGTAGAGTGAGTGGCGGTAGGGGGTGGCCGGAGGTGGCTCGTATGGCTGAAGAAGAAGGAAAATGAGATATAAGAGAGAGTGAGGTAGCGGCTGAGAAAAGCAGGAAATGAAATATAACCCTAGGAAAATTATAATAGTAGTATTTATAGAGTAGGGTTAGGGTTAGGGTTAGGGTTAGATTGAAAATACCCTAGGGACGAATGTTGTCACAATCCAAGTTCAAGGATGGATGAATAAAATTTACTGCAGGGACCATAGTTGTAATTTTTTTGTTATCTTTCTCGAAATGAGACTCGGGGCTCGTTTAAGATAGCAAACGATCAATTCAAGACACGGGAATATCACCACTGCGCTCAAAATAATTTTTCCAATAAAAACGGCTATTCATACGTCTCATTTCTCACGAATAATAAAATAATCAAAACAAATCGTCGGTTGCGCCAATACGCGTTGTGTACATTTTCATGTTTCGCGAGATAAATTTA
Organism: Artemisia tridentata subsp. tridentata; assembly: GCA_021014915.2. NCBI lineage: Eukaryota > Viridiplantae > Streptophyta > Magnoliopsida > Asterales > Asteraceae > Artemisia > Artemisia tridentata. The sequence goes on along the minus strand of CP139502.1, from coordinate 146,111,050 downwards.
ACGTTTTCAAACCAAATGAGTTCAGAAAGTATCTGTTTATGAGAAACAGGGAAAGTCTCAAAATAAAATATATTCGAAAAATTACGGGTGGTTACACATGCATATCTGTGATTAGTATTTGGATAATGGGATGTTGTAAAACAGTTATTATTTTAATGAAATAAAATACGGTGTTATGTTTATTTATCATTATCTTAATAATATATCCTATATTTGCATGTTTATATCCGTGAATATATTTATTTGTTCAAAACTGTCCGTTGTCGATTAATGATATGGGAATATCATTAAATGAAGACAAATGTGAGTATTGGTAGAATATACTTGAAGGTATATTGATGTGTTGAGATGCCAATATCACATGATATTCAAGGTTTTGAATATAGGACTTATCCCGACTTCATGAGTTTACTTTATGGATCTTGTCATTAAGTAAATCATGTATATATTTATCCTCAGACCTGAGATACCAGATAATCGTTCATGCATGTAGTTCATTTCTGTAATTCAATTTAACGCTATACGTAACTGGTAGCTATACGGATTGTTTTCGGAAGTGTTGCAAAGTGTATGAGTTATGCTCGTAGTCAAAATGGGATTTGTTCCTTCAAATTTATTTGAAGTTTAATACTACTGGGCCCCTCGTTGGATTAATAAGATGTTTGTGTGGCCACACCCAAAGTCTCCCCTGATGATTCAGAAGATTTGGTAATCTTATTAAATCATGAATAACGAGAAACAGAATTGTTAATAAAGAATGGCTTAGATCCATATCTTTATTAATGTGGTATTAGAAACAAAAGGATAAGTATGATGAGTTATCATCAAGTGGTTTTTCCAGGAGACCACACACCCGAGTTGTTCTAGGGGCATTGGCGTGTTGCTAGACGCTAACCAATGTCATTACACTTTTAATAGATTTCCAAGTGGGAGTTGTTAGAGTTAAATGGAAAAATATTAACGTGTATGTCTAGATTCGAACACGGGACCGAGGGATTGCACACTTTACGTATGAATGATCAAGTAAATAATTAATATGTATAATTATTGTATATATTAATTATTTGGACACGAAATGATACATAACGGACGTTATGTAAACTAACGGTGTTGACTAACGACCGTTAAGGAATAGTGGAAGGACTATTAGTGAAATTGGGATTGGAAGGATCTAGAATCCTTGGAGGACAAGCCTCAACCGATCGGCCATAAGGGTTTACAAACCCTAATCGCATGGCTTTGGGAACAAGTCATCCAAACACTATAAATACACATCAAGGGTTATTAGTTATGTTACCTTGTGCACTTGCTATAACCCTAATTGTGTTTTCTCCTTCCCTAAACTCCAAACCGATCGGCCACTATTCATTAGTGTCGATCTATAGTTTTTGTGTAGCAAAAAATATTGATTTGGTTTAATTGTGTCTAATCACTAGCATCATTGCTTGATCGGTTATAGTACGTGTGTACAAGAGTTCGGTAACAACTTAATTAGTTGTTCATCTTGGATTGTGGAACAAAACGGTAAGGGGTTCCACGCTAATCCTATTTGTTGATCTTGTGATTAGAAGAGAAGACCGATCCTTGTTCTTGCTAGGATCTCGAGGTAACTCTAATTTACTTTTCGGTAATTCATTATATGTGTTAAATACGATCTTGCTTCCGCTATGTTCTCTTGATGTGTTTATTTATCTAGATGTGTTTACATGCTATTTAAATTCAAACAACTAGTTCACTTGGATCTTTGGGGTCCTTATAAAGTTAAAAGTAAAGAAGGACACATATATTTTTTAACTGTTGTTGATGATTTCACCAGGGCTGTTTGGTTTTACTTACTTACAGTAAACCTAAGAGTAAGCATGAGGTGTTTGAATGTATTCAGATCTTTTATAATCTCATTAAAACACAGTTTGAAAAACGTGTTAAGATTTTTAGAAGTTATAATGGGACTTAATTTGTTAATAATAAGTTTGATAAGTTTTTTAAAGAAAAAGGTATTATACACCAGACCTCTTATGCTTACACTCCTCAACAAAATGGGTTGTTGAGAAGAAACATAGGCATCTTTTAAATGTTGCCAGATCCCTTATGTTTCAGGAGGGATTTCCTTTGTACTTATGGTCTTATTGCATTCTTACTGCCACTTATCTTATTAATAGATTGCCATCTTCAGTGCTGAGTGGAAATTCTCCTTACAATCTTGTTTTTAATGAAAAGCCTGTTTTGGGTCATTTGAGAACTTTTGGATGTATGTGTTTTGCTACTATACTTACCAGTAATGATAAGTTTAGTAGTAGAGCAGAGAAGTGTGTCCTTGTTGGATATTCTAATTTTCAAAAAGGTTATAAACTGTATAGTCTTGAAAGGAAACGGTTTATCTTTTCTAGAGATGTTATATTTTTTGAAAATGTGTTTCCTTTTAAGATTAAAAATTCTTCTGCTGCTCCTGACCCTCTCAGTCAGGGTTTGAATCATTCTAACTTCTTTGATGAAGTGTCATGTGATAACCCCGACACACCCAATGATGATAATATTCAAACTGGTACCCCTTTGGGTAATAACAATCAAAATGATCATCATTTGAGTGAGGGCAGCAACTCTCTGCATCTTGGCAGCCCAACTATTGACCATGAAAAGAGTGATTTGGGGCACTTCTTTGGTTCCAATGAGGTTGCCAGTACAGATGAGTGGGTTGCAACACCTTTTGGTGTGACTCCTTCTGAGGGTGTCAATAGTCCCTTTCCTAAACAAGCAACAGAATCATCTTTTCAAAATGATAATCAACCTTCCTTAAGAAGGTCTTATAGAACATCTGTTTTTCCAAATAAATATAATGAATTTGTGGTTCATTCCAAAGTTAAGTTTGGACTTGAAAATTTTGTGAATTATTCAAAACTCAGTTCTGAAAACTTCTGTTTTGTTGTTGAATTAAACAAATCTGTTAAACCAAAAACTTATAAATAAGCTTGTAAGGATCAGCATTGGAGAGATGCAATGGATAAAGAGATGCATGCTCTTTATAGTAATGATACTTTTGAAATTTGTGAGTTGCCTGTTGGTAGAAGGGCCATAGGTAATAAATGGGTGTTTAAGATAAAGTATAAGTCCACAGGGGAAGTAGAAAGGTATAAGGGCAGATTAGTTGCTAAAGGGTTTAATCAAAAGGAAGGTGTTGACTTTGATGAAACCTTCTCACCTGTGGTGAAAATTGTTACTGTTAGATGCATTGTTAATCTTGTTGTTCAGATGTCTTGGCCTATATTTCAACTTGATGTTAATAATACTTTTCTTTATGGTGATCTTGATGAGTCTGTTTATATGACTCTCCCTGAGGGTTATTTTGACCCAAAATGATAAAAGGGTTTGTAGACTTAAAAAGTCATTGTATGGGTTAAAACAGGTACCCAGACAGTGGAATACTAAGTTGACTAGTGCCCTTCTTGATAATGGCTTTAAGCAGAGTAAAAGTGATTATTCTTTGTTTACAAAGAGTGATTCAAGTAACTTTGTTGCTTTACTTGTTTATGTGGATGATATCATTGTCACTGGTAATAACTTGAAGGAAATTGAAAGTTTTAAAGTTTTTTTGAATTCTAAGTTTCAAATAAAGGATTTAGGAAAACTTAAATACTTTCTAGGTATTGAAGTGATTGAAACTGAAAAGGGAGTGTGTTTGACTCAAAGAAAATATTGTCTAGATCTTTTAACTGAGTTTGGTTTGTTAGCCTGCAAGCCTTCTGCTTTTCCACTTGAACAAAATCTGTTTTTGACTAGTGAACCAACTGCTAGTGATCCAGTGATAGATAATTTGACTGAGTATCAAAAACTTATTGGGAAATTGATTTACTTGAATCATACTAGGCCTGATATTGCATATTTTGTTCATTGTTTGAGTCAGTTTATGCATAGGCCTCTTAGATCTCACTTGAAAATTGCTCTTAAGGTTTTAAGGTATATAAAAGGTTCCCCTGGAAAAGGGATCCATATTATCAGGTGCCCAAATGTTTCTCTTGAAGCATTTGTTGATGCAGACTGGGCAAAATGTTTTGTAACTAGAAAATATGTCACTGGTTACTGCTTGTTTTTGAATGGTTCACTTGTTTCCTGGAAAAGCAAAAAGCAAAATACCATTTCAAAGTCTTCTGGAGAGGCTGGGTATAGAGCTACGGCCTCTGCAACTTCTGAAGTTGTTTGGGTCTTAAAAATTTTACAAGACTTGAATTGGGGAAATTTCTTACCTGTAAAGCTTTTTTGTGATAGTCAGGCTGCAATTAAGATTGCAGCTAACCCTGTTTTTCAAGAAAGGACAAAAACACTTGGAAATTGACTTACATTTTGTGAGAGAAAAGATTTTGGCAGGTGTTATTAAAAATGAGAAAATAAACACAATAGATCAAGCTACTGATATTTTGACTAAGGGGTTAAGCAAGCTTCAACATGATAAGCTTGTTGGTAAACTGGGTATGGTTGATGTTTTCCAGGTTGGAGTTAAGGGGGGATGTTGAAATAAGTAACTCAAACCTGGAAAATAGTTAAGGGACTAATGTTGCCATTTTTGATAGTGCAGTTATAGCTTGGTTTTATCTTTTGGCTGGAGTTAACTAAAGTGATAAAGACTGAGGACTAGAGTTGACAAAAGCTGGAAAGATGGGATGCAGGCTATAAAAGCTCTCATTGTAGATTAGGCTCTCATTATTCTCTCAACAATATGGCAATGATGACTGTTAGGAATTTCGGAAATAAGATATTTCTTGTTGCTGCCGATAGTGAAAGCTGGTTCCTGCCGATAGTTGTGGTTCCTGCTGAGGCTCATTACTGCTGATAGTTCTATCTTGTTTCTGCTGATAGTAGTTGTTACTGCGGGTATTGTTAGTTGTTATCCCGTATGTTTAGAATGTTTGTTAGATTTATTTTTAGAAGAGATCATGTTTATCTCTTCACACGTTTTCTTGTATGACGGGTTAGGGTTAGGGTTTCTTGTCATTATAAAAGGAACACCCCGTCTATGAGTTTGATATATCTTTTACGACTTAAACAATCATCAATAATAATATCTTTTAGTTCATTATACGATCCATAGAGGATCATAGTCTTAGTTCTTTTCTTTTCTAGTTCGTATTCAGAGATTCTCTTGTAGTGTGCTTGTGATTACATAGGCATCCTACCGATCCATTAAGGCTCAAAGATCTAGCAGGTGTGTTAGATTCAACAAGTGGTATCAGAGCCTCGTGAGGATCTCTGATCAAGAAGCAAAAGTTCACAAAACTATCTCTCTAAACCATTACACTATGTCTGGATCAGCAGATAAATTCGAAAGGTGGACCATGAAAGTCAGAACCCTGCTATCTTTTAACTCAAGGGGAAAATGGACAGAACTTGCTGATGCTGATAGTCTCAACCAAACTCACAACATGCTTCATAATGCAAAGGAGAAAGTGGAAGAATTTGCTCTTGTGGGTGCCTCTCATCAGGTACAACATTGTCAATTTGGGTGTCATGAATTGTACTTGAACCTTAGGAAAGAGTTTGATGAAATGGAGCCTGAATATAATAAATTGTTTGTAGAAATTCAAGCTTATAAAAAGGCTCTTAAAACTGTGGAAAAACAAAAGGCTTGGCATGAAGCTAATCAGCTAGCATATGAACAAAAGATAAGGGTTTTGGAAAGAGGCTTAGAGAACTCCAATAACTGTCTAAAACATTCTGAGAGAGAACATGCTAAGGTGAAATTAGAAAATCAGGAATTACAGGCTAAACTGGATAGTGAAGTGGCTAGGATAAATTCATGGCAACAATCAGAAAAATATCTTGTTAATTATAATGGTAATCAGTCTGGTTGGCGTAAGAAAGGGTTGGGATATGATGTTGGGGATTATAACCCTAGAATATTTGACCCTACCCCTAAGGAAGTTGATTATCAAATTCCTGTTAAGTTTGTTAAGGAAGGTGGGATGAATGCAGTTCCTCCACCTATAAGAGGTGTTTTCAAGCCTGTCCCTATCCACTCAGCCCTTGATCTTGACTCAGATGAATCACACATGACATATGGGAAAAAGTCAAATGACTTATCTGATTCTGAGTGTGAGTCTGATGACTTTGTCTCTTGTTCCAAAAGTAATAAGTCCTATGAATCTAAGTCCACAGGCTATACCTCATGTGATTCAAATGACAAGTCAACCTCACCTAAGTCTCATGACTTCACTTCTGGAGCAACTAATGATGAATCTATTTCAAAAATAGCTTCCCCTGACAGCAGCTCACTTAACTCTGTTAAAAACAACATTGTCTCTAGTGATAATTTTGTCTGTAATAAGAAAAGTTATGGTAAGATCAAGGCTGTTAGGAAGAAGACATGTTTTGTGTGTGGTAGTCAATATCATCTCATTAAAGATTGTGACTATCATGAGAAGAGAATGAAGATGAATGGTGGGCAACAACAGACCAGATCATTGTGGAAAAATGTTAAACAAATACCACCATATGTTCCACAAGCAGCAGGAATGAATTCTTATAGAGCTCCCTTTCCTGTTGATAGACCTGTTCCTGCAGTTAAGCCTGTTGCTGCTGATAGTCAGGGAACTATTCCTGCTGGTGCTTCCTCATCCTATCAGAGGGATTTCAGGCCTGCTTTTTATAATCCAATCTTTGGAGGGGGAATGGCTTACTCTCCATGGTTTCCTTGGTAATTGTCCTGTTTGTCTGATCATGTTGTTGTATACTTCTTTGCTGGTTTTGAGGGGAGGCTAATGCTTGTAATTTTGTCTTGTTTTTCATTCGTTTATGTTTTATGTTTTGTGTTTTTCTAATTTTGTTTTGCAGGTTTTTTAGTGTCTTTTGTTAGCTAACTTTGTTTTGCAGCTCTCAATTTCTCAATGCTTGGAATTAAAACTAAAGACAGTAATTTCCATTCATTTTGATTAAGATGATTACATTCAGTCACAAAACACAAAAGCTACATATCAACATCGTTTAAACATCCTACCAACCTACTCTGCTTCACATCCCTCATCACCACTCCACCTAAACCCTGCCACCTATTCCATCTTCCCTTTTCCCTTACCCATACAATCAGGCATGAACCTCCTACCCCTCTGACAACTAATTTCTTCATACACATGGGGGGCTGGAAGTGCCAACACCACTGGGAGTGGCTGTCTTGGTTCAGGGGCTGGATGATCTCTCATTGGAGTTGAAGAGCTTGGGGTAGTTTGTCTCTGATGTGATCTGGGGCGTAACCTTGCAGTTGGTTGGCTTGGCTGTGGAGTTGGCTGGCTTGGCTGAGGAGTTGGTCTGATAGGATGCCTTCTTTGTCTTGGATCTTGGCTTTCACATTGTCGATTGTGTCCGAGGATTCGACTTCGAGGGTTATGGTTTTCCCGGTTAGGATTTTCTCGAAGATCTGCATTTCTTTTTGGTACCGGTACTTTGTAGAAGGTAGCAGTAGTCCTTTCCATCTCTTCACTAAGCAGAGCCACAGTTTTCTTCATCTCTTCCCTTAGCTTATCTGTGATGGGAAAATTGGGAGGATATGTCTCCCATTCACCCTGATAATAAGTCAAGGACTTCAGCTCTGATGATCCTTCATCATCAGAGCTAGAGTACTCAAATGACGAAGGAGTAGATGGAAGAGGATCAGATGAATCGTCCTCAACCTTTGCCTTACCTTTGTTTTGAGAAGATGATGCAGTCGGGGGAAAGTAATTTTCCCATCCTGATTCGTTGGAGGAGGAGGAGTCTGATGAGATTTCGATGATTGGAATTTTGGATGAACTCATGATTTTATTTGATTTGAAGATTATTGGTTAGGTTTGTGATAATGAAGTTATTTGATTTGAGGCTTATATAATGAGAAGGTGATTAGTGCGAATTTATTGTTGGTTGGTGTTGAGATTTAATTCAGGCGGTTTATTCCTAATGACTGGATTTGGAAGGTTGACTTTGGTCAAACCACTTCATTACTGCCGTTTGACTAATGGTCATTGTATGACTTAATAGTACATTCGGAGACGAAGAAGAACATGAAAATCATTTTTGCACTTTGTAAGAAATTTGACGATCACTTGTGCATTCTGAGAGATTGATATCTGTTGAGACAACGGTTTTTCTTGATTGAGAATATCCCTTTTAAATCCCGCAAATTTTGAAACTATCACCGAATGGTCAAGACCGATAACAAAATGGAAAACTGAAATCTTTTGAACCTTGCATCAGAATTCTGAAGACGTTTACAACTTGCGTTACCCTTGATAAATTTCGTGATCAGAGAGAAACAGCTTAGTCTGATTGAGAACGGAGTTTTGGAAAGCTGAAATAGAAATTTGTTTCCATACCTTCAGACGGAACAAATTTTGAGACATTTCAGAAAGAGACTCAGAAGGTTTTGCGTATGCATCAAGACAACTAGAAACGCATCAGAAGTATTACTTCACTACCTGACCTAGAGTTGACAACAGCGGTGACTACCCTGAAGAGTGAAGACATTCCTTACAAGACAGAAGTGTTGGCGATGCAGAAGAAAGACGGCGAACCTGGAGCTGATGAAGATGTACAGTCTCACTTCCCTATTCATCTTGGTTGTACTAAGGTGAATTGAGAGCGAGAGCAGACTGGATGATGAAGAAACTTAAAGATCGTGCCAGAAATTCACATTACGCCATCACATTCCAAGAAGAACTGCAGGAGGCGCGATGAACCAGACGATTTTGCTTCACTCCCAGATTGTTGGAAAAACGAAGACTTATTAACCGGACTTGAAGAGATTTGATGTTTTGAATGAACGGATTTCTGAAACAGACCTTTTATGTTTGGAAGAATTGATTATGTGAAGACCGAAGTTATTGACGATTAGTTTTCATTTCCGTTGACTCCCTTAAGCTTCGTTATATCGTGATAATATCCGCTAATGACTTAAGTTTCCTAGAAGCATTTCAGCCCCGTGCTTATTTTCGTATGTTCGATGATGGCTTTGTCCTGAGGAATTTTGGTGAACTGTGGAATCTGATGTTTGTGACGGCGTGCCTTACTCTGCTAGGCAATCTGGAAATTCCGATACTCTTGCGAATAGTCTTATTTCTCTCTTGATTATGACTTTGATCTGGTTGACTCTGAGACTGTAGAAGTACTAGGTGGATTAAGATAGGTTGTTATACTCACGACTCGAGATAAAGTATGATCATCATGAAGGCATATTTATGTGGTGCTAGTATTATGACGCCTGATCAACGTGATAATACTTACACCATATAATGTGCACTCATTGTGGCCATAGGATATCTTGGGGGAGTACCTAAGAAGTTTAGAATCTGTTCTCCGTTGGAATATTCGTGATTAGCGAGACGTTAGGTTCATTCTACCTATGCGTATAGTCTGTTCCCGTTCATTAAATATCGGGGTGATTTGAACTCTCGCTTTGCATTCTGTTGACCTCAGTTATAAATCTTAAACTCCTTGTAGAGCTCTCTACTGGTGATACGGTTAATCTGATTTGAAATTCTGTTCATAGTTCATATAAGCTTTTCAGAAGATTCTCCTATCATCCATTTTATATTGTATGTTCTTTCTGATATGAAATCAACCTAATTTGTCTCTGTCTGAGGAAATCTGAACCCATTTTGTGTTGATCGAGTCATGAGAAACCAATTGTCTGAAGAACCTTTTGGAAGAACCTCCACGGACGTGAGGATGTTCGTGACGACCTTTTACGATTTGCTACGACTCTGTCTAACTTTGCGACTTCAAATTTCGAGGACGAAATTTTTCTTTTAGAGGGGAAGAAGTTGTAATACCCGAAATTTAAAAGCATGCAAAATGACCAAATTACCCCTGAAACTTTAAAATTAAAGTAAAGCTTACATGAAATGCCAAATTAATCCCAAACCTTTAGTAATGAACTACATATGAAGGGAAATTCGTATGAGACAACATTTTAATATTTGTACATGTCCAAAAAAATATTTGTTACACACTATATATATTATGTATATACCGAAATTACTTTTAATTAATTAATTTGTAACTATAATTAATTAAATAACAAGATGAGAACAAACTAAATTAAGAAACAAATCATGTATTTTCAAATTCTGATTTTTGTCAACACATTGGCTGAGTTTCAAGCCATATTCCCCCCCCTATTCGGTCATCCTTATTTTATTTCCTTTATTCTCCATTATTTTGCACCGAAATACATAACCAAACAAACACAAAATTCTCTTGATCTCATTCGAATTTCTGGAAGACTTTGGGTATTTTTCTGGTGTTAGTCATCATTCAAGGAGGCTAGGAAAAATAGGCTTTGGTCGTGGGATTGCTTGGTTTGATCAGTGGTTAATTTTCTTTTCGTGTTTTCATCCGAGGTACAATAATTCCTACGCCTAATTTACACGTTCTAAAATTCGTTTGGCATTTTTCCTATGTTCTTTATATCACATATGACTCATATAAAATATTGGATTCGAATCATGCATGCTTATTTGATCATATGATAATTAATGGGATTAAAACCCTAAAAACGTAATTAATTTCTAAATGGATCATGCGATTTTTCTGGGTCATGTACATAATTTTTCTGGGCTCTATCATGATCATATCACTCTGTAAAAATAGCCACTTGAATTGTTGAGGCTTAAATCAATTATGTTGGAATTATTATGTAATCGGATTTTGAGAAAAAAATAAGGAAAAAGGAAAAAAAAACCCTAGTTATGCGATTAGGGTTAGGATTCTTGTGATTGGATCTGGTTGTTTAATGAGTTTAATGATGGCATAATGATTGGAGAATGATTGGTACAATTAGGGTTAGGTTTTGGAAAATAAAAAGTAAACCGATTGGAAAATAAAACTAGAAGGGTGTGTTTTGTAATTTTTGAAACTTGTGGGATATTTTTGTAATGTATTTTAGACCAGGTACTATTCGTATAAAATATAATATGAGGGTCTTATGTGTAAAATTTGCAAGAAAGGATTTAATTTGTAATTATGTAGTCCGAATTGAAATTAATTAAAATGGAGGGACTAAAAATGTAAATTCTGGAAACTTAAGGTTATTCGGTGAAAATACTGATATTAAAGGTGTAATGTGTAAATTTGAGTATTTATGGGCTTAATATGTAATTGTTATTAAATTATGATTTGAATTATAAGTTTTGTAAAGTTAAGGGACCAAATGTGTAATTTCTGAATTCTGAGGGTCTGATTCGTACTATACTTAATTCTGAGGTTACATTCTGTAATTTTGTAAAATAATATGCTTGTTTGGTAAATATGGATATTACAGGGATTAAATCATGAATTATGTAAATTTAGGGTTTGTTTTGTAAATATTGAAACTAGAGGGGTATAAACTGTAATCTGTGAAACTAAATGGATTTGGATGTCATTCTGAATAAATGAGTATTTAAATCAGTAACTTAAAGTATTTTCATGTTAGACCTTTGAATTTAGAATATTTGCATTTAAAACCCTAAAATATGAAAATCTGTCATAATTAACCCTAAAGTTTTGCAACTTGATAAAATATACCTTAATCCCATAATAATCTGTAAATAAGGACTTAACCTACTATGTAATAATAGTATCTTGTTAAATATGGAAATCTGTTAATTCTGGAAACCTGCTAAATAAGGAAAGTTGCTATTTCTGGAAAGTTACCTAAAAAGGAAAAGTTGCTAAAAATGGAAAGCCGACTAAAATAAGTAATCCGAATTAAACAAACTATTAATAAGACAATCATGAATTCGTGTAGATCCGCTGAAGATGGAGTTGCTTCCGACCCTTATTGTTCTGTTGTGTACTTGCGGTATAAGGTACAGATATTCTGACCTTCTCACAGGTTTCTCATGAACTCTTTTCTTTATATCTTGTTGTTCCCTTGAACCTTGCTATGTTTCCCCTGTTCTGTGAACTCTGATATGGTCCCTTCCATATTCTGATCTGTTTAGTTTCTGATTTGATGTCATTGCTATGAGTTCCTTTGCTTTGAAACTTTTCTATTGATTCCCTTGTTATGACCTCTGATATGAATTTATGTTGTGAAAAACCTTTTAAATTATGACCTGGAAATATTTTGAGAAGAGTTATTTGTTTAAAATGATGTTTATACTTTTACTTGAAATTCTACTAACTTTTATGAAAACTATTTTAAAGACTATCTTTATGAAAAACCATTTTGAAGGATCATTTTTATGAAAACAATTATTAAGGGATTTCTTAAAATGGACTTTGATAGAAATTTCTAAATGAACTTTTGATCTGAACCTTGACTTGATTATTGATATAAACCTTGATCTGATGAACTCTGATTTGAACCCGATTTATCCTGAACCTTTGATATTTAATTCTGAAATAATTGACATGAACCTTATACTATGAACCTTCTGATATGACACTATGATTTTGACCTGATACTTGATACTTGACCCTGACCACGGTTTGATACCCGAGCCAACTCACTAGGCATGAGGTGTTCATGTCCTTGTCATTGATGCACCGATGGCTTGACTCTAGGGTAGGAGAGAGATGACCTATCCCGTCCCTGACTTTATTTTTATCTGGTGTATATTGGTAGACTCTGGCCACCTGGGGCGTATGGATGCATCCTAGATTTGTTCTGTTTCTGTTATCTGTTTATATTATCTGTTATATCTCTGGTGACTGATGGTGTGTGCGATACACGTCTTTCACAACCTCTGGGAGCTAGCTACTCCATATATATTTGATACATGAGGACACCCCTCATATTATCTGGTTACTGAGAGGACACCCCTCTGATTGATGATGATGGCATAGTTATATATATTATATCTCTGTTTCTGGGCTCGTGGTGGATTACTGTTTTCCTTTACCATATACATTTACTTACCTTTGACCCTTATTATGTCTTGCACTGTTTCCCTTTACCTTTATCTATTTATTATTCCCTATCCCTTTATCCTTACTCCTTTGTTTATCCTTTAACTCTGATTATATCTGCATGACTTATATTTCTGATACTCTGTACTATTCCTTATTACTGCTTGTTACCGTTATATCTGTTCACTGAGCTCTCGTAGCTCAGCCGCATTTCTTTTCCTGCGGCAGGTTTTAGTAGGAAGCTGGGTATGAGTGGAGAGTATCATTGGACTTAGAAGACTACATTGTGATAGATATTTTGTTATAGAGATGACTAGAAGAATTTTTATTCCTCTGTAATTTTGTATTTCCTTGTAATTTTTTGTAACCTTTGTATTCCTTTGTATTATTGAAGATGTATGCTTGTGTATGTTTCTGATATGTCACCATTGTTGTGACATCTCTACCCTTGTCGGGTCGGGGTGTTAAAAAGCTACAGGGATTGGTCTTATTCTGTGTGGGGACTTGAAAGTATTAATGGATTCTCTGGAGGGAGGCAATGCTCACTCTGTGTGGGCTAATCAACAATCATGAAGAGTACACAGTTGGAGATTGTATTCTACTTCCCAGGTTCATGTATTGGAAACTGTTACAGGGAAGGTGCTTTCCATGTTTGTGGATGTTCCCTATCCTTTGTCCATAGATCTGATGGAGAGGATGCTTAAGTGTAAGCTGCAAGTTGGGAAGTATGTAATTGGAAATGACTTGACAACTGCTGAACAATTGGTCAGGTTCATTAGAAACCAGCTTTCTGCAGCCAAAGGATCATCTGCTTGATTATGGTATTCTTGTATATTTTGTTATTTTCTTTGTCTTATTTTTAGTTTTATTTTCTTTTCTCTTCTTTGATTTATGTTTGTTCTTTTAGTTCAAAAAAATAATAATAATAAAATATATATATATATATATATATATATATATATATATATATATATATATATATATATATATATATATATATATATATATATATATATATATATATATTCTTGTATATTTTGTGTACTAATAAGTTGGTTTTGAGCAACACCTTGCAGGTACAGTGTTGGTGTTTACACCTACACAACAAATGGTATTCAACTCACCATGTCTCACAGACAAGAAAGAGTTGACTCACCATGAGGGTACGGCTCTGGTGTGATAATCAAATCCGTTAATAGCTGTAATAGCTTGCTCAAAGCTATAGGGTACTTCAACTCACCGATGGTTCATTCCTGAGAGTTGACATGGTTCTCAATTCACCATGGATGTAACCCTTTCTGGGATCCAAAGAATTGGCTAGTCCACAAAAGTATGGTTTGTGGTAAAGACAATTGGTATCCATATTTGGTATTCAATTCACCAAGGTTTGCTGTAACCCAAGAATTGGCTAGTCCTGAGCAAACGGCTACAGGTAAAGACAACTCAAATCCGTTTACAGTTGCTGGTTTACTAAAAATCAGATGGTTATCAATGTACCATGGTCTTATACACCAAAACATTGGCTACTCCAGTAGTAATGGCTATTGGTAAAGAGACATCAAATCCATTAATTTTCAATGATTCACCTCTCACAGGTGTTAACACACCTGGATGTGATGAGAATAGTCTGAAACTTAAGTGATTTGATGTACATATTGTCATAGTAGCAGTCAAGATCCAGAATGACATGGTGACCAGCTTAAATTTTCTTTTGAAGAGAATTTTCTATTGCTGCTGAACTATCGAAGTTGCTGCTGGAAGTTTCAAGTGTTTCTGCTGGTTACTTACTGATGCTGCTGCTGGATTAATCCTCTCCCTATGGACTTCAGAGTACTTTCAGAGATCAAAGAACACTTAGGGAATCTTGTCGGTTAACCTAGTCAACCTCAAGATTAGGGGAGGATTGTTAGGAATTTCGGAAATAAGATATTTCTTGTTGCTGCCGATAGTGAAAGCTGGTTCCTGCCGATAGCTGTGGTTCCTGCTGAAGCTCATTACTGCTGATAGTTCTATCTTGTTTCTGCTGATAGTAGTTGTTACTGCGGGTATTGTTAGTTGTTATCCCGTATGTTTAGAATGTTTGTTAGATTTATTTTTAGAAGAGATCATGTTTATCTCTTCACACGTTTTCTTGTATGACGGGTTAGGGTTAGGGTTTCTTGTCATTATAAAAGGAACACCCCGTCTATGAGTTTGATATATCTTTTACGACTTAAAACAATCATCAATAATAATATCTTTTAGTTTATTATACGATCCATAGAGGATCATAGTCTTAGTTCTTTTCTTTTCTAGTTCGTATTCAGAGATTCTCTTGTAGTGTGCTTGTGGTTACATAGGCATCCTACCGATCCATTAAGGCTCAAAGATCTAGCAGGTGTGTTAGATTCAACAATGACTAGTTCCAGTGTCATTCAACTTATGAGTCTTCTGCCAAAACTCCAGAAGCTTGGGTTAGACTTTGAGGACTGCAAGGTAAGGTCTCGTTGGACTTCATTGAAATTCATTTTACATAAAATTACAAGCCTTGATTAGTTTATTAATGCTCTAGCAAAATGAATTGGCTTTCTATCTACCACTTTTCTTGTAGCTACTTGCAGATGGTAAAGCATGGCTCCCTAATGCCTTTCCCTGCCTCAAGAATCTTAAGTTACGGAGGATAGATTTTAGCAGTGAGACTATGGTATCATGTGCTATTGAATTGATATCTAGCTCTCAAAATTTGCAGTCCCTCGAGATCACAGTGAGTGAAATGCATATTATCGCATTACATTACTGATTATATTTAAATCTTATAGTTATTTATATATTTACACTATTTTATTTTGTAGGCTAGTTACAATGATGAGGTCCCACAATCTGCAGTTTGTTCTTCAAAGGTAGACTACAGCAGAATTGGGCAATTGCAACTTCGAAAAGTTGGGTTGGAATTTTTTAGAGGTTCCGAAACTGAAATATGTTTGATCAAGTGTTTACTTTGTTTCTCTCCCTTGCTAAAGAAGATGAAAATCCGTTGCCAATCATCTGAAATGTTTGGTGGTGAGAGTGGAGGGAGGATGTTTGCTACTAAGACTGCTCGGCAAGGGCAAAAAATCTCACCACTATGGCCATCAAACGCGCGAACTTGCCTTGCCTTTCACCATGTTTCACGCGTATTTCACTTCTTCCAAGAACTATTATGGTGAACGGTTCACCATTATGAACATAGAAGATGCTGCCAATTTTTTGTAAATGTATACGTTGCAAGTTAAAAAAATAATAATAATAATAAATAAATAAATAAATAAAATTCAACACCCCCTATTTTTCTTCTATAAAATACACACAAAACCCATCATATTTATACATATCTTCTCAATATATCATTCAAACAACATATATCTCATTCCTTTTATTTTCCAAATGAATTCCGATATTATGTTCACCGACTCAGAAGAAGAACGAGAAGTTACAAGTCGGAGATTCAAATTTATTGCAAGATCGTTGTCGTTTTTTAACAATACACGAAAAGCAAATTGCCCGGCGATAAAACGCCTTCAACGAGATCATTATGGTGCTCATGAACGTTTAGTCGACGCCTATTTTTCTGAGAACCCGTTCTACGATGAACGTTGTTTCCGAAAGAGGTTCCGAATGAGTCGAACTCTTTTCAACTGGATAGTTCGGGAGGTAACTATCCATGATCCATTTTTTAGTAGTAATGTTGATTGTACCGGAAAAGAAGGCATTTCAGCGTTGATGAAGTGCACCTCCGCAATTCGTCAATTGGCATACGGCGCGGTTCCTGATGCTTTAGACGAGTATCTGCAGATGGGTGAAAAAACTTCTCGTCGATCACTTGATCATTTCTGTAAGTCTGTTATGGATATTTTTGGTCCAGAGTATTTGAGAAAACCCACTATGACTGATGTCATAAAGCTTTATCAACGTCACAAAGAAATACACGGCTTTCCGGGTATGTTAGGAAGCCTTGACTGTACAGATTGGGAGTGGTTTGGTTGTCCGAATGCACACAAAGGTCAATATGTTAGACGTGATCATGGTTCGACTCCGTTCATTTTGCTGGAAGCGGTTGCGTCACAAGACTTATGGATATGGCATGCTTTCTTTGGTACTTCTGGGGCGAACAACGACATCAACGTTCTGGATCACTCTCCTTTACTTAACGATCTTAAACAAGGAATCGCACCGGAGATTCCATTTGTTGCTAATGGGGTAACTTACCCATTTGGGTACTATCTTGTTGACGGGATATATCCGGAATTGGCAACACTCGTTAAGAGGTACATCAGATCCTCTCAAATGCATCAAAACCTTCGTGCCGATTTGGTTGAGCATTTGTCGCGTAATATTTAATTCCAGTTTTTAATTTAGTATTTTAAATTTTTTTCTTTATGTAATGTTTTAATTCCAAGAAATTTATGTAATGTTTATTTTCATTTTATGTAACGTTTTCATTTCGTACGTTGTGATATTAAATTTTAACGTTTACGTTTTTAAATGTGTAAGTATATATATAAAAAAAAAAAAAAAAAAAAAAAAAAAAAAAAAAAAGAAAAAAAAAAGGAGTTATGGTGAAGATTAGTGAACCCTTGACTAGTAAATGGTGAAGTTGGGTGAAGGGGAGTGAGAGGAGAGAGAAAGCTGACGTGGCGCTGATGTGTATGGTGAAGTTGGGTGAACCTTGCCTACCAGCCGTTGAAGTAGCTAAAAGGGTTTGAGTGTGATGTTCTATGGGTTGAAGGTTCTTAGACTAACTATCACTGTCAAGAGTGAAGTGTAGCTAAAAGGGTTGAGTGTGATGATGATGTTAATGTGAGGTTTGAAGGTGAGATGCAAGATAAGCTTGCATTGATGAGGCCTTATATAGGCAAGAGTTGTGGGATTCAAACTAAAGTTGGTAATGGTGTCCTATGGTGTAGTGAGGGAATCCTAGGGTGTATGTGAGTTTGCAAAATTTTGCAGGTTTGAGGTTAGGGATGTAGGGATCTAAAGGAAACAGTGAAAATTCGTCAAACATAGGCACGGTACCACTAAATACCACACGGTACCGTTAAATTTAATGGTACCGTGGCCTATTTAACGGTACCGTGACCTGGAAGTCACGAATTTTCCTGTGCAGCCTAGTTCTGGGCAGCTAAAGGGAAGTTTCCTAGGGAATAAGAACCACATTTGTGTGTTCTTGAGAGTGTTTGGAGAAAGACAATATGAGTGTGTTTTCGCTCCCCCTTAATCTATTACCATCCGGACAAGATGTAGAAGATAAAGAGGAAAACGAACGTTGACGGAAGCGATGAGCTTAGTAACGTCATGACAGGTGGTGGATAGCATACGATAAACTTCACCGTTGAAGTCACGTAGCTCTTCTCAATCATTGTGAATATTCATAGAATATTATGATGAGGCAAGTGATCACATGGAGATATCCTAGGGGTTAAGAAGATAAAATCTTCAAGGTTGTGAGGTTAGTGATAAGGTTCTAGTGGGTTATCTATGTTGATGAGGAAGGGTTATCTCAACGTATCCTAGCGATTCTTCGTTTGAAGTGTGTGGAAGATGAGTGGGATGCGGAAGCATTGGTAGTGTTTAATACCATGCGGAAGTGAAAGGGAAAAGGCTAAGGAATCAGATGATAGATAGAATCTATTCTGATAGGAGACGGTTTTGGTTCAAGACTATACTGAGTGGGTTTTGATGGTGTTGGTGAGAATTGAAAGGAAGATTTTTGATAAAGAAATTTCACATATGTTGTGACTTTTCTGGACTTTGGATTAAAAGAATTTATACCAAATAAATTCCTTTATGAATGAATCCAACGGGATTCGATGAACGTTGATCGAGAACGAGAAATGACATTTAATTGCATTTCGCAAATTAAATACACTTTAAATATTTCGGATGAAATATTTAAGTTGTCATTAGAATTCAAGAGGATTTTACGAATAAATCTCGCTGATTTAGTGAGACTTTTCGACACGAGGAGAGAATTTATACCTAATAAATTCTTTGAACGTATTGGAAGAGAAGAGATGACTTTTATATTTCCAAGGAAATACATAGGTAGTCATTAGAGCGATGTGAAGGATGACTTAATATTTCCAGTGAAATATTTAAATTGTCATAAAATTTATGGAATATGTTCCATCATTCCTAGACCTAGACGGAGATGGTTAGGGGATTCTCGGTTGAGAGGTTTGGTTGATTTACGGATTTCGATGTGCTTCGCACGTGAGTGTTTCATGAGGTTTTGAAAGACGTAAAGCTAGGCCTATGGTGCTGATTCGCAGCAGGGTTTGGGATCATAAGACGTGTATAATCACACGAGGATGAAATGAACTACTAATCACTTATATAGTAACCTGTGAGTCCTTTGTCATCCGAGGGTTGATGTTAGCTTTTAGCTTTGGGATGAGCGTTTTAACATATGTTGTTAAAAGGCTTGAGTATGATGTTTCGGATATGACATTTAACAATTGCGATCGCAAGTTAAACTTACTTGAATATTTCAGATGAAATATTTAAGTTGTCAACCCTACTCCGAGTTCTACTAGGTTTGTTCCTAACCTTCCCATGACAAAAGGGCGTATTACTTGGAAGAAGGCGAAGTGATGACTGGGGAATTAGGTTAACTTCGCGACTACTTTGACTTATGGGTTTTGACACTAGTGTATGGCTCTATGACTTCTAAGGGTTCATAGTGATGGGCATACCTAATTCCTAATGTGTCAAAAGGACATAGTGTGGGTGCAAACTTTACAAGTAAATCATGTAAAATCCACATAAGGAACAAATGCAAGCATCATGTAAAACATGATAATCATTTAGCATTTAAGATCATGAAGACATTTAACCATATCTTACGAGAACATGTTATCATTTTGAAACACGTATGTGGGATGCAAGCAATCTAGGTTTGCTAAGGCATATCCTAATTACTACTTGTTCAAGATGACTTCCTAATGGGAGATAAAGTTCAACGATGTAAACTATCTCTACTCAAATGTAGGAATGAAAATTTTTCAAGTTAGAGAATGAGTATGAGACTATCACTAGTGGTGCTCAATTAAGGCTAAACACGACCATTTTTACGGGTTATACACGAACCCAACTTCTCTCCTGGAAGCAATCCAACCGTTAGGTCAAATTGAATTTCTAGTGCGATAGGTTCTCCAGTAGTCATTCTCATGTTAGAAGAATTCAAATTCCTATATTTGCCTATCGAAGTATAGCAAGGATGATGTTATCTTGTTTTGCTTATACATGACCTAATATGACTCAATTAACCTTACTTTGAAAGTTGGTTAAGAAAATGATATGTCTTACACAACTCCTAACAAAGGCAAGCGAAATGTATTTTAATTTCGTATTTGAGATTTAGAGGTTGTTTGATGGAGGTGGTGTATTTTATGATCTCTTGGACAACATCTTTGTTTGTTGAGTTGTTACATGTTATTTTAACATGATTTGGTTTCCTAGAACCAAGAGACACTCTAATGTGATACAATGTAGAACCTACTACATCGTGTGTGTTTCAAGAATGCTCATTTGCATATCTTGAGTGAGAATCTAGTAAAGGTTACTTACCTCAATAGATCTTGTGAGCATTTTATTTGAAATGAGACATACTGTTTATTTCAACAAGTATGCTTTTCTAAGAGGAAACATATCACTCTTAAGAATGCTTTGTGAAACAAGTATTTTAGTGTATGACCAATTTTACTTGTTTATGCAATGACATATGTCGTATTAGGTTATTATTCAACTCTAATATCCTATATTTGTTAACATGATGCAATGTATTCTCTTGTAACATAACCATTCATGTCACAAAGAAAATAAGATGCATAGGATATAAGTTATCCTTTGTCAATCTTTTGATAAGAGAAATACATGTGATATTCTCAAAGATTGATGACTTACATAATAGTTAATAACATATTATGTGTGACACTTTTACTAGACATGTGACTTTGAGTGTTGAGTCGTTCATGAGCAAAGTTTACATATGTTGTTTGTTTGCTCGTGTTTGGTATTTCGGAAATGACACATTTACTAATTGCATTGCAATGTAAATTACTTGTATATTTCGGATGAAACATCCAAGTTGTCAATCCTACTTAGTTGTGTATTTTATGCATCTTTTAAGCATATTAATTTAACGTTTGGAACACAACTATTGGACAACAAGACTCAATATAGCATCTTCAACACAAGTGTGAGTTATGATCCGATGCATATTGTTTTCGTCTTGAGAGGACGTCATTATTTTCATATCAATCGAGTGTGATTGAGTATGTAGATTCAAGATAATATGTTTCATCATGTTATGATGTTATCTTGAAGCTAGACAAATAGTGACTCCAATTTTATGTCCACACTCGAAAACTTGTCAATTAGATTCGATGATGATATCAATCATAATTTGAATAATGAATTGATATGAACTCGAAATCTTTCTTGACCCTCACGATCACTCCTTTTAAAAAAAAATTAAGGAGTGTGTTTCATTTATTCTAACACTAGTTGTATGTGTGAGGTTAATGACATATTAAGTTACTACTTTGATATTGTCATTTATTTTTATTTGAGAAAAACTATTTATATTATTAAGTATAATATTCTTAGTTTTTCGACACCTCATTGGTATAAAAATAATTATCTTAACTATTTTTATACAACATACGTAAAATACTAAATGTTTAAAACATTTTGTATGTGTGTTAGATCAATGCAAGTTTAATACATTTTCCTTTACTTAAGTGTTGATTATTAAAATGACCTTTTATCTTGTTTAGACAACCCATGGTCAACAAGACAAAATGATGTAATGTTTTAAAGATCATGTTACGGATTTTATGAAAGTGTTAAGTGTTTTGGGGTGATATACTTTTTACACTTAAACCTTTGGAAAAATAATTGTGTAAGACAATATCTTTCGACATACATGATCTACCAACTTAGTTTCTATTCCTAAGAAGGTTACTAAACCATTTTAAAAACTTGCAACAAATGCAAGAAAAATGGTCTATGCCTATATGCAATGCAAAATCAATTACGCTACTTAGTGCAAGAAGTCTAGCCTAAGTCCTATTGACGCATAAGCCGAAAATCTAATATTCGACACATAGCAACAAGGCATGAAGGACATTTATGCTTATAAATAAAATTAGCTCAACCAGAGATAACAATAAGCATACAAAAGTATTAACTAACAATACTAAGACATAAAGAAAAACAAATAGTCATTTAGCATAACACACAAAGATACTTATCGTCATTTTGTGTATTAAGTATAACAATGTACACTTAGCTTGACTTTATTTGAAAATGAATTTTTTTCCACCCCATTCAAAGATTTGATCAAGTTCAACACTTTGAAATCATGAATGCATCAACGTGTGATGTTCACTTTGTGATTTGACAAAAAAAAATTGTGCAATCGGCATGACCGGAAAAGACTCTCTGTTACGAATTAAAGACATCCGTAAATTTCACTTTACAATCACTTTCTAAAAATATTTTTAAGTGAAAGTAGACTCAATTACGTTTAAAACGACAGGTGGCACGACTCCTACGGACTTACGGTTGATTTTATACGAATTTTTGAAAATTACCGAATTCTGAAAAACAGACGAAGGTACCGTTAAATTTAGCGGTACCGTCCTTATTTAATGGAGCCGTCTGTTATATTTAACGGTGCCGTACGTCTGACATCAGTTTTTGAACAAAACCAACTTTTATCAAATAAAAAAAAAATCAAGCTAGTATGACAACATATACTTAACAACAAAACTTGTAAGTATTATGCAACTGAATACTTATCATATTTTTATCACCTTCATGGGTAATTTGATACATGGATCGTACTCAATTTTGAAAACCATTTTGTAGGAAATAACCATCTTGATTGTGTGGATGATTCGGGTGGTCTTGGTTCATGGAAGATTAGATCCATGGTGGAAGAGTTAGAGAGATGTTAGAGAGAAGCTAGAGAGATGGAAGGGAAAACTTGTATATTAGATTAATGTGTGTGTAAAAGTGACAAGAGTTCCAACCCTTCCCAAGTGTGGGAAGGGGCTTATATACTACTACATATTGGTGCCCCTAGTGGGCTGTGGAGTGAGCTGACAGTGGGGAAAGCACCGACCCACTCCACAAATATAAATACGACTAAGTTAATACTAATATTACTAATAATACTAAACGAATATAAATAAGCCTACGAGCTATATAAATGCTAATTAGATACTTGGGGTGACCGAACCTTCATATGAATATTTATATTCCTAACAATCTCCCCCTAAGGGAGGTCACCCCGGAAATAATAATTTGAATTCTAGCATTCTTTCTTCTGAACTTGTCTTTATAGCTCGTAGTCTTTGATTCTTCAAAGTCTTGTATCTTTGTGCTTTCAGTAGTGAACTTTTGATGACCTTTCCTTTGTCTTGGATGATTTTGAGTATTCTTCGAAAATATCATCCAACATATATCTTCAAGCCATCTTTCAGTAGTATGTCTCCACGTGATGTGTAAATCTTTGAGCCGACATGCTCACACTATTTGGTGTCATGATCTTTAGCATCAGAGTTTGCAGAAGCCGTGTTAAAGGTCTTTTAGGTTGATCATGACTTTGTTGAGTTACAATGATGATGTAGTGTGAGCATGTGGTGGTGGATTGGCATCTTTTCTGCAACCAGCTACAGCATCCAACAGCTACAATCGCCAGAAGTTCCTGCATACGACAGTTAGCAACAAATCGACCGGTACTTACAGGTTCGGACTTCGAGATTGTTAACAGCATAGTGTGAAAACTCTCTCTAATCCTTACCAAGACCGTTCCTAATCGAAAACCCACAGAGGGCTTTTTAAGATCGAACCGTAGCACATCAACGATTAGGTGAGTCGCTGGAGATCACTCCACGACTGTAGACCGTTAGAAACCGCCGTGACCACTAAGCGTAATCCATAAAGAATTACCGAAGTGACCTGCTTTCAGGGCTGCTTGATGTTGACCCTGGCAGGAATTTCCATTCAATCATTGAGAATTACATTCGTAAATTCTCTCATAAATGTTCTGGCAGATTGCTAAGATCTGCGTAGGACTCTTAAGTTTACAACTGGTGTCATTAATGTTGAACAACCAGTGTAGAAATAATTCGTGTCCCTATGAGATCTTATTATGCATCTCGTGGCTCTAGACTCGATAGTGCGTTTTGATTTAGTGAGCGGAGGCTGGAGAGGACTGCCACCTTTTCAATATCATCTAACTCGGAGTGAGAGAGATGATAGGAATGTATTGAACTCCGTGACAATTGAAACAAGAGTCCTTTGAGGGACCTTGAGTGGCTAAGGAGGGTTGTGCAGCGTATCACTGGGTCCATGATACTTTGTCTTCAATGCCAGCAATCAACTAAGTGATTCTGACAGCATATGTATTGACCCGGTTTCTGCCTAAGTTGTAAGGAGGGCTTCTTTCTTTTCACCCTTTATCTTTACAATTCTTTTTCATTCTTCAACCCCTTCAGTGCTTACCGAGACTTCCTTACTAGTACCTTGTTGGGTTTGTTCCAGTACTAGCTCCATCTCAGTCGGCACTTTTCCCTTATCCACTTTTCTCCTTTTTAATCATACCTAAGGACTTCTACACTAACTAGTGGATTGTCCCTGGGTAGATCCCTCCGGCTCTGGCGGGATCGTGGGAACTTGAGCCTAACCTAACCATCCTTATAACTCCATACATTAATTAAAATGGTCGGTCTTTGGTATTCATCCACGATTGCCAAACCAAATCTTTGAAAAATCTCTCACAGTGTTCATGATTCTGAAACACATTATTGCAAACACTTGAGAGTTTTATATTTTTCAAATGCTCCCCCTCAACATGTGCTCGGTTGATTGTTTTATAAATTTGCACATGTTAGGTAGAGCTCGCACTTTTTGAATTGATCCACTTTCAGTGAACATGACCGATTCGAGACACGCTTACATCACTAGTTAGACTAGCTTGAAATTATTACCCGGCCTGGTCAAGTCCACAGAAAGTTTCTTGAAATGGTACACTCTACTCAGATACGTCTTTTTCGAGACACGCTTACATCACTGGTTAGGCCAGCTTGAAATTATTACCCGGCCAAGACGTATCCTTTCGATTGATGACAGTTCAAGTTTCGTCAATTCATTGGTGAAGTCTGAGCCTTGCTCACATAAGATGCATGCCAAATCCTTTGCTCCCCCTCAATAAGTGCATTGGTATACAAAAGAGTTTAGCACTTACTGGAGAGCTTACTTTCACATCCAAAACATTTTGCTCCCCCTCAATATGTGCATTGATATATAAAATGGTTTAACACATACGGGAGAGCTTGCATATATGTTCAAATCATCACATTTTATCAGATTTCATATTTAAATCATATTCTCTCCCCCGATCAAAAATTTCAAACCATTTGAGATTTGTGATCCCAATTGATTTAAATAAGTTGGAAAAATGTGGGAGAAAATGTGTCCGATTTAATATATTCTGATAATGGAACATACTATGCTCCCCCTTAAACTAAGAGGGAGATTCACTGCTTATTATGCACAATTCGACAATTATGACACAAATGATATTGACCTTTTTTGCGCAGATGATGTAATCACCCGCTTTTCTGAGTTAGTAGTCAACATCAATTATCCATCCACCAACAAATCTTTCGCAAATGTCGTTGATCCCCTCTTGGCGAGACCAAAATAGATGAATGGTGGTGGCGGTGGTGAAAGTGTTGTTGTTGTTGTTGCCGACGTTGTTGTTGTGGTGAATTTCGAGCCAATCAATAGCGTTTGAACGTCTGATTAAATGGTTAGAATGGGAACTGGCACATTCATTTTGGCTATGGAATCTGCATAAGAATATCAACACAGATATACATGCATACAGATACACTATTCCTTAATAGCTACCCTTCAGCAGCTTGCCACATTATAATACCAAGTTCATCTTATAATCAAACCCCAATCAGGAACTACGTCAAACCACTATCTAGCATGAAGAGCAATTAGCAATCATGAACATGGCAATTCACACAGATTTCAATATTTAATTCAGGATCTTAGGAACATGATTCTAACATAATAGCAATCTACCTAAGCGAATCCTGAGAACATATGCACAATATCAACAACAAATAAGCAGCAGAGACAAACAACATTTGAAACTCATTCACTTAGTTCATACAAATGTCAGTGGAGTATTCAAGAACATCAAACACATCGGGTTTTCTAACTTCTTTCAGATTTTGAGTTTTAATGTATCTAGGGGATTAAACGAGGATTCCAAAGAGATACAAATGAACCTTCTAGTTATATGAAGCTAGGATACTACAAGCAAATTGCACATAATGTCCTAAACTTTCTAGCAACTAACACACTTGGTCATTTGATATATTTAAGCAATATCCTCTTCAACTAATACCCCATTAACTGCAAAACCTTTTCTAAGAGTCATGAATTAATCAAGAAACCCGTTTGATGATATAAAATTTGAATTCACTCTCCCCCTCAATCAATGACCCGTATTCTAGTTGAGCCTCAACTAAAATCAAGCTTAACCCCACAACTCATCAAACAAGAACTGTCATGAGGTTTTGTAGTCGTTGATTGAGTGACAAATTTTATGCATAATCCAAGTATAAACAAATTTCATACAACACATATTCACCAAGTGTCTCACAAATAATTTTCAGAAGAATCATAGAATGAAAACTATTTGTTATACTAAGAAGATTTCTCTTCTTTTACAAGAAATGATGCACTGAAACGTACATCAAATCAGGAAACATGGATATGAAGTAATCCATGCCCAGGTGAACATCACCCAGTTGGAGGAACAGCCGTCTTTTTGGCGACGTGCTTTCCCCATTTTGAAGCGCGGGTTGCTATCTAAAGTAATAGCAAGCCATTTAGACATGTTTTAACAATCCATTTTAACTTCTGCTCGAGCTTCATTTAAAGACCCGTGCCATTATTGAATGGCATTTCTAAGTCCGTAAATGTTATCGATAAACAGAAGACATGCCTAGGTGAAACTATTTTTGGTATTTTCTAATTTTTTAATTTTTATGGTTTTTCTGGTTTTACGATTCTCTATTTACAATTAGCATGATTTCTATGTATCTATTTACAAAAATGGTATAAGATATGAAAAAGAATGTAAGAAGCAAAATATATACAAGGATACGAACCAGAAACCATTACTCCTCAGCATTCTGAATCTTCTCCGCATTCATCACTTGACTTGCTGAAGAGCAATGTGAGCACTTTTAATCAGGGATTGATTCTGGCTTTTCACTCTCCCCGAATTAGTGCTCTCCCCCAATCTGACAACCTTTCTGATGAACACCCATAATATGAAGAAGTCTTTTGATAACCAAATGCATGCCGTCTTTAATCTTCTAACACTCCCGTCCTAGAGTGACGCCGTCAAAAACCTTAGGCATCTTTTCGGTAGTTTAAGTTGAGCCTCAACTGAAATCTAGCTTAACCTCACAACTCATCAAACAAGAACTGTCATGAGGTTAAGCTAAACCACAAATTTAAGCCCAGTAACAACTTGATTTCAGCTTAACCTCACAACTCATCAAACAAGAACTGTCATGAGATTAGGTTAAAATCAAGTTGGACCTAACCTTAAACTACAGAACAACTTGAACCTAACTTAACTCCACAACTCATCAAACAAGAACTGTCATGGGATTAAGTTAAATATCAAGTTGTAAGAAAAGAACCTAACATTTTTGAATGTAGAGAAGACTGTAGACTCGACCTTCTTCAAGATTGCCCAATGTGGAAGAACAACAAAATACCAATCATCTTCATCTCACCAAATGCCTTCCAGTAACCTTACATATAACCCATCAGCCCGCAGCATACACATGAGATGATAACACCCAACAGAGAATGAAAAGTAGACTGACGACTCGACCTTCTTCAGTCTTTGGTATAACACCAAAGTAACAAGTTGAACCACTGATCATCTATAGTATGTAAACCATCCTTGGATATTTAGCCCTGATCACGTGAACCTGTTGTGCGTCCTTGATGTACACATTCTCTCTCCCCTGATGGTTATGATTAATCAGCCCATGACGTAACAGTGAAACGTTAATACCAAGGTAACAAGTTGAACCACTGATCATCTCTACGGTTATCAACACCGGAATAAATGATTAAGCCCGATCACGTGAACCTGTTGTGCGTCCTTGGTGTACACATTTCTCTCCCCCATGATGGTTACGATTAATCGGAATCATCATCATGATGTGTACATGTAGCCTAATGACGTGTACATGAAGCATTGACTAGAAACCCATTGTTGCTGATTGTACCAACCCGTGAGACTATGTCGATTAGCATTCCATGACCATGTTCTTCAACACCTTGATAGACGGAAGAAGTAGTGTTGGAGAAACATGGTTTGCACGACTCCTGAACTGACGTATTCAGGAGTCGTATGACCATCTCAATCATCAATCAACATGTAGATTAATATTCACCCTTTCCCCCCCTCAAAAATTGCATATGCCTGCCAACTGCAATTTTTGATGATTGAACTAGTGAATATGAATACCATCAACGGTAAGTAACTCCACTTGACGGTTCTTGAAGACTGACATGTTGTTTATTCACCCTTTCCCCCCCTCAAAAATTGCATATGCTTGTCAACTGCAATTTTTGGTTGAACAAGTGAATAAGAATATACTCCAATGTGCGCCGATCCACTTGAAGACTGAATAAGCACGGAAAGAGCATGAAACTTGTTGATGAGAATGGCCATAAATAAGAAGATTCCTCTTCTTTTGAAGATAAAGTGCACTCAAGCGTACACTTTTCTTTTCTTTGAAGAACGAGGCCTGAACTGATGTGTACAGACGTCATACTGATGAAGAGCGAGGCCTGCACTGATGTGTACAGACGTCATACTGATGAAGAGCGAGGCCTGCACTGATGTGTACAGACGTCATATCTCTCTTTTTCTACTTCTCTCCTCTAACTCGATACCAACCCCATTATCATTTTGTCGGCTTGATGTCGTGACTACTGATGGAGAAAAACCCAATATGATGAACTTGAGACTGAAGTAATATAACCCGAACTTGTGACTTAAACTTGTACTAATGCGTGACAAATAGCGGTGTAGAGACTTCGTGCAACATCGAATCCCTAAGTACTCTATACTCTTCAACCAACCAACCATCAAGTATAAGACGTACATCACCTCTTGGATATCCACAACTTCGTGTGACACTGAGCACTACAACGTGACTCCTTAAAGTGATAGTTATTTTGTAATAGAGAGAAAGACAAAATAACTAGATATCCAAGTCCTCGTCATTGTATTGAAAGCTCGAACAAGGATCTCGAAGAATCTTCATCCAACCTCCCCGATATCTTCAGATACTAAGTACACGCACCCATGAAATTTCACTTCAGCCTCAAATAAATAATAATGAATTAACGCCGTAGTCACGTCTTGTGGTTAATGCCCCAAATCTAGCCCTTTATGATGCTTTAACTGACCTTTGAAAATGGTTTTAACCCGACCATGGTTAAGAGCGCATAGTCCATCTGCACGGGATTTTACAAATCTATGATTTCGCGGGATTTTACAAAATCAAGAAGAAACCGTGAGACAGTGACAGTATGAATGTGGAATGACTGATTTAGATTGTGGTGAATATCAGTTTGGGTTAAGAATATCTCGTGAGAATTACAGATCACATCACAACTTTTAAAACCTTTGGCCAACTAACCAACCTTGTACACAGATTAGTGACCACTTGATGAAGGAAACCCGATATACCAATACTGAAAACTGAAGTAGAAGTCCCCAAATTTGTTACTTAAGCTTGCACTAATGTTGGAAGAACGGTGTAGAGAATTAATGCTCCAAGCAAATCTCTAAGTGCTCAATACCCAACCAAAGTATGAGACATTAACACCTCTTGCGATTATCGACATCGTCATTGACGTGTGACACTGAGTACTTCAATAACTCTTAAGTGATAGTTACCCCGACTGCTGGTAACTAGATAACCCAAGTCTTCAACTTAAATTTTGAGCACGAGCAAGTTATCATTGAAGGTCATGCATCCAACCAACCCCGACTTCAAGATAAAATAAGTAGACGCCTTCGTGAAATTCAGCTTCAATCACAAATAAAGAATACCAGATTAACTTCGTGATCATCTTGTGCTGTTGACTAGCCAAAAAGAGAAGAAACATGCGCTAATTCTTAGTAGTGTCCATGACTCATAGTCAGTCCTGTCAAACAAAGCTGTCTGACCCAGCTACTTGGATGTTATCAGGTGCAGTGCATGGAATAGTTGTCGTACTGTGTACAGGATTTTACAGTTCTTGAGATTTATCTGAGAAATAAATTCAAGAACAAACTGCACAACAGTAAGTGTCAAACTGCTGAAGACTGAACCACTGAATCCTGAATTGCTACGATCTGACCCGCTGAAACCGGAACTGCTAAGATTCAAACCGCTGGAGACGGAACCGATACGATCTAACCCGCTGTCACCGGAGCCGCTAAGATTCACATCGCTGGAGACGGAACTGCTAGGAAACACGCCTAATTCTCCCCCTCAAAAAGGGCATGAAATGACCTTTTTGCCAAAGTTAAGAGTCTGTGATGATCGTGAATTTGACAGGCACAAAACATGGAAAGAGACAAATGAAACTACTGCAACGAAGATGGTGATTAAGACTCTCTTGTAGTAACCCTTTGCTTTCCTCCTCATCAATGGTTTAGCATATTAACAATTCATTGAAGCTCGTAACATACCAAAACCGCTTGATGAAATGCGTTTAACTTTAAAGTGAGTAAAAGATTAAGACACGTCTCTAAATAAATCACCTCTTGTCTTTAAGCGTGACCACCTCTTGAGAAGAACTTGTACTACAATCCCATTAGAAGCTTGAGAAACAACGATCTCTTGATGAAGCTTGATAAAAGACAAATTCGTGACTTATACTTGCACTAAATTTGTGATTTAGAACCTATATTGAGCACAACAACGTAACTCCTTTAAATATAGGTGGTGATATATACCCAACCTTCCATCCTTTATTGTATATATCCACTTCTTGAACATCCAAGTCTAATCACCTTAAATACGCTCGAGCAAGGGTCATCAAACATCGTGCATCCATCCACCCCGAGAAGTTTGAGACACTAAGTACACCAACTCGTGAATTAACAAACCAACCAAGTTACCATAATTTCCCAATTCCTGCCGATCTTGTAGCACAAACTTATCCCGAAAAGATAGTCAAACCCCGCAAGTATTATAATGTCAAGATCCATGTCCCGCCGACTTGTCCAAAATTAATTTCACGGGATTTTACAACTCTTGTGATTTAAACCGAGAAATCGAATCTTTCGCGGGATTTTCTAAAATCAACAAGGGAAACCGTGAAATCAACACGAACAACTAAGAGTGAGTTGCAATACTAATCTTTACAATTCAAAGTCAAAGAAGTCGAATCTCAACTTGATCACATCGCAACAAGTCAAGTCGCAGTTTGTCTAATCGCAACAAGTCAAATTGCAATCAACCAAATCACAATCAATCAAATCGCAAGGGTTAACTCGCAACGTCAAATCGCGACTGGTCAAATCGCTATCAGTCAAGTCGCAACAAGTCAAATAGCAACTTGTCAATTAGCAATTAATCAAATCGCAATTAGTCAATTGTAACTCAAATCGTAAAGATCAACTCTCAGGCTCACTAACATCTCAGGCACCAATAGGACAATGCTGCCAAATTCACAACTCTGTAGTCACATTGACATTCATAAACCCCAATACTAGCCGAGACACGTGTACCTACGTGAAATATTGTACATCCAAACACAAAACACATATCACCAATGTAGCGTACAACACTTTAGCCCAATCAAATAACAAACACCTTCCATGTGTTAATGTCCAATTACACTACGTAACCAAACACGGTCCAAGTTAATTGATAAGTAGCCCATTGTCACGATAGCCCAACATCAATTCGAAATACAATTTGCGTAGGCCCATTGAATTGTTATAATAAATTTCGAATTAAGGCCCATGTCTAATCATCAGTTATCTTAACCCTAGTCTTTAGGGGTTATATAACACCACTAATTACCCTAATTCTCATTAGCCCTTAGGTCATCTAACAAATCTGCCGCCTTCCTCACAATTTTATCACTGCCGCTTAAACAAACCCTAATCCTAATCACATACACCAACACAACCGATTTCATCACCTACCACAAAATTGATCAAAACTGTTATTAATCTCATCCTTATCATCATCATCGAAGATCAATCAATCTGATCACTTGAATCATAATCACAACCATAGCTTAAGCCATTTCTCATAAAATCCACACGAATAAACAACACCATTTTCGGTTACCACAACTCTACGAAGAACGCAACATCCTTAATAGCCTCGAAGAACACAACAACCATTTGGCTTCAAGATTAATCAAGAGGTCACAGGTAGGTTATACATGATGGTCATCGTGTCGAGCTTGATTTTTCTTGTTAAAGCTTAACGAAACAGAGAAAGATTGAAACACACTTGTTTTAGATCTTTCTTTTGATCATTTCGGATATTAAGAAGCCAACGTGCTCATAGATCTATGATGATTTTTCTTTCAACTGTTTAGATCTACAAAGATCTTACAATTTCTTTTGAGGCATGAAAGAAAAGAAATTATGAGATCATTTTGTTATGTTTTTGTGTTTGTTGTTATAACCCAGAAGATGGATGGATGAAAACACACTTGTTTTTGTCCTTTCATTGATAAATTCGGACATAAATAGAAGTTGTGTCTTCACCAATGATCAGTGATGAGTCTCTCTTCAGTTCCTATGAACTTAGAGGTCTGAAACACATTTGTGACCCACGAGAAGAGAATAACTGAGATCATAATTGCATTACTTGTGTACGAGTCATGTTGCAGTCGATATACGGAGATGAGGATGAAATTATGGTGGTTAGGTTGTACTTGTTGTTGTTATGGTGGGTTTAGGATAATCTGGGTCTCGAATTAGTTGTTGTTGTAGTTTGTGTTTGTTGTTGTTTAGAAAAGATACTTTAGTAAACTGTTGTTGACTGGGTTTAGGATTGTTGTCGTTATGATTGTTGCTGTCGTTTGACCGTTTGACCGAGTGACAGACAAACCGCATCGATGAAATTGTAGACAAACCGAGTTCGTTAGCGTATAGACAAACCGAGTTCGTGAGTATATAGACAAACCGAGTTCGTGAGCATAAAGGCAAACCGCATTCATGACTAAACAGACAAACCGCATTCGTGATTATACAGACAAACCGCGTCCATGAACATACATACTAACTGCATCCATGATCATTCATACAAACCGCATTCGTGAGCATTTAGACAAACCGCATTGGTGAAAAATGGACAAACAATATCTATACAAACCGCATTTTTTTGACCAGTCAAAGCTGTCACTATCACCCAATTTTGTCTTTTATCTCTTTTTGCAGCTACTGTCCAAAAACTATACACAAACCGCATACATAGAACAAGGTGCCACAAATCACCCACTGTCAAGAACACCAACATCAAACCACACATCTAACTTCAACAAATGTTAAATACCCACGAGTGGACATGAATATAATGAGATTGGAAAAGAAACCAATATAGTCTAATCCATACAATACTATGAGCTGGACTAAATATGGGCTATGGACCAATGACATATCTTCAAATCATGAGTAACACCACAAATGCACGAGAGGATAACAGTAGGCAATAATGAAATGGACATAAAGCACAAGATGAGGGTTGTTCAAAAACAAAACAGTAACATCGAGGAATAGACACCACGATTCGAACCAAGCACACACAATCAACAAACCTAACCATGGCTCTTGATACCAATTGTAGGAAATAACCATCTTGATTGTGTGGATGATTCGGGTGGTCTTGGTTCATGGAAGATTAGATCCATGGTGGAAGAGTTAGAGAGATGTTAGAGAGAAGCTAGAGAGATGGAAGGGAAAACTTGTATATTAGATTAATGTGTGTGTAAAAGTGACAAGAGTTCCAACCCTTCCCTTGTGTGGGAAGGGGTATTTATACTTCCTAATAATAGTGCCCCTAGTGGGCTGTGGAGTGAGCTGACAGTGGGGAAAGCCCCGACCCACTCCACAAATATAAATACGACTAAGTTAATACTAATATTACTAATAATACTAAACGAATATAAATAAGCCTACGAGCTATATAAATGCTAATTAGATACTCGGGTGACCGAACCTTCATATGAATATTTATATTCCTAACACATTTGTTTTAAAAATTTGAGCGACGTGGCTCTGGTACCAATTGTGGAAACCGTAGAGGGTGGGTGAATACGTTTCCATTTAAAAACTTAAAACTTTTGTATCAAACACCCGATCAAGTGTGACGTAATATGAAGAGTGTCAACAATGAGTATATAGCATCTAGAGATGACTATAGTAAACTACAACATATGCACAATCAAACCATGGAACATACATGATCAATCACTACATGAGCAACAAGCCACACAAACACATATGCAATGCAAATATAAATATAAAGCGATAACTAATGAAATGAAAGTAAAGAGATAAGTTAGAAGGCGCAAACCGGACACGGTGATTTATAGTGGTTCGGTCACGAAGCTCCTCTTCGCCCTACTCCACTCCCCGAGTACCCAACTCGAGAGTTACTTCACTAATCAACAAACTCCCTTTAGGAGGAGAAAACCGTACACGTCGCTTAACTTGTTTTTCGACACTAAGCTAGATGTCGAGTGCTAATCTTAGCTAGCACCAATCTACCACGATCTACCCGATCTACACCATACACGTCGCTTATCCTATTTCCGACACTAAGCTAGATGTCGAGTGCTAATCTTAGCTAGCACCAATCTACCACGATCTACCCGATCTACCCTTGATCCACATGATCAATCACACAAGCCCAATGGCTTCAAGAGATCTTCACTATCTCTTAAGATCACAATGATCTTGACTCACTCTCTCACAAAAGAAAAGTAATCTTGATGTATTCTATGATACAATCAAGAGTGTAACAAATGTTACAAGACCTAACAACTCCAACACTTTGTATCTACTTGGATACTTTGTGTTCTTCTCTTGCTAATCAAGAGGGATGACAACACTTTGTATCTACTTGGATACTTTGTGTTCTTCTCTTGCTAATCAAGAGGGATGACAACACTTTGTATCTAGGATACTTTGTGTTCTTCTCTTGTTAATCAAGAGGGATGACAACACTTTGTATCTAGGATACTTTGTGTTCTTCTCTTGCTAATCAAGAGGAATGAAGAGGATCACTTGAGTGGATGATTGGATCACTCTTAAACAACCTAAGACTCTCCAAATGATCAAAGAAAGTTATCTAAGTGAAGAGGGATAAGACCAGAGAAAAAGGACTGGAAAAATCAAGTTGGAAGTGTGGAATGGTCCACTATTTATAGGCAAGGGAAAATCTGACCGTTACAGACCCACGGCTCCACTAAATACCCGACGGCTCCACTAAATTTAG
The DNA here is from genome assembly GCA_021014915.2 of Artemisia tridentata subsp. tridentata. NCBI lineage: Eukaryota > Viridiplantae > Streptophyta > Magnoliopsida > Asterales > Asteraceae > Artemisia > Artemisia tridentata. The sequence goes on along the minus strand of CP139502.1, from coordinate 146,075,594 downwards.
TGGAGCCGTCCATACTTAAAGGTGCCGTGGACGCTCCCTTTTTTGTCTTTAGTGGGGAAGGTTTATTTGGGGAAGTTATGAGCTGTTTTGGGGGGAAATTTGGCTGTTGGGATTTTCAAACATATTTTTCAAAATAAAACATTTCTTTTTAATTCAAAAATAATTTGTGAAATATATTTTTGAAAAAATGTTTTGTCACATTAAAAATGTGAAGTTTAGAAAAATAAAATCCTTTGATCATTTGTCAAGTAGTAGATTTGTTTGTCCATACCTTGAGTGATTTATGTCGGGATGGAAATCTATGACTTCGTTGAAGCATACTTGAGACGTTGGGAGGTGTTGATGTAAGTATGCATTGATGTTTTGTGTTTACAAGTAACTTGCACATTTTACGTTATGTATTACAAGTTACATGTTTGTCATTATTAAAACCGAAGAAACCGTTTAGTTTAAATATCGTAATATTTGCACTAACATCTTGATAATCCTGGATTTCTCACCAGCACGTAAAGAAGCGGCATAGCTCATCTGAATCAAACGCCCTATTTCAGCAAGATCCTCTTTCTCCTCGGCCTTCAAATCTGCCAAAGACTCATCCAGAAGAAGGTTGCTCCCAAACCTTTTCAACTCCAGAATAATACCATGTCTGTGCTTAACCCTAACCTGTATCTCTTCAATCCTTTCATTGTAATTCTTTTCATCACCCCTATATGTCTTCTTCTCTCGCCAAAAAATAGCATGAAGAACCCTATGAATTCGGCGATCACCAATTTGCTGGGCAATCTTCAAACACTTTGGAAACCTAGGAGCCATGGCGTTTGAATCAGAGTAGATTTTCACCGTAACTAATTATTGTTAGACTATGTGAAACCCTAGGTTTTGTATCCCGTTTTTCCCCAAATTATGTAACCTAAACGAACGTTTACAAATAAAAACTGCCCAAAAAAAAAACAAGTGCTATAGCCCAATAACACTAAACAAACCTTAAGCCCAAATGACACCAAACAACATAACAAAAACCCAAAAAACAATTACACACAAAAAAAAAAATAATTAAATACCTATACATTTACTTATAAAATTACACATACTATAAAAACAAAAACACAAAACATAGGAAAACGGTTCTGACAACATAACAGAAATGACCAACATTCAAAAGTTATTAAAATTTCAACATATATGACAAGCCAATGTTGCACCAAACACGTGATCTATTCTACTTAGACCACTCACAACGGTTCGGGTCAAAGGCACGTTAAAGGCCAGAAAATTTGCGTTAAGGCACGTTAACATGGCGTTAACCGTTGGGACAAGCTGCGTTAACGCAACGTTAAGGGGCTGCGTTAGCCCCTTAACGCTGCGTTAAGGGGTGTTTTTGTTAAAAAAATATATATTTTACACTTTCGGCCCTTGTCATTTCCATACGAAAAGTTTTTTTTTTTTTTTTTTTTTTTTTTTTTTTTGCCCCTTTGTGTTTTAGATACGAAATGTTTTTATATACGAAGAGTTGTAAAGTTTTCTAAATTAGGAAACTAAAATACATTAAACATCAAATACAAATACATTAAACGGCAAATATAAATTACATTAAACTCATTAACGAAAAGGGCTATCCTCACCCGATTACGCACTGAACAAGAAAAAGAACTCAAACTTATTAACAGTTTGTTTGGCGAGATATCTCGTATTATGCTACAAATGCATAATCGTGCTCCAGAGATCGAAAGGTTGCGTGAGTTGCCTCAAGACCATCCAGCTATCAGGGTCGGTCTAGAAACTCTACTAAGAAATGATGAAACAGATCTGGAACTTCATGTCGCCTTGAAGATGGTTAGGGAGCAAGTGTTACAAGTGTGGGAGGAGAAGTCGGATCTTATCGACAATTACAAATCTATATAAAATTTCGTATCGTATTTTTATGTTGTAGTTTTTTTTTTTTTTTTTTTTTTTTTTCTTTTTTTTTTTTTTTTTTTTTTTTTTTTTTTTTTTTTTTTTTTTTTTTTAATTTCGTTGTAATTTTTTTTTATTAAGTATGTAATGTTATGTTTTTTAATGAATGTTATGTTTTTAAAAAATGAAGTAATTTATAAGTTAGGGGTTGAATTTGAAAATATTTGATATAAAGGTGAGTTAAGGTGTGTTAAAGCTGAGTTAACTGTTGGTGTGTTAAAGCTGAGTTAAGTGTTGGGAGTGGCCTTAGAAACAAAATAAAACATGTAAAACATATACATTAAAAAAAAAAGTCCATTTGCTTATGAATTTTTAAATAAATCAAAGAAGAAATCCCATATATCGATATGCCATTACCATAAAGAAAAAAAAATTTGTACTTTATTTACGCAAAATCCCGCTCGCCCAAAAAAATAAAAATAAAAGACGGAAAAAAAAACAGGCTCGCCCGCAACGCGGCGACCGGCGCCATTCTCGTTATTCTTAAGAAGCTTAAAAAACATAAAACAAAAAAAAGTAAACAATTTACGCCCCTAAACAGTTTTAAAAGTTAAAGCATACAATTTATTTCGGTTGTTAATTTCCTTCTAGTATAATGGGCCATTGTAAATGAACCAATAAACAGAAATGGGCCTTTTTAATTTGGGCCATTAGCCATGCTCCAGTCCATATAAACTCCCATAAGCTCATTTCACATTCTTGTGTGTCAAAATCTAGGGTTTTTGTTCCTTTCAGCCGATTTCACCCACCTTCAAAAAAATGGTATGCTTTCGATTTTATTTATTCAAGTATACCTATGTTTTCTTGTTGTGATGTTATAGCTTGTTAATTCAAAACAGAGATTAACTTTTATGGTTTTTATTTGATTATATAGTTTGTGTATGTTTATAGTGGTTTAGTGTTTTGATTAGGTGACCAGTGTTTAGTTTTTTTTTTAACTGTTGATAAATGTTCTGTAAAAATATAAAAATAGTATTTGGGTTTCTGTAAGGATGTATGATTTAGCACATTAAAGGTGTGAATTCAGAGAATATGGTTTTTTGTTGTTTTTTGTGACTATTTTTCGATAGGATATGATTCTGTTAAGTTTTATAGGTATAATGTATAGATTGATCTGCATAAGTTTTGAAATATTTTTGCTAAGATTGTCCATGTGAGACGGTTTTAGAGGTGTTTTAAATGTCATTTGTGTTTTGTTTTGCCCAATCTGACAAACAGTGTGCCAGGGAAATAGTTAAATATCATATTGTTCTGTATATTGAAGTTGTTGCATTGAGAGTTTGAAGAGGACAAAAATACGTCTGGAACCAACTAAAATAAATAACTATGTATGGAGTTTCAAAACAGATTTCCATTGATTTTAAAGACTTCTCATACATTTTTTAACTTTGGATGTTACAAAAGCTTTAAATTTAATGACATTGATTTTGTAATTTTCCGGCAAAAACCTTGTGAGATTGGCAACGAAGATGGAGATAATATTTGGGTGGTTTTTAAAGTTGTTTCATATTTGGGTAGTCTTAGTTAAAACTGAAAAATGCATGGGTTGTCTATGAATTAAAATCCTAGTTTTGAAAATGTGCTGGCTATAAAAATTAGTTTACGAGCTAACAATGTGGATGAGGTTAGAGAATCAACAATGTTCTTGACTTGGGTTACATTAGCTTGTTAGATTTTGTGGGTTCCATCTTTGTGATGTACATGAACATGTCTATCTTGTGCTCAATAAGTATGTCATATGGATCGAGTCTATCATATGTCAAGTTATTAACTCATTGTTTGATGGATTTAGCTGTGTTATTGTTTCCCTTTATTTTGGAACTTCCGTTTGATTGTTATGAATATACCTTTTTTGTTTTTCTTTTCATTTGCTGTGTAGTGTATTTTGTTATTATCATGTACTAATAGTTTAGTATCCTTATACAGACGAAGAGAACCAAGAAGGCTGGAATCGTCGGGAAATACGGTATGAATGTGTTTGAGCCATCTCTTTCTCTTCTGCATTTAATAGTTGATATAAAATATAATCAAAGCCTAGTTTCAGATTTAGAAACTGTAAATCACTTGCTTATGCTGTTAACTTAGAATTAATAGGATGTTTGGTATGTTGCGTCTGTTTGTTTTTGTGTGCAATGCGTTGATGGAATTCATATAAATATGAAATCAAAGCCTAGTTTCAGATTTGGCCTCTACTCTACTTCTTTGTAATCATGTTCATATATTCGTTTACCGTCTAATTATATCTTAAAATTGGAAAAAGGTATCCACATTATCTTTCAAATTTATGACTAACTGGTAATCAGTTGATTGTGTTGTTAAGTTGGAAAGTAATAAGATGTTTGCTGAGCTGCCGTTATTTCTTTTAACACTTACATTGGTGGATTTGCAGGCACCCGTTATGGTGCTAGTTTGAGGAAGCAGATCAAGAAGATGGAAGTCAGTCAGCACAGCAAGTATTTCTGCGAGTTTTGTGGAAAGGTACATTTATATGTGTTTACTTGTAAACGTGACATAACACGAAGCATACATCTCATTGGACTTACGTTTCTGGCATACTTTTGCAGTACGCGGTGAAAAGGAAAGCTGTTGGAATCTGGGGATGCAAAGATTGTGGCAAAGTGAAAGCAGGCGGTGCTTATACATTGAAGTAATGAAATTTTTAACTTTTCATGTTTTGATATGATCTCGTTGTATACATTTTCATAACACTAACTCCCTTCTTCCCTTTTTTGCAGCACTGCTAGTGCAGTTACTGTCAGGAGTACCATCCGTAGGTTGAGAGAGCAGACCGAGAGTTAGATTTGATGGTTTCTTTATCTATTGTAATCGTTAAACCTCTAGCATATTTCAGAAGGTTTTGTTTTTACTAATTTTGGTCACTGTTAAAAAGACCTTGCAAATGGGATTTTATTTAAGGTTTTGAATGCTGCTTGTTTTGTTTTAATCATTGTTGCTGTTATTGTTCTTGTTTGCTTTTACTTCCCAGTCTTTACACTTTCAAGCATTCTGCTTGTTTAGGTTAATATTCTGTATCTTGGTCTTCAACAGGGCCAAGCTTGAACCAGAAAATTAGTACTGTAAATAAACAGATCACTAATCCGATACAGCTTTAGGATTTGCAGCTGGAATGTTAAACTAAAAACATGGTAGTTTCAAGATTCGTTGACAAATTTCACAAAGAAAGTGGTGTAGTGTGATTATAGTCTTAGTGGCTTAGCCAAGAACCACTTTCATAAACGACCACAACACTGGAATTTAACTTTACGCCAGCTCTATCTTGGTCTTGTTCTTTGTTAGCAAAGAATGAGTTTGAACACCCCTTGGTATCTGGTTAGATACTTAGATGTATGAAACAAGTTATAAACAAATATTTGATTTTGATTTCAGGTTAGTATAGTTAATATACATACACGGCCAGCTAGGTTTCTGTCAGTACATATGTGCTAGCACTGATCTACTTAATCAAACTGAAAGATTGTTAAAATCTCTACACCCCCATGAACTGGATCACCACAAAATTGGCCTTGATAAGACAATGTCTGCACGGTTTTCTATTCTCTTGTGAAGTTCACTAATTCAGCTTGTGAAAGCAGTTAGTTTGATAGATGATAGATTTTAGCAAGATCAACACCGTTACTCTTGTTAGGCCGTTGTTTCTGTACTGCCTTTACGGCAGCAACTCTAGCTGCATTTGCTGATCTATTGGCAGCTACCACCGCTTTGTTAACTCTTTCGTCTACTTTGGCTACATCATATGCTTTCTCAGCTGCTCTTCGTGCTTCCTGAAATATTAAGCAATAGTTAGTTTCTATTAACCATATCAAACACAAAATTGTAGATCCTATATGTGGCAATCTCGACCCATTTACATATGAATGAGTCAAACGCATTGAACGGGTTAAAAGTCGTTCAAAATATATATAGTTCCTACAAAATTTAAAATTGTTATGCTTAACTTTCAATATTAATTTTGTAACCACATCATTCATCAATAAAGTATAACTTTCACAAACAAATACGTTCCGTGCTAAAAAGTGACCTACTGCAACCCAAAACTTTTGACCCATTATCAAACAAGCTCTGATATAATTTCAATTACCTGGACTGCATTAAGAACTCTTGAATGATAGACGGCAACAGATGATACTGGATGTGTTCCACTATGTGAGCTTGGTATATCAAGTATACCATTATTCCAGTGGCCAGATTGGGATTCGCCGTTTCTGAACGTGTACATACCAAGCCCTTGCCTTCTTCCTTCGTGCCATGATCCTTCGTATCTATGCCCATTTGCAAAACTATATACTCCAAACCCATACATCTTGTCCGCAAAATATTCCCCGGCATATGTATCCCCATTCCTGCAAGCAATGCGGATCAGAACACATAGGTTAACATATTTTCTTCTTTTTATTTAAATAATCAGCATGAAATATTACGGAGTATCTCTTAAAATAACAATTTGATCTACTATCAATTCAGAAAGTTATAATCATATACATTTCGCCCATGTTTCAACCCGTTTAACCAGTTTGACTCTGCTTTACTCTAGCCAAAGTTTCAAAATCTACCCGTTTGACCTGTTTTGAGTAAATTCTAACCCATCAACCAATTAGTGCTACCATGGGTAAAAAGAACACAAACACACAATCAAGCCCAAAATTGGAGCTACAATTGGTAAAAACCGGTTTGAGAGGTAATATTGTAATAACCATTTTACTCAACATCTCGAAATTTACCCATTTGACCTGTTTTAGGAATATTTAACCCAGATAGACCCTGTATCGGTCTTTGATACCATATGCAAAATAACACAAACACACACAATCAACAAAACTGTTACCTGAAATGATAATGACCAAGACCATGTTTAACACCCCACTTAAACAAACCAACATATCTACTCCCGTCTTCACAAGTATGAACACCGCAACCATGACTCATCCCACGCGACCATTCACCACTATAAACATCCCCCGTATAAAATCTATAAACACCAAACCCATGCCTCAACCCATTCTGATACTGCCCTCGATACCTACTTCCCCTGGCCCACGTCTCGACCCCATAACCATCATACTTCCCATTAACCCAATCCCCTTCATACCTCCCACTCATATAATAATAATAAACCCCACAACCCGAACACTTCCCTTTATGAAACTCACCCTCATACACGTCTCCGTTATTATACCCTTGTACCCAACACCCCGAACTCAACCCATAATCAATTTTCGTCCTTGAACCAATAGACCAAAACACTGGTAACGATGTCCTAGAAGAAGATCTACATACCTTGTTTGATAAGTTTAGTTTATAAGGAAATGATCTAGCTAGAAACATACGTATAGAAGGTAGACGAGGTAATGCTAGAGCTAGATTCAATGAAAATAACAACACAGCTGAGAACGCAAATGCTGATATAAAATCTAGGATAAACGAACGACTAGGATTAGATTCTAAAAAATAAAAAAATGGTAAAGACAACAACAAAATTAAACGAATGTGTGTCCTCAAACGACGTAGGTGACGTAGACGGTTCAAAAGATGTATCACAGTAGATTTCGTGCTATGAAAACGCTTAGAATAGAAATTTTTAGATGTAAACGGGTCGTTTTGGTGAGAACTTGTATTAGGCTGTGCAAAAAGTGACCGTTTGTGAGGAGTTGATCTCGGGGTTGGCCCAGACCCCAAAACTGAATCAACATCATATTCTAAGTCATTATTATCTATTATGATTTGATGTTCGTGATCACGCGACGAAGTAGAACAAAGAGAAGGTGATGAAGAACAAATAGACGCGAAAAGCTTATTATGTAACGAATGGTTATGGTTATGAAAAGTTGGCGTAGGATTAAAATCGGAAGAGACACCGCTACTATCTTTCCCGATTTGAACTTCGGATTTCTTATGATGCATTAGATTACATATGTGAATTTACACAAACATGACATGTTTAGCCTTTTTTGTCGATTTTTTGAAGAAGAATGTACAATGTGAATGAGTTTGAATTTGAAAAGGAAATGGGAAATGTTTGGTTTGAGCTTTTTGTGTATGGAATTTGAGAAGTTGAGCGGAGTCTTCGTTGAGTTTATGGCCATGGCTATTGAATTTATTTGAGAAAATTATTTCTATTTATAGAAATAACATATGACGAAGTAAGAGAATAAGATTCTAGAAAAATACCCTACTATTTATACCAAATGGTTATTGTACATTAAGGGCCCGCTTGGTTCACGGTTTCAAAACAAGTGTTTGGTTATTTTTGATACCTCTGACACATGTCAGTAAAGTGGTCTGCACCCAAAATTTTCATTCCCCACCCTTTTGGTGGGTTTTCAAAATTGTATCGAAAATAAAGGAGTCCATATTTTTTTTCAGCCACATAAAATTTTTTTATTCTTTAATTTTTTACTTTTTTATTTCAAATAAATATAAAAAATAAATTTATCAATCATTTATTTTCTCTCTCTTCATTTAATTCAAAATCTATACTTTTTCTCAAACATTTCCCACATCTTTCAAACCTTTTCCAAATCCGAATCCAATTTCAATCCCACTTATGAACCAATTGTACATTAAGATATTGATTAACTTTTTTACTTTTTACTATATAAATTGTTTACTTTTACTGGAACATTTTCAGTGTGGTAAGAGAAAAGATCAAAAACGGTCATGGGATACTCTAGTTAAGCAGTGCACGCGTGAGTCAAGACTTACCATCTCTGACTAAAACACGTATTAATGCTATTTTTGACAAATCCCGTCAAATTACATATGTGTCGTATGGCAAGTCGATATTGATATCATCGAATTTGGCCTGAATTAAACGTACATGCTAATTTTTTCGGAGATATGAATTATCATTTACCAATATATAAACTTTACTTAGCATGAAAGTAAAACTAAACCCGTTTTGGATCATCGTATAGTTAATGCAACATTTTTCTTTTGACCAAAAACTAAGCGAACCAAAATTAACCTGTGCGTAACTAATTTTTGGACTAAAGTTACAGTTTTGTTTGATTAAAGTAAAAATAAATCTACTTAGTTAAATAAAAGTAGATTTTGTTGGTTCTACTTTTGTCATGTGGGATCTTTAGATCCAAACTATGCTTTTGCATATGAGGTGCGTGAGATTTTCCAATCTTATAAGATTTTAGATTTACGTATGCGCAGGCAGATTCCAATACGACACATATATGTATTTTATTTGACTTTTTTTGTATCTAAAACATACTTTAAAGTATATCTTTACAAAAGACATATTCGCACTTGGTTGGGTGTTGTGTTGTCGTGGTAGGGATGGCAACGGGGCGGGGCGGTCATCCCCATCTCTAAATCCGATTACTAAAGTTCTTCCCAAACCCGCTTCGATCCCCATCGGAGATCTAATCAGGGCGCCCCGTTGGGGCGTGATTGTCCCCTAAACTCGCCCCGTATTAATCGGGGATTTTATCTAGGTGTTCTCTTTGGGTGCAATTATCGACCAAAACCGCGCCATTTCACATTTATTGCTATTTTTAGACCGTTAGCAATAACGAACCTATTAATAATCAATTACAAACAAGCCTTATTAAGTTTTCAACGATAGTATTATGCATACATAAAGATAAATTATACTGCCAAAAATTAAAACTTAAAAATATGACACTAAACGAGTTTTTATAATCACAATTTTGCATTTTTACAAATATTAAAAAACTAACAATATTAGAGTAATATTTTTTTATTACGTAAATACTAACAATATTAGAGTAGTATTTGTATATATGTATATATTAATCGGGCAGGGCGGGGTAGGGCGAGGATATCCCGCTCCCCACCCCAAACCCGATTAAAATCTCCATTTAATTCCCAAACCCGCCCCGTAACACGATTAGCATGCCTCACCCCGCCCCAATTAGTTCAGGTTTCAGGTTTCTCCGTCGGGTTCGGGTTTTTTTGTCATCCCTAGTCGTGGGATCGATTTGCACCAGTCAACTTTGGTTAATATATTGTGGGGCAAATCGCATAAAAATGTATTACTCCCTCCGTCCCAAAATTATTTTATCGAGGTTAGTTTGAATTTTAGTTACTTTTTTTTTTTTTTTTTTTTTTTTTTTTAATAAGTTATCGAAGTTATTTTTTTGCAATATAAAGTATTTTCAAAAGCAATTATCAGTCATAATTTTAATTAAAATAAATTTTAAATGTTTAATTATAACGATACATCACAATATTTAACCATTTCAGCTGAAAAAAAGACCGTAACATCTTTTAAAAAGTCGAAAAAAAACTTACATTACTCAAAAAATAAATTTGATACCTTAAATTAAGAAAAATAAAATTAAGTATCTAAAATTCAAATTGACCTAAAATGTAATACATTTTTGTACGATCTGCTCTAAAAATATGTGTTTTAAAAATATACATTTCTATATGTTAATTAAAAAAAAAAGTGTTTTACATCTATCAATCTTTTGTGTAATACAGTTCTTTAATTTTAAGTGGTAACTATAGGATTTCAACAAGGTTCGAGCTCAACACACACATAGACACAAACCGGGTAAAGCATTTTCCTATCGAATTGAATAAACTATAGCTATTAAAAATTTTATTCACTGGAAAAATGTGAGCACACTGTTATAGTCTACACAAATTCACTCACGAAAAATATAAGAATGGCATATGCCACCAAAAGGTGCTAATGATGTCAATATTTTGATCATACATCAACCCATTGAGGAAAAAAAGCATACCTTCACATGAAAGCTCATCAAAAGCCACTTTGAAAGTGTTGTCAATAAAATCTCATAACTCCAAAAGTAAAGAATCATTTTTAAACACTTTGCAAGCTAGCAAGCAAACAAAGCTTTTTGTGTAATTTTGGTCCAAGTCCTATTTTCCTTTATTTATATCTTGATAAACAAAAGAATGGTTGTCAAAACTATAATTAGTATAAATGTTGTTAGGTAACTTGGTTATACTTTTGCTTTTTCTAGTAAGAAGATTTCAATAATCTAAATAAAGTATAAGTCGATATAGCACAGAATTATTTTATTTGCGGCCTAACATTTGCAAACGTGTTACTCTCTTCGCTTCATATGACATCACTTAAAGTATGTAAAAATCTGGTTACTTTAGTAGCATTTTGATTAAAGCGCAAACTTTTTTCCTTTTTCTTAACATAAGGTTATGTGTAAATTGGAAGCTGCAATTTTCAACAAACGGATGATTATTTCTAGACATGAAAATTTGTCACCACCACTTTGGCTTTAACAAGCACTGATACCCAAAAAAATAATAATAATAATAAAAAAAAAGAAGTGCTTACCTTTATATTCAAAAAAAAAAAAAAAAAAAAAAGTGCTTACCTTTATATTCAATGTGTTTAACTCGTTCTTGAAAAAATAAATATACGTTAACGTGTAGGGATGAGATTTTCCGTGTTCAGGTCATATGAGACTTTTTGTGAGGACATCACGGTGTCTAGCAGGTACAAAACTGAACGAGGGGGATTGTGTCTCCCCCCCCCCCCCCCCCCCCCCCCCCCCCCTTCTCAATTTTCTGACATTATGTATATTTTATACATTTTTATAAATGGTTTCATTTATTTTTAAAACAAAAAAATTCAGCGTAGTGTATATCAACCCCCTAAAACAAATATTCTTTAAGTTAGCCCCTCCACCAACAACGTTGAAGTTCCGTCCTTGGTGTCTGGCTACTAGGCCACCTTCGTGGTGGACGGTGGTTACACCAATGTTAGGCCGAGAATAGTGTGAATACCATGAAGATATATAAGCTAAGGAAAACGTCCACTCAAGTAGAAAAAGATCGAAGAAGAATGCACATTCACAGATACTTTTACTCATTATAACAAAGGATTGATATCTATTAATTAGTTTTAAACTAAAGCCATATATAAATCAATGAAATGTATGGATCAAAATAATCTATATAAATTATAAAGCATTTTAGCACTTCCTTCATAAAAATTTTAAGATTTTTATAAATAGTTTTAAGCATTACAATATACAAGGCAATGTTTACAACTATTTAATGCACAACTACATCAATTTAACACATATACTTAACGAGTCGGGTAGCCCGCGCGTTGCGCCGGGGTGATTGACATCAGTTTTTTGCAACCATGTTAGCCAAAACAATTTAGCAATACAGAGTAATTCTACTTTGTTTTCAATCATAGCACTATATTTTTGTTTCAAAAAGTTTTAACACAGATGAATGATAATTATTAATTATCTTAGCATTAGGAAAATATTAATAAAGCCATATTCATTCACTCAGATCTAAACAAAACAAAACACGCAAAACCAACCCAACTGCCTTTGTTTCAATCACATGCTACACGACCATTTATTTTCCTTACCATACAACAACCACTTCTTTTCTTCATTTTCGAATCTTTATATAATTCCCAGTAAAACCTTTTAATTTTTTGAATCATTTTTGCTTCTAAGATGAAAAAGCTTGAATCTTTGTTTTCTTGTTAGTATTCTCAGAAAAACCCTTCAATTTCTTGAATCATTTTTTGCCTCTAAGATTAGAAATGCTAAATCTTTATTTTCTTTATAATTTTATATTTTCATTATTTTATTCAATTTTTACTATATTTTTTTTGCTTTTTTTAAGTCAATTTGTAATCTTTCTAGGATTCCCAGAAAAACCCTTCAATTTCTTGAATCATTTTTGAATAGGATTGGTTTTTTGTGAAAAATGACTCCTTCTGCAAAGAGGCCACGACTTCAGGGGTATTTTGTGTCATTTTCCCAAACTTTCGAAATAGACTTTTTGGAAAAGGACTCCTTTTGCAAAGAGTTGTCAACTTCAGGGGTACTTTTTACCAATTTTTCAAACTTTCGAAATAGACTTTTTGGAAAAGGACTTCTTTTGCAAAGGGTCGTCAACTTCAGGGGTATTTTCTGCCAATTTTCCAAACATCAAAACGACGTCGTACGGTTGGTCATTGTAGAAATAGCGTAGGACCACTGTAGCTACGTGGTACTGTAGCACTGTAGATCAGTTTCTTTTTTAGGCTTAAAATGACGACATTTGCTACCTCATTTAATAATATTGGTAATGCTTTTCTTAAAACATCTCCTCACTCAAAAATACAATTATATGCAATGTGTACAATTAATTGATGCATTAACACATACATGACTTGTCAATACCTATAATCTACAATTAATACGATTGTTAAAGAAATTCAATGAAAAAATACAATTAATAATACTCACTGTAAAAAATATATACAAACCAACAAAGCTACAATCAGTTGATTGGTTAACACATATTTAAAAACTTCTAATTTTTTTATAGGTTTTTTTTTTTTTTTTTTTTTTTTTTTTTTTTTTTTTTTCACACAACATGAACAACCACACCAGTATCTTTTTAGATTTAACATTTTTTTGAAAAGGTGTTGAGCCATACACACCATAGGAGGATACAATACAACTCACAAACAAATAAAAACAACATGCCATGGCAATATCACTGCCAAAATCAATGAAATGGAAAAAGTCACAGATCTGATAACTCTTTAAATTTGGAATGATCAATCATGAGCAACCAACCACTAATAAAAGAGTCAATAAGATGAACGAGTTTGCTTCTCTACGTGTGATCATGCACCAATGCAAGCACCATATTTATTTGTTAAGAAGGCTAAAATAGTCCCCATGAATAATTATCAAGATTTAAAATAAAATTAAAATGAATTATTTGTAGTGTGGGTAAATATGACAAATATATTGTTTAATTTGGATATATATGTCATTATGAATTTTAGTTGGTCAAATATGACATTTAAAGACTTAAATTGGGTATATATGGAATTAACCCAAAATATTACGTAACACATAAAACGATAACTATGTTTGTAGATCATACACACGAATTTACATGCATGTTTTGATTTTCCCACATGCATTTTGAGATCTAACCGGAATATATAAAAAGATGGGTAGATCTAAATTGCAGGTGACCGGTGAATAAAGCAGATCGAATGAAGACGAGATCGTGGCGGCATATCGATGATAGCAGAGGGAGACAAACAACAAATGAGAGGAATTGGCAATGAGTTTTATTTATTTATTTATTTATTTTTCGCATATAACTTTGTATACAATTTACTATTGTGAGTGAAGAAAAAGGGTTCCATTGTAGTGGGCACATGACGGGCCATTTATTTTCAAGAAGTCAAAACAAAATATTGTAATAATACTTGTTTAATTTCACCCTATTATTTTTTGTTTTTACCTTATAAACAAAATACGTATCATATTTGATGATTAAATGTGTAGTTTTCGACTCTCAACAATTTTGACCTCCTATCTTCACAATATCACCATGTACCGTTTTTATATTTTTACAGTATCACATGTGCACTATTTTTGTATGAAATAATTTGTTTTTACTTAAAAAAATTCAACCTAAAAATACCCGCTATTTATAAAGTTATTGTCACAAAATGCATATAGCTAGAAAACATTGTTCGCTAAAATTTTAATTACAACGTACCCGCCGCCACAGTGCGCGGGTCCTTGCTAGTATACCTTAAGAATATAAACTAATACGCATTCCGTCCCAACATTACTGTCAATCGACAAAAAACATAGTTTAAAAAAATTGCATTTATTAGTGCTTTGAACTGCAAAAGCAACGAAAAGACAATTTTATCCTTTGATAATTATTTAACATTTTCATTTAATTTTGTAGATAATAATTTTGATTAGAAATAATACGGTAAACTTGAACAAGGTTAGCTTTTATTTTTAGTAGTGAAGGAGGGACTAGAATATATGTTTGTTAGTATGCACCATATTGAAAACCAATTATTTGAAAAAAGAGACATTCCCAATGTTTGAATTATTGAGAATCAATTAAATAGAGCTATGGACCATTTCGCACACCAACTCCTTCCCAAAAGAGCAATTCATTCATTTCAACATTTAATACTGTTTGACCATTCTTTTGGTCAAATTTAATAGGAACTTTAAGTATAAACTACACCATTCGTCCTTGTGATATGCGTTGACCGACACATTTCGTCATTTGACCAAAAAAATTGCATCATCCGTCCTTAATTGCGAAACGTTATGCGTCGTTCGTCCCTCACTCTAACTGGCTTACATAACGGGTGTTAGGGTATTTTTGATTTTTCCCACCCCCACCACAAGGACGAATGGTGCAGTTTACTCGTAATAAAATACTGTAACATACATTGCAGATTGCAGATTGCAGTTAGAGGTGACATTTTCAGGTGGGTCCCACCACCACCTATCATTTTCTTCTTCTTTAATATATATCTTTTCATCTACAACCTCTTCACCCACCACTACCACCATCCACCTCCAATCCCGCCACCTCCGGCAACCTTCAAAATCCCAGAAACCAACACCATCTCATACTCTCATTATATATAAACCACCAACATCTCATCTTTATAAACGCAAACACAAGATCCAACCCACAAACACAAAACACAAAACACAAACCACCCAATTAAACTTTCGGTTTAATTGGTTTAGTGCCCCGAAAATCCAAATAAGATTCAAGTAACCAAAGTATCAAAATAGAAACTAATCCATAAAATTCATAAACATTGAACCAATGCCAACACAGTACACCAAATGAAATCACATAAAAAATAATTTATTTTGGGTGGAACAAAACATATCTCAAAACACATAAATCCATCCACCGTTCTTTAACCGGAATATTCCATCGGACTATTAATAGAGAATCGACTTTCGGATGAGCCTCAAATAGAATTTATATAAACCAAATCCAAACCATACACTAATAAAATATTTGGTTGGAACCTATAAACTGACCAAAACCCATTTAGCCCAAATCCAAGAAACCAAATTAACATCGGTTCGGGTGGTTTTTCGGGTGTGCCCATTTAATGAACACCCCTACCGGCGACTCTGCTCCTGGATTGGATGGATTGACTAGTGGGTGGGTTTTTTTTGCTTTTGGTTTATTTTATGGATGATATAGTAATGGGTATGTTATATAGTAATGGTTTTTAAGATGATGGGTGTTGATTTTTAAGAAATATGAAAGATGATTTTGGGTGGAGTGATTCATTTTTATTTTTTAATATGATGATAGATGTTGATTTTTAATAAAGCTGGAAAATGATTTTGTAAAGGAACAGTGGAATGATTAAAGATATAGAATGTGGAAGAAGAGACGTAAAAGGACAAAAATACCCTTACCTTATCAGACTTAATGGGTGTTAATGAGAGCCGTTAGAGTGAGGGACGAACGACACATAACGTTTCGCAATTAAGGACGGACGGTGCAATTTTTTTGGTCAAAGGACGAAATGTGTCAGTCAACGCATACCACAAGGACGAATGGTGTAGTTTACTCGAACTTTAATATTCAACTTTGGTATGCATTGAATTGTGAAAATGAACAGAGAAAATGTTCAACGAACCATTGCAAGGCCTTTTCCCCCATTGGGGTTTATGACTCGAAAATGATTTCTTCGAACAGTAAGGGTGCGTTTAGTTGGAGGAAAACACCCTTGTTTTCCACAAAATGTTTTGTAGAAAACAAGGAAAACAGAGATCACGTTCAAATTAGCGTTTTCCAACAAAATGTTTTCCAAAACACAAAATTTCTATTTCCATCCCTAACAAAGAAAACAAGAAAACAATTTTTTTTTGTTTTCCTTATTTCCTATTTCCTATTTCTATTTCTCTTAAAACCACATACTCACACACTCCAGTCATACCCTAACCACAAACACCACCCTCCCACAGCCCACATCAGCCATCACCACCCTCGCCGGCGTCGCTCCAGTCGTTTTTTACGTTTTCGTCCGATTCTTTACGTTTTTGTCCGATTTTTTACGTTTTCGTCCGATTCATTACGTTTTCGTCCGATTTTTTACGTTTTAGTCCAATTCTTTACGTTTTCGTCTGATTTTTTACGTTTTCGTCTGATTCTTTACGTTTTTGTCCGATTGTTTACGTTTTCGTCCGATTCATTACGTTTTTGTCCGATTTTTTACGTTTTAGTCCAATTCTTTACGTTTTCGTCTGATTTTTTACGTTTTCGTCCGATTCTTTACGTTTTCGTTTGTATTTTTACGTTTTCGGCTGAATTTTTACGTTTTTGTCCTATTCTTTACGTTTTCGTCCGATTCTTTACGTTTTCGTCTGTTTTTTTACGTTTTCTTCTGAATTTTTACGTCTTCGTCTGAATTTTTACGTTTTTGTCCGGCTGAATTTTTACGTTTTCTTTTTGTTTTCGTCCGATTCTTTACGTTTTCGTCTGATTTTTTACGTTTTCGTCCGATTCTTTACGTTTTCGTCTGAATTTTTACGTTTTCGTCCGATTCTTTACGTTTTCGTCTGTTTTTTTACGTTTTCTTCTGAATTTTTACGTTTTCATCCGATTCTTTAAGTTTTCGTCCGATTCTGTACGTTTTCGTCCGATTCTTTACGTTTTCGTCCGATTCTGTACGTTTTCGGCCGATTCTGTACGTTTTCGTCTGATTCTGTACGTTTTCGTCCGATTCTTTACGTTTTGTTTGATTTTTTACGTTTTCGTCCGATTCTTTACGTTTTCGTCCAATTTTTTACGTTTTCGTCCGATTCTTTACGTTTTCGTCCGATTCTTTACGTTTTCGTCTATTTTTTTACGTTTTCATCTAAATTTTTACGTTTTCGTCTGATTCTTTACATTTTCGTCAGATTCTTTACGTTTTTGTCCGATTCTTTACGTTTTTGCCCCTTTTCTTACGCTTTCGTCTGAATTTTTACATTTTCGTATTTTCTTTATGTTTTCGTTCATTTTTTTACGTTTTAGTCTATTTCCTTACGTTGTCTTCCGTTTTCTGCCTTTTTTTTACATTTTTTTAGGTTTCGTCTGACGAAAACGTAAAAAACTGACAAAAACGTAAAAAACAAAAGAAAACGTAAAAAAGTGAACGAAAACGTAAAAAATGGACGAAAATGTAAAAAAATGGATGAAAACACTATAATTTAGAAAACGTAAAAAAAATGTTCGAAAACTTAAAAAAAAATGGACGAAAACGTAAAAAAACATAAAAGAGAGGATGAAAACATAATAAAATGGGTGAAAATGTAAAAAATGGACGAAAACGTAGAAAAACAAATGAAAATATAAAAAACGGACGAAAACGTAAAAATATTGATGAAAACGTTAAAATCCTGGCGAAAACGTAAAAAAAGGACTAAATCGTAAAAAGACATACGAAAACGTAAAAATTAAGACCAAAACGTAAAAAAATAGACGAAAACGTAAAGTATCAGACGAAAACATAAAGAATCATACGAAAACGTAAAGAATCGGACGAAAACATAAAGAATCGGACGAAAAGGTAAAGAATCGGACGAAAACGTAAAAATTTGGACAAAAACGTAAAGAATCGGACGAAAACGTAAAGAATCGGACGAAAACGTAAAAAATCGGACGAAAGAGTAAAGAATCGGACGAAAATGTAAAAAATAGGATGAAAACGTAAAAAAACAGACGAAAACGTAATAAAACAGACAAAAACATAATAAATCGGACAAAAACGTAAAAAAAACAGACGAAAACGTAAAGAATCGGACGAAAACGTAAAAAATCGGACGAAAACGTAAAAAAACAGACGAAAACTTAATAAAACGGACGAAAACGTATTATTGTCGATTGAAGATGTTTTCATGTTATTTGATTTTATATTTTACTTTTTTAATTCTTTATTTTCTCGTATTAGATTTTTTTAGTTATTTTATAATTTAGTTTGTTAGTTTATAATATTTGTTTTTGTGTTTTGAAAATATTTTTATAATATTATAAAGGTGAATAGAGAATGGAGATAGAAAACAACACTGCTTGAACATGTTTTCTAGTTTTGGAAAATGGAAAACACAAACACATGTTTATCTAACTAAACGCGTTTTCTAAAATTTTACTTGTTTTGTGGAGATAAAACTCCCCTCCCTTTTTTTACAAAACAAGAAAAAGGAAATGAAGGAAAATGTTTTCCAACTAAACGCAACCTAAATGATGACAATGCACAGTCCATGACAACAAAAAGAAGCATCGAACTAAAAAACAGATCAAATCAGAACAAAAGAAACAGTTATTCGATCACTTAGGCCTTCAATATTTACTCTTATAAAAATCGCATTCTCATTTATTCGGTCTATACTCCGCTATGGTTTGTTTATTAAGCAAAATTAAGTCGGCGTTTTCCCTCAGATTTTCAAACTTGGAACTAGGGATGAGCACGGTATCAGATTGGTACCGAACCATACCGAATTGGTGGTACCGTTTTTTTCCCGAGCATAAAAGGGGGTACCGGTACCGTACCGAACGGAATTCCGGTACCAGAACTGGTATCGGTACTCGGTACCAGGAAATCGGTACCAATCCGATTTTTCCCTTTTTTTGTTAAACCAAATTTATTTTTCATATTTCATGCTAGTAACTTTATGTGAAAACAACAAAAAAGTGCATATTCGAGTAATTTCGAACCACAACGTGTCAAAACAAGCAACGAACAATTAAATACACACGTCACCAAGATAGTCGTAACTTACAAACGTTCCAAAACTTATAAAATTCCACCAAAATCATATATAATCGTTCGAAATAAACAAATTAAGTCATTTTCAAACAAAAAACAAATTAAGTCATTTCACCAAAGGAACTGTTGATCCTACCTTGTTTACAAGAAAATACAAAGATGATATTTTGATTGTTCAGATTTACGTGGATAACATTATCTTTGGGTCCACTAATCCGTATCATTCAAAACATTTTAAAAATCTCATGAAAAGCAAATTTGAAATGTCCACGATGTGGGAACTAAAATTCTTTCTTGGTTTACAAATACACCAATCCCCTCGTGGTATTTTTATTAATCAAGCTAAATATACAATCGAGATTTTGAAAAAACATGGTATGAAAAATTGTGACTTTGTTGGTACACCAATGGTCACTTCACCAAAAATCGGTGCTGATTTATTTGGGAAACCCATCGATTCGAAGAAATATCGAAGCATGATTGGTTCTCTCATGTACCTTACTGCTAGTCGACCCAATATTCATTTTGCTGTTTGCTTATTAGCACGGTTTCAGGCAAGGCCTACCGAACTTCACCTCCAAGAGGTCAAACGGATCTTTCAGTACCTACGAAGAACCATTAACATGGGACTTTGGTATCCGAAGGATTCCGAGTTTAAACTAATAGCATTTCAGATGCCGACCATGCAGGTTGTCAAGTTACAGCAAAAAGTACATCAGGTGGAGCACAATTTTTGGGTGAAAAGCTAGTAGGCTGGTCATCAAAGAAACAAGATTGTACGGCATTATCAACCGCAGAAGCCGAGTATGTGTCTCTATCTGCGTGTTGTGCCCAAGTTCTATGGATGAGGACACAACTCACAGATTATGGCTTTACTTTCGACAGAATACCTCTGTATTGCGACTCAAAAGGTGTCATAGCCATCTCGTGCAATCCAGTACAACACTCGAAGACCAAGCATATTAGAGTCCACTATCACTTCATCAAAGAGCACGTAGAAGAGGGTACTGTTGAATTATTTTTCGTAAAGACAGAATACCAACTCGCCGATCTATTTACTAAAGCCCTTCCAAAAGAAAGGTTTGACGATTTAGTTCGACGAATTGGCATGCGAAACCTAACTCCTGAGGAGCTAGAACGTCTTCTCGAATCTTCTTGAAAATATTTTCAAAATAGCTTCGCTGTAAATATTTTTGAAAAACCAAATACAAAATTTGAAAAACCAACAAAAACAAAATACAAAAATGTAAATTTCAAAAATCCAAAAACATTAAAAATTTTCAAAAATACAAAAACAATATAAAACCAAAAATATTCTTCTCACGACATGTCTCTCGTATAATCGATATTCTGTATGTTTTTAGAAATGTCATTCAACAATGATACAGATATGTACAGATGCTTGAGCGAGAGTTCTCTAAAATGTTTTCTAAAACATGTCGTTTCTCAAAATTTCTTCACTATGGCTTTCGTATACTTCAGTACGAAACCCGGGCTAAAATGATGACTTCTGATTATTTCAGATCAGGACTCGTAATTTCAAAGACGAAATCATTTTCAAAAAGTTCGAGTCTAAACAAACGAAAAGATTTCAAACAAAAACTCGTTTTCCAAAAAAGACTTGTGTACATTTCAGTACATAACTCGCATTTCAATAAGATAACTCCCTCTAAACCCTTAATTGATCTTAAAATTCCTGTATGAAATATGCTTTTCATTAAGGGGAGTATAAAAATCAAAATCAAAAAATGTTCCGATTTCATGCAGAAACAAATCCGTCTATATCTCCAAAAGCTTTTCTATTAATCAGTTGATATAAAAAAAATCACGAATATGCTATTTTTGAGGGGGAGAAGACGTGATTAAAATGTGATAAAAATGTTTAAAGATCGTAGTTGAATCTCAAATAAGCTCGACTCAGATATAACCAACGAATTGACGAAGCTTAATTGTCAGTAGTCGAAAAGACTTGTCCTGGACGGGTAATAACTTCAAGCTGGTCTAACCAGTGATGTAAGCGTGTCTCAAATAAGACTTGTCTAAGTAGAATGTACCGTCTCGAGAGACTTTCTTTGAACATGACCCGGACGGGTAATAATTTGAAGCTAGTCTAACTAGTGATGTAAGCGTGTCTCGAATCGGTCATGCTCACTGAAAATTGATCAATTCAAAAGTGCGAACTCTACCCAACATGTGCAAAATTATCTTAAAAACACATAAGCACATGTGAAGAGGGAGTATTTCAGAAAATGCAAAACTCTCGAAGTGTTAAACAAAAATGTGTTTAATAATCATAAACACTTTGAGAGATTTTCACAAAAGGTTTTATAGCATGTGATTAATGAACCTAGGATAATTATGGAGTAATAAGGTGATTATGGTTAGATTTATGTCCTATGATCCGCCAGAGCCGGAGGGATCTACCCAAGGACAATTCTAATAGATTAGAATTAGAAGTCCTTAGGTATGATTAAAAAAAGGAGTAAATGAGAAAGGAGAAAGAAGGGGTTGAATAATTAAAAAGGAAAGTTTATGAATGGGTGAAAAGAAATAGCCCTCCATGAAAATTTAAGGAAGAAACCGGGTCAATACATCTGCTATCGGTTATCACAAAGATGATACCGGTATTGAAGACAAGATGTCATGGACCCAGTGACGCGCTGCACAACCCCTCCTAGCCATTCAGGTATCTCTTAAAAGATATTTGTTTCATTTCTCACGGAGAACCTTGCATAATCTATCGGCCTCTCACTCCGAGATGTGTTGATATTGAAAAGGTGGCACTCTGCTCCATGCCTCCGACGACTAAAACCAAAATGCACATAATCGAGTCTAGAGCCATGAGATTCATTAAAAGATCTCTTAGGATACACTTCCAATATAATACACTTGTGTTTGCCAAAAAGGACACAAGGTGTATAAGAGTCTTTATAAGATCTACGGATCTTGCCGTATCTATCGTGATGGTTACTTGTTTCAAACGGTCTACAGTCGTGGAGTGATACTCCGGTATACTTCAGCGGCTCACCTGAATTGTGGGTATACTTCGGTATATCTGTTGTAAGCCTTTTTGAGGGTATCCAATTCAGGAACAGCCTTTGTAAGGATTAGAGAGGGTTTTCATACTATGCTGTTAATTCTCTCGAAGTCTGAGCCTGTAAGTGCTGGAAATCCCGCCAAGGAGATTCCTTTCATGAATCGATTCCTTAAGACGTGGGTCTCTACTTGGATTTATCCATAGTATTGTTAACTGTCCCTCAACGGGATTAGGAAGGCTGATGTGCCCGACCAAGGTGAATGGAATCAAGATATTCAACAGTAAAACAATCGTAGTGATCAATTATCAAAGAAAAGTTCACCGTGATCGATTGGTAATTTCAACTAACAATATCTATGCAGGTACTGATGTAAGTCCCCTTGGAGAAAGACCGTACACCATCATATACATCAACATCTTCACCTCCACATACTCATCCTTATGAAGTTCATCTTCAACAAGCTCAAATCAAAGATTGTTCAAAGACAAAAGATCAAGTTAAGACAATGAGTTACGCCAAAGTCAAAGAGCTAATCAAGAAGTCAAGAACAAGTTCATGAATCAACTGAGGAAGACATAAGTATGAAGTTCAAAGCCTTTCCAAGAAGTATGAGTATGTTGGAAAAGACGACACTTCAAACCTATGAAGATGTTGATCAAAGGCAAGAAAGATCAAATGACGTTACTTCAAAGATCACAAAGCATGAAGGAAAAAAGAATCAAGACTATTCTACAACGACACACAAAGTTCAAGAACAAGAAGACTAAAGACCTAATCACGTGGAGCATCATTCGAATGACCACCCCTTAGGGGGAGATTGTTAGCATTAAAGAAAAGTGGTGGTCATTCTAGTCATAGGAACTTTGTAAACGTGTTATTGAAAATATAGTAGAATAGTCAATGGGCTCATGAGGCGGACTAAGCTAATAGGTTAGAAGATATGTATAAGTTAGTCTACTAAATCCTATTGTAATCTTAGTCCAATCCAAGCCCATAACCAAGCCCTTTAGGGCGTCACTTTCCATGTATAAAAGCACCTCAAATGACACATTTGAGGTGTGTGCTTGAGTGTGTATTGTGTGTGTTTTATTAATAAGATTCTCTCTTCATCTTTCTACTCTCTCTCTAGTTATACGCCTCACATACATACTCTTGTCACCAATCCGAGCTTTATATATACTGTGATAAGGTTAGATCTAAGGTCCTACAGTAGCATCACAGTAGCATCAAGCCCACTACCACCAGGCCTTATTTACGAAACTGAAATAAGTCATTATCTACAATTTCTATATAACGTAGGCTACAATGTCGATACAATCAAACGCATATCATCCACAGTCCCTCCTGATTTCACATGCCCCAAAAAAAGCGACGATAACTCAATTTCCAATTTGAACTACCCATCAATAGCAATTTCAAAATACAAAGGGAAAGAGGGCAGAATAAAAAGAACAGTCACAAATGTTGAAAATGCTGATACAACTTATACTGCTTCAGTGGAGTCCCCAAAGGGATTGGAGGTCAAAGTTGTACCGAAATCATTGGAATTCACACATGACAAGAAACAGATAAGTTATGAAGTGATATTCACATCCGATGGTAAACTAGATGGTGACAATTTTGGGGCGATTACATGGTCAAACGGTAAGAACAGAATAAGGAGCCCATTTGTTGTGAGCAGCAAGTAGATCAACACATTACAGTTTTAATCTAATCTGTTAATAAAATGTGCGGAATACCACTTGTTTAGAGAGTTTGTTATTGAAATAATTAATCTAATCTCTTTAGCTTTTATTCATTTTTATGATATTTATAAGTAAAATAATTGTTTAGAGATGTTATAGCTCATGTTGGTCCCAAAGTCTCAAAAGAGATCCGAGTTCAAACCTCGTTGGGTAAACATCTTGCACTGGCCAGAGATAAGTCCAGAAATGACCATGGGAATACTAGTTAGGCCACGTTCATTAGCGCCAAAAAAAGACTCGACTATCCTCGGGGTAGCCTAAAAGGGGATCCTTCTCCGTTTACCTGTTTGTGTCATAGCTCAAGTACCTTAACTATCTGATTGAAATCCAAGAAGTCTAAGAGTAAGCTAACATGTTTGACAAAAGTTTAGAGCAGTTATGTCTAATATACCGAAACTATCTACCTAATTTCACCATCTTAACCATTAAAAGTAAACGGAAGATTTGCAAAAAATCGCACATGGGGTGAAAGGTCGAAAGAGTGGACCTTGGATTAGATGTGTTTGACACGGGGTGGGATTGACGAGACATTTCCTGAGGTGGTATCGGGCCTCATAAGTCTTGCTAGGTTAGTATTTACTACACATGTTTACTGCCATGTTCCTACTGGTCCTTAAACCAACGTCTAGATCAAGAGCTAGGTCTGCTTCAGAAAAGCAACCACATTAGACTTTGTTAATACCTCCACCAATGTATTGAGCTCATAACCAGAGTTCCAACTAGGTTAACAACTAGCAGCACCATCATCCTATATAATGCATACACGTTCATAACAAAACCAAAATGTTAACACTTATATACAATGACAGAGCATAGAAAGTAAGAGCTTGATATTACTAGGCTAACTAAAATAAAAGCTTTAGTAATTCTGAAATATGTCGAAAAGAAAGACAAATTTTAATAATTGAGAATCACCTCGTAAATTTTTACTGCAAATGCATTTTATCAAACAGATAACCCATATTGCAGAACATGCTTTCAAAAAGTATATATGGGATTTGATTCTCATTCATAATGTCCACTAACAATTTATACACAGTTTATTAAATTTGAAACATTTACACTAACATAGGAAAACATTTTAACCCATTAAATTTAAAGATGACAAAACAAAATACATTTAATTCAAGCAGAAGCCATTTAAGACTTGTATCTAACTTTTGACCGCTAAACCCACCACCTCAACGTCAGCGCCACATCACCATTCAACACACTGCCAAACTCATCACCAAACAGGTGTAATGGTCACCACCAAACCAAACATATAAAAATACCGCACTTTATACAAATATACCTCACAATATATCCCACAAACACACAAACAAAAAAAGTGGGCAAACCGTTCGGAGGTTGAGGACGCGCGGAAGCGTATTTAGATAAACCCTAATCCAAGGGTAATAAACAAGGCGCACCTTGCGGGAATAAACCCAACAAGAGATAAACTCTAAAAGACAATTTTATTATTGATTTATAGAATGCCAAAACAATAAACCCAAACCCTATATTTATAGGGAAGCCAAACTTGGGAAAAAAGTTAACCAAATTATTATAGAACAAACAAAATAAAGAAACTAAAATAAACAAAATAAAGAAACTAAAATAAAAGTCACACACAAACAAAAACAAGTAGGCTTACTTGGTTGGTCATGACAAACACCAGTAACCTCAGTAGGTTTAGAAGTAGGGTTAGTTATGTTCGAAGTAACGACGCAAACACAAATAACTTCAGCATGTTTAGTAGTACCCTTACTTTTACTATCAGTAACGTCCTCATCATTCCCCCTCACTTTAGAAGAACTTGTCCTCGAGTTCTTGCATTTTTCAGCCACCAATGTCTTCAAATCCGGTGGTCGCATAACATTGGAAAGAATAGCTATATTCTTTCCATACCACTTAAACACATAAATATTATTCTTACCCCTATGTATTGCATCCACATCATGTTGCCACGGTCTTCCTAGCAAAACATAACTAGCACCCAAGTCCACAACATCACATCACAAGACACCTCATCACGATAAGAATTTCCAATAGCAATTAGAACCTTTCAAACCTCATTCACCTTCACTTCGGGACCTTTCTTTATCCAACCTAACTTATACGGATTAGGATGTTGCTCGGTTGGTAACCTCAACGCCTTTACAAGCTCTATGGAAACTACGTTTTCACAACTTCCACCATCAACGATCAATGAGCAAACTTTGTCTTCAATCACACATTTAGTTTCAAAAATCTTGTTCCTTTGCGAAAAATCTTCAATCTTTGTCGCACGCAAGATACGTTGCACCATCAAGTTCACAACTTCGCCTTCAACTTGAGAAAATTCATCAATATGATCCAAGTTTACCCCAAAATCAATTCCCATGCCATCTTCATGAACTTCCTCAACATAAGCACTCAACTTCCTATTAGGACAAGTGTTTGACCTATTGATGCGTGGTTTTGCGACCTTACAACAGGTTTTACCTCTCGAGGGATCTCAAGAGGCTTGCAATCCCCACCAGGCAGTGTACCTGACCGATGTAGTATAGTGTAGTCGCAAGTACCGGGGGATTGATCATTCTCAAGGGGAATAGTGTCGTTAGGATTGAAAAACTACTCTAATAGGTCTAAGGGTGAGGGAAGATTCCTTTTGTATTTTTTTATATTTTATGGAAAGCAAGTAAAATCTCGGGTTTGAAGGAGTGGGCGGAATTAGTTGCTAGTCAACTAACCCAAATAACTACAATTGCAAATAAAATAAAATAACTGAAAATGAAAAGGTTGTGAAACTTATATGGAGAGAAATGTGTTTACTTAGATTTCCTTACTCCCTAACTATCTTTTACCGGTTGATTAGTGTGTATTAATTGCGTGGATGACGGGTGTATTCCTTAATACCAATCGTGGGGTGGCGTACGTACTTCCCCAACTCTACAAGCTCCTACTTCACTCCTATGTCGAGCCGGCTAAGAAGCTCCTAACATGGGATCACTAGAATTCGCTCATGCATTAAATAATACCATAAAAACCTTAGTACACATTGGTTCATGTTTCTTAAGACGTTCAAGCAAGTTACCGTATAGGAGGTTAGCCAGTTTTCTTAAGCCTAACATCGATAAACAATCATCCAATACAATTAATAACACACCAACAACCAATAATCAATAGTTAGGTTTCATTAGATCTAAGCAAACACAAGATAAATCTAGCCTAGCATGTTAATTAAAAGACAAGAACAAGATATAATCAAACAACACATAGACATATTGAATGATTAATTGATTACTTATCTTCAATTTGACATGGGAGATCCAAGGGTATAAAACCCTTAAAAATGGCAGAAAATTCGTCTTAGGGTTTCTCCTCACAAAGTTGCACACAAATGACTAAAAATTGCAAAACTATATATAGAATTTAGGGGCTGACGGCGTCACGTTGTAGGAGGTGACGCCGTCACCTCGCCGCGGCTAGGGTTCCCGGATGGTCTTCTTGACGCCGTCCCTCTTTAATCCTCCAAAATCCACTCTGGCGCGTCAAGGGTTGACGCCGTCACAATTGTGCTTGACGCCGTCTCTCTTTAACTTAAACCGTGATGGCCTTGATCACCTTAAAGGGTGACGCCGTCAGACTTCCATTGTAAAACTTTCTGGCGCGTCACGTGTATTTGTCATATCCACCTCTTTTGCCAAGCCGTGACGCCGTCAGGAGCAATCCTTGACGCCGTCACGTGTACTTTTCCAGCAGCTTTGGAGACTTTTTGTCGTTTTCTTCACTTTTATGCTCCAAAAACGTCCAAAATGCTTCCTTTTCCAGATTTCTTCTCCAAAGTACCTAAAATGACAAAAGGAACGATTTAGGGCAATATTTGATCAAATAAATACGATTTAGGGCTTAAATGACCTCCTAAAAG
Organism: Artemisia tridentata subsp. tridentata; assembly: GCA_021014915.2. Classification (NCBI taxonomy): domain Eukaryota; kingdom Viridiplantae; phylum Streptophyta; class Magnoliopsida; order Asterales; family Asteraceae; genus Artemisia; species Artemisia tridentata. The sequence continues at coordinate 146,047,400 of CP139502.1, read as the reverse complement.
CGGTACAATTTTCGCTTCATCAAATACCTTTACACTTGAGATTTGCTTGTCCTTAAGCAAATGCGCTTTTATTCTAATCAAAATACAAGTTAGGGGTCATTTAACGCTAATATAAAAGTAATTACAACAAATAGTCGTTCCACTTTAGTCATAATAAGCACGGAGATTACATACTAGCACCTCACAAGTAGTGTTTAGATACTCACATCTCTCAGGTGTCATAAAAGTATATCTCATAAATGAAAATGAATAATATCTCTCACTACCTGTCATAGCAAATAGATTACCATAGGCTTGGGAAAGGATCAAAAACCTCCTCCACTAGGCGTAAGCACCTAAGATAAACTATTAAAGAGGGCTTTTAAACGGGTTATAACGTTAGGTGTATGGATATGATAAACATGGTTTTGTTGGATAAGGGATATTTTACTGGTGGCGAGTTAAAGATCTTGGTTGATTACAAGTACAATATGGCGTTGCTAAGCCAAGACTAGACTCGACTTAAGCTAAAAACAAAATAACAAAAACATAAAATAAACATAAAATGAAACGGGATGGTAGTCCGTATGTTTTTTTCTACTTTTCTTTTTCTCATTTTTTTGTATTTTTCTTGATTTTTTTATTTTATATATATTTTTTTTCATACACTCTTGCCCTACCATCTAAAATAATACATCGTAGGGGCATTGCATTCCCCTTACACTTGAACTTTTACATAACTTCACAAATAACTATTCTAATGACTCGAATTAAGATAATCGAAACACTTGGAGTACTTTTAAAATATTTAGCACATATGGGGGTAATAATATTGTTCTTCCCCATTACTCCATTACACTAGTACTTTACCCATGAGTCCCAATCGTCCCAAAACAATATGTACAAGGATATGACTCGACTTAGCAACCATGTAATCAATTAGATAATTAACTTGGGGTTTAAACAAATGTTGTCACAATAATGCACTAAAAATGAGTGCATACAAGGTAGGCTAAGGCGATTTGGGTGTACATTTAAGTGGGGTGTAACAAATTCTTCCTTTAAGTAAAATGCTTAAAGTTAGAAACGAAAAGATAGGCTCTGAAGGGTGTACTAGGGGTATCGTGTACTAAAAATGAGTACAACGCAAAGGGTGTGGGAGAATTACTTGACCAATGTAGCCAATGTAATTATAACAAAAACACAGGTGTAAAACAATGGGTTAATCCTAATGCCTCTTATCATGTAGTAAATCTAACTACACGAATGTAGTCTCACTTGTGGCCTCGGAATGGTCCTTACGCAAGTTCTAGAATCTAAGTGCTACCGGTACACACATCATAGCATAAATGCTTTTCCTACCAATTCTAGGGGCGAACCCCACATATTTGGGGGGTGGAAAATTTTTTTGTGGTACGGTTTTGTGCTAGTCATATAACTCCTATCCGTGAGACGCTCATTAAGACCAAAGTTTCACTCTTATATGTTGTAAAAATTTTAAATTTGGCACTAAAATTGCCTTAACAGGTATTTCTCTCAGTTTTATTATACATCTACCATTAAACAAACGAAAAATCAAGTGCAATTGTATTCTCTAAAGTATCGTACTTTACCCCCCTTACACTTAAGATGTACATTGTCCCCAATGTTCAAATAATAAGATGTAAAAGTAAATAAGGTAAAAGAATGAAATCAAATACTCCCCTGATTCGCTTGGTGGATAAAGAGGTAACATGGTTAGATCTTCTTCCAAGAGAATGTAGAAGTTTCAAGATTAAAGCAGCGCCAAAAACTTGATTCCACATACATCTCCTTGTCCAAAATAACCTGTTAAACCTGAGAAAACAAACACGAAAACCTGCATAACATCGGCGGGATAAATCTATATAAGGATATAATTCTTGTGGAATGATTATTTTGCAGATTCCTAAAGTTTATAAGTTAGAGATTTAATAAAAACTTTTTATGAAAACAAAACTTTCAAAAATTTCAGAAAATTAAAACCTGACGCCGTCAGGTTGTAAGGCCTGACGCCGTCAGAAATGATCTGACAGAATTCTCATGTTAAGTTTCCGGAAAATTTCTGGAAAAACCTATACCTTACTTCCTGGAATTCCTGCAAAACATCATTATGACTCGATACAAGCATTTGACTCAAACAATTACTAATATGTATGTTAATTTAATATTGTTATGATTCATGTTCATTTGTTCTAATAAACCGATTTGGATTTCCCTTACACTTATCTTTTGCAAAATACCTTTATATGTAGTTAAGACGAAGTTAAAAACAAGATAAAGCATTTTCACAATTTAGTTTCGAACATGAATCAATAATAATAAAAATTAAACATACATACGGAAGCAAATAAAATCAAACAAACAAATAAATAAACACACAATGCAAATAAAGCTTGGGTTGCCTCCCAAGAAGCGCTTTTCTTTATTAACGAGTCTTGTAGCTAGACTCAAAGTCCTTCTACCCTATGTAAGTGAGTTCGTCATCGAGGACGTCTTTAGGGTTAAGCTTGGATTGAAGTTTCCTATTGGTCCGCTTAGTACAATATATCTTTTCAAACTTCTCTCCATCCGGGTCATACAATGTCATCTTAATATGCCATGACTCATCTCCATCTTTGGGTGGTTTGTCCCAGTCCCACTTATGATCATCGTCCTCACAAGTCCACTTATTCATCCCTAGGTTAATTGGCAAAACTCCTAAGAAATCAATCATCTTCCTAAAAACTAAAGGGTCTTCAAATGGATCAAATTCGGTGTCCCTAGCCAAGAGTTGCTCTACCGTATGTGTTCGGTTCACAAAGTCCTCGTCTAGGTAAAATGGGCGTTGGGGTCCTATGAAGTCTCTATCGATCCAGGGTCCATATCTAGATGGTCTCCTATTTAATTCTAACCAATGGGGTGTCAGTTCCTCACTAGTATCATAGGCATGTTTCTTCACATCATAGACTGACCAAGTATCACCTTCTCCTACCTCTATATTAGATTCCTTACAATCAATCATAGCACTAGCGGTCGCCAAAAATCCTCTACCTATCAACAAGGGGCATGTAGGGTCGCTAACCATATCAAGGACGTGGAAATCGGCTAAAATGGTTAGTTTTCCTATGTGTACTAACACGTCCTTGACTACTCCAACTGGGTAAGCAACACTCCCATCCGCTAAGCCTATTATCACCTCGGTTTCTTCAAGTTTTACTAGTTTTAGAGAGGTTTAGAGAGGTAACGGAAGTAGGTTAAGGCTTGATCCAAGATCGGCTAATGTGTCATAAGCCTCCGAATTACCGATCTTGCAAGGTAGAACAAATAAGCCCGGATCATCTAATTTCTTAGGTAGCTTGTTTTGAACAAAGGCGGTCCCTTTTTCGCCTAACTTGAGCTTCTTCTCATCCAACACATCAATAACCGGACTTTCAAGGTGGAGCTCCTTGAATTCTTCGTCAAGGTTTTGAGTGGGAGGTGTTTCAACTATGTTGTTGACCCATTTAGTGTTGGATATCTTAACTTGTTGGTCCTTTTGGATGACTTGGGTTTGTTTGAAACACGTGCTCATGGAATTGACCGAATAATATTGTGGACAAGAACTAGGAGACGTAACCGATGAAATGGCGTTGACGTTTAGTTTCGGGTTCTTGATTGTGTTGCTAGGGAGTGCTCCCGTTTCTCGGTCATTGAGGGCTTTCAACAAAGTGTCAATCTTATTGGTCATCTCGCTTTGTTTTTGTTTGAAATCGGCTTCAAACTTGGCCAAATGAGCTTCTTGAGATGCCATAAATTGGGACATCAATCCTTCAAAGTTATTGGTACTACCATTGCTGGAAGGATTGTTGTTGAAAGTACGGTTCGAGTTGGAACCGCTTGATTGGAAACGATTAGGTGGGTTGAAAGAATTGGTTTGTTGTGCGTTTTGGTTTTGTTTCCACCTAAGGTTTGGGTGATTTTTCCATGAGGGGTTGTATGAATCACCGTAGGGGTTTGGCTCGGGTTTGAAAGTGTACCACTTGTCTCCCGCTCCGTCGGTACGCGAGGATGCGTAGTCCGCAAAAGCTTGTTCGGGGAGTTCCACGAAATCACGAGTGTCGTGGGGACCACTACATAATTCACATGAAGAAGTGATTTTGTTCACTTGGCCTGAAGGTTTAGGAGCCTCGTAGGATTTCATAAGAAACTTGACTTGGTCTTCAAGTTCTATGATCCTACGGTCGGAAGTGCTTGAATTGTTTGAAGGCAAAGATATTGCCTTGACCGTTTTATTCAAATCACGGGGATCACTCCAACTTTCGTTGTCATAAAGAGCAAGATCTTCCAGGAGAGCCCATGATTGTTCCGCACTTAGATCACGTAGCTTACCACCGGCCGATTGGTCAATGGTTTGCCTCGTGGAGAGATTGATATGGTCATAGAAGATTTGGACTTGGAGCCAAAGTTCTATGCCATGGTGAGGGACTTTTTGGAGTAAGTCCTTGAATCGAGTCCATGCCTCGTAGAGGGTTTCGCCTTGACGTTGTTGGAACATCAAGATATCATTCCTTAGCTTGGTAGTTCTTCCTGGTGGGAAAAACTGAGCGAGGAAACGAGTGGTGAGATCATCCCAAGAGGTGATGGATCCTGCGGGTAGACGCTCTAGCCATTGACTAGCTTGGTCCCGCAGAGTGAATTGAAAGAGACGCAGTCGGGTCGTCTCTCGAGTGGCAACATCAAGGTCTATGGAATCAACGATTTTGAGAAAGTCCTTGAGATGTTGATTAGGATCTTCGAAACGAAGTCCATGGAATGCGCATCCGCTTTGCACCAACCGGATGGTGTCGGATCGCAAGGGTGTGACATTGGCTCCTTGAGTGAGCTCAATGGTGTTTCGATAGCCTTGGTGGCTAGGATGGGAGTACTCTCCTAAGGTACGGGCTCTAGGAGGTGGGTGTTGTTGTGGTGGTGGGTTGTTGGGATCGAGGATATTACCACCTTCCATGATGTCGGATGGTAATGGTTACGAACAAAGAAACGAAGAAAAAAGATAGACTAAAGAAAACCTAGAAAAATAAAATAAAAATCTCACTAGAAAGGAATCTAGTGAGTAAACCTAATAAAATAAAAATTCAACCTAAACAATAACTATTCCCCGGCAGCGGCGCCAAAAACTTGATGCGTGGTTTTGCGACCTTACAACAGGTTTTACCTCTCGAGGGATCTCAAGAGGCTTGCAATCCCCACCAGGCAGTGTACCTGACCGATGTAGTATAGTGTAGTGGCAAGTACCGGGGGATTGATCGTTCTCTAGGGAATAGTGTCGTTAGGATTGAAAAACTACTCTAATAGGTCTAAGGGTGAGGGAAGATTCTTTTTGTATTTTTTTATATTTTATGGAAAGCAAGTAAAATCTCGGGTTTGAAGGAGTGGGCGGAATTAGTTGCTAGTCAACTAACCCAAATAACTACAATTGCAAATAAAATAAAATAACTGAAAATGAAAAGGTTGTGAAACTTATATGGAGAGAAATGTGTTTACTTAGATTTCCTTACTCCCTAACTATCTTTTACCGGTTGATTAGTGTGTATTAATTGCGTGGATGACGGGTGTATTCCTTAATACCAATCGTGGGGTGGCGTACGTACTTCCCCAACTCTACAAGCTCCTACTTCACTCCTATGTCGAGCCGGCTAAGAAGCTCCTAACATGGGATCACTAGAATTCGCTCATGCATTAAATACAACCATAAAAACCTTAGTACGCATTGATTCATGTTTCTTAAGACGTTCAAGCAAGTTACCGTATAGGAGGTTAGCCAGTTTTCTTAAGCCTAACATCGATAAACAATCATCCAATACAATTAATAACACACCAACAACCAATAATCAATAGTTAGGTTTCATTAGATCTAAGCAAACACAAGATAAATCTAGCCTAGCATGTTAATTAAAAGACAAGAACAAGATATAATCAAACAACACATAGACATATTGAATGATTAATTGATTACTTATCTTCAATTTGACATGGGAGATCCAAGGGTATAAAAACCCTTAAAAATGGCAGAAAATTCATCTTAGGGTTTCTCCTCACAAAGTTGCACACAAATGACTAAAAATTGCAAAACTATATATAGAATTTAGGGGCTGACGGCGTCACGTTGTAGGAGGTGACGCCGTCACCTCGCCGCGGCTAGGGTTCCCGGATGGTCTTCCTGACGCCGTCCCTCTTTAATCCTCCAAAATCCACTCTGGCGCGTCAAGGGTTGACGCCGTCACAATTGTGCTTGACGCCGTCTCTCTTTAACTTAAACCGTGATGGCCTTGATCACCTTAAAGGGTGACGCCGTCAGACTTCCATTGTAAAACTTTCTGGCGCGTCACGTGTATTTGTCATATCCACCTCTTTTGCCAAGCCGTGACGCCGTCAGGAGCAATCCTTGACGCCGTCACGTGTACTTTTCCAGCAGCTTTGGAGACTTTTTGTCGTTTTCTTCACTTTTATGCTCCAAAAACGTCCAAAATGCTTCCTTTTCCAGATTTCTTCTCCAAAGTACCTAAAATGACAAAAGGAACGATTTAGGGCAATATTTGATCAAATAAATACGATTTAGGGCTTAAATGACCCCCTAAAAGCGGTACACTTTTCGCTTCATGACCTATGACCCGGTAGACCACACCTAAAATACTTAAGTGGTATAGGCTTATGATGAAGCGAAAAGTGTACCGCTTTTAGGGGGTCATTTAAGCCCTAAATCGTATTTATTTGATCAAATATTGCCCTAAATCGTTCCTTTTGTCATTTTAGGTACTTTGGAGAAGAAATCTGGAAAAGGAGGCATTTTGGACGTTTTTGGAGCATAAAAGTGAAGAAAACGACAAAGTCTCAAAATCGGCTGGAAAAGTACCTGTGACGGCGTCAAGCACCATTGTGACGCCGTCAACCCTTGACGCGCCAGAGAGGATTTTGGATGATTAAAAGGGGACGGCGTCAAGAAGGCCATCAAGAAACCCTAACCGCGGCGAGGTGACGGCGTCAGCTCTATAACGTGACGCCGTCAGATCTGATTTTCTATATATATTCTCATAATTTTTAGTCATTAGTGTGCAACTTTGTGAGGAGAAACCCTAAGACGATTTTTCTGCTACTTTTAAGGGTTTTATACCCTTGGATCTCCCATGTTCAATTGAAGATAAGTAATCAATTAATCATTCAATATGTCTATGTGTTGTTTGATTATATCTTGTTCTTGTCTTTTATTTAACATGCTAGGCTAGATTTATCTTGTGTTTGCTTAGATCTAATGAAACCTAATTATTGATTATTGGTTGTTGGTGTGTTATTAATTGTATTGAATGATTGTTTATCGATGTTAGGCTTAAGAAAACTGGCTAACCTCCTATACGGTAACTTGCTTGAACGTCTTAAGAAACATGAACCAATGCGTACTAAGGTTTTTATGGTTGTATTTAATGCATGAGCGAATTCTAGTGATCCCATGTTAGGAGCTTCTTAGCCGGCTCGACATAGGAGTGAAGTAGGAGCTTATAGAGTTGGGGAAGTACGTACGCCACCCCACGATTGGTATTAAGGAATACACCCATCATCCACGCAATTAATACACACTAATCAACCGGTAAAAGATAGTTAGGGAGTAAGGAAATCTAAGTAAACATATTTCTCTCCATATAAGTTCCACAACACCTTTTTATTTTTAGTTATTTTATTTTATTTGCAATTGTAGTTATTTGGGTTAGTTGACTAGCAACTAATTCCGCCCACTTCTTCAAACCCGAGATTTTACTTGCTTTTATAAAAATATAAAAAAAACACAAAAAGAATCTTCCCTCACCCTTAGACCTATTAGAGTAGTTTTTCAATCCTAACGACACTATTCCCCTAGAGAACGATCAATCCCCCGGTACTTGCCACTACACTATACTACATCGGTCAGGTACACTGCCTGGTGGGGATTGCAAGCCTCTTGAGATCCCTCGAGAGGTAAAACCTGTTGTAAGGTCGCAAAACCACGCATCAGCTTGTTATACGGATTGGAATTTGTCTTTTTAGCCATAACTTGTTTTGTCGCACCACTTCCACTAGCCACAAATGGAGAAGCCAAAATAGAAGATTTATTAGTTCCAATGGTCAATTGAGTTTGATTAGATTGATTTACTTGAGTAGAATATGAATTTTCTTCGAAAGTATCTTCAAAGTTCAAAGCTCATTTGGACATTGACCTCTCGACCTTCATAGCTAAAGTTTGAGCTTGACCAACGGTCCAAATTGACAATAGACTTAACTCCTCTTGGATTGTTTGATTCAACCCACTAATATACTTGGCAGCCGTTTGTTCCTCAGATTCCTTCAAGTTACACCTAGCTTCTAATCTCAAGAATTCACTCGTATACTCCACCACGGTTCTTTTCACTTGAACACAAGTATGATATTGTTGGTATAAAATTTGTTCAACATCAGGGTGTAAAAACCTACCTTTTATCTTTCTCTTCATCCTTGGCCACATGTTCATTGGATACTTGCCTTGTCTCCTACGGCTGTCTTGCTCAGTTGCCACCAAGCTCTAGCTTCTCCACGTAACTTGTAAGCTACAATCTTGACTTGCTCTTCTTCGGGAACATCCATGATGTCAAAGAACTTATCAACCTCATACAACCAATCCAACACAGCTTCAAGATCAAGATTCCCAAGAAAGTTAGGAATCTCAGCCTTAACACAGTACCTTTGACGATCTCCATAAGCATGAAAAACCCTAGGACCACGATTTCTACCTCATGGACCTCCAGTCAAAACCTCATAATCTCCATCTCCATCCTCATCTGAAAAGACCCGAATCCTTCTTATCTCCAAACTTGTTTAGGAGGTTGGTTACACTCATGATTTCCAAAGAAACCCTCACTGTAAGGACGAAATCTAAGATTACCACGTTCGTTACCCTCACGATTTGGATGATTACCACCACCAACCCCGTTTGCGGATTGGATCTCTTCAAGCACAGTGGACATACTCGCGCATTTGGATGTGAGATCTTTGATCGCACGATCCATGTCTTCGGTCGACCGCACCCCACCAACGGCACAAATTTTTGGATCTTCTACACCGTTCACCATCTAACAAGCTCTAGATGTTTAATTGACGTAGAACCTTCTACACCAATTACCACCAGGATAGTAACAAGCTCTGTTGTAAACTGACGCAGGACGTGCGGAAGCGTATATAGATAAACCTTGATCCAAGGGTGATAAACAAGGCGCACCTTGCGGGAATAAACCTAAACAAGAGATAAACTCTAAAAGACAATTTTGTTAATGATTTCTAGAATGCCAAAACAATAAACCCATACCCTATATTTATACGGGCAAAAGTTGAATATAGATATCATATTTGTCATAGATCAAATGAACCAATTTTGGCCATTCATTTTTTTGATCAAAACAAAAAAAATAAACTTTCACCTTTAAAAAAAAAAAATGAAATATCTCGCAAACCGTTAATCGTTACGCGAAAAAAATTATACCATCTCGATGAGAATTAAATAATCTTTCTATAGATATGCATTTATATATACTTTCGACTAACTTTTTTTTTTTGAAATTTTCGTCCAGAAAAATCACACGTGATTTGTAAAAATCATATATGATTTGTAAAAATCACATGTGATTTTATTTTTACAAATCATATGTGATTTTGCCAAATCACATGTGATTTTTACAAATCACATGTGATTTTTCTGGGCGAAAATTTTGAAAAAAGAAAGTTCGTCGAAAGTATAGAGAATTGCATATCTATAGATAACTAACTTAATTCTCGTCGCGATGGTGTATTTTTTGTAGCTTGAAGATTTAACGTTTGCAAGATATGTTGTTTTTTAAAAAAAAAATGAAAAATGATTTTTTATGAATTTAGATGAAAAATGTATGGCTAAGATTGTTTCTTTGAATTTATGACAAATATGAGATCTATTGATCTCAACTCTATTTATAGGGAAGCCAAACTTGGGGAAAAAGTTATCCAAATTATTCTAGAACAAATAAAATAAAGAAACTAAAATAAGAGTCACGACTCACGACACAAACAAAAACAAAAACAAGTAGGGTTACTTGTCTGATCATGACAAACACCAGTAGGGTTACTTATGTTTAATAGTAGGATTACTTGAAAGTAACGAAACAAACACAAGTAACCTCGGTATGTTTAGTAGTACCCTTACTCTTTCTACCAGTAACGTCCTCATCAACCACCAAAATGGCAACTTCGCCCACGGTTGGGAATGTTTGTAATGGGGATGGCACTTGGTGGCAGCACCAGGTGGTCGACCACCACCATAACACCCAACCTTATAACCGGCTAGTTTTGCCAACTAGTGGTCGTGGTGAAGTAATATATTAGGCTTATTGTGTCTTTTAAATAAGTTTGCTTTTTCTTTTTCTTTTCAGTGTATTCTAGGAGTAGTTCATCGAGGGTGTTGTGTGCTTCGTCTTCATTTTGGTGTGTTTGGTATGCATTATAAATCTTAACTTCTCATTGGTTATTTACCATGGATATCAATCTCTTTGCCGTCCGAAAACTTAGTTGAAACTAATATCGTTCGACACTCCAAGTTCTGCAAGTCTTGCTGAAACGGCCAATTAAGTTCCTCTATAGAGAACCAGATGTATAACACATATGTCTTGTTGCACCTCCAATATGTTGATTTTGTACATTGGCCCTGGCCCAAGCCCAATACCATCCAGTGGAGAAGAGAAGTGAGCTAGTGTTTTATTGAAATATCACCGTTAAAAAAAAAAAGATTTTTTTTTTTTCTAAGGGTGAATCGTTGCTGCTACCTTGAATTAAACTTTAATAATTACCTATCTCGTTTTGTAACATCTTTCGATGAATGAGTTTGCCTCATGATTTGTTAGGCTTGACAATATAACTTGAACAGAAGTATCTCCATGCATCCTCGGACAAGTCGTCTCACTAATATATATATCCATCATCACACATCAATAATTAGTTAATTTAGCTTAGATGTTATCAAATAAAAATAATAATAAATTGTAACGAGTTTTGGTTTATAATATACGTAGAATGGAAAAACAATTTAGGCAAATAGAATACAAAACTTATGAAGCATAATTAACGTTATAGATTCAAGACCTTCATCACACATATTTGAACCGACCAAGACCGTATCCTCTCATTTAAAGAGCTTGGCATGACCAAGAAAATAGGCTAAAGTTCTTTTAATAACACTGAAACAGCAATATCACGGAACGCTAGAAGCTACAATCATATACAGCCAAAAGTACCTAAATTAAAATATTGGCACATGTTATTCAAGCCCCCCAAAAATTGTTATCCAAGCCCCCCCTTTTTTTTTGACTTTTTTTATTTTTTTTTATTTTTTTTTTTTATTTTTTTTTTATTTTTATAATTTTGTTTATATAAAAAAACTATAAACCTGAAAATACGGAACAGAAAATATAAAGTTATAATAAGTCAAACGATTTAAAACTGTCAGAAATACGGAACATGAAACTGACAGAAAACTGTTGTAATACTGAAAAGTCAAGGGGACAAAGGAATCTCCCTATGAGTTGACATCATAGGGGGTGGCTTGTAATCATATAACCTAAATTAAAATATTGGAAAAACACGACCACTATAGCCAAAAGTACCTCATGAGGCGACGTTTTGTCCAATTAAGATTCGTTGTAAAACACAAATGCTTGTCGATATCAAGCGGCCATAGTGACTTAAAATGACATGTAAGCTAGAAATATAGGCAACTATTTATTTACCAAGATCGTTTCAAGTTTGTAGAAGAAAATGAAGTTCAAAGGACGGAGAGAAGAATTGGAGTGGGCTCTAGCAAGTATATAAAGCATTTTAATGTTAAAAAGTGAGTTTGTAAGAGAGGAGACGTAGTGATTAAGAATAGTTTGTAGGATCCAACTATGAACTTGATTAAGTTCACATGAATATAACTTTTCTAGATAAAAATTTATATCTGTTTATAATATAAACAAGTAAATCGATAAAGTTTTCATTGTTTAGGTTGCGAGTGGAGGACAAGTATTTGATTTAGACGTAGCGACGTAACCGAGATATCCATATGACTATTTGGTGGTGGTTCATATGTGTGTATTATATGATTATTGTTGAATGATGAAAATCTATATTTCTTTGATCATATATTTATAATTGCTACATAGCAAGAAACGTTAATATGCCATAACCCGCAATCATGCTTAGGCCATCTAATCTATCAAGCGGTATAATCGCGAAAGCTCAAACTAAAAAGTAACTTAAATCATCAAAGCAATAGCTAACTTTTTACGAAGATATCTGACACAAAACGAAAACAGAACTTCAAACTACAAAAGTACTAACAAAATTAAAAGGTTGATGCAGACTTCTAACAACAAATGGTATCAAATCTTCAAACGACAGCAACAACAAAAGCAAAGCGGAGATAAACTTTTTTTTGTTGCTACAGTTATATTCCGGTGGTCATTGGGTGATTTTGGTTGTGTTTTGGGCAAACTATGGAACTAGAAGAAGGCTTGAACAGTTTTACTGTTTAAAAATCTTAGTTTCGAAACTTATAGTGAACACAAGCAGTGATAATATGTAAAAGGAGTTAATTGCATTAATCATCCCTGAACTTTGGCCAAAATTCACGTTTCATCCCAACCATTTCGAAAGTGCAAAAATCATCCCTTGTGGGAAACCTTTGAGCAAATTTTCATCCCTGGTTGGGATGAAAAGTCATCCTAACCACGGATGAAAAATTGCTCAATGGTTTCCCACAGGGAAATTTCTGCACTTTCGAAATGGTTGGGACAAAACATGCAATTTGGCTAAAGTTTAGGGACGATTTATGCAATTACTCTATGTAAAAGTAAATGAAATGCAAGTCAAGAAAGTAAAAGAATGATCAAACCAAACACAAGAGATTTATAGTGGTTCGGTAACGAAGCTCCTCTTACCCCTACTCGACTCCCTGATTTTCCGATTCGAAAGTTACTTCACTATGCCAACAAGCTCCTTTCTTGGCGGAGAAAAACGTACAACGTCGCTCAAACTTTTACTGATACAAAGCTAGACATCGAGTCCTAATCTAAATAGAACTAACCTTTCTCTCTATGTATTTTGAGGACTAAAATAATAAACTTACCCTCTCTGTTTGGTGTTATGAACTTTGAAGTATATCAGGTGGAATATGATAGCACAAGAAGGTTGCAAATACATAAGTAATAACTACAACACAAAAGACTTGATTTACTTCTTGTGTTCCTCCCTTGCTAGAAGAATTGGATTGGTTGTAAGGATCACTTGAATGAATATAAAACAAGATAATGATCAAAGAGATGTGTGTATGAATGTATGAGAGAATTCTAGAAATATGTTTGCAAGGGGCGAGTAAAAATGAATGCATAAGGCTTGCTTATATAGGCAAGAGTATGAGATCATTCAGACCATGACGGATCCTTGGTGACCCACGGATCTTTTTGGATCTGTCCCACCCTGTGCATGCAAAAATATATCATTTTTTTGAGAGATTATTCATGTTTTGTTTGGTATATTTCCTCTCTAATGATGCATGGGAAAATGGCTGGAACAAAGTAGAAAGATGCATGCCTTAATTACAATGCACTCAAAGTCCAAATATGGATAATTATGTTTTCATGCAAAAGCACTTTAGATATTTACCTCTTTAATCTTGGATTATTTTCAAAATGCCAAATCCATATATCCATGCAAGTTCTTATTAGAATAAATCCCCAAAGGAGAAGATTCTTGACTAGTTGGTCAAATATGGATTAAAACATTTTCTTAAAATAAAAGTAATTTATTTAAGCAAATACATGATGCAAGAGTTTCATGCAATGTGTATGATAAAACTTTCTTTGTTGCAAGTTTTAGGGATTCATATACATACCTTAAGTGATTACTAAATTAAGTCTAAAACTTGTTTACTTGAACTTCTGCTTAATAAATTTTATATTTTTCATTAACAAAATGTAGATAAATCGTTAAATATAAATAATGTTTTTATGCTGTTATTTATATTAACACACCCAGTACAAGACTTTACACCCTTGCTTTTCCGCACTTGGAGTAAAACTTTGACATACTCGCTTCTTCGCACCCGGAGTAAGACTTGACACTTAGTTACAAATGAATATGAGAGTTTAGGTATTTATTACAACAAGGATGCTAGACTAGAAGAACATAGATGAAGAAGAAAAAAGACTCGATCTAGACAATATACAAGAGTAGATTACAACAAGGATGCTAGACTACGAGAGTTTACGTATTTATTACAACAAGGATGCTAGACTAGAAGAAGATAGATGAAGAAGAAAAAAGACTCGATCTAGATAATATACAAGAGTAGATTTAGTTATTGTATGTTCTTCTCTTGTAAAGAAGTTTGCTTTGAATAGATGATTGAAAGATGTTAAGACACATGAAGGATTGAAAGACTTCCAGAGATATAAGAGAGAAATAAGAGGGGATAAATTTTTGGCAAGAGGTAAAGTGAAAGCATGAAAAGAAGGTGCTATTTATAGGTAAGAGATCCAAAACAAGCTATGACATGCTGGCCAGGTGCGCTGGTGCGTGGATTCAACACACCGAGCTTGTCAAATCTTGCCAATAACTAGCCCTTGCATCTTGCTAAACCCCCATGTGCACTTCACTTTAAAGCTTCTCAAGAGTATTTCAAAGCCTCAAGCAGGGTTAGGTTAAAACAACTCATTAGCCATGGTTAAGTAGGGGTTAAAGAGTGAACTGCAAATTATGTCACTAACGTTTGCCATTTTGCTAGAAATGTCCCTAAAAAAAATTATGCGAGCTGTGTACCTAACGTCTGGACAATTTGCATGAACAGCGCAACCTCAGGGGCATTCTTCACAAAAAGTCCAAACGTTAGGTACACAGTTCGCATAAAATTTTTTTCAGGGATATTTCTCTCAAAATGGCAAACGTTAGGGACATAATTTGCAGTTTACTCAGGGTTAAAATAGCATTGGTTAGAGAAAAATGATGGAAACACTCTATTAACTACTTAGAAGGAGGAAAAGGTGGATATTGCAATGCAAAGTGGCGTTGTAAAGAGGAAAAGAGGTCCATGCAATGTAAGGAGATTCTTGGTGTAAAATTCAAATTCAAATATTAAAATGTTGCAATATTTATTAGTTTCACAATTTACTTGTTAACTAATTACATTTGTGCAACTAAGAGCATCCACTATAGTGGTTTATAAATAAGTTTATGATAAGGATTTATTTGGTACCTTTTTAAGGGGTCATTTAATCCCAAAATAGTATAAATATGATCAAATATTGCCTCAAATCGTTTCTTTTTGTATTTTTGGTGCTTGGGACGAGAAATCTAGAAATCGGCACTTTTTGGACGTATTTGGACGAAAAAGTGAAGAAAACGACGAAGTCGCGAAAAAATCTGTCAGACTTGGAGATCTGACGGTGTTACAAGCTACAACGTGACGCCGTCACTTGTTTATGAAGCTGGATTTTTGGTTCATGTTTATCAAGTGACGCTTCAGAGGAATTGGAAGATTCTACAACCTGACGCCGTCAAGTACAAATTGGAGATGGGAGTCACGTGTTAAGCTAGAAAGAGACGGCCCAGAAGAATTAACAAGTAACGACCTCAAGATATTCCTGATGCCGTCATAACGGCGACTTGCACAAGATGAAACCCTAAACGCGGCGAGCTGACGGCGTCACGACCTATAAGGTGACACTGTCACATTTTTAAATCTATATATACTTTCGCATTTTTTCATTAATTCGTGTAACACTTTGGAGAGGGAAACCCTAGACGTATTTTACTGCTATTGTAAGGCTTTACAGCCTTTTAACTTCATGTTTCAATAAAGATAAGTATTCCCTTCAATCATTCGATATGTCTATGTATTGTTTGATTATGTGTTTATCTTTTCTTTTCTTTAACATGTTAGCTTAAGTTTATTTGTGTTTGCTTTAAGGGATTTAGGGGATACTAAGATTCATAGAGTTGTGGACTTCGGCACCTCCCCACGACCAATATTAAGGAATACAGTGCTTCAACTAAAACAAGGACGTGACAATTCAACAAATCAGTAGGAGATAACTAGGGAGTAATTATATCTAAGTGAACACGTTTTCCTCATCATAAGTAGTCACCACTTTTATTTTCTGTTTTAATTAGTTTCAATTAATAGTTTTTGGGTTAGTTGACTAGCAACTAATTCCGCCCACTCCTTCAAAACCGAGATTTTTACCTGCTTTCATAAAAAATATAAAAATACAAAAGGAATCATCCCTCACCTCTAGACATAGTTCGTCATACATCTTGATTTAATGATACTATTCCCCTAGAGAACGATCAATCCCCCGGGCTTACCTATACTACACTACAACGGTTAGGTACACTGCCTAGAGGATTGTAAAACCTTTTGTGAGGGTTACAATTCTCGCATTAAGTTTTTGGCGCCACTGCCGAGGAATAGTTATTGTTTAGGTTCAATTTCTATCTCGTTTATGTCTACTCACTAGATTCCTATCAAGTGATATTTTTATTTTCTTTTTATTAGTTTTCTTGTAGTCTATCTTTTCTTTGTGCATTTGTTCGTGATTTATGTCTGTTATCCGTGTTCTTCTACGAAGAAATTTTCAGTTACCTGTTTCAGATCCCGTTATGGAGGACGCAAACCCACCAAACCTTTCACCCGACCATCACTTTGGCAATGACTTTGAAATTGATGAGTCTGATCATGACACCGACCATGAGAATGGCCCTTTCTATGTTAAAGATTCTGATGAGGATTTAGGTGATAGAGAAGTTATTAGTGAGGTTAGAAAAGAAGATGATGTAGATCCTCTTAAATATGTTGACCCTAGGACAAAGATTGAGAAAGATAGTTTTTTTTTTTATTATGTAATTTCCTTGTAAAATCGGATATAGGAGTTTTGATGCTTACCTTAACTCATCTTTCCAATGAATTTAATTTCTCATTTTAATTATAATAAAATCATGGCAAATGAGTTAGAATATCAAGGAGATAATATTGTGGCTTGGGTTGAACCATTACACGTTTTTGTCGGAAGTTTTGTTTACTTGGTAGATTTTATGGTTATGGAGAACTTAGGGGAATTTGTTGATGACAAGTTGACCCAAGTCATATTTGGAAAACCCTTTGAGAGGCTAACTAAGTGATGTGCTTCCACTGAGCTTTAAATTTACAAACATGAATTACCGGTTAACTAGGAACACATTAGGGCAAGTATACCCTAGTCATGTGTAGTTAAGGGTTGGTAAGTCAAGGTCGTCCCAAGAGACTTGGTGGCACTCAAGTGTTGTTTGTTTATTTAAGCAAGTAACAAGTTGATGGTCATGATTGTCACGGATCAAACCAAAAAGAAAAGAAATATAAGAACAATCACACAAAGAACATACATGTGTGGACAAATGATTACATGAATATTAGGATGTTTAGTTTGGAAAACATATTATCAAAGGTAATCCTTACAACTTATAGAACAAATAATAATAGTTTAGTGTTTTATAAATCAAATATGCATAAGCCTTTATCAAATGGTTATGTCGATCATGAGCCTTATGCCTAACCCAAAAACAACAAAGAATCCTTTCGAACTATAGACTTTGATGTCATTAATTCGTGAAGTTCCATTTAATCGAAAGATGATTAGAACACATATTCAAAAGATGTGAGAGGATCTAACAGCTTAAGAATGTGTTGAGGATACTTTGTGTTTATATAAACAAGTATGCAGAATCTACTTGATGATACTTAGAAGATTGATTTGATGTAACAGTAATGGACAATGTATGAACAATGATAGAACTTATGCACCACACCATCTATAAGTTCTTGGACCGTTTTGGACTCTAGGTTGTTTAGACCTTGATCTAGGATAAACAATAAGCACAATGATAATAATAAGCACAGCGGAATAACATAAAGATTATTAATATTATCAATAAGGTTCTTTGTCATCATCTCCTAACACTAACAATACAAAACCTAGGCATCCATTGTAGGAAATCGATGCCTAGACACAACCTACACCTTTAGTCGACTACATCTTGACACACATTTAAAACTAATTCCCTGTATCTCTTTATATAATAGAGATACTAGGGTTACAAAGGAATAAACTAGAATAATAAAAGATACGTAGTAATTTTTTCTTTTTGTGAAGTTTCATCCTTTGTCTTCATAAGTCCCTCATCTTTCATTATTTTGTCTTATCAACTCAAATGTAATTCCCAACAATCTTCCCCTAGTTGATAATGACAAAACCAAGTAAGCACGAACTTCCCCTGAAGTTAATATGTATGAAAGATAAACGAACTTCCCCTTAATCATGCATATCATCAAGGATCTTTAAGCTGCAATCTTCAATATAAATCTTCTTCCCCTTTTTGTCATCATCAAATAGGGGACAAAAATATGCAACCTTGATCTTCATAACTACGAACCAATACCATACATCCAATTTAGTCTTCCAATGTCTTGAATCGCCCTCCATGAATGAACACCAAAACGATTTCTTTTATAAATGAATCCAAGACAGAAAAATCCCAAATCTTCAGTAAAAATACCAACGAGCATGTAACACCACAAATCTCTTCTTTATCATACAAACTTGGCTGCTATGATGACACTCACAAACACTTAAGAACAATAAGAAATATGTATGGATCGTATGGTGTAATTTCAAGTCAAATGATTATATTCCAAATGAGAAAATAATACAATGACTTTGGTGGAACTCTTGCACACACACACACACTCTTATCTTATGAAAATGAGGCACTCTTTTCAGTGTGTGTGTGTTCGTGGTTATATGAAACCACATCCAACCAAATGGGTCTTTGGTGGGCTTCACATAGAACTTGGAGTGGGCTTATGTTGTACTACACTAATACATTGAACATTCTTATTAAAACTAATACCATAAGCCCACTAAACTTAAACTAGACTTTATACATAATACTTGACAAATGAACATCACTTTTCAATTAACAAAGTTAATTGCTAACAATCTCCCCCTAAGGGATGGTCATTTCAATGATGCTCCCGTGATTGGTCTTTTGCCTTCAATTTCTTGAAATTGATGTGTCAATGTATAATAGTCTTTAATCGATGTTCCTTCATGCACTGTGATCTTTAAAGAGTTGTCTTGCCTTGATCTACATCTTCTGTCCAGTTGCGTCGTCGTTGTAGATGATGATGGTGGATAGACTTTCGTCGGTACCTGCATAAAACAGTTAGCAATAATTCGTCCTTCGGCCATCATGTCGTGAGGCAAGATCCTTAGATCTCATTAAGACTCATACAACTTGTATCCTTTTGGTGAACACAAGTGTATTGCATAGGAAGTGTTCCTAAGAGATCTTTGATGAATCTCATGTCTCTAGACTCAATTATGTGCGTTTTGTTTTTAGTCGTCGGAGGCATGGAGCAGAGTGCCACCTTTTCAATATCAACACATCTCGGAATGAGAGGTCGATAGATTATGTAGTGTTCTCCGTGAGAAATGAAACAAATATCTTTTGAGAGATATCTGAGTGGATAGGAGGGGTGGTGCAAATGCGTCACTGGGTCCATGACGTCTTGTCTTCAATACCAGTATCACCTTAGTGAGTACCGATAGCAAATGTATTGACCCGGTTTCTGACCTAAGTTTTCATGGAGGGCTATTTCTTTTCACCCTTACAAAAACTTTTCTTTTTCATTCTTCAACCCCTTCTTTCTCCTTTCTCATTATACTCCTTTTTTCAATCTTTCCTAAGGACTTCTAATGCTAAGCTATTGGAATAGTCCTTGGGTAGATCCCTCCGGTTCTGGCGGATCATTGGACATAACCTAACCATAATCACCTTATTACTCCATGATTATCCTAGATTATTTGTCACATGCCATTAAACCTTGTGAAAATCTCTCAACATGTTTATGAGAAAGCACATTTTGTTAACACATCGAGAGTTTTACATTTTTGAAACACTCCCCCTTCACATGTGCTCCTGCTTTTTTGAAATAAACTGCACATGTTGTGTAGAGTTCGCACATTTAAAATGATCGATTTTCAATGAACATGACCTTCGCGAGACACGCTTACATCACTAGTTAGACTAGCTTGAAATTATTACCCGTCCTGGTCATATTCAAAGATCATCTCTCGAATTGGTACATTCTACTCAGACAAGTCCTTTGCGAGACACGCTTGCATCACTGGTAAACCAGCTTGAAATTATTACCCGTCCAGGACTAGTCTTTTCGATAACGGACAGTTAGTTTCGTCAATTCGAGGGTTCATGCTGAGTCTTTTTGAAGAACTCGTTTTGAGATTCAAACGATAAAACTTCTTTTAGATCACATTTTAATCACGTCCTCTCCCCCATATTTATAATAAACACCTAATCTCCCCCTCAAAAATAGCATGAAGTGGTATTTTTGAAAACAGTTGATTAAAATGAAACTTTTTGTGGAGAGACGGACTGATTTTAGCATGAAAAATGGAACATTTTTCTTTTTATACTCCCCCTTAATCAGAGCAAATGGTTAAACTTCTGAGTTTAAAAGCATTTAGAGGTCTTAGAGGGAGTTGTTGTGAGCACAAAATTTATAAAAAGACTTTGAGAAATCTTTTGAAACAATTTTGATTAAGTGCTCACGGGTTTTAGCTTTTCGCCATTAACATTGCGAGTTCTGATCGGAAATAAACAAAAGTCATTCAATGTAGCGCGGGTTTCGTACTGAAATGCACGAAAGCCTTAATGAGTAAATTTGAGAAACGACATGTTTTAGAAAAACATAAAAAATAACTCTCGCTCAAGCATCTGTACATGTCCGTATCATTGTTGAATGACATATCTAGATACGTACAGAATATTGATTAGACAAGAGACATGTCGTGAGAAGAATATTTTTGGATTTTGTTGTTTTATATTTTTTATGTCTTTTTGAAGTTTTCTATTTTTATATTTTTGTTTTTGAAAAAGTATATATATATATTTACCAAAAATATATACATAACGCTTTACAAACATATTTACACATATATATTTACATGCGAAGCTTTATGAAGTAAATCAATAAGATTCGAGAAGACTTTCTAACTCTACGGGAGTTAGGCTTCGCATTCCAATTCGACGAACTAAGTTTTCAAACCGCTCTTTTGGGAGGGCCTTAGTAAATAGATCGGCGAGCTGGTATTCAGTCTTAACGAAGAAAAGTTCAACAGTACCCTCTTCAACGTGCTCTTTTATGAAGTAGTAGCGGACTCTAATATGCTTGGTCTTCGAGTGTTGCACTGGGTTGCACGAGATGGCTATGGCACTTTTTGAATCGCAATACAAAGGTATGCGGTTGAAAGAGAAACCATAATCTGTGAGTTGTGTTCTCATCCAAAGGACTTGAGCACAACACGCAGATAGAGACACATACTCGGCCTCTGCTGTTGATAAAGCAGTGCAATCTTGTTTTCTTGACGACCAGCCTACTAGCTTTTCACCCAGAAATTGCGCTCCGCCTGATGTACTTTTCGCTGTTACTTGGCATCCAGCATGATCGGCATCTGAAAAGGCAATTAGTGTAAACTCCGAATCCTTCGGATACCAAAGACCCATGTTAATGGTTCTTCGAAGGTATCAAAAGATCCGTTTAACCTCTTGGAGGTGAAGTTCGGTAGGCCTTGCCTGAAACCGTGCAAGTAAGCAAACAGCAAAATGAATATCTGGTCGGCTTGCAGTTAGGTACATGAGAGAACCAATCATGCTCCGATATTTCTTCGGATCCATGGGTTTCCCATATAGGTCAGCGCCAATTTTTGGTGAAGTGACCATTGGAGTACCAACAGAGTCACAATTGTCCATACCATGTTTTTTCAAAATCTCAATTGTGTATTTAGCTTGATTAAGGAAAATTCCACGTGGGGATTGATGAATTTGTAAGCCTAAAAAGAATTTTAATTCACCTATCATGGACATTTCGAATTTGCTTTTCATGAGATTTGCAAAATGTTTTGAATGTGTCAGATTAGTGGACCCAAATATTATGTCGTCCACGTAAATCTGAACAATCAAAATATCATTTTTGTATTTTCTTGTAAACAAGGTTGGATCAATCGTTCCTTTGGTGAAATTATTTGACAACAAGAAAGATGATAACTCGTCATACCACGCCCGTGGGGCTTGTTTCAAACCATAGATTGCCTTCTTTAGCCTGTAGACGTATTCCAGATGATCTTTGTCAACGAAACCGTCTGATTGACTCACATACACTTCTTCTTTCAGAGTTCCATTCAAGAACGCTGTCTTGATGTCCATCTGATAAACCGTGATGTTCTTGTGAGCGGCATAAGCTAAGAAAATCCTGACAGCTTCAAGCCTTGCAACTGGTGCGAATGACTCTTCAAAATCTATCCCTTCTTCTTGTCTGTATCCCTTTGCCACGAGACGAGCTTTGTTACGAATCACAGTCATTTCTTCATCCTTTTTGTTTTTCCATAACCACTTAAGATCAATGACTAGTTTGTCAATTGGTCTTGGAACTAAATCCCAGGTGTCATGGATTTGAAATTGAAGAAGTTCTTCCTGCATCGCTTCAATCCAGGCATTATCTGCCATTGCTTCCCGAATGTTCTTAGGTTCTATGAGACTGACTGAGCAGACATAGATGCACATGTCGCAATCGGTATGAAGTTGTTTTCTCGTCTGAATTGGTCTTGAGGGTTCACCAATAACCTGTTCAATCGGATGGTCTTTTGTCCACTGTAATGTTGAAGGATACCTTGGACTGAATAACTGCGTGTTAGTTGGTTCATGTAATCTGGAAGATGATTCACCAGATTCCGTTCCAAACGGGTTTTCAAAGACTTCTTCGTCTAACACAGCATTATTTTGTTCTTGCTCATCAATTCTTGGTAGAACAATTTCAATGAATGGAGTTGCTGGAGTAGATGTAGATGATGTTGATGTCGAGGGAGTTGGTGCGCCAGCTTCGAATGTTGTGGATGCATCTGGATTTGGTGGTGGTGGTGGTTGTTGATGTTGAGTGGATGCAGCGGAATGTTGGTTAGATGCATTTTTCGAAGCGCCACCATAGTATTCATCGTACATGAACTCGAAGAAATTATCCAGTTCCTGAGTTGTGGGTTGTTCTGAATGAATTGATTGAGCTCCTTGAGGTGCGAGTCCCGAACTGATATGTCCGGAAGTCATCGGGTTAAGCGCGGGTTCTAGAGCGAGTCTCTCAGAAGCCATTTGTGAAATTTCATCAAACTTCACATTCATCGTCTCCATGATCTTTTTCGTTCTCCTGTTATACACCCTGAATGCCCTCGAGTTTTTAGAATACCCAATAAAGATTCCAATATCACCCTTAGCCTTCAACTTTCCCAGATCTTCCCTGTCATTTGTTGGATAGCATAAAGCGCCAAATACATGAAGATAAGAAATATCCGGTTTTCGGTTGTTGACAAGTTCGTATGGGGTTTTATTGAATCTTGGATGGATTAGGGATCGGTTTTGAGTAAAACAAGCAGTAGAAACAGCATCAGCCCATAAAAATAACGGAGCACTGGAATAAATTAGCATAGTGCGAGCAGCTTCTACAAGGGTTCGATTCCTTCTTTCAACTACCCCATTCTGCTGTGGAGTTCGAACAGTTGATGTCTTGTGAGTAATACCAGTTTCTTCATAGAATGTTCTTAACTCCTGATTGACAAATTCCGTGCCATTATCCATTCGTACTATCCTAACTGGAGCTTGAAGTAGAACTTGAATCCGCTTCAGAAAGGTGATGATGGTGCTTGGTGCTTCATCTTTTGATCTCAAAAACTTTACCCATGTATATCTTGAATAGTCGTCAACAATTACAAGAATATACTTCTTCCCATTTATGCTTTGAACTCTCATCGGGCCACATAAGTCCATGTGCAACAGATGCAACCTATCAACCGAACTAGGTACGGGTTTAGGTTTATATGTTGCTCTTTTGCTCTTTCCCTGCTCACATGATGGACATAGGTGTTCTTTGGTGTATTTGAATTTAGGAAGACCGGAGACGATGTCGTCTTTGGCAAGCTTGTTGATCGTGTCAAAGTTCAGATGGGACAAACGTCGATGCCATAACCAGGATTTTGTTTCGCCTGCCCTGGTCATGAGACAAATAGGTGATGAAGAGGCCATTTGGTTTGTGTCAATTGCATAAAGATTGGTGCCACGATCCCCAATTAAGAGATCATCCCCAACCAAATTCCTGACAAAGCAAGTGTTTCTCCGAAATGCAACCTCTAAATCAGCATCACAAAACTGTCCGACAGAGAACAGATTGTGTCCCAACCCTTCGACATAGTAAACCCGAGTGATCAGATAATTTCCAAACCGAAGATCTCCATAACCCAGAATAGCTGCAACATGTTCATTACCAAAATGTACAGTCCCCATGAACTGCCACACAAAATTGATCAGCAGCTTCAGATTCCCGGTCATGTGCTTGGAGCAACCCGAGTCGACGATCCAAAGACAAATTTCAATGACCTGCAAAGAATAGAGGATTTTGTATATGGAAACCGTTTAACATTTGGTTCCAAGGGGTTAGATGTAACAGGTGGAGTACACTTAGAGATGGTTTCCGTTGATGCATTGGGAACTATTTCTACTGTGCCATTCTTAGGTGCAAACATTCTACCCGTTGGTTTCCATTCACAAAATTTAATGTGATCCTTAGGTAATAGGCTGCTAGTTGTTTTCCTAGCTTTTGCAATAAGTCTTCGAATGTATCTAGACTTAGCCTTAGTTACAAAAGGAACCTTTCTCTGTTCAGGCATATCATTCTTTTTCACATCATTAGAAACATTATCATCACAAGCATTTACAGACAAAGATTTCTTTTGCATTAAACAATCAGAATCATTACATGCATTAGAAATAGGAGTCTTATCATTACAACTAGATGATACATGTTTCTTCTTGGGAATCGGTAAATTCCTAGGGTGTTCTTCTACTTTCTTGCTTGCATCCTCAGAAACAGATGGGACACTAGGTTTCTTGATATTGCTCCTAGTCTGTCTTCTGCTCCTAGAGGTGCGTTCTAATCCTGTAGAAGGTAAGGCACACTCATTAGAATTTATGTTGTTGTCCTGAGATGTTGTTTTAGCAGTCCTAATCTCGTTTGGATTATCTTTAATACTTTTGTCTATCGCCCTATATGTTTTAGATGTAGAGGCAGACGCAGTAGTGGGACTAATCCTATAAAGGCCAGGTGCTATCACATTAGTGTTCTTGACAACAGCTTTCCCTTTTTGTTTCTCATTAGGCAAGGGGTTAATGGTGCAATACCCGTAGATTCCTCACCCTGCCCTTTTTGACTTGCAAGCTGAGACTTCAAAAGATTTATTTGATCTTGCATGTTTTGGTAAGAACGCTCATACGACAATTTGTCATACTTGCATTCTTCCTTTTTCGTATCAAGTTGTTTAAAATATGTGCAATTTTGTTTTTCAAGCTTCAAAAGTGCCTTTTCATATTTTTCAACAATTTGAGAAGTCTCAGCTCGAAGTGTTTCATCATCCTCCACAGAATATGTTTGGAAAATAATAGACATGATATCGG
Source organism: Artemisia tridentata subsp. tridentata (assembly GCA_021014915.2). NCBI lineage: Eukaryota > Viridiplantae > Streptophyta > Magnoliopsida > Asterales > Asteraceae > Artemisia > Artemisia tridentata. The sequence continues at coordinate 146,021,780 of CP139502.1, read as the reverse complement.
TCGATAGAGCTTCGAAAGAGAGAGAGTCATTTTGATGTTCCAAAACTTTTATGTGTTCCAAGTATTCATTTGCTTCCTTCACTAAGGATTTGTGGTCCTTAACAAATTCTGCTGACTCTTTCAAAAGATTGTATTCCACATTTTGAACAACCGCATAGATTGCATCAATGTGTGGATTAATGTCTTGTTCAAACATTCCTTTTAGTTCAGTCTGAAATCTTGAAAACCAATCTTTGTTGTTACTGTTTGTTTTGGATGCCACAATACTTTGAAGTGTTTCAATTCTCTGTTTAAGATCAACCAAATATAGTCTAGCCGCACTTGTTTCACAAGTGTTTGTAGATGCCATTTGTTCGATGTTAGACAGATGTTTTGAGACAGTTTTTTGTTTTGTGAAAACCACTGGTTTTTGAAAAAACAGATGTGACTTCTTTTGAACAAGATGAACCCCAGAATCTGTGTTAAGCTTGTTATAATCAATTGGTTTAATTTCTGGGTTCATTTGTCTCATTTTGACACGTCTCTTTTCAGTACGCTCAATCGTGTCATCCGAATCATAAATCTCAATCGGATCATGATTATCATTTAGCACACTACCATTATATAACACATTCTGATTTTTTTGAGCTTTCTTGAGATAATAAGGGTTTTCACAACCGATAGCCGTTTTCTTTAGCGTATGTAAAATTGGGTTTTTATCATTTATTAACAAATTAATCGTTTGTGCAGAATGACCCGTTTTTACAAGCAAATCTTCCAACTTTGCAATGGTTTCCTTTTCGTCAGAGATCTCTTTAAGAAGATCCTTTTCTCTTTTTGAAAACCTTTCATTCAACTCCTTCTTTTCTTTTTCAAGATTAGAATAAGTTGATTTTTGTTTTGAAAGTTGGTTGTTTAGTTTAGAAATTTCTGTGTTTAAGGATTTTATTTTGTTGTTCAAATTAACATCGAGAGTGTCAAATTTGATTTGCAAATGTTGTTCTCTTAAAACAGAATCTCTTAAACTATTTTCAAGTTCAGACTGTCGATCGTTATTAAAATCAAAAGCTTGTGCATTCACCTTATAACTCTCAAGCTCAGCGGTCAATTTTTCATTCGCGGCCTTAACCTCGCGATTGATCGTTTTAACTTTCTCAATTTCAATACTACAATTATGCAATAATGATTCAAACATAGCACGTGTTTCCTCATCATTATCAGTATGCTGTGACTCGAATTCATCATTAGGATCCATATCTAGAGTTACCAAATTAGTATTACTACAACTTGGTTCGTCCATATATGTATCGTAAATGAGATTAGGAGTCTCAGGATGCTGTTCATTTTGAGGTGACATATCAAACATTTCATTATTGTGACAAGTAGCATATGGTTGTACCTCAGAAACCGCATTAGTGTCAAAAGCAGGAGGTGCTTCTGAATCCGTGTCGTACTTTGCCTCCTGAAGATTAGCCATAAAAATGCAGTTTGCATCGATGTCCTCTTGATCTTCTGAAGCATCCATAATAGCCATGAAGTCATTCTCTTCTGCACTCAACTGAAGCCCAGCCGTTTCCTTGTTTGCCAACATTAATGCTTTCTGCAAATAAGCTGGATCCCTTTTATTCGGCTTGTCTGGACAGTTCCTAGCCATGTGACCAACACCCTGACAGTTGAAGCACTTCATCACATTACCCTGATTCCTGTTCCCAGCTCCCTGAGCAACATTCCCAAACTGATTCCCAGCATTCTGTACCCTTTGATTACCAACAGCATTACCCATCTGATTCCCTGCAAACTGACCCATCTGATTACCAACATACTGCCCTGCATTCTGATTTCCCATCTGATATCTTGGAGCATATCCTTGTTGATTCCCATATCCCCCAACCATCTGTCCTTGCTGTCCCATGTTGAAACTCGGCTGTGCAATCTGCTTGTTGCGAGTGTTCGATGAGATTCGTTGATTGTTGTTGGTGGGTGTGGAGTAACATCCTTGGAATGCTTTTGATAGGTAGGCAAAAGCTTGAGTCAAAGCATCAGTTGACACATCCTGATCATGTTGATCTGGGTGTTGCGGGTATTGTTGTTGTGGGATTACATGTTGTTGTTGTGGGTAAAACGGTGTTTGAGGATTGAATTGTTGTTGCATGAATTGTTGAGATGAAGATGATGATGGTTGTGCATTGACTGTTACAGGTGTAGGTGTTTGGACTATGAGTGCAAGAGGATCTTGTTGTTTAGCTTGTTTTTCTGTTCTGACTTCATTTGCCTCCTTTTGGTTTTGTTTTAGGAAGTCATAGAGCTGATCATAGTTCACCTCGTGAAGGTTTTGAGTTTGGTTGACAATAGTAACGTATCGTCCCCATTCTTCTGGAAGGTTGTTGATGAACTTGATGTTCTGAACAATTTGTTTATGATCCAAATTGTGTCTGATCAACTCATTCATTAGAGTACAAAACCGTGTGTAGTAAGATTCAATCTACTCAGCTGGAGTGGATGTGAACTTCTCCCATTCAGTCAGAAGCTTGTTTTCCACGTCTTGTTTACCAATGTCTGTACCATAGCAGAGTCTTTTTACTCGTTCCCACATTGCATAAGCAGTTTCACAACTGTCTACAGCACATAATATTTCTTGTGGTAAACCAAGTTGGATTAAATGCATTGCCATGTCATCTGCTTCAATTTGCTTCTGATCTGCCAATGTGTATTCCTCTTCCGTTTGAGTCCGGAAGGTTGCTTTAATTGGAGGTCTTGCATCAGGATTCCCAGCTGTGACTTGAATCTGACGAGGCACGAATGGACCTTCCTCTATGGATTTGATCAAGAGTTTACCTTGTCCTAGAGGTTTGGTTTTCATGTATCTTTTCATACGACTCGTCCATGGAAGATAACCACCTTTTTCTAACATTGGAGGACGGTTTTCTGAACCTGCGGCATGAATGTCTTGTTGTGTAGTCATCTTTAAAATATTGTGTATGATAAAGTGGATTAAGGATCTTTGCAACAAAGTAGGAGACGTTGTTGTTGAAGGTTGAACTTGATTATTGTTGTTGTGAAGCTTTGTTACGGTGGAAATTTTGGTCTGGAAACTTAAAACCTCAATAACTTCATTTTGGAGCGTTTTCAGGCCTCGAAACTTGGGTTGAATGAATAAATTTATTCAACGTGTCCTTCTCCTCGGTCTCACGGTCGTTTTGACAGGTGTTTCGCTGAAAACGGAGTTACGGTTCAAAAGTTATGATCGTTTGAAGTTTCACAGAAGTACGAGGGCCAAAACTGCCAAATTTGAAAGTTTCCTAAGGCTGCTGGAAAGTACAGGGACTGAAAATGTCAATTCTGAAAACTGCTCAAAATCCTTTGTTGTCCGATATCCTAGAGGTCTTCTTTGTCCGATATCTGACGAGGCCAAGGATCTCGGATGACACTATGTAAAGCTCAACTGCGATAATTCTCAAAATCGTCAATTGCGATAGAATTGACCAGGTCAATTGCGATAAATTCTCAACTGCGATACTATCAACTGCGATAAGCTCAACTGCGACAAGTATGGTCAGTGCAATTGCGATAGAATACGAGCATTACAAATGCGATAAAGCTGAGCAGCACAAATGCGATAAGTTCAACTGCGATGAATCTCAACAGCGATAAGTCTGGGTTCCAATTGCGATAGAATTCCTGAAATGCGATAAAACGCAGATATTTTCACAACTGCGATAAAACGCCACCTTTGTTGACTTTTAAGTACTTTCCCACGTGAAACCTTACACCTTTTCACCACTTGTTGATATTCCTGACACCTTTTCACTTCTTGAGCCAATAAAATCAAAGATATTACAATATAATATCAATAACACAAAAAGTGATTTTATTTCTTGAATAACTTCGATCCAAAGCAACTAAGAACACAAAAAATGTAATATTTTCCCAGCAAACAAGTGAGGAAAAATCACAAATTCACCAAACCAAGAACAAACACAACCTTATACAAGATTGTTACCATTCGATTTCCACAAGACAAACCCACTTCGTGGCCTTTTTATGAACAAAAACCACGACAGATTCTCTTTTAACACAAACCGAACAATCTTACCTTCTACCTTGTTGATAGGCTCATGTATACCACTTGTAACACCACAAATCTCTTCTTTATCATACAAACTTGGCTGCTATAATGACACTCACAAACACTTAAGAACAATAAGAAATATGTATGGATCGTATGGTGTAATTTCAAGTCAAATGATTATATTCCAAATGAGAAAATAATACAATGACTTTGGTGGAACTCTTGCACACACACACACTCTTATCTTATGAAAATGAGGCACTCTTTTCAGTGTGTGTGTGTTCGTGGTTATATGAAACCACAGCCAACCAAATGGGTCTTTGGTGGGCTTTACATAGAACTTGGAGTGGGCTTATGTTGTACTACACTAATACATTGAACATTCTTATTAAAACTAATACCATAAGCCCACTAAACTTAAACTAGACTTTATACATAATACTTGACAAATGAACATCACTTTTCAATTAACAAAGTTAATTGCTAACAGAGCAATCATGAAAAACCTTCACCTCAATGTAGCACATAAATGGTTAATCATTTGAACACTTAAGCTTCCCCTGAAACCCATATGTTAACCATTCGAATCTCCAATTCTGTAGGCTGTATGTAATGATGAAGAAAACTAACCATTACCAATTCGATGCTGAAGTAGAATAAACCAACCTTGTGTCTTATGTCTTGTACTAAATACAACTTCGAACGTATACTTAACGTATAGGGAGATCGCAATCCCTTGACAATAATCACTGAGCACAATAACGTAACTCCTTCAAGTGTTTGTCAATTCGTAGTCACTTGAACGAACGAACAAGTTATCTTTAAAGTGTAACACCCACCTTAATATATAATAAAACACAACCTTGAAAAATTCCACTGCATTATCAAATAAGAAACAAATACTCCTCTTCGCCAATAAGAACAAATAATAACGAGCCTTTAAAAATGTTTAAGAACAAATAAAATCAAACACCATAACTCCTTGTGTGTGTGAACCAATATCCTGTGTGTGTATAATCCAATATGATATCAAACCCATCTCGACTTCCCCTTACTCCTCATAACACATGTCCATAAAACTCAGTGTAAACGCAGCAGTACTAATGTAAACGGGCAGTACTAACCGAGAATACTAGCAGTACTAAGTTATGAGAGCAGCACTAAAGACTATAACTGGCAGCAGTATTAATAAGGTGTAGCAGTAGAAACACTAACATCGAGCAGTAGTAATGATAGAAAGCAGTAGTAACGTCTCACCAACTAGCAGCAGTATGTATCTTGAAAAACGAGCAGTAGAAATTACAACGAGCAGCAGTATCCAAGATGTCGATCAGTAGTAATAAATTTCAAGTAGCAGCAGTATTAATCGAACAAAACTAGCAAAAAAAACTTTTATTAGTAGCAACTATAAATGTCATCGAGCAGTATCAAAAATCCAAACTTAGCAGTAGAAACGATCAGACTTTTATCCATTGTATATCTTAGCTACCATGGCCATCAGTACCCTCCTAAACACTTGAAACCTTAACTAATCAATTTCTTGCTACTACTATCATTCGTTCCTTTCCAATAGTAAGTCACCAACAGCAGCTCTTCAATAAGCAGATCCATACTCGACCATAACCACATGCTATTCAGAAACTATTAAACAGTTTAGGTTCAAAGATCACCAACAACAGATCTTTTCTTCCTTTAAATCACCACTCATTACCCACGTTATGATCCTACTAGGGCTTGTCATAAAGTCTGCATGCAATATGAACATCAATATCCAAATCGTGTAGGTTTAGGGTTTATACCTGATCGCAACAGCTTTAATCTTGAAGAAACATGTATGCCATCAAACCTAATGACCTTAAACTAAGTTAAAGCATGAATCAAATACCCATAAACCAAGCTTAATCGATTTCCATAAAGATTTAAACCATAAGATAAAGAAATCAGAAAACGATACCCTAAGAAATCCTAAAAATCAAATTTTGAAAAACCTGTCTGCAGCAGATTTCGAAAAGCCATAACTTCCAAACGAACACTTAGATCGAAGATCCCTTCGGTGAAAATATTCCTTGATATGCCAAAAACCTTCAGTAAAAATTTTAGCATGATCCAACGGTTAACGAAAAAGTTATCGTCGTTTGAAAACAGGTATGCAGAAAGTTACGAAAATTAACCAAAATCGATTTTTCTTCATCTTCTTCAACAAGAAACCTTGTAACATCCCTAAATCGAGAGCCCCCCCTCTGATACCACCTGATAGAACTTATGCACCACATCAATTATAAGTTCTTAAACCGTTTTGGACTCTAGGTTGTTTAGACCTTGATCTAGGATAAACAATAAGCACAATGATAATAATAATAAGCACAGCGGAATAACATAAAGAATATTATTATTATCAATAAGGATCTTCGTCATCATCTCCTAACACTAACAATACAAAACCTAGGCATCCATTGTAGGAACTCGATGCCTAGACACAACCTACACCTTTAGTCGACTACTTCTTGACATACACACACAATAATGAACGCCCCTATCCTCTTTATATAGTAGAGGATTAGGGTTTACAAAGACTTTAATATAAATACATTTAAGTCCTTCATCTTTGTCTTCATCCTTCATCTTTCATATTTTTTCAATATCAACTCTAATATAATTCCCAACAATCTCCCCCTAGTTGATAATGACAAAACCAAATATGAAAGATGTCGTCTTCCCCTTAGGCCATGCATATCACAAGGATCTTAAAGTTGCAATCTTCAATATAAATCTTATGCACACCTGTTAGAACTTATGCACACAACATCAATAAGTTCTTGGACCGTTTTGGACTCTAGGTTGTTTAGACCTTGATCTAGGATAAACAATAAGCACAATGATAATAATAAGCACAACGGAATAACATAAAGAATATTATTATTATCAATAAGGTTCTTCGTCATCATCTCTAACAACTACTATAACAAACATATAACCCCAATTCTACGTGATCATGTGTAGAACGTGTTAGCTACACTAACAAGGAATCATAAGATCCTTAAGGTTAAACAAAACTAACCACCAGGCGTTTTCTACCCAAAACCCACACCTGGTTTCCCCCCACACACACACACTTTTGGTGTTTACATCTTGACACATACTTAAAACTAATTCCCTGTATCTCTTTATATAATAGAGATACTAGGGTTACAAAGGAATAAACTAGAATAATAAAAGATACGTAGTAATCTTTTCTTTTTTTGAAGTTTCATCCTTTGTCTTCATAAGTCCCTCATGTTTCACATGTTTTGTCTTTATCAACTCAACTATTAGACCCAACAATCTTCCCCTAGTTGATAACGACAAAACCAATAAGAATGAACTTCCCCTGAAGTTAATATGTCATGAAACATGTGACTTCCCCTTACACGATGCATATTATCAAGGATCTTCAAGCTGCAATCTTCAAAATATTCTCCCCCTTTTTGTCTTCATCAATTAAGGGACAAAAAGTATGCAACCTTGTCTTCATAATCACGAATCAGCACCGTACTTCGAATCTAGTCTTTCAATGTCTTGAATCGCCCTCTATGAATGAACACCAAAACGCTTTCTTTTATAAATGAACCCAAGACAGAAAAATGCCAAATCTTCAGTAAAAATACCATCGAGCAATCATAAAAACCTTTACCTCGATGTAGCATATAAATGGTTAAGCATTTAAACACTTAAGCTTCCCCTAAAACCCATACGTTAACCATTTGAATATCCAATTCTGTAGGCTGTATGTATTGATGAAGAAAACTAACCATTACCAATTCGATGCTGAAGTAGAATAAACCAACCTTGTGTCCTATATCTTGTACTAAAACTGACTTCGAACGTATACTTAACGTATAGGGAGATCGCAATCTCTTGACAATAATCACTGAGCACAATAACGTAACTCCTTCAAGTGTTTGTCAATTCGTAGTCACCTGAATGAACGAACAAGTTACCTCCTGTCAAAAGGTATGATAAAACACAACATTGAAAAATTCCACTTCATCGTCAAATAAGCAATAACTAATACACTTCGCCAATAAGAAAATAAATTCGAGCCATAAAACTTTAACGAACATAAAAACCAAATCCAAAACTCTCGTGTGTGTGTGTTACTTCCCCGTGTGTGTGTTGGAACCAACATGTTTGATGAACTCAAATAAGTACATTTTATTATTATCACTTATCCTATTTATTTGACTTGTTTTATTATATTATCTGTGAGAATTGATACGTTAATGTTTACTTTTGTAATTCTCAGGTAAAAACAAGTATTATGTGAAACTTGGCGATTTTGGACTAATTATGGAGCAAAAAAAGCAAGAAGTTAAGAGTCTACTGAAATGTACAAGATCAAGACCATTCTGCTCCAGATACGCCGCATCCTACTTATTATATACGGCGCATCACTATGAAGATTTCACAAGCTACGATCCAAGACAGCAAGGACATGCGCCGCATCTAGAAATGGAGTTACGCCGCATCTTCTGGCGGTGTACGAATATTCCTGAATATATTAATCTTGGACCCCACGCGAAGTTAAGTCAATGCGCCGCATCTACTTATCCTATGCGCCGCATCTAGCCCTCGGACAGAAACTATAAATACCCCAAGGTCAGACGAATTTCGGGAGTCTAGTTTTAGAAGAAGACCGAAGACCACAAAACCCTAAGCCGAATTCAGACAAAGTAGCAGCACAAGACACACCTTGAACGAAGATACAAGAGCTGTAAGAAGGTCCTGCATGTATTCAATTCATTAAGTAGTTTTGTTTTATTGTATTAGTACACTTTAATTGGTCAGGATTGATGGGCTTGTGTCATTGATTTAATCATGCACTTCAACTCCCCTTAAAATTGCTTTCCCATTAATTAAAGTTTATATGTTGATGTCTTTGGTGACTTTTATTAGTGCATTGATAACCTCTGTGTCTAGCTGAGCATTGCTTGGGTCGCCATGCCCCTTCCTCGCCTATTTATTATATCGCCTATGCATTCTATCGTCTGTAGAAAAGTAGGAAGAAAGATAAATAGGATAGTCATAAGTAATCATTAAGGGTTTACTCAGCCGTGATTAGCCAGAAAGGACTTAATCTCGGTGCGTTGCATCGAACTATACACTTCATATAAAACTAGCAATAAAACAAGTGACAAGCTACTTAACTATCAGGACAGGTCTTCTTATTGTCTCAAGTATTTATCTGTGTACGTGTGTGCTAATCGCTGATTCGTGCTTATTAGTTTAGTTTATATTTAATCATAACCAAACCGTGCCAGTCTCTCAGGCTGAACCCCCTTGCGTTAGATTAGGTTGTATAGCTAACTTAAGATATTAAAATACTGATTAGGATAACTAGATAATACGTTCCACTCTTAGTGATCGACACTCTACTTACCATTATATTCATACTGACCGGGTACACTGCTCGTTAAAGTGTGTGTGTTATTGATAAGTCGGCTAAATATAAATTTAAAACTTGAATACTGCTAAAACCACAACGACATACCGTGGGTATAAATTAGAGCAATACGCACACGCACATCAAGTTTTTGGCGCCGCTGCCGGGGAGTGATTGTTTTAATTTGATTTATTGGTATTTTAGTTTAGTTAGTTTTATTTGTTTCTGTGTTTCTGTCTCAGAAAGGCAATACGGCGTATCCTTGTCTGTGGATGCGGCGTATCTGTCTTATATCAATACGGCGTATACAGGTCAATTGTATACGGCGTATTGACGTTCTGTGACCAATTTTTTTTTATCGTTTTTATTTATTTTTGTTTATTTAATTTTTATTTTTCGTTTTAGTTTTTATTGTTTTTGTTTCGGTTACTGCTGTTCTTGGTTGTTTATCTTTCAGGTAATAATGATGATGGATAATCCGGACATAACTATGGAAGAATATCTTAGGCTTAACAATGAAAGATCCTTGAGCAATAAAAAGGTTTACGATTGGGAAAGAGCAAGATATGGTGCACAATCATCAATGATAAAGAACCCACGATGGAAGAGTACTTATTATCAAAGCAGGAAGAGTCAGGGAAAGAAAGAAAGACATTGCCATTTAGTCACACTTGGACTTTATCCAATAATGATGATGAAGAAGAATCATACGATTTTGGTGCAATTAGGTTTCCGGCAATAGTTATTGATGATGTTATTTCTCCGGAAGTTGCCCAAGATGAAGAAGAGTCACAAGTGTTTGATTTGAATGAAAATCCGGCAATTGTTTACAAAGAAGCTTATTCATCCAAAAGTGCTTATGATGAAAATGAAGATGAATGTGGAACAATGGTGTATGGTGCTATTACTTGTGATTTTTCACTCGAGTTGGAAAATATATTCTCATCATATCAAAAACACCATGATGATATTCCATCGGATGAAGATAATGAGTATTATAATATTGAAAGTTTTGATTGTATTGTGTACGATGCCATACCGCAATTGCCACAACAAAATGAAATATTCATGCGTGAAACAAATGAGCCAGATTATGACCCCACAAAGGATTTTGAAGAAATGTGGGATGACTTATTTGAGGCGGCTATTCGGGAAAAGGATGAAATTACAAGACCACTAGTTGAAGATGGAGACTCACAAGATGAATTGGAGTCACTTACAACAAAAAGTGGTACTAATTTATTTAATATTATTAATCCCGTTACTAATAATCTTGCTAGTTTTCCTAAACAGGTTGCAAAACGAAAGAATGATGAGGTGGAATTTACTACACCAACTAATGATGAATATAAAGCACCTGTTATCAACCCATTTTTGGTTGAAATAGAAAAAGAATTCAAGGATGAGCTGATGGACACGACCATGATTGAAGAGGATGATTTCAATCCTATGAAGGATATAGAGGAACCCGAACTTTTACTCGCCAAAGACCCTTTCTCATCTTTTATGGAAGTCAAGGGACGCCTTACTACCAATAGAACAAACAAGAAGAAGGGAGATTCATTGATCCTCAACATACTACTCTCTCACATGTAATGTTCATGTCATCCAATTTAACAACCAAACCGGGTAAGGTAATGAACGAAGTACACATATTGCCAAGGTATTATCTTTACATATTCTATCCATCTCTAGTAGCAAATTTACACCGTTATGGTGCTTATTGCTACTATCACCCGCACTTGACCGCAAGTGGGGGAAAAACACCCTATTGCCTAGTAAATAAGGGTGGAGTCAGGCTCGTGACTCTAACAAAAACAAGCACTTCTTGGGAGGCAACCCATGCTTGTCTTTTATTTTGTTTTTAGTTTATTTTTATTTTCGTATTTCTGTCAGTTGGTCAAATACGACGCATGCACTTTTAGTAGATGCGTTGCATTAACCCATGACGTGCATTTTAGTATTTCCTACAGGTTGTTGATGCGGCGTATCCAATATTCCATGGATACGGCGCATCGACACTCTGACCTGTAATTTTTTCGTATTTTTATTTTCCTAACCAATGATTAACGAGATGCTCTCGAGATTCTTTTTCTGTGGTCTCTATATTTTTACAGGTCTGGACAATTGAAGAGGTTGATGGACTCCCGCATTATATACGCTCGCACGTTTACATTGGAAGATCATACCGAGCAAATCTCAGGGGAGTTCTCCGTTCTAATTCTTTCTATCTCTTGTTTTTAATTTTAAATACAAACAACGAGGACATTGTTTAACTTAAGTGGGGGGATGGAGAATTAGAACGTTACTTGTCCTAAATTTTTCAAAATATGCTTAAAATGTGCTTAATATATCAAAAATTTAAATTTTTTAGCATGTTTTTGTTTAAAGTCTAAATTACATAGTTGCACACATGACGTTATTTTTAAAAATTGTGAACTTTTCAAAAATTCACAAATCTATGAGTGTGCCGGTGACTTGTAAACTTTAGAACTTGGCTTGTATACTATTCGAGACCACCATAATAAGTATTATTTACATAATTGGAATGACTTGTCTAAATTGGTAAATTTCTAGGATTACACCCAAATAGCCTTTATATGTTATGTGTTATTAGCTAACTACACTGGTTAGTTAACCCCCGTATAAACCCTTTTTGTTACTCTCACTTTTAGAGTAAGATACCCCTAGAAAAACACTCAGAGCCATTCCTTTCGTTTCTTACACCTTTGTTATAATGTTTCGTTACACCCTTACACCTTAGCCTACCCTGTAGATTAAAATCCGTGGTTGGTTAATTGCTTTAGGCAAAGTGTGTTTCCTTACATTACCTGTGTTCGCGTGCGTAATTCATTATCTATGGTTAGGTCGGGAAATTGCACAATGCAATTGGAGTGAAAGTAAATATTGTATATCTTTGAGTTTATTTTTCGTGTGTTTACTACTTTCACTATTACCGTTATTTCTGAAGTCATGAAAAGTATGGAAAAATTATCCAGAGTTATCGTTATAGTGATGTGGTGAAATTTTACACATCTATGTTTATGTTTCAAGTTCAAAAAAAAAAAAAAAAAAAAAAAAAAAAAGTTGGAAGTTTGTTTTAACCAACTTATGTAAAGTTTTGTATTAAGTGGTCGATATCACCACTAGTTGTTGTATATTATATCTATGGATTGAATGGGAGTTGGACGTTATGGGAACGCCAACTAAGGTTATTCTTTGATTGAGATCTTGTTGAGTATAATTCGTGTCTACCTAAAGCGTGTGTTTCAAGTGTTAAAGCGTGAGTTATTCAGTGATATGAGTCTTATTCATGGGATGGTTGGGATAGCAATTTACCACACTTAGGATTTTAATTTATCTGTTTTGTTTATTTTTCATTTTACACCAATTTGTATCCCAAATATTATCCATACCCTATATTATTCTTTATCCAAACCTTTGATTTATTGAGATTAGGGATTTGAGCAATCTTAAGTATCGTAGTCGTGGATTCGGCTATGTATTTATGATTTTGTCGCCCTTTTTGATATAATATTATTGGTAAAGATTACTTGGTCCTATCTTTAGCCTATTCGAGTTAAGGATTTGAGCAATTGCAAGTATCGTGTTCGTGGATTCGATCATGTATTTGTGATTTTGTCGCCTTTTCTGGAATTTGAGATCGATAGAGATTAAGAAGAATGATTAACCCTTAACCAACAAACCCTTTTTACCGTTTTAGACTTGTTATTCCTTAGCTTTAGTGGGGGAGACGTGTATACTTGCCAAGCTTATGATAGAATATTCGTCACGACTGGACAGTTAAACGATTAGATTTGCTTTTATCAAATTATTTTATTTTACTTCTAATTCGTTAAGTGTTTGGTTGTGTGATTATGACAAAAATGAATACATGCTTACATATAAAAATAAATCCTAATATCTTTTAGGATACATTTTCATAAGATTAATTCTAAGGTTTACTTGGGGACAAGTAAAGTTCAAGTGGGGGGATATTTGATGAACTCAAATAAGTACATTTTATTATTATCATTTATCCTATTTATTTGACTTGTTTTATTATATTATCTGTGAGAATTGATACGTTAATGTTTACTTTTGTAATTCTCAGGTAAAAACAAGTATTATGTGAAACTTGGCGATTTTGGACTAATTATGGAGCAAAACAAGCAAGAAGTTAAGAGTCTACTGAAATGTACAAGATCAAGACCATTCTGCTCCAGATACGCCGCATCCTACTTATTATATACGGCGCATCACTATCAAGATTTCACAAGCTACGATCCAAGACAGCAAGGACATGCGCCGCATCTAGAAATGGAGTTACGCCGCATCTTCTGGCGGTGTACGAATATTCCTGAATATATTAATCTTGGACCCCACGCGAAGTTAAGTCAATGCGCCGCATCTACTTATCCTATGCGCCGCATCTAGCCCTCGGACAGAAACTATAAATACCCCAAGGTCAGACGAATTTCGGGAGTCTAGTTTTAGAAGAAGACCGAAGACCACAAAACCCTAAGCCGAATTCAGACGAAGTAGCAGCACAAGACACACCTTGAACGAAGATACAAGAGCTGTAAGAAGGTCCTGCATGTATTCAATTCATTAAGTAGTTTTGTTTTATTGTATTAGTACACTTTAATTGGTCAGGATTGATGGGCTTGTGTCATTGATTTAATCATACACTTCAACTCCCCTTAAAATTGCTTTCCCATTAATTAAAGTTTATATGTTGATGTCTTTGGTGACTTTTATTAGTGCATTGATAAGCTCTGTGTCTAGCTGAGCATTGCTTGGGTCGCCATGCCCCTTCCTCGCCTATTTATTATATCGCCTATGCATTCTATCGTCTGTAGAAAAGTAGGAAGAAAGATAAATAGGATAGTCATAAGTAATCATTAAGGGTTTACTCGCCGATAAGATTAGAGCCAACGAGAAAGGGATTAATCTCGGTGCGTTGCATCGAACTATACACTTCATATAAAACTAGCAATAAAACAAGTGACAAGCTACTTAACTATCAGGACAGGTCTTCTTATTGTCTCAAGTATCTATCTGTGTACGTGTGTGCTAATCGCTGATTCGTGCTTATTAGTTTAGTTTATATTTAATCATAATCAAACCGTGCCAGTCTCTCAGGCTGAACCCCCTTGCGTTAGATTAGGTTGTATAGCTAACTTAAGATATTAAAATACTGATTAGAATAACTAGATAATACGTTCCACTCTTAGTGATCGACACTCTACTTACCATTATATTCATACTGACCGGGTACACTGCTCGTTAAAGTGTGTGTGTTATTGATAAGTCGGCTAAGTATAAATTTAAAACTTGAATACTGCTAAAACCACAACGACATACCGTGGGTATAAATTAGAGCAATACGCACACGCACATCAATGTTCCACATTAACAATCAACAACATATACATGCATTGGATTCCCCTTACTGTTGTAATGTCATGGTACCACTCCTTTGATGAAAATCTCTTAGGAAATATTTCATGAAATCAAAGAATGCATGAACACCGACCAATCTTAGATTCCAATAATAAGATAAGTTATACAACCGACCCATGTGATAGAAGAAATATCCATTTCACAGTCCAACTTGCCTCTTCATGTATAATAACATCCACCACCGAATGATATTTGCTTCACATATGCATGCATAATCGAAAAGGGAAAAGAATAAAACACCATGCACCCCATTATCTTCCCCTTGCTTCATGAGGCATATCGACTTCAAGACATAAAAGTCACACAGCAGTAGGGCAGTACTAACCAAATTCGTATCGAGCAGTATGAACAAGACTGTGACAAACCAGCAGTATTAATCCATAAGCTAGTAGTAGTATCGATGCGAAGGTAGTACTAACCAATATGTAAGAGCAGCACTAATATAGGTAGCAGTATAAAATTAGGTCGAACAACAGTAGAAACATTAACGAGCAGCACTAAATATCAAGTAGCAGTACTAATTGAAGCAAGCCGTATTAACCAAATAAGGAGCAGCATTATAAACTTGAAGCAACACTAACCATCAACAAGCAATATAAATATCCGAATAGGCTTACTCCATGAGCAATAGACTTTGTTCCAGTAATCTCGTTAATACCACGTCTTAATCACCAGTAGAGTTAATCTTTATTCGACCTAATGCTACTCAACAAAGTAGAAGTAATCATAGTCACAAACGTTACTTCTCTAGTAACCTTACTCTCCTCAGTCGTCAAATACCAGTAAGCATCTTCCTCAATGTTCTTGAATCATTACTCCTTCCAGCATGTGAGTTGGGGTTTATTCAAGAAAAGTAAAACCATAACGAATTAGATCAAGTAACATCAAAACCCTTGTTTATCAGTCTTGTACAACTACGTAACCCTCATTAATTCATCAGATTTAAACCCTTACTATGAATGAAAAATATCCAAATCAATGAAGTTACTAGGGCTCATCGTTGAATTAAAATTCAACTCACCATGACTAGTAGTCTATGCAATAGAACCAGTAATCAAGTTGCCATTCAAGTAGTAAGTACACAAATCAAACATAATCGATTTCCATAATGAATAAAACCATACGGATAAGGAAACCTCTTTAAAAAAAACCCTAAAAATCTGATTTACCTCTGCAGCAGATTTCAACGGACAATAACTTTCAATCTAATGCTCAGATCAAAGATCCCTCCAGTGAAAACCTTCCTTGATATATGAAGTATCTCCAGTAAAAAATTCAGCACGATCCAATGGTTAACGAATGAGATATCGTCGTTAAAAAATAGCCCTGCAGAAAGTTACGAAAATAAACCAAAATCGATTTTTCATCTCCATTCTTCGACAAAACCTTGTATAATCCCTAGATCGAGAGCCCCCCGCTCTGATACCACCTGTTAGAACTTATACACACACCATCTATAAGTTCTTGGACCGTTTTGGACTCTAGGTTGTTTAGAACTTGATCTAGGATAAACAATAAGCACAAAGATAATAATAAGCACAACGGAATAACATAAAGAATATTATTATTATCAATAAGGTTCTTCGTCATCATCTCTAACAACTACTATAACAAACACATAACCCCAATTCTACGTGATCAAGTGTAGAACGTGTTAGCTACACTAACAAGGAATCATAAGATCCTTAAGGTTAAACAAAACTAACCACCAGGCGTTTTCTACCCAAAACCCACGCCTGGTTTCCCCCCCCACACACTTTTGGTGTTTACATCTTGACACACACTTAAAACTAATTCCCTGTATCTCTTTATATAATAGAGATACTAGGGTTACAAAGGAATAAACTAGAATAATAAAAGATACGTAGTAATCTTTTCTTTTTGTGAAGTTTCATCCTTTGTCTTCATAAGTCCCTCATGTTTCACATGTTTTGTCATTATCAACTCAACTATTAGACCCAACAAACAATGAATATAACTCCAAACGATTCATTATTATTAGATAATAATACGAGTGATCTCTGATATCACTAGAGTTACAAAACCTTGAATCTTAACAAAAATGTATATGTGATGTGTCGCGGATCGTGCAAGTTTTAAAATTTTATAAACACAATTTATCCAATTCTCTAATCAACACATACGAGCAAGTATACTCGTCCGTGGTAGTAAAGGTGGGTAAGTCGAGATCGTCCCAAGGGAATTGTTGTTTGGGTTTAGTAAAATAAGTTTTAACAAAAAGGGTTGTCAATCCAATTTGGTGCAAATTCTAAGGCAAGTAAAATCCAATCAATCAAAAAAAAAAAAAAAAAAAAAAAAAAAACTTGTGTGTAACTCCTTGACTAATTGTATAGAGTAATCTACCAAGTTGGGTGTGACTTGTAATGATTTACAACTTATAATGAGTGATTCACAATCAATGGTTTTTATCATGAGAAATCATCTCTAAGAATTCAATCTCCTAGTTAATTCCTTTCGGCCTTGTTTAACTATTACGACAATTCTATTAAACTCTTTGTTGTTTGAAAAGCATTTCGTATCTTAAGAATTCCTACGAATCCTTTCGGCCTTTTCTCGTGATGAAATCGTTTCCAAATCCATTTTAATGAGTTAATATGGTGCTTGTCACACACCATAGTCCATACTAATTCGTGCACTAACTTTTTGGAATAAAAACATAAAGAAAATCCTTTCGGCCTTTGTTAATCTTTAGAACTGTTTTTACCAACTAATTAAGAAAGATTAGATTGTATTTCAACAAACTCATAAAACAAGACATGTTTTCATGCATCACTATGAAATAAGAATACTCCAACAATTGTCACATCATACACACAAGTATAACCAAAATCACTCCATAACAATTATAATCAAACACAAGTAACAAACCATACTTTCATTCATCTTAAAGTAAAAGTAGTTCATAATAACTCAAACAAGAAATACCTAGTTTTGGAATTACAAGAACTAGAATTGTGGAACTATAGAAACCACACTCCTCCAATCGCCTATGATCACACGTAAACAACTCCACACTCAAACACAACTCTTGAGACTCGAACTCAAGGTTCCCTGGACGTTTTCACAACAATTAGAAGCTTTCGGGCAATGATAATAAGTTTAGCAAGGACTTGGTGTAAGCCTTCACTAAGTTTTGGGTGTCACACTTGTAAACTAACCTTGGATCTCTTTAAATAAGTGTAAGAACACTTACTCCTCAAGCAAAAACGTCCCTCAACAGTAAATAACCAGGAAATGATAAGCCACCATGATTATGGGGCTTAATTTCGTCATTAAATGTGATTTTGTAACTTCAGCTTCCTCCAACCGATCGGTATTGAGGTCCAACCGATCGGTTGGATCTCTCGGTAAATTATTCTTCTCCCATCCGAATCGGATGCGGGCACCATCCGATCGGATGGGGCCTTCTGTCTTGCACATTTTATTTTTCTCTTTCTTTTCTTGTTACGTGTTTGTTCCTTTGTTGTGGCACTACTTCCTTTCATAGAACTTGATCTTTTCTCGATATATGAATATAGAAATCTTGACATTATCGAATCCTTGAATTCTCGTGTGTTTCTCTCTCGTGAATCTTCCAATGTGCATAATCACTTCATTTCTTCATCTTTTTATCATCTTTTCCTGTACTTGGCTATATTTACTTGCATATACACTTTTTCAAGATTTAGTAACAAATACACACAAATATAACCAAATATGATGCACAAAACTAACGATAACGTGACTAAAAACATGTTCAATTTGAGCGTTATCATATTCCCCCACACTTGAGTTTTGCTCGCCCTCGAGCAAGTCTAGCTTTTAGAAAAATCTGATATCAATGGCATCTTCATTATGATTCTAAAAATCCAACAAACATCTCAATGGAACAATTGTTATTTTTATTTTAACTACGAAAAATTCTTGAAACATAAACAAGTTAATTTGAGGTTGTTAACATAACTAAGCACCTCACAAAGGAATTCTAAATTCACTCAACACTTAAGGGTAAACTTAATGGTACATCACTCAATTGCTCAGACATGATTCACGTTTCTTACCATAAGCTTGTACGAGTATCAAAACAACAAAATAAAACATCAAAGAGGTCTTTTATTCGGGTTTAAGGTTAAGGGTCACGGTTACCTAGCTATTGTGCAAATATTTCATACAAGAACATAATAGCTCGCTAACAACGAATTCTTGACTACCTAAGTAACGGATGGTCACTAGATTATACCTTGGTTTGCTAACAACGTTATTTGCATAACGGATGGTCACCAAAACACGCACTAGCTCGCTCACAACGTTTTTCAACTGTTCAAAAACCCGGATGGTCACTAGAACATCCATGCACTACACATCTAAACAAAGCCATCACTAAATCCGGATGCTCGAAAGCTAACAACGAATCAAGTAATTAGTAAAGGTAAGGATAAGACATGGGAATTATTTGTGATTGGTTTTTATAAAAAAAATAAAAATAAAAACAAATAAGAATCAAGTCCAAATTCCGTTCCCAACTCTTTATACCTCAAATGATCACTCCACCAAACTTCTTCGATTATTATTATTCCGCATCTCATACTAACTCCTTTCTTCCTTCATAGCTCATTGACTATTTTATTTTCATCCATTCATACATTCATAGCTCATTGGCTATTCATTCCTTTTTTTTTTTCTTTTTCAACTCACTTCTTTTTCGTCTCACCCACACTTTGGATGAGCACACGCTACAAAAAATACAAATAAGAGTAGCGACCTCCTTCTTCATTGAAACAACACATACACATACAAAGTGTGGTCAACATGTAATCATCAAAAAATAACTAGTTTTGAACTTCAATTGAACTTGATTCGGGTAAGGCTAAGGTGTAAGGTGTAAAATCTTTTTGTATTTTTCTGGATTTAATCCAAAGAAAAGATAGGCTCAGAAGGTGTAACTAAGGGTATCTAGCGTAAAATATTCACGCTAACAAATGGTTTCCAAATACATAGGCTAACTAACCGATGTGGTTAGCAAAAAAAAAATATTTTTGTAAACGGTTGGCCATTTGGTGTAAATCCTAATTTGCCTCTTATCATTTGAATATATTTTATTACTCGAAAGTAATTTTAACCGTAATTCATAACACGTACAAGTTCTAGAATCAACATAATCACCGGCACACTCATAACGAAATATATAGCATAAGAATACTATATACAAAAAAGGCTTAAATCCTCACAATTTAAGGTGGTTATAATATGTGCTAGCAATAGTTATCAATAGCTCTCCTTACTTGATTAAATTCCAATTTTTTTTTCAAATAGCCTCATTTTTTACCAATGAATCAATCTATATAACAAAGAAAATAACTAGAACATCAAGGGCGAACCTAACTCTAGTCACTCGAATCCCAAAATTCTACTGAAAACTTGAAAATATAAAAATTAAACCAATTTTTCCTATTTTCTTCCCTCCCCCACACTTAAGTTTTGCATTGTCCTCAATGTAATAAAATGAACTTAAAAGTAAAGGAAATGGGAAAAAATTTAGTTAAAAAGAAAAAAATATAAAAATACTACCCGGAAAAAAATTCGCATAGGCATATTTGATCATAAGTAAGCACATGAGTTCTTCTAACTCCAAATATTGATCAACACTAAGCTTACGTTAATTCTTCCCCTGCAAAAACTACAAAAACTATACGCGAAACAAACAAAACAAAATACTAAAACAAACAAAAGTAGTTCAAAACAAACCATAAATAATAAAATCCTAAGAAAGTTAAGTTAAAGTAGTAGAAACAGAAATTATTCGACCCATCATTGTTTTTAAAACACAAGCACTACCAAATCTTCGATGATCATCAATCATCGGCATCCATGTGTTCATTGCCTTGAACCCGCTAATCTTCACTTTCGTCATCATTCTCCTCTTCTTCTTCCTCATAATTCTCTCCTCCTTCAAAAACTGTGAAAGCTTTTTGTCTCTTTCTTCCAACACCTGACGAAGAACATCCTACATCGTAACTCGAACCTCCAACTGTAAGAACTCTACCATAAACTGGCACTGGATCGGGGAATGGTGCGTACCCGGGATACGGATAAGGATATTGGCCAGGATATGGGTCATACTGAATTGGGTATGGTGGAACATTTGGTGGGTTGTAGGGAGGTACCTCATAGTCAGCATCACGAGCCACATGTTGAATCATCGGCATGGAATAATCATAGTTGTAATTTTGCCTCATCATCATAGAATCTCTCCACACTTCCCTACACTCTATCTCATTCAATTCAAGATTCCAATCTCCCCATCCCGAGTCAAAACTACCCGGGGCATGAACATTCCCAATTGGTGGTAGTGGTTGATACGGTTGTTGTTGATAAGTTTATTGTGATGCTCCTTGAGGTGCGACCATTGTTGGTTCTATCCAAGCTCCCAACATCCTTGTTTTCCTATCCAACGCTCTACCGAAACTTTTATCATCCCACGTCTCACTTTCCTTCATCTCCGAACATTTCTCCAATTCCTCATTCACAAAATAATCCAAATTTCTTGCCAACATAGTCACATAGTGACCTCCACAAATCACACTATTATCCTTTATCCCTGGTGCTCTTCTAGAAAGATACTCGGCTATTATCCAAGTTGCGTTCCCGTTCTTATGTTCCTCCAACAATTTCATTAGCCACAAATCCGGTTGATTGCACTTATCCCTGCTACCTGTTCTATGCAAAACCCCCTAAGTGATCAATTTTTGTAAAATCTTCATAATAGGATTCCTTGACTTGGACGAGTTTCTTCTACTACAACCTGGATCTCCCACTCTATTCCAATAATCCGTAATTCCTTCATACTCATTATGCTTCCTTACCAACCTCGCAAAATGAGGTGGAAACAAACGATGCTCAATTTCATCTTGGTCGTATAGGCCAAGAGCAACAGCAAATTCAGGCAAAGTATAAACATGCTCCCTACCACAAAGCCTAAACCAGATACATTTATCATTCACGACATCCACAATCTTTCTTTCAAAATAAAACGTGGAGAAAAACTCCAAACACCATTCTCGATTAACATTCTTATAAATACTAAACGCTCTTTCCCACGAAAAATCTTCAAAACTATCACCATCTCCCTCATATACATACGACATTCTCATCATTTTTCTCAACTCCTTCTCACAATCATATTCTGCAAACAAATTCCAATCAACTAACCTGGGCTTAGCAATTTCTCTCCCTTGTAGCTTCGAAAGACGCTCCCGAAAAGCGTTCTTTTCCTCCTTCCTAAGGTTGCTAAACTTCAAGTTTTCATTACGCTCCGGATTGAGAGTATATTTGACCTTGCTCTTAGCATTCCTTTGCACATACTTATTTACAATCGGATTCACTCCACCACGTGATGAACTCGAGCCACCTGCAAGATAACTCTGTAGAAAACACAAACATATGATCGTATAAGAGAATAAGAACCAAGATTACATGATTTAGAAGTCACAAAACTCGTTTTAAAAATTTTTTTTTTTTATTTACCGAGCCATCCATCCGATCGGTATTCCTCCAACCGAATTGGATGGATTAAATGTCCCAGCCCAACCGATCGGTATTGCCCCGCAACCGAATCGGTTGGGACCTACTGTCTCAAAAACTTTTTCTTTCTCCGACTTCCAATCAATTCTATCAAATTCTACTCTTTCTTATCATGCATTTGATCAATTATCATGGTTTCTACATATCCCACTCATCTCCAAAACATATTTATAACATATTCGCATTATTTCTCAATCTTCCTAGAACATATGAACACTACCACATCAAAGCTCCTCAATTTATGTTCTAATCCACAATGCATCATCTAACATCACTAATCAGCAACTAAATAACACCTGGGAATCATCAATTGCAATCTAAATTGATTCAAAGTTTTGACCCATTTTAATCTGAAAATTCAATCAATTAATTCTTCCTCAAAACTTAATCAATCTATCTAATTCTTTTTGCAATGAATTCCTCAATCATTTACCCATCTATTCCAGAAAAATTACATCTTAATTCGAACTATATCAAAAATACCCAAATTTTGACCTAATTCAAGAAATCCGAATTAAAACCTAATTAATACAAATTGATGATGTTACTTACTTGTTTAGGTGCCATAGATGATCCTTCAACACTCCTGCAACACTTAATAAACTCCTAATGGTTGAGTTTTTTTTGAACCCCAAGTTTGGTGGATTGAGTGTGTGTGTGTTTTTGTGATTTTTGAAATCTTGAGTATATATATTTCACTCCATCCGATTAGTATTTGACCCAACCGATTCGGATTGAATTTTTGCAAAAACTTCACTTTTTCTTTTGTCCACACTATCACACTTGTAAGAACAAGTAAAAGTGTTTTCACTCTTCAAAAATACTCCTTTTAAGCATGAAAAATACTCCACCGCACTTAATCTCCCAACTTGTTTTTCAAGTCTATCTCTACAACTTCTAAAACAAAATTTAACTCTTAAACTCAAAACATAACTTCATAAACTTAAAACTTAATAAAACCAAGACAATCAAAAGATCTTAACTTAAACTCAAACTTAAATGCAAACATTAAACTACTAGAAATGAATAAAAATTAAAAAGAAAACAAACAAAACACTAGCACAAGCTTTGTGCTTTTATTCTTCAAACTCTTGTCTTTCATCCTTCAAAATACTCGTGCCTCAAGATATCTTCATTTTGAAACTTCCCGGACAACTTTCGGTTAGTCATTTGCGTTTTAAACTTTCTTGTAAAGTTCCTTCCATCCGGACAAACTATATCAAACTTCACATGCCATTCTCCGTCTTCTTTTTCCTTCTTGTAAACACTAGATCCTTCGGGTCCCCATTCCAAATTCTTT
This sequence comes from Artemisia tridentata subsp. tridentata, assembly GCA_021014915.2. Classification (NCBI taxonomy): domain Eukaryota; kingdom Viridiplantae; phylum Streptophyta; class Magnoliopsida; order Asterales; family Asteraceae; genus Artemisia; species Artemisia tridentata. The sequence goes on along the minus strand of CP139502.1, from coordinate 145,997,966 downwards.
AGTTGGACCGGTAAAGATCCAAGAAAATCTGTCAATTTGTTAAACACAAAAATATTCTTAAAGGGGTTATAGAAAGCCTCCATCGCTAGAGCTCTTTCTATCTCATCTTCAATATCAAAGTAACTTGGGACAACCGGCCCATATTTAGGCCTCCCTTCTTCATCTCTACCTACTTCAAAACAACCCAAATGGTCTTCTTCTTCATCTTCATGATCTCCCTTAACAATCTTTCCTCTAGGTTTAGGATAATACGTATGCTTCAAGATTCCATCACTAATAGTCATAGTACCTCTACCCATATCTATAATAGCTCCACAAGTTCTCAAAAACGTTCTTCCTAACAACAATGGTAACTCCTTATCCACCGGAATGTTAAGCACAAGAAAATCAGCCAAGAAAGCTTGATATCCTACTTGGACTCTAACATTCTTTACTTCTCCCATCGCTTTTGCTCGTGAATTATCAGCCATAGTAAGATTATATTGATTTGGTTGAGGATTACCAAGTCCTAATCTCTAATACAATGGATACGGCATTACATTCACACTTGCTTCCGTGTCAGCCAATGCATACATCGCATCTGTTCCATTCACTTTAATCGGTAACACAAAATTTCCCGGATCGCTCTCCTTTTTGGGCAACCCACTCTCAACTACTCTTTCTATTGCAATCTCATCAAAATTATTATCTTCTAACCTAGTCCTTGTCATCATAACTGCATCCAACTTCTTATGATAAGTCATGTAATTGTTCAACACATCAATAACCGGCTTTTCCCCCATAAGCTCCTTAAACTTCATTTCCAAATTTTCCAAAATCGCTTCCTTTTGCTCTTGGGTTAATGGTTTAACTATTTGTGGTGTTTTGGGTGGTGAACTAGATGAAGAACTTTCATTCTTAGGGGTGGAGGGTTGGGTAAGTTTGTTAAGTGGTATTTTCTTTCTATTCGCTTTTCCAATTTTAACAATCTCTCCTTTTCCTACCTTTTCTTCTATCATATCATTAACATCAATCCTCATCTCTCCCAATGAAAAATCAATCCTACATTTAGTCTTAACCATGAAATCTCTACCAAACACAACTTCTGGTTCATCAGCATTCCCATATTCCAAAACAACAAAATCAACTTTGAACACATGACCATGAATATTTACATTCACCTCTCTCACTATCTTTCTTCCATAATCCTCATAGTCAAGTCTAACAAAACCAAGTTTACCAAGCATATCTTCTGTAATGTATTTGTCACCATATTCTATATTAAGCTGAGCATCCCAAGCTTTTATACCTTCCACACCATAAGGGGTAGCATACCTCATGAACGGTGCATCAAACTCTTTAGGTGGTGCTCGTGTAAACACAACAACTCTTTTCTCCTTAGGTAAACAAACATGATTTTCTCCAACTTCTTCTTTCCTTTCAAAATCAACCTTAACTTCTTCCAAAATGTTGGGAATTATCACACGGTTCAAGAGAAGAAAAACTTAGGTCTGGTAATATGTCAGAGTTAGGTCTGTTTGTGTATTAGGTCTGGTAATATATGTTAAGTCTGGTAGTCTGTATTAAGTCTGGTTGACTTATTATGTTAAGTCTGGTCGTGATATAAGGAAAGTTTGTTAGAGATATGTTAGGAAAAGATACAAATGTGTAAGTATCTTTTTAGAAGATTCGTGAATATCTTCTTAGTCGGTTAGTATTAGGGTTTCCTTGGTGTATAAAAGGATCCCTAAAGATTTTTAGTTTGATAAGAGAGAGTTGTACGAGTTTCACAATTGTGATTAATAGAAATATACGAAGTTAGTGTTAACTCTGTGTTCTTCATTGTTCTTGTTAAGTTTCCGCATTAACATTAACAATCGTTAAGGGTTTCTCACTTAGACTGGTTTGGATTTATCCCAACCATCTACTAAGTATTCAAGGCTACTTAGAGATCCACATACAATTCGTGGACCAACAAGTGGTATCAGAGCAAGGCGAGAGACTCTGAGTTCGAAGAACACTTAACCTCAAAAACCTATTCTCAATTCACTCTACACAATGTCTGAGACCTAAAAGCCTATCAACACTGAAACTTTTTCAATCCATAACAGTGAGGATGAGAGTTCAAATCATGAAGATGAAGGAAAACCTGAATCCAGTAACTCCCAAACACAACAACAACCCATCCCTTCCACAACCACAATCTCAAACATAAAACTTCCATTACTGAAAAGAGAAGAGTATGATATATGGGCCATGGAAATGGAACATTATCTGGAGTATATTGACAGTGATGTATGGAAGGTTATCCAAAGAGGAAACTCTAGGAAAAGAGTCACACAAGGGACTGATGGGCAACTAAGAATAATGCCACCAGTGTCTGCTGAGGAGATTAGGGCTGTGGAGAAGGAAAAGAAGGCAAGAACCTTGCTTCTTATGGCTATTCCTAAGGAGCATCTACAAAGGTTCCATGGCATGGTTGATGCTAAGGAGATGTGGGAGGCTATAAAGAAACGATTTGGAGGGAATGCAAACTCCAAGAAGATGCAAAAGGCTGTTCTTAAACAGCAATTTGAGACATTTCAGTGTTTCAAAGACTAAAGGATTGGAGAACGGCTATGACAAATTTCAACATCTGTTAACACAGCTGGAAGTTCATGGTGCAGCAGTTTCGAATGAGGATGCAAACCACAAGTTCCTTAGATCTTTACCATCAGAATGGGGTAATGTATCTGTGGCGATGAGAATAAAGGAGGAAGTAGATTCAATGACACCTGATGACCTATACAATAATCTTAGGATGTTTGAAAGGGACATCGGTAACAACACTCAGGCATCTACCAGTTCATCAAACGTTGCTTTTGTGTCACAGAATAAAAGCAGTACTAACAAGGTTAAACCTGGTAGTGTTAGGTCTGGTATCTATGAGACTCCTTCAAGTGAAAGATCTGCTTCAAATTTTACTGATGAGGTGATCCATTCTTTCTTTGCCAACCAAACGGAAGATGAAAGCTTTATTAGTGAAGATTTAGAACAGATTAATGATGCTGAAGTTGAGGAGATGGACATAAAGTGGCACATTGCCATGGTGCTTAAGGTCAAACGTTTCAGAAGCAATATGGAAGGACCATCAACTTCAACAACAAATCACCAGTGGGATACACAAAGAGGACAGTTGAATGCTACAACTGTCACAAGCATGGACATTTTTCAAGAGACTGTCCAGAGAAGAAGCCTGCTGATGGGAAAAGAGATGAAGAAGGGAAGCTGGAAAAGAATCAGATGAGCTTGCTGACACTGGAAGCTGGAGGTGTCAACTGGGGTGAGCATCCAAGAGTGAATGAGGAGTCTGATCATGCTCTCATGGCCATTGGTAATGAGGTATCATTATGCTCTAAATTATGCACTGATTCATATAATCATATTAAGGCTTTATGTGATGAGCAGTTAGGACAAATAGGTGACCTAGAAGTAAATCTTTTAGCACATAAAAATGCTGTAAAAACACTAGAGGCACAAAAGGTCACCCTTCAAAACCAACATACTGCTTTAAATGAAAAACTATACTTTCAAGCTAATAAAATATATGAACAAGATGAAAAGCTTAAAAGGTATAGACAAATGGGCCTTAGAATTCAAAAGGAGAGGGATGAGTTGAGAAAACGGGTAGATCAGTGGAACAATTCAAATAATAACCTGTTCAAATGTTGGGATTCTCAAATAAAGTCCAATAAAAAATGTGGCTTAGGATATGAGGAAGATGAGAAAAAGGCAATCCTTAAGTCTAGAGAAGATGATTATGCGGGCAAACCATTGTATAATAGGTTTGTTAGGACTGGTGACTTTAAGGGAGTACCACCACCACTGAGTGATGACTATACTCCTCTTGAAAAAGAAGAGTTAGATGATTCACTTTTTGTGTATGGTAAGAAAGGTCCTCAAACACCTGAGTCAACCACCTAAGAGGACAAAACTAGTAAGTATTCTTCTTGTCAATCCAATGACTCTGAAGGATCTATTGATGGTTCCTCTGATCACTCTAAGTCTGAGTCAAAAAGTGAGGTAAAAGAGAATCCTGAACCTAAGGTTGTTAAGAAGTGTGAACCTGTTGTAACTAAACCTGTAGTGACTAAACCAAAGCCTGAGACAGTCAAACCTAGTTGTGCCCAGCACATAAAAACTCCTAGGGAATCTGTTAATATGAATGAGTCACCTAGAAGCAATAGTGTTCACAGAGAATCTAGGAGTAGTTACACTTATGCTCCTAAAAGATGTTTTGTCTGTGGAAGTCTAGGTCACTTGATTAGGGACTGTGATTTTCATGAAAAGAGAATGAATGCTAATATTGGTCATGGTTCAAATAAACCAGTTTTGAATAATGCTAACAGGATTAATCATGCCAACCAGTTTAATCCCAGACCAGCCCAACAGTTTTACTCTACCCGACCTAACTCTTATGTTAATACTGGTAGACAAAATTTTAGGTCTGGCTTTAGGAACTTTAATGTGAATAGGCAAAATGGTAATTTTATGAGGCCTAATGTGAATACTGGTTATGTTAATTCTGTGAGACCCAGACAACCATTTCAAAAGCCTCAGGTGAATGCAAACAATCAAAGAAATCATTTTTACAAACCTCATTCACCTGTGAGGAGACCAGTTGTAAATCAAACAAATTCAAATGGGGGTTCTGCTGATAACCTATCAGATTGCTGGGCTTGGGATCCATTTAAAAATGAGTATACCTATAAGTCCAAACATAGTTTCACTGGAGCAGTTTCATACAAAACCTTCAAGTATGTTGCTCCACAGAGAGGACTCAAGCCCACTCAGGCCTGGGTTGTTAAGAAAAACTGATTTCTCTTTCTTAACTTTGTATAGTTTGTATATTTGTTTATTCTTAGCATGTTTTCAGTCTTGCTATTCTAAATGGTTATTCTTATTTTCAATAGTTAATGGTTTTCAACTTTTCTAGTACAATTGTTTCTTTGTAGTGTGTGCTTAACTTTGTTTTGCAGTTGTCAACTCTTCATTATTGCAAGTAATTCATAAGTGGAAAATTAAAACAACAGAACCACTGAAGCTGAGTATGTTGCAGCTGCTAACTGCTGTGGACAAGTCTTGTGGATTCAGAATCAGATGCTGGACTATGGTTTAAATTTTATGAATACTGTTATCCACATAGATAATGAGAGTACTATCTGTATTGTTAAGAACCCAGTATATCACTCTAAAACTAAGCATATAGAAATCAGGCATCACTTTATTAGAGATTGCTTTGAAAAGAAGTTGATTAGAGTGGAGAAAATACATACAGATTTTAATGTTGCTGACCTGTTAACTAAAGCATTTGATGGCCCTAGGTTCAATTATCTGGTAGTTAACATTGGTATGATGAACCCCTAGTTTGACTTAAGGGGAGGTTTGGCTTAAGGGGAGGTCAAACTGTAAAGTATGTAAAGTATGAGTACTTACCAGCATTTAGGTTATCTTTAAGTCTTGTAGCTTTGTTTTTAGTTCTGTTAGTGTTAAAAAAAAAATGTCTTCTATTTCTTTTATAGACAATGCTGGATTAAGTATGTTTTCATAAGTTGTCAAGTGAGACTATTGGAACTTCTCACTTAGTGGAGGTGCATAGCACTAACACAAAAAAAGGTTATCAGTCCACCTTGTCTTATCAACACAAGGACTGGCTAATCCTGAGCAAACGGCTACAGGTAAAGATTGCTCAAATCCGTTTATGGCTGACAATTTGCCAAAAAATTGTATGGTATTCAACTCACCATATCTAAGATAAGTGAAGAGTTGGCTAGCCCACAAGGTTATGGCTTGTGATAAAGGCTGTGGAAAACCATAAATGGTAATCAATTCACCATGATGAGGTGCTTTTCCATCAAAGAATTGGCTAGTCCAGAAGCAAACGGCTTTTGGTAAAGACTTAACAAATCCGTTGATAAGCTGATGATTTGCTAAAAATCTTATGGTTATTAATGTACCATGGTCTGACACACCAAAACATTGGCTACTCCAGTGGTAATGGCTATTGGTAAAGAGACTTCAAATCCATTAAATTTTCAATGATTCACCTCTCACAGATGGTAACACATCTGGAAGTGATGAGAATAGTCTGAAACTTAAATGAATTTGATGTACATATAGTCAATGTTGCTGCAAAGACCATATCAGAAGAGCTTATAAAGATTCAAGCTACTAGAAAGGTTCAAGACCTAAATATAATTCAAAGTGTTCAAGATTCAATCATCAGAAAGCTAAATCAGAAGAACTTGAAGTTCATGGAGCATGAAGATCAAGTTAGGGGAGGATTGTTGGGAATTATCACACGGTTCAAGAGAAGACAAACTTAGGTCTCGTAATATGTCAGAGTTAGGTCTGTTTGTGTATTAGGTCTGGTAATATATGTTAAGTCTGGTAGTCTGTATTAAGTCTGGTTGACTTATTATGTTAAGTCTGGTCGTGATATAAGGAAAGTTTGTTAGAGATATGTTAGGAAAAGATACAAACGTGTAAGTATCTTTTTAGAAGATTCGTGAATATCTTCTTAGTCGGTTAGTATTAGGGTTTCCTTGGTGTATAAAAGGATCCCTAAAGATTGTTAGTTTGATAAGAGAGAGTTATACGAGTTTCACAATTGTGATTAATAGAAATATACGAAGTTAGTGTTAACTCTGTGTTCTTCATTGTTCTTGTTAAGTTTCCGCATTAACATTAACAATCGTTAAGGGTTTCTCACTTAGACTGGTTTGGATTTATCCCAACCATCTACTAAGTATTCAAGGCTACTTAGAGATCCACTTACAATTCGTGGACCAACACAAATTATTTTCCAAACTCTCCTATGAATCACCCGAATCTTTCAGCATCTCTTCCAAATTTCTCAAGTATTCCAAAACATTGCTTAAACTCTCCATTCTACTTAAACACGAAATATAACATAACCACAAAAAAAAAAAAAAAAAAAAAAAATCCAAACTATTAGCGTGAGGGTTAGTTATAATCGAAACATATTAAAATATTAAACCAAAGCAAGCAAACAAACAACTTCAAACTCTTAAAACATAAAAACAACAAAAAATTAAAAATTTCAAAAACTTTTACCGAGGCATCTATTCGATCGGTATTGAACTCCATCCGATCGGATGTTTGAATCGTTAAAAATCAAATTTACCCAACCGAATCAGATGCGGGCAACATCCGATCGGTTAGATCGAAAATTTTCTATTTTTTTTTTATTTTTTTATTTTTAAATATTTATAAAAAAAACTGAATTAAAACTTTAATAATAATAAAAAATTATTAACTACCCTTAAACTAATTCATAAAAGAAAATGAATAAAAACACATAATTAATAACATTAAATTTCATAAAACTATTTAACTACTAATCATTAACTAAAACATAAATTAAAACTTTTTAACTACTAACTATTAAATCTAAAATTAACTACATTAACTAAGTTTAATAAAACATTAAAAGCATGTAAAAACTATTCTAATTACCCTATTAATTATCTTAATTACTCTTACATTTAATCTAACATTAAACTAACATTAAAACTGAAAAATAACAAAAACAATAAAATCTAAAAACTTTTTACCGAAGCCACCAACCGATTGGATGGGAATCCATCCGGTTCGGTTGGCTCCGAACCAAACTTTTTTTTTTACTTTTGTTTACTACAAAACTTATAAACTACCAAACCAAACTACCAAGTAAATTAACCAATTCCCCGGAAGCGGCGCCAAAAACTTGGCGTGTCGCGGGTCGTGCAAGTTTTAAAAATTTAGAAACCCTCATTAATTCATCAGATTTAAACCCTTACTATGAATAAACAATATCCAAATCAGTGAAGTTACTAGGGTTCATTGTTGAATTAAAATTCAACTCACCATGACTAGTAGTCTATGCAATAGAACCAGTAATCATGCCATTCAAGCAGTAAGTACACAAATCAAACATAATTAATTTCCATAATGATTAAAACCATATAGATAAGGAAACCTCTTAAAAAAAACCCTAAAAATCTGATTTACCTCTGCAGCAGATTTCAACGGACAATAACTTTCAATCTAATGCTCAGATCAAAGATCCCTCCAGTGAAAACCTTCCTTGATATATGAAGTATCTCCAGTAAAAAATTCTGCACGATCCAACGGTTAACGAATGAGATATCGTCGTTAAAAAATAGCCCTGCAGAAAGTTACAAAAATAAACCAAAATCGATTTTTCATCTCCATTCTTCGACAAAACCTTGTATAATCCCTAGATCGAGAGCCCCCCGCTCTGATACCACCTGTTAGAACTTATGCATACACCATCTATAAGTTCTTGGACCGTTTTGGACTCAAGGTTGTTTAGAACTTGATCTAGGATAAACAATAAGCACAAAGATAATAATAAGCACAGCGGAATAACATAAAGAATATTATTATTATCAATAAGGTTCTTCGTCATCATCTCTAACAACTACTATAACAAACACATAACCCCAATTCTACGTGATCAAGTGTAGAACGTGTTAGCTACACTAACAAGGAATCATAAGATCCTTAAGGTTAAACAAAACTAACCACCAGGCGTTTTCTACCCAAAACCCATGCCTGGTTTCCCCCCCCCCCACACTTTTGGTGTTTACATCTTGACACACACTTAAAACTAATTCCCTGTATCTCTTTATATAATAGAGATACTAGGGTTACAAAGGAATAAACTAGAATAATAAAAGATACGTAGTAATCTTTTCTTTTTGTGAAGTTTCATCCTTTGTCTTCATAAGTCCCTCATGTTTCACATGTTTTGTCATTATCAACTCAACTATTAGACCCAACAAACAATGAATATAACTCCAAACGATTCATTATTATTAGATAATAATACGAGTGATCTCTGATATCACTAGAGTTACAAAACCTTGAATCTTAACAAAAATGTATATGTGATGTGTCGCGGGTCGTGCAAGTTTTAAAATTTTATAAACACAATTTATCCAATTCTCTAATCAACACATACGAGCAAGTATACTCGTCCGTGGTAGTAAAGGTGGGTAAGTCGAGATCGTCCCAAGGGAATTGTTGTTTGGGTTTAGTAAAATAAGTTTTAACAAAAAGGGTTGTCAATCCAATTTGGTGCAAATTCTAAGGCAAGTAAAATCCAATCAATCAAAAAAAAAAAAAAAAATACTTGTGTGTAATTCCTTGACTAATTGTATAGAGTAATCTACCAAGTTGGGTGTGACTTGTAATGATGCACAACTTAAAATGAGTGATTCACAATCAATGGTTTTTATCATGAGAAATCATCTCTAAGAATTCAATCTCCTAGTTAATTCCTTTCGGCCTTGTTTAACTATTATGACAATTCTATTAAACTCATTGTTGTTTGAAAAGCATTTCTTAACTTAAGAATTCCTACGAATCCTTTCGGCCTTTTCTCGTGATGAAATCGTTTCCAAATCCATTTTAATGAGTTAATATGGTGCTTGTCACACACCATAGTCCATACTAATTCGTGCACTAACTTTTTGGAATAAAAACATAAAGAAAATCCTTTCGGCCTTTGTTAATCTTTAGAACTGTTTTTACCAACTAATTAAGCAAGATTAGATTGTATTTCAACAAACTCATAAAACAAGACATGTTTTCATGCATCACTATGAAATAAGAATACTCCAACAATTGTCACATCATACACACAAGTATAACCAAAATCACTCCATAACAATTATAATCAAACACAAGTAACAAACCATACTTTCATTCATCTTAAAGTAAAAGTAGTTCATAATAACTCAATTACAAGAACTAGAATTGTGGAACTATAGCAACCACACTCCTCCAATCGCCTATGATCACACGTAAACAACTCCACACTCGAACACAACTCTTGAGACTCGAACTCAAGGTTCCCTGGACGTTTTCACAGCAATTACAAGCTTTCGGGCAATGATAATAAGTTTAGCAAGGACTTGGTGTAAGCCTTCACTAAGTTTTGGGTGTCACACTTGTAAACTAACCTTGGATCTCTTTAAATAAGTGTAAGAACACTTACTCCTCAAGCAAAAACGTCCCTCAACAGTAAATAACCAGGAAATGATAAGCCACCATGATTATGGGGCTTAAATTTGTCATTAAATGTGATTTTGTAACTTTAGCTTCCTCCAACCGATCGGTATTGAGGTCCAACCAATCGGTTGGATCTCTCGGTAAATTATTCTTCTCCCATCCGAATCGGATGTGGGCACCATCCGATCGGATGGGGCCTTCTATCTTGCACATTTTATTTTTCTCTTTCTTTTCTCGTTACGTGCTTGTTCCTTTGTTGTGGCACTAGTTCCTTTCATAGAACTTGATCTTTTCTCGATATATGAACATAGAAATCTTGACATTATCAAATCCTTGAATTCTCGTGTGGTTTCTCTTTTGTGAATCTTCCAATGTGCATAATCACTTCATTTCTTCATCTTTTTATCATCTTTTCCTGTACTTGGCTATATTTACTTGCATATACACTTTTTCATGATTTAGTAACAAATACACACAAATATAACCAAATATGATGCACAAAACTAACGATAATGTGACTAAAAACATGTTCAATTTGATCGTTATCAATATGACTGATATTTAAACATCTAACATAGGACCTCCTTTTATAGTACAAGGAGTCCTTTACAAGATAAGTATCTATCCGTATAATTCTAACTAAACAAGATATACATACAATCTTTTCCATACTTATCCTTCTAGTAGTATCTTCATGCAAACAGTCTTCTATACTAGCAGTACTAACTTAACAGTTTGTACTGTTAGTTATATCAGCAGTCTTCAACTTATACTAGCAGTTTGTACTGTTAATGTTATCTTCAGCAGTACTAAGTCTTCAACATTTAATTCCTAACAATCCTCCCCGAAACTTGTGATTTACCCAAAATCAACAAGTTTCTGAATTAAATGAGTACCTTATGAGGATTGTGAGGATTCTTCCAAACACTATAATATCAGTCTTAGTCTTCTAGCCTTCATATCTTCTGCTTGCTGAAATATTTTTCTTATCAATTCGCTTGCCATTTCTGACTCTTCATCAACTTTGAGTCTGGCAGCTAGCATGACAAGTAGTATATCTGCTCACAGTGGATAATCTTTCTCAACTAGCATGTAGACTTCCACCCCTTCTTTAGTAGATACCTTATGAACTCCACAGTTTTCAAACAGTCTCCATGTGGTAGCCAAGTTATGAGCTTGAATTCTCCATGGAGCATCACCTAAGTCAGGCTCATATAGCCTCTTCAGTTCCACCCATAACTCCTTATCTTTATCATCAGTAGGATCAATAGTCTTGAACCTTTCTTGAACTAAACTCCAAAGTTTATCCAAGTCTTCTCTATCAAATGCTTGGATCAAGTCTTCAAAGAACTTATACACTTCTGATTGTCCTCCTACTCTGATAATTTTCCAGCCTTTCCCAAATGTGTCTTGATGTATCTCCCAATCAATTGTAGGTTGTTTGGCTGAAATGGGATCCACATTGAGTGTTTCTGGAACTACTACCATCATACCATGAAGTTGTTCATCAGTCAATACTTCTTTTTCTTCTTCAACTGCTTCTTCTTCTTTTCCCTCCCTAGTCCTTTACTTCTTGGACTCTTCAGATTCTAATTGCTCACCTTCTCTTTTCTCACCTCTGCTTATCTCAACTGTTTCTGTTTTACCTCTTAAGAACATTTGAATTCTTCTATGAGCATTGAAGTACAACTTCTCTATTTCTTCATAAGATCTTCCTTTGAAATGTTTTTCCTTCCAGTTTTCTTGATGTTTCAGATAAGTCTTCATGTAACTCAGTTGTTCCTTTCTAGTAGGAGGTTTCTTTTGAGTAGCTTGCTTCTTGCTTTGACTCTTTCTAATCTGCTCCAATAAGTCACTAATTGCTTGTTCTTGTTCTTCAGTTGTGAACTGTGACCTTTCTTCCTCTTGTAGCTTAGCAGCTAATTCCCTATTAGCTAGAACTTAAGCAGCCCTTTCCTGTTCTTCAGTCAATAACTTATGTTGAACCATAAACTTAGCCACTCTTTCTTCTTCAGCTGCTCTTGCTACTTCTTCAGCATTAAGTCTTTGAGCAAGTTCTTCATCATGAGCAATTTGAGCTTGACTTTTCTTGCTTGTCTTCTCAGATGGTTCACCTTCAATCATTATGCCTTTTCCCTTGTCTGCTCTTGGTCTTCTTGTGTAAACTACACCAGCAGTACCTTGAGAAACACTAGCAGTACCTTTATCTTCACTAGCAGTACCTTGTTGACCTTGAGCAGTTTCTTCCATAAGAACATCTGGCCTCCCCTGAGTGTCAGATTCCTCTTGCACCAATGAGACATTAGGGTCTTCATCTAACTCAGCTATCTTCCTCTCCTGTTTGGAAGATTTCTCACCCATCTCTTCATGTGAACCATCACCTAAACTAGAAGATGTAGAAGATTCCACCAAGTGAGCTGATCTTTTTCTGTGAAGAGTCTTGACTTTCTGCTCCAACTTCTTCACCTTCAAGACTAATTTGGTGTAGACTCTTCCAAAGACCTGTTTGTATGTTGTGAGCTCAGCATCTAAGGTAGAAACCTTATCTGACAATTTTGTACATAAATCCATCAATTCATTTAGTGTCTTACTGCCCTCAGCACTTCCTGATGTGTTACCTTCAGGGAAAGGTGAATCATGGGGCATAGACTCAGACTCCACCACATGGTGAGCATCTGAGCCACCCAATTGTTCTAGTTGGCTTGGGATTCCACCACTAGTACTTGGTTCAAAAGAACTTGGTACTCTAGGTGTTGCCATAGGTTGGGTCTTACTTATGTTACCCCTTTCCTGCCCAGCTTCTAAGCCTGTGACAGTAGTGGCAGCCCTTGCTACACTGACATTGTCAGCCTCATCTGCATCATAGGAAGAAGTAGGAACTCTGTGCTGAGGAACAGCAGAGCCCTCTCTGGATAAACTCCTAGTGGATGATGATGTGGGTTGTGAGGCTGATTGTTCTGAACTAGTGGGTGTGCGTTGGGAGTAAACTGGGGTTGTTGATCCTTCACCCGGTACCTGTATCATAGAATCAGACAAAGGTACTTCTACCCCACTATACCCTTTTGAGGCCATCCTCATGTTGCTAAATAGTTTGTGGGTAAGTTTGGGTGTTTGATAAACAGTTTGATGAGGTAGAAGCTGACTTTTCCTCATGTTCAAAATTGTTTAAATGAACATTGGATACATCAAAAATTTTGACTTACTGTCCACATTCTTTACTATTCCTTCAAAAATAAATTTTGAAAAATTGAAAGTCCTATTGGTGGATAAGCAAATGAGAGCAGTTGCAATATTGCTACTGAACTGTTCCTATGAAGTCTTCTTAGGACTTAAACAATGAAGGATGGTATGAATTAAAAATCTTCATTGTGGGGTAAAATAACCTATTTAAAAAGTTAAAGATTGAGATTAGATGTTGTACCCCATTCTGGTTATGGTTTGAAAAATTTCAGTATTGGGCAAGACACTAATACCATTGTCATCAGCTAGGTGGAGATGCCTCATAACTGAAGATTCAGTAATAGTGATGGTTTTGCCATCTACTGTTGCATTAAGTTCTTTGTCTCTAGTTTCAGTAGTTCTGACAGTAATAGTCTGCCAAAACTCCTTGATTTGGGAGACATAGATTGTAGGATTTAGAGTTAAAGAATACCTTATGTGAGAATCATTCAAGAAATCCACTATCTGATGAAATTGTGAACCCTCATTTGTTTTCTCCAAATAGGCCACCATATTATGTTTTTCGACAAAATTTAAAGATGCCATTAATGTTAGTAAAATTGTGATTTGATTGCTGGGATTTGAGTAATTAGGTTAGAAAGTAGGTTTAGGAAAGTGAATTGAGTTATTTTATAAGACTTATTAGGGTTTCTAGTTGACCGACTTTAATTAAAAGATAACTTTTGATTGAAGAAAGGTAATATAATAGATTAAAAGTGAAAATATCCAAACAGGAAACCCTTAATTAAAGATATTGATCAGTAAAAATCTCAACAACTTCTCAACGGCTATTTTCAAAAAGCTGTTATTTCACACCAGTACTAACGGCTATCCAGCAGTACAAACTTTAGCCTAACAGTAATAACTTTGGCCTAGCAGTACTAACTTTTTGAAAAAACTTTTGACTCAGCAGTATGAACTCAATTTTGATTTAAAACAATACTGCATACTATCATGTTGAAGGGATTAAGTGTGACGACAGACACTTAATCAAATTTCAGTTTAATGCAACCTTTGGTTGTGTGAGAACCAATAATTTTAGTTATAAATAATTTCCTATGATCAGATAAACTCATTCAAAGAGCTTTCTTGATAGGGTTTCCAGCTCGTGGCAGGTGTTGCATCTAACAAAAATGTGTTAGATTCACTTTTGCTCGCTGTTCTCTCTACCAGATGTCCTTGGACTAACACATTATACTAATAAAAATATAAAATGGTAGAGAGTGAGTTAGATCCATTACTATCTGACTTACTATGCCATCAATTCATATGCAAAAACATCATAATAAGATTTCAAGCAAGATATTTTAAAGTATCTCTCAACATAGGTATAAAGCCTTTGTTAAGGGACCCCAAAATTCTGTCCATCATCAATCTATTATGTCAGCAACCAATCCACCATTTGTTGCTCACACAATGCACTAGTAAATCCCTTGTGCTTAAACTCCATACCTACAATTGTTAGTCCAAAACAAAGAAAACAAAATGCAAAGCATTTGATTCATAGCAGTATAAACTTATTACTAACAATTCAAACATAACAGTTCTAATTTGTACTACCAGTACAAACTATACACAGCAGTACTAATTGACTAACTTAGCAGTAAAAATCCAATTTCATGTACAGAAACACACAGATTAAAAACTTTAAGGATTAAGCATTCCAATACTTGCTACCAATTATTGAAACCTTCCTACATCAAAAGCTTTAGTGAGAAGATCTGCAAAATTTTGGTCAGTATGAATTTTTAACAACCTAAACTAACTTTTTCTTATTGCAGTCTCTTATAAAATGATGCCTAATTTCTATTTGTTTTGTTTTAGAATGTTGCACTGGATTTTTAATAATTCATATTGTACTGCTATTTTCAATATATATCATGGTATTCATAAAATTATACCCATAGTCAAGCAGCTGGTTCTGAATCCATAGTACTTGACCACAACAACTTGCAGTAGTTAGATACTCAGCTTCAGTTGAAGAAGTTACCACAATTGTCTGCTTCTTGCATTGCTATGATATAAGTTTGCAACCAAGGAACTGACAACCACCTGTTGTTGATTTCCTATCCAGACTTGCACCAGCATAGTCACTGTCTGAGTAAGCCACCAGATCAAAAGGTGACTCACTAGGATACCATAGACCTAACTTAGGTTGACCCTTTGAAGTGTTACACCCTGTGCCCACTTAGTCAAAAAATTAAAACTTTTTGCGCGGAAATGCTTGACTTTTACGGACATCTTGTTACTCTTTTGACCATTTATAAAAATCCATAAACATTCAGACCTTGAAACTATTTTTAAATGAAATTAGACTCAATTACCTTCAAAACGACGGGTGGCGCGACCCGTTACGACTTACAGTTTAAAAGATATGATTTTTCGAAAATCGCCAAAACTTGAAATCACCACCCAACCGCCGGTTAGGCCTCAAAGAAGGTCCCAACCGCCCCGGATGGGATCCCAGCCACCGGTTGGGCTTCAAAGAAGGTCCCAATCGCCCCAGCTGGGATCCTAGCCGCAGGTTGGAGACCTGTAGACCCCTTAGACGTACATTTTAGCCCATTTTTCGCGATATACAGCCCATACCACATCCGTATTACGTCAAACTTAACCAAAATCATTAACTTAACATATTAAACATGTTTCATAATTACTTGACCCGTTTACAACCCAAAATGGGTAAAAATACACTTATTCCAAACACTCCTTAAACTTTACTCATAAACCCATAACACGGACTTTGACACACTGTTAGACCCCCAAATCGTTATGACCTCTTTAACATACATTTTGACATCTTTAATCATTTGGCTCATGACCAAACCAATCTCATTATCATTATCATAGCCACGTCATAGCCATATCACATTAACATCATAACATTATACACATAACAAACATAAACTTACCTTAGACCTCTCAACCTCATGTCCTATCTCTTGATCCTAGCTCATTAACATACCTCCTATTAATTCAACTTACTAATCCAAGGCTTAATCCTATCAACTCATTCATTAATACATAACATGAGAACATTCATATTAACGCATATAGTAATCAAAGTTACTTACCTTAGCTTCCAAAGCTAAGCTACAATTCATGATACCATCACCATCAACACATCATCACCATCATCACATCATCACCATCATTTCCTAGTTCATAATCATCATTCATAAACACTTAATAACACATAATCAAAAACTATAACAACTAACACACCCTTTAACATCATACATTGATCATATGATGCACACCCTTTAAAATAATAACTAAACCCATTATCAACCCATCACATAATCATCATTACCTCTTAATTATACTTAAAACACTATTTACCCAATTTCCTCAAATTGGGTTCACAAACCCTAACTCTTGAATTAATCAATTAAACACTAATTAGAGGTTACTTACTTGCAAGGATCATGCTAATGAATAGCCATCTTCAACCCATCTTCATAGCCCATCAAACTTCATCACTTTCCCTCTCTTTTTCTCCTCTAAGAACCGAACCTCAAACACACTTTAAAATAATGATGGAAATGTCTAGAATCTCCTAGTTTAATCTAATTAGATTGCATCTTTGGCTAAATGACATAACTAGTCCCTTAATTCCCTTTTTTCCTACTTTGGCCACAACTAACTTACAACACATTTAGTCCTTGGCAACTTAGGTCCTTGAAGTCTATTTCCTTTCTAAATGAGACACAACATATTTATATAGCCATATTATAAATACTTTGACTATTGGGTTTGACCGCTACACAACTCCCGTTGACTAACCAATTACAACAAGCCTTATTCTACTCATCTAGAGTGGGGCCTAGTTGCGTCCGAGAAACGGGTCTAACAATTCTACTCCTTTATTTAGATTTCGTCCCCGAAATCTATCTTCTAATACTAACAAAAACTTAGTCACATAATACACCTCATTCCTAGCGCTTTCGATTCTTAGTTTATTTAGTTGCAATGATCTAAGTGATCTTGCAACTCTATGCATACTATAAAATATCGCATGCCTTAATCCACATTACTTCCTGCTTACTTCTATAACCATCAACTCTTACTTAGATTATTATATAATGCGAGACATACTCATTATAACTAGTTATCATTCTAATCCATTCTATTTCCGCTACATCACATTTTCACTTGCTTTATCCTATATTCTCATTCTTTGACTACATGTTACTTGAAAAAATCGTGCTTTTTGACTTTACATAAATTCACTTGGCTAATACTTTCACATTCTATCAACATCACTTAACCATTTCTTTTACGTCTCTACAATTTCCTCATTTCTTCTACTTCTTTCTTCATGTCATTTTCGCTTACCTTTATGAGTCTTATAGAAATATTACATGAATTGACTTTATAATATCATACTTTAACATTTGCCAACACATTACACATGCCACTTATCATCAATTATTTCCATTACTCACATTTTGTACCACGCCACAATTGTGTATTATAACATTTTTAAGCATCATTACAATTCTTTAATTCCTTCATCTTATACTTAATATTCAAAACAAACGTTTCTCATAAGTTTCCCTAAAAGGCGTACTCTAATTTTAACCCTCCTATCTTAGTCCTTATAATTTCTAACTAATTCTAGAGTTCCGCTTTCTACTTCTCTAACCCTACTCGTGCCATGTCGGCAACACATAAGCCCACTCATTCATACTTCCTCATTTACATGGAAAGGCGTCCTAATCGATGTAAATCAAGAAACATAAACTCATAGTTATATATTTCCAACACCACACAAGTACTCCTATTTCCCAATTTAACTTTTATTCTCTCATCCTTTTTATACTTCCCATTTCCTTTTTTTTAGACTTTGATCCATATTATTAACACATTCATTATGGGGATATTTTTATTGCCAAGGATGTAGGCAACCCCATTTGCCGATGAAGGCAATACGTTTTATCCCGAAGGATATTTAACATATCCCGAAGGATTCCTTAACATTCATTGACTTGGTCATCCCGAAGGGTACCACCTTTAACATTCACCCCGAAGGATCATTAACATTCATCCTGAAGGATCTTTATCATTCATCCCGAAGGATCTTTAACATTCACACTTTATCACGTTCACATTATAGCATTGGATCCAAGCTATTAACGTTTTAACATACACACATTATCTCATCCATTTTATTTAGTGAACGCAAGCTCATAGAGCATATGAACCTGCTTATTATAATTACACATTTTCTATGTGTTTATCATCCTACATTCTTAATCCGCATTAATCATTCTCACATCCTTACTTTACCCTTTAGCCTATCCGCCTTTCCCGCATTTAAACCTTACATAGGTTAAACTACATTCGTTAGCATCATTCCTTCTTCCTACACATTTTGGTCATTTACACATTCTCATCATGTTTTATTTACCAACACTTTCGTTTTAATAATCACCGCTAATGGGGCACATTAGCTGTGATAATAATAGTTTCAGGTCATTACCTTAACTTCATACATACTCATATTATTCTCACCTACTTTCTTAACCTTTCGCATTCTTATTCTCATCCCTTAACTCATCTCATTACTTATCTACGCATTTAGAGCAATGCCGCTCTTGGACATCATTTACATATCATTTTGCTTTAATCTCATTCTATAACCTTTATTTCATTAGACATTTATCAATCAATACGTCAAGTCATTCTCACTTTCATTACCTATCACCATAACATCGTTATCATTACTACACAATCATGTACATACTCAATCCTCCTACCTACTCATCTCATTCTCATTTACATTCTTAACTTATCGCATTTAACTTTTAGCATTCAAACTCTTTCGTTAAATTTCCATCCTTTATATACCAACACACTTTATCGCAACTTCACGTTCACACTTAGACCTCAAGTACTTTACCTTACCATTACTCCATCTCTATACCACTTCAACATTAGTCTTTAGTCCCTAAATATAATGAGACCATATGTTGGTCACATTTCGTGCTATCATTCCCTAGCCTCATTCTTTAACCTTCAAGTCATTAAACACTTAATCATTAATTCGCTAGTTTCATCTTGTCTTTTCACTCTATACCTTAGTACGTGTAATATCATTACGATCCACACTTAAAGCGTCATTTCTTAATTCACTTGCTAGCCCATCTCTAATACCACTTATCATTCCGACTCATATTCCATTACCGTTACTTTAACATACATTCATATAAACACAATATAATCACCGGCATTAACCGAAGTGCACGGTAAAAATTTCACTACGTGTCATCACCAATCAGTCGCTTCTAATTTACTAATTCTATGATCACTAATTATTCATTATTCAAGCATTTCTTAGACTAACACTTTTCCGTTTTCTTTTCTCCTTGCCTTACACATTTTAATTACTCACCTATCACTTTTCATTACTTTGACACCCTCTTAGTAATACTCATCTTTCTCTTACTTTCGTACATATGAATATACACATTATATTTCATCTGAGTTGTCACATTACACTTATCATTTTCTTGTCAACTTCACTTTATCCTCTTGCTCCATTTTACACATGTTCATTCTTTTAATGTTATCTATTTCAATCCCGATTGACTCACCTTAATCTTGACATGGCTTAAACCAACATTAAACGTAAATTATTTTCTAGACCATATATTGGTCTTACGTTGTAATCTACAACTCATTCATCTACCCAGCTTCTAACACTTCATGTCACGACAAGAATTCTAGTCATGACTCATCTAATTCAGGTTCCCTTACAGATTACTTTTTCAACTTATTCTATCCATCACATTATAACACACATTCCTAATCACTTTGCCTATGACAAAATAACACCTTACACATAAACGACAAACACATTAGTACATACTTAATCTCATTCATACTTAAAGTCAACATTCGATCATTCTTTCCCTAAAGATAAATGTCACTAAACACTTATACTTCATTAGTCTATTATCAAATTATGATTTAAAACATTTGAACATGTCTATGTCATACCATTTGTCGATTATCATTGAGGTACTTACTACTTTACTTTATCAATTTATGCAATGGCTACTTCATGTATCCTTCATTACCTGTACATTTCTTTAGCATCTTACAGTTACACATTTCATCCATACATCTTACCCGAGCATCTAAATCTTCCTCACATACTCATACTTATATATCCTTAACGTTCTCATAAAGACAAGTCTTACTCAATCCCTTAACCCTTACTAGGTCATCATTCTTCCAAACACAATACATACAAATCATTCGCCAAACCACAATTAATGCAATTTAAGTTAATCTTGATCTTCGGTGCATTATATTATAACATACTCCTTACTTCCAACACTAACCACAAGTGTCCTCATAACAAAAGACACATTCTAGTAATCCCAAACATCAATTCGCATCAAAAGGGCTTTACTCTACGCAATACAATGAATATCATTCACTTACATAACACTTAGCATGATAAACCCACCGTAGGGTTAATTTACATATACGCTAACACTATAAGTCACATATGCTCTTATTAATTGAATACATAAACATATCCTGTACTCCATCTCATATTTAACAATCTATAACCCGCGTCTAACTCATTACTTCTATATTTCACTACATCCACATCACAATATTTACATTACATCTGAGCTATAATCTAATCTCCTTGCTACTATAAGCGCTTCTACGTTATACCACAAAGGCACCTACTAGTCGCATTATTTCAACTTACATTCAACGCGTCTACGAGTAGTTTAAGTCTAGGCAACCTATAGTGAAAACCTAATTCACTTAAACCGAAGCTCTGATACCAAGTTGTTACACCCCGTGCCCGCTTAGACCAAAAATTAAATTTTTTTGCGCGGAAACGCTTAACTTTTACAGACATCTTGTTACTCTTTTCACCATTTATAAAAATCCATAAACATTCAGACCTTGAAACTATTTTTAAATGAAACTAGACTCAATTACCTTCAAAACGACGGGTGGCGCGACCCGTGGCGACTTACGGTTTAAAAGATATGATTTTTCAAAAATTGCCAAAACCTGAAATCACCACCCAACCGCCGGTTGGGCCTCACAGAAGGTCCCAACCGCCCCGGCTGGGATCCCAGCCGCCGGTTGGGGACCTGCAGACCCCTTAAACTTACATTTTAGCCCATTTTTCGCGATATACAACCCATACCACATCCGTATTACGTCAAACTTAACCAAAATCATTAACTTAACATATTAAACATGTTTCATAATTACTTGACCCGTTTACAACCCAAAATGGGTAAAAATACGCTTATTCCAAACACTCCTTAAACTTTACTCATAAACCCATAACACGGACTTTGACACACCGTTAGACCCCCAAATCGTTATGACCTCTTTAACATACATTTTGACACTTGACTTTACTTTACGATTCACTAAAGGACTCTCAGGGGTACAACCTTGACTCGAGCTCGGTATTCTACCTAGTTTCTAACGTTTACTATCTTCCAATCCGCTTCCAAATCCTTAAGCTATAACCCATGTACCTTCTTCCCGTCGCACATAAACCTACAAGGACATTGAAACACTAAAACGTATGCTTTCGCTTAGTAAGTAACTAGATTAATACATGATTAATACTTTCATTCACATATATATGTATCAAGAACATCTTTAATCATTTGGCTCATGACCAAACCAATCTCATTACCATTATCATAGCCACATCATAGCCATATCACATTAACATCATAACATTATACACATAAAAAACATAAACTTACCTTAGACCTCTCAACCTCATATCCTATCTCTTGATCCTAGCTCATTAACATACCTCCTATTAATTCAACTTACTAATCCAAGGCTTAATCCTATCAACTCATTCATTAATATATAACATGAGAACATTCATATTAACGCATATAGTAATCAAAGTTACTTACCTTAGCTTCCAAAGCTAAGCTACAATTCATGATACCACCATCATCGTCATATTCATCATTATCATCACCATCATCACCATCATTTCCTAGTTCATAATCATCATTCATAAACACTTAATAACACATAATCAAAAACTATAACAACTAACACACCCTTTAACATCATACTTTGATCATATGATGCACACCCTTTAAAATACTAACTAAACCCATTATCAACCCATCACATAATCATCATTACCTCTTAATTGTACTTAAAACACCATTTACCCAATTTCCCCAAATTGGGTACATAAACCCTAACTCTTGAATTAATCAATTAAACACTAATTAGAGGTTACTTACTTGCAAGGATCATGCTAATGAATTGCCATCTTCAACCCATCTTCATAGCTCATCAACCTTCATCACTTTCCCTCTCTTTTTCTCCTCTAAGAACTGGACCTCAAACACACTCTAAAATAATGATGGAAATGTCTAGAATCTCCTAGTTTATACTAGTTTGATTGCATCTTTGGCTAAATGACATAACTAGTCCCTTAATTCCCTTTTTTCCTACTTTGGCCACAACTAACTTATAACACATTTAGTCCTTGGCAACTTAGGTCCTTGAAGTCTATTTTCTTTCTAAATGAGACACAACATATTTATATAGCCATATTATACATACTTTGACTATCGGGTTTGACCGCTACACAACTTCCGTTGACTAACCAATTACAACAAGCCTTATTCAACTCATCTAGAGTGATGCCTAGTTGCGTCCGGGAAACGGGTCTAACATGAGGTACCTAAAGATCATATTCACAACAACTAAATGTGAAGCCATGGGATTGAATTGAAACCTTGCACATGCACACACAGCAAACATAATATCTGGTCTTGATGAGGTAAGATACATCAAGGACCCTATCATGGACCTATAGGTGTGTACATCAACACTTTCTCCATCTGCATCTTTAAGCAAAGGTTTCACTGGATCAACAGGTGTGCTTGCCACTTTAGCATCAGTAAATTGAAACTTCCTTAGTATCTCAGTCACATATTTACCTTGACTGATAAATATGCCTTCAGCTGATTGCTTCACTTGCAGCCCAAAAAGAAGGTAAGTTCACCCATGGAACTCATTTGAAATTTATCATGCATAAGTTTCTCAAATTCTATGCACATCTCCTTCTTTGTGGATCCAAATATGATATCATCCACATAGACCTGTACCAATAAGATATCTCCCTTGTTCTTCTTGATAAATAGGGTCTGATCAATCTTGCCTCTTTGGAACCCATTCTCTAATAGATAAGTAGTCAATGTTCTATACCAGGCTCTTGGAGCTTGATGCAATCCATTGAGAGCTTTTACCACCTTATACACCTTGTCTGGATGTTCTGGATCTTTAAAATCTGGAGGTTGAGAAACATACACCTCCTCTTCAATAGTACCATTGAGAAAGGCACTCTTGACATCCATCTGGTAAACAATAAATCTTATGAAAGAAGCATAAGCTAAGAACAATCTTATGGCTTCAATCCTAGCTACAGGTGCAAAAACCTATTCATAGTCTATTCCTTCTTCTTGTTTATACCCCTGGGCTACAAGTCTAGCCTTATTTCTGATCACTATCTCCCTCTCATCTTTCTTGTTTCTGAGTATCCATTTAGTACCAATAACCCTCATACCCTTGGGTAAATCAACTAGTACCCAAGCCTTTTGAATCTTGAATTGTAGAAGCTCCTCTTGCATAGCTTCTACCCAGCTTGAGTCTTGTATGGCTTTAATTATGTTTTTGGGTTCTTCTTGTGAAATGAAACACACAAACAGACATGTGTTGGCATCTTCATGCTTCTTCTCTTCATAAACAGCACTAAGAAAGCCTTGTTGATTTGAATTCAAAGTCTACCTTCTTGTCTTCACACCAGACTGTATGTCTCCAATCACATTCTCTAGGGAGTGATTTGTGTGTATTCTTGTGTGTAGAGTTGTGGGAACTTGATAGGTGAGTGGCATGTTGTTGATATCCACTTCATCTTCTGATAAATCATCAGTAGTAGTACCTGATTGGCCATTAGTATGAACATTTTGCCCAGCAGTACTAACATGAGGCTCAGTAGTACAATATCCATTTGTACTGTTTTCAGGCTTCTTTGGTTCTTCAACTCCACCTTCATTATTTCCATCTTCAAAACCTTCTTTGTCTGCATCAGTAGAAGGTCCAACATCCTTTGAAGATGAATCCACACTATTCCAAATAGGCATCAGAATATGATCTTGATCTTTCTCCTTTTCCATGCTTGGTTCATCTGTTGCAACACCATCTTCTAAACCTCCAAAATCATTAGAAAATGTTCCTGCAACAACTGGTACATAGTTCATAGATTGGGTTAGATTATCAAATTCAAATAGCAATCTTGGACCTTCACCTGCAACATTAGACTTATTTTCTAAAAACTAAACATGCAGGTTTTCTTCTACTTCCCTGGTTCTTGTATTGTATACCCTAAAGGCATTGCTATTCATTAAGTACCCAATCAAGAAACCCTCATCAGATTTGCCATCAATTTTGCCTAGATGGTCTAAGGTATTGAGAATAGTGACACGACACCTAAATGGTCTTAGAAAACCTAAAGCAGGTGTTATACCCCTAAACAGTTCATATGGTGTCTTGCTGTGAGGCTTGACTACTAAAACCCTGTTCTGCACATAACAAGCATCATTAACTGCTTTAGCCCAAAAAGTGATGGGCAGCTTGGAATCAACTAACATGGTCCTAGCAGCTTCTATTAGAGTCTTATTCCTCCTTTCAGCAACCTCATTCTACTGAGGAGTTCTAGCTACACTAAACTCTCTCTTAATACCTTTTTCCCTACAAAAATCATCCATAACTCTATTCTTAAACTCTGTCCCATTGTCACACCTGATGACTTTTACTTTCTTATCAACTAGGTTTTCTATTTCAGTTATAAAAGTCTTAAGAATTCTAGTTGTCTCATCTGAAGATCCTAGAAAGAAAAGCTATGTGAATCTACTAAAGTCATCAGTTACTACAAGACAGTACTTCTTATGTTGAATACTACTCACAGATGTAGGACAAAACAAGTCCATATGCAACATAAACAAAGGTTGAGTAATAGAGTTTTGGGTCTTGGGCTTACAAGAATCCTTGTGTTGTTTGCCTTTGAGACAGGTAACACAAGTTTGGTCATTTTCAAAACGTTTTTGAGGCAAGCCTTTTACCAAACCATCTTTAACAATTTTGTTAGTGGTTTTAAATTTGACATGACCAAGTCTTCTATGCCATAACATTGACTCATCTAATGTGGCTTTTGCAACAAGACAAGTAAGAGCCTATTTAGGAACAATTTTCTTCATATCAACACTGTACATATTGCCCTTTCTTGGAACTTTAAGTAGTACTTGACTTTCATCAGGTAACTTA
The DNA here is from genome assembly GCA_021014915.2 of Artemisia tridentata subsp. tridentata. Classification (NCBI taxonomy): domain Eukaryota; kingdom Viridiplantae; phylum Streptophyta; class Magnoliopsida; order Asterales; family Asteraceae; genus Artemisia; species Artemisia tridentata. The sequence continues at coordinate 145,972,325 of CP139502.1, read as the reverse complement.
AAGTCTGGGGAAAGCACTAGACATTAAGTGTCAGTAAAAAGAACTTTGTTCTTTTTGTAACACATCTGTGAGAAACTAAAGAGATTATACTTGAGCTCCTACACAAAATACACATCTTCAAAGTCAAGTTTATCGGTTTTCAATGTACCTTTACCAGTAATCTTTCCACCTATTCCTCCCCCAAAGGTAACATATCCTCCATCCATTGGTGTAAAGTCTGAAAGATAGGACATGTTCCCTATCATGTGCCCAGAGCATCCACTATCTTCATAACCTTAATCTTCTTCATCATCTTGTCGATGTCCCTGCACATAAAAGAAGGAAATTAGTTTCCTTGGGGTACCCAAGCCATCACTGACTTGGGTTTGCCTCGTGCATCAATATAGTTAAATCTCTTTAATACAATTGATGCACCATTGGGTTTGATTGGTCTCCATACCCAATATGCTGAAGCCTTAACAACATTTGCCCTCTTATCCCTATCAGTGTTTTTAGGCTTACCAGTACTAACTGCTGGTCTGGTAGTATTAACTGCTGGCCTAACAGATTTAACTTTTGAGTTCCAAACTTTATTTTGAAACACCGCTTTCTTGTGAAAAGGCATGTGAACAGTTTGTTGTGCATATTTAAAAGTTGGTTTTGCACTTGAAACTGTTGGTTTAGAGTAAGCAGTCTTAAATGGTCTGGCTGTACTAACTACTGGTCGAGCAGTACTGATTGGTTTGAGGCCAGACTTCATTAAAATTGCCCTAGGAGTCATTCTGTTAACATAAGAGTGAGGTTGAAACCTGTTTGAGTTCACCCTATTACTTATCTTCCCAAGTCCCCTATTATTCCCTGTAATCGTCTTTTTCCCTTGATGGTTATGACAAAAATCCTGAAGGTGGTCAAAGCTACCACAAGAAAAACATGCCTTGTTATACATGACAAAGTCATTTCCTAATTGATGGGACTTGAGGTTATTCCAGTTCGTCTGGTTACCTCTAGGCTTGTATGTGGACCTATACATCTTAGAATATCTAACTGTTTTCCTAGCTTGTTTTACATTGGTTCTAGGTTTAACAGTTTCAGTTTTAACCACCTTAGGAACATTAGTTCCTTCTAGCTTTACTACATCAGGTTTAGTCACAACCTGTTCATCATCATCAGATTCTCAATCTTCAATAATGGGAGCATCTGAGTTCCTTTCAGCTGACACCATGTCCTCAGTAAGAGAGGTGTCACTTGCACTCTCAAAAGGCTCATTAGCTTCTACAGGTTTATTAGCAGTAACATATTCTTTAGCCTTACAACCATATTCTAATTTTGGCTCTTGAAATTTAGCTAAACCTGTGTGCTCTAAGTCTATTCCTGGGGTTGCAGGCAGTCCTCTATAAGGAGGTGGACATGTGTTGTAGCCTAACCCAGACTTAGCCTTATTAATCAATTGACACTCTATGATTTTATTTACTCCCTTAGAAGCAAACTCTAAAGTGTCTACACTTAATTAAATATTATCTTTTGCCTTTTTGATTTTATCTAACTAAGCTTTTAGCATACTAATCTCAACATTTTTAAGAGTCAAATCTCTCTTAAGAACAGCTATATCTTCTGTAAAGACAGACTCATTTTTCTTATAGTGCAAAATTTCTTCCTCTAATACTGCTAAACCTCTTTTATGATTAGACAAATTATAGTTTGTTTGGTTTAGCTCAATTCTCTGCTCATCATAATGTTTCTTTAAAGTTTCAAATTCTTTAAGAGCAGAACAAGTTTTAGAATTTTTTTTGGCTGAGTGTACCTCTGAGTCAGAGAAAGCCATAAGTGCCATCTCAGCTGGTGCTTCCTCATCTTCAGCCATGAAGCTCCAGTCATAACCTAGACCATCAATGGCAACCATAGCCTTTGAAGATGTCTCTGCCTCTTCCACTGCCTTTGGCTTGCTACCAAACCCCTTACTCTTGCTATCCTATTGCCTGGGTCTTCTACTCTCTCTTGTAAAATGCCCCAACTTGTGACAGTTAAAGCACTCCACCTTAGACTTGTCAAAACCAGCAGTATCATCACTACTGATGTTGATCTTTTTCCCAGTTCTTTGAAAGAACTTCTTAGCCCTCATGCTAAGAAGTGCAACCTGCCACTTTAGATCCATCTCTTTCAAGTCATCATCATCAATCTGCTCTAGATCTTCATGTGACAGCATAGATTTATTTTTTTGGCTGGTGAGGAATGCATGAAAGGTAGTATCAATAATACCAGCAGTACTAGTTGATGAGCTAGCAGTACTAACACTAGGATTAGCAGTACTAACTCCTGCAGCCACTGATGTGCGTGTGTATTGCTCTAATTCTTTTATACCACGGTAGCGGCTCCAAGAACTTAGTGCGCACATGATGTGTCGTTGTGGTTTAGCAGTATTAATGCCTACTCAAGTTTTAAATTTATATTTAGCCGACTTATCAATAAAACACACACTTTAACGAGCAGTGTACCCGGTCAGTATGAATATAATGGTAAGTAGAGTGTCGATCACTAAGAGTGGAACGTATTATCTAGTTATTCTAATCAGTATTTTAATATCTTAAGTTAGCTAAACAACCTAATCTAACGCAAGGGGGTTCAGCCTGAGAGACTGGCACGGTTTGGTTATGATTAAATAGAAAACTAAACTAATGAGCACGAATCAGCGATTAGCACACACGTACACAGATAGATACTCGAGATAATAAGAAGACCTGTCCTGATAATTAAGTAGCTTGTCACTTGTTTTATTGCTAGTTTTATATGAAGTGTATATAATTAACCCTTTCTCGTTGGCTCTAATCTTATCGGCGAGTAAACCCTTAATGATCACTTATGTCTATCCCACTATCCTAGAATATTGAGCATTTGTGATGCCCACGTGTCGTATACGCTAGAATAGATAGGCGAGGAAGGGGCATGGCGACCCAAGCAATGCTCAGCTAGACACAGAGGTTATCAATGCACTAATAAAAGTCACCAAAGACATCAACATATAAACTTTAATTAATGGGAAAGCAATTTTAAGGGGTGCCCATGATTTTCCGTAGTCACATGGAATCGGCCCATCAATCCTGATGAATTAAAGTGTACTAATACAATAAAAAAAACTATTTAATGAATTGAATACATGCAGGACCTTCTTACAGCTCTTGTATCTTTGTTTAGGGTGTGTCTTGTGCTGCTAACACGTCTGAATTCGGCTTTAGGGTTTCTGTCTTTCTCTTCTGAGTTAAGCTATCTGTCCCGAAATTCGTCTGGTCTTGGAGTATTTATAGTTTCTGTCTGAGGGTTAGATGTGGCGCATAGGATAAGTAGATGCGGCGCATTGACTTAACTTCGCGTGGGGTCCAAGATTAATATATTCAGGAATATTCGTACACCGCCTTAAGATGCGGCGTAACTCCATTTCTCTATGCGGCGCATGTCCTTTGCTGTCTTGGATTGTAACTTGTGAAATCTTGATAATGATGCGCCGTATGAAATAAGTATGTTGCGGCGTATCTGGAGCAGAATGATCTTGATTTGTTACATTTCAGTAGACTCTTAACATCTTGCATGTTTTGCTCCATAATTAGTCCAAAATCGCCAAGTTTCACATAATACTTGTTTTTACCTGAGAATTACAAAAGTAAACATTAACGTATCAATTCTCATATATAATATAATAAAACAAGTCAAATAAATAGGATAAATGATGATAATAAAATGTACTTATTCGAGTTCATCAAATATCCCTCCACTTGAACTTTACTTGTCCCCAAGTAAACCTTATAATTAATCTTATGAAAATGTATCCTAAAAGATATTAGGATTAATTTTTATATTTAAGCATGTATTCGTTTTGTCATAATTGCACAACCAAACACTTAACGAATTAGAAATAAAATAAAATATTTTGATAAAAGCAAATTAATTGTTTAACTGTCCAGTCGTGACGAATATTCTATCATAAGCTTGGCAAGTATACGCATCTCCCCCACTAAAGCTAAGGAATAACAAGTCTAAAGCGGTAAAAAGGGTTTATTGGTTAAGGGTTAATCATCCTTTTTAATCTCTATCGATCTCAAATTCCAGAAAAGGCGACAAAATCACAAATACATGATCGAATCCACGACCACGATACTTGCAATTGCTCAAATCCTTAACTCGAATAGGCTAAAGATAGGACCAAGTAATCTTCACCAATAATATTATATCAAAAAGGGCGACAAAATCATAAATACATAGCCGAATCCACGACTACGATACTTAAGATTGCTCAAATCCCTAATCTCAATAAATCAAAGGTTTGGATGAAGAATGATATAGGGTATGGATAATATTTGGGATATAAATTGGTGTAAAATGAAAAATAAACAAAACGGATAAATTAAAATCCCAAGTGTGGTAAATTACTTTCCCAACCATCCCATGAATAAGACTCATATCATTGAATAACTCACGCTTTAACACTTGAAACACACGCTTTAGGTAGACACGAATTATAATCAAAAAAATCTCAATCAAAGAATAACCTTAGTTGGCGTTCCCATAACGACCAACTCCCATTCAATCCATAAATATAATATATAACAACTAGTGGTGATATCGACCACTTAATACAAAACTCTACATAAGTTGGTTAAAACAAACTTCCAACTTTTCCTTTTTTTTTTTTTTTTTTTTTTTTTTTTTTTTTTTACATCAACATATGTGTCAAATTTCACAACTTTTCTATCACTATTTTTCCGGATAATTTTTTCATACTCTTCATACTTTCAGAAATAACTGTAATAGCGAAAGTAGTAAACACACGAAAAATAAACTCAAAGATATAAAATATTTACTTTCATACCAATTGCATTGTGCAATTTCCTGACTCAACCAAAGATAATGAATTACGCACGCGAACACAGGTAATGTAAGGAAACACACTTTGCCTAAAGCAATTAACCACGGATTTTAATCTACAGGGTAGGCTAAGGTGTAAGGGTGTAACGAAACATTATAACAAAGGTGTAAGAAACGAAAGGAATGGCTCTGAGTGTTTCTCTAGGGGTATCTTACTCTAAAAGTGAGAGTAACAAAGGGTTTATAAGGGGGTTAAGTAACCAATGTAGTTAGTTAATATCACATAACATATAAAGGCTATTTGGGTGTAATCCTAGAAATTTACCAATTTAGACAAGTAATTCCAATTATATAGATAATACTTATTATGGTGGTCTCGAATAGTATACAAGCCAAGTTCTAAAGTTTACAAGTCACCGACACACTCATAGATTTGTGAATTTTGATAAGTTCACAAATTTTGGAAATAATGTTATGTGTGCAGCTATGTAATTTAGACTTTAAACAAGAACATGCTAAAAAAACTTTAAATTTTGATATATTCAGCGCATTTTAAGCATATTTTGAAAAAGTTTAGGACAAGTAAGTGTTCTAATTCTCCAATCCCCCCACTTAAGTTAAACAACGTCCTCGTTGTTTGTATCAAAGGTTAAAAACTGGAAAATAAAAAGAATTAGAACAGAAAAACTCCCCTGAGATTTGCTCGGTATGATCCTCCATTATTCGTATAAGAGCAAAAATCAACTTTCTTGTGGATGAGAACGTTTAAACTTCAGAGATGATGTATCCACAGAAATGCAGGAATCTATAATACCATTAAGACTTCAACACACCTGAATTAAGAGGGTTCAAACTTGCATAATACATTAGTAGTTAAAAATAAAACATAAAAAATTAAAATTGAAAATCATCAGGTCAGTCGATACGCCGTATCTTATGGAAGAAGATACGCCGTATCGAGCCTGGAATAAATATGAATCAGAATAAAATATGCGTCGCATCCTTAACCAGGGATGCGCCGCGTTAAATAAACTGACAGAAAGTTTTAAAGTCAAAAATAAAAATGCAGAAAATTAAATAAGATATGACCAGTGCAGGAGATGCGTCGCATCTAAGGATTGAGATGCGCCGTATCTTCTGCAAGTCTGACAGACTCGATACAAAATCAGAAAATAAAATAAAATAAAAGATAAGCATGAGTTGCCTCCCACGAAGCGCTTGTTTTTGTTCGAGTCACGAGCCTGACTCCACCCTTATTTACTGTGTAATAGGGTGTTGTTCCCCCCACTTGGGATCAAGTGCGGGTGATAGTAGCAATAAACACGAAAAGAGTGTAAATTTGCTAGTAAAGATGGAAGAAATACATAAAGATCATACATTGGCAATATATGTACATCTTTCCTATTTTTACCCGGTTTGGTTGATAAATTGGATGACTTGATCACTTCATCTGAAAGAGTAGTATGTCGAGGAAAAATGAGTCTCCTTTCTTCTTGGTTAGTCTCTTTGGTAGTAAGGCGTCCCTCGACTTCCGCAGAAGATGAGAAAGGGTCTTTAGCAAGTAAAAGTTCGAGTTCCTCTATATCCTTCATAGGGTCGAAATCATCATCTTCATCAATCATAGCAATGTTTAAGAGCTCATCACCAAATTCTTCCTCGAGCTCTACCAAAAATGGGTTGATCAGAGGTGCTTCAATAGGTAGTGTAATAAATTTGACCTCATCATTCTTATGTTTTGCAACCTGTTTAGGAAAACTAGCAAGATTATTAGTAACGGGATTAATAATATTAAATAAATTTGTACCACTTTGTGTTGTAAGTGACTCCAATTCATCTTGTGAATCTCCATCTTCAACTAGTGGTCTTGCAATTTCATAATCGTCCCGAATTTCATCCTTAAATAAGTAATCCCAGATTTCTTCAAAATCCCTCGTTGGGTCAAAATCTGGTTGAGGTATGTCATCATAAACTATGGCGTCAAATGGTTCGAAATCAAAATTAGAATACTTTTCATCTTCATCCGTTGGATTGTCTAATGGTGGTAATACGATTGCAGAATATTCTTCAACGTAGGGTTCCGTATACACATCATCTTGTGCAATCTCCGGAGAAAAAGTACTATCAATAACATTTGCCGGAATTGGTTTCACGGTATATGAATCTTCTTCATCATCATTTGACATACACCAAGTGTGTTGAAACGGCAATTTGTTTCTTTCTTTCCTTGACTTTTCTTGTCCTAAAATCAAGTATTCTTCCATAGTGATTTCTTTCGTCTCAATGACTTGTGCACCATATCTTGCTCTCTTCCAGTTATACACCTGATTATTGCTCAAGGCTTTTTCCTCTTCAAACCTAACATATTCTTCCATTGTAATATCCGGATCGTCCATCTTCCTGAAATAAAACTTACTCGTGCAAAAGAAGAGTGAAACAATCAAAGTAAAATAAAAGTTGCTGATATTTGTAGACGATGCGCCGTATCCAAAAAGTTGGATACGCCGTATCTTATTTCGTTAAAATTTAATCAGACTTTTATTCAGAAAACAGATACGCCGCTTATAATTTTAGCATGCGCCGTATCAGGTTTAATTAACAAAAATCGATTATATTTATTAAAATTAAATGCGTCGTATTAACAGAAGCTAATGCGCCGTATTTTCGTTACGTTTCAAAATACAAGATTTTTGATTAAGAAGATGCGCCGTATCGATAAAAATCGATGCGTCGTATCTGTTTAATAATTCGAAAACTGTTTTTAATTTAAATAGACAATACGCCGTATCTGTTAAAACAGATGCGTCGTATGGCGTTAGGGTTTAGAAAAAAATTTTCTTATTAAAAACAGAATACGCCGTATCTTGGGGAAAGATGCGTCGTACTCGAATTTAGTAAACGCGTTGTATTTTATAAAAATTAAACGCAATACACCGTATCTGTGAAAACAGATGCGCCGTATCGTTTGTATCAGCTCAGTACAACGATAGCAGAATGCAGAAAAATACAGAAAAACAAAAAACTAAAATAAAAATAAACAAAAAGAAACAAAAATTAAAGAAAATAAAAACACACAAAAACAGAAAATATGCAAATAATACAATGAATGCAATTTATCTAATATACAACAGGGTTAGTGGTTAGAATCTAAAAATTAAAAAGAAAAGAAAAACCTAATTAAAATATTAATCAAATTAACAGATAATAACAATTCACTCCCCGGCAACGGCACCAAAAACTTGATGTGCGTGTATATTGCTCTAATTCTTTTATACCACGGTAGCAGCTCCAAGAACTTGGTGCGCGCATGATGTGTCGTTGTGGTTTAGCAGTATTAATGCCTACTCAAGTTTTAAATTTATATTTAGCCGACTTATCAATAAAACACACACTTTAACGAGCAGTGTACCCGGTCAGTATGAATATAATGGTAAGTAGAGTGTCGATCACTAAGAGTGGAACGTATTATCTAGTTATTCTAATCAGTATTTTAATATCTTAAGTTAGCTAAACAACCTAATCTAACGCAAGGGGGTTCAGCCTGAGAGACTGGCACGGTTTGGTTATGATTAAATAGAAAACTAAACTAATGAGCACGAATCAGCGATTAGCACACACGTACACAGATAGATACTCGAGACAATAAGAAGACCTGTCCTGATAATTAAGTAGCTTGTCACTTGTTTTATTGCTAGTTTTATATGAAGTGTATATAATTAACCCTTTCTCGTTGGCTCTAATCTTAACGGCTGGAGTAATGTCACAATTCGCATTTTCAGGTCTTTACTATACACGGGATTGCATCATTTCAATTTACGTGTGTTCATTAAACGTTACCACTCAGTCATTACTACTAATATTATACTCAAATACTCCCGACTATGATCCTAATAGTTCCATGCTAATTTTAATGATATGAAATTTATATTATTAATTTACCCGGTGTTTTGAAACCTTTTGCGATATTTTACGTTAAGAGCTTATAACTCCGTCGTTTTGCGATATTTCATCACGATCACTATTTTAACACCCGATTCTTATCAGTAACATGATTTCATAATTTTCACGACTTCGTCGAATTTTATTTTTACTCGTCACGATTTATTTATAGTTAACCCGGTACCCGATAACACCAAAAGTTTGCACTAAACAACCAATACTTATCTTAATTGTGTTAAAAAGCTAAACATTTTCATCTTATCTCTTTCTTTTAGTCATGTGCCGCCCCTCTCTCTTCCTAATAAGCCAAACTACATTTGCCTAATACTCCAAAATACATTAAAGTTCTATGTATACATAAACATGATTTATTTTCCATAACATTTCCATACTAAGTTAACTAGCCATTTTTCTCTCCTTCTTCATCCCAAACCCACGGCCAAAGCAAGAAAGAGGATGATCCAACATTTTTTTTTGAAGATCAAGTGTTAATTAAGTTCCTTTTATACTCCTTGTTAGAGTTTTGCAATAAAAACTCCAAGGTTGTGGTCATATTTCATCCTAACTCACCAATCATCAAGTAAGCTCAAGAACACCATTTTTGATCATTTCATACTTCCTTTGTTCTTATATTGTTGTATCTCCTATTTATTTTGAGAGCTATCCATGCAAAACTTATGTTATATATACCACTTGGTTCATTTTTCACTAAAACTATCTCAAACATTAGATCGGTACGTTTCATTAACATCCCCGCGAAGCCCACTATTTTTAGCGATGTTTAGGACCCATGACACCCTAAGAAGGTGTATGGTAGGTTGTGTGTGTTTGTGGAGTTGTGTTGTAGTCGTTTGATCAAGCCGCGAACCAAGAAAACGAGTTTTTAACATATATATATACCCGCTGTCCAGAAATGCAAACTTTGGAAAAATCAGTAAACATGGCTTTATTTTAGCTTTCATATTTAGAAAGCACTCAAAGACGAAACCGTGGCCGAAAGAATGGATAAAAACCGAGTTATAACGAAGGAGATACGAAGTTTTAAAGTTAGACAACACAAAAACTATTTTCTGAAAATAAGCTTGCTGTTTGCCGAACTTCAAGGGACAAAACGAGGCGTTAGACGTGATCTAGGAGAGCCGAGCTACTGAAATTATGTTAGTTCATGCTAGGGCGATTCCGTGGATATAAAGAACATAGAAAACGGACTTATAACGACCAAGATATGCACGTTTGAAAACCTGGCGAAACTTATTATTTTTGACAGCTTCTAATAGCAAAATATTTTACAAGTGTAAAACAGTTTTCTTTCAAGTCACCATGTTGCGAGCTATTTTCCCGTTGATCGAGTCACGTATGACCAAAACCCAAAGGAGACGGCTGAGAGATCATGTTACAAGGTTTTCAAAAACGTCAAGTTCTATTCCTAACTCTTAACGTACAATATTTTGCGGCTAGTTTTGCGAGGCCGTTTGGCCACATTTTTCACAAGTTATAAAAAGAGTTATTTTGCGACGAAACTATTATATTTGACTATAGAACACCAAACGAGGATCTTAGAGTATCATTTCAACATATTTACACGAAAAGTAGTTCATGACTTAGCGAGACGTCAAAAATGTAGTTTTCGACGATAAACGTTATTTTCAAAACTAACGAGTGGTATCGTTAACATACGTAATTGCATGAGTAGAATTATTTCATTTGCTTACCTTAGATCATATCATTCACATTAGGTCGCGGTTAGAGACCGAGCCTCATTCCAGCATATTCACTGCTAGTATTGTGCTATCATATCAGGTGAGTTTTCATAGCCCCTACTTTTATACGTTTTGAACTTTTGGGGGAGATACATGCTTAAATTACTTTTCTCGTTTATCAAATACGCTTTGCATTGGTATGCAAGACATCTAATACGCTTTGCATTGGTATGCAAGACATCTAATACGCTTTGCATTGGTATGCAAGTCATCTAATACGTTTTGCATTGGTATGCAAGTCATCTATTCTATTGTGCATTGGTATGCAAGACATCTATTACATTGTGCATTGGTATGCAAGTCATCTATCCTAATCATTTTATGTTAGCATTGGGTTGTAAACACACAGGTTGCAAGTCTTGAATGGGCAGGGCTTGGAACTGAGTGGATTTACAATGCCTATGCCGTGGAAACTTTCTCTAAACGCTTTTCAACTTATTTATAACAAACTCTATGAACTCACCAACCTCGTGTTGACACTTTAGCATGTATTTTCAGGAACCAAGCAATAGCACGCTACTGGAGGCTTTTGGCAGGGCATGGCATGGTCATAGAAGACTCTGATAAAACATTTGGGACCGCTTAACTTATTTTATGGGCCAACTTCCGCACCACTTTTCATAATGTAAATTAACACTTTTGACTTCTCAAATATATTCTAAATGATTGATGTGAAAACCGTTCTTTACACTTGTGTTGTGATACCAATTGAGTTGCACCCCAACGATGTGTAAGCTTCCGCTGGACCCAATTTTTGGGGGTGTGACAAGTAAACCCTTAATGATCACTTATGTCTATCCCACTATCCTAGAATATTGAGCATTTGTGATGCCCACGTTTCGTATACGCTAGAATAGATAGGCGAGGAAGGGGCATGGCGACCCAAGCAATGCTCAGCTAGACACAGAGGTTATCAATGCACTAATAAAAGTCACCAAAGACATCAACATATAAACTTTAATTAATGGGAAAGCAATTTTAAGGGGTGCCCATGATTTTCCGTAGTCACATGGAATCGGCCCATCAATCCTGATGAATTAAAGTGTACTAATACAATAAAACAAAACTATTTAATGAATTGAATACATGCAGGACCTTCTTACAGCTCTTGTATCTTTGTTTAGGGTGTGTCTTGTGCTGCTAACACGTCTGAATTCGGCTTTAGGGTTTCTGTCTTTCTCTTCTGAGTTAAGCTATCTGTCCCGAAATTCGTCTGGTCTTGGAGTATTTATAGTTTCTGTCTGAGGGTTAGATGCGGCGCATAGGATAAGTAGATGCGGCGCATTGACTTAACTTCGCGTGGGGTCCAAGATTAATATATTCAGGAATATTCGTACACCACCTTAAGATGCGGCGTAACTCCATTTCTCTATGCGGCGCATGTCCTTTGCTGTCTTGGATTGTAACTTGTGAAATCTTGATAATGATGCGCCGTATGAAATAAGTATGTTGCGGCGTATCTGGAGCAGAATGATCTTGATCTTGTACATTTCAGTAGACTCTTAACATCTTGCATGTTTTTCTCCATAATTAGTCCAAAATCGCCAAGTTTCACATAATACATGTTTTTACCTGAGAATTACAAAAGTAAACATTAACGTATCAATTCTCATATATAATATAATAAAACAAGTCAAATAAATAGGATAAATGATGATAATAAAATGTACTTATTTGAGTTCATCAGCCACGATCACTTCTTCTGGATTGGTGTTGCTGGGAGATGACACAAAAGCCATATTCCCTGAGCTTGAGCTTGAACTTGAACCTCCATATTTCTTCACTTCCTCTTCAACAATCTTAAAGTTGTTGTATAGATCATTGAGGCTCATGGTGTCGATCTCTGGCTTGTTCTTCCAGACCACCACTTGAGTATACCATTCAGCAGGTAAACTCCTTAAGAACTTGGAGTTCAGATCTTCTTGGGGTATTTCAACTCCAAGTACACCCAGTTGGCTGACAATCTTCTGCAATCTATTAAACATATGATCTAAAAACTCATTGCTTGAAGCACTGAAGTTCTTAAAGTTTTGATTCAGCAGGGTCTTTTGGGTCTTCTTGGTGGCTTCATTACCACCATACCGAGTAGTAATTGCTTCAAACAAGAATTTTTCATCCTTGTATTTGCTGAAGTTTAGGAGCTGATCATTGGGGATGGTCATCATCAACAAACTCATAGCTTTGACATCGTTCTTCTTTTGCAGCTTCTCTTCTGTAGTAACTGGAGAGGTATTCACAGTTGTCTTTAGATCAACATCAACTATTATTACAGTTGTTGATGGTTTAAAAGAGTTTCCATCTTCAATGATCTCCCGGAGTGCACAGTCCTGCACTTGGAAGTACTGTTCTATTCGAAGTCTCCACATCTCAAAATCGTTCTGCTTCAGCATAGGCAACTTTGCAGCCATGTTGGTCTGTGTTGTTTCCATGTCCATTGTCTTTAAAGAATAAAGAGTTCTTCTTCTAAATCAAGTATCAGCCTGGCTCTGATACCACTTGAGAGGATCTAACACACTTAGAATGTGTTGAGGATACTTTGTGTTTATATCAACAAGTATGTAGAATCTACTTGATGATACTTAGAAGATTGATTTGTTGTAACAGCAATGAAAAATGTATGAACAATGAATATAACTCCAAACGATTCAATATTATTAGATAATAATACGAGTGATCTCTGATATCACTAGAGTTACAAAACCTTGAATCTTATCAAGAACGTATATGATTGATATTTAAACATCTAACCTAGGACCTCCTTTTATAGTACAAGGAGTCCTTTACAAGATAAGTATCTATCCGTATAATTCTAACTAAACAAGATATACATACAATCTTTTCCATACTTATCCTTCTAGCAGTATCTTCATGCAAACTGTCTTCTATAGTACCAGTACTAACTTAACAGTTTGTATTGTTAGTTATATCAGCAGTCTTCAGCTTATACTAGCAGTTTGTACTGTTGGTGTTATCTTCAGCAGTACAAAGTCTTCAACATTTAATTCCTAATAAGATGCCTTTCGACCTTAATCTTAATTAAACCTTTACTTGTTATGTTTATTAAGTTTCTTATACAATCGTCACAAAGTACAAGACCAAAACATTCGTCGACTAATGAATTGAAATCAACCACTATTGAGAATCCTTTCGAAACATAGACTCAACAATGATTAATCAAAACAATAAACAAGACAAGTTCCAATTTAAGCAAATATGATGTTATCGTCAAATTCTAAACAAACACTACAAATATCCAAATATCCCTTTATCACAAGTTATCATATGAGCCAAACAAGTAAAGAAAACTATTCCATGGTTATTTCAATCAAACACAAAATCTCAACAATCATATTAATAACAAACATCTTAAAATATAAAAGTAATAAGGTTTACCCATAGTATGAATTACAATAGGCAAAGGTGAAGGATTTATAGCAACCCTTAAGCCTCTAATTGATTACAATAGTTCTACCAAGGTGGAAAATTATATCCAAACGCCGTCAACAGCCCTTGAGCACACTACACGAATTTTGCAGAAGTTTGTTGTCTTTTGGGAGAGATAGGTTGGTGAAAATTCGTCCTTGAGGGTGGACGGTAGAATTTCACAATGAAAACCAAGCCAAAGCACTCCTATATATAGTATAAATCAACCCTTAGCCTCTAAGTATGAAACTTGGGCACTAAGTGTCATAAAAGTGAAGGTTTAGGAGTTATTAGAGCCATATGATCGGACTTGGGGCTTAATGGCACTTAAATAAGCATTAAAAATAACTTGGGAATGTTAGTTTGGTCCAACCGATCGGATGTAGGGCCATGCCAATCGGCTGGAATGAGAAAAACCATCCATCCTAATCGGTTGGAGTCTATCCCAATCGAATGGAGAGCATCCTAATCAGATGGAGGCTACTCAGCACACACTTTTTTCTTTTCTTTTTTCATTTTTAGCTTTCGGTTTGCTCATTTATTGACCGTGGCTCATCATTCTTCAACAAAACTTGATCTTTTCTTTATCTTGGGTCTTGGAAGCATCGATTTGTTGATTCTTTTGCTCTTTGAAAGGCTTTCAAGGTGATTCTTGATGTGGGAATCTGCATAAATCTTCATTTATTCGTCATTTTTTCTTCTTTTCCTTCATTTTCTTTGTCGTGAGCTTCCATGAACCTAAAATAGAAATTATACTTCTTTAAGTACCATAAGTTCATAAAAGTGACCAATATATATGCATAAAATCCACGATAACACTCCTAAAAACATGTACAATTTGAGCGTTGCTTGCCCTCAAGCAAATCTAGAAAAAGAAAAATCAAAATTCATACCTAAATAACAAAATGAAAAGAAAATTTTAAAAATTTTGAAAATTTTGGAAATATCAAAAAATATTTTTGCTTTTTATTTTATTATTTTTTTTTTAATATTTTTTTTTATATTTTATTTTTTTATCAAGAGTAAATTACACCGTTCGTCCCTGTGGTTTAGGGTAAATTTCACTCTCAGTCCCTATTTTTTTTCTTGCATCGTTGGTCCCTGTGGTTTTTCAATTGCACACCGGTGGTCCTTATCGTTAACTGGCGTTATCTTTTCCGTTAGCAAGTGGCAACGTTAGTCCATGATAACGCTCAAAATGAACATGTTTTTAGTCACGTTATCGTTAGATTTGTGCATCATATTTGGTTATATTTGTGTATATTTGTTACTAAATCATGAAAAAGTGTATGTGCAAGTAAATATAGCCAAGTACAGAGAAGAAAGACGAATAAATGAAGAAATTATGCACATTTGAAGAATCACGAGAAAGAAACGAGAAAAGAACCACACAAGAATTCAAGGATTTGTTAAAGTCAAGATTTCTATGTTTATATATCAAGAAAAGATCAAGTTCTTTGGAAAGAAATAGTGGTACAACAAAGGATCAAGCACGTAACGAGAAAAGGAAGAAAAAAATAAAGTATGCATGGCAGAACGGCCCATCCGATCGGATGGTGTCCGCATCCGATTCGGATGGGAGAAAAGTAATTTACCGAGAGATCCAACCGATCGGATGGACCTCAATACCGATCGGTTGGAGGAGACTGAAGTTACAAAAAACGCATTTAATGACGAATTTAAGCCCCATAATCATGGTGGCTTATCATTTCTTGGTTATTTACTGATTAAGGACGTTTTTGCTTGAGGGAAAAGGGTTCCTTCACTTATTTAAAGAACCCTTGGCTAGTTTACAAGTGTGACAACCCAAAAACCTAGTAAGGCTTACACCAAGTCTTGCTAAACTTATTATCATTGCCCGAAAGCTTGTAGTTGCTGTGAGAACGTCCAGGGAATCTTGAGTTCAAGTCTCAAGAGTTGTGTCCAAGTGTGGAGTTGTTTACGTGTGATCATAGGCGATTGGAGGAGAGTGGTTGCTATAGTTCCACAATTCTAGTTCTTGTAATTTCACAACTAGGTATTTCTTGTTTGAGTTATTATGAACTACTTTTACTTTAAGATGAATGAAAGTATGGTTGATTACTTGTGTTTGATTATGATTATTATGGAGTGATTTTGGTTATGCTTGTGTGTATGATGTGATAATTGTTGGAGTATTCTTATTTCATAGTGATGCATGAAATCATATCTTGTTTTATGAGTTTGTTGAAATACAATCTAATCTTGCTTAATTGGTTGGTAAAAACAGTTTTAAAGATTAACAAAGGCCGAAAGGATTTTCTTTATGTTTTTATTCCAAAAAGTTAGTGCACGAATTAGTATGGACTATGGTGTGTGACAAGCACCATATTAACTCATTAAAATGGATTTGGAAACGATTTCATCACGAGAATAGGCCGAAAGGATTCGTAGGAATTCCTAAGATAAGAAATGCTTTTCAAACAACAAAGAGTTTAATAGAATTATCGCACTATTTAACAAAGGCCGAAAGGAATTAACTAGGAGATTGAATTCTTAGAGATGATTTCTCATGATAAAAACCATTGATTGTGAATCACTCATTTTAAGTTGTGCATCATTACAAGTCACACCAAACTTGTTAGATTACTCTATACAATTGTCATGGAACTACACACAAGTATATTTGTTTTTGATTGATTGATTTTTGCTTACCTTAGAATTTACACCAAATCGGATTGACAATCCTTTTTGTCAAAACTTATTTTGCAAACCTAAACCCCAATTCCCTTGGGACGATCTCAACTTACCCACCTTTACTACTACGGACGAGTATACTTGCTCGTATGTGTTGATTAGAGAATTGGATAAATTGATTTTATAAAAAATTTTAAAACTAGCACTACACACGACACATCAGTCCATTAACCAAACAAGCGTTTGCAACATTAGTCCTTTTACTAACGACCGTTTTATTTATTTTTTTCCGAAAATATTTATTTTCAATTTTTTTTCTGAAAAATAAAAAAGAAAGAAAAATAATTTCGAAAAAAAAATATTTTTCTAAAAAAATTATTTCAAGAAAAAATTTATAAAAAAAAATTCTGATTTTTTTTTGGAAAAAAATTTCAAATTTTTTTTTCTGAAAAATAAAATGGAAAGAAAAATAATTTCAAAAAAAAAAAAAAAAAATTTTTTTTCTAAAAAAATTATTTCAAGAAAAAAATTTATAAAAAAAAATTCTAATATTTTTTCTGAAAAAATTTAAAAATATTTTTTTCTGAAAAATAAAATGGAAAGAAAAATAATTTAGAAAAAAAAAAAAAAAATTTCTTCATAAAAGTCTCACATTTTGGTGGTGGTGTGGTGCTAAAATGGTAAAAAGAAAAAGTCTCACATTTTGACCAAATCAATGTTATGGTGTTAATGGCGGAAAAAAGGTAGTGCTTTCGAAGAGGTTAGTTATGAAATGGTTAATAAAAGCCACTTAGAACCAAGGTTGAGAAGGAGTAGAGATTTATAGTTTATATGGTGTAAAAGTGAGTTTTGTTTTATTGGTTATTGTAAAAGTGTGATTTATAGTTTATATGGAAAAAAAATAAGAGTTTTCGGGAAAAAAAATTTTAGTAATTTTTTTCTGAAAAAGAATTAGAATTTTTTTTTATAAATTATTTTCTTGAAATAAATTATTTTAGAAAACTATTTTTTTTCCGAAATTATTTTTCTTTCCATTTTATTATTCAGAAAAAAAAAATTTAGAATTTTTTTTCAGAAAAAAATTAGAATTTCTTTTATAAATTTTTTTCTTGAAATAATTTTTTTAGAAAAATATTTTTTTTAGAAATTATTTTTCTTTCCATTTTTTTGTTCAGAAAATTTTTTTTTGAAATTTTTTTAGAAAAAAAAAATTAGAATTTTTTTTATAAATATTTTTCTTGAAATAATTTTTTCAGAAAAATATTTTTTTTTTTCGAAATTATTTTTCTTTCTTTTTTATTTTTCAGAAAAAAAATTTTTGGAAAAAAAAATATTTTCGGAAAAAATAAATAAAACGGCCGTTAGTAAAAGGACTAACGTTGCAAACGCTTGTTTGGTTAATGGACTAACGTTGCCACTTGCTAACGAAAAATATAACGCCAGTTAACGATAAGGACCACCGGTGTGCAATTGAAAAACCAAAGGGACCAACGATGCAAGAAAAAAAAAAGGGACTGAGAGTGAAATTTACCCTAAACCACAGGGATGAACGGTGTAATTTACTCTTTTATCAATAAACAGAAATTGAGCACAAACTCCCCGACACTTAAGGGTTTGCTTGCCCTGAAGCAAATATTAAGAAAAATAGATCCCACGCGGTGCATTAAAAATGATTATAAAAAATATGATGCAAATCTATCAAGTACAAGTACGAGATACGATTCATCGTTTTTAAGCGTTAGTGGTGAAAAATCGAGATGTATGACAATACCCATAGATTTTATTGCTTGATTAACATTTCTAAACACCTCACGAAAAAGAAATAAAGTAGAATTCATTCAACACTCATTTATTTAGGTACTGGAGTATATATAAGAGAAATCACACTCATTGCTCAGTCATGATCCGTTTATTAACATAGGCTTGTGCAAGAAACAAAACTTCACCGACATGGTATAAGCACCAAGTGTAAACATCTAAAGAGGACTTTTATTGGGGTTGTAATGTTTGGGCTAAGGGTTAATACCAGGCTTATGTTCAAACATCTCATACAAAAACATAATAGATCGCTGGCTCAAATTCTCGATTTACTCAAACAACGGATGGTCACTAAAATATCCATGCACTACATATTTTCACGAAACCATAACTACACCCGGATGCTCGAAAGCTAACAACAAATAAAGTAATTTGGTAAGGGTAGGGATAAAAGAAAAATAAAGTCAAGTCCAATACCCATGTTGCTAGTTACCGAACAAACCACAAACCCATAAATGATTATAGTTACAAACTTCCTCCTCTTCGGACTTTCACATATCGATACATCAATTCGCCATAACAATATTCTTCATACTTAGCACATTGGCTAACAACATATCACATAACTTTCTTTCTTCATCTTCATATATATACATAGCACATTGGATATAATTGTCACCTTATAGTTGCGATGACTTATTTTCATTTTTTTCTTTACTTTTTTTTATATTTTTTTCTTCATACATCACATCCCCCCACACTTCGTATATGCATACACCACAAAAATACGAATAATAAGTTGCAGTCTCCATCTTTGTCGGAATGGCACACACATATAAGAAAGTGTGACTAACTAATAATCATAAAAAACAATCCATCATACCAAGCAACTAGCAACCCACCGTTTAGACTTTGACAAGAGGTTAGGCTAAGGCTTAAAGTGTAAAATATTTTTGTATTTTTCTGGATGCAACAAAAAAAATGAAAAGGATGACTCGGAGGGTGAACTAAGGGTATCTAGCACCAAAATGAGCACTAGAAATGGGTCCATATGGGTGGTTAACTAACCGATGTGGTTAGTTAATATATCATTAGATGTAAATGGAAGGCCATTTCGTTTTAAAATCCTAAGTTGCCTCTTTGTTACACGAATACACTTATATCACATGAATGCGATCTTACTGCGGTCTGGTAATGATTTACATGTACAAGTTCTAGAATAAATAAAATCACTGGCACACTCATAGAAAAATATTTAAGCATAAAAGATGTATGCTATATATGAAACAGGCTCAAATCCTCATAATTTAGTGGAAAGGGCTATAAAATGTGCAAGCAAATGTTATCTATCCCAGAAATGGATTGCAATGTCAATCGGGACACATCTCAAAATTTTCAAAATTTACAGATTTCACTAGTGGATTGATCCAGTTATTCTAATGTATTTTCCTAAAAGCGTGAGAACAACTAGAGCACAAAAGCAAACAAGTATACAAAATTTTAAATTGGCCCAAAAATTATAAATTTGAAAATTAGTTTCATTTTTTCACCATCTAACTTTCTCCACACTTAAGTTACGCATTATACTCATTGTAAAAAATAAAATTCAAAGCATGTGAAATAGGGAAAAATAGAATAAGAAAAGTCTGAGAGAAACGAAACTTCCCGGGCCAAGAAATCATGATCGAACTCCATATGATAAGGTGCTAAGCAAATGCTAGCATAAGCTTATGAGGTCAATCGATTTCGCTTTCACAAAACATCTCCACACCAAGTATAATGTCACCAATAATCCAATCTCCAAAAGCTTATTAAATATGCAAAAATAAACTAAACTACAAAAACGCGTAAAATTCTAAAACTCACTTTCATAGGCATCACGGTTGCATTTAGCGTATGCAACAAGCCTTTTAAACCCCTCGGTGGCCCGAGTGGACGAGTGAAGTCTCGTGAGGGTTTCCACTGAGCATACCCACAAAGTTCAAAACATATTTATTTTTAAAACAAGTACTTATTTATTCACAATGTACTAAAACTAAATATAGCAAAACCGAATGTAAGGTTAAATAAAAATGAAGCTCAAACATCTAAGAATGATCCCAGAAAACATTTAAGCATATATAAGCTAATACAAAACACGCAAGAACAAAATACGAAAATAATTTTTTTTACCGATTCGTCCAGCCGATCGGTCAGGGGATCCAACCGATCGGTTGGGATGGTTTCCTTTGGGCAAAAATATCCAACCAGATCGGCTACGGGGCCTGGCCGATCGGCTGAAAATTAAAAAAAATTAAATTTTTTTTACCGAGAGCTCCAACCGATCGGCATTGATTCCATCCGATTCGGTTGGCACTCTGGTGAACAATTTTTCTTATCTTTCTTTCTTTTTTTTTTTTAAAATTTATTATTATTATTATTTTTATGAAAACAAGTTTTACTTATAAACTTTTATTGATAAAATAAAACAAGAACGCATAACGTAACAAATACGAAAATAAACACAAGTAAATAAAACATATAAACACATATTAACTATAAAAACATAAAGAATATAAAACGCCACTTAAAAAAAAGAAAAAAAAAACAAATAAGAGCATGATCACACAAAATGACAAGCACATAGACGCAAGCAAACACAATTAGTCACGTAAAGCAAATCAAAACAAGAAAATCTAAAACAAGATAGTCTTATTCCAAATTTATACGATACTAATCAAAACTAAAATAACACGAACAAAAAGAAACACAAAAACATGCAAGAGATCACAGAATAGATAAAACACAAAACTCACGAAATAAGAAAATCTAAAAAAAAATGGGTTAGAAGTCTCCAGCCGAATCGGTTACGGGTGGTGACCGATCGGTTGGAGTGGTTTGGGTGGTCCAGCTGTTCGGTTGGAGTGGCCAGCCGAGCAGCTAGATGATTCTAGTCAGTTTTGGTAGTTTTTTTGCAAGCACATTTAGGAAGCAAACATTGAAATAAGCATTTTTAGATCACATGAAACGAAATCCCAACATCAAAAACTTGATTTTGATGCCAAGATCATTTAAGCAAATATGAGAAAATGAGAGATTTTTTGAGACAAAAATCAAGAGAGGCAATTAAGCAATATCATGAGCAACAAGAAAGCAATCAAGAGCAAAGAGAACAATATTCAAACGCAAACATCAAGAGAAAGCATAACAAGGAAGTAAACGAACAAGAAAACATTTCAATAAAATAATTCAAGAAACAAACAAACACAAAAATACAAACTCAAATCCCTGGCAGCAGCGCCAAAAACTTGATGGTGACGGTGCCGTATCATAAGAATGAAACAAGCAATTCAACGAGAATTCAATTCAAGCTAACAATCAAAGAAACACGCAAGATGAACAAGCAAACAAACAAAAGAATGCAAAACCAAATCCCCGGCAGCGGCGCAAAAAACTTGATGTGCTTCCACCGAGCTTTAAATTTATAAACATGAATTACCGGTTAACTAGGAACACATTCAGGCAGGTATACCCTAGTCATGTGTAGTTAAGGTTTGGTAAGTCAAGGTCGTCCCAAGAGACTTGGTTGCACTCAAGTATTGTTTGTTTATTTAAGCAAGTAACAAGTTGATGGTCATGATTGTCACGGATCAAACCAACAAGAAAAGCAATATAAGAACAATCACACAAAGAACATACGTGTGTGGACAAATGATTACATGGATATTAGGATGTTTAGTTTGGAAAATATATTATCAAAGGTAATCCTTACGACCTACAGAACCAATAATAATAGTTTAGTGTTTTATAAATCAAATATGCATAAGCCTTAATCAAATGGTTATGTCATGAGCCTTATGCCTAAACCAACATTAACAAAGAATCCTTTCGAACTCTAGACTTTGATGTCATTAATTCGTGAAGTTCCATTTACATGAAATATGATTAGAACACATATTCAAAAGATGCCTTTCGACCTTAATCTCAATTAAACCTTTACTTGTTATGTTTATTAAGTTTCTCATACAATCGTCACAAAGTACAAGACCAAAACATTCGTCGACTAATGAATTGAAATCAACCACTATTGAGAATCCTTTCGACATATAGACTCAACATTGATTAATCAAGACAATAAACAAGACAAGTTCCAATTTAACCAAATATGATGTTATTATCATATTCCAAACAAACACTACAAATATCCAAACATCCCTTTATCACAAGTTATCATATGGGCCAAACAAGTAAACAAAACTATTCCATGGTTATTTCAATCAAACATAAAATCTCAACAATCATATTAATAACAAACATCTTGAAATATAAAAAGTAACAAGGTGTACCCAAAGTATGAATTACAATACGCAAGGGTGAAGGATTTATAGCAACCCTTAAGCCTCCAATTGACTACAATAGTTCTACCAAGCCGAAAAATTATATCCAAACGCCTTCAACAGCCCTTGAGCACACTACACGAATTTGGCAGAAGTTTGTGGTCTTTTGGGAGAGATAGGTTAGTGAAAATTCTTCCTTGAGGGTGGAGGGTAGAATTTCACAACGAAAACCAAGCCAAAGCACTCCTATATATAGTATAAATCAACCCTTAGTCTCTAAGTATGAAACTTAGGCACTAAGTGTCATAAAAGTGCAGGTTTAGAAGTTATTAGGGCCATATGATCGGACTTGGGGCTTAATGGCACTTAAATAAGCATTAAAAATAACTTGGGAAGGTCAGTTTGGTCCAACCGATCGGATGCGGGGCCATGCCGATCGGCTGGAATGAGAAAAACCATTCATCCTAATTGGTTGGAGTCCATCCCAATCAGATGGAGACATCCTAATCGGATTGAGGCTACTCAGCATATACTTTTTCATCTTTTTTCATATTTAGCTTTCGGTTTGCTCATTTTTTAACCGTGGCTCATCATTCTTCAACAAAACTTGATCTTTTCTTTATCTTGGGTCTTGGAAGCATTGATTTGTTGATTATTTTCCTCTTTGAAAGGCTTTCAAGGTGATTCTTGATGTGGGAGTCTGCATAAATCTTCATTTATTCGTCATTTCTTATTCTTTTCCTTCATTTTATTTTTTGTGAGCTTCCATGTACCTAAAATATAAATTATACTTTATTAAATACCATAAGTTCATAAAAGTGACCAATATATATGCATAAAATCCACGATAACGCTCCTAAATACATGTACAATTTGAGCGTTATCACTAAGTTAGATGAAAAACTTATGGATGGGTTAATTACATTCTCGGATGGAGATGAGGATTTTATCTATCAAATGCCCCGTTCGCACCCTAGGTTTAAGGATTTTTCAATTGAGGCATGTAATAGACTTGCTCCACTTGAGATTTTGAGTGAGAATGATAAAAGGAGTGGACTTAAATATCCACATGAAAAGAAAAAAGAGATATTATCGTCGATGTTTAGAGTTGAATGATGAGTATAAGAAAGATGAGGCAACAATTAGATGGCTCATGCTTGGTTATGTGAGCATAGACGATACAAGATAGGCCATGACTTTGAGTCTAGCTACAAGGCTCATTAATAAAGAAAAACGCTTCTTAGGAGGCAACCCATGTTTTACTTGTTTGTTTGTTTTGTTTATGTCATATGTACGTCTTATCATCATTGATTAATCTTTCTTGTTTTGAATATAATTTGTAAAAATGCTTTATTTTGTTTTTAACCTCGTCTTAATTGCATATAAAGGTATTTTACAAAAAGATAAGTGTCAGAAAGATCATATTGGTTTCCAAGAACGAATTCGAACATGAAAGATAACAATTAATGATTAGCATATATATCTGTGTGTTTGTTAGAGTCAAATGCTTGTACCGAGTCACAATGAATGTTTTGCAGAATTTCCAGGTTTTACTACTTAGATTTTTCCAGAAATTATCCAGAAACAAAGCGCAAAAAATACTGTCAGGTCATACCTGACGGCGTCAGGTGTTGGGAACACGCTTCAACTTGTTCAAGTCTTAGTCATTTTAGTTATAATAGGTTGCTAGAAATATGGGATTTAAGTATGTATGATCCACACGGCTCATTAGAGGCCCATGAGCCGTGGGATCCAATGTTTTGTTCTAGAAGCATGCAAGCTAAATGTTGCCCTAATCCTACTCTATAAATAGGGTGCTTGCATGCTCATTTAGGTTGTTGGTTTTATTCACATATATGTTGAAGTTCTGCTAGTATTAAGAGTGAAATAAGATCATCCATTCTCTTCTTCATCTCTCATATTCTATCTCTCATTATTTAGTTCTTATATTGATATACGATTGTAGTTGTGGTTTAAGTAGTTGTACGTGTGTGTTTAAGCTAAAATAGGACCTATAAAGTGGTATCATTCGCTAGAAGATAATTAGTTGTGTGTTATTAGTGTAGATTTGATCGTTATTTAAGGTTTTACGTTTGGTTTAGTAGTTTTACGTTTGGTTTTGTGGCTAAAAACGACCAAAAATCTCATTTCTTTCACTAACTTTCGCACTTGTAAAGTGAAAAAGTGATTATAGTGAGTAGAGATTAGATTTCTTGTCGAACGTTAAGTTCTTGTTTGACTTTTATTAGATTAACACTAGTTTTTCATTCGTTGCTCTTTTTCGAAATTCACCAAATCTAGGTTTAGACGTTAAAGGTTGTAACTTTCTTAATATTTACGTGTTATTAAACGTTTTTAAACCAAAACATTCGGTTAAAACATCGTTTTCTAAGTGTAAAAGTGAATTGAAAAAGTTAACCTTTTATCGCAATTGGTGAAAAAGAGGGTTTATCGCAATTCGTGAAAAGAGGGTTTATCGCAATTCCTTGTATAAGGAGTTATTGGAATTGTCACCAAGGGTTTATCGCAATTTCAGCAAACTAAGGATTTATCGAAATTGGAGTTCAGTGTTTTCCTTGCTTGTATAAGTTTGTGAAAATACTTCGACTTGGAGGCGAATCTCATATCTTGTATAAGATATTGAGAAAGTGATCAGAATTGTAATTTAGATAACCTATCGAAATTGCAAGATCTATCGCAATTCTGCTAACTTATCAAAATTGCCTTTTCTATCGCAATTTAGATAATTTATCGCAATTGTCAGTTCTATCTCAATTTAGAAAGCTTATCGCAATTATCAATTTCTATCGCAATTGTTGAAGCTATCGGAATTCTTGGACTTATCGCAATTCAGAACCTTGTCGTAATTCAGAATCTTATCGCAATTCAGATCCTTATCGAAATTGTTTTGAACAGTAATCTATCAAAATTGAACAAGAACATCACTAAACCAAAACCAAATAACACAAATCTTAATTGTCTACAAGATCCACACAAAACACAAGAATGTCTCAACCACCAAATCACAACTACTTTTTTAATCAGCAACAGCAGTATAAACAACAACATTATCATCAACAACAACAATTTCATCAACCACCATATTATCAACAACAAGCTTTCGTGCAACAACATCAATTTTTCCCTCAACAACAAGCTCCTCATCAACAAATCATTCCTCAACAACCAATGCATACTTACCAACTCCCACCAAAACAACCACACTGGCTTGGCTAGATGTGCGAGGCTATCAGCAGCCAACAATCCAGATATGAAGCAGGATCTTTGGATACACCCCCAATGTTAACACCAGGAAATTATGTTCAGTGGTCAAGTCGTTTTCTTCTATTTATTGAGTTAAAAAAACCCCATGGAAAGTATTAAAGAAAGTTATCATTGAAGGCCCATATCCAGTTCCCATTACTACAGTTCCTGGAGATCCCACTGCAATTCCTCCAAGAGAAGAAACTACAACTCCTATTCCTCTTGCTCAACTCGCAGCAGAACAAGTTCTTCAACAAGAAGAAAATGAGTTAGCAATGTCTTATATACTCCAACGAATTCCGAATCCCATCTTTCGTAGTATTGATGCTCAGAAGACGGCAAAAGACAAGTGGGAGCATGTACACCTTCTCATGGAAGGAACATAACTGAATCAGGAAGACATGGAATCTAAGCTTTATTTGGAATATACTATGTTCCATATTGAGGCCGGGGATTCTTTAGAATCATACTATCACAGGTCCACCAACATAATCAATGACTTGGACCGTCATAACATTGAACTTCCAAAGATTGCTGTCAATACCAAGTTTTTGAGCTGTCTTGGCCCTGATTGGCAAAACTATGTCACCTTTGTTCGCCAAGCCAAGAATCTACACAACACCTCCTACGGGTTACTGTATGATTATCTGAAGCATTATCAATCAGAAGTTGCCAAAGACATAGCAGCAAGAGGAGGATATTTAACATCGCCAACACCAAATTCTCTTGCTTTAATTGCTCAGTCGCACTTTGCACCACCAACAAATCAGGAGTTTGTTCGGCCACCACATCCTTCGGGTTATCCCTCACAACCTTCATCTAACCAACTGGTCCCATATGAAGCATCACCTCAATATTCTGACAATCAACTGGTTTCGTACGACAACACCGATTCAATGATGTACTCCAATGTGGAAAATGATGAAGACGATGCTTTTAACTCACTGAATGAAGGATTTGCTCTGATTGCTCGTGCCTTCAGCAAATTCTCAAACAAGTCCAACAATCGTCTAAGGTCTTCATCAAACACAAGGAATCAGGCAGTTGTTCGTGATGGAAGGGTTGAAATACAAAACAGGGCTTCAGGGAGATTTGGTTCAGGCAGTTACATGGGGAACTCTGGGGGACAAAGGTTCAGCTCAGTTGAGAATAGTAGAAACAATGTTGGTAATTCACAGAAGAGGGCTCAGATTGTTGAAAAAGGGAAAGAGATTGCAAACACATCAATAACATGCTATAATTATGGAGGGCAGGGTCACATGGCCAATGAATGCCCCAAGCCAAGGATAATGGGCAGTGCATATCACAAGGAGGCTCTTCTTTTGGCTCTCAAAGATGAAAAAGCTTGTATCTTGACTGAGAAAGAGCACAAATTTATGGAAAATGCATACTCAGATGACGACACGAAAGATCTGGAGGCAAATGCAGCCATAATGTTGATGGCAAACATGAAAGAAATGCATATGGGTGAAATAGGCCCGGTGTATGATACCGACGGCTTGTCTCAGGTACATGAATCTGAATGTCTTATTCATGAAATTGTATCACCCTCTGCATCTTCATCTGCACAAGAAGATATTGATCAAACTGACTCATTGGTATCCTCTCAAGTCGATAATCAAATAAACACCGCTGTTACATTCGATGAAGATCAAATTAACCCCATTGTTTCATTTGATGATCCTCTCGATAATGATAACCATGATCACTTTGAACAAAATGATCTTTTGCATGATACAGATCCAGAGCTCATGACCTTGCTACTGACCACCCAAACACAATTAGATGCACAAAAATCCCAGATTGATAAATGCAATGAAATAAACATAAATCTGAAAGCAAAGGTTGCACTGCTAACTAAGGATCTTGAGTGCTACAAACTGCAACTTTCAAATTTTGAAAATAAAGAAAAATGTGAGAAAAGCTTTGAGGTTGCATTCCAACAATCATATGTAAAAACAAAAGATTTAGAACATCAAGTACATGAGTTAACCGTTTCCAAAAGTGAATTGATTTCTCAAAAAGAACAAGAACGATTAGACTTTCAAAAATAAGTTGACATGTTACACTCTGAACTTTCTAAAAAAAAAACAGAGTTGTCAACATGTAAAAATGATCTTCTTGAGCAAAAACAAGTTTCAAGGAAACGTGTTGACTCATATCTTGAAGAAATTGTAACGTTGGAATCCAAACTTAAAGAATTTCATAACGTTGTGTATAAAACTGGTAAATCAATAACAACCATTCAACAACTAACTGTAATACCACATCCCTAAGGATATGGATTTGCTATTGGCAGTGACAAACCAAGTTTTTTACACAAAGCACTCAAGGAAAATCCAAATTTGTACAGTGCAGAACTATTATTTGATGATACTTTCATGCGAGTTTTTGAGTATAACAATGAAGAAGAAATGGAACAAGAGGACGAGAGTCGATCTAAATTGAGTAATGTTTACTATAATAAACCTTATGACTACTCGAGAGTACCTCATATTAGTGAGACTTTTGTACCTCAAACAGAAAAATCAGAACAAACATGGTCTTTGATTGAAAAGAATGAAACTTCTGAAGTTGTTCCAGTGACCACTGTAGCACAAGGTAATGGCCCTTTACCAAATCCATGTGTTATTGCCCAAATGCCAAAACAATGTCGTGTCCTTCGATATTTTAAAACATTCATGGAAGACATAAAACTTTTGGAAGATGCAATTGAACGGAACTCAGAAATCAAAGTCTCTACTTTTCTCTCTCCTTATGAGAAAGAAAAGAGAGCAGTTTTTCAAAAACAACTTTTACCTCACGTTCAACACCTGCGACTTTGTGCTACACATTGGGAACAGGAACTTCAAACAGAGGTTACATCAATGATGAACATTTTCGAAGCAAAAGAAAACAAGATTTTGAAACAAAAATATCAAAAGAAAGCTCTTTAAAAAGAAGCATATCGACTCTTGGAAAATGTTCTATGTTCTGATATAATATCTGTCATCATGAATTCCACACTACTAGAAAAACAGCTATTCTTGACTCCAAATGCGAGTCAAGAAGAGGCTTTATGACGCGCAAATGCGAGTCAAGGATGGACCAGTCATAAAGCTTCATGACTCGCATTTGTGCGTCATCCCTCTATAACGCGCATTTATGACCCACGTTTTATGACTCTCCTTTTTGCGAGTCATAACCTAATTTTTTTTTTAAAAAAAATAATTTTTTTCAGTTCCTAATTTTCTATTAAATGACAATTAAAAACCTGATAATACAAAATTAAAAACACAAATATCAAAATAACGCATTTCATATATATATATATATATATATATATATATATATATATATATATATATATATATATATATATATATATATATATCAAAACAATGAGGTTAATTCAAGTACTAATTCACAATAAGTCACAAGTTAATTAACGACAAAAATTACATATCGATAGTAATTCACAAGTTTAGTTTGACAGCTTCCACATTGACCACTGAGTATACAACAAGACTACCCGAGTCATCCGTGCAGCTCTCCTGAAGCAGTAGTTCGACATTTTGGGACGAGTTGCTAGCCACCTGTTCCCAAAATAACAAAAAAAGTAAATTATTTCTTCCGACTACCACGATATATAAGCTGAGACAGTCTGCAAAGGTACTAGTGCAGGGCAAAATGGAGGGTTTTCAAGGGCTGAAATGGTTACTAAAGAAAAATGCTAAAAATTAACAAAAATGTGGAATCAGTAAACAAGCAGCCCAAGTTTGAATGTCCCAAAGGTGAGCTTATGATAGCTTAAAATGGCTGAATTAAAATTCTACAAAGTACCCCTAAAATCTACAAAAACTGAAAACTCAGGTCTGCAAATTTAACTAAGGACTGATAAAGAGTGAACTTGGGAACTAGGCCTATGACAAGTCAATACAAACTGAAAAAGATATAATGAGAACCTGAGAATGCCAAAAATAGCTCCACAATAAGCCTAGCTTATTGTGAGCTTATTGAAGGCAGTTAGGAGCTTGTGCTTGCAATATTTCAATTCCAGACCTGCAAACACTCAAAACAAGCAAAGACAAACTGAAAACAGCTTAAGTAGGATGTTATAAGCTAAATCAAATCTGTCCTCAATGCAATGGAACAGTAAATATCAATTTTGACCCAGTTTGACCCTTAAGCCAAACAACCCTTTAGACAGACTGAATTGAAGTTTAAAACCAGGAATGACTGAATTGACTTGAACTATTGACTTTTTAATAATGGGCTCCCAACCCATCGTATTCAAAACACTGTCACAAACACAAACCAACGCACCCTATGTGGGAAATATTAACGCCCCCTTATAGTCTGCTAATACAAACGCATCCGTGTGTAAACTCTATTTGAGAAACAGAAGTAACATATTCCAGTAAGGGAAACAAAAGCACCGGAACAACAAGTAAATGTGTGTCCAAATAGACTGCAATTGTACATTTAACAAATTACAGCAATTATAGTTTTGAATTTACACTGATACTAAACATATAATCGATCTTACCCTATCAAGATCAGTATGGGTAAGGGCAACATGGTTATTGTAGGCTATGCAATTTCCAAGAGCAGATAGCCTCTCATCAATACGCTGGACCACAACTGCATCGGGGAGACTGTTCCTTAAGTGTTGAAGCTCTGAGAATACAGACAAACCATCAATGTACTTACACACCAGTGTTCGTGTTTATAACTTGAAAGCCATAACAGCCAACAAATATCTAGTGTTTTTTAAAATGCAAAGAACAGATTTATAGTTTCATTTTGGGATATAAAAAGAATATTTATATTCCTTTTCTTGGTCTCCTTTGGAATATGAGTTTCTATCATTCTCTTTTTCATATAAAATAAGGAGGTGTCTGTATTAGCTTATTTTTCGGGCTTATTTAAATTTGGAAAAGCTCATAAGTCCACTTTTTTGGCTTATGAGCTTTTTAAGTTGAGCTTATGCACTTAAATAAGCAATAAGCTCAACTTCAAAGCTAAAATCCAAAAGAAAGTGTACTTGTGAGGGCTTCTCCAAACTCAAATACGTCCATAAGCCAATAAATAAGCTAAACGCAAACCCCCCCAAAGCCCATCTTGTTAAGAAACTTACCTTGGTTAGTAGTAGTGTGAGGCACAAGAAGCCCATTTTTGTTACCTACAAAAAATAAAATAGATCAGTAATCATAAACATAATAAATAGGTCGTAATATAGACTATAAAAGCTTCTAAAATCTTTTACCAATGATCATTTAGTTTCTTTGCCAATTACACGTGTGTAAACTTTAGCAGAGTTAGCATTATCTTTTACATTTTTGTCCTCAGTTTCACACAGAGTCATTAAGGTAGTAGCTGCATCAGACTCTTTTTCTCTCCGTTTTCTGTTAGTGGGTCCCCAATCTTCATCTTCACTTGTTCGTTAGCAAGAGCATCTTTTCCAAACATTTCCTGTACAATAAGTTATAACAAATGCTAATTACATACTCCGTATTTTACAGCACATGAGACTGCTTAATAAAACTAAATTGATCAAACAGATTCAAAGACTAACTTATATGCTAAAAGGGCCATCTCCGAAGTGTGTGAAGATATATCAGAATAGTCAATAGTCACATAACTAAATGTATTTTAGCAAGAAATGATTTTTGGATAAGTAACAAAAACTACAATCAATAAGGCCATCTCCATTTCTCCATCTCCATATATGCTAAAAAAACTAGTACTCTAGGACCCAAAAAGGGGCACACAGGTTATATATAAGGTACAAAACTTGATAATAATAATAATAATGATAATAATAATAATAATAAGTAAAATACCAACTACAAAGCTAGTAAATAATAATAATAATAACAATAATAATAACAACAATTAAAATACCTTTTGTTGTTTGTTCTTGCTGTTGATGTCCATCGAGTTTTGCTCCGCCATGCCTCCCTTCGATTCCTTGCTCCTTTTCTTTTATTTTGAAGTATTCCCTTAAATAATAATAATAATAATAATAATAATAATAATAATAATAATAATAATAATAATAATAATAATTAATAATAATAATAATAATAATAATAATAATAATAAAAACACTGAAATTAATTAGGGCAAATCGATTTAGCGAGTTTCAGAAATTAGGGCAAATCGATTGAAGAAAAATTAGGGCAAATCGATTGTGAGACAAAATTAGGGCAAATCGATTTAGCGAGTTTCAGAACCGATTATGGCAAAAGAATAGAAGAAACGAACCTGGAACCATTGATATCCAACACAATCTGCTTCGATTTAGCGACGTTGGTGAGCGAGTAGCGTTGTGGTGGTGGTGGATCGATTGACGATGTGGTGGTGGTGGATCGATTGACGATGTGGTGGTGGTGAATCGATTGACGTCTGAGAAGTGATCGTGAGGTGGTGGTGGATTGAGATCTGAGAAGTGACCAGGAGGTGGTGGTAATGAGATCTGAGAAGTGAGGAGATAAGAGGGTGGGTTTCAATAGATATGAGAGGGGAAGTGTTGAGTTTTAGAGCGGGAAGTGTTTTGGCCAAAAAAAAAACAATGGATTTTGATTTTGATGAAGCAGATGGGAAAAAAAACATAGATGACCCCTATTTAGGACGAAGCAAAACGAGCGTCATCTAGCAGGCTAAATTTTAACTGATTATGACCATATGTTATGACGCTTCTGAAAATGAGTCATCCCCAATAAAAAATTTACTCGTTATGACTCTTATTTTATGACTTTGCTATTTGCGCGTCATCTTGTAGCGTGCGTCATAAAATGCGAGTCAAGGATAGACCTTTTTCTAGTAGTGCCATTTATCTGTCATGTAATAAGATGATTGTTGATGATCATAATGTTGATACTGAGATGTTAAACCTTGAGATTGATAATCTGAGAAGAAAATGAGAGAATTCGACAAATCAATGATGATGTGGAAAATAAACTTTCAAAAGAAATTTTCCAACTCAAACATAAACTGCAATGGTGTCAAGCTCAGAGTCTTGACTTTGAGTTACAGTTACAAAACCAAAAGGAAGCAGTGTCTTTTCAAAATAGTCATGCTTCTAAAAGTCATATTGAAAAAGAAAATGCTGTTTTAGAACAACAAATTTCTGAATATGAAAAGGACATTGATCGAGTTTGTGAAAACATAAATGACACTGTTCGTTAACAGAGAGTTAGATTCAAAAATTCAAGAACAAAAACACATCATCATTGACTTGAAAGAGAAAATAAAGGTACTTGAAAAAGGGAAATCTGTAAATAAAAATGTGATTGCCCCAGGCATGTACAAAATAGATGAATCACCTAAGAAAGCATCTACACAGACCTCTAATGTGCAAGCTTCCACTTCTACAGGATTAGGCACCCCTCTTCCAGTTAGCAGACCAAAGACCAAAAAGACCAACAAGAAGATTAGTGTTGGGTTCGTAAATACCCAATTATCTTAAATAGGATTTGAACACAAATTAAGCCAAGTGTTTATCAACCGAGAACAATTCAAGTCACTGAGTGAACAGTAACTCAGTGAGTCATCTTCAGGAAGCTTAAGGAGAATTCAAGAAGAAGGATTCACTCCTCAGGAAGGCGGGGCTCCCTGAGTGTGACTTAAGCCAAATAAGAAGATGATGGGTTCAGTGAGTACTGACAAGAGCTCACTGAAACCCTCAGTCTCCTCAACAACAATGAAGACTGATGACTAAAGACTGAAGACCAAGACTGAATCTATAGCCTGAAAGAAAGGCGGGATCGAGCGGGAAAGTTTAAAGGAGATAAGGATGAGTCTTATCGCTGCCAAAGTAAACTTACCTTATATGGCTTAAGGATGTGAAGTGTCATATCTGACAATTGGAAAGCTTCTTTATGGCCATCCCAAAATAGATTCTTGGAACTGACAAAAGACTGTAGTGCTTTTGTCAGACTAGACTAGGTTTTCCTTTTGTACTTTTAGTCACGGGTTGTTCTTTTATACTTGTGTATAAATAGGATAGTTGGGGAGAAAAGTGGGATAAGTTTTGTGCATTAAAAGCTTAGAATTTCACAAAACCACTTTTCTCCTCCAAAGAACAACACATCCCTGAGATAGCTCAGTGGGTCTTTTTGTTGTCACTCAAGGACAACTTGAGTTTAGAGAGGAGAACACCATACCTTGTCTATTCAATCCCAAGTGTTTATTCCGCAAAACACTTGGGTAATAGATTCTTTGATTAATTTCTAATAAGAATTTAAACGTTGAAAAACCTTTGTTGTTTTTATCTTTACGTTATTACTTATTTGGTAAAATTAATCATTACATTTTATCAGTCTTAGTACACGTTTAGGATAACTTTGTAGTTATTTCTATAAGTGTAACGCGAACAACAAGTGGTACGAGAGCCTAAGGTTCATTCTTATGAGCCAGATCCATGCGTGATTACTGATAACATTCTTCAAAAAATAAATAAATGTGATCTTCAAAAACTGCTACTGTTATAGCAATTTTTGAGGGGGAGAAACACATTTATTTTGGTGACTGACAAACACCATCCCCTCCCTGAACCCCACAAAACCCCACCCACCACACAAATCTTATCCACACAAAACACACCCTCACCACAAAAATCTTATCCGACACAAAAATAAGATTTAACCCATAATACACACTCCACACCATACAAAAATCTTATCCTAAAAAAAAGATAAAACAAAAAACCCCATCTAACACACACAAAAACCCAGATCCAAAAACCTACTATAACAATCGATAAAAAAATCGATTAACAAAAACAAAACGGAACTAACAAACACCATCAATCTCACTCTCGATCAAAAAAAATAAAAATCCAATCATCATTTTTTATCACAGATCCATCTTAATTGTTCATTCATTATTCGATTCACAAAATCAATCCCACCCAACTTAAATCAATAAACAAAAACTGCCATGACTTGTCGATGATCTTTTCGGTATTTGGTCACCGGAAATATTGCTACTGTTAAAATTAGATGTGCCGTCAGGTTGAGGGGTCTGGTGGTAATGTAAGAACGGTGGTAGTGATTTCATGAAGTCAGATGAGGCATGGCGTTAATTGGTGAAAGAGCATCAGCCGCTAAAATGGTATATTGATTATATTGGGTGTAAGAAGGTACTATGAACAGGGTCTGATAGATATCAGGAAGAAATATGATGATAGGTTTGTGGGGCTGTTTAGCTTTACAGGGAGCTGAGAAAATCAAAGATGGAGAGAATGGTGTGTTTCGGGCTTAGCATGAACTGTTTCGTGGAATATGGGTAGTATTCAGGGAATGTGAACGAGTTATGAGAACACCATTCAAGTCCCTGAATTTGTGATTCTAAATCTAGGTCACTGATGTTGTGTAAATTTTGAGGTTGAAGACCACTAATCACTTGATGATTGGGGTCTGCTGATGGGTTATATCAGTGTTTTTTAGAACAAGAATGTGGTGTATTCAGGAAGTGTGTTGGTTATGAGTCAGTGGAGGTTTGTAATTCAAAGGGTCCTTGATAAGTATCAGGGAGTGGATGGGAAGTGTGAATCAAGGGAAGTTGCGGCCTGAAAATGGGGTGTAATACGTATCAGCATTCCTGAGTTAGTCAGGAAGGGTAATAAATCAGGGGGACTGATGATACTTTAGTGAAGTTAAAAATACTAGTATTACCAAGTCCCTGAACCAAGTGACTGAAACCCCACCACCAGGTGACTGAAACCTCAGTGACTAAAACCCAAGTCACTGACCCATGTCCCTGAACCTTCAGGACCTTGAACACCCAGGACTTCAAAAATGGAGTTTACTGATGAGCTTCTCAGGGAGCAGCAGAGTTCATCAGCAAGCAGGCTGCTGCAATGTTCAGGAAAGTGACAAAAACCAAGAAAAAGGGGAAGGACACTGATGTATCAAAAATGATCCAGGTCCCTGAACCTTGCTCCCTGAACCCCCAGGAACTTGAACTCAGTAACTAAAACCCAAATTACTGAACCCTCAAGACCCTGAACCCTCAGTGACAAAACCCCAGGTTACTGAACCCCCTTTGGTGACTGAACCCCCAATCACTGAACCATCAGGTCACTGAACTTGAACCCTCTCAGTGAGACAAACAATGAACCATTCAAAGTGAACCCTCAGGACCCCATGAACCCTGAACCCTATCACTGAACAAGTCATTGAATCCCTGAACCACTGAACCTTCAGGAACTAACCCAAGTCCCTGAACAAGAAGGTTTGAACCCAGGCTATTTGTATATTCAAATAGGGGGAGATTGTTGGGTCAAGAATTTGACCCAAGTGCCCTGACAAGATTTGAACATAAAATAGCCTAACTCACTAATAAAGAAATCAGTGAGTGTTGTAAAAAGCCCGTTGTTGAAGAAACACTTTACTTACTGATACGGTATCAGTGAGTAAAGTATACGAGCTACAAACAACACCAGTATCACTGAGAATTGACAAATGTCTCAGTGACCCTGAAGATACTATCTCTACAAGCAGACTGAAAATATGGGCGGAAACTTCCAAAAAGGAAGTCAGACAAAGTACATCAAAAGGAGTGTTGGTGCCTTTTAATAAAGAAAGGTGATGGGACTTTTCAATAAAGAAAAGTAATGGGGACCACCAACCCATGTGCACTTGTTGTATTAGCTGTATATATTCTTTGCATTGTAATAGAGATAGTGTGTGTCCTAGATAAACAAAACAATACAAAATGTATTAGTTGATAGGATCATGCTCTCATTGAATCATCAAGCATAGCTTGGATCAATGAGAGTTTATTTGTCACCCAAAGTGGATGCTTTACCAGAATTATCCCCTTGAAGAAGCTGAAGATGTTATCATGTAATATAATAGGTTTTGAGTAATCTTGTAACAATTTATTCACTATCAATGAATCTGTTCTTGTTTTACTCAATTTCATGGACCAACAAGTGGTATCAGAGCCAGGTTCCCAAACCTGTTCAGACCAAGAACAAGGTCCTTATGGCTGAAGCTTATGACTGGGATGAAGAAGAGGTCTCTGATGATGAAGAAGTTCATGTGAGTGCACTGATGGCACTTTCTGATGGTGATCAGCTTGCTGTTGGAAAGAGCCATGCTAGAAATGGAGAATGGGTCAACATCACAATGAAGAAGGTAAACATTTTACTTTCTATGGATGATGATTCTGATTGGCTGTCTTATTTGAACTATATTTCTGTAGATCTTAAGTTTGTAGAAGAACAAAGGCTGAATTTGCTTTCAAAATATAATAATCTTGTGTTAGAATTGAATAAATGTAGAGATGAATTGCTTGTACTTAAACAAACCAAGTTAGAAGTTGTCACACTACAAATTCAAAACACTGAGATTTTGAAAAAGAATCAAGCCCTTCAAAATGAACTTAACAAAGAAAAGGCTGTCATAGAAAGCTGGACTAAAAAGAACCTAAGAGTCTATGAATCTGTCAGTCTAATTCCTTGTGAAAATAAGAAAAGCATAGGAGGAGACCAACTCACTGACACCCCCAGTGAGACTGACAAAGAAAAGGCTTTTATTCCAGCTGGCTTATCTTTTGAGCAAGAGATGAAACCCAAGTCAAATGACTGGATTATAAAGGAAACCCAGTCAGTAAGTTACCCAACTTTGAGACGGGAAAATCTTGCTTCCTGAAAGTCAGGCTCTGAAAAGTATGCTAGGACTCACTGATCAACCTAGTAGTACTGAGTCAATCACTGAGTCAGAATCAGAATCAGTTGCACCTCTCCCACCACTGAAAGTTCTTCAGGGAGCTTCTCCAAGCTCAGACCTCACACCATTGGTCTATTCTGAACATTCTCGAAAGGAGAAATCAGGACTGGGAAAAAAACAATCCTGAAAAGACAAATCCCTGAGGTCTCAGTAACTACTGATGACTCATCAACTTCAGTCCCTTCTGAAGTTAAAACAGAAAGCTCTGACTCAAAAATTGATCAGTTGGCTGAGCTTGTCAGGAAGCTGAGTGAGAAGATAGAATCTTCTGAGAAAACTCCTAAATCTAAGATTAAGGAAACAAAATCAGCTTCCACAAGTTCCTAACCAAAACCAAAGCCCACCAAACCTCTGCTGAAATGTGAGCTGTGTCACTTTACCAATCATTCCACTGATGATTGCTATAGAATCCTTTATTGCATGATATGCAAAAAGGAAGATCACAGAACATCTGATCATCAATCATACACAGCCTCATCAAAGATGGCAAACTTTAAAGCAGTTGCTCATAAGTATCCATCTGATTCAAAGCAGAAAATGAAACAAAAGGCAAAGCCTTTTGAACCTTGCCCTCATTGTGGATTCAATGACTACCTCTCTGAGGATTGCCTAATGGACACATGTTATGACTTATGTGGTGATCCCACTTATGACACCTCAGGACATGAGGAGGTCATTCAGGCAAGAAGAGGAATGGCCAAACCATCCTCTGAGTCTGCTGAGTCATCCACTGTTATCAAATGCAAAATTTGTGGGAGCTCAGTCCACTCCACCACTGACCATGAATCATTGTCTACTTTTAAGCAGGCTATTAAAGCCAAGCCCTCCAAGAAGAGGGTTCCTAGAAACAACTAATTCAGTTTACAATTTGTGCAGAGACATGTCAGGGAGCCAATTTGGCATCTAGATAGTGGATGTTCAAGGAGCATGACTGGTGTGAAAGAATATCTGCACAAATATGTAGAGGAACCAGGACCCAAGGTGGTATTTACTGATAACTCATCATGTCTCACTGAAGGGTATGGTTCATTAAACTGCAATGGTATAGTCTTTCTTAGGATAGCTTATGTAAATGGCCTTAAGTATAATCTGATCAGTGTCAGTCAACTATGTGATGCAAAGTACATAGTTCAGTTTGATGATAAGCAAGGAACCATCTTCAATTCATACAAGGAAGTTGTCCTTATTGCACCAAGAAGACAAGATGTTTATGTGTTAGACATGACCAGTCTAACTCAGAATGGAACTTGTCTCTTTGCTAAGGCCACTGAGACCCTCAACTGGCTTTGGCATAAGAGACTCTCCCATCTGAACTTCAAAAACATAAATCATCTTGTGAAACAAAACAAGGTCCTTGGCTTACCATCTCTTATGTTTTCAAAGGATAAACCATGCTCAGCTTGTGAAAAAGGAAAACACAAGAGAGCATTATTTAAAACCAAAACCAACTTTTCCATCAGACACTGCCTACATCTTCTCCATATGGATCTCTTTGGGCCCATCAGTCCTAGATCTATTAACCATGAGAAGTATACTCTGGTCAT
Source organism: Artemisia tridentata subsp. tridentata (assembly GCA_021014915.2). Lineage (NCBI taxonomy): Eukaryota > Viridiplantae > Streptophyta > Magnoliopsida > Asterales > Asteraceae > Artemisia > Artemisia tridentata. Next base: position 145,933,113 of record CP139502.1, on the reverse strand, counting down.
TGTGGATGAATACTCAAGATACACTTGGGTTTACTTCCTGACCAAAAAGAGTCAGGCAGTAGGAACAATCATGTCCTTTGTCAGGAACATTGAAAATCAAAATGACATCAAAGTCAAACAGATTAGGACTGACAATGGGACAGAGTTCAGGAACCATGAACTTGAAAGTTTCTGTGATGAGAAAGGTATCCATCAAAACTTTTCCTCACCTTACACACCTGAACAAAATGGTGTGGCTGAAAGGAAAAACAAAACACTCATTGAAGCTGCAAGAACAATGTTAAATGGATCAGTTCTCTCCAAAAATTTTTGGACTGAAGCAGTCAAAACCGCCTGTTATACTCAGAACAGATCCATCATTGTCAAGAGACATAGCAAAACTGTAACACCCCAACCCGACAAGGGTAGAGATGTCGCAATAATGGTTTCATATCAGAACAAACACAAGCATATGACATAAATAATACAAAATGAATTCCAATGGTTACAAGAGAAAATCTGAAACTACAAGGTTACAAATGAGAAATACAATAAATTACTAAGTCAAAATATAAGTTCTTCTAGTCATCTCTAATCCAAAATAGCTAGTAAGGTCTTCTAAGTCCAAGATACTCTCTACTCATACCCACTTCCAAACTAAAACCTGCCGCAGGAAAAGAAATGCGGCTGAGCTTAAAAAGCCCAGTGAACAGATATAAAGGTAACAAGCAGTAATAATGGGATAGTGAAGTAAGTGAAACAATGCAAGGTATAACAAGAGTTAGGAAAGAAAGAAAAATAAAAGGTTATGCAGATATATCAAGAGTTAAGAAATAGTTACAATAGATAAGAGAAAAGGGAACAATAATCCCAACCCGAGCCCAAGTCATATCAAGTCAAGTATGTATCCGGAGGGGTGACCTCGGAATACTAAGTACAAGGTTATAAGGTAAATGAAACAGTAATCCACTACGAGCCCAAATCAAATCAAATAATCAAATATCAAGGTGTACGGAGGGGAGACCTCGGTACCAAACGCAATATGAGGGGATACCTCCAAAGGGTGGAGTCATGAGCTCCCAAGATGTGAAAGACGTGTATCGCACACACCATCAGTCACCAAATATAACAAACTCGAATCAAATAACAAATCTAGGATGCATCCATACGCCCCAGGTGGCCAAATACTACATCTCCATAACAAATCAAATCAAGTCAGGGACGGGATAGGTCATCACTCTCCTACCCTAGAGTCATGCCATCGGTGCATCAATGACATGGACATGAAACCCTCATGCCTAGTTATGGCTCGTAGTCTCAAACTGTGGGTCAAGGGTCAAGTATCAAATGTCCAAGTATCCAAGTTCAAAATTCATATCAAGTGGTTCAAGTCAAATTTCCATTTCAATTATATTATAAGGTTCATATCAAATGGTTCATATCAAATGGTTCATATCAAAAAGGTTCATATCAATTGGTTCAAGGTTCATAACAAAGGTTCAATTTAAAAGTTTATATTAAATGTTCATATCATAAAAGTAATCCTTTAATAATGGCATTCATAAAAGTGATCTTTAAAAACAGTTTTCATAAAGAAAGTCTTTAAAAGTAGTTTTCATAAAACTTTTAGTAAAATTACATTTAAAAGTGGTATCGCATCGTGCTCAAAAACATCATTTTTAAAATAGCTTTTCTCAAAACATTTTCATATATAATTAAGAAAAGTTTTCACATCCAATTATAATATCAAATGAATCTTCAAGGTATCCAAGGATTTGAATATTCATGTCAAAGGGTGATGAACGAAGTATATCAAGTATCGTACCATAGGGATCACAATAAACGAATGTCAATGAATCATAATTTCAACGAAGCATATCAACGAATGAATCAAAGAACAGGGGATCATAGCAATGGCTTAAAGGGAATCTTATAACGAATCAAAGATCAAGATCAAGATCAAGTCATGAGAGTGAAAGCACCCTTACTGAAAAAAGGGTAGAATATCTGTACCTCATACCGCAAGTGAAAACACATCTAGAAATATAAAGATCGGAAATAAACTCCATCCTCAGCGAATCCACACGAATACATGGTCGTATTACAATTAATATCTTATTTAAATAAGATTTCTCATTTTAGTCGAGTTTCTATTTTTAGCAGGTTTCCATTTATAGCAAGTTTCCATTTTTAGAAAGTTTCCTTATTTAGCAAGTTTCCAAAAATAGCAATTTTCCATAATTAGAAAAATTCCATAAAGTAATTAGGTTAAGTCATCAATTAATTATTGTTATGGAAATAGGGTTCATTTTAGCAAGTTATAATAGCTTAGGGTTAAACTTGACAACTTTCCATATTTTAGGGTTTTAAATGCAAATATGCCAAAAATAAAGGTTTAAAGTGCAAATATTACAAGTTATTCATTTTAATCCATAAGTTTACCATAATTACAATTCCAATCCTTTAATTTTAATAATTTTACAAATTAAACCCTTTTTATTAATTAAATTACAATTTAAACCTTATAATTAATTAAGTTACAATTTAATCCTTACAATATTCATATTCACACATTATGCCTTCAATTATCCAAAATTACACATTACACCCCTTACTTTAATGTTTATACAAATACCCTTCATTTTACATAATTTACAAAACAAGTCCCTCTATTTTATAATTTTTCAATTCGGTTATATTAATTAAACAATTTACCATTTAAACCTTTTAATTACAAAAATTACATGTGATACCCCCATATCATAATTTTTATGATTCATCCCTGGTCCAAGGTATCTTACAAAAATAACACACAAGTTTATAAAATTACAAAACACACCCAAATACTTTTAATTTTTCAATCGGTTAAAACAAAATGTATAAACCCTAACCCTAAAATTTTCCAATCATTACCAATCATTGATTTAAGCTTAAAACACATTAATTACATCAAATCCATCATCTCAAATCCAAACCCTAGTTCATACGATTACCTTTTTATTTTAAAACCTTTTTTTTTTCTTTTTAATCGGTTTGCAAAATAATTCACCAAGGACTATTTAGGCTTCGAAAATTACAAGAACCATTTTTCTAGTGTTATATAGCACGAATAGGACCTGAGAAAAATAGGCTTGATGGACACAAAATTCATAATAGCCGATTCACAATTTATTTGGTTTTTAGGGTTTTAGATTCGTTTAATTCTAAACGACCTGAATATCATGCATGGATCATTATAGCCATTTTATTTAGATCATATATGATGAAAAGGAAGTTACAAAAATACCAGATAATTATTATGATGATCGGATGAGGTGTGGAGGATTAATTCTTCTCACCAAGAACCAAACTTGAGCAAAAAGCAAAACCATGCGAACCAAGCTTCAACAATTTGAACACATATGTTTTCTCACCTTCTTTAGACTTGAGAGAACCCATGAAAATTATGTATCAGCCTCGAGAAAATCGTGTGGATTGTAGAGAGTTTTTGTTGTTGTTTTTGGCGTTTAAAGGTATATAAAAATGGAAAATATGTAGAAACCGTGTGATAAAGGAGGGGAGGGCTTGAAATTCAGCCAAGATAGTTGTGATAAGGTCAAATCTCTGATTTTCAAAGATTTTCTAATATTTTGTAATATTTATCCTTTAATTATACATTTTAATTTATTTAACAAATAAGTAAACATATATAAATTTGTAATTCTGCCCATCTTATATATTTTGTGTGTGACAAGTATTTTTAGGACATGTAAAATATTAAAATGTTCAAGAAAAAATTATCATACTTCATATGTTGCTAGTTTACAAGAGTTTGGGATTTATTTGATGTTTTATTTAAGTATTAATTGAAATTTTAAGTTACAAGGGTATTTTGGTAATTTTGCATGTTTTGAAATTTTGGGTTTTACAACTTCTTCCCCTCTAAAAGAAAAATTTCGTCCTCGAAATTTGAAGTCGCAAAGTTAAACGAAGTCGTAGCAAATCACAAAAGATCGTCAAAACATTCTCACGCCTGGGGAGGTTCATCCAAAAAGGATCTCCAAACCAATTAGTTTCTCATGACTCAATCAAAACAAGGTGGGTTCAAATTCTCAGGAGGAGACAAATTGGGTTGATTCTGATCAAAAGGTCCATGCAATATAAAATGGATGATAGGTGAATTTTCTGGAAAGCTCATACGGAATGCGAACAAGATTTCAAATCAAATTAACTGTATCAACAGTAGAGAGCTCTACAAAGAGTTTAAGATTCATAATTGAGGTCAACAGAATGCAAAACGAGAATTCAAACTCACCCAGATATCTAATGAACAAAGGAAGAGTATACGCATAGGTAGAATGAACCTAAAGTCTCACTAATCACGGATAATCCAACGGAGATCAAATTCTAAACTTCTTAGGTACTCCCCAAGATATCCTATGGCCACAATGAGTGCATGTTATATGGTGTAAGTATTATCACGTTGATCAGGCGTCATAATACTTGCACCACATAAATATGCCTTCATGATGATCATACTTTATCTCGAGTCGTGAGCAAAACAACCTATCTTAATCCACCTAGTACTTCTATAGTCTCAGAGGTCAACAAAATCAAATTTCATAGTCAAGAGGAAAAACAAAACTACTCGCAAGTGTATCGGAATCCCAGATTGCCTAGCAGAAGTAAGGTACGCCGTCCACAAGCATCAGATCTTCCATAATCCGCCAAAATTCCCCAAAACAAAGCCATCATCGAACATACAAAAAATAAACACGGAACTAAAATGTTTCTAGGGAACTAAAATCATTAGAGGATCTTATTACTATATAACGAAACTTAAGTGAGTCAATGGAAGTGAAAGTTAGTCGACGATAACTTCGGCCTTCACAAAATCCATTCTTCCAAACATAACAGGTCAGTTTCAAAAATCCGTTCATTCAACTCATTCAATCTCTTCAAGTCCGGTTAATCTGTCTTCGTTTGTCCATTAATCTGGAAGTGAAACAAAATCGTGAACTTGTATCTGGTTTGTCAAGCCTCCTGCAGTTCTTCTTGGAATGTGATGGAGTAATGTGAATTTCTGGCATGATCTTTAAATTCCTTCATCATCCAGTCTGCCTCCGCTCTCAATTCATCTTAGTACAACCAAGATGAATAGGGAAGTGAGACTGCACGTCTTCATCAGCTCCAGGTTCGCCATCTTAACTAGATTTTTCTTCTGCATCGGCAACACTTCTGCCTTGTAAGGAATGTCTTCACTCTTCAGGGTAGCCACCGCTGTTGTCAACTCCAGGTCAGTCAGTGAAGTAATTCTTCTGATATGTTTCTAGTTGTCTCAACATATATCAACCTCCCAGAATGCACAAATGATCGTCCAATTTTAAGAAGGTGCAAAAATGATTTTCATGCTCTTCCTCGTCTCTGAATGTACTATTAAGTCATACAATGACCATTTGCCCAAGTACTCACGAGAAAACGTCATTTATCAAATTCACAAAACAGTCAGAGCTTTAGCTAATACTATTAGCGTCACTAACCGTCATAGCAGTCGTTACGAATACGAAAAGCGATTCCAAGAATAACCTCAATTCATACTTCCATCTGAAGGAAACTTCACGCTCTGAAATTGAACAGGTACCTAGTCGTTTTAGGGTGGAGAAATAATGGTTCCTAACAGCAATACGGTTCAGCTTCCAGTAAATCAATATATATCCCCTCTCACCATCCTTCTTTATCGCGAACAAAACTGAAAGATGCCCAGAAGATACACTTAAGCAAACTCATTTCCTGGTCTTCGGTTGCTGCACTTCCCGACTGGTATGATCCCAGACACATCCGACAGACATCTTCGCCTGGTGAACTAGACAATCTCTCGGTATCATGTCAAATCCTACTTCACACTCCGGTGGAAAACTTGGTGGTTCAACCAGGAATCATATTCAGAAAACTCAGGGTGCCAATTAACTCTCAAGATAAGGTTCATTCATTGGTGTACGAAATGGGTTCTAGGAAAACTTCATAATCGCGAAAGTAACACACGAGTCTCCAGAGTAATAGTGATAGCCAAGAGTTTAACAATCGGTAATCATGGTAGGGAGTTCAAAATTGTTTCAAACGCCAAAGGTGAGACATAGGAGGATAGTTGTCAATATTTTGAATGTTCAATCAACCAATCCCTTATCAGAATAAAATCGAAGTTAACTACCCAAAGAGAGACAAATCAACATAGCAAATCTTATCGTTCAAAAGTGAGAGGGAAAACATTCTTATACTCGTGGTTAAACACCACAAGACTTCTCATAGGGACAGAGATGGGTAAGACGAAATCAAATAGCGTCGGAAGATTCATAGATGTTTATCAAAAGCAAGAGACAAATCACAGAATGTATCAAGTACGTTATCGCCATGGAGATTCTCAGAATGCCCGAAGAGGCATCAAAATGATTAACAAAGGATCAGAGGTCAGAGTCGGAATCTGAAGATAAGGATCAAATAGTGTCAGGCAATTACTATGCAATTCTCAATGCCTTCAAGATTTATTTAGGTTTCAAATCTTAGGTGGTGCAAAGCATAAGCTTTCAATCTCCAAAAGTGATCTCAACAGGCTTTAACCAAAAGCAAGGCACGAATCAGAGTGATGCGGAAGCAATGATACTTAAACAAATGCCTTATAGTCTACCCATTCCTCACTGGTCAAAACTTAAGTTCATATTAAGAAATCCTAAAGCAAGTTCTCAAGGTGTTTTCCTATGTTCTTACAGTGGAAGCCTAATGGTCCAAACTCACAGGTCAAGGGTAAATGTATTACGAGTCGCAGCCTGTCTCTCTGATACCATAAATTGTAACACCCCAACCCGAAAAGGGTAGAGATGTCGCAATAATGGTTTCATATCAGAACAAACACAAGCATATGACATAAATAATACAAAATGAATTCCAATGGTTACAAGAGAAAATCTGAAACTACAAGGTTACAAATGAGAAATACAATAAATTACTAAGTCTAAATATAAGTTCTTCTAGTCATCTCTAATCCAAAATAGCTAGTAAGGTCTTCTAAGTCCAAGGTACTCTCCACTCATACCCAGCTTCCAAACTAAAACCTGCCGCAGGAAAAGAAATGCGGCTGAGCTTAAAAAGCCCAGTGAACAGATATAAAGGTAACAAGCAGTAATAATGGGATAGTGAAGTAAGTGAAACAATGCAAGGTATAACAAGAGTTAGGAAAGAAAGAAAAATAAAAGGTTATGCAGATATATCAAGAGTTAAGAAATAGTTACAATAGATAAGAGAAAAGGGAACAATAATCCCAACCCGAGCCCAAGTCATATCAAGTCAAGTATGTATCCGGAGGGGTGACCTCGGAATACTAAGTACAAGGTTATAAGGTAAAGGAAACAGTAATCCACTACGAGCCCAAATCAAATCAAATAATCAAATATCAAGGTGTACGGAGGGGAGACCTCGGTACCAAACGCAATATGAGGGGATACCTCCAAAGGGTGGAGTCATGAGCTCCCAAGATGTGAAAGACGTGTATCGCACACACCATCAGTCACCAAATATAACAAACTCGAATCAAATAACAAATCTAGGATGCATCCATATGCCCCAGGTGGCCAAATACTACATCTCCATAACAAATCAAATCAAGTCAGGGACGGGACAGGTCATCACTCTCCTGCCCTAGAGTCATGCCATCGGTGCATCAATGACATGGACATGAAACCCTCATGCCTAGTTATGGCTCGTAGTCTCAAACTGTGGGTCAAGGGTCAAGTATCAAATGTCCAAGTATCCAAGTTCAAAATTCATATCAAGTGGTTCAAGTCAAATTTCCATTTCAATTATATTATAAGGTTCATATCAAATGGTTCATATCAAATGGTTCATATCAAATGATTCATATCAAATGGTTCATATCAAATGGTTCATATCAAATGGTTCATATCAATTGGTTCAAGGTTCATAACAAAGGTTCAATTTAAAAGTTTATATTAAATGTTCATATCATAAAAGTAATCCTTTAATAATGGCATTCATAAAAGTGATCTTTAAAAACAGTTTTCATAAAGAAAGTCTTTAAAAGTAGTTTTCATAAAACTTTTAATAAAATTACATTTAAAAGTGGTATCGCATCGTGCTCAAAAACATCATTTTTAAAATAGCTTTTCTCAAAACATTTTCATATATAATTAAGAAAAGTTTTCACATCCAATTATAATATCAAATGAATCTTCAAGGTATCCAAGGATTTGAATATTCATGTCAAAGGGTGATGAACGAAGTATATCAAGTATTGTACCATAGGGATCACAATAAATGAATGTCAATGAATCATAATATCAACGAAGCATATCAACGAATGAATCAAAGAACAGGGGATCATAGCAATGGCTTAAAGGGAATCTTATAACGAATCAAAGATCAAGATCAAGTCATGAGAGTGAAAGCACCCTTACTGAAAAAAGAGTAGAAAATCTGTACCTCATACAGCAAGTGAAAACACATCTAGAAATATAAAGATTGGAAACAAACTCCATCTTCAGCGAATCTACACGAATACATGGTCGTCTTACAATTAATATCTTATTTAAATCAGATTTCTCATTTTAGTCGGCTTTCTATTTTTAGCAGGTTTCCATTTATAGCAAGTTTCCAATTTTAGAAAGTTTCCTTATTTAGCAAGTTTCCAAAAATAGCAATTTTCCATAATTAGACAAATTCCATAAAGTAATTAGGTTAAGTCATCAATTAATTATTATTATGGAAATAGGGTTCATTTTAGCAAGTTATAATAGCTTAGGGTTAAACTTGACAACTTTCTATATTTTAGGGTTTTAAATGCAAATATGCCAAAAATAAAGGTTTAAAGTGCAAATATTACAAGTTATTCATTTTAATCCATAAGTTTACCATAATTACAATTCCAATCCTTTAATTTTAACAATTTTACAAATTAAACCCTTTTTATTAATTAAATTACAATTTAAACCTTATAATTAATTAAGTTACAATTTAATCCTTACAATATTCATATTTACACATTATGCCTTCAATTATCCAAAATTACACATTACACCCCTTACTTTAATGTTTATACGAAATACCCTTCATTTTACATAATTTACAAAACAAGTCCCTCTATTTTATAATTTTTCAATTCGGTTATATTAATTAAACAATTTACTATTTAAACCTTTTAATTACAAAAATTACATGTAATATGTAACCACTCGTAAAATTTCTTATTTACTTTACAGAATTATTATCCTTTTTTCACGGGTAATTTTTTTTTATTTGAATGTATCTCTCATCTTATGTGACGTAGATCACATCATTGATAAACGTGCTCCCACAAGACCTGCCTAACAAACATAATGTTTATTTCATAAACATAATGATATAAAAACATTACAGAATACCATATACCATTTTACGATAATTCCTTAACAAACGTATACACAAAACATTCATTATCTGAATAGAGTTTCTAGGAAACCCTAAAATTTATCACAATACCAAATATGAACAACTAAACCCCAAAACATAAAAATATAACATATCTGAGTTAATGTACAAGTTGGAAAAGCATCAGAAACCCTAATTCTATTTTAACTCCCGGTAAAACCCTAATTTCATAAATATATGATTTTATGTATTCATCTCACAAACTCTAATTTATTTATACAATATTTTTACAAAATATTAAGTTTACAAATTATTTAAGCTAGTGTACATGTCATTGATGCATAAACTCATTTAATTACAGAATCTTTATAAAAATCCTATTTATATTTATTTTTAAAGCACAAGTTACAAACCATTTATGCATAACTTTTATAAATTATTTTTCCTAAATTCCTTAATCATTATTACCAGTCTTTAAAGCCAAAGTACAAGTGCCTAATGCACAAAAACTATAATTTCCATTTATTTTCTTATAAAATAAACATTAACAAATAATTATTACAACTAAATAAATTATTAAAACTATATTTTTCTCATATTCTAAATTATTGTACAACCTTACTAAGCATATATTACAACTCTCTTAAGCCTAACTCAATTTATTTCCTATTTCTCTAAGAATTCGATTTACATAAAGTATAAACAATTCTAAATAATTTTCTAAGTTAACTAAAGACATAAACTAATTTAGTCAAGTTCCTTAAACCCTAGATACTACCCTTTAAACATAAGGTACCACCACATTAAGTACCATTTGACTCCCCTCCAAAAACCTGGTTCGAAACTAACTATACTCCAACTAAATTAATCCTTCAATGAACCTAGTCATGAACACACATCACACACTCCTCTCTTCTCTTCTGAAAATCGCTCCACATGTACCCCTTCATCTTCAATAACCCTCACCATTGGTAGTTTAAATCCTAGGCTAAGAATTGAACACATCACCTCCCTTACACCTTCCCCCTCCTCCTATCCAAGTGGCACTCTCCATCTCTTTCTGTCAGCCCTTGTATGCAAACCTTGTCTCCTTATCTCCACTCTAACAAACCCTAACTCCTTACCCTATAAATAACAACCACAACTATCACCTATATTCATACCATTCGACTAGTACTCAAACATAACCCTTACCCACACTCTACTGATCACTACTCACAACCCAAACTCAGGAAGTCCAGAAGAGGAGGAGGAAATCTGTTGGGTACAAGTAGCAATTCCATTTCATCTCACAAAACCCTATTCGACTAACAACCCTAAGTAAGTTCTTAACTCCATTTTTAATTCAGTTTTTATTTATGTTATATACTTAAAAACATTATATAAAGATCACTAATAACAAATAAAATCAAAAATCAAAGTATGTCTCTTTTCTTTTTGTTGCTGTTTGATCAGTAGCCTAACACACTTAACATATTCGAAATTTTGTTTAAACAAATCACTAACATATAAAACATGTTAAAGATGAATAAAAGAAAGTAAAGGTCATGATAGAAACTAGTTACAAGTGGTTAGAAATCAAAAACCCTTATCGGGTTAAGTTTCTGTGGTTTGGTCGAGTAGAAAATCAACCCCACAGCCCAACTTTTGACCCCTGAACCGACCTTCAAATGACCACTATAAATTCTGGATTTTGGTTAAAATAAAGTCCACCCAACTAGCTTTAATTAGGAAAAAGAATTATGCAATATGGTTAAGTTTTTACAAAGATATTGGGTCATAAAAATTGTCTCTTATCGCTAAGAATAAAAGCAGATTACCAGTTATTCGTTTTTTGTTTTGTTTGACTAATAGACCAAGTCTCGACCCAGTTTTTAACCTTACAAGCCTTCTAAATTTTTTGATATTTTGGGACATTAAAGTCGACCTAGCTAACTTATTTTAGAAGCAAGAAACACTTAAAATGATCGAGCCATTTAAAAGTTATTCGAGTCTAAAGAATCACCCGTCGCTAGTCCAAAAACCATTTTCCAAAGTTTTCTAAAAATTGGTTCGATCAACCAACTTTTGAGATATTATTCGAGCATCAAACGATTTACATAAAATACGAAATTTAGTACATTTAACGATGACCTGGTTAACTTTTTAAAGGAACAAAGAGTTCGTAAAATGATCTATTATTCGTAAAGTATGTTGAGTCCAAAACTCTATCCATATCATATTTCATGTGTAAAATTTTTAAGTTAATAAAGAGTTTTAATAGGCTGATTTTGTAAATATTTATAATCAAGGATTATTTTGACAATAACAAATGAACAAGATAGAAATTGTTATTTTTGAAACCTAAGGGTAAAAACTGTCAATTTCCAAAAGTCCAAGGTGTAAACTGTCCTTTGACCAAACCCTAGGGATTAAAAACATAACTTTTTGATTTCTCCCGAACAGTCATCTTTATATCAGCCAACCACTTGTGAATGGTCAGCCATACAAGTCAAACTATAAGGGAGAAAAATGCTATTTAAATCCATGGGAGTGTAGGAATATATCCCCGGGTCGTTATGTCCCAACGAGGTGTGTAAAATGTAATACAACGAATGCGTGTGTTGAAATTATTGAGTATATAAAAATGTGGGAATCTGACTGACTAACACTGGAATGTGAATAGTAATAGCTCTGTCACAGCTATATCAGTAAGAAACGTGCAATCAGAAACCCTAAAATGTAAAAGGATTTACAAACATACGTTTAGGTTTCAATAAACGTAAACGTACAAAACGAATAAAACAAACATTCCCAAAGAGGGAATTTGCATGCCTTAACGGCTTAAATGCAAATTAAATGAAAATAAAATAAATAACTATATTTACAAAGTTAGTTAAAAGTTAAGAAAACCTAAAAACCTAAAACGTGTACGTTTACGTAACAATTACGTAACCGTACCAAAATAAAAAGTGAATTCAGTCCAATACAAATCCCACAAATGTGAAAATTATATTTTTGGAATCCCAAACACCCCTGCAGTCAACTTCAAGGTCAAATTGAGCTTATGGAATAAGCTTAAAAGGCCAAGATAAGCATGGTAGTAGCAAGTGGCTCTGGTTGGCTTTCCAAAAAGCCAAAGCTCATCCATTTTGGTCCATAGATGAGCTTTTGAGAAGCTTATGAAGTTGGGTGTATTTTCCTGATTCCTCAGTCTATACTGAGAAGATGGGACACACAAAAAGCTAAGTGCAGCCCTAGAAAATAAGCTAGGGCATGGAATTAAGGCATTAGAACTTGTTCTCTGGTTGATAAGCTTCTAAAAGAAACAAATTTCACCAGCTAAGTCCTAGAAATGAGCTTTTTGTGAGCTTATGAAATGGGCTCAGTATACACTGATTACTCAGTGTATACTGAGTAAGTGGTTATAAGTTTAAGCTTATTGCAGCCCTATCAAAAGAGCTGCAACATGAAAATGAGGCACAGGGTCTTGAAGTTTGCTGGCTTAACTTCAAGAAAAGCTAAGCCACACAAGCTTTAGACCATAAATGAGCTTTTAGAAAGCTTGATGGAAATGGTGCATGTAACTGAATTCTCAGTTAACTGAGAGAATGGGCAAACATAAAGCTTTCTTTGAGCTTGTCAAATAAGCCAGAACAAGCTCAACTAGTTATGAGACATTGAGATGGATACCTTGGCCTCTCACAAATCCAAGAATCACACACTCAAGTTCAATAAGGAGCTTGTGGGAGCTTTTGGAAATACAGCTCACCACACTGTTTGCTTCAGTGTGGTGAGTGTAATGTGGCAAAAAGGTTGGAGTGATTTAGGTGTCTAATTAAGCTACTAACTGAAAGTAAAGTACAAACATAACATTTAAGCCACAAAGGCAATACAAATAAGCCAAATACCCAGGATAGGGTCAACTTCATAAGCTTATGCAAGCTTATGGAGTTGACTGCCCAAACCTTGGTGCAGGGCAAAAACAAGCAAGAAAAAGCACTAAATTAAGCAGTTAAACATGGAAAATAAGAATAAGCAAAAATACACTAATCAAGATAAGCAACAAAACATTAAAACCCTAAAATCATAAAGGCTGAAACTTAAAAACAAGAACATAGTGAAATTCCTAAGTTTATTCTAAAAGCAGAAAATTGAAAATTGACTTTTACTAAAAACTAAAAAGTTGACTAATATGGATTTAAAACTTAATCTAATGACTGAATATATTATATTAAGCAATAAAAACATGAAATAAACAAAGATACACAACATTTAAACAAGTATGCAAGATTGTTGGACCTAACATCATCACAGTCAACACACAAATAGGATCAATTGTCATTTTGACTTTTTCATGAGTAAGACTATTAGATTAAGGTTTCTCTGAGTTGTTTAGACCAAATGAGGAGTATATCAGACAAGAACAACCACTAGCATAGCCTAAAACACAGTTTCACCATTAAATCCAAACAAACCTTTAAATTGGACTGTCTTAAAGTTTTCAAAGCAAATGAATGTGTAATCCAATTCCATCAAATCCAGGGGTACCAAAGTGTCAAAATGGACCCTTTTAAGCTTAAACAAATAGTCACAAAAGCCTAAGCCTAGGTTTCTCAAAAACTAGTCCATTGACAGTCAAAAAGCAATTTCCAACCACAGGCAAATCCAAAACATACCAACCTAATATTAAGCTATATTATCATTAACAAACAGCAAATAAACACAAAAAGATGAAAATCAAAGCATAAAAAGGACTGAAACAGTAAATGCATAAAAATGGTGAAAATGAAGCTTACAAGTGATCAAGGTTGAAACTGAGTACCAAGGATAAGAAACCACTCCTAGCTTGTTGTCAACAAGCTAGAAACCAGAAAAGCCATCCAGATTAGCTTCTACTCCCCCCAGAACTGCTTATTGGACCGCAGTTTGACTTTTATTGACTTTTTCTTGATTTTTGGTATTTTCTGAATTTTAAATACTAAGGTATGTTTTAAGGTCTCTAAAAGCTTTCAAGCTTTTTTCAGGAGCTTATGTGAGCTAATTGAGTCCTTAAAACAACTACTTAACAAGAAATTAAAGTGACATGAAATCTAAAGGCAATTTAAGGAAAAACTTGAAACTGAAATTAAACTGGAAATTAAGGTTCATTACACTAATTTAAGGTAAATAACAACATTAAAACATTAAAAGACTTGTAATTTAAAGAAAGCATTTTAAAACTATACTACACGACCAATGGCTAATCCAAAAGTGTCTTTTCTCTTGCCTCTCTTCTCTTCTTTATAGTCATTTGAGTTCCACTTGGTCTTCTGGTCAAATCCCACTTCAATTCTTGGCCATTGATTGAGCAGAGATGATCTTAGCCATTAAATTAACTTTTGGCGGGAAAAATGGGAAAGTGGTAAACCCACTATCTCTGACTGTTGGGGAGAAGGAAGATGCATTAAATGCATTTGGGAGTGTTAGGTAGCGGGTATGGAGGGGGGATGAGGTGGTGAGACAGCTGTGGAAAATGGTGAGGTGGTGGTGATGACTGGTTTTGTTTAGGCGGCAAGTGGAAGGGATAAGAGTTTGACCGAAGTCAAACTCTTATATTTAGCAAAGGTGAGTGGGTCGGGTTGTTTTTAAAGGGAATGGGCTGGTGATGTTTTGGGCCAAGGGATTGGACTGGATTGGGGTTTATGTAATATAAAGGATTCGTTTGGTTTTGTAGTAGTATAGCCCAAGGACCAAACTTGTAACTTCTGAAACTTGAGGGACCTGATGTGACAAGCTTCCAATTTTCCTTCAAGGGACCATACCTGCCAAGTTAGATAAACCAAAGGACCTTTATTGTTTTTATTACAATTTAAAACACCCGGGGACCTTTTATGACATTTTTCAAAGTTGAGGGGGTGAAATTGTAATTTTCCCAAAAGTTATCAAAATGTTCCAAATTGTAAGTTATGAATAGTACAAGGGTATTGTTTGATAAATTATGCTTTTAAATACCCAGGGACTAAATTTGCCATTTTTGAAACTTGAGGGGTAAAAGTTGCCATTTGTAGAAAACTTTCATCCAGGGATTATTTGTGAACATGTTTGATTATCCAAGGACTAAAGTTGACTTTTCATTCATTTTAAACTTTCAGGGACTAGTTTTGCCAAATTATGAAACTTCAGGGATTGAAAATGACAATTGTGTAAACTTTGTGTGTTTTTCACTTGTTTTTTCAATCTTTTGTACCTGAATCACATAAATACACATTTTCATGATATTTGTACCATTTTGTGAGTCATTTGTGTGTTTTTGGTCGTTTTGTGGGTTTAATCAATACTAAATATATGTGTATTTAGACACATATCACTTTTCGTAACCATTATTTTTATAATTTCTACTTTATTTCCCGAACCAATATTAACATAATATGTTTATTAACGAACAAACCGAACCGAAACTTACAGATAAGAGATAAGATAAAATCTTACTTTTGAAACTACATATTGGCTCAAGTAAGCATTTAACTATTAACCAAAGTATTACGAAACAGAACGAAACAAAATAAACATATAATCATCAGAAATGATTACTAAATATTGGCATAACAACCCAGGTTACTTATCCGGAGACGTTTATCAACTTTCTTTCATTTGTTTTCCATCCAGATTGCTAAGGTGAGTTCATAACCCCTACTTTTATATGTTTTGAATAATTTTTGGGGGAGATACATGCTCATAACATTTACAAACATTGTTTGCTTTATATGATTTATGAATCACTAATGGACTTTTTCCCGTATTAAACACAAGTAATTTCCCAATGTTATTATTATTTTATTGCCTTAAGCTAAGTTACCTTTAAGCCAAAAAGTCCTCCCATCATGAACCTCTAATCACCCGCAAACCAGGGTGAGCGCGAATATTGTGGATAGATCTATTGGGCTGACAACCCCTTTGCGTTACCGTAACATAACCCAAAGCATTATATTTGAGATGAATAAAGAGATGTGGCTATCTCCTACCCGGGGGCAAGGTTACCTACATTTAATTATGGGGTAATTATTACATCATTAGTTCATGACTGTTGATGTTCTGTTAAGGTTTTGCATGTCATGAGACTTAGTGCAATAAAATACATCTTTCCCTGATAATAATTGTGTGTGTGGCAATTATTATATTTAATCTTGTGTTTAAATGATTTCCAACTGAACTGAATAACGTATTTCTGAATAACTGGACAAACGTATTTCTGAACCATTGAACAACGTATTTTTGACAACAGAAACTGGCTTATTTCTGAATAACTGGAACCATCATATTTCTGAATAAATGAAACATTTTCATTTACGAAACTTTATGAATTCACTCAACCTTTGTGTTGACGTTTTAGCATGTTTATGTTATCATTCAATAAATAACATATTTTATTAATGTATTTTGGAACCTCCTGCTGGGACCTGCATATTGTAACTCTGATATAAATGAATGATAACAATTTTATCTAAAACGTCTCATTTTCGAGTCGTTTTCTATCATCATGACTGTGAACTGTTTAGTAACCCCCCAACTTATATTTCCGCTGCGAATATCGAAAACGGGGGTGTTACAGAGTGGTATCAGAGCTCATGGTTATAGAGAACCAAGTGTTTTTAAACATTGGACTATAACCGCGTTTTCAAAAATAAACAAAACTTACACCATAAAGTCCTATGCCTTCCGTGCCAGGTATGTTTCAGTATTTAGAGCATCCTTTATTATGATTATTTGGCATTAATAACCCCTATCTGATAACTATTTGATTTGCTTTATTTGCAAATTTCGAATTTCTTATTTTCACTATTTGCGAGTTACTACAGTATCATGTCCCCCGAAACTCCCGAACTTAACGAAACAGATTTCCGTACTATATGTACATCACCTACCGACTCCCTTAGGAAATCCCCATCTGATGAAAAGTTTATTAGTTGCCCAACAACATATGAGGTTGGACAAAACTCACGCCAAGAAACAATTCAGCAAGATGATGAATTAAATCCTCTAGGACCTAATACTCCCGAAACCCCAATACTAAACTTCCCAGATGCTATATCTACGCCTAATTCCCTGAACCTAAAGATCCCATGTGGACTCTTCTTTATGAACACGCCAGTATTCTCGACAATCATGCTAAACATTTGGAGGAGTTACCACATTTACGTTTCGAATGGTACGACCGTAATTTCGACACTTTGTTTAGAAGAATCAATGACGAAAGGAGAACGGTGTTCGACTTAGAAGCAAGTGTTGAACGAATGAAGAATACGCACGAACATAAATATAAAAGCCTAGATTATAGGATCCGTCAGGTGAAAAGGGAAAACAGTCAACTACGTGATAGAGTGGCGGAGATTGAGAGAACCCTATGGATGGCCAGAGAGACGGCAATCTGCCAGGGTCAGAAGATTTTCACTTTGGAATCTATGCTGGACAGTCAAATAAAGGTGAACACGGAATTCCAGGAGCGTTTCTTGGAAATGGAAATTTCACAACTACAACTTGAGAATGAAGTTAAGCTTTTACGTCAAGGACGTGGCTGATATCAAACTCATGTGTAAAAATGTTGTGTTTACTGCACCATATAGTATTTGGTTAAGTATTTCCTGTATTTTCCAATAAACCTAAAACCTTCAGAGTTTGTAATCAATCAATAAATGTATGACAAATATCTTTTGTTTTATATATTATTGTTGAGAATAAATTATTTTCCATCATGTCTTACAATAATGTTGTGCGTATATGTAATGACTTTCCATAAAACCCTATCATTTGTTTAATAAACGAATGGTTTCGAACTAAACTATACCTAGAGCCCAATAAGTGTCACTTACCTAGTTAACTAAAAGCCCATTAAGCAATAAAGGTATTTTGAGGACTAAACCCTTATGATAAAGATCCTAAACCTTGATGAAGCGAAAAGTGTACCGCTTTTAAGGGGTCATTTAAGCCCTAAATCGTATTTATTTGATCAAATATCGCCCTAAATCGTTCCTTTTGTCATTTTAGGTACTTTTGAGGAGAAATCTGGAAAAGGAGGCATTTTGGACGTTTTTGGAGCATAAAAGTGAAGAAAACGACAAAGTCTCAAAAATCGGCTGAAAGTTACCTTTGACGGCGTCAGGATTTACTCCAGACGGCGTCATGGCTTGGCAAGAAAAGGTGGATGTGAAATTTACTCATGATAAGCCAGTGAAAATTGCATGTGAATTCTGACGGCGTCACGCTTTAACCTGATCAAGGGCGTCACGGCTTAATTCAAAGAGGGACGGCGTCAAGCCTTGATAAGCCAGAATGGATTTTGGAGAGCTAAAGAGGGACGGCGTCAAGAAGGTCATCCGGGAACCCTAGAAGCGGCGAGGTGACGGCGTCACACTCCATAAGGTGACGCCGTCAGATGTAAAAATCTATATATAGTTTTGCAATTCTTTGTCATTAGTGTGGAACTTAGTGTGGAATTTTTGGGAGAAAACCCTAAGACGATTTTAGCATCTTTTTCAAGGCTTTTTGCCTTGAGATCTTCCATGTTACATTGAAGATAAGTTATCAATTAATCATTCAATATGTCTATGTGTTGTTTGATTCTATCTTGTTCTTGTCTTTTGATTAACATGTTAGGCTAGATTTATCTTGTGTTTGCTTAGATCTAATGAAACCTAGCTATTGATTATTGGTTATTAGTGTGTTATTAGTTGTATTGGATGATTGTTTATCTATGTTAGGCTTAAGAAAACTGGCTAACTTCCTATTCGGTAACTTGCTTGAACGTCTTAAGAAACATGAACCAAATGCGTACTAAAGGTTTTTATGGTTGTATTTAATGCACAAGCGAATTCTAGTGATCCCATGTTAGGAGCTTCCTAGCCGGCTCGACATAGGAGTGAAGTAGGAGCTTGTAGAGTTGGGGAAGTAAGTACGCCACCCCACGAATGGTATTAAGGAATACACCCGTCATCCACGCGACTAATACACACTAATCAACCGGTAAAAGATAGCTAGGGAGTAAGGAAATATAAGTAAACACATTTCTCTACACATAAGTTTCTCACCACATTTTATTTTCAGTTATTTATTTTATTTGCATTTGTAGTTATTTGGGTTAGTTGACTAGCAACTAATTCCGCCCACTCTTTCAAAACCGAGATTTTACTTGCTTTCATAAAAAATTATAAAAACATAAAAAGAATCTTCCTCAACCCTTAGACCTAATTAGAGTAGTCTTTCACACCTAACGAACACTATTCCCTGTGGAGAACGATCAATCCCCCGTACTTACCACTACACTATACTACATCGGTCAGGTACACTGCCTGGTGGGGTTGTAAGCCTCTTGAGATCCCTCGAGAGGTAAAACCTGTTGTAAGGTTGCAAAACCACGCATCAAACCTACTACCTACAATATTAATGAAAGACCTTGTATTAATTGTTTTTGTAAAAACAATTGATCAAGTTATTAATATTATGGTATTCTCATCCAGACATATCATAACCATAGAACCCCATAAGATAAAATTTCAGAAGAGAATCTTGATGAATGAAGAGAAAGTTGCTGAAATCTAAGAGAATTAGTTAACTCCTTAGCAGTTATACCAAGAGTTAATCATTTATCTACAATATTTAACCAGACATATCCGGAAGAAAGTTAGTATGAAAAATACTATGCCAATGTCAACCGCGCCAATAACTCCCGAAGTTATCCAGAAGTTGGTAATCAACCTCATTGCAGTAGTACTCGAGGTGACTACGACGGCTTATTCAGGAAGCAATAAGAAGGCTACAGGAAAGAAGAAGATGAATGTGTCTTGTACCCCTAAAAGTTTTACGGGTTATAGACCAGTTCATAACAAAAGTTCAGAAGGAACAACTAAACCTACCACTATCCATACCCTAGGAATTGAATGAAATAACCAAAAGCGAAAACATCATGAGATAGAAACCACCATCCCAACTCACTACCCCGCCTGCCACCATCACGAGCATCTTACTCATGAAGCTATTTATCGTGGAAAACGACCTCTATGTCAACGATGTAAGTTACATCATTATGGAGATTGTTTTATCAAGTGTGGAAGATGCAAGGAAATAGGACATCAGTCCGGAAACTGTAAGACAATAAGAGCAAAACTACGAACCGTGACTTGTTATGGATGTAACGGAAAAGGACATTATAAGAGTCGATGCCCGAACTTCAATCCCAAATGGAAGACTAAGACTAATTCGGAAGAAGACTAGAACTCATTAAGGAATCTCATCTATGTCCTAGTATGACCTTTAAGTTTGATATCTCTGAAGTAATAAATAAATTGAGGTTTAGAACTCTTTAAGTTGTATTTTCCTTTCAGAACAACTTTAGTTACGATGGATGTAATCTAAATAAATTATCTTTCTACCTTATGAAATCTCTATCTCATAACAATTCCTTCATATTCCCAAATCTGCGTTTAGCCTTCATATCTATTCTATTTCTCCATACCCTATTCATAAACGTTGCCTAGTAAAACCTTAGACGAACTTTAAGATTTATTTTGAGGTTATTTCATTAATACCTTAGGAAACCTTAACCCATCACTGTAGTGTGGACAAAAATTTTCCTATGCTTTTAAAAACTATTTATGAAGCTATTTTTCAAAAATAAAGCGTTGAACGCCATCTAAAACTTTTTGAATAAATACCACAGTGAACTTGTTAGGATCTCTGAGAAATAAAGAATTTCTCATTGCTGCCGATAGTGAAGCTGGTTCCTGCCGATAGTTATTCATTGCTGCTGCGGTTGGTTCCTGCCGATAGTTCAAGTTTGTTTCTGCCGATAGTGTTTATTGCTGCGGATATTATTGTTTGTTATCCGTATGTTTAGTAAGGTTGTTAGATTTATTTTTAGAAGAGATCATGTTTATCTCTTCACACGTTTTCTTGTAAGACGGGTTAGGGTTAGGGTTTCTTAAATTATAAAAGAAACATCCCGTCCATGAGTTCAATGTACCTTTGACAATTACAATATTCAATAACATAATTCTTAGTTCATAGTCTGATCCATAGAGGATCATTGTCTTTTCTTCTTTAATATTCTTGTTGTTTAGTTTCCGCATAAACACAAGTCTTACACCTAGAGGTTCTCGTTTAACCAAGCTCAATCAAGCTCGAAGTACTCGATCCTACAAGTGGTATCAGAGCCTGGTGAGGATCTCTGATAAAGAAGAAAAAGTTCTATTTCATATCTCTTAACCCTCTTTCAATGGAAGACGAAATTCCTCAAAACAATGTCATTAACCAGGAAGATCACCAACCCAAACCTGAAACCTCACAAGTCCAAACACAAATTGTCACCACTATGTCCAACAACAATGCTAAATTGCCATACCTAAAGAAAGATGAGTATGAAGTCTGGGCCATGAGAATGGAATATTGGATCACAAACAGTGATTACAATCTGTGGAATGTGATTCTTAAGGGAAACAGCAAGAAGAATACTGGAAGGGATAATGATGGCAACATCTATATAGAACCACCTGTTACAGCAGAAGAACACCTTGCTGTATAAACGGAAACCAAGGCGAGAACCCTTTTACTTCAAGCTATTCCAGAGGATCATATGAGTGATTTCCATCACCTGGATGATGCTAGAAAGATCTGGCATGCTGTAAAAGCCAGATTTGGAGGGAATGATGAATCAAGAAAAATGAGAAAGTCTATGCTCAAGCAAGAGTTCCAGGAATTTAAGATCTCTAAGGCTGAGGGGATTCACAAAGGGTATGATAGGTTTCACAAGATCCTGAGCCAACTCAACTAGTTGAAAGCTAGGCCAGACGATGAGGACTGCAACACCAAGTTTCTGAGGGCCTTGCCTCCATCCTGGTCTCAGGTTTCCATAACACTCAAGGCCAAAGGTAGACTGGACTATATGAGTTTTGATGATCTGTACAACAAGCTGAAAACCCTTGAAATTGATATCAAAGGGTATTCCACCTATTCACCTCAAACTCCCACCCATACTACTTTTGTTAGTACTTCTGGTGCTAATAAAGCATCATATGGAAAAAGTCTGACACCATCATCTTCATCTCTTTCCTACTCACCTGCCACACCAAAAGCTCAGACAAGATCTGATAATATTCTGGAGGAGGTGCTTCATTCATTTGTTGCTGAGAGTACTCCACAGCAGAAGATTGTTTATGAAGATTTCAATCAGGTTGATGAATTGGATCTGGAAGAGATGGATATTAGATGGCAGGTGGCTATGATATCTTTGAAAATGGATAGGTTTGAAAAGAAGGCAGGGAGAAGGGTCAATTTTGATGGATAGGAGCCTGCCAGGTTTGACAGAAGGAAGGTGAGGTGCTATAAATGTTCTCAAACAGGACATTTTGCTAGGGAATGTACAGATAAGAAGGTGGATGATAAAGCACGGTATTCTGCTTTCAAAATTCAAGAGTTGGAATCAGAGGACCCCAAGGCTTTGGTATCTGTGGATTCGATGGTGGACTGGGAGCATCATGAGAAGGCTGTTGCAAGTGGAGCAGATAAGGTCTATGGGATGATAGCTGGATACGGTGAGAAAAAACAAGTGGTTGGTCAATTTGGAATGATGGGTCATCCATCACAGGTACAAAACTGTCCATTTGGTTGTGAACCTATATATGCTAAACTGAAACAGGAATTTGATGATAAAGAAAGTGAATATAAGGATAACTTTATACAACTTAAGGCTCATAAAAAGGCTGTTAAAACATTAGAACAACAAAAGGTCTGGTATCAACAATAACAGTCTGCTTATGAAGTGAAAATAAAAGTTTTGGAAAGAGATTTAAAAAATGCCACTAATGAGTTTAAACATTCTGAAAGGGAAAAAGCTAAGGTAGTGTTAGAAAATCAGGATTTGCAGTCTAAACTAGATAATTCCTTGGCTAGATTTGATAAATGGAAAGACTCATCCAAAAACCTTCACAAGCTTATTGATAGTTCTATGTCTACAAAAACTAAAAGAGGTTTAGGGTACGGTGACCTGATAGGGCCAAATCAATTTTATGACCCTAATGAGTATAGTGTTTTTGACCCTGAACCTGTAGATTATAGAAAACCTGTAAAGTATGTAAAGGAAGGAGGAAGGAGGAATGAATGCTGTTCCTCCACCTATAACTGGAACATTTAAACCTGCTAATCCTTTTGTTGACTTTGATGATTCACAAATGATCTATGGCAAAAAGGCAAAGAACTTGCCTGATCTTGATTGTGACTCTAATGAATTTGTCTCTTGTTCTTACAGTGACAAATCTTCAGAAATCAAGACTAATGACTATGCCACATGTGGATCAAGTGACAAGTCAGCATCAATAAAGTCAGGAGATCTCTCCTCAGAAGTAGCTACTGATGAATCTCAATCAAAGACAGCTGCATTTGAAGATATTTCTTTTGATAGTGTTAAAAATAATAATGTTTCTAGTTGTGGTTCTGTTTCAAACAATTTTGGTTGTGGTTTTAATTCTGTTAAGGATAATTTTGTTTCATGTGGTGGTTTGAATTATTCTGTTTGCAATAAGAAAAATATTGTTAAGAAAAAGTCCCCTAGAAAGAAATCTTGCTTTGTGTGTCGTAGTTATGATCATCTTATTAAAGATTGTGACTATTATGAAAAACAGATGGGTTTATATGCTTGTCAAAATAGGTCTGTATGGAAAAATGTCAATGATATTCCGCCTTATATTACTCAAGCAGCAAGGAGAACTTCAGTTGCTGCTGGCAAACCAGTTTCTGCTGGTAAGCCTGTTGCTGCTGATAAGTTCATTCCTGCTGATAAGCCTGTTGCTGCTGCTTATCCAGTTCCAGCCGGTAGGATCAATCCTGCTGGTTGGAGAAGCAATACTACTAGACCTTTTAGCAGACCTACTAGCACTTACTTTCAAAATGATATGAGACCTGTTTATTTTGACACCTTGCTCAAGGGAGGGGCAAGATGGAAAACTGCTGTTAAGTCCTCAGTAGGTTGTTCTTGTAGAATCAATAACCAACATATGAAAATGGGGTCCAAGATCAATGGTGGATCTCATCAATCTCCAGGGTTTAATTCTTATTGATCCACTAGGCAGGCTCAAGTCAGCAATGGCTTGGGTCTCTCTTGTATCTAATGTTGTATATGTATTCTTTGTATCAGGATTTTCCTTTTAGAAGTAAAGATGTTGGCATTGTTGACAGTGGGTGTTCCAGGAGTATGATAGGAAATTTAGAAAGATTGCATGACTTTGTGCCTTTGAATGGAGGTACTGTGACATTTGGAGGAGGAGATGGCATAATTTCTGGGAAGGGAACTATCAAAACTGCCAAGCTGGACTTTGAAGATGTGCTTTATGTGAAGGAACTCCAAAACTTCAATTTGTTCTCTGTCTCTCAAATTTGTGACAAGAAGAACAGTGTTCTCTTCACTGAGACTGATTGCTTTGTGTTGTCCAAAGACTTCAAGTTTCCTGATGAAAGTCAGGTTGAACTCAAAGTTCCAAGGACTTACAACCTTTACAGTTTCAATCTAAGTGATGTTCAGCCTGAAGGTTCTCTTGCTTGTCTGGTGGCAAAAGCTTCTGTGGATGAATCTAATAAATGGCACAGAAGAATGGCTCATGTGAATTTCAAGACCATTAACAAGCTGGCTAAGAATGGTTTGGTTCAAGGGCTTCCTTTCAAGATCTTCTCTAATGAACACAATTGTGTTGCCTGTAACAAAGGAAAGCAACACAAAGCTTCATACAAGGCAATCACAGCTGTGAGCACCATCATTGAGCCTCTGCAGCTTCTACATATGGATCTCTTTGGTCCTACTTCTATCAGAAGTATTGACCATAAGTACTACTGCCTGGTGATTACAGATGATTTTAGCAGGTTTTCTTGGACTTTCTTTTTGGGTACTAAAGATGAATCTTATCCAGTTATTAGGGATTTTATTGCCTTAATAGAAAATCAGCTAAGTAAAAAGGTTAAGTCTATAAGGTGTGATAATGGAACAGAGTTTAAGAATTCTAATCTTATAGAACTCTGTAGGAGTAAGGGGATAAAAAGGGACTATAGTAATGCTAGAACTCCACAACAAAATGGGGTTGCAGAAAGGAAAAATAGGACCCTAATAGAAGCAGCTAGGACTATGTTAGCTGAATCTAAGATGCCCACTATGTTTTGGTCTGAAGCAGTATGCACTGCTTGTTATGTGTTGAATAGGGTATCGATTACTAATCCTCATAATAAAACACCTTATGAGCTTTTGTCTGGGAAGGTTCCAAACATTAGTTATCTTAAGCCTTTTGGATGTCATGTCACTATATTGAACACTAGTGATTACCTAGGCAAGTTTGATGGGAAGGCTGATGAAGGGTTTATTGTTGGGTATTCTGCTCATAGTAAAGCCTATAGGGTTTATAATCTGTCTTCTAAGAGAATAGAAGAGACTCTCAACTTAAGATATCTTGAGGATAAACCTAATTTGCAGGGTGCAGGTCCAGAGTGGTACTTTGATCTAGATTATCTGACTGACACCTTAGGTTATAATAGATTCAAATCAAATCTATCTGTTGGTACACATGTTTCTCAAACTAACAATGCAGGTACCTCAGATGATGATTCTGATGCAGAGAGTGATGAACGACCTATAGTTGTTCCTTCTTTTCCCTCTAACAACATTTCAGGTTCAAAGATCAAAGATTCTTCTGATATGGATGGAGGTGATTCTAGTTTTGTAGAAGATCTTGCTAGGCTTCAAAGACAAGAGTATAATGCCAAGAAAGCTGCTGAAATGTTTGGTTCTGGGTTTTCTAAAGAAACAGAGGAGATTTTGAGAAATGCTGAAGCTGAAGTTCGAAGGGAACTGAATTCGGCTGGTGGTATTCCTGTTCCTGCTACTACCATTTCTGCTGGTAGTGGATCTGTTCCTGCCGATTCTTCTAAAGCTTCTGATGTCTCCATTCCTGCTGATGTTCCTGTGTCTTCTCCACCTATTGACTCTTTGGGTATTGATAACTCCCCTGAAAGATTTCCAATCCCTTCTGATCTTGGAAATTCAGTCTCTTCAAGAGATAAGCTGGATGATCCTCATCATCAGTCTAGAACAGGCATTTTCACTTCTTCCTCATATGATGATGACTTCAACCCCTCAATTACTAATCAGGCATCCTCCATTGATGTCAATCCCATTGTTACCAAGAGGATCAATACAGTTCATCCTCAGTCTTTGATTCTTGGAGATCTCAATTCCCCTGTTCAGACAAGAAGTAAACTACATCAATCCAAGTTTGGAGAATCTGCTTTTCTCAGTTATATACAGGATCAGTTAAGGAGCAATCATACTGATTACTTACATTGTCTCTATGCTTGTTTCTTATCTCAAGTTGAACCAAGTAGTATAGCTCAAGCTCTTGCTAATGATGATTGGGTTGAGGCTATGCAAGAGGAAATGCAGCAGTTCCAGAATCAGAAAGTATGGATGTTGGTACCTTTGCCTGTAGGAAAGCATGTTATTGGAACTAAATGGATTCTAAAGAATAAAAGGGATGCTAGGGGAATTGTGGTTCGAAATAAAGCTAGGTTGGTAGCTCAAGGTCATAGACAAGAAGAGGGGATTGATTATGATGAGGTGTTTGTGCCAGTGGCAAGAGTTGAAGCTATCCGATTGTTTTTGGCTTTTGCTTCCTTTATGGGGTTTGTAGTATATCAGATGGATGTGAAGAGTGAATTTTTGTATGGAAGGATTGAGGAAGAGGTTTATGTTACTCAACCACAGGGATTTGTGGATCCTCAGAATCCTGATTTGGTTTACAAAGTGGTTAAAGCACTTTATGGTCTTCATCAAGCACCAAGGGCTTGGTATGCAAGGCTTTCAGCCTTTTTGCTAAAACATGGTTACAGAAGAGGGGCTATTGATAAAACTCTTTTTATTAGAAAGAACTTCAAAGATATCATTCTAGTACAAGTTTATGTAGATGATATCATCTTTGGTTCCACTAATGAAGCCTGGTGCAGGGAATTTGAAGAATTGATGAAGAGTGAATTTGAGATGGGTGCTATGGGTGAAATGACTTTCTTCTTGGGTCTTCAGGTTAAGCAGAAACCAGATGGGATCTTTATCTGCCAGGAGAAGTATGTTTATGACATACTTAAGAAGTTTGATATGGAAAGTGTGAAAACAGCCACAACTCCTTTTGAACCTCCAAAGCCTAAATCTAATAATGAACCTGATGCTGCTGTTAATGTTCATCTATACAGGTCCATGATTGGATCACTCATGTATTTGACAGCTTCTAGACCTGATATTATGTTTGCTGTCAGTGCATGTTCTAGACATCAGGTTACACCCTTGACTTCTAACCTAAATGCAGTCAAGAGAATCTTCAAATATTTGAAAGGACAGCCTAAGTTGGGACTTTGGTACCCAAAAGATTCTCCTTTTGTGTTGGAAGCCTATAGTGACAATGATTATGCTGGGGCTAACTTTGATAGAAAGTCAACTACTGGAGGTTGTCAGTTTCTGGGTAGGAGGTTGGTTTCTTAGCAATGCAAGAAACAGACTGTAGTGGCTACATCTTCTACTGAGGCAGAATATGTTGCTGCTGCTAGTTGCTGTGGACAGGTTCTTTGGATGCAAAATCAGCTGTTGGATTATGGGTTCAACTTCATGAACACTAAGATCTTTATTGATAATCAAAGCACTATGTGCATTGTTAAAAATCCTGTCTATCATCAAAGGACAAAGCATATTGAGATTCGACACCATTTCATAAGAGATGCTTATGAGAAGCATCTTATTCAGGTGCTTAAGATTCATACTGATGACAATGTGGCTGATCTGCTGACCAAGGCTTTTGATGGACCAAGGTTTAAACATTTGGTGGTCCATATTGGAATGGTAAATCCCTAGATACTGAGTTTGAGGGGAGGTTGAAGCTTAAGGGGAGGTTTCTTGTTGTTATTGTATATCTTTCTGTCTTTCTTTCTTTTGGTTTCTTTTCTTATTTTCTTTCTTTTCTTTTGGTTTGTTTCTGATTTCTTTTTCTTAGTTAAAAAAAAAAAAAAAAAAAAAAAAATCTTTTGTATATTTTGTGTGCTAATAAGTTGGTTTTGAGCAACATCTTGCAGGTACAGTGTTGGTGTTTACACCTTCACCTTAAATGGTATTCAACTCACCATGTCTCATAGACAAGAAAGAGTTGGCTCACCATGAGGGTACGGCTCTGGTGTGATTATCAAATCCGTTGATAGCTGTAATAGCTTGCTCAAAGCTATTGGGTACTTCAACTCACCCATGATTCAGTTCTGAGAGTTGAAAATGGTTCTCAATACACCATGGATGTAACCCTTTATGGGATCCAAAGAATTGGCTAGTCCACAAAAGTATGGTTTGTGGTAAAGACACTTGGTATCCATATTTGGTATTCAATTCACCAAGGTTTTCTGTAACCTAAGAATTGGCTAGTTCTGAGCAAACGGCTACAGGTAAAGACAACTCAAATCCATTTATAGTTGCTGATTTGCTAATAAATCAGATGGTTATCAATGTACCATGGTCTAACACACCTAAACATTGGCTACTCCAGTAGTGATGGCTATTGGTAAAGAGACATCAAATCCATTAATTTTCAATGATTCACCTCTCACAGGAGTTAACACACCTGGATGTGATGAGAATAGTATGAAACTTAAGTGATTTGATGTACATATTGTCATAGTAGCAGTCAAGCTCAAGTGAATGTTATGGTGACCAGTTTACATGTTTTGAAGAAGATTTCCTATTGCTGCTGAACTATTGAAGTTGCTGCTATAGATGTTGGACTCTTACAGGTTATAGATGTTGCTGCTGGTTCCTACTTATTGCTGCTGCTAATTCGCAATCCTCAAGCCTGAGAAGTTAAAGCTCTATCACGTTGGAATCTTGCAGGTTAACCTAGTCAACCTCAAGATTAGGGGAGGATTGTTAGGATCTCTGAGAAATAAGGAATTTCTCATTGCTGCCGATAGTGAAGCTGGTTCCTGCCGATAGTTATTCATTGTGCTGTGGTTGGTTCTTGCCGATAGTTTAAGTTTGTTTCTCGCGATAGTGTTTATTGCTGCGGATATTATTGTTTGTTATCTGTATGTTTAGTAAGGTTGTTAGATTTATTTTTAGAAGAGATCATGTTTATCTCTTCACACGTTTTCTTGTAAGACGGGTTAGGGTTAGGGTTTCTTATCATTATAAAAGAAACATCCCGTCCATGAGTTCAATGTACCTTTGACAATTACAATATTGAATAACATAATTCTTAGTTCATAGTCTGATCCATAGAGGATCATTGTCTTTTCTTCTTTAATATTCTTGTTGTTTAGTTTCCGCATAAACACAAGTCTTACACCTAGAGGTTCTCTTTTAACCAAGCTCAATCAAGCTCGAAGTACTCGATCCTACATAACTGAACTAAACATTACATCATTTGGTCCTCAATTATACATAACCTGATCAACTATGTATAATTCAGGAAGAATCATATAGTGAATTGGACAGTTATATTTTCAGATTTTCTACTACTAATTCTCATTCAAAAACAAAATATTGAAACAAAAAAAATAGTTTATAAACTATTATCTTGATTTCATACAACAAAAGTCTACATCTACTACCCATCATCTCTAAGTTAGGAATTCTACAACATTATGGATAGAAAAACCTTAAGATTTTATTCGCAACCTCGAAGTTCATACATAGGGAAATGATTAAGAACGGAAATACTAAGGTTACAATGATTACAAGATAAGGAATAGATTCTTCGAAAGGTTGACCCGTCATGAATATGAGGATAGCCACCAGCAACACAATAGCTAGAGCCACGACCGGATGAATGACCTTGATTATCCTACGAGAATAAAAACTAGGCATAAGAATAAATACGAAATTTTTGGGAAATTACTTAGAAAAGCAAACCTTACCCCCATATCTTGTCAACTCCAATAGCAAAGACCACGATAGGCATAACGATTGCTAGAACACAAACTAGGAAAGCATGATCTTCGCTGGGGACGTAAGCCAAATAAGAAACCGCAAGGACCACATAGACAATCGCTAAGAATGTAACAAGGTGCGGCATTTTGAGGTTTTTAGAAGGAATTTGGTGGTGAAAGAATGAGGATTAGAAATGAGGTATTTATAGGAGGAATTCGACCGTTATTTCGAACGTTAGAATCACTGTTCATCCACTTTAAATCTGACCGTTGCACAATGACCATCAGGTGGCAAAACATTCAAATTTAGTTCATCCAGTAGAGATGAAACTGACCAAACCTCGATCCTTAGGTATTAAACGGAGAACCAAGGATTATCAGTGAAACGACATTATCCGAAATCAGACCCAAGAATGAGATAATATTTTAAGTAATATTATTTTTAACTTGAGGCATTTTAAGCATATCAAACTCTCATCCTAAACCAAATCATTGTACGATTTTCCTTTATCGCGTTCCCTATCTCAATAGGTCAGAAATCTGAACCTAGCTATCCCTATACATCATTATTCTCAACTTTCCAACCAACATAGGCCGAATCTCGGGATGAGATTCCCTTCAACAGGGGGATACTGTAACCACTCGTAAAATTTATCATTTACTTTACAGAATTATTATCTTTTTTCCACGGGTAATTTTTTTTTATTTGAATGTATCTCTCATCTTATGTGACGTAGATCACATCATTGATAAACGTGCTCCCACAAGACCTGCCTAACAAACATAATGTTTATTTCATAAACATAATGATATAAAAACATTACAGAATACCATATACCATTTTACGATAATTCCTTAACAAACGTATACACAAAACATTCATTATCTGAATAGAGTTTCTAGGAAACCCTAAAATTTATCACAACACCAAATATGAACAACTAAACCCCAGAACATAAAAATATAACATATCTGAGTTAATGTACAAGTTGTTAAAGCATCAGAAACACTAATTCTATTTTAACTCCCGGTAAAACCCTAATTTCATAAATCTATGATTTATGTATTCATCTCACAAACTCTAATTTATTTATACAATATTTTTACAAAATATTAAGTTTACAAATTATTTAACCTAGTGTACAAGTCATTGATGCATAAACTCATTTAATTACAGAATCTTTATAAAAATCCTATTTATATTTATTTTTAAAGCACAAGTTACAAACCATTTATGCATAACTTGTATAAATTATTTTTCCTAAACTCCTTAATCATTATTACAAGTCTTTAAAGCCAAAGTACAAGTGCCTGATGAACAAAAACTTTAATTTCCATTTATTTACTTATAAAATAAACCATTAACAAATAATTATTACAACTAAATAAATTATTAAAACTATATTTTTCTCAAATTCTAAATTATTGTACAACCTTACTAAGCATATATTACAACTCTCTTAAGCCTAACTCAATTTATTTCCTATTTCTCTAAGAATTCGATTTACATAAAGTATAAACAATTCTAAATAATTTTCTAAGTTAACTAAAGACATAAACTAATTTAGTCAAGTTCCTTAAACCCTAGATACTACCCTTTAAACATAAGGTACCACCACAATAAGCACCATTTGACTCCCCTCCAAAAACCTGGTTCGAAACTAACTATACTCCAACTAAATTTATCCTTCAATGAACCTAGTCCTGAACACACATCACACTCTCCTCTCTTCTTTCTGAAAATCGCTCCACATGTACCCCTTCATCTTCAATAACCCTCACCATTGGTAGTTTAAATCCTAGGCTAAGAATCGAACACATCACCTCCCTTACACCTTCCCCCTCCTCCTATCCAAGTGGCATTCTCCATCTCTTTCTGTCAGACCTTGTATGCATACCTTGTCTCCTTATCTCCCTCTAACAAACCCTAACTCCTTACCCTATAAATAACAACCACAACTATCACCTATATTCATACCATTTGACTAGTACTCAAACATAACCCTTACCCACACTCTACTGATCACTACTTACAACCCAAACTCAGGAAGTCCATAAGAGGAGGAGGAAATCTGTCGGGTACAAGTAGCAATTCCATTTCATCTCACAAAACCCTATTCGACTAACAACCCTAAGTAAGTTCTTAACTCCATTTTTAATTCAGTTTTTATTTATGTTATATACTTAAAAACATTATATAAAGATCACTAATAACAAATAAAATCAAAAATCAAAGTATGTCTCTTTTCTTTTTGTTGCTGTTCGATCAGTAGCCTAACACACTTAACATATTCGAAATTTTGTTTAAACAAATCACTAACATATAAAACATGTTAAAGATGAATAAAAGAAAGTAAAGGTCATGATAGAAACTAGTTACAAGTGGTTAGAAATCAAAAACCCTTATCGGGTTAAGTTTCTGTGGTTTGGTCAGTAGAAAATCAACCCCATAGCCCAACTTTTGACCCCTGAACCGACCTTCAAACGACCACTATAAATTTTGGATTTTGGTATAAATGGAGTCCACCCAGCTAGCTTTAATTAGGAAAAAGAATTATGCAATATGGTTAAGTTTTTACAAAGATATCGAGTCATAAAAATTGTCTCTTATCGCTAAGAATAAAAGCAGATTACCAGTTATTCGTTTTTCTGTTTTGTTCGACCAATAGACCAAGTTTCGACCCAGTTTTTAACCCTTACAAGCCTTCTAAAATTTTTGATATTTTGGGACATTAAAGTCGACCTAGCTAACTTATTTTAGAAGCAAGAAACACTTAAAATGATCAAGCCATTTAAAAGTTATTCGAGTCTAAAGAATCACCCATCGCTAGTCCAAAAACCATTTTCCAAATTTTTCTAAAAATTGGTTCGATCAACCAACTCTTGAGATATTATTCGAGCATTTAAACGATTTACATAAAATACGAAATTTAGTATATTTAACGATGACCTGGTTAACTTTTTAAAGGAACAAAGAGTTTGTAAAATGATCTATTATTCGTAAAGTATGTTGAGTCCAAAACTCTATCCATATCATATTTCATGTGTAAAATTTTAAGTTAATAAAGAGTTTTAATAGGCTGATTTTGTAAATATTTTTAATCAAGGATTATTTTGACAATAACAAATGAACAAGGTAGAAATTGTCATTTTTGAAACTTAAGGGTAGAAACTGTCATTTTCCAAAAGTCCAAGGTGTAAACTGTCATTTGACCAAACCCTAGGGATTAAAAACATAACTTTTCATAACCATTATTTTTATCATTTCTACTTTATTTCCCGAACCAATTTAACATAATATGTTTATTAACGAACAAACCAACCAAACTTACAGATAAGAGATAAGATAAAATCTTACTTTTGAAACTACATATTGGCTCAAGTAAGCGTTTAACTATTAACCAAAGTATTACGAAACAGAACGAAACAA
The DNA here is from genome assembly GCA_021014915.2 of Artemisia tridentata subsp. tridentata. Taxonomy (NCBI): domain Eukaryota; kingdom Viridiplantae; phylum Streptophyta; class Magnoliopsida; order Asterales; family Asteraceae; genus Artemisia; species Artemisia tridentata. The sequence goes on along the minus strand of CP139502.1, from coordinate 145,899,377 downwards.
AATAAACATATAATCATCAGAAATGATTACTAAATATTGGCATAACAACCCAGGTTACTTATCCGGAGACGTTTATCAACTTTCTTTCATTTGTTTTCCATCCAGATTGCTAAGGTGAGTTCATAACCCCTACTTTTACATGATTTGAATTATTTTTGGGGGAGATACATGCTCATAACATTTACAAAACATTGTTTGCTTTATATGACTTATGAATCACTATTGGACTTTTTCCCGTATTAAACACAAGTAATTTCCAAATGTTATTCTTATTTTATTGCCTTAAGCTAAGTTACCTTTAAGCCAAAAAGTCCTCCCATCATGAACCTCTAATTCACCCGCAAACCAGGGTGAGCGCGAATATTGTGGATAGATCTATTGGGCTGACAACCCCTTTGGTTACCGTAACGTAACCCAAAGCATTATATTTGAGATGAATAAAGAGATGTGGCTATCTCCTACCCGGGGCAAGGTTACCTACATTTAATTATGGGGTAATTATTACATCATTAGTTCATGACTGTTGATGTTCTGTTAAGGTTTTGCGTGTCATGGGACTTAGTGCAATAAAATACATCTTTCCCTATAATAATTGTGTGTGTGGCAATTATTATATTTAATCTTGTGTTTAAATGATTTCCAACTGAACTGAACAACGTATTTCTGAATAACTGGACAAACGTATTTCTGAACCATTGAACAGCGTATTTTGACAACAGAAACTGGCTTATTTCTGAATAACGGAACCAACATATTCCTGAATAAATGAAACTGATTATTTTCATTTACGAAACTTTATGAATTCACTCAACCTTTGTGTTGACTTTTTAGCATGTATTCTCAGGTTATTGGAAGCATGGATTGGCACGGGATTGGCTATGGACTGTTTATGTTATCATTCAATAAATAACATATTTTATTAATGTGTTTTGGAAACTCCTGCTGGGACCTGCATATTGTAACTCTGATATAAATGAATGATAACAATTTTATCCAAAACGTCTCATTTTCGAGTCGTTGTCTATCATCATGACTGTGAACTGTTTAGTAGCACCCCAACTTATATTTCCGCTGCGAATATCGAAAACGGGGGTGTTACATAATACCCCCATATCATAATTTTTATGATTCATCCCTGGTCCAAGGTATCTTACAAAAACAACCCACAAGTTTATAAAATTACAAAACACACCCAAATACCTTTGGGGCGCTGGCCCCCCAAGCAATCAAACTCCTCGATCGCGTGAAGAAAATTGGGCAATGTAACTCTCCGGCTGCTAAGGGCCAATGTTTTATTTTCAATAGAGTAGGCTTTGCAATACAAAAAGGGGTAGCGGCGCAGCTTGTGGCCCGTTTACCTGCATGTCACTTGTAATTGGATGTTTGGTTATATATATATTTGATTTCTTTTTTTAAAAAAAAAAAGTTAAAACAAAATGTATAAACCCTAACCCTAAAATTTTCCAATAATTACCAATCATTGATTTAACCTTAAAACACATTAATTACATCAAATCCATCATCACAAATCCAAACCCTAGTTCATACGATTACCTTTTTATTTTAAAACCTTTTTTTTTTTCTTTTTAATCAGTTTGCAAAATAATTCACCAAGGACTATTTAGGATTCGACAATTACAAGAACCATTTTTCTAGTGTTATATAGCACAAATAGGACCTGAGAAAAATAGGCTTGAAGGACAAAAAATTCATAATAGCCGATTCACAATTTATTTGGTTTTTTAGGGTTTTAGATTCGTTTAATTCTAAACGACCTGAATATCATGCATGGATTATTATAGCCATTTTATTTAGATCATATATGATGAAAAGGAAGTCACAAAAATACCATATAATTATTATGATGATCGGATGAGGTATGGAGGATTAATTCTTCTCGGCATGAACCAAACTCGAGCAAAAAGCAAAACCAAGCGAACCAAGCTTCAACAATTTGAACTCCTATTTTTTCTCACCTTCTTTAGACTTGAGAGAACCCAAGAAAATTATGTATCAGCCTCCAGAAAATCATGTGGATTGTAGAGAGTTTTTGGTGTTATTTTTGGCGTTTAAAGGTATATAAAAATGGAAAATATGTAGAAACCGTGTGATAAAGGAGGGGAGGGCTTGAAATTCGGCCAAGATAGTTGTGATAAGGTCAAATTCTCTAATTTTCAAAGATCTTCTAATATTTTGTAATATTTATCCTTTATTTATACATTTTAATTTATTTAACAAATAAGTAAACATATATAAATATGTAATTCGGCCCATCTTATATTTTTGTGTGTGACAAGTATTTTTAGGACATGTAAAATATTAAAATGTTCAAGAAAAAATTATCATACTTCATATGTTGCTAGTTTACAAGAGTTTGGGATTTATTTGATGTTTTATTTAAGTATTAATTGAAATTTTAAGTTACAAGGGTATTTTGGTAATTTTGCATGTTTTGAAATTTTTGGTTTTACAAAAACTCCATATGAGTTATTCAAGGGAAGAATCCCTGACATCAGCTACTTTCATGTCTTTGGGTGTCCTGTGTTTATTCATAATCACAAGGATCACTTAGGGAAATTTGATGCCAAAGCTGATGATGGATACTTCCTAGGATATTCCCTTATCTTAAAAGCCTTCAGGGTGTTCAACACAAGGAGACAACAAACTGAGGAAACATTCCATGTTACCTTTGATGAGAGCAGTGAAGCTATCAGGTTCTCAAATGCCTCAGTGGAAGAAATAGGAATCAATGACTCATCCAGATATCCTCCTGATGAATATGATCCTGACAACAATCCTTCCGCTCAGTATCAAGCAAATGCTGATATCTCCTATCACATTATCCCTTACAACCTCCTTTACCCAACCATCACTAAGTTTATTGAAGCACAAACAAACACTGATACATTAAATCAGTCTGTTCAAAGGGCTCAGGAACCAAACAATCTCAGTGATCAGCCAACCCATTCAGACTTTCAGGATCCTGAAAATTCTCAAGTGTCTAAACCTGATCCTACACCTCTACCCAATCAGGCCTCCACAAGTTACAATCAGTATCCTAGACCTCAGGACAGTTGGACTAGGTCTCAGGACATAGAACTTGTCAACATCATTGGAGAGCCTACTAAAGGCATGCTCACTAGAAGCATGGCTGCTAAACTAAGGGTAGCCTCAACCAATGAATGCCTATTTGTGGTTTTCATTTCCACCATTGAACCCAAAAGTGTCAAAGAAGCACTTACATATCCTTGTTGGGTTTAGGCCTGTAGGATCGAGTACTTCGAGCTTGATTGAGCTTGGTATAAACAAGAACCTCTGTATGCAATACAAGCGTTTATGCGGAAACTAAACAGCAAGTATTATAAAGAAGAAAACTCTAAATGAACAATGATCCTCTATGGATCAAACTATGAACTAAGAATTGTGTTCTTGAATATTGAAAACGTTAAAAGTGTTAAAGGCGTACATAAACTCATAGACGGGTTTATCTTTTATACTAACAAGATCACCTAACCCTAACCCGTTCTACAAGTAAACGTGTGAAGAGATAAACAACAATCTCTTCTAAAAATAAATCTTAACAAACATTCTAAATATACGGATAACAAATAATACTATCCGCAGCAACAACACTATCGGCAGAAACAAGATAACACTGTCGGCAGCAATTAGCTTTCAGCAGGAACCAAAGCTATCGGCAGGAACCAGCTTAACACTATCGGCAGCAACAATGAAACTCTTATTTCCTAGAGATCCTAACAATCCTCCCCTAATCTTGAGGTTGACTAGGTTAACCTGCAAGATTCCAATGTGATAAAGAATGCAACTCTCAGGCTTGAGGACTGCGACTTAGCAGCAACAATTTTAAGTAACCAGCAGCAACATCCATAACTTGCAAGATTCCAGCTTCTATAGCATCCAGCAGCAACTTCAATAGTTCAGCATGAACAAGAAATCTTCCTCAAAACATGTATACTGGTCACCATTACTTTCACTTGAACTTGGCTGCTACTATGACAATATGTACATCAAATCACTTGAAGTTTCATACTATTCTCATCACATCCAGGTGTGTTAACTCCTGTGAGAGGTGAATCATTTAAAATTAATGGATTTGATGTCTCTTTACCAATAGCCATCACTACTGGAGTAGCCAATGTTTAGGTGTGTTAGACCATGGTACATTGATAACCATCTGATTTATTAGCAAATCAGCAACTATAAACGGATTTGACTTGTCTTTACCTGTAGCCGTTTGCTCAGGACTAGCCAATTCTTAGGTTACAGCAAAACCTTGGTGAATTGAATACCAAATATGGATACCAAGTGTCTTTACCACAAACCATACTTTTGTGGACTAGCCAATCCTTTGGATCCCATAAGGGTTACATCTATGGTGAATTGAGAACCATTTTCAACTCTCAGAAACAAATCATGGGTGAGTTGAAGTACCCTATAGCTTTGAGCAAGCTATTACAGCTATCAACGGATTTGATTATCACACCAGAGCCGTACCCTCATGGTGAGTCAACTCTTTCTTGTCTGCAAGACATGGTGAGTTGAGCACCATTTATTGTGCAGGTGTAAACACCAACACTGTACCTGCAAGGTGTTGCTCAAAACCAACTTATTAGCACACAAAATATACATAAGAATTTTTATTTTTTTTATTTTTTATTTTATTTTATTTTTTTTTATTTATTTATTTTTTTTTTGAACTAAGAAACACACCAAAATAAAAGAAAGAAAAAAAATAAGAAAAGAAACAAAAGAAAGAAAGAAAGATAGAAAATATACAACAACAACAAGAACAATCCTCCCCTTGAGCTTTATCCTCCCCTTAAGCTGATGATCCCTTAGCTGCAATTTGATCCTTGATGAATTTAACCAATTGTTCAGCTGTGGTTAGATCATTTCCTATAGTATGCTTAGGAACTCTGACCTTCTGAGTTAGCATTCTCTTTAACACTCCTTCAGTTAAAGGATAAGCAATATCCACAAACATAGTTAGGAACTTGCCAGAGGTGAGTTTCACAACATGAACATTGGAATAGGGATATAATCTCCAAGAAAATACTCTCCATGATGATTGATTACCCCACACTAGTTTAGCCTTGTCTCCATCCAATTTATTCATCAAGACTTGTAAATCTCCCCAAAGCAGCAAACCAATTCCAGTTGGAGTAGTAGATTGATAATGATTATCCACTATCCTATAAAGATGCTCCAAATCTTTTCTTTCAACCCTATTCAAGATCTCCCTCAGAAATGTAAAGAATTTGACTGTCCCATCAAGAGAAAACCAAACATTAACATCACCATCTGAAGTAGATCTAATCTCCCAATGAGCAATATGACCCCAAGACTGAATGGAGTCACCCTCTGAATCACTTTCAGAATCAACCTCAATCAAATCATGATCATCCACTTCAAGAATATCCACAGAAGAAGAGTGGAAAGATTGACTCTTCTGCCTTGTTCTTAGACCATATTGAAGGATAGGAATAGATACAGAAGGCTCAGCAGAGACAGAAGCATTAGCAGTAGGAAGATCAGCAGGAACAAGACCTTCTTGTGGTACCTCAGATGCATCAACATTAGAACTTGGAGCACTGAAAGAATCATCCTTAGAACCTTCTCCAGACTTCATTCTCTTTGCAACATCAGACTCCAAAGATGAAGATGCTCTTTTCCTGCTTTGTGGAATATTAGTGTCTACTATAGAGTTGAGCTTTGCATAAGTATCAAGGAACAACTTTTGAATTGCACCATCATTCCAACCCTTGAAGTCACTGATCTTGTAGTTAGCTTCATTCTTCAGATACACCTTCATAAAATTGATATTATCTCTGTTTGTGGGCATCTTATATCCTAACCTTTGTCTTTCCTTGATCCTGTGCATCAATTCATTCCAAGTGGTTGCTCTTTGTTTCTTTAAGATGAATGCCTTGAGCAGTTCTGACCTTTCATCTGAATCCAATTCTGACATTTGAAGAACCATAAACCCATGAGCTCTAATAATCATGTCAGTGTTCAATAAATATTCAACTTGTGCACTAAACACTTCTGAAGAAGGATCATCTGAACTTGGGTTATTTATAATCCCAGCAACATTCTTCTCATCAACAGACAATTGTCTTGCAATCTCTTCATCTTGAGCAAGCTGAACTAATCTAGCTTCTTCAGCAGCAATTTCCTGTTCCTGCACCTTTGCAGCTATCTCTTCATCATTTTCAGTTGCTTCAGGAGGAATGATGTTACCTTCAGCAGCAACAGATGAACTTCCAACAGTAGTAACAGGAGCCTTAGATGCAGAAGAAATATTTTCAACATCGGCAGTAACAGCAGAGTCATCAGCAGCAATGGAGACATCAGCAGCTGTGGTCCTTGCTTCAGTGGAGACCTGTGCTTGAGGAGTGATGTTGTGCTCAGAAGTTGTAGGTACTTCAGTATTTGCACCATCAAGAGAAACAGATGCTAGAACATTAAGCCCATCAAATATCATATCATCCTGATCTTCCTCAGACTCAGAAAGAATAACCCTTCTTTTCTTTTGCACATGACTACCCTCCAATATGCTGATCTTTTCATTTAGTTCTTGGATAGTTCTACTAAAAGCTTCATTAGAATCCCTGAGCTCCTTTTCCAAATTCTTCACTTTCTCACTAAAATTCCTTTTTGTCTCATTAAGTTCTGACTCCAATGCCTCAATTTTCTTCACAGATCTGTCAAGTAACTGGGACATAGAGGTGAGATCAACAGCATCCTCAGTTCCACCAGCAGGAACACTTGAAGTATTAGGAGCTTCACTGACTCTGGGTGGAGAAACATTAAATCCCTCCCCTGCATTGGTGTCATAACTAAATGGCTGCCTAGTAGGACTGGGTGATGAAAGCCTTGAAGAAGAGGGTAATTCCACAGAAGGAGATGGCTGGATTCAACATTGTCAATAGGCTCAGGTGTAGGTGTTACTGGTCTGGGTGATGGTGGTAATGGATCATCAGCAGCAATAGATGCAGATGCATCAGCAGCAACTGAAGTCTCTTGCTCAGTTGCATTAGGTGATTGTGAGATATTGACATTATCAGCAGGATCAGGATTTCCGGCAGGATCAGGGATATCAGCAGGATCAGGGTTGTGTAACATATGAGGCAACAAAGGCAAATGTTGGCCAGTAAAGTTCATCTTCATCAGGGCAAACATTTTGGCAGTCAACCTATTTATAATCTTAGGGGATGTATTAATGGTCTGTATACCTAAGATGATTTGAAGAAATCTAGGGTACATCAAAAAGCTGTTTTTACCATTACTGAGATTCTCAATCATTCCCTCAAAAATATATTTTGCCCAATTAAAGATCCTACCCTGAGATAAACAGACTAGACCAGATGCAATAGGACTTGGACATTGATCCCAACCACCTGACTTAACACTAAGACACTGAAGTAAAGTGTGAATCAGAAACCTCCATTGAGGAGACAACCTACTTTTCAAGAAGGTGCAACTTCCAGTAACAGGATACCCTATAGCTGCCATACCATCAGTAATATCTTGCCTTGAAAGATCATATTCCCCTTGCTCCTCAGGAAATTGAAGCTTAACTCGAATCAACTCCTCAGTAACAATCACTTCTTGGTCATCAATGGTAGCAACAATATCAACTTCCCTTCCCACGATGTGTCTTGCCTTAGCTGTCCTCCAAAACTGTTTGACCAATGAATCATATACCATCACTGGACAATAAGTGAGGGCATAACGAATAGATGACCCACGAAGAAATCCTAGAACTTCATCATAACCAACACTTCTTGAAGAAGACTCCAAATAAGCCACCTTGTTATGATCATCCTTGTAACGAAGAGTTGTTGTCATTGCGTTGTAGAAATGATTTAGGGTTTGAAAAGGGAAAATTAGGGTTCGAGAGGTTTTAGAGAATTTGAGATGAGAGATGTGCAATTATGCGTTGTGTTGCCAAAAATATCACTTTAAATTGCTGCAATTCTTTGCACGTAACATTGACCAATTAAATTGAGAAGGTTTGACCATTCAGCAGAAACATTTGGTCATTCGGCAGCAATAGGAGGTTTGACCAATCAGCAGGAATGAGGTGGTTTGACCAAAGTCAACCTTCCGAACTTAGTCATCAAGAATAACTTACCCGAATTAACTCTCAATACCAACCATCAATAAATTTTGCACTAATCTCCATATCGTTATATAACCCTCAAATCACATAACTTTATCATCACTTAACCCTTTATTACCACAAATCAAACAAAATTTCCAAAAATCAAGCCACAATATGAGTTCATCCAAACATCCAATCATCGAAATCTCATCAGATTCTTCCTCCTCTAGTGACTCAGGATGGAATAACTACTTCCCCAAAACAGCATCATCCTCTAAAATCAAAGGTAAGGCCAAGGTTGAGGAGGATTCATCTGATCCTCTTCCATCTACCCCTTCTTCTTTTGAGTACTTTAGCTCTGATGATGAAGATTCATCAGAGTTGAAGTCTTTGGTGTATTGTCAGGGTGAATGGGAGACTTTCCCTCCTAATTTTCCTTTAACAGATGAGCTTAGGAAACAGATGAAGGAAACTGAAGCTCTGCTTGCTGAAGAGATGGAGAGAACAACTGCAGCTTTCTATAAAGTACCGGTTCCAAAAGGCAAGGCTAAGCATCAAGAAGGTTCTAGTCGAGAAAAACCAAACCCTCGAAGTCGAAACAATCGACAACGTGAAGACAAAGATCCAAGACAAAGGAAGATTCTTACCGGAACCACTCCCAAGCCAACCCAACCTGCTTCACAATCAAGCACCCCAATACCACAATCAAGCCATCCAGCTCCACCATCAAGTAACCCTACTCCACAACCAATCCATCCAACTTCAAGGACACGCTCCAGAACACATCAAGGGCCAACAGCCTCAAGCTCTTCAAAGCCAACCCCTGAACAAAGACAACCACTGCCAGTGATCTTGGCACTTGCAGTCCCCCATGATTATGAAGAGATCAGTCGCCAGAGAGGAAAGAGGTTCATGCCTGACAATCTAGGAAAGGGTAAGGAGAAGATGGAATAGATGGTAGGGTTTAGGTAGATTGATGTTGGAAGGTTGAAATAATGATTTGAATGTTGTTGATAAGTAGCTTTTGAAGCTCATAGTCTTTTGTAACCAGCAACTGAATGTACTTAACTCCCTTATGAATGAATGAAAATTGCTGTGTTTAACTTTAAGTCCAAGCACCAATTAATTGCAAAATAAGGATATCTAGCAAAAGATACTTAAAAACCTGCAAAACAGAATTAGAGTAATACAAACCATAGACATAAACAAGATAAACTACAAGCATACAAGCATTAGCCTCCCCTTAGGCTAATGCAATCAGATAAATCAGCAAACATAATTACAACAACATGATAAACCAAACCAGAACAATTACCAAGGATACCATGGAGAATAAACCATTCCCCCTCCAAAGATGTGATTATTATAGACAGGTCTGAAATCCCTTTGAATATATGAAGAAGTACCAGCAGGAATGGTTCCTTGAAAATCAGCAGGAACAGAGGAACCAGCAGGAACAGGTCTATCAGCAGGAACAGGACCTCTATAAAAGTTCATTCCTGCTGCTTGTGGAACATATGGTGGTATCTGTTTAACATTTTTCCACAATGATCTGTTTTGTTGCCCACCATTCAATCTTTTCTCATGATAATCACAATCTTTAATAAGATGATATTGACTACCACACACAAAACATGTCTTTTTCTTAGCAGCCTTGTTTTTACTACAACTTTTCTTAATATAGATACCATTATCACTAGTGGAACTAGAGACACAGTTGTTTTTAAAAGAATTCATTGAGCTGTTATCTGAAAAGACTGATTTAGGAGTTGAACTTGAGGACTTGTGATATTTGGGTGTGGTTGACTTTTCACTTGAGTCACATGAAACAAAGTCTTCAGACTCTGCTTCTGAGGATTTGTCACTTGTGTGACAAGGGACACAATTATTAGATTCAGGTAAGTCTTTGGACTTTTTACCATAAACCATTTGTGACTCATCTGAGTCAATATCAGAGAGAGAGTGGACAGGAGTAGGCATAAAAACTCCTCTTATAGGTGGAGAAACAGCATTCATTCCACTTTCTTTCACATACTTAACAGGTTTTTGGTAGTCTGCAGGTTCAGGGTCAAAAACACTATACTCATTAGGGTCATAAAATTGATTTGGCCCTATCAGGTTACCATACCCTAAACCTCTTTTCGTTTTCGTAGACATAGAACTATCAACTAACTTGTTTAGGTTTTTAGATGAATCTTTCCATTTATTAAACCTAGCCAAGGTATTGTCTAGTTTAGTCTGCATATCCTGGTTTTCTAACACCATCTCAGCCTTTTGAGACTCAGAATGTTTAAGCTCATTAGTGGTGTTTTTCAAGTCCCTCTCTAAAACTTTTATCTTTTCCTCATAAGCTAACTGATTCTTTTGAAACCAAACTTTTTGCTTTTCTAATGTTTTAACTGCTTTGTCATAAGCTTGAACCTTAATAAAGTATTCATTATACTTAGATTTCATTTCATCATATTCATTATTAAGTGTTGAGTACAATTCTTGACAAGCAGAATTACATCGTTGTACCTGAGATGGAAACCCCAACAGAGCATATTCTTCCATATTCTCTTTTGTATTAAAGGATTCACCTTTATCAGTCAGCTTTTCCACAGACTTATTTTGAAACAAATTCCTAATCTTCATTGCAAACATTTCAAATTTATCACCCGACAACAGCGACATTGTTAAAAGATTCAAGAAAGACAACTCAACAATGTTTCCTTCTTTATCAGAGATCCTTACCAGGCTCTGATACCACTTGTAGGATCGAGTACTTCGAGCTTGATTGAGCTTGGTATAAACAAGAACCTCTGTATGCAATACAAGCGTTTATGCGGAAACTAAACAGCAAGTATTATAAAGAAGAAAACTCTAAATGAACAATGATCCTCTATGGATCAAACTATGAACTAAGAATTGTGTTCTTGAATATTGAAAACGTTAAAAGTGTTAAAGGCGTACATAAACTCATAGACGGGTTTATCTTTTATACTAACAAGATCACCTAACCCTAACCCGTTCTACAAGTAAACGTGTGAAGAGATAAACAACAATCTCTTCTAAAAATAAATCTTAACAAACATTCTAAATATACGGATAACAAATAATACTATCCGCAGCAACAACACTATCGGCAGAAACAAGATAACACTGTCGGCAGCAATGAGCTTTCAGCAGGAACCAAAGCTATCGGCAGGAACCAGCTTAACACTATCGGCAGCAACAATGAAACTCTTATTTCCCAGAGATCCTAACAAGGCCATGCATGATGAACTGGAACAGTTTGACAGAAACAAGGTGATGACCTTAGTTAAGTGTCCTGATGGTGTCACAGTCATTGGCATGAAATGGGTATTCAAAAACAAATCTGATGAAAATGGCATAGTCATAAAAAACAAGGCCAGACTGGTTGCCAAAGGCTACAACCAGCAAGAAGGCATTGACTATGAGAAAACATTTGCACCAGTTGCAAGAATGGAAGCCATCAGGATCTTCCTTGCATTTGCAACCTACATGAACTTTAAAGTGTACCAAATGGATGTTAAAAGTGCATTATTAAATGGCTCACTGAAAGAAGAAGTTTATGTCCAACAGCCTCCTGGATTTGAAAGTTGTGAGTTTCCTGACTATGTCTGTAAGCTTGACAAAGCCCTTTATGGACTGAAGCAAGCTCCCAGGGCATGGTATGAAACTCTCTCATCCTTCCTGATCCAAAACAAATTTGTCAGAGGCAAGATAGACAACACCTTGTTTATCTACAAGACAAATGATGATGTCATACTTGTACAAGTATATGTTGATGACATCATCTTTGGCTCAACAAGTTACAAACTTTGCAAACAGTTTGAAAAACTGATGGCAAAGAAATTTGAAATGAGCATGATGGGAGAACTGACTTACTTTCTTGGATTGCAAATCAAGCAGACTGATAAAGGTAGCTCTATCAGTCAAGAGAACTATGTCAGAAGCATACTGAAGAAGTATGATCTCAGTGACTGTGCCTCAGTCAAGACTCCCATGGTTCCTCTAAACAACCTTGGTCTTGGCCTCACTGGTAAATCAGTCAATCAAACTCTATTCAGAGGAATGATTGGGTCACTGATGTATCTCCTTGCATCAAGACCTGACATCCAATTCTCAGTATGTTTGTGTGCCAGATATCAATCTGACCCAAGAGAATCTCATCTCACTGCTGTGAAAAGGATCCTCAGGTACCTGAAAGGTACCCCAAGCCTTGGATTATACTATCCTAAGTGCTCAGGCTTTGATCTCAAGGGATACTCAGACTCTGACTATGCTGGTTGCAACATGGATAGGAAAACACCTCAGGCTCCTGCCAATTTCTTGGTGAAAAATTAGTCTGTTGGAGTGCCAAGAAGCAACAATCAGTTGCCATGTCCTCAGCAGAAGCTGAATATGTTGCAGCAGCTAGCTGTTGTGCAAATTATACTTTGGATGAAAAGTCAGCTCAGTGACTATGGCATTCAGTATAAGATGGTACCCATCTTTTGTGATAACACAAGTACAATTGCAATATCCAACAACCCTGTTCTTCATCAGAGAACAAAACACATTGATATCAGATATCTTTTCATCAGGGACCATGTCATGAATGGTGACATTGAATTACACTTCATCCCTACTGAATATCAGTTAGCTGATATCTTCAACAAACCTTTGGATGAACCAACTTTCACAAGACTGAAATCTGAATTAGGAATGTTGGATATCGAGAATCAGTCCACTGATTGAATCCTTCCAACTGAAGTGTAAATTCTTAAAACCTCAGGTCCCTGACTCAATGTGTTGGTCAGTAAACAAGATCACTGAATCACCCTTCCTGAACCCCTCAGTGAATGAATTGTCATTCAGGGCCCTCAAGATGTCATTCAATGCTAACTTAAATGCTCTAAGTATTTAGTTAGTAAATGTCCTAGGTAGATAACTGAACTCTTATTTAATATAGGAATATATGTTCTTTTACCTTTCTGGCATACACATCTTGGGCCCCCACATTCCCACTAGGCATTAAATGCCTCTCCAATCACATAATAGAAATGTGATCACTCAGCTCTGCAAATTACACTTTTTGCAGACGACACAACTGTTCACCATGACGGTTGCCGAATACATGGAGAAGTGGAAACGTGGCATTAAATGTGGATTTCAAATGTTTTATAAAACAATTTTCAAAATTTTGAGAATAACCGCTTTATGCCCAAAATACCCTCAACCTCCACTTCCCTATAAAAACCCAAACAAAAGATAACACACATACGTTTTATTTAGAAATCATAAGCAAAATTCTTGCCCTTTTCTCTATCAAACAAATTGTGTGTGTTCTTAGCATTTAGAAACCCAGACCATTTTTCCGACTAAAACCCTAACAAAAAATGGCATCTTCTAATGCTATCACCCTCGCCCCAAATGTGAATTTCACAATGGAGGGCGTGGATATGAGCAAGAACAATGTGGTTGGAAATTTCCACTACCCCCAACAATATGAGGGGTACAAGGATGTGGTTAAGTATTTACAAAACTGCTTCCTTACCACGGCCTTTACCAAAACCCCATCAGTCATTTATCATGACTACCTCAGGGAGTTCTGGTGTACTGCAACGGCTAACAATTCACAACACCCAACCCCTAAGCATAACAATTCATAGGGGGCCAAGAAAGTCTGAACATCTTCCAACAATCAAATTTTCAGACTATGGGTTAAGAGAATGGGATATGATGATGCCCATCCTGAGGAAGAAAACCTCAAGCAAGAATGCCCCAACCCTCATCAAGTCTCTAAGTGCTAAGTATGAGGAACTCTCGAAAGTGGCCAAAAGTCTTAGAATTGACCACGAGAGGGCACTTGCTTCTCCGGGACTGACTATCCCTGAACTTACTCAGAAGACCGGGAAGAAAAGAAAAGTTGTGGCTCTAGAACCCGAACAATACATAGTTGCACTTCACTGCAACAGGATTCCTCCTCAGGGAGTCAAGTTCTGTCCCAACCTGGTCATCAAGGAACCTGAGTATGGTATCTTCTTTGTGGATGAATTTGGTCAGGAAGCATTTCAGAGAGTCTCTGACATTGATAAAGTGGAAACGACAACACTCCTTGCCTACAAACTGATGGCGTTTAATATCAAGAGTCCTGATAATGAGGAGTTTGTCAGGCTGATGGATCAAATGATGAAGGAACGACCTGACAAAGATGTGTTGGTGTCAAAGAAGGCAAAACTAGAACTCATGGGTATCCTTCAGGAACCTTGAGTATTTTGTTTAGATGTTAGGACTTTGTAATAATATGAATAAAATGTTGGTCCATGATTATGTTATATCAGTGTCCTTAACTGTCTTCTAGTATATTCAGTATAAGAAGAAGCCTTTAGCTCACTCATACTGATCAAAACACTTAGGCATAATTTATATCCAAATAGGGGGAGATTGTTGGGTTCGTAAATACCCAATTATCTTAAACAGGATTTGAACACAAATTAAGCCAAGTATTTATCAACCGAGAACAATTAAAGTCACTGAGTGAACAGTAACTCAGTGAGTCATCTTCAGGAAGCTTAAGAAGAATTCAAGAAGAAGGATTCACTCCTCAGGAAGGCGGGACTCCCTGAGTGTGACTTAAGCCAAAGAAGAAGATGATGGGTTCAGTGAGTACTGACAAGAGCTCACTGAACCCCTCAGTCTCCTCAACAACAATGAAGACTGATGACTAAAGACTGAAGACCAAGACTGAATCTATAGCCTGAAAGAAAGGTGGGATCGAGCGGGAAAGTTTAAAGGAGATAAGGATGAGTCTTATCGCCGCCAAAGTAAACTTACCTTATATGGCTTAAGGATGTGAAGTGTCATATCTGACAATTGGAAAGCTTCTTTATGGCCATCCCAAAATAGATTCTTGGAACTGACAAAAGATTGTAGTGCTTTTGTCAGACTAGACTAGGTTTTCCTTTTGTACTTTTAGTCACGGGTTGTTCTTTTATACTTTGTGTATAAATAGGATAGATGGGGAGAAAAGTGGGATAAGTTTTGTGCATTAAAAGCTTAGACTTTCACAAAACCACTTTTCTCCTCCAAAGAACAACACATCCCTGAGATAGCTCAGTGGGTCTTTTTATTGTCACTCAAGGACAGCTTGAGTTTAGAGAGGAGAACACCATACCTTGTCTATTCAATCCCAAGTGTTTATTCCGCAAAACACTTGGGTAATAGATTCTTTGATTAATTTCTAATAAGAATTTAAACGTTGAAAAACCTTTGTGGTTTTTATCTTTACGTTATTACTTATTTGGTAAAATTAATCATTACATTATATCAGTCTTAGTACACGTTTAGGATAACTTTGTAGTTATTTCTATAAGTGTAACGGGAACAACAATTAGAGTCTGGAAACCTAAGAGTGGCTCACCTAAAGATGCCGAAGTAGAAGTTCACAATAGGAAGTCGAATAAGACGCATGTTATGTCAAAAGTAGAATCCAACTTGTCAAAGTGTATTTCTGAATATGATGTAACGAATGCTAGAACAACGAATGTTTTTAATGATGTTATTGTGGATGCTTATTGTGTGTTTTGTCGTACTAGTATTTTGACTGGTAACCATAGAAAATGTATTGCAAGAACCCTTTTACCTCTTACACAGAAACGTACTAATGGCATTTCCTCTAGGCTCACTACCGCTGCTAAGTCCATTTTAGGAAAACCGCCAAAAGTAGTTTTTGAGACCACCGTTGACAAGACCATAGCTCCACCTAGAATAATCCAATCACCAAGTGCATACACTAGGAAGAAAGCACAATCTAGTTGGACATGGCAGTGTTGGCTACAACATAAACCTAGTTTTACTTGGGTACCAAAGATGCTTATAAACTGTGTTACTAAGCCAACGGGATCCACCGTTACCAACTTTCCATCTGTGTCATTTTCTTGTGATGCAGGTGATGAAGCGAAAAGTGTACCGCTTTTAGGGGTCATTTAAGCCCTAAATCGTATTTATTTGATCAAATATTGCCCTAAATCGTTCCTTTTGTCATTTTAGGTACTTTGTAGAAGAAATCTGGAAAAGGAAGCATTTTGGACGTTTTTGGAGCATAAAAGTGAAGAATTCGACAAAATGCCAAAGCTGCTGGAAAAGTACACGTGACGGCGTCAAGGATTGCTCCTGACGGCGTCACGGCTTGGCAAAAGAGGTGGATATGACAAAATACACGTGACGCGCCAGAGAGTTTTACAATGAAAATCTGACGGCGTCACCCTTTAAGGTGATCAAGGTCGTCACGGTTTAAGTTAAAGAGAGACGGCGTCAAGCACAATTTTGATGGAGTCAACCCTTTAAGGTGATATGGTTAGCGACCCTACATGCCCCTTGTTGATAGGTAGAGGATTTTTGGCGACCGCTAGTGCTATGATTGATTGTAAGGAATCTAAGATAGCGGTAGGAGAAGGTGATACTTGGTCAGTCTATGATGTGAAGAAACATGCTTATGATACTAGTGATGAACCAACACCCCATTGGTTAGAATTAAATAGGAGACCATCTAGATATGGACCTTAGATCGATAGAGACTTCATAGGGCCCCAACGCCCATTTTACCTAGAAGAGGACTTTGTGAACCGAACACATACGGTAGAGCAACTCTTGGCTAGGGATACCGAATTGGATCCATTTGAAGACCCTCTAGTTTTTAGGAAGATGATTGATTTCCTAGGAGTTTTGCCAATTAACCTAGGGATGAATAAGTGGACTTGTGAGGACGATGATCATAAGTGGAATTGGGACAAACCACCCAAAGATGGAGATGGGTCATGGCATATTAAGATGACATTGTATGACCCGGATGGAGAGAAGTTTGAAAAGATATATTGTACTAAGCGGACCAATAGGAAACTTCAATCCAAGCTTAACCCTAAAGACGTCCTCGATGACGAACTCACTTACATAGGGTAGAAGGACTTTGAGTCTAGCTACAAGACTCGTTAATAAAGAAAAGCGCTTCTTGGGAGGCAACCCAAGCTTTATTTGCTTTGTGTGTTTATTTATTTGTTTGTTTGATTTTATTTGCTTCCGTATGTATGTTTAATTTTTATTATTATTGATTCATGTTCAAAACTAAATTGTGAAAATGCTTTATCTTGTTTTTAACTTCGTCTTAACTACATATAAAGGTATTCTGCAAAAGATAAGTGTAAGGGAAATCCAAATCGGTTTATTAGAACAAATGAACATGAATCGTAACAATAATAAATTAACATACATATTAGTAATTGATTGTGTCAAATGCTTGTATCGAGTCATAATGATATTTTGCAGGATTTCCAGGAAGTAAGGTATAGGTTTTTCCAGAAATTTTTCGGAAACTTAACATTAGAATTCTGTCAGATCATTTCTGACGGCGTCAGGCCTTAAAACCTGACGGCGCCAGGTTTTAATTTTCTGAAATTTTTGAAAGTTTTGTTTTTCCTCCAGAATCATAAAAAGTTTTTATTAAATCTCTAACTTATAAACTCCAGGAATCTGCAAAATAATCATTCAACAAGCATTATATCCTTATATAGAATTATCCCGCCGATGTTATGCAGGTTTTCGTGTTTGTTTTCTCAGGTTTAACAGGTTATTTTGGACAAGGAGATGTATGTGGAATCTAGCTTTTGGCGATGCATTAGTCTTGGAGCTTCTACTTTCTCTTGGAAGAAGATCTAACCATGTTACCTCTTTATCCACCAAACGAATCAGGGGAGTATTTGATTTCATTCTTTTACCTTATTTACTTTTACATCTTGTTATTTGAACATTGGGGACAATGTTCATCTTAAGTGTAAGGGGGGGGGGGGTAAAGTACGATACTTTAGAGAATACAATTGCACTTGATTTTTCGTTTGTTTAATGGTAGATGTGTAATAAAACTGAGATAAATAGCTGTTAAGGCAATTTTAGTGCCAAATTTAATATTTTTTTTTACAACATATAGGAGTGAAACTTTGATCTTAATGAGCGTCTCATGGATAGGAGTTATATGACTAGCACAAAACCGTACCACTAAAAAATTTTCCACCCCCAAATATGTAAGGTTCGCCCCTAGAATTGGTAGGAAAAGCATTTATGCTATGATGTGTGTACCGGTAGCACTTAGATTCTAGAACTTGCGTTAGGACCATTCAGCGGCCACAAGTGAGACTACATTCGTGTAGTTAGAT
Organism: Artemisia tridentata subsp. tridentata; assembly: GCA_021014915.2. Taxonomy (NCBI): domain Eukaryota; kingdom Viridiplantae; phylum Streptophyta; class Magnoliopsida; order Asterales; family Asteraceae; genus Artemisia; species Artemisia tridentata. Next base: position 145,881,056 of record CP139502.1, on the reverse strand, counting down.
TTACTACATGATAAGAGGCATTAGGATTAACCCATTGTGTTACACCTGTGTTTTTGTTATAATTACATTGGCTACATTGGTCAAGTAATTCTCCCACACCCTTTGCGTTGTACTCATTTTTAGTACACGATACCCCTAGTACACCCCTCAGAGCCTATCTTTTCATTTCTAACTTTAAGCATTTTACTTAAAGGAAGAATTTGTTACACCCCACTTAAATGTACACCCAAATCGCCTTAGCCTACCTTTTATGCACTCATCTTTAGTGCATTATCGTGACAACATTTGTTTAAACCCCAAGTTAATTATCTAATTGATTACATGGTTGCTAAGTTGAGTCATATCCTTGTACATATTGTTTTGGGACGATTGGGACTCATGGGTAAAGTACTGGTGTAATGGAGTAATGGGGAAGAACAACATTATTACCCCCATGTGTGCTAAATATTTTAAAAGTACTCCAAGTGTTTCGATTATCTTAATTCGAGTCATTAGAATAGTTATTTGTAAAGTTATGTAAAAGTTCAAGTGTAAGGGGAATGCAACGCCCCTACGATGTATTATTTTGGATGGTAGGGCAAGAGTGTATGGAAAAAAAGAAAAAAAAAATTGAAAAAATCAAGAAAAATACAAAAAAAATGAGAAAAAGAAAAGTAGAAAAAACATACGGACTACCATCCCGTTTCATTTTATGTTTATTTTATGTTTTTGTTATTTTGTTTTTAGCTTAAGTCGAGTCTAGTCTTGGCTTAGCAACGCCATATTGTACATGTAATTAATCAAGATCTTTAACTCGCCACCAGTAAAATATCCCTTATCCAACAAATCCAAGTGTAAGGGTATTTGATGAAGCGAAAAGTGTACCGCTTTTAGGGGGTCATTTAAGCCCTAAATCGTATTTATTTGATCAAATATTGCCCTAAATCGTTCCTTTTGTCATTTTAGGTACTTTGGAGAAGAAATCTGGAAAAGGAAGCATTTTGGACGTTTTTGGAGCATAAAAGTGAAGAAAACGACAAAATGCCAAAGCTGCTGGAAAAGTACACGTGACGGCGTCAAGGATTGCTCCTGACGGCGTCACGGCTTGGCAAAAGAGGTGGATATGACAAAATACACGTGACGCGCCAGAGAGTTTTACAATGAAAATCTGATGGCGTCACCCTTTAAGGTGATCAAGGTCGTCACGGTTTAAGTTAAAGAGAGACGGCGTCAAGCACAATTTTGACGGCGTCAACCCTTGACGGGCCAGAGCGGATTTTGGAGGATTAAAGAGGGACGGCGTCAGGAAGATTATCCGGGAACCCTAGCCGCGGCGAGGTGACGGCGTCACCTCCTACAACGTGACGCCGTCAGACCCTAAATTCTATATATAGTTTTGCAATTTTTATTCATTGTGTGCAACTTTGTGAGGAGAAACCCTAAGACGAATTTTCTGCCATTTTTAAGGGTTTTATACCCTTGGATCTCCCATGTTTAATTGAAGATAAGTAATCAATTAATCATTCAATATGTCTATGTGTTGTTTGATTATATCTTGTTCTTGTCTTTTAATTAACATGCTAGGCTAGATTTATCTTGTGTTTGCTTAGATCTAATGAAACCTAACTATTGATTATTAGTTGTTGGTGTGTTATTAATTGTATTGGATGATTGTTTATCGATGTTAGGCTTAAGAAAACTGGCTAACCTCCTATACGGTAACTTGGTTGAACGTCTTAAGAAACATGAACCAATGCGTACTAAGGTTATTATGGTTGTATTTAATGCATGAGCGAATTCTAGTGATCCCATGTTAGGAGCTTCTTAGCCGGCTCGACATAGGAGTGAAGTAGGAGCTTGTATAGTTGGGGAAGTACGTACGCCACCCCACGATTGGTATTAAGGAATACACCCGTCATCCACGCAATTAATACACACTAATCAACCGGTAAAAGATAGTTAGGGAGTAAGGAAATCTAAGTAAACACATTTCTCTCCATATAAGTTCCACAACCTTTTCATTTTCAGTTATTTTATTTTATTTGCAATTGTAGTTATTTGGGTTAGTTGACTAACAACTAATTCCGCCCACTCCTTCAAACCCGAGATTTTACTTGCTTTCATAAAAATATAAAAATACAAAAAGAATCTTCCCTCACCCTTAGACCTATTAGAGTAGTTTTTCAATCCTAATGACACTATTCCCCTAGAGAACGATCAATCCCCCGGTACTTGCCACTTCACTATACTACATCGGTCAGGTACACTGCCTGGTGGGGATTGCAAGCCTCTTGAGATCCCTCGAGAGGTAAAACCTGTTGTAAGGTCGCAAAACCACGCATCAGCAGGTGATTTAAATCGTCCATAGGATTGTTGATAGCGGGTGTTCCCGACACATGACAGGAAACTTGAAACTTCTAGTAAACTTTGTCGCAAAGTTCATCGGAACTGTCAGATTCGGGAATGATCACTTCACTGCTATCATGGGATATGGGGATTATGTCAACGGGAACATTAAAATCAGCCGTGTTTACTATGTTGAAGGCATTGGACACAACCTTTTCTTTGTCGGGCAGTTTTGTGATGGGGACATGAAAGTAGCATTTAGAGAGAAAACCTGCTTTGTTCGCGACCTACACGGAAACAACCTTATGACAGGAAAACGAGGCACAAGTCTTTACACCATTTCATTGTCAGATATGACCGCATCTTCTTCGATCTGCTTGCTCTCCAAGGATCATTATACAAAGGCATGGCTATGGCATAAACGTTTGTCTCACCTGAATTTCAAAACAATGACTGAGCTGGCTCGTCATAAGTTAGTCGATGGTCTTCCCAGATTCCGGTATGCCAAAGATCACCTCTGCTCAGCTTGTGAACAAGGGAAGAGTACTCGTGCTCATTTTCCATCAAAAATTGAGCACAGTACAGATCATGTACTCCAACTTCTCCATATTGATCTTTGTGGCCCAATGCGTATTCAGACTATCAATGGGAAGCAGTATATACTGGTAATCGTAGATGACTTTTCGCTATGGACTTGGGTCTATTTTCTTCGCAGTGAAGATCAAGCTCCGTCGATGATCATCACCTTTCTCACCAAAATTCAGGTTCAGCTCCGCAACACCGTCCGAAAAGTTAGAACAGACAATGGAACCGAATTTAAGAATCACACCGTTCATGAGTTCTATGAGAAAGTCAGGATTGAACATTAAACATCAATTGCACGCAGCCCAAGAATAGAACGGCGTGGTCGAAAGACGAAACCGAACGTTAGTGGAAGCCGCAAGAACGATGTTGATTAATGCTCAATTACCGGATTACCTATGGGCTGAAGCTGTCTCCACTGCCTGCTACACCCAAAGCTGATATATGATCACCAAACGGCACAACAAAACCCCATATGAACTTGTTCATCGCAGAAAACCAAAAATAAATTACTTTCATGTATTTGGGGCTCTCTGTTACCCAAATAATGATTGTGATGATCTTGGAAAATTAAAAGCCAAAGCCGACATAGGGATTTTTGTTGGATACTGCGAGAATTCAAAAGGATTTAGAATTTGGAACCGTCAAACCCGAGAGATTCAAGAGACCATACACGCTCATTTCGATGAACTTACGAAAATGGCTTCTGAGCAAAACAGCTTAGGACCCGATTCTAACCGTCTAAACTTCCCTGACCCATCAGCTGCACCTCTCTCTTTCAACCGCAAGGACTTAGAAGACTTGTTTGCTCCGTTATTTGATGACACTCTTGTTAGTCGTGCTTTTGAAGTATCCACCAGTTCCGCTGCACAACACGTCAACAATCAAGTACCTGATACCTCAGTAACTACCACTACAGTAGTTGCTGAAGATGCACCACCAACAGAAACATCATCATCAGTAGATCAAACAGCTTCAAATACTGCGACTGCAGCTGATGGTCCCTCTCTATCTTCTGAAGTACCCACACCTACAAATTATGACGAAAATGCATTTTTCAATCCATTTGCTCCAGCTCCTACCATTCCAGACATTGCAGAATCATCAACGAGCAATTTAGATCCGTCAAATTTGCATCAAAATTTTCAACACTACCATTCAACCCACAAGTGGGCCAAGGATCACCCTCTTGTGAATGTGATTGGCAACCCAGAAAACCCGGTCATGACACGACAAAGACTCCAAACAGACGGTGAAACTTGCATTTATGCACTCACCGTTTGTCAATCAGAACTCAAAAACATTTAAGAAGCCCTTACCTACGACAATTGGATTGAGTCGATGCAAGAGGAACTTGATCAATTCAAGAGGTTGGAAGTTTGGGAATTGGTAGAAAGACCAGATGGGGCATACGTTGCCTGGCTGAAATGGATCTGGAAGAATAAGTTGGATGCGGATGGCACGGTTATTCGTAACAAGTCCCGATTGGTTGCTAAAGGATTCAGTCAAGAAGACAGGATCGACTTCGAGGAATCTTTCACACCAGTGGCACGACTTGAGGCCGTTCGAATGTTTTAGGCGTATGTAGCTCGCAAGAATATCACCGTATATCAGATGGACGTGAAGACGACATTTCTAAATGGTTAACTCCGTGAAGAGGTGTACGTCACACAACCAGAGGGCTTCATTGATCCAGAGCATCCGAATCATGTCTACCGGCTCAAGAAATCCCTCTACGGCCTTAAACAAGCCCCAAAGGCATGGTACGACAAACTATCTGCATTCTTACTAGTTAATCATTTTACTAAAGGATTAGTTGACCTGACTTTGTTTATACAAAAACACGGGGAGGATATTCTCACTGTTCAAATCTATGTGGATGACATCATTTTTGGTTCAACCAATAAAAAATATTCAAACACTTTTGCAAAATTAATGAAACAAAACTTTGAGATGTCCATGATGGGTGAACTCAAGTTCTTCTTAGGACTGCAAGTTCATCAATCACCCCGTGGTATTTTCTTCAGTCAGTCAAAATATGCTCAAGAGATTTTGAAAAAACATGGCATGACCAGCTGTGACACCTATAATACCCCCATGTCGTCCTCGTCTCCTAAGCTGGATGCTGATATACATGGCATACCCATTGATCCTACCAAATACCGTAGTATGATTGGGTCTCTCATGTATCTCACCGTCGGCCGACCCGATATTGTTTTTGCCACATATCTATGCTCCCGTTATCAGTCGAGACCAACTGAAAGCCACATATCTACCGTTAAGAGAATCCTCCGATACATAAAGGGAACCATTCATTTGGGGATCTGGTATCCGAAGGATTCTGGTTTTGAACTTGTTGCCTTTTTAAACGCTGACCATGCAGGATGCTTTGATATAAGGAAAAGTACATCTGGCGGAGTTCAATTTTTGGGTGACAAGCTTGTCTCTTGGCAGTCAAAGAAGCAGGTGGACTACGGATGCTGCGCACATGTCAGCATGCTGCGCTCAAGTCATCTGGATGAGATCACATCTGATGGACTACGGATACGTCTTCAACAAGATTCCGATGTATTGTGACTCCAAGAGTGCCATTGCTATCTCGTGCAACACAGTCCAGCATTCAAAATCCAAGCATATTTCTCTACGCTATCACTTCATCAAAGAGCACGTGGAAATGGGTACAATTGAACTTTATTTCGTGGGTATAGAATACCAACTGGCGGACTTATTCACCAAAGCCTTGCCTTGTGCAAGATTTGTGGAATTAGTTCACCAGATTGGTATGCGATGTTTGACTCCAGATGACTTGGAAAATTTTCTTAAAAACAATTAAACCGAGTCAAACATCAAAACTTTCTTTGTAAATAATTTTATGCAAAAACACAAAAATATTTTCATCCATTTTCTTTAAAAAAAAAAAAAATCAAGTACAAAATCTTCTTCAACACTTTTTGTTCGTTTCAAAACATTAACACGTATTTCTGAACAAGTGTTGAGGGGGAGAAAGAAAATTAAATTTAAAAATTTTTAAAATTTGTACTTGCATAATTTCTTCAAAAAATTGTTGCTTCAAAAAGAATGGTGGTAAATTCATCTGAGAAATACCCTCCTTGATATTAAAAAATGTTTTTCAAACAATCGAAAGTCGAGGGGGAATATTAAAGTTGTTGGTGCCAAACAATGCTAAGCCTAAAAGATAAAATTTGTGAGTTAGGACCATGAATGCAAAAACAAAACGTTTAGGGACTAAAGGTGTAAAAGTTGGAAAAAGTAAAAATAATTTAAACAAAAAGTGGGTGAAGTCAGTAAAGGCCGCATTTACTTTCACCTGATTTTTTCAACCACCGTATTTAATATTTCACCCACCTTCATCCACGGCCATAATCAAACCTGCAAATCCGTTCAAGATTCTTCGATATTGTGAGTAAAAATGTGTTTATTATGTGATTATAAGAAACTGTTTTGAAGGATTTAACGATCCAATAGTTCAATTTTTCAGAATCGAATTCTTAAAACTTAGGGTTTATGCTATATCGTAATTCTTGATTCTGAGTGTTAAAGTTACAATTGTTTGGTGGGATAGTGTCAGATTAAGTCCCTTAACATGTTACATGTGCCTAATCAAACCCAGAAACGAATTTAATGCATGTTCTAATTTAGGGTTTAAGCGTTGAAATTGGGGAAAACTGTCTGAGTTTGTTGTAGTGTAATTAACCAGTTGAGATATTATTCTTATGTGTTGAATTGTATGTTTGTGCCTTCAAATTGAACCCAGATTCACCAAGGATAAGATTTAGATAAGTAGGGTTTATGAAGAACATGCTTACAACTTATCTTTTGATTCTGTGGTTAAAAGGTGTTAAGATTTAAACATAAGACTAAGAAACATCATGAGATACTATTGGAATAGATCAGACAAACATTTAACATGTTTTGATAATATGCGATAATCTGATGAATAGTACGTATACAGTAGTTATCGAAATTTCTTGTATAAGAGATTATCGAAATTGCCATTAGTATCGCAAATGTGATTCTATCGCAAATGTGATTCTATCGCAAATATGATTCTATCGCAAATGTGATTCTATCGCAAATGTGGTTCTATCGCAAATGTGATTTTATCGCAAATGTGATTTCTATAGAAATTGGACAAATTCCATAGAAATTGCCAAGTCTATCGAAATTGGACAAATTCTATAGAAATTGGTAAAATTGATATAATTAGATAACTGCTATGTTTAAACATGTAAAATCAATCTAAGCAACAAAAGGATCACATGTGAAACATCAAGTTTAAATATTTGCTAACTATCATGTATCCTGCATATTTGTGCTTGAATGATGTTTCAGAAATCTCCAATGGCTGTACCACAGCAACTACTCCCAATGCTCACAAGAGCTGATGTTCTGCCACAAAGCTATAAGGCAAAAATGGGCAACAACAATGCACGGGTAGAATTTGAAAGAATCAAGTGCACTGAACCAAGTTGTCAAATCGCTGTAGAGGTACTTAAGCAACACAAGTGCAGGAGCTTACTGGACAGATCAGATAGTATTCCTGAATTGTACATTCATCAAATGTGGAATACTATAGAGCTGGACATGGATGAAAGGTATTTTACATGCAAGCTGGATCGTAAAAAGGTTAAAGTCACTCCAAACCACCTTCGCAGAGCCTTGGATCTACCAGAAGCACCTGAACCAGCAAATAGATTCTACCCTACACCCACTGAAGAAGAAGTTCTCAAATTCCTTATTGACATTGGCTACGATGTGCAACAGGATACACCATTGACTAAAATCTCAAAAGTTAATGCCAAGAACATCCTACAACCCTGGAGAACCATATATTACATTCTGGGTCGTTCAGTCTCAGGGAGGGAAAGTGGCCATGAGCACCCTCGTTTATCACATCTTCAAATCTTCTGGGTATGGTCAATCAGGAACAGATTGACTTTGCACAACTTATCTGGGAAGACATTATTTTTCAGATCCAAAGTCACTATTAGAAATTGTTAATCAAGATCCCATTTGTTCAATATACCAAACTATTCATCAGTCTTCTACTTGACGGTAATACAGACATCTCTCCACGACCTGGAGACAAAGACATGCATCTGTACAAAATGGACAAGACAATCACTTCAGTCTACATGCTCAAAGGTAGCACACAGAAGCAAGGGATAAGACTACCAGAATATCTGTTAACGGAAAAAGTAAAGAAAACTCAAGCCTACCGAGATTATGATAGAGCATTCAGTCTAGGTCGCGTGGGGTTTTCCAAGCATGAAGAAGAGTCAGGATCAGCGAAAACTCGTTCAAAAGGAAGCAGTAAGATTGAAAGTGCTTCTAGTGCATCCAAGAAGATCAAACCTTCCGCACACAGAAGCGTCAAAAGAAGAATTCCAGTTTCAATTCCTAAACCAGAACCTGCGGAAGGTAGGATTGTACAGGAAGAAGAATCCGACTCTGAGACATAATCCGATGAGAAAATTATCCACTTTCAAGAACAACTGGATACTCATGCAGCATTAAAAGAAAGCCGAAAGTCACTCAAAGATGATGATGAAAGACGAGCAAAGTTGAGGTTTGAAGAACAAATGAGAATTAAACAACAAAACAAGGGAGCTGGAGGATCTCAGACCTATGCTGATCCAGTTAATCAACCTGGTGGGTCTGGGACAGTAGAAGAAATAACACCTCCTCACCTTAATCCGGTTAATCAACCCGGAGGGTCTGGTGCTGTTAAAGAAACTACATCACCTCAGCCTCATTCGGTTAATCAACCCGAAAGGTCTGAGTCTCAAACTGATGACATCCCACCTCCTATAAGTTCGGTTACTCAACCCGGAAATGAAGAGGAAAAGAAGGAAGATGAGAAGATGAAGGATGCTGAGATGGAAGAAGATGAAGAAAATGATAGAGTGCCATCTGATTGGGAGGATTCAGATGAAGATAAACCATTGTCTGATGAGGAGAATATTACTAAAGCCGCTAACAAACTAGAAGCAGAAGAGAGGGAGGAAGAAGAAAAGAAAATGGAAGAAGAACGAAAGAAAAAGGAAGTAGAACAAAAAGAGGCAGAAAAGGAGGTGGACCAATACATTCGAACACCACCAATCACTCCTCCACATTCCACAGTCACACCTCCAGAGCCTCAACAAGCTTCACCACCGAAGGATCAAACACCTTCGGAGACTATACATGTTTCACCTCCAAAGGCTGTAACGCCTCCAGAATCATCAGTACAGCCTTCATCACCACCAACGCTATCACCGCCTAAAGAAACAGCAACAAAGGAAGAAAAAGAAAGGCAATCATGAAGCACAAGAAACTGAAGATCGCTAAGCTGACACGGGTTAAAATCATCTCACTAGAATCAAAAAGGTTGAAAAAGGCAACAAAGTTGGCACGTGCTAAGAAAGACAACCAGCTCAATGACCAAGTAAAATAATTAACAAATATGGTCAAAGGCCTTACCTTATAAGTAAAGGAATTGCAGGAAACCAAAATTCGTATGGACGAATTTCTTGATGAAGATGTTCAAGAACGATTTCTCAATGAAGTCAAGGGTAAAACCAAGGCTTATGTCAAGAAGTATTTGCCTAAGCTTATGAAAAACATGCAAGAGTATGTCAACTCCAACCTCGAAGACAAAGTTAAGAACATCGTATCCTCAATTCTTCCTGTCTCGATGACCCAACCAAAGCAGCTTCAGGATTTCACTACCGAAGAACTCCAACTTGCACTTCTAACACGAATTGTAAACCTTTCCTCACTAACTCAAGAAGAAATAGCCCTTCAAGCGGCTATAGAAGCCAATCTTGAGTCATGTAAAGCCGCAGCTGATAAGGGAGTTCCAAGGGAGGACGAAGACCAAGATCCAGACATCCATCCCAAGAAACATAAGGGTGACAGTGGATCTGGTCCACAATTCAAAGAACCTATCGGCCCGTCAACTACAACAGCTGCACAACCACCGAAAGCTTCGGGAACAGGTCCTAAAGAGATGGAGCATCAGTTCGAGCATGTTAAAACTGAAGAAATGGAATTTCAACAAGAATTTGATCAACCTCACTCACCTCCCAAAACCAAGGCTACTTCATCAAACAGGAAGACTTCCAGAAGATCAAATGTAGTTTCTTGGTTAGATGAAGACGATACACAAGGGAACGAATGGTTTGACCAGTTAGCAAGTGCTCAGACACAGATGGACGAAGACTCAAAAATAGAAGACAACACGTTTGAGTTCACACAACAACTCAAATGTACTCAAAGAGTTAAGAAGATGACCAAAGGGGAACTTCATCACATCAAGAACGATGCTTTCAATCTTCTGAAGGAAAACTCATCCAGTGCAGCTGAGCTCGAGTATCACCTGGAAAATATTGCCCGAGCAATGTCTAGTGAGTTTAGCTGGACTAATCCAGATGTGATATTTGCTGGAAACACTTCCAGAACCAACCAACCATACATCACAGACTGGACGAAGCCATTTCCGGTAATTTGAGTCTCCGATCAACCAGCCATTCCATGCCAATTCTTCTTTAAAAACGATCATGAGTTACTCGTACATGGAGCTGAATGTCAACCGAAATATGTAACTTCATTAACTTTGACACCAGCAGGAAGTTACACAATTCCTACCATCGAGGAAACTACAACTCACCTCTTCATAACACAAAAAGTGCAATATGACCAAGATGCGCAGCTGGGCGTCTATCACTGGTTTGAGAAGAGAAAGATTTGGTACAAAAGCAAACTCACCAAGAAATCTCCTACTTCAGTGAAAAGTGATCTCAGAATTCTTGCTGTGGTGAGTCTAACGGGTGAGAAGAAATATGACCACACTTTCTTGTCCGAGATCAAAGTTAGAAGGCACGACCAACAGATCTACTCGTTCTCTGAAGCGGATTTCCCAGATTTAAGTCTGAATGATCATGAAGATATGTATCTGATCAAAGTTCAAGGAAAGCTGCAACATGTCACTCCGGATCTTCAATACGCTTTCAGTACTTCAATACTCCACTTCATCAGAAGGAACCAATGTTTGGATTCGTTTACAAGAGCGATATGATGATTAACTGTTTCATGGCGTATAAAGGGATTCAGAAGTTCTGTGACTACACGTTGAAGAAGGTTCGTGATGGGTTGGTAATTCGTGTTCGAGACCAGGAGTTGCAAATGTAGAGGAGGTGGCGGGAGCTCAGTTAAGACAAATCCATCAGTATGTGCTGAAGATCGAGAGAACTTTGTTTCATAGAGACCAAATGAGGAGGTTCGAGAGCTATGTTGGAGCAAGAGCATCATTCCCAATCAGGAACTTCCAAAGACCTGATCTAGTCTTCACTGAATTCAGAAGTTCGGGATGATGTAAGAGTTTGGTATTTTATTTGGTTGATAATTCTTGCTTATATGATTGTTAACTATGGTTTGTGTACACATCACAGTGCACAACTCGTACTTGTAATGAAAGGACCTTGTGGTACGCTTCAGTGCCACTGATGACATCTAATCCTCATAAAAGGAGCGAAAGCTTCTTACTATTGAGTAGAACTAACCAGAATTTTTTAAAGTTTTCAAAATTCTGCTCAATAGAACAAGTATTCCCTTGTCAAGGGGGAGTATTTGAAAAACAAAATCTTTGTTCTGAATTGCAAAAGTTCTTGAAAATTCTTCCCGTAAACCTCAAAAAGCATATTTTAATCAAAAGTTTATCAAATATAACATGAATATGCTATTTTTGAGGGGGAGAATAAAGATATGATTAAAATATGGTAACAAAAAGTTTGAAATCTCATATGAGCTCGACTCAGAATTAAACCCTCGAATTGACGATATCAAAAGTCAGTAGTCAAAAAGACATGTCCGGGACGGGTAATAATTTCAAGCCGGTATATCCAGTGATGTAAACGTGTCTCGCAAAGGACGTGTCTGAGTAGAATGTACCAATTTCGAGAGATTTTCCTTGAATATGATCTGGACGGGTAATAATTTCAAGCTAGTTCTACTAGTGATGTAAACGTGTCTCACAACGATCATGTTCATTGAAAATTAATCAATTCAAAAAGTGCTAACTCTACCTGACATGTGCAAATTTAACTTACATACTTATGAACACATGTTAAGGGGGAGTATTTCTGAAAATCACAAAACTCTCAAAGTGTTAACAAAATATGTTTTTTATAATCATAAGCACTTTTAGAGATTTTCAAAAAGTTTGGTTTATGGCGACAATAGGATAGTGATGAAGCGAAAAGTGTATCGCTTTTAAGGGGTCATTTAAGCCCTAAATCGTATTTATTTGATCAAATATTGCCCTAAATCGTTCCTTTTGTCATTTTAGGTACTTTGGAGAAGAAATCTGGAAAAGGAAGCATTTTGGACGTTTTTGGAGCATAAAAGTGAAGAAAACGACAAAGTCTCAAAAATCGGCTGCAAAGTACCTTGGACGGCGTCAGGATTTTTTCTTGACGGCGTCATGGCTTGGCAAAAGTGGTAGATGTGAAAATTACTCATGATAAGCCAGAGAAATTTGCATGGGAATTCTGACGGCATCACCCTTTGGAATGATCAAGGTCGTCACGGTATAAGTTAAAGCGGGACGGCGTCACGCCTAATTCCGACGGCGTCAAGCCTTGATAAGCCAGAACGGATTTTGGAGAGCTAAAGAGGGACGGCGTCAAGAAGGCCATCCGGGAACCCTAAAAGCGGCGAGGTGACGGCGTCACACTCCATAACGTGACGCCGTCAGATCTGAAAGTCTATATATAGTTTTGCAATTTTTTGTCATTAGTGTGGAACTTATTGTGGAACTTTGTGTGTGAAAACCCTAAGACGATTTTAGCAGCTTTTTCAAGGCTTTTTGCCTTGAGATCTTTCATGTTACATTGAAGATAAGTTATCAATTAATCATTCAATATGTCTATGTGTTGTTTGATTCTATCTTGTTCTTGTCTTTTGTTTAACATGCTAGGCTAGGTTTTCTTTGTGTTTGCTTAGATCTAATGAAACCTAGCTATTGATTATTGGTTATTAGTGTGTTATTAGTTGTATTGGATGATTGTTTATCTATGTTAGGCTTAAGAAAACTGGCTAACTTCCTATTCGGTAACTTGCTTGAACGTCTTAAGAAACATGAACCAATGCGTACTAAAGGTTTTTATGGTTGTATTTAATGCACAAGAGAATTCTAGTGATCCCATGTTAGGAGCTTCCTAGCCGGCTCGACATAGGAGTGAAGTAGGAGCTTGTAGAGTTGGGGAAGTACGTACGCCACCCCACGATTGGTATTAAGGAATACACCCGTCATCCACGCAATTAATACACACTAATCAACCGGTAAAAGATAGTTAGGGAGTAAGGAAATCTAAGTAAACACATTTTTCTCCACATAAATTTCACCACCTTTTAATTTTCTGTTATTTTATTTTATTTGCATTCGTAGTTATTTGGGTTAGTTGATTAGCAACTAATTCCGCCCACTCTTTCAAACCCGAGATTTTACTTGCTTTCATAAAATTATAAAAACATAAAAAGAATCTTCTCCCACCCCTAGACCTATTAGAGTAGTTTTCCATACCTAACGAACACTATTCCCTGTGGAGAACGATCAATCCCCCGTACTTACCACTACACTATACTACATCGGTCAGGTACACTGCCTGGTGGGGTTGTAAGCCTCTTGAGATCCCTCGAGAGGTAAAACCTGTTGTAAGGTTGCAAAACCACGCATCAAGTTTTTGGCGCCGCTGCCGGGGAATAGTTATTGTTTAGGTTGAATTTTTATTTTATAGGTCTACTCAGTAGATTCCTTTCTAGTGAGATTTTTGTTTTATTTTTCTAGGTCTTCTTTAGTCTATCTTTTTTCTTCGTTTCTTTGTTCGTAACCATTACCATCCGACATCATGAAAGGTGGTAATATCCTCGATCCCAACAACCCACCACAACAACCACCACCTCCTAGAGCCCGTACTTTAGGAGAGTACTCCCGTCCTAGCCACCATGGCTATCGAAACACCATTGAGCTCACTCAAGGAGCCAATGTCACTCCCTTGCGATCCGACACCATCCGGTTGGTGCAAAGCGGATGCGCATTCCATGGACTTCGTTCTGAAGATCCTAATCAACATCTCAAGGACTTTCTCAAAATCGTTGATTCTATAGACCATGATGTTGCCACTCGAGAGACGACCCGACTGCGTCTCTTTCAATTCTCTTTGCGGGACCAAGCTAGTCAATGGCTAGAGCGTCAACCCGCAGGATCCATCACCTCTTGGGATGATCTCACTACTCGTTTCCTTGCTCAGTTTTTCCCACCGGGAAGAACTACCAAGCTAAGGAAGGATATCTTGATGTTTGAACAACGTCGAGGCGAAACCCTCTACGGGGCATGGATTCGATTCAAGGACTTACTCCAAAAAGTCCCTCACCATGGCATAGAACTTTGGCTCCAAGTCCAAATCTTCTATGACCATATCAATCTCTCCACAAGGCAAATCATTGACCAATCGGCCGGTGGTAAGCTACGTGATCTAAGTGCGGAACAATCGTGGGCTCTCCTAGAAGATCTTGCTCTTTATGACAACGAAATTTGGAGTGACCCCCGTGATTTGAATAAAACGGTCAAGGCAATATCTTTGCCTTCGAACAATTCAAGCACTTCCGACCGTAGGATCATAGAACTTGAAGACCAAGTCAAGTTTCTCATGAAATCCTACGAAGCTCCTAAACCTTCAAGCCAAGTGAACAAAATCACTTCTTCATGTGAATTATGTAGTGGTCCCCACGACACTCGTGATTGCATGGAACTCCCCGAACAAGCTTTTGCGGACTACGCATCCTCGCGTACCGATGGAGCGGGAGACAAGTGGTACACTTTCAAACCCGAGCCAAACCCCTACGGTGATACATACAACCCCTCATGGAAAAATCACCTGAACCTTAGGTGGAAACAAAACCAAAACACACAACAAACCAATTCTTCCAACCCACCTAATCGTTTCCAATCAAGCGGTTCCAACTCGAACCGTACTTTCAATAACAATCCTTCCAACAATTATGGTAGTACCAATAACTTTGAAGGATTGATGTCCCAATTTATGGCATCTCAAGAAGCGCGTATAGCTAAGTTTGAATCCGAATTCAATCAACAACAAATGGAGATGACCAATAAAATTGACAACTTATTGAAAGCCCTCAATAACCAAGTGCTATCACCTCCACATAAGGACGCTAGGAACACAAATAGTGGACCCCAAGTAAAAGACCCCTCTTCATCCAAACACGTCCACTTCGTCAACATTGTCACTATCAAACCAATTGATAGGAATGACGATAATAGTGAACCTGAGGATGAGGTTAAGAAAGTCGAGGATGATAAGGAAGTTAGGACAAGCGAGATTGAAGAAGTAGATGATGATGAGGACTACTTCAATAGGCTACCCACTAAGGAAGAGCGTGCATATCATACAAACTTATTCGATGACCCCGAGACACCATACTTCCTAGGTAGACCAATCATAGAAATAGGCGACCCTTCTAATATCAACATACCATGCAACATCGGACATTTGCATGTGTGGAAAGCCTACATCGACCTTAGATCACCCATAAACATCATGACTAGAGCCCACTACAACTTGATAATGAAAAATCAACTTGGGTATAGGATGTTCCCTGACAAGGGTTGGATGAGTAACTTCACGGGAAGAGTTAAGGGATTACCGGTTTATGTAGGAAACTTCACCTATGTCACCGACTTTATAATTGTAGAAGATATCCGCCCAATAGTCGATGCATCCTTAACTCAAGTGGTTTTTGGAAAACCATTTGTTGAGGTCTCTAGAATGACTTATGAACCTTCCTTAGGGATAGTTAGATCTAAGGATGAGACCGATGAGGTAAACTACCAAATGCCATATAAGATAGAACAATTCCAACACTTGTCAAATGTTGAGAAGGAGCTTAAGCAAGTAGTCTACTATAGGAATGATAGAGATAGAAGTAAAGGAGTAGACTATGTTATGGGAAGGATATTCGGTTTCTACAAGGATTGTTTGAAATTAGGACCGGAATTTAGAACCGGACATGAGGATGACCTAGAAACCGTGACCAATGATGGAATCACGTAATGTACGTGACTTTGATTCTAGCTACAAGACTCGTTAATAAAGAAAAGCGCTTCTTGGGAGGCAACCCAAGTTTTATTTGCTTTGTGTGTTTAATTCTTTGTTTGTTTGATTTTATTTGTTTCCGTATGTGTGTTTAAGTTTTATTATTATTGATTCATGTTCAAAACTAAATTGTGAAAATGCTTTATTTTGTTTTTAACTTCGTCTTAACTACATATAAAGGTATTTTGCGAAAGTTAAGTGTAAGGGAAATCTAAATCGGTTTATTAGAACACAAATGAACATGAATCGTAATAATAATAAATGAACATACATATTAGTGTTTGTTTGAGTCAAATGCTTGTATCGAGTCATAATGATGTTTTGCAGGATTTCCAGGAAGTAAGGTATAAGTTTTTCCAAAAATTTTCCGGAAACGTAACATGAGAATTCTGTCAGATCATTTCTGACGGCGTCAGGATTTACAACCTGACGGCGTCAGGTTTAATTTTCTGAAAATTTTTTGAAAGTTTTGTTTTCATAAAAAGTTTTTATTAAATCTATAACTTATAATCTCCAGGAATCTGCAAAATTATCATTCCACAAGCATTATATCCTTATATATAGAGTTTATCCCGCCGATGTTATGCAGGTTTTCGTGTTTGTTTTCTCAGGTTTAACAGGTTATTTTGGACAAGGAAATGTTTGTTGGATCAAGCTTTTGGTGATGCATTAGTCTTGGAGCTTTTACATTCTCTTGGAAGAAGATTTAACCATGTTACTTCATTATCCACCGAGCGAATCAGGGGAGTATTTGATTTCATTCTTTTATTTTTTTACTTTTACATTTGTTATTTGAACATTGGGGACAATGTTCATCTTAAGTGTAAGGGGGGGGTAAAAGTACGATACTTCAGAGAATGCTATTACGCTTGATTTTTGTTTGTTTAATAGTAAATGTGTAATAAAACAGAGATAAATACCTGTTAGGGTAATTTTAGTGCCAAATTTAAAATTTTTTACAACATTTAGGAGTGAAACTTTAGTTCTAATGAGCGTCTCACGGATAGGAGTTATATGACTAGCACAAAAACCGTACCACTAAAAAAATTTTTCCACCCCAAATATGTGAGGTTCGCCCCTATAATTGGTAGGAAAAGCATTTATGCTATGATGTGTGTACCGGTAGCACTTAGATTCTAGAACTTGCGTTAGGACCATTCCGAGGCCACAAGTGAGACTACATTCGTGTAGTTAGATTTACTACATGATAAGAGGCATTAGGATTAACCCATTGTTTTACACCTGTGTTTTTGTTATAATTACTTTGGCTACATTGGTCAAGTAATTCTCCCACACCCTTTGCGTTGTACTCATTTTTAGTACACGATACCCCTAGTACACCCCTCAGAGCCTATCTTTTCGTTTCGACCTTTAAGCATTTTACTTAAAGGAAGAATTTGTTACGCCCCACTAAAATGTACACCCAAATCGCCTTAGCCTACCTTGTATGCACTCATTTTTAGTGCATTATTGTGACAACATTTGTTTAAACCCAAGTTAATTATCTAGTTGATTACATGGTTGCTAAGTCGAGTCATATCCTTGTACATATTGTTTTGGGACGATTGGGACTCATGGGTAAAGTACTAGTGTAATGGAGTAATGGGGAAGAACATCATTTATTACCCCCATATGTGCTAAATATTTTAAAAGTACTCCAAGTTTTTCAATTATCTTAATTCGAGTCATTAGATTAGTTATTTGTAAAGTTATGTAAAAGTTCAAGTGTAAGGGGAATGCAATGCCCCTATGATGTATTATTTTGGATGGTAGGGCAAAAGTGTATGAAAAAATGAGAAAAAGAAAAATAGAAAAAAAAACATACGGACTACCATCCCGTTTCATTTTATGTTTATTTTATGTTTTTGTTATTTTCTTTCATTAGCTTAAATCGAGTCGAGTCTTGGCTTAGCAACATTGTATAGTACATGTAATTAATCAAGATCTTTAACTCGCCACCAGTAAAATATCCTTTATCCAACAAAACCGTGTTTATCATATCCCTACACCTAACGTTATAACCCATGTAAAAGCCCTCTTTGATAGTTTATCTTAGGTGCTTACGCCTAGTGGAGGAGGTTTTCGATCCTTTCCCAAGCCTATGGTAATCTATTTGCTATGACAGGTAGTGAGAGATATTACCCGTTTTCATTTATGAGATTTATTTTGATGACACTTGAGAGATGTGAGTATCTAAACACTACTTGTGAGGTGCTAGTATGTAATCTCCGTGCTTATTATGATTAAAGTGGAACGAATAATTGTTGTAATTATTTTTATGTTAGCATTAAATGACCCCTAACTTGTATTTTGATTAGAATAAAAGCGCATTTGCTTGAGGACAAGCAAATCTCAAGTGTAAGGGTATTTGATGAAGCGAAAAGTGTACCGCTTTTAAGGGGTCATTTAAGCCCTAAATCGTATTTATTTGATCAAATATTGCCCTAAATCGTTCCTTTTGTCATTTTAGGTACTTTGGAGAAGAAATCTGGAAAAGGAAGCATTTTGGACGTTTTTGGAGCATAAAAGTGAAGAAAACGACAAAGTCTCAAAAACCGACTGAAAAGTACCTTGGACGGCGTCAGGATTTGTTCTTGACGGCGTCATGGCTTGGCAAAAGTGGTAGATGTGAAAATTACTCATGATAAGCCAGAGAAATTTGCATGGGAATTCTGACGGCGTCACCCTTTGGAATGATCAAGCTCGTCACGGTATAAGTTAAAGCGGGACGGCGTCACGCCTAATTCCGACGGCGTCAAGCCTTGATAAGCCAGAACGGATTTTGGAGAGCTAAAGAGGGACGGCGTCAAGAAGGCCATCCGGGAACCCTAAAAGCGGCGAGGTGACGGCGTCACACTCCATAACGTGACGCCGTCAGATCTGAAAGTCTATATATAGTTTTGCAATTTTTTGTCATTAATGTGGAACTTATTGTGGAACTTTGTGTGTGAAAACCCTAAGACGATTTTAGCAGCTTTTTCAAAGCTTTTTGTCTTGAGATCTTCCACGTTACATTGAAGATAAGTTATCAATTAATCATTCAATATGTCTATGTGTTGTTTGATTCTATCTTGTTCTTGTCTTTTGTTTAACATGCTAGGCTAGGTTTTCTTTGTGTTTGCTTAGATCTAATGAAACCTAGCTATTGATTATTGGTTATTAGTGTGTTATTAGTTGTATTGGATGATTGTTTATCTTTGTTAGGCTTAAGAAAAATGGCTAACTTCCTATTCGGTAACTTGCTTGAACGTCTTAAGAAACATGAACCAATGCGTACTAAAGGTTTTTATGGTTGTATTTAATGCACAAGCGAATTCTAGTGATCCCATGTTAGGAGCTTCCTAGCCGGCTCGACATAGGAGTGAAGTAGGAGCTTGTAGAGTTGGGGAAGTACGTACGCCACCCCACGATTGGTATTAAGGAATACACCCGTCATCCACGCAATTAATACACACTAATCAACCGGTAAAAGATAGTTAGGGAGTAAGAAAATCTAAGTAAACACATTTTTCTCCACATAAATTTCACCACCTTTTAATTTTCTGTTATTTTATTTTATTTGCATTCGTAGTTATTTGGGTTAGTTGATTAGCAACTAATTCCGCCCACTCTTTCAAACCCGAGATTTTACTTGCTTTCATAAAATTATAAAAACATAAAAAGAATCTTCTCCCACCCCTAGACCTATTAGAGTAGTTTTCCATACCTAACGAACACTATTCCCTGTGGAGAACGATCAATCCCCCGTACTTACCAATACACTATACTACATCGGTCAGGTACACTGCCTGGTGGGGTTGTAAGCCTCTTGAGATCCCTCGAGAGGTAAAACCTGTTGTAAGGTTGCAAAACCACGCATCATGGCGACAATAGGATAGTCATGGAGATATAAGGTGACTAAGGTTAGGAAAAACCGTCCTATGATCTGCCAGAGCCGGAGGGATCTACCCAAGGACAATACCAATAGTTTAGAACTAGAAAGTCTTAGGTATAATGAAAAAAGGAGTAAAGAAATTGTGGGAAACTAGAAGGGGGGTTGAATAGTTTACCGGTTTAAAAATCTTCTTTTAAAAGTTGGTTATTGGAAACTTTGATTCGAACTCTATGTGTAATCAATCAACACCAATATGAACTACACACTAAGCTAAGTAATGATAACTAATGAAAGTAAAGAGTAGAGTTGGAAAGATCAAACCGAGACATATGATTTATAGTGGTTCGGCTACGAAGCTCTTTTTCGCCCTACTCCACTCCCCGAGTACCACACTCGAGAGTTTCAAGCACTATGTCAACAACCTCCCTTCAGGCGGAGAAAACCGTACACGTCGCTTATCCTATTACCGACACTAAGCTAGATGTCGAGTGCTAATCTTAGCTAGCACCAATCTACCAAGGTCCACGTGACCAAACACTCAAGCCCAATGGCTTCAAGAGATCACCAAGATCTCAACACGATCACAATGATCAACACTCACTTCACTCTACACGACTAACACTAACCTAATGACCCTTGATCTTCTTGATCAATCACACAAGCCCAATGGCTTCAAGAGATGTTCACTATCTCTATAGATCACACTTGATCTTCACTCTCACTCACAAAAAGAAAATAAACTTGATGTATGCTAAGACACAACAAGGTTGTAACAAGAGTTACAAAAACCTATCAACTATAACTCTAGTATCTTCTTGATTACTTGAGTTCTTCTCTTTCTAATGAAGAGGGATGACAACACCTTGTATCAACTTGGATACTTGTGTTCTTCTCTTGCTAGTGAAGAGGTATGAAGAGGATCACTTGAAGGATGATTGGATCACTCTTGAAACAAAGAAAAACTAATCTAAATGACCCTAAGAAGTGAAAGGTGTGAGAGGATTTTACTAAGGGATTTTTCTGTGTGTGAAGGGTGCCTAAAATTGTGAAAGAGGTGGGTATTTATAGGCAAAGAAAATCTGAACGTTACAATTCAAAATGGTACGGACGGCTCCATTAAATGACCCACGGCTCCGTTAAATTTAACGATACCGTGGAGCCGTGGTAGACTAGGACGCTCCAAATTTTGTCTTTTCTGGTGAAAACTTATTTGGGGAAGGTTGGAGCTGATTTTGGGGGGAAAAATAGCTGTTGTGATTTTCAAACTTATTTTTCCATTAAAACATTTCTTAATATTTCAAAAATAATTTGTCATGTGTATTTTTGAAAAAATGTTTTGTCCCATTTAAAATGTGAATTTTCAAAACATGAATTCACTTCTTTGATCACTAGTCCAAGTTGTAACTTTGTTCAAGAGTGATTTGCGTAGAAACGGGATCTTCCGATTAAAAACTTGTTAACGTTAATTTTAACGTAACGTGAGTTCACATTTTGTCATCCTCAAAACGTGAAGTAATCGAAAGATATACTCCCCCTCATTTGGAGAACACAAAGGAATCGAGCAATGGATCGTGCTACAAAACAAAGTTAGACGACAAATATACAATATCTAACAAGTAGCACATTTGTGACAAATAACCAATCCCTTAAAAAGAAAAACCTCCACATAGAAGCATTCATTCATAAAACAAATAAGTGTCATAGTAATGTATGACTACATAGAAAGCACTAAGAAAGATAACAAGAAGCCTAAATTCCTAATGACTAGAGACAAGCTTCATTTCCAAGAGGGGTCCTAAGAGTTTATTGTGGAGGACTAAACAAGCAAGTGTTTAGTTGTTTTGGTTAGGATGTGGTAGAGATTGGGGCCCCATTTGAGGTGGTGGAGGTGTCAAGAGATGTTCTATAAAGTAGAACATGAAATGAATCTCGTCTCTTAAGAAGTAGATGAGATTACGGTTATGGAGACAACATAGGCAATTAGCACTATGTAACTCAAAGGGATATGGTTGGTTGGGTTGTGCCATGATAGGAGATGGTGATTGTGGTAGGGTTGTTGGAGGTGAGATTGGCATGGCATTGTCCAATGGGGTGAAGGGAGATGGTGTGTATTCCATTGATGATGTAGTGTAATAGGATGATGAAGATGTTGTGTAGGTAGATGATGTTTTAGATGGTGCATAAGGTGGTGATGGTGAGTATGGAGTGGCTTGGAAAGGTGGTTTCATAGCTTCATCATCTCTTGTGAGATCCACAAAGAGTGGTTTTGAGGGTGGTTTTACGGTTATCCTAGGTTTCTTGGAGATTTGAGAGGTTGAACCATGTGTAGAGGACATGGTGTTTGTGTGATGGGAGGTTGAAGGTGAAGTGCAAGATAAGCTTGCAAGGGTGAGGCCTTAAATAGGCAAATTGGGTGAAATTTGAATTAAAGTTGATCCTATGGTGTAGGAGGGGAATCCTAGGGTGAAAGTGAGGGTGCAAGGTTTGCAGGATTGAGGTTAGGGTGATAGGGAGGTAGGAGCATTAGGAAAAATCCGTTATACAGGGTCACGGCTCCGTTAAATACCCCACGGTACCGTTAAATTTAATGGTGCCGTCCCTATTTAGTGGTGCCGTGACACTGTTGGCACGAAAATTCCTTTGCAGGCTAGTTTTGGGCAGCTAGGGGGATATTTTCTAGGGGAACTAATTCCTGGAAATGAGAGTGCCTTAACTCACTAGGTACTTATTTTCCTAATATATCTATACAATGCTACATCTAGCACATAAAGATGATCATGCATTATACTTAAAGAATCATAAGCATGCAAGCATAAAGAACAAGATAAGGTATCATCCAAATGTCAAATAGAACATTTATGTAAGCATGCTAGATAATTTGAGCATTAATTCCTAATATTATCTATTAGTAATAAACCCTAGTGAGAGATATAAATCTCTTCCTAACTACTTATGACTTGAGCATTCCCCCTTCTTGTCACACTCTCGTCTTGAGTATTTGTCTCATTCTCATGAATAGGATCATCAAAGGGTGCATAGTGGGTGGTGAATTCGGAAGTCAGGATGGTTGAGACATATGACTCGGTTATGGGTTTCATGACAGGTGTGAACAGGGAGTATTGAGGACCATGAAGGTAAGGGTGAAAGGTTATGAAGTGATGATAGAGACGGGTTAGGAACATCCCATAAGGTATCAATTTATTCTTGTTACCATTGAGATGTACAATTCGCTTAGCGAAGAAGTAAGCAAGATTGTAAGGTTGTTGGGTTAAGAGACAGTAAATCATATGAGCACAACACGCCGGGAGTTGCTCACGATTTCCTGTGAGACTTAGAACATTTTCTCGCAGGATGACTGCCCAAGAAAGTAGTTCATGACGCACTTCTTCCAAACGAATTTTTGTTGGATGTGGGTGAGGGTGAGTACGGATGATTTTGGTTAGTTCTGTTGGAGAGGGTATGTACGAACAGTACGGACTATTCTCCTCACGATAGTGAAAGAGAGACTCAAGACACCAATCTTCAGTATAGGCACATTGCCCATGATTGGGTATACTAAGGATTTGAGCAAATTGCTCAAGAGTTAGAACGTATTTGAAGTTTTTGACCCAAAACCAAAGTGACAAGGATTGATCCTCGTTACGTACGAGTTCAACTTGTCGGAAGAACTCCAACACAAAGCGAGGACAAATGTACTCGTTAATGTGGAGTAGACAATCAAATCCTATAGCTCTAAAGGAAGTGTTGATGTCCCGGTGGTAAACAAGGGATGGATCAACGACACGGCCTTCATGAAACCGACGGGTTTCAAGATTGACATAGGCACGAATGTGGTTACCGGGTGTAGTGGGTTCACGTGAGATTTCGGGTGTATAGGTATCGGTTAGGAGATGATCAAAATCATATTCATGAGAAATTTTTGTGTCCTATAAGAAAATTAAAAAAAAAATTTAGAATAAAAACCAGTTGCATACAACACGTGCCTAGTGTGTACCTATATGCAGACTATGTGGAGGTGCGGTAATCTCGACTCAAAAGAAAAATAATGAGATTACCCAAACACTCCTGATTTCACTTTAGCTCAAACAAATATGTCGAAGAGTACATATTGATTATGTAATTCGAATAATATTTGTGAGATCATGAATGCATGAGAAAGTGTTTTTAGTTTGCATCAACAATGCATGAAAAAGAATAATTTCATGATCCTAATTTTGTGAGATTTTAAAATTGATGGAATTGGGGTGTTTTAGTGTTGATGACTTCTAATTTTGAAACATTCCTAAAAGAAGGTGAAAATCCCCAATTCAATTTTCATCAATGAACAAACCCTAGACTCAAAATTAGAAATAAATTAGAATGAGAAAACTTACAAATTATGTTGAAAAGGGTAAAATGATTGAGGATCTTGAAATCAATGTCTTGAATATGATCTTGAAGAGGTGTAATTGAGTTTTGGGTTGTGAGGTTAGGTTATGATAGCAATTGCTGAGGTTGTGAGGGTTTTGAATGAGTAATGTGGGAAAAGGGGACTGAAATACGAAATGTTCCAGATGCACGGTTCCACGGTACCGTTAAATTTAACGGTGCCGTGCCACATTTAGTGGATCCGTGATCTGCTGGGACTGTTTTCTGTCCCATTTTGATTTTTGACGAATAAGTCTCGCTGTTTTAGTGAGATCTTATGACACAAGGAAAGAATTTGTACCTAAGAAATTCTTATGACTAGGGGTTCCTTAACTTGACTAGACGAGATACACGGGATGACTTCAAGAGTCATGAGATTTATGGAATATGTTCCATCATTCCTAGACCTAAACGGAGGTAGTTAAAGGATTCTCGTTTGAGAGGTTTGGTTAGTATGTCAGCGATGTTGTCTTGAGAAGGAACTTTCTCAATGGAAATGTTTCCTTTCTGAACATTATCGCGAAGGAAGTGGTGGCGAATTTCAATGTGTTTAGTACGGGAGTGTTGGACAGGGTTTTTGCTCAAGTCAATAGCACCTTTATTGTCGCACATAATGGGAACATCATCTAAGTATATGCTATAGTCGTTAAGGGCTTGTTTCATCCATAGTGCTTGCTGACATGCCTTTCCGGCGCTTACGTACTCGGCTTCGGTAGTGGAGATGGCAAGAGCCGTTTGTTTCTTGGAGAACCAAGAAGTTAGACAACAACCCATGAAGGTACAAACGCCACTCGTGCTTTTTCGATCCACGTAATCTCCCGCATGATCAGAGTTGGCATAGACAACAGTTTCTATACCGGTCCCCTTGGGATAGAATAATCCCAAGTGTATAGTGCCTTTAATGTATCGGAAGATACGCTTAACCGCTTCAAGGTGAGAGGTTTTGGGATCCTCTTAGAAGCGAGCACAAAGGTAGACACTAAACATGATGTCGGGCCTACTTGCCGTGAAGTATAGTAAACTACCTATCATACCTCTATACTTAGTGTTATCCACGGACTCACCTTCTTCATCTTTCGTGAGTTTTATTTTCGTGGACATGGGAGTTTTCATGGGCTTAGACTCTTCTAAACTAAACTTCTTAAGCATTTCCTTACTATACTTAGATTAATTAAAGAAGATACCATCTTCCATTTGCTTAATTTGTAGACCAAGGAAGAAATTTAATTCGCCTATCATGCTCATCTCAAACTCGTCATGCATGATTTTAGGAAAATCATTGCACAGTTCTGGACAAGTTGAGCCAAATATAATGTCATCAACATATATTTGAACAATGATGAGATGTGAATCTCGTTTCTTTGTGAAAAGCGTGTTATCTACCACTCCCATGGTATATTCATGTTCAATCAGGAATGCTTTCAGTCTATCATACCAAGCTTTGGGAGCTTGCTTAAGACCATAGAGTGCTTTCTTGAGTTTATAAACATGATTCGGATATTCGAAATCAACGAATCCCGGAGGTTGAGCAACATATACCTCCTCGTTGATATAACCATTAAGGAATGAACTTTTCACGTCCATTTGGTACAATTTAAAGTCTAAGGCACACGCATAGACAAGGAGTATTCTAATAGATTCTAATCTAGCTACAGGTGCATAGGTTTCATCATAATCTATTCCTTCTTGTTGGTTATAGCCTTGTGCTACCAACCTTGCCTTATTCCTAGTCACGACGCCATTTTCGTCGAGTTTATTCCTAAACACCCACTTAGTTCCTATGATGGTTTGATTCCTAGGAGGAGGTACCAACTCTCAAACTTGGTTGGCGGTGAATTGATTAAGTTCTTCTTGCATGGCAAGTGTCCAACTTTCATCCTTAATCGCTTCACCAACATTCTTAGGTTCTACAGTAGATATAAAACAAAAGAAATTACTTTTGTTTTGAGCTTGTGACCTAAGGGTTCTTTGGTTTAGGTTTCCTATGACATTTTCAATAGGATGGTTCTTGGATTCCTTAACATTGACAATTTCGTCAACTTCAACTATTTCATCCTCAATGTCATCATCTAAGGTTTTCTTGCCATTAACATCAATGGCTTGTTCCTCATCTAAGTCATCATCCACCAAGGGTGATGTCTTAGTTGGAGGAGGGATTTCATCGAATGTCACGTTGAGTGACTTTTCGACTTTCATTGTTTCCTTATTTAGGACAATGTAAGCTTTACTATTTTGGGAGTATCCTAGGAAGACACCTTCGTAAGACTTTGGGTCAAACTTGGTGAGGTAATCTTTAGTGTTTAGTATGAAGCACTTGCTTCCAAACACTCTAAAGTAATCAAGAGTAGGTTTTCTACCTTTCATGATTTCATATGGGGTTTTTCCTAAGATAGGCCTAATTAAAATCCTATTAAGTATGTAAGTTGAGGTGTCCACTGCATTACACCAAAACTTTTGCGGAATTGATTGTTCATTCAACATCGTTCTACTCATTTCTTGTAGAGTACGATTTTTCCGCTCTACTACCCCATTTGATTGTGGAGTGCATGGAGCTGAGAAATTGTGAGTAATACCATTAGCATCACAATATACTCCAAATTGCACTTCATTATCAAATTCCCGACCATGATCCATCCTAATGGAAACTATTGTACATCCTAGTTGATTTTGGACTTTCTTACTAAAAACCTCGAATTCCTCAAAGGCTTGAGTCTTATTCTTAAGAAATCTAGTCCAAGTGTACCTAGAGTAGTCATAAACTATTACTAAGGTGTAGTAGTTTCCTCCGTAGCTCCGTACGGCGGATGGACCGAATAAGTCCATATGAAGGTTTTCTAGGCATCTAGAGGTTGAGACTATATTCATAGCTTTGTGACTAGAATGAGCTTGTTTTCCAACTTTACAAGCGTCACAAAAGTGTTGATCAAACTTAATCTTAGGTAGATCTCTAACTAGTTCCTTAGATGCCAATGATTGTATCAAACGCATATTGGCATGACCTAATCTCCTATGCCATAGAGTGGAGTTATCATCTATGGTTGCTAAGCATATCCTATCCTAAGGCTTATTTCCTATTTTCATAACAAATAGGCCATTTCTCCTAACTCCTTTGCCTATGGTTTTACCATCCTTAATGATCTCACTACCCTCTTCAGAGAATATAACTCTACACTTATTATCTACCATTTGACTAATGCTAAGCAAATTAAATCCTAAGTTATCTACATGCTCAACATTTCTAATAGTGAGGGAGTTATGAGTGATCGTACCTTTTCCAATAATGTTGCCCTTAAGTTTGCTACCGAAAGTGACATTACCTCCATTGTATGCCTTGTATGATGAGAATAGACTTCAGTTGCCCGTCATGTGGTTGGTGCATCCACTATCCTTGACCCATTCGTCAGGCTCCAAGTCGATTCCCAAGCATATCTATTGCATAAGATAAACATTCAAACATTTGGTCCCCAATATCTCATGGGTCCAAAGTGGTTAGCATTAAACATCCCATGCATCATTTGCATGTGGTTAGGATGTTGAAATGGTGGGCAAATTTCCCATGGCAAGTAACTTTGTAGTTGACGGTCATTCCAAGTTACGGGATAGTCACTTGGAAAGCTTTGTCTTCTAAAGTTAAGTCTCGGTAGAGGAGTTCTTCACCGAGGTTTGGGAGTGTTTGTTTTTCTAGGTGGAGGAGTCTTAGACCTAGCGTCAGATTTTACAAATCTAGGTTTGTGTTTTGACATAGGTTTGTAGAATCGTTTAACTTCTTCTATACTAGCAATAGAGACTTTTGTACCATTAACAACAATGTGAGTTGGTTTAGGACTTGATTTATTTTTGAAATTTGACTCAGTTCTGTCTCCATAGTCGGACGGTACCACGGTTCCATTAACTTTAATGGAGCCGTCGGTACCTTTAGTGGTGCCGTCTGGACTTTTGACAGAGTTTGAGATTTTAACAGATTTTGCTTGATTAGTTTTATCTGTCAAAGCATTTTCTGTTTCCTTTTCAAAGCTAGTAATTCTAATTTTGTTTTCCTTGAGTTTTTCATTTTCTACTTTAAGATTCATGCATGACTCACATCCTATGTCTAATTCTTTATATCTTTCAAGTCCTTTGACTTGACTCTTTAGCTCTAACATTTTCACTTCTAGTTCATGCAATTTTGATTTTAGTAATTTGTTTCTACTGAACATTTTTGAGACAATTTTGCATAGATTATTATGTTCGTCATTTAGTTTGTTATCATCTATTGACGAATTATCATCTATGAAATCAGGGTAGTTGTAACGTACCTCATTTGAAGCATGAGCCATTAGACACGTTTCGTCCTTGGGCTTCTTTTCTTCATCATCACCGCTATCACTCCAGGCGCCTCCTATGAGAGCTCGTTGGTTGTTTACTATCGGTGGCTTGGGACACTCTCCTATGAGATGATTAGGATCTCCGCATCTAAAGCATTTCCTATCACTTGTCCCTTTCTTTTCAACATGGTTCTTTTGTGATGTCTTCTTCTCATCACGAGGTTGCCTAACGAACCTACCTATTCTCCTAAAGAACTTTTTAAAATCCCTAACCGCTAGTGCATATTCCTCATCTTCACTATCGGAAATCGAACATTCCTCATCACTAGACTCCTTCTTGGCTTTCAATGCTAGAGATCTAACTCTCTCGCCTTTGCCTTTGACTATGTCGGAGTCTTTCTTAATTATCATCTCGTGAACTTTCAAGTTTCCTATAAGTTCATCGAGTGACAATGCCGCCAAGTCCTTTGACTCTTCTATGGCGGTGACGTTTGCTCTCCATTTAGGATGTAGAGCTCTAAGAAACTTCCTAACATAGTTCTTACTAGAATAACCTTCATCAAGAGCTTTAAGACTAGTGATAATAGTATTAAATCTAGCAAAAGCATTATCTATTGACTCATCCTCCGAAATGGAGAATTGTTCATATTGTTGAACAAGAAGATCTATCTTGTTCTCTTTGACTTGGTTGTTACCTTGGTGAGTGACTAACAAAGTTTTCCAAATGTCTTTTGCCGTATTACACATAAAAATTCTTTCAAATTCCTTTTTAGGCAAAGCATTATAAATCATCATTTTAGCCTCATTATTTTTGGCTAATTTCCTTTTAAGTTCATCACTTTGTTTATCATAAGAAACTATTTCATCCTTTTTAGTTTCCGGATTCTTTTGAATAGGTTGAAAGTCACCCTCGGTAATAACATGCCAAAGATCAATGTCTTTTGATTTCACATACGTTTCGAATCTTGTTTTCCAATAAATAAAACAATCGGTTTCGAAAAGTGGTGGTCTTTGCATAGATTGCCCTTCTAGATATTTGTCGGAATCCATTGATCGGTTCAAGCTTTAAAATACAATATACTTTAAAAACTTGACTGACGTGGCTCCTGATACCAATTGTGGGAAACTAGAAGGGGGGTTGAATAGTTTACCGGTTTAAAAATCTTGTTTTAAAAGTTGGTTATTGGAAACTTTGATTCGAACTCTATGTGTAATCAATCAACACCAATATGAACTACACACTAAGCTAAGTAATAATAACTAATAAAAGTAAAGAGTAGAGTTGGAAAGATCAAACCGAGACAGAGGATTTATAGTGGTTCGGCTACGAAGCTCTTCTTCGCCCTACTCCACTCCCCGAGTACCACACTCGAGAGTTTCAAGCACTATGTCAACAACCTCCCTTCAGGCGGAGAAAACCATACACGTCGCTTATCCTATTACCGACACTAAGCTAGATGTCGAGTGCTAATCTTAGCTAGCACCAATCTACCAAGGTCCACGTGACCAAACACTCAAGCCCAATGGCTTCAAGAGATCACCAAGATCTCAACACGATCACAATGATCAACACTCACTTCACTCTACACGACTAACACTAACCTAATGACCCTTGATCTTCTTGATCAATCACACAAGCCCAATGGCTTCAAGAGATGTTCACTATCTCTATAGATCACACTTGATCTTCACTCTCACTCACAAAAAGAAAATAAACTTGATGTATGCTAAGACACAACAAGGTTGTAACAAGAGTTACAAAAACCTATCAACTATAACTCTAGTATCTTCTTGATTACTTGAGTTCTTCTCTTTCTAATGAAGAGGGATGACAACACCTTGTATCAACTTGGATACTTGTGTTCTTCTCTTGCTAGTGAAGAGGTATGAAGAGGATCACTTGAAGGATGATTGGATCACTCTTGAAACAAAGAAAAACTAATCTAAATGACCCTAAGAAGTGAAAGGTGTGAGAGGATTTTACTAAGGGATTTTTCTGTGTGTGAAGGGTGCCTAAAATTGTGAAAGAGGTGGGTATTTATAGGCAAAGAAAATCTGAACGTTACAATTCAAAATGGTACGGACGGCTCCATTAAATGACCCACGGCTCCGTTAAATTTAACGATACCGTGGAGCCGTGGTAGACTAGGACGCTCCAAATTTTGTCTTTTCTAGTGAAAACTTATTTGGGGAAGGTTGGAGCTGATTTTGGGGGGAAAAATAGCTGTTGTGATTTTCAAACTTATTTTTCCATTAAAACATTTCTTAATATTTCAAAAATAATTTGTCATGTGTATTTTTGAAAAAATGTTTTGTCCCATTTAAAATGTGAATTTTCAAAACATGAATTCACTTCTTTGATCACTAGTTCAAGTTGTAACTTTGTTCAAGAGTGATTTGCGTAGAAACGGGATCTTCCGATTAAAAACTTGTTAACGTTAATTTTAACGTAACGTGAGTTCACATTTTGTCATCCTCAAAACGTGAAGTAATCGAAAGATATAAATAACGTTTTTAGAACATTATTTGCATCAACAGAAATGAAAGGGGAAAGAAGGGGTTGAAGAATGAAAAAGAAAAGTAAAGAAAAGGGTGAAAAGAAATAGCCCTCCATTTGATCAACTTTAAGGAAGACACCGGGTTCAATACATATGCTACTGGTTGTTACTATCGACCTCTCACTCCGAGATGTATTGATATTGAAAAGGAGGTAATCTGCTCCATGCCTCCAACGACCAAATATATGCACTTAATTGAGTCTAGAGCCATGAGATACATCAAAGATCTCTTAGGTACACTTAGCATACACTGGTTGTTCAGCAAAAGGAACACCAGTTGTAAAATATAAGTGTGTCCTTCGCAGATCTTAGCAATCTGCCGAGAACATTCATGAGAGAATTCATAAATTATGAGTCTCAGTGATTGAACAGAAATCCTGCCAGGGTCAACATCAAACAGCCCTGAGAGCAGGTCACTTCGGTAATCCCTTATGGATTATGCTTAGTGTTAGCTCCAAAACGGTCTACAGTCGTGGGGTGATCTCCAGCGGTTCACTGAATCGTTGATGCACTTCGGTGTGTCTGTGTAAGCCCTTTCTACGGTATCCGATTCAGAACGGCCTGGGTTAGAATTAGGGAAAGTCTTCACACTATGCTGTTGACGATCTCGAAGTCCGAACCTATAAGTGTCGAATGATTTGTTGCTAACTGTTTACCTGCAGCTAATCATGGAGACCGGGAGTTCCATCACCACCAGTTTCCATCATGCTCATATACCGAAGATAAAGTTCTCACCAAGACTTAGAGATAACAAAAGTTCAAAGAAGTTAAAGAAAAGTCAAAGATCAAGCATGTCAAACTTTCACAAGTCAAACAATGAAGCTTATGAAGTGAGAACAACTTGAGATATAAGGAACAAAAGTCACAAGACATATGAGCATGGTGGAAAAGACGTAAAGACACAGTCATTAAAGAACGTTGGTGAAAGGCAGATTAAGATGTTACCATATCATATCATAACGAGAACGAAGAACAAAGATTGTAAAGACGTCAAAAGCCATAGAAGCAAAGATGACGTCAAGCAACCAAGATGACCAAGACTTAGGGGGAGATTGTTGGGAACACGCTTCAACTTATTCAAGTCTTAGTCATTTTAGTTATAATAGGTTGCTAGAAATATGGGCTTTAAGTATGTATGATGCACATGGCTCATTAGAGGCCCATGAGCCGTGGGATCCAATGTTTTGTTCTAGAAGCATGCACGCTAAATGTCGCCCTAATCCTACTCTATATATAGGGTGCTTGCATGCTCATTTAGGTTAGTGGTTTTATTCACATGTATGTCGAAGTTCTGCTAGTATTAAGAGTGAAATAAGATAATCCATTCTCTTCTTCATCTCTCGTATTCTATCTCTTGTTATTTAGTTCTTATATTGATATACGATTGTAGTTGTGGTTTAAGTAGTTGTACGTGTGTGTTTAAGCTAAAATAGGACATATCATCAGGGTTTACCACTCGACGACGTCAGACACTGTAGTAGCATAGTTTTTCAGGATTTTGTTTTTCCGCTGGAACTTAATTTTAAAAAAATTTCAGAATTTTTAATTCTCCAAGGAATATGTAAACATTTATTTTGCATGCATTATATCTTACTTTGCTTTCTAGGATTTAATTTTTATATATATAGTGTTTACCACTGATATTATGCGAGGTTTTGTGTTTCGTTTTCTTAGTGAATTACATGTTATATTGGGCAAGAAGATAAAAGAAGAAGTTTGATGAGCTCTTATTGCATTTATTTTCTTGGAGGTGGATTTAACCATGTTTTCACATTGTCCATGCCGAGCAAATCAGGGGAGTATTAGTTTCTTTCATCTCTTTTATTTTTCCCGTTATCATAACTTTGATGCTTTGTAAGAACATTGCGGACAATGTTCAATTTAAGTGTAGGGAGGGTAAAATGGGATACCTTAGAAACTATAACTTCGCTTGATATTTGTTTTGTTTAAAAGTAGATGTGTAATAAAACTAAAAGAGATATTTGTTAGGGCAATTTTAGCACCAAATTTAAATTTTTCTACAACATGTAGGAGTGAAACTTTAGTCTTAATAAGCGTCTCTTGTATAGGAGTTATATAGCTAGCACCAAAATCCTACCACTAAAAAATTTCTACCCAAAAAATGTGAGGTTCGCCATTAGATATATAGGAAAAACCATTCACCTTTAATGCTTATGAGTGTACCGGTAGTATATATATTCTAGAACTTGCGCATCTGATGCATCTCGATATCGCTAGTGAGACTACATTCGTGTAATTAGGATTTACTAAATGATAAGAGGCATTAGGATAACCCTTGTTTTAAACCTGTTTTATAATTACGTTGACTTCATCGGTCGAGTAATTTTCCCACACCTTTGCGATGTACTCATCTTTAGTACACTATACCACTAGTACACCCTTCAGAGCCTATCTTTTTCGCGGTTCCCGTGATATTTCGGTGGATTCTGAAGTATTAATGAAGAGCATTGTTTACAATCCACCCACAAATGTACACCTAAATTGCCTTAGCATACCTTGTATGCACTCACTTTTAGTGCATTATTGTTATTTTTTAAACCCTTTGTCAATTTTTTAATTAGTTACATGGTTTCTAAGTCGAGTCATATCTTGTAAATACAGTTTTGGGACCATTGGGACTCATGGGTAAAGTACTAGTTTTTATGGAGTAATGGGGAAGAATGTCATGTGTTACCCCCATATGTACGTTAATGTTTAAAGTACTCCACTTGTTTTGATTTTCTTAATTTGGGTAAGTAGTTAGTTATGTGTAAAGTATGTAAAAGTTCAAGTGTAGGGAGGTTGCAAGTAATCCCTTTGTATTGATGTATTATTTCGGATGGTAGGGCAAGAGTGTATGAAAAAAAAAATCAAAAAAAAAAAAATAAAAATCAAAAAAGAGAGAAAAAGAAAAGAAAAATTGAAAAAAATAAAAGAAAAAAAGTAGAAAAGGAAGAGAGAAAAAACATACGGACTACCATCCCGTCTTTTCTTTTCGTTTTAGTCAAGATAGTGTTAAGAAAAATACAAAAAAAGTTAGTAGTTAGCGAGTCAAGTCGAGTCTTGGCTTAGCAACGCCTCATTGTACATTTAATTGACCAAGAAGATTGACTTGCCACGAGTAAACTTCCCTTTATCCAAAAAAATCGTGTTTTCCTATACCTTTACACCTAATGTTACAACCCTTTAAAAAGACCTCATTGATAGTCTATCCTAGGTGCTTACGCCAAAGCGGTAGAGGTTTGATCCGTTCTCAAGCCTATGGTAATTTATGTGCTATGACAGGTAGAGGGTGTTGTATTTTTCCGTTTCCATATGTTCTATCACTTTGTACACCCGAGAGATATGAGAATCAAAACACTTAATGTGAGGTGCTAGTATATAATTTCCTTGCTTTTTTCGACTAATGTGGAATGATTGTATGTTGTAATTACTTTTATATTAATGTTAAACGACCCTAACTTATATTTTGATTAGTGGAAAAGCATGTTTGCTTGATGAGAAGCAAATCCCAAGTGTAGGGATATTTGATAAGGATTTATTTGGTACCTTTTTAAGGAGTCATTTAATCTCAAAATCGTATAAATATGATCAAATATTGCCTCAAAACATTTCTTTTTATATTTTAGGTACTTCGCACGAGAAATATGGAAATCAGCACTTTTTGGATGAAAAAGTGAAGAAAACGATGAAGTCGCGAAAAAACCTGTCAGACTTGGAGATCTGATGACGTCACAAGCTACAACGTGACGCCGTCCCTTGTTTATGAAGCTGGATTTTGGTTCAAGTTTATCAAGTGAGGCTTCAGAGGAATTGGAAGATTCTACAACCTAACGCCGTTAAGTACAAATTGGAGATGGGAGTCACGTGTTAAGATAGAAAGAGACGGCCCAGAAGTATTAACAAGTGACAGCCTCAAGATATTCCTAACGCTGTCATAACGGCGACTTGCACAAGACGAAATGCTAAACGCGGCGAGCTGATGGCGTTACGACCTATAAGGTGACGCCGTCACGTTTGTAAATCTATATATACTTTCGCATTTTTTCATTAATTCGTGTAACACTTTGGAGAGGGAAACCCTAGACGTATTTTACTGTTATTGTAAGGCTTTTACAGCCTTTTAACTTCATGTTTCAATAAAGATAAGTATTCCCTTCAATCATTCGATATGTCTGTGTATTGTTTGATTATGTGTTTATCTTTTCTTGGCTTTAACATGTTAGCTTAAGTTTATTGTGTTTGCTTAGATCGTGTGAAACCTAGTTATTGAATATTGATTTGTTGTCTCTTATTTAGTTTATTGCCTTGCGATAGGCTAAGAAAACTGGCTAACCTCAACGCAACTGTACAGTGCACTATTGGTTTTTCTTGTTGTATTTATTGTGTGAATTGCTGCTTGTAGATCCTAAATAACTTAATAGACTTTAAGGGATTTTGGGGAGACTAAGATTCATAGAGTTGGGGACTTTGGCACCTCCCTACGATCAATATCAAGGAATACAGTGCTTCAACTAAAACAAGGACGTAACAATTCAACAAATCAGTAGGAGATAACTAGGGAGTAATTATATCTAAGTGAATAGATTTTCCTCATCATAAGTAGTCATCACTTTTATTTTATGTTTTAATTAGTTTCAATTAATTTTATAATTAATCGTTTTTGGGTTAGTTGACTAGCAACTAATTCCGCCCACTCCTTGAAAACCGAGATTTTTACCTGCTTTTATAAAAAATATAAAAATACAAAAAGAATAATCCCTCACCTCTAGACCTAATTCATCATACATCTTGACCTAACGACACTATTCTCCTAGAGAACGATCAATCACCCGGACTTACCTATAATACACTACAACAGTTAGGTATACGGCCTAGAGGATTGTAAAACCTTTTGCGAGGGTTACAATTCTCGTATCAGTTTATAATAGGATGAAAAGGTTCATTACTTTTGTTAACCATAGTAGAAACTTCTTTCATACTTACTTGGCATGAAAAGATCAAATATCTTGAACATTTTCACAACTTAATGTACTTAAGATATATGTGATGTTTATAAAGCTTTAAGAAGATTATGTATAGTGAAAATAGGTTTATGCAACCAAAAGATTTAAGAATTAATGACATAAATTAATTATAACCTTTTTAAAAGTCTAACATTGTAGATGCCCTAAGTTAATGCTTCTCATATTTAGTAAATCATTAACCCAAAAAAGGAAAGTGCATTTAGCTAGATAATTAAAGTGAGATTAAGTTATTTCTTTTAAAGGGAGTACACCCATCTAGTAATTAATTTAGTCATAAGTATGATTATATTCATTTGTTTATCTTCATTTGATCATTTTATTAAAACGTAAGTGTTGAGTTTATTTTATAAAATGTTATGAGTTGGGTTTATAAAAGGTTTTAAGTTGGGTTAATGTGACAAGACATTTTGACACAATTTCTTTAAGTCCTAATCCGCTTATGATATTATAAAATATCTTAAATATCATGTACAAACCTGTATTGAAAGTACAGACTTTTTTAGGTAAGAGAAAAGCCGATTTTGAAAAACCAAGCACGCGAAGACAACAGCCGGCGCGCTGGCGTGCAAGTTTAGCACGCTAGACTGTTGTTTTCGTTTGCTTTGGTTTTGAGCTATCGCTAACGATTTTATATTTTCATAATATATATGTATCATCATTAAAACACAAAAGAGATATATGTACAATATTTGTACCAACATGGTGTTACACCAAATACTTGCACCATGTACAACTTTTTCTTTTGTCATAAATAATATATAATTATATTATAAGAGGGGTGAGTTTAATCAAGATCATAAAAACATCAAACATCAAATAAACAAGTCCTGATTACTCATTTTTCATCAAAACAATATATATATATATATATATATATATATATATATATATATATATATATATATATATATATATATATATATATATATAGGGGTGCGTTCTATGCAGTACCAATATTAGATACAGTACTTTACAGTACCACTTTAGAGCAATCTAGACCCTTGGATCATTTGATCAATGGTTAATAATACATGATGGCATTTATGTAATTTTTTTTTAATATTCAAGGATTTATTTAATTCAAAAGGGCATAATAGTAAAACTATATTTTTACTTTTTATTTAATATTTTCAATAAAAAAATGTTTTTTTTTAAATCCATTAATTTTCGGAATTAAAAAAAATAATTATTTGTAAGTTTTTTTTTTTTTTTTTTTTTTTTTAATTTATTTTTATTTTTTTTAGCAAACAAGTTTTCATAAAACATATGTGCATATGTGTTTTTCTAACAAGTTTTCAAAAAACATTTGTGCATATGTGTTTTTGTTAAGAATGTAAGTTTATATGTCTTCATTGTATACAATTTACAATTTTTTTTAACATTGAAGGCTTTTTGCTCAAGAAGGTAACCGCGTATATGTTTCTAATATATATTTTTTAAACTTCAAAGTTTAAAGCCACCAATATAAACATTATACATATGACCTCTAAATTTATAGCGAATCAAAAACATAAATATCGTAATACAGAAATTGATATTAGATAAAAAGACAATAAAAAACAAAAGTATTATTAAATTCATTATAACATATGTGCACGTCTTCCAAAAACATATATGCACGGCTTTCGAGAACATATGTGCATGCCTTCTAAAAACACAAGTGCATTCGTTGGTCATCTTCATCACACACCGTCTTTCCTATGATTGAGTCATCCCCATTGAAACAAATATATATTAAAAAATTAAAAAAAAAAAAAAAAAAAAAAAAAAAAAAAAAAAAAAAAACTAGTTATATCAAATTATGCCATGTTAAATTAATTGTAAAACTAGTTGATAAAATAAAACTTAAACAAAAACATATATGTGTTGAACTATAACTCGTGACCATGACAACCAAACGAGTCTATAATCATAACAACTATAGCATAACACAATTGCATAGTCTTTATTTATATCAAGTTATGCCAAAAAAAATATAAAAATAAAGATAACAACTAGCACAACACATATGCATAGTCCTTATTCATGTAGTTTTGTCAACTAAAATTCCAAAAGTAACAACTAGATAACACATATGCACAATCCTTGCCTATTGGGTATTATGTGCCTCAACTAGATAACACATATGCACACCATACTTGATAGTACCTTCTTAGTTCATCTATGCACAACCTAATTGGTTCCTAGTCAATTACAACAAAAAATGAATGAAACAACTAGCTATTCGTTACCAACATTTAACAACACAAATACGAGCATATAATTTTTTGGTGACTTGGCGTATATCTATGAACCATTTAAAATCGACGATATCCTTTTAAATTAACACTTTAACAGGCCCACCACTTAGAATGGAATTAAATCATAAAAGTCTTACCTTGAATCATACTCGTTTACATTTTTTTCTTTTGAACCGAAAATCGATTTCGAAATACGCCATCCATCTAATCTGATAGAAACAAAAGGTTGCTTTTAAAAACATTACAAGTAACATAACATATACGAGTAACAAATTAATATGGTACTTACATGTTTGCATAAAAGACAAATATAATTAATCAATAATAATATAAGCGACAAACCAATCTCACGTCAACACCAATCATCCTCATTAGCAAATTGACAAATAAATCATCCAATGAATACGCAGCAACCAATTAATTTATCATTGACCACAGCAATAAGGATTAGACCAATTAATTATGCAGCAACAACACATCATAACCAGATCTATCAAACCCCTTAAAAAAAATTAGCGATTACCTCACAATTTATTTTTCGAGATCTGCTTCTGTATGTAACATCTGCTTCAAAACTGCATAAAAGACAATTAAAATCCATTCAACCATTACATAAAAAAGACAATTAAAACCCAATCAACCATTAGAGAAAAAAACCAACAATCTGATGAAGCTGAGAGATTGATGCCATCGTTTTGTTTTCGTGATGTTCTTTTGAATTGAAGAGATTGATGCCATGGTTTTGTTTTCGTGGTCTTCTTTTCAATTGAAAACGAATATACATGATTATATCAGTTTTGGATCCGAATTTCGAGGATGGAGGCTGTGAAAGGGAAGGATAGGTTTTAGAGATTGGAAGAGAGAGACTAGGGTTTGAGGAAGAGATGTGTATGAGTGAGGAGGAGTTATAAGATAAGTGATTCTCTAAATCAGTTTCCTGAATAGGTGGACGAATTTTATGCTAATGTAAATTACCTTAAATAGCCTTAGATAATAACATGAATTAAATAAATGGAAACTAATTTACTAAATTCTGATTGGTCAATGATGGTACTGTAAAGTACTGTATCTAATATTGGTACTGTATAGAATACAACACTATATATATATATATATATATATATATATATATATATATATATATATATATATATATATATATATATATATATATATATATATATATATATATATATATATTTCACGTTTTTTTAAAATAAATATTTTACAAACGGTAAATCGTTAAGTGACAAAAAATACATAATCACGATGAGAATTTGTTTATCTTTCAGTAGATAGGCACTTCGATTTATTTTCAACAAACTTTTTTTTAGGAGAATTAAATAGTACGCAATACAAAATCACATGAGATTTGTGATGCGAGTGCTAAAGTTCAGATTACATGTGATTTCATATTACAAATCACATTTGATTTTTCATGGCATAAATTTCAATAATTAGAAAAAAAAACTCGAAAAAATGTTCATCTAAAGTATATAGAAGTGCCCCTCTAATGAAATATGATTTTATGATCTACATGATGGTGTAAGTAGTTTTACTCAACGATTAACAATTTATATAAGATATTTAATTTAAACAAAAAAAACGGAAATGATTTTTTTTCATTGAAAAATGAATAGTGTTTACGTATGGTATGAAAATTAGTTTAGAGATGGGATGTGAATGGTTTTGTTGTTTGGTTTCCCGTGTTGAACGGTAAGGACTCGATGTAACACCCCCAAAATATCGCAGCGGAAGATAGTATCACTATGGTGTTATTTCATAGCACAAAGTACAAGTTATAGAAAACATACTCTAAATGAGACATTTTGAATAAATTTCATTCGATAAATAATATCAGAGTTATAACAAGAGGTCCCAAAGTATAATATTACATAAATGTTTTACAAAAATTTATCGAATAGTGAATATAATGCATCCCCGTCTTCAAAACATGTCATGCGACTCTAATGCTCCAATCCAAAGTTATGTCTTAGAAACCTGAGAATAAACATGCTAAAAGTATCAACACAAAGGTTGAGTGAATTCATAGGTTTATAGTAATGGACAATAAATTTTAGAGTTATAGTAATAATTGCGATGTGTACAATTACCATCCAAAAAGTTATTATTGCTCTAAGCTCCTGGTATGCAAAACTGACTGTATATATATATATATATATATAATATATATATATATATATATATATAGATACATATGTATACATATATATATATGTATTACAACATATATATATATATATATATATATACACTAAGCCGAGTATTCGCGCCTTGCGGCAGCGGTGTCTAGTTTTTATCAAATCTTTAGGGCGAATGTATTTTTTTTGAAAAACTATCACCGTTAGGGAATCCATTTCAACGCATTTTTTAATGATTACGTGGTTGCTTTGTTTTTTGGATAACATAAATTTGTGCGTGAAAGTATATTCTTTGATAACATTGTTTTTAGTTACTGTCGTCGATTACGTTTGATAGCATTGTTTTTAGTTACAGTCGTCGATTACGATTTTAGTAATAATAACCCAGTATTTGCACCTTGCGGTGTTTAGTTTTGACCAAATTTCAATGGTGCATAGTTTTTTACAATTCTCGATTGTATCGATATTTCTTGGTTTGTGTGGATTGTATCAATATTTGTTGGTTCGTATGTGTTTTTTAATACAACAATTATGGGGATACTTAAGCAGTTTATCAATGTTTCTAGTTTGATATAACAAAATCTTCACCCTTATTATAACAGTTTACATCATCGATGACAATAACCTCCGACGGTGGCTACGGCAGATCTGGTGGCGAAGACGATGAGGCGAAGATCTACAAATCTAAAAAAAAGGCAAAATATGTTAGGAAAACTCAAATCTAAAAAAAATATCTAGATATATAGAAAACCTTTCAAAGCATGAAAATATAAAAATGCATATAAAAGGTATACTATTTTCAGCGAGAGAGAAAATTTTCCGGCGACTGCATCGGTGGCGGTCACTCTTTCTTGGAGAAAACGATGACTACAGCGGCGGCAATCGGCGGCACTAACAAAAAAAATACCAAAAATGTGAATATACATATTTTTATAAAAAAAACTTATAGATCTACAATAAAATCTATAGATCTACAAAAAAAAAAAAAATAAAAAAAAAATAAAAAAATAAAAAATCAAAACTTTATTATATCTCTATACTAATACCCGCGTACTATTCACCATAGCTTCCCACATAGCTCCTTTAGGGGGCCACTAGCTCCGAACCGGTACAAATAACCCATACTTTTATTCGGGTCTAAGTTGGTGTCTCTCACATATCTCTCTAGCCTCTTCTTTTGGTCTAAGGTCCGGTACCCAAAAAAAAACCGACGGAGCAAACTACAGTGATCCGCCTCCGAAAAGTCTATAGTGATTTATGCGTGTTAGTCTACAGTGAAATGAACAGGAAACTAATATTAAATTGGGGGAACAGTGCCTTAGTGGGAGGATCCGAATTTTCTTGGGTGATATGTGGTTGTGTTTTTCCCGTTATTTTCGAGGTCCAGTCGCTCTTATTTCACCCACATCTTTCTTCTTTCTTATCTTTAAAACCTTTTTTCCGGAGATTCACTTACGCGGGTGGTAACTTCAGGTCTGACTTATCTTTGAAACTTTTTTTAGATTATTAAACGATCGTCAAGTTAGGGTTTTGATTTAATTAGGGTTTTTTTGTTAGGTTTTTGTTTTTTTATGACTCTAGGGGGTTAATGGGGTGCACTACTTTAATTAGCCAGTTTCATTTATGATTTATGATTTGGGTTGATTTACCCTTTATGATTAGGGGTGATTTACGGTTCATGGTTTGGGTTCTTATGTTGTTTCGTGTTCATATGCTAGGGTATATTAGTTGCATGTTGGAATAAACTAACCTTGATGTTTGAGTTTGACTATCTAACATAATGTATTTCAATGTGTAGATGCGATTGACTTTTAAACTTTTTTCCGTCATTAGGGCTGATTTAGGGTTCATGATTTGGGTGTTTATGTTGTTTAATTTTCGTATGCTAGGGTATATTAGTTGTATGTTAGAATAAACAAAGGGTTGATGTTTGAATTTGAGTGTCTGAACTAATGGCTATCAATGTCTAGATGAGCTTTACTTTGAAACCGTTTCTCTTCATAAAGCTAATGTGGTCGTTTCCTTTCAGGTTATGTTTTATGTCTTGGAATGCCTGTACGCAATCAGATTGCCGTGTCTTGGCGGGTCGTTTATATTAACGCAACCATGTCGGTAGTGTTTGGTTGTAACCTATGCTACTTAAATTGTCAAAAGTCTATGCCAGGCTGTCCTGTAACCATGGTGGTGATCTTGGTTGTTTGTTCATAAGGTGTGTTTAGGTGGTGATCATGACTATTTTATTCGGGCCCGACTTGAAACATAATGTCATCGTTTAGTTCATAATAGCTGAGATCACCACCTAGGCACTCATTATCAGCTTTCTCTCCAGATACTTTAAGCAGTAATACATTATACGTAATAGTTAATTGCATGTTATGTGTCTTTCTGAAATCGGTTATTCATGGATTATATGAGTAACGACATATTGCCGTGTGTTGGCAAGGCGTTTCTATTAACGCAACCATGCCGGTACAGTTTCGTCGTAACCTATGGTGGTTAAAATATGGTCAATAGCTTGCGGGTATTAGTATAGACATATAATTTTCAGAAGCCTTGTGAAGGGTTGTGGCTGTAACCAGGCTGTGTATCGAT
Source organism: Artemisia tridentata subsp. tridentata (assembly GCA_021014915.2). NCBI lineage: Eukaryota > Viridiplantae > Streptophyta > Magnoliopsida > Asterales > Asteraceae > Artemisia > Artemisia tridentata. The sequence goes on along the minus strand of CP139502.1, from coordinate 145,837,807 downwards.
TAAGCATGTGATCGCCCGCGTCTTGGCGGGGCAGATTATTACATTTGCAACCATGCCGGATGTGTCCGCTTTCTTTGTTTCTGAAGCTGCATCAGGCCCATAGATTCATTTATTTTTTGCCGTGATGAATATAAATAGCTTAGATGGTCAAGGTTTAACCTGAGCCAAATGATGCTGTGATGGTCAATTCCTGGCAGATGTACAAAGTTGGCAATATCCGTATCTTAGCGTGGCAAGTTACCAACTTTGTAGCAATGGCGGCTTAGTCCACTTTGTCAACTGTTTTAAAATCTGAGCCTTCAACTGACTATGATAAATGTGTACGTAGTTAGTATTCCACTCTCTCATAGCCTGTAATCATATAAATTGCAGCCATGGCAGGGTAAATTGGTAGGTCCAGTTGCTGCATGGTTTTTTTTGGGTGACGGACCATTGGACTTAAAGAAGAGGTTACATACACACGTCAAAGAGAATACAGTAGGTCCGAATGAAGTTCGGCGTATTTTTCCCAGGGTTCGGCATATGGTACGCTTTCTTTATTTTTGAAGCTGCTTCATGCTCAGAGATTCATTTATTTTAGGCTATGATGAATATAAAAACCTTAAATTGTCAAGGTTTAACTTGAGCCGAATGAGGCTGTGATGGTCAATTCCTGGCAGATGTACAAAGTTGGCATTATCCGTGTTTTGGCGTGGCAAGTTACCAACTTTGCAGCCATGGCGGCTTACACCACTTTGTCAACTGTTTTTAAATCTGAGCCTTCACCTAACTATAATAAATGTGTATATAGTTAGTATTATATCTCTATACTAATACCCGCGTACTATTCACCATAGCTTGGTGTTTGGTCCTTTAGGGGACCAATAGCTTGGAACCGTAAAAATAACCAGATCTTTATTTGGATCTAAGTTGGTGTCTCTCACATATCTCTCTAACCTATTCTTTAGGTCGAAGGTTCGGCAACGAAAAAAAAATGACGGATCAAAAGTGAACGATCCGCCTACGAAGAGTCTATAGTGATTTATGTGTGTCGCGCTACAGTTTTATGAACTGGAAACTAATATAAAATTGGGGGAAGAGCGCATTAGTGGGAGGATCCGGATTTGGTTTGTTGATATGTGGTTGTGTTTAGCTAGTTTTTTTTAGGTGGGATAAATCTTATTTCAGCCACATCTTGCTTCTTTCTTATCTTTAAAACATTTTTTTCGGCCATTCAGTTAGGCGGGTGGTAGCTTCAGGTCTGAATTATCTTTGAAGCCTTTTTTTAGATTATTAGGCCTTTTTTGTTAGGTTTCTGTTTATTTATAAGTTTTACGGGTTTATGCAGTGCACTACTTTAATTAGCCTGTTGGATTTATGATTTACGATTTGGGTTGATTTATCCTTTATGATTAAGGGTGATTTACGGTTCATGATTTGGGTGCTTATGTTGTTTCGTCTTCATATGCTAGGGTGATGAGGCGAAAAGTGTACCGCTTTTAAGGGGTCATTTAAGCCCGAAATCGTATTTATTTGATCAAATATTGCCCTAAATCGTTCCTTTTGTCATTTTAGGTACTTTTGAGGAGAAATCTGGAAAAGGAGGCATTTTGGACGTTTTTGGAGCATAAAAGTGAAGAAAACGGCAAAGTCTCAAGAATCGGCTAAAAGTTACTCTTGACGGCGTCACAATTAACATGGGACGGCGTCATGCCTTGGCAAGAAAAGTTGGATGTGAAATTTACTCATGACGGGCCAGTGAGTTTGCATGAGAATTCTGACGGCGTCACGCTTTAACTAAATCAAGGGCGTCACGGCTTAAATCATAAGGGGACGGCGTCACGTTCAGGATCCGACGGCGTCAAGCCTTGATAAGCCAGAATGGATTTTTGAAGAGCTAAAGAGGGACGGCGTCAAGATGGTCATCCGGGAACCCTAAAAGCGGCGAGGTGACGGCGTCACAATCCATAAGGTGACGCCGTCAGATGTCAAAGTCTATATATAGTTTTCTAATTTTTTGTCATTAAGGGAGAGCTTAGTGTGTGGAATTTTGGGATAAAACCCTAAGACGATTTTAGCTACTTTTTCAGGGCTTTTTGCCTTGAGATCTTCCATGTTTCATTGAAAGATAAGTTATCAATTAATCATTCAATATGTCTATGTGTTGTTTGATTCTATCTTATGCTTGTCTTTTGTTTAACATGTTAGGCTAATTTTATCTTGTGTTTGCTTAGATCTAATGAAACCTAGCTATTGATTATTGGTTGTTAGTGTGTTATTAGTTGTATTGGATGATTGTTTATCTATGTTAGGCTTAAGAAAACTGGCTAACTTCCTATTCGGTAACTTGCTTGAACGTCTTAAGAAACATGAACCAAACGCGTACTAAAGGTTTTTATGGTTGTATTTAATGCACAAGCGAATTCTAGTGATCCCATGTTAGGAGCTTCCTAGCCGGCTCGACATAGGAGTGAAGTAGGAGCTTGTAGAGTTTGGGGAAGTAAGTACGCCACCCCACGAATGGTATTAAGGAATACACCCGTCATCCACGCGACTAATACACACTAATTAACCGGTAAAAGATAGTTAGGGAGTAAGGAAATCTAAGTAAACACATTTCTCTACACATAAGTTTCTCACCACTTTTCATTTCTGTTATTTTATTTTATTTGCATTTGTAGTAATTTGGGTTAGTTGACTAGCAACTAATTCCGCCCACTCCTTCAAAACCCGAGATTTTACTTGCTTTTATAAAAATTATAAAAACATAAAAAGAATCTTCCTCAACCCTTAGACCTAAATAGAGTAGCCTTTCACACCTAACGAACACTATTCCCTGTGGAGAACGATCAATCCCCCGTACTTACCACTACACTATACTACATCGGTCAGGTACACTGCCTGGTGGGGTTGTAAGCCTCTTGAGATCCCTCGAGAGGTAAAACCTGTTGTAAGGTTGCAAAACCCACGCATCATAGGGTATATTAGTTTTAAGTTGGAATAAACTAGGCTTGATGTTTGAGTTTCACTGTCTAACATAATGTATTTGACTATGTCGATACGCTTGACTTTTAATTTTTTTTCCATCATTAGGGTTAATTTAGGGTTCATGGTTTGGGTGCTTATGTTGTTTTATTTTCGTATGCTAGGTTATATTAGATGTATGTTAGAATAAACAGAGGGTTGGTGTTTGACTTTGAATGTCTAAACTAATGGCTATGTATGTCTAGATGCGATTTATTTTGAAACTGTTTCTATTCATAAAGCTGATGCGGCCGTTTGCTTTCAGGTTATGTTTTATGGCTTGGAATGGCTGTACGCAATCAAATTGCCGTATCTTGGTGGGGTGTTTATATTAACGCAGCCATGCCGGTACTATTTGGTTGTAACCTATGCTACTCAAATTGCCAAAAGTCTATGCCAGGCTGTCCTGTAACCATGCTGGTGATGTCGCCTGTTTGTTCATAAGGTGTGTTTAGGTGGTGATCTCGACTGTTATTTTCGGACCTGACTTGAAACGTACTATCATCCTTTAGTTCGTAGTAGTCGAGATCACCACCTAGGCACTCATTATCAGCTTGCTCTCCAGACACTTCATGCAGTGATACATCATACATAATAGTTAATTGCATATTAAGTGTGTTTCTGAAATCAGTTATTCATGGATTATATGAGTAGCGACATATTGCCGTGTGTTGGCAGGGCATTCCTATTAATGCAGCCATGCCGGTACTGGTTCATGGTGACTTACGGTGGTTAAGATATGGTGAATAGCTTGCGGGTATTAGTATAGACATAAAATTGTCAGAAACCCTGTGAAGGGTTGTGGCTGTGGCCAGGGTGTGTATCGATTGAACCTGTGATCGCCCTTGTCTTGGCGGGACAAATTATTACATTTGCAGCCATGCCGGATGTATCAGGTTTCTTCCTTTCTGAAGATGCGTCGGCCCCATAGATTTAGTTATTTTAGGCTATAATGAATATAAATAGCTTAAATTATCAAGGTTTAACCTGAGCTGAATGAGGCTGTGATTGTAAATTACTGGCAGATGTACAAAGTTGGCATTATCCGTATCTTGGCGTGGCAGGTTCCCAGCTTTGCAGCCTTGGCGGCTTAGTCCACTTTGTCAACTGTTTAAAAATCTGAGCCTTCAGCTGACAATGATAAATGTGTATATAGTTAGTAGTCCACTCTTTCGTAGCCTGTCATGATATAAATTGCAGTCATGGCAGGGTAAATTGGTGAGTCCAGTCGCTGCATGATTTTCTTTTTTTGGTGATGAACTGTTGGACTTAAAGAAGAGGTTACATACAGACGTGAGAGGGAATACAGTAGATCCGAATGAAGTTCGTGGTATTTTTTCCCGGGTTTAGCGTATGATCTGCTTTCTTCGTTCCTGAAGCTGCGTCAGCCCTATAGATTCATTTATTTTAGCCTATGATGAATATAAAAAACTTCAATTTTCCAGGTTTAACCTGAGCCGAATGAGGGTGTGATGGTCAATTCCTGTCAGATGTACAAAGTTGGCATTATCCGTGTCTTGGCGTGGCAAGTTACCAACTTTGCAGCCATGACGGCTTAGTCCACTTTGTCGACTATTTTAAATTTTGAGCCTTCACCAGACTATAATAAATGTGTGTATATTTAGTATTCCACTCTCTCATGGGGTGTAATGATAGAAATTGCAGCCATGGCAGGGTAAATTGGTAAGTCGAGTTGTACATGGGGTTTTTTTCCAGGTGTCGGACTGTTGGATTTAAAGATGTCGTTACATGTAGATGTTGTGTTTCATCAGATCATTGCTGTTAACAGGTCTGGAACTGTTGGTTCTTTCTGTCATTAAGTTGTCTAAAATTTTGATTACATGTTTGTTACGGTATGCAAACTTGGTAAGATGCCAACCTATATTTGATTTAAATTATGAGCATTGGTTAAGATGATGTATTTACCAGTTTATTTAAAAATTTGGGAAATCTGGCTGGTCACCATGTTGTTCGATACTAATGTTTTTTATGTTAGGATACTATAGTGCATGTTGTCCGGAATAAAAAGATGGAGACCAAAAAGGGTGAATATTTTAAAAAGAAAATACATATCACAACTTTTGTATTCATTTCGTTATTATTATTTTTATTTTGCTTTGCCTACCTTTCATTTTTGGATGATTATAAGATATTGTTTGGTGTTTGGTTACCATTACTTTTGTTGAACATTTTTGGCCTTGGTTACGTGTGATTGCATTAAAGGATGCATTTTTTGGGTGATTGATGTTGCCTTTTCTTATGTTACTATTTTGTATGATGGTTTCCGATGGTTTGGCTTCTAACTTGCGTGTTTGGATTTGTGTTGTAGGCATCACTTTCCATAATCAGTGGGCAACACATTCTCTATCTGTGTTTGCAACGATGGTTGATGTGTTGTGGGCAAACTTACACTTGAGGTAACCCGCATCTTGGCCAGGCAAATTATTTTGCAGCCATGCCAGGTAGACCCGTCTATTTACTTTCATTACGTGCAACCTTCACTAATTAAAAACCGGCCCATTAAACTAAGCCATAGACTCTTCGGAGGCGGATCATTCACTTTTGATCCATCGGTTTTTTTTCCGATGTCGGACCTTGGACCTAAACAAGAGGTTAGAGAGATATGTGAGAGACACCAACTTAGATCCGAATGAAGATTGGGTTACTTTTACGGTTCGGAGCTATTGGTCCCCTAAAGGATTTTTTTCTCGCAACAGGGTTTTTATATTCAAAAGCTGGGTTGCATACTACATATGCAGGTTAAACATCAAAAATAGACACAGTATCAATGATGGATGTACCGAGACCGAGCCCAGCTATTACTAAATTGGCATGGTCGGCGCATCCATCTTTGATACTTTTTCAATATTTTTTTCGCTACCAACTTTTCGCGGCCACCTACGTCAGTACATTATGGTTCAATTCAGATCGAGACCGACTGTTGGTAAGCTGCCATAAACAACGCTGTTTGGTTGCTGGTATTACTTTTGCTTGATATTCTCCTGTTGTTGTTTCGCCAGTTTAACGCCCACTTACTTTTTACTGATATTCTCTAACACATACATACAGGCTATGATGATAACTATCCGTGTTTATAAATACGCGTGTTTTAGTATAGAGATATAATTTTATGATTCTCAGTTAGTGAGGACAGTATGTTGGTGAAGCAGCTTTATCTGAGTTATTGTTGCAGCCATGGCTGGTCTTCGTTCTTGCTGCTATACTTTCAGACCTTCGCCAGTTCAACATGGTACTTTTGCGCTGGTGGTATTGATGCGTGGTTTTGTAACCTTACAACAGGTTTTACCTCTCGAGGGATCTCAAGAGGCTTACAACCCCACCAGGCAGTGTACCTGACCGATGTAGTATAGTGTAGTGGTAAGTACGGGGGATTGATCGTTCTCCACAGGGAATAGTGTTCGTTAGGTATGAAAGGCTACTCAAATTAGGTCTAAGGGTTGAGGAAGATTCTTTTTATGTTTTTATAGTTTTTATGAAAGCAAGTAAAATCTCGGTTTTGAAGGAGTGGGCGGAATTAGTTGCTAGTCAACTAACCCAAATTACTACAAATGCAAATAAAATAAAATAGCAAAAATGAAAAGTGGTGAGAAACTTATGTGTAGAGAAATGTGTTTACTTAGATTTCCTTACTCCCTAACTATCTTTTACCGGTTAATTAGTGTGTATTAGTCGCGTGGATGACGGGTGTATTCCTTAATACCATTCGTGGGGTGGCGTACTTACTTCCCCAAACTCTACAAGCTCCTACTTCACTCCTATGTCGAGCCGGCTAGGAAGCTCCTAACATGGGATCACTAGAATTCGCTTGTGCATTAAATACAACCATAAAAACCTTTAGTACGCGTTTGGTTCATGTTTCTTAAGACGTTCAAGCAAGTTACCGAATAGGAAGTTAGCCAGTTTTCTTAAGCCTAACATAGATAAACAATCATCCAATACAACTAACAACACACTAACAACCAATAATCAATAGCTAGGTTTCATTAGATCTAAGCAAACACAAGATAAAATTAGCCTAACATGTTAAACAAAAGACAAGCATAAGATAGAATCAAACAACACATAGACATATTGAATGATTAATTGATAACTTATCTTTCAATGAAACATGGAAGATCTCAAGGCTAAAAGCCCTGAAAAAGTAGCTAAAATCGTCTTAGGGTTTTATCCCAAAATTCCACACACTAAGCTCTCTCTTAATGACAAAAAATTAGAAAACTATATATAGACTTTTGCATCTGACGGCGTCACCTTATGCATTGTGACGCCGTCACCTCGCCGCTTTTAGGGTTCCCGGGTGACCATCTTGACGCCGTCCCTCTTTAATTCTCCAAAATCCGTTCTGGCCTATCAAGGCTTGACGCCCTCACCTCTTGAACGTGACGCCGTCCCCTTATGAATTAAGCCGTGACGCCCTTGATTTAGTTAAAGCGTGACGCCGTCAGAATTCTCATGCTAACTCACTGGCCCGTCATGAGTAAATTTCACATCCTACTTTTCTTGCCAAGGCATGACGCCGTCCAGAGTTAAGTCTGACGCCGTCAAGAGTAACTTTTAGCCGATTCTTGAGACTTTGCCGTTTTCTTCACTTTGATGCTCCAAAAACGTCCAAAATGCCTCCTTTTCCAGATTTCTCCTCAAAAGTACCTAAAATGACAAAAGGAACGATTTAGGGCAATATTTGATCAAATAAATACGATTTCGGGCTTAAATGACCCCTTAAAAGCGGTACACTTTTCGCTTCATCAGGTATCTTGGCAGGGCAGCCTTACCCAAGTGGTGGTTGCAGCCATGGCTAGCGCTCGCTTTTTTGAGCCATAACGTGATGATCATGCTATTTTAGTACACATGTCACGTATGTATGTATGTGTTTTGAGAAAAGGAAAACAGATTCTCATATTGATTCTAACGGTTAACAACCAGCGTGTTTGCTCTACCTGATTGGGTGTGTTCTGCCGCATGGTTATTATTGGCGTATGCTGTTTCTGTCATGGTCATTAGTTGTGATTGGTCGTCATTGTTGCCGTGTTTATTATATCTCTATACTAAAATGCACGAACTATTCACCATAGCTTCAGCTTACGTTCTTAATCAGACCATAGGCCCAACCCGGGTAACAATACACAAACCTTCATTCGGATCTAACCTGTTCTCTCTCATGTCTCTCTTTAACCTGTTCTTTACCCTAAGGCAATGACGATAATTATGTGGACCTTCAATGTTTCAGTTGCATAGTCTGCTTATACCGGTGTCTTGGCACGGCAATATGACTTGAATTAGGATTTCAGCCACGGTCGGTATTTTATGCGGGATTTTACGGTGCATATCTGAGCCTTTTACAGATTCAAGAAAACATTTCCTGGAACATTCGGGTTGGTATCTCAGGTGATTGAGACAGGGTTTCTTCTCGCAACGGGGTTTTTATTTTCAAAATATGGGTTACATACTACATACGCAGGTTAAACATCAAAAATAGACACAGTATCAGTGATGGATGTACCGAGACCGAGCCCAGCTATTACTGAATTGGCATGGTCGGTGCATCCATCTTTGATACTTTGTCAATATTTTTGTCGCCACCAACTTTTTGCGCTCAGCTACCTCAGTACATTATGGTTCAACTCAGATCAACACCGATTGTTGGTCAGCTGCCATATATATACTTTGTATGTCTGTCTTTTGGTTTAGCAGTTTCATATCATGCTTAATAATACCATGTTCTCTCCAGTTACAATTTTACACACCAAGCACTGCCTATGTTTTTTTCCCACAAGTGACAGATCTAACTGTTATACATACTCGATAAAAAAAGACCAGTCATGTATCTTAGGGGGGAAATGAAGTGTGTGGTGATCAGTGTTTAACAACGAAAAAAAAGTGCAAATGCTAATATTGTGCCCGCGCTTCCTTTTTGGCGTCGAAGACCGATCACTACTCATTATATTATTGCCAAGAAACAGCTTCATTTACTTTATCTGTTTGTTACAATGGTTATCTGCTTATCTAATTTGTGTACATTTTTATAGAAACTGAAATTGTTTTATGCATGTTGACAGGTTCAGTCTTACAAAATGGTCTGATCATCGGTAGTGTGCATTTCGCCAAAGATAGATGGGAAACTAAAGAGAATGCTGTGACAAGTGATTTGGTGCAAATTACTTCTTCGCACCATCCTCTTCTGTTACCCATCTATCTTTGAGGATTGCACCATGTAGGATCGTGTTTTGATATTGATATTGTGAATCGGGAGGTCGGGGATGATGGAAGAACATCATCTCCATGGCAAGAGTTTAGAGAGAGAGAGAGTAGAGTGAGAGAGGATAAACCTGGTTGTTTTATTAGAATAATGAAAGTGAAAGGATAACACACACAAGGCTCACCCTCCTAGACTTCACTAGGAGGGTATATAAAGGCTAACTTATACAAGACTTTACATAATTGACGCTTCTAGTCCTTGTGTTTGTCCCTTACAATGTAGCTAATGTAATACCGAATATGTTTTCACATTTTTGTGTTAGGAGCATTCCTAACAATCTTCCCCTAATGTGGCAACATATGGGATTACTTACACTATTTCCTACAAGTACAAATACAAATAAAGAAAGGTCTTTATAAGCTCTTCAAGTGCTGAGGATGTCTACAGTTGACGCTCTTTGTCTTCATCTTGTACCTCGTCTTGAGAACTTTTCTTCACTTGTAGTCAAATGATGTAATATACAGGAACTGGATTAACTTCCCCCCAATTCATGCTGCATGTCTTTAATGGTTTCTTCGTACACTTCCTTTTTAGTGAAGTTTCTAAATCAGCTTCCCCCCAAACTGACAACCATCTTCAGCGGATTCGAAACTTTGATGTAGTTAACATGTCTTCTAACTTTTGAAGTTTTTAAGTATGCAGCGGAATTTGTAGATGATATCGTAAACCACACCAAGCAAATCTGACTAGTACTCAGTGTTGATTATGCTCAATGCGGAAACTCCGTTCGGGGGTAACATGCAAGAAATCAGCAAGATCTTCTCACATAAGTAGGCTACTTCGCACATCACAACGTGTGAAAGTCGAAATGATAACACCAAAATCACAAAACCGAATCACTGATCATCTCTACGGATGTCTCTCCGGTAGTAATAAAATTGTAAGCTCGATCACGTGAGTCTGTTATGCGTCCTCGATGTGCACATTTCTTCCCCTTAATTGCAGATACATGTGGAAAAAGAGTGTTTTTGCAAAGAATGCAAGAAAAGTCAAAGAACATCCACTCTCTCTTCCCCCACGATGTCTTCGCGGAATTGGAAGCAAACACACTATGGTTACAATGGAAACGGAGGCATCGTAAACCCTGTATGTCCAATTAGTCGAAGATGTGTGTAGTACCATAAATAGCCCGTGAGAATCAACAGCTGATAAAATCTCTACTTTTTGATACTCTTCTCTACTAACTCTTTACCGACCCCATTATCATTCTGACGGCTTTTTGTTGTGACTAGTGATGGAGAAAACCCAGTATTACCAACTTGAGACTGAAGTAAAATAACCCGAACTTGTGACTTAAACTTGCACTATTATCTGACTAAGAACCAATACTGAGAATTTCAATAAAGGTAGAATCATATACCTATCCAACCATCCTTAATTGTATATGAACTTCTCTCGAATTATCCACAGCTTTTTGTGACACTTGAGCACTACAACGTAACTCCTTTAAAGTGATAGCTATACACTGTGAGCACAACAACGTAACTCCTTACATCAGGTATAACTAGATAACTCAAGTCTTAATCATTCTAACGGTTAAAAGCTCGAACAAGGATCTCGAAGAATCATGCATCCAACCAACCCCGATATCTTCAAGATACTAAGTACACGCACCCGTGAAATTCCACTTCAACCTCAAATAAATAATAATGAATTAACGCCGTAGTCACATCTTGCGGTTATATTCCCAAAAACTAACCTTCATTACTTGGTTACGTGAACTTTGATAATGGTTTATCCCGATCTTGTCAAAAATGTATCACCAGGAAAAATTTATTCACTTTGAGATTACGAACCCCAAAAATGACCATTAGCCAAATCATTGTACCAAAATTAGGTATAAACATCATCATTAACCAAAAATTGAGATTAACCAAATTTTGTATACAAAATTTCAGCCCATGCTAGTTATGATAGAAAAAATTTGGCCAAGCCCAATAATTAACCAACTTAAATATACCCTTATCAAATTTTTTGGCCCATTGATAATCCAAAACCCAACAACCCGGTCAATCATAGAAAACCCGGTCAATTGTTATATACCCTAAAATTTGGGATATATAACACTACTTTATCACTCCTTTTAACCCTAATCACCCATAAACTTTTCCGCCCCCTCTTCTTCCTTTCACTCAGCCACCAAACTCATCTCATATCTGCTTCTATCATCAAACCAATTGACGAACATCAACAATCGAAGAACATGTCTCACTATTCGATACTTTCAAACACAAGAACAATTATACTGTGACCTTTTTCTAAAGTTGTTGCATGTTTTCGAATTAAGAAGATGCAAAAGAGGATTTAGATCTAACAATAGGTATCGGGTAGGTCATGTTCCTTTTGTTTTTGTTTTCTTTAACTTTTAACGAACGAAAGAAATAATCGAAACATAATTGTTTTGGTTATTTCTTTATATGATTCGGATATAAATTGAAGCGTGGTCAACGAATCAAGAGAAAGAAATAACATATTTGTTATATTCTTTATCTTTCTGGTTTCGGTTATTTAAAATGAAGCATAAGCTTTAAATTAAAGTCTGTGATGACAGATAGTTCGTGTGTTGGACCTCCAAGGTCTTGATGTTTCATTAATAAACACGAATAAAATCTGAGACTTGTAATTATTGCCATTTAGTCTCGAGTCTTTGATGATTTGTGAGTGTTGAAGAGTGATGGTGAGGAGTTTGGTTGTGTCAAGATTAATATATATATATATATATATATATATATATATATATTTGTTAGTGGTCAACTGGTCATCTCATTTTCATCTTTTTCTGAAATTCAATAGGCCTTGACCTTATGCCACAATTGCGATAAAGTCCCACGTTTGCGATAGAATTCCACGTTTGCGATAGAATCCAACGTTTGTGATAGACTCCAATGTTTGCGATAGACTCCAACGTTTGCGATAGAATCCCATGTTTGTGATAGAAATCCCAGAATTGCGATAGATGAGGGTTTATCGCAATTTGCTTTACAAGCAAATTGCGATAAAAAGGGGTTTTGACTTTTTGACCAGAAATTTCGGCGATGTTTCGAACAAAAATTCCGACCATTTTTTGACCATCTTTACAGGACCAGTATACCGACCTTAAAATCTTAATATCAAACCAGTCACAAAAGAAATAACATGTTACATAACTGTTGACTTGGACTAATACAAGACCATAAATTAAACAGATATATAACATATATAATGAAAGATTATGATTTAATTGACTGTTTTGATACAATCAGACCAAAAAGTATGTAAACAGTGAAATTATTGGTATATCAGTATAAGAAATACGCCTTTGACAAGAAAAAAATTACACAAATCAACCAAAACTAATACCTTGGCTCTTGATACCAATTGTAGGATCGTGTTTTGGTATTGATATTGTGAATCGGGAGGTCGGGGATGATGGAAGAACATCATCTCCATGGCAAGTGTTTAGAGAGAGAGAAAGTAGAGTGAGAGAGGATAAACCTGGTTGTTTTATTAGAATAATGAAAGTGAAAGGATAACACACACAAGGCTCACCCTCCTAGACTTCACTAGGAGGGTATATGAAGGCTAACTTACACAAGACTTTACATAATTGAAGCTTCTAGTCCTTGTGTTTGTGCCTTACAATGTAGCTAATGTAATACTGAATATGTTGTCACATTTTCGTGTTAGGAGCATTCCTAACACACTCTATTGTTGATCAGGACCTTTTGTGGAACTGCAACTGCGAATATGCAAGAACATATTTACCTTGATAGACACAGAACATCAAGTGTTATTATCGGCCGATAAAGAATACCATGTGCTCTTCATTTCCTAATATTGACACATGATGTACAACATAGATGGTTGCTCTTATTTTCCCTTCGAATTCCTTATGGTATTTCAACGGCCTACCAATACGGCTGGTGAGTTTCCACCTATGATTATTAACACCTCTTTTATTAGACAATGGTCACTAGAGATGTTTCAGAAGGAAATAAAGTGTGTAGTGGTCAGTGTTCAACAACGAAAAAAAAGTGCAAATGCCAATACTGTGCCTGCGCTGCCTTTTCGGCGTCGAAGATTGATCACCACTCATTACATTATTGCCAACAAACAGCTTCATTTACTTTATGTGTTTGTTACAGTGGTTATCTGCTTATCTAATTATTATACAATTTTATAGAAACTTAAATTGTTTTATGCATGTTGACAGGTTCAGGCCTACAAAGGGTCTAATCATCGGTCGTGTGCATTACACCAAAGATAGATGGGAAACTGAAGAGAATGCTGTGACAAGTGGTTTGGTGCAAATTACTTCTTCGCACCATCCTCTTTTGTTACCCATCTGTCTTTGAGGATTGCACCCTATTGTTGATCAAGACCTATTGTGGAACTGCAACTGCGAATATGCAAGAACAGATTTACTATGACAGACACAGAACATCAAGTGTTAATATCGGCAAATAAAGAATACCATGTGCTCTTCATTTCCTAATATTGACACACGATGTACAACATAGATGGTTGCTCTTATCTTCCCCTCGAATTCCTTTTGGTATTTCAACGGCCTACCAATACAGTTGGTGAGTTTCCACCTATGATTATTAACACCTATTTTCTTATACAATGGTCACTCGAAATGTTTAGGATTACTAGGTAATGACAATGATCACGGGCCATTTCTTAATACAAGAACAACTCACCTAGAAAGGGTACTAGGCGATGACAACGTCTTGATTGTGCAATTTACAGATTATTGCAGGTTTGACATGCCATTCAATCAACAAAGCTTGATTGTAGCTAAACAGACGATCTCCGGTGGTATTTCTATCGGTCTGCGTCATTACAGTCTGTGGGGTGAGCAAATAATCTTTTTTTAATCTATTCTTATCGCCGTAATCAGTAAATCACTATTAAAGAATCAAGTTTAATCCCGTTGCATGCTATATTTTCAGCATTCAATGATGGTAGAGGAGATAACAAGAAGCCTAAGGCGTTCAATAAAAAAAATCAATATCTTCCTAGACTATTTTGTTTTGTACTGGTACATCTAACTCATCAATTTATTTCTTTTACATGTTCATTTGTGCATACCTACGAAATTTTTAGTCTGTGTGTTACAGTTGTTGTGTTCCTGGTGTCTAATCAGCAGATGTGGGGTGTCATTTGAGAGTTACTTCGGTTATTGGGTTAAATGTGTGGGTTTATTAGCTGTGTTCACACAACGTGTTCAGCTTTGTAGCGCCTTCTTCACTGTTGTCCTTACGGTACACTTGCATGTATGTGGTTTTTAAGGTGTGTTTCGCGTTCCTTTTTTCAAACTGCTTATCTGATTATTAGTATTTGTATATCGATTTAGTTCATCTATATCTATGTATTTACAACCTTGCCTTCCGTGCATTTATCATCTTTTTGTTGTTCTAATATACGCAAGTCAACTTTCGAATCATGCCCTCTCTCTCAAAAGGATGATAAGCCGTCCGATCCATGAGGGCAAAACAATGATGCCTCGGCTACTTTCGGATGTTGCTCAAAGAAATCAACCGACACTTGGTTAGAGGTGTATCTGGAGAGGAAGCTGATAATGAGTGTCTAGGTGATGATCTCGACTATTATGAACTAAAAGATGACATTATGCTTCAACTCAGATCGACCTCCACTATTGCTGAGTTTCCATATATATGTTTTTTTATGCCTGCTTTTCGTTTACCGATTTTATATCATACTTAATAATACAGTATCATAAGCCATTTTAAACACAACTGTCATACCATTTTATGCGTATTTGGGTCTGTTTGGATCAACTGCTACAAGTCATATTATGCAGTTTTTTCTTTCCGCTTTATGCTCAATTCTGCCATGTTTGGATCACCTATGTTGAATTGTTTTATCCACCCTTTTGTAACCACTTAATGCAGTAATTAGTGCTCGAGTTGGTGCTGTTTGGTGAAGTACCTTAAATTGTTTGGACCGTAGTTCTGCGATGTTTGTAATGCTCTTTTTTTGTTATACGAGTCCAGTTACGCTAGCAATACATTCTCCCATTTTTTACTTCAAGGATTAACATCAACAACCTAAGGAGGCTGTGTGGGTTTCATGAGATACGCAGGCTAGGTGGTGCTGAAAAATAATGAAATTAATGTATGATGTAATTAGATCGAGTTACAGGTGTCTTTTAATACAGCCTATTCACCATAGCTTCCTAGGCCACTGTTCATCTATAGTGATTTTGTGAATGTGTAAACAGTTAAATGAACAATCAAATTAATTTTTTATTCCTGTGTTATTAAGGAAACCACATATCACACACACAAATAAAATTCCAGACATACACAAAAAAAAAATTCTTGGTCATTCCCAAAAACAATTAACGATCCAACACAGGATTGACATATCGACAAACAAAATTAATCAAGAAAGAAAATTAACCAGACCCACAGATCCAGAAAACGCAGAAACGTAAAAAATGTAAAATTAGTATTTTATTATTATTATTATTATTATTATTATTATTATTAATTATTATTATTATTATTATTATTATTATTATTATTATTATATTAATTGTAAAATTATTATTTTATTATTATTATTATTATTATTATTATTATTATTATTATTATTATTATTATTATTATTATTATTATTATTATATTATTATTATTTAAATTTGGGGTTTTTGTTATATTTGTTATATATGGTTTATAAGAATTTGGGTTTCGTGTTAATTTAGGGTTTTTTCTTAAATGGTTCATAAGAATTAGGGTTTCATTTAAATTTTAGGGTTCTTATGAAATTTCCATGAAATTCATCCATAGTTTCGGATGTCTTTTTTCCCCCGACTAGCTTACGCATACAAACAACCCGCGGAAACGCGCGGGCTTATACCCTCGTTAATATACGTAGATCTATTAAAAAACGAAAAAAAGTACCTCAGCACTTGAAAAACCCCTTTTAGTCTTGGTGGTTCCGGCGGTGGCAGAACACGGTGGAGGGTGGATTTCGGTGGTGGCATTGGTTTCTGTGGTGTTGTTTGTGTCTGAATTTTTGTTACTTGTGAGATGGGAGTGTTTGTGTTGTGTTTTTAATAGTTGTGAGATGAGAGGGTTTGTGCGTATGTTTTTGTATAGAGTGTTAGTCACCAAGTCGTATGTGTGAGATGAGAGTGTTTTTGTGCGTGTGTGTATGTGTGTGTTTTGAAAATAAATGGGATGTGAGGATGGGTGTTTGTGGGTATTGTTTATAGGGTATGATTATGTGGTTTTGTTGGTTTGGTAACCTTTTAGGGTCGGATGTTGATTTGGTGTGTGTAAATTTAGGCTTGGACGTAGGTTTGGATGTCTGAATCTTAAAAATGGAGGGTTTGATTTTGGTTGGGGATATTGATGCTTTATATAGGAGTATATATATATATATATATATATATATATATATATATATATATATATATATATATATATATATATATATATATATATATATCTCTGTGTGTGTGTGTGTGTGTGTGTATGTATATTAATAATGGTCCCGTGTAGGTACTTGCCATATACATAGTAATTCAAATATAGTGCGTTTGTGATGTCTGACTGATCAACAAAAATGGGATTCATCAATCCCGATAGGCCTATCCATAATATTCGCGCTCACACACAAGTGATTAATGGTCCATGATGTGGGGGAATTTTGGCATAATGGTACTTAGGCATGCAATAATACATTCAGGATAAACATACAATTTGCAAATAATTGTCCGTAATAACAATTTTAGCATGTATCTCCCCCAAGAAATTTATAAAATAGTTAAACAAAAGTTGGGGCTATGAACTCATCGTAGTGATCAGTAGTGGAATATAATGATAGATAGTGTATTGTGAAATCACAAGCTTTAACGATGACCTACGAATGTATAGTGATCATGTCTTATAATATGGTACGATAATATGAAACTGTACAAGTATTATATGATGTTATTGACTTTGATTAAAATGTTGCACATAGATCTTAAGTTGTTATAGCAATGAAGAATCCTAAAGTGTCGTTTCGCTATTAGCCTTAAATAACATCGTACTATCGTTCGGGCTATCATAATTTAGAGGTCATGTAGTGAACGTATAAGGAGCCTGGACACTTTAAATCATAAATACACAACTCGTCGATACGACACCCCGGAGAGGCCTCATATGATTATGAAATTCCCTATTAATATAGTACTAGTATTTATAATTCGTAAGAGTTAGAAACGAGACAAACGTTTGATGGAAACGTTTGTTATGTTTCGTTAAGAACTCTTGGTAAAACGAGAGTGATATGGAACTGATATAAGTCATATACTATGAAAATGGTTTAGTTTAACATTCGTCAAGTGTGAATATCACTAGTCCAAAAGTTGAGCGTGTTTGGTTATGTAATAAACTAACAATCATAACACACAAGAGAAATTAAGCTTAGGTCGAGTATCTGAGAGTCTTTAGTAAGAGAAGTGAAAGTAATATTATGTGAAGGTCCAACCCTCTCCCTTGGTGGGAGAGGGTATTTATACATATGACATAAACGCCTCTAGTAGGCTATGGACCAGGCTGACAGTGGGTAAAGACCCGACCCGACTCCATGGTGAAAGGATATGTAAACTAATATTGTTAAACCTACGAGCTACTTAATGCTAATCAATACTCGGGGTGACCGAGTCTTTCATGTGAATATTTATATTCCTAATAATCTCACCCTAAGGGAGGTCACCCCGGAAATTACACTTTGAATTCTTGCATTCTATTACATGAATTTGAATTCCTAGATCGTAGTCTTTGATTCTTCTACGTCTTTAATCAATGTACTTTCAGCAGTGGACTTTTGATGACTGTTCATTTGTCATGGATGGTCTTTGAGGATTCCTTAAGGTCATCATCCAACATACGCCTTCAAGTCATCTTGTAGCAGTATTGTTTCCATGTGATGTTGTGATCTTTGGACTGACATGCTCACACTTTTCTGGATCATGATTTTCAGCATCAGAGTTACGGAAGCAGTGTTGAAAGTCTTTCAATTATCATGATTTCTTTGAATATGATGGTGAAGTGTGAGCATGGGTGATAGATTGGCATCTTTTCGGCAATCAGCTGCAATCGCCAGGGATTCCTGCATACGACAGTTAGCAATAAAACTTCCGGTACTTACAGGTTCAAACTTTGAGATTGTTAACAGCATAGTGTGAAAGCTTTCTCTAATCCTTACCAAGGCCGTTCCTGAATCGGATACTCCCGAGAGGGCTTACAAGATCTACCGAATTACATCAACGATTAGGTGAGTCACTGGAGTTCACTCCACGACTGTAGACCGTTTGAAACCGCCATGACCACTAAGCGTAATCCACAAGGAATTACCGAAGTGACCTACTTTTAGGGCTGTTTGATGTTGACCCTGGCAGGAATTTCCATTCAATCATTGAGAATTACATTTGTAAATTCCCTCATAAATGTTCTGGCAGATTGCTAAGATCTGCGTAGGACTCACAAGTATACAACTGGTGTCCTTAATGTTGAACAACCAGTGTAGAAGTAACATGTGTTCCTATGAGATCTTATGATGCATCTCGTGGCTTTAGACTCGATAAGTGCATTTTTGGTAGTCGGAGACTGGAGCGGTGTCTCCTGTTTCAATATCAACATAACTCGTAATGAGCGGTCGATAGATTATGCAGGGTTCCCCGTGAGAATGAAACAAGTCATTTTAAGAGAACTTGAGTGGCTAAAAGGTTTAGTGCAGTGCGTCACTGGGTCCATGACGTCTTTTCTTGAATACCGGCGTCACCTTAGTAACAACCAGTAGCATATGAGTTGAACCCGGTTTCTGCCCTAAGGTTGAATAATTGGAGGGCTATTTCTTTTCACCCTTTCACATTACTTTTCTTTTTAATTCTTCGACCCCTTCTTTCTCCTTTCCCACATTACTCCTTTTTCATAATCATACCTAAGGACTTTCTAATACTAACTATTCGGTATTTTCCTTAGGTAGATCCCTCCGGCTCTGGCGGATCATAGGACGGTTTTCCTAACCTTAGCCACCTTATAGCTTCATGACTATCCTATGTTGCCGTTAACCAAATCCTTGAAAAATCTCTCAAAGTGTTTATGATTATGAAACGCATTTTGCTAACACTTTGAGAGTTTTATACTTTTCAAATGCTCCCCCTTAACAAGTGCTCGGATGATTTTATTATAAATTTGCACATGTTGGGTGGAGTTCGAACTTTTTGAATTGATCAACTTTCAGTGAATATGACTGATTCGAGACACGCTTACATCACTAGTTAGACTAGCTTGAAATTATTACCCGTCCTGGTCAAGTCCACAGAAAGTTTCTCGAAACGGTACACTCTACTCAGACAAGTCCTCTTCGAGACACACTTACATCACTGGTTAGACCAGCTTGAAATTATTACCCGGCCAGGACAAGTCCTTTCGATTAGTGACAGTTTTTGTTTCGTCAATTCATTGGTGAAGTCTGAGTCGCACTCACATGAGATGCAATATCCTTTTTGTCACCACAAACCATTTGCTCGCCCTAATATGTGCATTGATATACAAAAGAGTTTAGCACATATGTGAGAGCTTACATTTAAGTCCAAAACAACAAAATTTTATCAGATTGCATATTTAAATCACATTCTCTCCCCCGATCAAAAATTTAAAACCTTTTGAGATTTGGGATCTCAATTGATTTAAATAAGTTAGAATTTTTGGGAGACAATGTGGTCTGATTCAATGTATTCTTGATAATGGAACATTATTATGCTCCCCCTCAATCAATGAGGGAGAATGTTAGTGTCAGGTATGATAAGTTTGAAAGATATTTGAATGAAACTCATACACTAACACATAACAACAAATTTTATTCACTGCTTATTATGTACAAAGTGACTTGTTTTGATGATATGAAATTTTTTGAAATCACTCTCCCCCTCAATCGATGACCCGTTTTCTATTTAAAGAGCTCTAGTCATTGATTGAGTGATAGATTTTTATGAAAAGTTCAATTCTGATTTATATTAAAAAATCGTGGTACCACCAAGTTTAGCACACATACTTTCCTGAAGAATCATAGATGGAAAAGTATCTGTGATGTAAAGAAGACTTCTCTTCTTATACAAGAAATGATGTACTAAAACGTACATCAGATCGAAGAACATGGATATAAAGTAATCCATACCCGGGTGAACTTCACCCAGTGGGAGGAACAACCGTCTTTTTGGTGACGTGCTTTCCCCATAATGAGGAACGAGTTACAGTCTGAAGTAACTGCAAGCCATTTAGGCATGTTTTGAAAACTTTTTGAACTTCAGCTCGAACTTCATTTAAAGACCCGTGTCATTATTGAATGACATTTCTAGGGCTGTAAATGTTATCGATACCAGAAGACATGCCTTGATAAACTATTTTTGGTATTTTCTATTTTTCTGATTTTTATGATTTTTGTAGGTTTAAGATATGTACAACGAGGAAAATCTTTTTGAGTTTTTATGATATATATATATACAGAGGATAAATGAAGAATTACCACCTCTATTCTTCCTTAGATAGATACGAGTTCAATCATATCGTTTTCTGCCGAATGGTATCGGATGTCCATGTGAATCAAAGTAGCACCATTTGGCATGGATTTGTAGTTGACTTCTTGTCGAAAAGGTCTAGAAGGATTGCCAATTACATTCTCCAATGAGCCTTTGACCACTTACTGAAATAATGAAACGATTGATTGAGCTGATGAGAATCTGATCAAATAACCCTTTGTGAAGATGATTCTCCAGAGCTCGGGTCTAGAGTAAGATTATGGAGGAGGGGTTCATTATCAATCTCGGGAGGTAGAATTCCATGAATTTGTTCTTCAACACCTTGATAAATGACTAGAGATATAATTTCATGAGTTGTTGGAGAAGTACTAACAGATGGTACTTCTTGAACCGTTGTGGTTCAAGAAGGAGTACTGGTTGTATCAGCAGATATCTGTGCATCAGCGGGAAACATAGGAGATACAACACTTGATCTTGGAACTGAAAGTATTCTTCAAACCAATGGTTGATACAGTATATCTTCTTTCTTCATGGACGGTGGAACATATAGTGTTGAAGAAACTTGGTTTGCATGACTCCTGAACTGATGTATTCAGGAGCCGTATGACCGTTTCTCAAACATCAATCAACGTGTAGTTTATTCACCCTTCTCCCCCTCAAAAATTGCATATGACTGCCATTTTTGATTGAACGGGTGAATAAGAATACCATAAATGGTAAGTAGATCCACTTGATAACTGATATTTTGTTTATTCACCCTTCTCCCCCTAAAAATTGCATATGACTACCATTTTGGATTGAACGAGTGAATAAGAATACAATCAACGGTAAGTAAATCCACTTGATGACTGACATTTAGTTTATTCACCCTTCTCCCCCTCAAAAATTGCATATGACTGCCATTTTTGATTGAACGAGTGAATAAGAATACAATCACCGGTAAGTAAATCCACTTGATGACTGACATTTAGTTTATTCACCCTTCTCCCCCTCAAAAATTGCATATGACTGCCATTTTTGATTGAACGAGTGAATAAGAATACAATCAACGGTAAGAAAATCCACTTGATGACTGACATTTAGTTTATTCACACTTCTCCCCCACAAAAATTGCATATGAGGTTGCCATTTTTGATAGAACAAGTGAATAAGAATACACTCCAATGTATGTTGATCCACTTGATGACTGAATGAGCATGGGAAGAGCATGAAGCTTGTTGATGAGAATGGTCATAAACAAGAAGATTTCTCTTCTTCCGAAGATAAAGTGCACTTAAGCGTACACCTTTCTTTTTCTTTAAAGAACGGGGCCTGGAGTGTTTTCAGCAGACGCAATTATGTTGACATTGAGGCCCGAGGCGTAAACTGCAGTGTTCAAACGTCATTTATGATTTCCCCTCATATGTTGTGATGCGCGTGATGTGTCGTTGCGGTTTAGCAGTATTAATGCCTACTCAAGTTTTAAATTTATATTTAGCCGACTTATCAATAACACACACACTTAACGAGCAGTGTACCCGGTCAGTATGAATATAATGGTAAGTAGAGTGTCGATCACTAAGAGTGGAACGTATTATCTAGTTATTCTAATCAGTATTTTAATATCCTAAGTTAGCTATACAACCGAATCTAACGCAAGGGGGTTCAGCCTGAGAGACTAGTACGGTTTGGTTATGATTAAATTGAAAACTAAACTAATGAGCACGAATCAGCGATTAGCACACACGTACAGAGAAAGATACTCGAGACAATAAGAAGACCTGTCCTGATAATTAAGTAGCTTGTCACTTGTTTTATTGCTAGTTTTATATGAAGTGTATATAATTAAACCTTTCTCGTTGGCTCTAATCTTATCGGCGAGTAAACCCTTAATGATTACTTATGTCTATCCTATTTATTTAAGAGACGCTAAAACAAATAGGCGAGGAAGGGGCATGGCGACCAAAGCAAGACTCAGCTAGACACAAAGGTTATCAATGCACTAATAAAAGTCACCAAAGACATCAACATATAAACTTTAATTAATGGGAAAGCAATATTAAGGGGAGTGCATGATCTTCCGTAGTCACATGACACAAGCCCATCAATCCTGATGAATTAAAGCGTACTAATACAATAAAACAAAACTACTTAATGAATTGAATACATGCAGGACCTTCTTACAGCTCTTGTATCTTCGTTTAGGGTGTGTCTTGTGCTGCTTGGTCGTCTGAATTCGGCTCTAGGGTTATTTCTTCACACTGTCCAAGACTAAGCTCTCGAAATTCATCTGGCCTTGGGGTATTTATAGTTTCTGTCTCACGGATAGATGCGGCGCATAGAGTGAATAGATGCGGCGCATTGACTTAACTTCGCGTGGGGTCCAAGATTAATATATTCAGGAATATTCGTACACCGTCTTCAGATGCGGCGTATCTTGATCTTTGTATGCGGCGCATGTACTTGGATTGTAACTTGTGAAATCTTGATAGTGATACGCCGTATGTTAGAAGTATAATGCGGCGTATCTGGAGTATAACGAGCTTGATCTTCTGGATTTCAGTAGGCTTTTGACATCTCGCTTGTTTTGCTCCATAATTAATCCAAAATCGCCAAGTTTCACATAATGCTTGTTTTTACCTGAGAATTACTAAAGTAAACATTAACGTATCGATTCTCATAGATAATATAATAAAACAAGTCAAATAAATAGGATAAATGATGATAATAAAATGTACTTATTTGAGTTCATCAAATATCCCCCCACTTGAACTTTACTTGTCCCCAAGTAAACCTTAGAATTAATCATATGAAAATGTATCCTAAAAGGTATTAGGATTTATTTTTATATTTAAGCACGTATTCGTTTTGTCATAATCACACAACCAAACACTTAACGAAGTAGAAACCAAAATAATTTTTAATGTAAAACAATTCTAAATCGTTTAGTTGCTTAGTCGTGACGAATATTCTATCATAGGCTTGGCAAGTATACGCATCTCCCCCACTAAAGCCAAGGAGTAACAAGTCTAAAGCGGTAAAAAGCTTTGTTGGTTAAGGGTTGATCATCCTTTTTAATCTCTATCGATCTCATATTCCAGAAAAGGCGACAAAACTACAAATACATGATCGAATCCACGACCATGATACTTGCAATTGCTCAAATCCTTAACTCGAATAGGCTAAAGATAGGACCAAGTAATCTTCACCAATAATGTTATATCAAAAAGGGCGACAAAATCATAAATACGTAGCCGAATCCACGACTACGATACTTAAGATTGCTCAAATCCCTAATCTCAATAAATCAAAGGTTTGGATGAAGAATGATATAGGGTATGGATAATATTTGGGATACAAATTGGTGTAAAATGAAAATAAACAAAACAGATAAATTAAAATCCTAAGTGTGATTAATCACTTTCCCAACCATCCCATGAATAAGACTCATATCATTGAATAACTCACGCTTTAACACTTGAAACACACGCTTTAGGCAGACACGAATTATACTCAACAAAATCTCAATCAAAGAATAACCTTAGTTGGTGATCCCATAACGGCCAACTCCCATTCAATCCATAAATATAATATACAACAACAAATAGTGGTGATATCTCCCACTTAATACAAAACTTTACATAAGTTGGTTAAAACAACTTCCAACTTTTCCTTTTTCTTTTTCTTTTCTATTTTTTCGATTTTTTTTTTATTTTTATTTATTTATTTATTTATTTTTTTATTTATTTTTATCTTTAACATATATGTGTAAAATTTCACAACTTTTCTATCACTATTTTTCCGGATAATTTTTCCATACTCTTCATACTTTCAGAAATAACTGTAATAGTGAAAGTAGCAAACACACGAAAAATAAACTAAAAGTTATACAATATTTACTTTCATACCAATTGCATTGTGCAATTTCCCGACCTAACCAAAGATAATGAATTACGCACGCGAACACAGGTAATGTAAGGAAACACACTTTGCCTAAAGCAATTAACCACGGATTTTAATCTACAGGGTAGGCTAAGGTGTAAGGGTGTATCGAAACATTATAACAAAGGTGTAAGAAACGAAAGGAATGGCTCTGAGGGTTTTTCTAGGGGTATCTTACTCTAAAAGTGAGAGTAAACAAAGGGTTTATACGGGGGTTAACTAACCAGTGTAGTTAGTTAATATCACATAACATATAAAGGCTATTTGGGTGTAATCCTAGAAATTTACCAATTTAGACAAGTCACTCCAATTATATAGATAATACTCATTATGGTGGTCTCGAATAGTATACAAGCCAAGTTCTAAAGTTTACAAGTCACCAGCACACTAAAGTTTTAATATTTTTGAAAGAATAGAGTTATGTGTGGCGGTTATGTAATTTAGACTTTAAACAAAAACATGCTAAAAAAAATTTAAATTTTGATATATTAAGCGCATTTTAAGCATATTTTGCAAAAGTTTAAGATAAGTAAGTGTTCTAATTCTCCATCCCCCCACTTAAGTTAAACAACGTCCTCGTTGTTTGTGTCAAAGGTTAAAAACTGGAAAATAAAAGAATTAGAACAGAAAAACTCCCCTGAGATTTGCTCGGTATGATCATCCATTATTCGTATAAGAGCAAAAATCAACTTTCTTGTGGATGAGAACGTTTAAGCTTCATAGATGATGTATCCACAAAAAAATGCAGGAATCTATAATACCATTTAGACTTTAACACACCTGAGTTAAGAAGGTTCAAACTTGCATAATACATTAGTAGTTAGTAAAATAAAACCTAAAAAAGTTAAACTGTAAATCATCAGGTCAGTCGATACGCCGTATCTTATGGAAGAAGATACGCCGTATCGAGCCTGGAATAAGTACGAATCAGAATAAAAGATGCGTCGCATCCTTAACCAGGGATGCGCCGCATTAAATAAACTGACAGAAAGTTGTAAAGTCAAAAATAAAAAGGCAGAAAATAAAATAAGATATGACCAGTGCAGGTGATGCGTCGCATCTTATGATGGAGATGCGCCGCATCTTCTGCAGGTCTGACAGACTCGACACAGAA
Organism: Artemisia tridentata subsp. tridentata; assembly: GCA_021014915.2. Lineage (NCBI taxonomy): Eukaryota > Viridiplantae > Streptophyta > Magnoliopsida > Asterales > Asteraceae > Artemisia > Artemisia tridentata. Next base: position 145,811,950 of record CP139502.1, on the reverse strand, counting down.
CAGAAAAGTAAAAATTTTTCTTCCGGGTTGTCTCCTGGTCAGCACTTGTCTTTATTCCAGAGTCTTCAAGTTAGACTCACGTTCAGCTCCTTAGTTTGTTCTATTGATCCCCACATGTCCGTGCACGATGTAGTTGCGAATTACTTCGTCACGAACATATTCCGGCCCAATTCAAGTACACCTTTGTAGAATCCTTTCATCTTTTGGTACGGATACTCGATCCCTTTCTCAGCGTCATTTTCATCTACAAAAAGAAATGGTGTAAATTTGTAACAAAATTTGTTAGGGGCATGTTTAAACCGTGGGTGAGCACGAGGCATCATATAAGTGATGACGTTGCTTCCACTTTTAAAGGTGATCTTTCCTTCAAATCTTTTAGCGTTAATTTCGACCTCCTTACAAAATGGTTTCCCAATGATCACGTCACCCATCTCAACATCACGATAAGCATCCATCTTTTCCACCACGGTGAAATCTGTAACAATAGTTAAATTCCCAACAAAAATAGGTACATTCATGAATATTCCAACTACGTTTTTCCCTCTATGCTCAATTTTGTTTTTCATTAGAGAATTATAGAAATCTTTTGACATTACATTAATTGGTAAAATAGGGAAAAAGTTGGCACTAACCTGTTTAAATCCTATCATGCAAGGAAATTGTAAATTATAAGCACAATCAACATGGATCTTTCTATCATAATCACAGAAACTAGGATATCCTTCAAATTCATCACAATTCTTAGTGTTGATCATATTGATTCTAGGTACATCCATAATTTCTCCTTCTTCAATTTCGGGTTCAAAATCCTCCATAAATTAATCATTGATTCCTATTGGTAAATTAAGATCATTTAATTCAATGTAGTCTCCACTATAGGTCTCAAGTGATTCATTATTTACCAAGGTTTCTCCCATAAACCTAGCTTCTAGATCGAGGTCCATACGTTCTCTTAATCCTAGCACATAGACGCCTTAAATTATGCTCTTAGCAGGATTTTGGCACTTATAGACTAGTTTATTGTTCCCTACCTTTAATGAGATTTTTCTTTTAAACACATTAATCTTAGCATGGGCGGTAGACAAGAAAGGTCTTTCAAGGATTAAAGGAATCTTAACATCCTCGAGCATATCTAATATAACAAAGTCTACGGGGAAAATAAACTTCTCAATCTTAACTAGCACATTTTCAGCAACCCCTTCAGGTCGTTTTACCGTTTTATCAGCCAATTCAATAAGCAGCTTAGTTGGTGCTAATTTTCCTAGTCCTAGGGTAGTGAATGTCTTAAGGGGCATAACACTAACGCTAGCTCCTAAGTCAGCTAATGCATTATTGAAAGATAAGTCATTAATTGAACAAGGTAAAGTAAAACTTCCTGGGTCCTTTTCTTTATGAGGCAAGGCACGTAAGTCGATTGCAGAGCTCTCTTCTTTCATTGTAGCCTTGATCTCCTCTTCAATCTTTGTCTTTTCTTTGAGTAACCTCCTTAAACTGATTGAAGAATTAAAGAAAAATTTGGGCTTTGCAGCATCATTACCATTCATCAATCTTCTAGGAAAAGGTATGTTAGGTGTGACTTCTTCAGTAGTGCATATGGCCTTGACATGATCTCTTAGGTTAGTTTCAGTTGAGCAAGGTAAACTTTCGTATCCCCTTTCTTGAAGAACTTTGCTCATTTGTCTGATTTGTTGTTCCAATGCTTTGATCGAAGCTTCTTGATTTCTTGTTATAGTATCCGTTGAGGCTCGGATTTCTTTGATCATAGCGGTGTTCTCTTCATGTCTTTTAGCAGCATCGGCCATAATTTGCTTTAGAGTGTCATCCAAAGTCTGCCTCCTTTCTTGATAAGTGGGATTATAGTTGTTCTTTTGATAGTATCCCGGAGCAGCTTCCCTAAATCTTCCTGAAGGTCAGAATGGTTGTCCAAATTGTGTGTAGTATGCTTCTTCAAAAGTCTCACTTTCATTCTTAGTAGGGCAATCTTTAGTGTAGTGAGGTCCTACGCATTTTTCACATCCAACTTGGGCAGCATAAACTTTCTCATCATGCTTCTTCATCTCTCTACTAATTTTATCCAATTGAGCTTGAATTACAGCAAACCCGTCAAAATTAGTGCTGCTCTTAGATCTAGTAGAGGTTCCGTCGTGCCATTTTTTAGAGTGATCAGCAGCTTCTTGAATAGCTTTTCTAGCATCGGCTACACTCATTTGAGGCACAGCTCCCTTAGCATCCAAGATTTGTCTAGTAGGCACGTCCAATCCTTGATAGAACAATATTATCTCCTACATTGGACTTAGATAATGTTGAGGGCATTTCATCAATAAGTCTTTAAATCGTTCCCAAGCTTGATAAACAGTTTCATCAAGCTCTTGCTTGAAACTGTTGATAGCCTCCATCTTTTTAGCAGTTTTATCAGGTGGACAATATCTTTTCAGGAATTTGCTCTTCAAATCTTCCCATGTTGTGATTGAACTAGCAGGTTCATTCCTTAGCCACTTATTAGCAGCTCCTTTAAGCGAAATTGGAAAGATTCTTAGCATAAGTTGATCGTCAGAGACTCCTTCTGTAGTAAACAAATCTGCAATCTCGAGGACTTTTTCAACATGTTCATTAGCATCTTCATGTTCTGTTCCACTGAAAGCATTTTCTCTTAGCTCCTTGAGAAACTGACCCTTCAACTCAAACTTTGACTTTTCATCAAACTTCGGTCTAGCAACTCCTGAACTGTAATCAGCACGGGTTTTGTTCATGTATTCCTCCATAGTAGTGTTTTCCGCCATTGTTTCTGTTTCTTCTTCCTCCTTCTCTTCAGAAAAGTAATCAAGCTCGAACGAACTTGAAATTTCAAAGCTTTTTGTGTTGAAAAGCCTTTTAAGCGAATGTAAGGCTCGTTCAGGATCTTCGAAAGGTTTAATCAAGTTCTTAGTTGAACTCCTGGTCATGCACTTCCTGAAATCATCAAAAAAGCATCAGTAGGGTATGTTCAAGAAAGTATGATATCAGAAAATTAACAACGAAAAAGGAATACGAAAAATAAAAGTTGCTGATATCTGCAAACGATGCGCCGTATCCAAAAAGTTGGATACGCCGTATCTTATTTCGTTAAAATTTAATCAGACTTTTATTCAGAAAACAGATACACCGCTTATGAATAAGAATGCGCCGTATCCAGTTTAAATTATCAAAAATCGATTATATTTATTAAAATTAAATGCGTCGTATTAACAAAAGCTAATGCGCCGTATTTTCGTTACGTTTCAAAATACAAGATTTTGATTTAGTAGATGCGCCGTATCGATAAAGATCGATGCGTCGCTTCTGTTTAATAATTCGAAAAACTGTTTTTAATTTAAATAGAAAATACGCCGTATCTGTTAAAACAGATGCGTCGTATGGCGTTAGGGTTTAGAAAAATTTCTTATTAAAAACAGAATACGCCGTATTTTGGGAAAGATGCGTCGTACTCGAATTTATTAAACGCGTTGTATTTTATAAAAATTAAACGCAATACGCCGTATCTGTGAAAACAGATGCGCCGTATCGTTTGTATCAGCACAATACAACGATAGCAGAATGCAGAAAAATACAGAAAAGAAAAACAAAAATAAAATCAAACAAAAAGAAACAAAAATTACAGAAAACAAAAACACACAAAAACAGAAAATATGCAAATTATACAATGAATGCAATCTATCTAATATATAACAGGGTTAGTGGTTAGAATCTAAAAAAAAATTAAAAAGAAAAACCCAATTAAAATACTAAATCAAATTAACAGATAATAACAATTCACTCCCCGGCAGCGGGGCCAAAAACTTGATGGGCGTGATGTGTCGTTGCGGTTTAGCAGTATTAATGCCTACTCAAGTTTTAAATTTATATTTAGCCAACTTATCAATAACACACACACTTAACGAGCAGTGTACCCGGTCAGTATGAATATAATGGTAAGTAGAGTGTCGATCACTAAGAGTAGAACGTATTATCTAGTTATTCTAATAAGTATTTTAATATCCTAAGTTAGCTATACAACCTAATCTAACGCAAGGGGGTTCAGCCTGAGAGACTGGCACGGTTTGGTTATAATTAAATTGAAAACTAAACTAATGAGCACGAATCAGCGATTAGCACACATGTACATAGATAGATACTCGAGACAATAAGAAGACCTGTCCTGATAATTAAGTAGCTTGTCACTTGTTTTATTGATAGTTTTATATGAAGTGTATATGACTAAACCTTTCTCGTTGGCTCTAATCTTATCGGCGAGTAAACCCTTAATGATTACTTATGTCTATCCTATTTATTTAAGAGACGCTAAAACAAATAGGCGAGGAAGGGGCATGGCGACCCAAGCAAGACTCAGCTAGACACAGAGGTTATCAATGCACTAATAAAAGTCACCAAAGACATCAACATATAAACTTTAATTAATGGGAAAGCAATATTAAGGGGAGTGCATGATCTTCCGTAGTCACATGACACAAGCACATCAATCCTGATGAATTAAAGCGTACTAATACAATAAAACAAAACTACTTAATGAAATGAATACATGCAGGACCTTCTTACAGCTCTTGTATCTTCGTTTAGGGTGTCTTGTGCTGCTTGGTCGTCTGAATTCGGCTCTAGGGTTATTTCTTCACACTGTCCAAGACTAAGCTCTCGAAATTCGTCTGGCCTTGGGGTATTTATAGTTTTTGTCTTAGGGATAGATGTGGCGCATAGAGTGAATAGATGCGGCGCATTGACTTAACTTCGCGTGGGGTCCAAGATTAATATATTCAGGAATATTCGTACACCGTCTTCAGATGCGGCGTATCTTGATCTTTGTATGCGGCGCATGTACTTGGATTGTCTTGGATTGTAACTTGTGAAATCTTGATAGTGATACGCCGTATGTTAGAAGTATAATGTGGCGTATTTGGAGTAGAACGAGCTTGATCTTCTGGATTTCAGTATGCTTTTGACATCTCGCTTGTTTTGCTCCATAATTAATCCAAAATCGCCAAGTTTCACATAATGCTTGTTTTTACCTGAGAATTACTAAAGTAAACATTAACGTATCGATTCTCATAGATAATATAATAAAACAAGTCAAATAAATAGGATAAATGATGATAATAAAATGTACTTATTTGAGTTCATCATATTGTAAGCAGCCTGAGTCCAAATGTCAAAGGACGATCTGTACGACCTGCATTTGAAAACAGACGAAAATAGAGAGTTTGGAGTGCCGGATCCCCAATTTAAATTGGGGTCCAGTTGGTTAGTGGGAACAGGAGCATCATTTTCCTGACTCTCAATAGAAGTTGGAATGCTAGTGGAAGTAGCCTTTTTCTGTTTGTTTCTACGTTGGTACATAGTTAACGATGTATAAGGATTGTTGCAATATCTCTCAGTGATCACACTTTCACTAGTACTAACGTGTTTATGTTGTATTAAAGGCACCGTTTCAAATTTAGTAGACCTAATTAAAGGGCACTGTTCTCCTACAGGGAATTTCCTTCCAGTTGGCTTCCATTGACGTACAGGCACTACTTTAGACTTAGTTATCCTAGGTAAAGGGCACTCTTCTCCTAAAGTGAATTTCCTTCCAGTGGGCTTCCATTGATAACCAAAATTAGCAATAATATTTCTTGTTGCTTTCCAAGTTTGCTTGACATGCTAGGCTCTCCAAACTTGCTTGACAGGGGTTTTGTAGGACGACTTCAAAAATTTCTCAACACATTTGTCATGATTACCCAAAATTAAACATTCGTTACATGTTTTGCAAAGTGAATTAGGATTCGAATTATGATTCTTTTTGTTCAAAATAAACTTATTGTTCCTCATGTGGTCTTCTACTTTCTTCTTAGGAACACTTTTAGCTGGTGAAGCCTTATAATTCTTTATATTTCTCCTAGTTTTTGACTCGCTAGCTTTAGTGTCACTGTTAACTCCTGTAGAAGGACTGATAGGAATCTTAGTACTTTTCACTTCCTGTTGCTGAACATGTTTTGATGTGTTGGGATCTGAAGTATCCAAGGGTGCCTCAAAAGTTACATGCTTGTTCTTAGTCATTAAGGATGATGCAAAAAAAACTATCTCGCTTGTTGTCAATCTTAGGACGTGTGCCAATGACGTATTCTAAGAGTTCCTGAGATCGTTTAGTGAGGAAGCAGATATCTACAACTGCACTATCAAGTGGTTTATCTATCCTATCCTCTTCTACGATCTCACGAAGGGTATCAAGGTTATCCTTAAGGTGAGTGAGATATACTTGATGAGCAGACCTATTGTTCCTAAGGGGAAGCGGAATAGGCACAACATCAATTGCATACTTACTACAAGGAGAAACCTTTGGAACAACATTATCACTGGTGATGACTTGCATTTTCGCTTTCACCTGAGCCTTTAGATTCTCAATCTCATTAAGCAAAGAAGTTATTTTTCTATTGGTTTTATCACGTGTGATTTTAATCGAATCATATAACTCTTTGTAATGCTGTTTGATTTTTGAATTTTCAGCTTGAAAACAATCATTTTCATGTTGTAATTTATTGATGGTGTCTTGATAGTGAAAATTCTGAGAATCTAAAGATGATGGTTTATGGGTGCCAATCACATCACTCTTATTTGACTTCAACTGAGCAATTTGTGTTTTCAATTTTCGAGTCGTGTTAATATGAGCTTGAATTTTTTCATCACGTTTTCTTATTTCAAAATATGCATCAAATTCAGGAGCATCCATAGATGTCTTGGCATTTGACATTTTGTTTCTTTCTTCTAGGTGTTGATATTTTAATTGCAAATTAAGATTATCAACCTTTAATTTAGACAAATGCCTAACCATGTTATCATGATCATCTTTTTGGATTTTCTCAAGCAATTTTAAATTCTCCCCCTCAAGCTCTATAACACGATTCTGGGTAACATTCAATGCATTCAATAAATCATGAAATTGACAAGCAGTTAATGCAAAAACAGTAGCAGTATAATATACATCCTGGGCCATACATCTAGCAATCAAATTCTCATTGGTGATGAGAATATTCTTTCTTTCAATTTCACAACTTTTAAGTTCAATCGCATTTTGTTTCCCAACTTTTTCCATATCTTTAAACACTTCTTTCATTTCTTTTACCTCAGCATCTAGGGATTTTTTAAAACCCTCAAAATGTTCTTAGAGTAGTTTAAAGAATGGAATGACCTCAGTAAGATAGCACTGTTTTGTTTGTTTAAATCCCCTTTCCTTTTCAGTAATTCCCGTTGGTGTAATTCTCTTCTTACATGTTTTATCAAAATCAGCAAATATTTGACTAAGTACATATATGCTAATTAGAGTTTTACATTTTGTGGGAAGAGTTAACGGAACTAAGTGGATAGGTGTATTGGGTGGGTACACCGTTGCTGCAGCTATCTTTCTAAAGGGTGGAGTTTTGGCTTGAAGTTCTTCGGCCTTTCTCATTTCAACGTCCAAAGACCAAAATATTTGTTCTGGCGTCAACTTAGTTTGAGGTGCAAAAACAGTCAATCGGTTCTCCTCATAGTAATCATGGGGTTTAATTATGACTCGATTTGCTATACATTTGGGATCCTTCATTTTTTCAGCCAATCTTTCTTTATTTGTTACTTCTATATCATTATTCTCTTCAAATGATGACACCTCAGGAGTGGCATGACCGGGCTTAAGCAGTTCATTTCCATCATATAATGAAGGTTGAGCTACTTTAGCACTCCTAAGGAAAGCTTATTTAGGTTCACCTACATTCTTTTCACTATGTTCATCACACAACTTTTTATGCTTTTGAATCATTTGAGCAGTTTGTCTGGTTTGGTCTTGTGCGTACGACCTGTTTTCACTCTTATTCTTTAACGTTTTAAGTCTGGAAAAATCATTTAAGAGTTCTGTTTCTTTTTCTTTAAAATCATGTTTTAGTGTAATTACACTTTCTTGGATCTCCTATTTTTGTTTAACAGTTTGATCAAGTTATTTTAGTAAAGAATATAACTCCTTTTTCAATGTTTCTTCCCTTAAATTACGTTATGTTATGAATGTACGCATTTGACTATCCATTTTCTGCTCACGTTCAGTTAGCTCAAATTTTGCACGTTGTACATAAGTGGCCACCTGATCTTTATAGATGTTAAGTCTAGTGGTCAAAGTGTCATCAGGGATAATCGCAGTGTACTCATGCAACTCATAATCATCATTTATAACAGAAGATGCACAACTAGGTACAACAGACGCTTCATTGTGTTTCACATATTGTTCATATGGGATAACATCGCTATTTCCCATATTAGCAGTATCTGACTCAAAAACGTTTGTCTGTTGTACTTTGTCGGGAATCTTTTGTTCATGCAACACATTATCATCATTAATAACAGAAGATACCACGCTAGGTTCGACAGACGCTTCGTTGTGTTTCACGTGTTGCACGTTGTTCATAGCAGTATCTGACTCAACAACATTTGTCTGTGGCTGATGAAGCTCTTTCTCTTGAGAATTCGAGCACACAAAGTCCCTATTGGCACTAACATACTCAAACACGTTTATCTGTTGTACATCTTTGGGAACCTTTTGTTTGTCAATCATATTGTACAATCTAAGTACCTCAGATATAGCAGAATCTAAAGTAGTAGACATGATGTAAATGTGCACGGGATTTTACAATTCTATGATTTAAATCGAGAAATAGATTCTTTCGCGGGATTTTACAAAAATCAAGAATAAACCGTGAAATGATTACTTGAATGTGTTATGATGAAAGTTGGATCGATAAAATGATTAGTGATTGTATGTTGAAGTTGATGATTGTTTGTAAGATTCGGTGAATTGTATTTACGTTGTGATTTGGTTTGATTGTTTTGAGTTAACGTTATGAAGTGGATTAGTTACAGTCAATAGTTCACGACGAAAACTCAATGGAACAAAGTTTGGTCAAAACGCAACCAAATCTTGAATCAAACCACAATCATGAAATGACAAAACTTAGTAAGCCACCAAAACGCAGAAGTTCAAACCGCAGCTACCTTGATCAAAACGCAAGACCAAACCTCAATATCAAAACACAGTGCCTAAATATGTCAAGCCGCAATTTTCTTGGAAGCAAACCGCAGTGAAGTCAAACTGCATAAATATACAAAACGCAGATTACCAAATCGCAGCTAGGAGCAAAACGCAATAGCCAAAACTCAGTACCAATCAAATCGCAACATCACAAAACGCAGAGTATCAAACCGCAGTCACAACTAGACAAAGTGTCACCTTCAACTACGTTTTGTCTTTTTCCCATTTTAGCTACAAACCAAACCGCAGTACCAAGACACGCCAAACCGCAACTAAATACTACCGAGTTTAGTCCAAACCGCAGTGAAGAATGCTCATACGTGAGTTAAAATGCAAGCAAGAAATTCACCTTAACCTTCCAACAAGACCACAAAATAAGCCGTATATCACCACTAAACACTACTAGAGATTGTATAAAACATAAGAGTACAAAGTATTGACCAATCTAAACAGAAACAAATATCAAGCCGTGGTGTTTTCTTTCAATTGAAGTCGAACAAACAAAAAAACGAGAGAAACACCAAAGCGTGAACCACAAATCCGAGACACATACAAACACACTAACCAACCATGGCTCTTGATACCAATTGTAATAAACTAACAATCATAACACACAAGAGAAATTAAGCTTAGGTCGAGTATGTGAGAGTCTTTAGACAGAGAAGTGAAAGTAATATTATGTGAAGGTCCAACCCTCTCCCTTGGTGGGAGAGGGTATTTATACATATGACATAAACGCCTCTAGTAGGCTATGGACCGGGCTGACAGTGGGTAAAGACCCGACCCGACTCCATGTTGAAACGATATCTAAACTAATGTTGTTAAACCTACGAGCTACTTAATGCTAATCCATACTCGGGGAGACCGAGTCTTTCATGTGAATATTTATATTCCTAACATGTTATTTTATAAAAGTGCTCCTTATATGTTGTTTATGAAATAAGGTAACTTTGGTAAGTTTTCAAGCTCGAGAAATATGTTTAACGCGTAAAGGATTTGAAAACGGAAACCGATCATAATACTTTTTAATATGAAAATGCCATCTGCGAGTCAAATGAAAGTTGAACTTTTATGAAAATGGTATTTGTATAGTCGTTATGAAATTTGGTATGTTTTATAAGTCCTCAATCTCGGGAAATAGGTTTAACGCAAAAAGAAGTTTAGTAAACGGAAGACAATCTTTGGGTTCAAAAAATCCGAGTTGGTTTCTGTGGTTTACAGCCCTTGTTTTATACTTTCAGGCATAAATTCCCTCGTTGTCTTATGTAAAACATCATTCAGGACCAGAAAAGGGTCAAAATCTCATTTTAAAATCAGATCAGAAGCCTTTTTGTCCAACATTAATTTTTCTTCTAGTAAATTTTACCTATCCATATCTTTCTAACCACAAGTCCTTTTAATGTGATTCAAAAGGCCAAATTCTTCTTTTAACATCCTCTACATATTTCTTATGTTTATAGAAGTCCCAAGTCCATAATTTCATGTCAAAACATAACACAATTCACTAATTTCAATCTAGTTATATCAAATGTGTTCTAACAAGTTTAGCTCATCTTTTTAGCTATGTACAACACTTAATCTTGTCATATTACATATACAACTAGTACAAGGTATTAAAATACCAAAGTGAAATAAAACATGAAATCTAAACATAAATCTTACAAGTTCTTGGATGAAAACACAAAATGACAAGAACAACTCTATCCTAACTTCTCTAGCCTTCTCTTCAATTGTTTCCTTGCAAACCCTTATTGACCTTGAGCTAAATACTCCAAATGAAGCTTCACTTTAGCCTTTAGTACCTTGCATATCTTCTAAGTTGCCCAAGATATCACCATGTTATTCCCTTTACACAGTTAGAGTTATCTACAAAGTTAAACTAACTGCGTTCCATGGTTAAGTAATGTAATGATATTCTTTGATAGTTATAAGAAAAAAACGTAAAAGTAAATAGACAAGAGTTTGTCAACATTTAAATTCTTATTAGAAATTAATCAAAGAATCTGTAGGTCCACGGTTTATGGATCTAAGTAGCCTTTGTAAGACAATAGATAACTTGAATAAATCCAAATTAATCTATATGAGAAACTCTTAACAATATATTGATTGTTAATGCGGAATCTTAACAACCAACAAGTATGAAGAACACAACTAAGATTACTAACTTCGTATTACTATTAAACTTTTAATTGTCACTATGTCACACTAAACATAATGCCGTAGGGTTCCTTTTATACACTAAGGAAACCCTAATATTACAAAACGAGTGAAAGGATAAACATATCTTCTAATAAGATAACTAATACGTATATATCCTTTCCTAACATATAGTTAACTAACTCTACTATTTAACATAAACAGACTTAACTAATAATAGTCACCAGACTTAACTATGTTTGCCAGACTTAACTATGTACTGGCATACTTAACTAAGCTAACAGACTTAACTAATATCTTCAGCAGACTTAAGTCTGTTCTTCAATAACTCCCAACAATTCTCCCCTAACTTGATCTTCATACGCCATGAACTTCAAGGTTCTTTCTTGATAAGCTTCCTGAGGATGTTGAACTCTAATCTTTTGGAATTATTCTTAACTGCAACCCTTTAAATCATCATATCTTAACTTTGTAGCATCTTTTATCAGCAATCTTCATATCATGTGATCTTTGCAGCAACATTGACTGTTTGTCCATCAATTCATAAAGTTTCATACTATTCTCATTACTTCTAGGTGTGTTAACTCCTGTGAGAGGTGAATCATTGAAAATTTAATGGATTTGATGTCTCTTTACTAGTTAGCCATTAACTCTGGAGTAGCCAATTTTTGGTGTAAAACCATGGTACATTGATAACCATTTCAACTATTTGTACATGAAACATGGTGAGTTGAAATACCATATGATTTTTAGTAAATCATCAGCTATCAACTGATTTGATTTGTCTTTACCAAAAGCCGTTTGCTTTTGGACTAGCCAATTCTTTGGTGGAATGCAGTCATCACCTTGGTGAATTGATAACCAGTTATGGATTTCCACAGCCTTTACCACAAGCCATACTCTTGTGGGCTAGTCAACTCTTCACTATTACAGATATGGTGAGTTGATTACCATACAATTTTTGGCAAATTGTCAGCCATAAACGGATTTGAGGTATCTTTACCAGAGCCATTTTCTCTTGGATTAGCCAGTCCTTATGTGGATTAGACATGGTGGACTGATAACCATTTGTTGTGTTTGCGCAAAGCACCTTCACCAAGTGCGAAATTCCATTAATCCCACTTATCAGCTTAGAAAATTCTTTCAAACACCCCAAACAGCTTCCTTTTGGGACTGCATTTCAATTAACTCCAACAGCTGATAATATACCTCATCCTTCTTAAAACCCAAAGGCTTCTTTTCAAGCATCTCCTTGTATACCCTGGGATGTAGAGGATACTCAACCTCTGCTAGCATATAAATGTGTGCAGTCTGCAGAGTCAAACAATGAATTTGACAACTGTCAAAGTATCTCCATCTTACTATTTCTTGTTGATAGGGCAGCTTCCAAATTTTATCAGTCCTAGATGGTGGATCAAACATGGTCTTCAAGTCTCCCCAAAGAACTCTTTCAAATTCTTCTTCTGGTCTGTCATCTCCATACTCGATCATCATTAGCTTATACAACTCCTTGAGATCATCTCTGCTTAAATCATTAAGTAATCCTGGAAAATTCACATAAATAACATCTGTATTATCTTCCCTGATTATTTGATAAGCCCCTTTCTTACCAGTTTTGATGATCTGCCATCTGACAATCTCGGAAGGCTGTACTGCGCTTTCAGAAATTGAACCCATTGAGAATGAATCAGAAGAGGGTTCTTCTTCCTCTTGCACATCCTTCTTAGTGACTGATTTACCCCTCTTAGCTGCTCTTTTTCTTCTAGTCCACCTTATAATAGGCTTCTTGACTTCTACCTCTTCCTTTACAAGTTCACCTTTTGAACTTTCAGGTACCTTTTCAACCTCAGTTCCCTTCTGCCTTTTGAAGCTTCTTTTAATTGAATCTTCATAATCAATAGGCTTTTAATTTTGATCTCTTTCATAAGCTCTGAGATACATACCTTCAATCTCTTCATATGTCTTTCCTCTCATCTTTTCAAAAGTGGAATGCATCTGATTCTTTAAATATATCTTCATGTCAGACATCTTCCGCTGCTTTGTGAGTTTCTTGGTAGTACTGGTAGTGCTCTTCCTCTTTTGTATCTGTTTGATCTTCTCCATCATATCTCCAATAGTTTCTGTTTCCCTTCTAGCATTAATGAAGTCTGCAAGCTGTTTTGCACTTTCTTCAACTGTCAGACTTGCATTGGCCTTCAGTTCTTCCAACTTTGCCCTTAGTTTAGTATCACCCTCAATCATAGACATGAGTGGATCAGTGCTAGACTCCTCTTGCAGCTTCATTGCAAGTAATTCATCCTGTTTCTTTAGCTCTTCAAGCCTTGCCTCTTCAGCTGCTTCTTCAGCTTGAATTCTTGCAATTTCAGCCATACTTGCTTCTTCCTCTCTTTGTTGCCTCTTTGTTTTCTTAGGCTGAGGAGTTTCTTCAAGTATTTGCTTGCCTTCTCTTTGAGTACCAGCAGAATTATCTTCTTTACCAGTACTAACTTGATCACCAGACTTATCTTCAGCAGACTTATCACCAGAACTAACTTTCTCACTGACAGACTTAACTGGATCATCACCAGAATTAACCTCTTCTGTCACCAACTTCCTTCTTAGCCTTCTCTTCTTCTTCTTTTGAATTTGACTAAGAGTTTTGGCTAAATTCTCTGCTACTTCCAATCCCTCAGAACTAATATCAGTATCACCAGCAGATTTTGCTTGAGCAGGAGTCTGAAAGGTTGTTTCTTCACCCAAATTCCTCCCCTGTTTGGAATAATTTTCGTCTGTAACTTATCACTAAAGACAACCCCTTTTTCTTTCATAACATTCTCCATCTTCTTTACCTTCCTAACCAAAGTAATGATAACACTCCCCATGTTTTGTTTTGTTTCTTTAAGCTCCTTTTCCAATGCAGATATCCTTTGAATCAGTTGAGGAATCAACACAGACATTGGAACTGACTCCTCCTCATGAGTTGGAGTTTTAACCTGGGTTTGCTGAGGTGAAGGTGGTGAGGGTGTAGGTGATGTTGGTTGTTGTGCAGATGAGCTAGGTACATTTGCAGGCTCCTCATGATGTTGTTGAGAGTGTGCTTTACTTCCAGATGATGTGAGTGGTGTACCGGCAATGTTAGTACCAACAGGAAACATAGTAGCTAACCATGGTTTATTTGCCCCCTTAAAGCCCCTTTTCATGTTACTAAAAATTTTATCCTTGAAGGGCACACACAAGTAAGGCACTTTATTTTCAATGTTATATCTAATTGAGTTCCAAGGGAAATCTTAAAATGATTGCCAGAAGTCTGAGGTGAATTCGACTACCTCTATCAGGAATAATTGAAATGGGTACAATGAATCTTGTGACTAATTCCACCATGTTAGGTCATTCGAGAAGGGCGTTATTTGAAGAAGATAGATTATGGGTAACAGTTTTGATTCCTTGTGTTTGTTCTACGAATGCTACGACATGAGTCTTTCTTTTCCTATGGTGCTTAGTCTCCATTACTGAAATTCGTAATTGATTGATGGTGTTTCTCCTAATTTCCTTCATCAAATTTATCCAATGTTCTTTGTTGTCAAATCACAAAATCCTAAATGCATGAGCGATGTAGTACAGTGGTTGGTTTTCAAAATTTGCCTCGAGATTGTGAGTTTTGATCGTAATCTTTTTCTGAATAAATGAATTTACAAAATTGAACAAATGGCTTTCTAAGCGGCGGTTCTCGTGGTGATGTGGATGTGAATGTTCTTGCAACGATTGAGTACACACGCATGAATGAAACCTTTAGAATTCGAGTAGATAGTCAATCCAGACATAATTTTATTATAACTGTTCCCAGTATTGCAAAATTCATCTCTGAGTCGGACATAGGTGGTCCGCCCATGTCCCACTGTCCCGGGTCGAATATAGATGACCAGTCTATATTCCACCGAGGTTCAATGAATTTTGAAATACTCAGCTCAGTTATGCTAATACTATGTCCTTCACATTTGAAAAGGCGTTCTGAAAGACTAAGGCAAGTGACCAAACTCGAGGTCGAATGATGAAGCTACGCAAGGGAAAGGCGTAACGCTGAGACGTGTACGATATGTGAGCATGCCTATATGGAAGGCAATTATACTAATCAACGAGAATAAGTGAGTATAATCTATCTGATAATAAGATATAAATCTCATCAAATATGTCAGCAACAAACCACAAATGAGGCATCAGCTTGGCAGGCAGGCACGTGGCGGTCATAGGGTTAAGTTTTTGTGAAAGTAGCTATAGTCTAGGTTTTAAAATCACCCAGTTCTCTATAGCCAAGGATCTGATACCAATCTGTCATACCCCCAATATCGGGTCTAGCGGAAGCAAACATGTCGCTAGGGTGCTACTCAATTGGTATCACAACACAAGTACAAAGAACGGTTTTCATGTAACACCCCAACCCGATAAGGGTAGAAGTATTACGTTATGGTGACATATCAAAGCAAACATAAGCATAAGACTTAAATAATACCAATAAATGTTAAGGTTACAAGGGAAAATCTGAAATTACAAGGTTACAAATGAGGATAATAACAAAATACTAAGTCTGAAATACAAATCTCTTCTAGTCATGTCTAAGTCCAGAATAGCTAGTAAGATCTTCTAAGTCCAAGGTACTCTCCACTCATAACCCAGCTTCCAACTAAAACCTGCCGCAGGAAAGGAAATGCGGCTGAGCTTAAAAAGCCCAGTGAACAGATATATACATAACATAGTATAACGGTAAATAAGCATAAGCAACGAAGGAAAAAGAATACAAAACGAAAAGCATAATCATGAAATCAATACGAATTTCAAAGATAACTAAGAGTCAAGAGTGCATGAGAACTGAACAAGAAATGAATCAAGAAATGAAATGAAAACAAAGGAGGGTTCATAAAAGGATGTGCCATAAGAACTCCATACATAATCTAACAAATCATACAAAAGCATATCAAGTATACGAAGAGGGGAGACCTCTAAGTAATAAAATAAAGTGTGAGAAGGAGTGCAAGGCACACACCACCTGGTAACCATAATCACATAAAACATAAAACCTAGGATGCATCCATACGCTCCCTAACATAAGTATGTATGTTAGCTCAAGACTAAGCACACATAAGGTTGGCCAATAGTAAACGCGTTATAATACATATACATAGGGGGGAGGGGGAACGCCGTAGATCTGTCACACCTCTACGGGAGTGTCATGACTAGGGTGCCATCCTAGACATGGTCCTAGTACCTCTAGAACTAGTTAAGCTCAGGCACGGAATATCATATCATACAAAATCAAAACTAGCATGGCAAGAGAAACGAGAAAGTAACTCAAATAAGCATGGAAAACACATAAGCATAGCATGGAAGAGACATTTAAAATAAATGTCAGAAGAGATCACATAGAATGACTATCATACAATGAAAGTCATGAGTCAAATAAAGGGAAACATAGCAGGCATAGGATCAATGGAATTATCCCTACTGAGAAGGGAAAGAATATCTGTACCTTAACAAAATACGCAAGCAAAAGCAATGAAATGAAAGTAAGCAGGAGATCACTCCTACTTCACCCGATCTACAAATAATCATAATTGTACTTATAAGTTTCGTAGTCATAAAGGTTTCATTTTAATTGTCTTTCCATTTTAGGTCACTTTCCATTTTTAGTAACTTTTCGAAAATAGCAACCCTCTATATTTAGTAACTTTACAAAAATAGTAACTTTCCTTATTTGGTAACTTTCCAAAAATAGCAACTTTCCTTATTTGGTAACTTTCAAAAATAGCAAGTTTCCATATTTAGTAGGATCCCATATTAAGAAATATTCAAGGTTATCATTTAAATAAGTTAAAGTATTCAAATGTGACAATGATAATGGTTTAAGGTTCATAATGTCATTTACATAAGTTTAGGGTTCTTAAAGTAGTTTCCAAAATTTTAGGGTTTAATATGCAATTATAATAAGTTAAGGGGTTATAGTGTCATTATGATAAGATTAGGGTGTAATATGTAAATATTATCAAGTTATATGTTTTCATCAGTTAAGTCCCTTAGTTTTAGAAAAATGACCATTTAGACCCTTTAGTCTAGGAAATAAACACATAGCACTTTTAAAACCTTTTAACCCTTAAAAGTCTTTTATACATACGAATTTAACACGTTTCAAATAATTTATGAATCACATTAATACTTCGAAATAAAATCTATAAAAATTCACACACGTTCCTCAATGTCTTAAGTATTTTATGTAATCTCCCCAGATTTTATTAAGTTGTCTAGGTACGAATGAAAAATCTATTTCTATAACATGTTCCAGAATCGTATCTGATGAAACACCCGACAAGTTTATACTTTGTTACCCCTTCAGACAAGTTTATACGAGCATGTATTCTCCCCCAAAACAGTTGTAAAACAAATAATAGTAGGGGCTATAAAATTCATGGTAATCCTTTTAAGATTAAAGTGCTTGTGAAGGTAAATGAAAATAATTGAGCATGTATTCTCCCCCAAAACGTAATCCAAAACGTATAAAGGTAGGGGCTATGAAACTCACCGTAGTGTTTAGTATTGGATTATAGCAACAATTATTGTATGGCGAGACCACAACTTTAACGACAACCTACGAAAATATAGTGATCAGGTTTTAGAATAGATTACGATAGTAGTGTACAAGTATATGAATGTCATTGACTTGATGTTGTACATATATCTCATGATGTGAAAATAAGTGAGGCATTCCTAAAATATGGTTTGGCTAAAAGCATGTTATAAATAACTTCGTATTACATATCACTTATAAGTACTTGACGAAACAAATGTTGTATAAAAACATTCGTCATGTTTCCTCAAAACTATTGGTTGGACTTGTGGTGACGACAATGTAAGTTGTGCCCTAGTGATAATTATCTATCTGATAAGGGTCACTTTTATAAGTTGTCGGGTTTAGATGACAAGTTAAATATATAGTCAATCCTCAAAAATAGGTTTTCGGGTTGTTGGACACAAACTTGACATATAGCTATACTTAAAATTCGATGGCAATGACCAAGGTCATAGACTTGGCTATGTATTGGCTACAAGGCCTTAAGAAAAGGTTCATGGCTGATTTAAAGTCATACTTGGGCTACATGATGGTCTCAAGTGATCCAAAATACTAATAGGCTTTTTAGGTCATGGTAAATCTTGAGTCTAAAACAGGTCCAGTTAACTTTTAAGTTCTACGGCCTTCATTATTCACTTTTAAGAGGCGTGCACACTAACTTTTGAAGAAAAAGTCATTCTGAGCAACTTTTGTGTTTTACATTTTTAGTGATTCGGAACAGAAGAAGGTCAAAATCGCACTTTAAGTTCTGATCAGTACACTATTTCAATCAGCACTAGTTTTTCTTATGTAAATCTTATTTTAACCATAACTTTTGATCTACAAAACTTTTTTGAGTGATTCAAAAGCCCAAATCCTTATCTTTTCTTCCTCTATTAGATTCCCTAAATTATTTCTACCACAATACCTCAAAATCTGGTGTCAAATTACTAACAAGATCACTAGTTGATCCAAAACAAGATCTTAACAATCCTAACCTAAGTTTTGGCTTGAGATTAGCCATGTACAACATCAAATCAAGTTCTTACAACATACACAACTTGTACAAAATATGAGAAATATAAAAATTAAAGGAAGAACATAAGGATCTAACCAAAATCTTACAAAGATTAGTTGGAAGGTTTTTCAAGAACACAAGAACACTACCTAATCTTCAAGCTTCCTACCACCTTATTTCTTGCAAACTCTAACAATCTTGATCTTGATTCTCCTATAATCACTTTACTTCAACCCCTAACTTACTTGTGTAGCTCTTGATCTAGCTAAGAAATCACAAAAACTTCACTTGGACTATGTATTACTCATCTAGACCTTCAATTCTTTAACACAACTTAAGTCTTGGATTAAAATAAATTTTGATGAGTGAGAGAGTGAGGGGGACGGCAAGGAGGAGGGAAAGAGGAAGAGTTTTGTGAGTGAATTGCATGTAAAATGATAGGTGAAAGATTTTTGAGGTTAAGTGTTACAAGTATGGGACATGTGGCTTGATAAATGAGAATAAGAGATGGATCAAGAGCCATGTGGCTCTTTGTGCTTCCAACTACACGCCACCTCCATACTTGAGGTGGTTAGTGTAAGATTTTTGTGTTTATTTTGAGTATTTGAGGTGTATTTTGGTCCCGGTAATTACTAATGTTAAGCCCTTAAATATCAAAACTTAAAACCGGGCAACATATAAATGTAATACTTAATAAAATGTTAAAAATTTTCAATATATACCAACTAAGTATATTACATGTGTGATAAGTCTAATGGAGTGTGCTTATGTTGTTGAAACCTAATAAAATAGGTTTGAGCATGCGCGTTACGTAAGAAATAAAATACTCACTTAAAAATGATAAATTGACGATAGTTCATATAAAATATGACTATTGGTAAAGTATGAGTATTTGAACACATGGACTTATCCTAGTCTTGTGTCGGATATGAGGGACATTTACACGATCTAACTTATGAGATTACATATAAAAGTAATTAAAAATAATATAATGAAATATAAATAATAAAGTATAGACCTGAAATGTGCGAGGTGCTACACGTAAACCTAGTTTACGTAATGATGAATAGTGACTTGTCGAGGTTTGGAAAATAACCTGAAATTACGGGTTGTCATAGTCTCCACCCGTTAAAGGAATTCAGTCCCCAAATTCTGTTCATGTTGGTCTCTGAAGTGGTATTAGTGAAAAGATGTAGATATTTGAGTCGTATCTGGTCTTCCCGTACCCAAGTACACTTGGGACTTCTTCGGGAATTCCCGCGAACTTTTACGATAGGAATTTGTCTCTGTTTCATTGTCTGACCTCATGGTCCATGATTTCTACTGGTTCTTTAAGTTTGTCATTGAGTTGGATTTCTTCAAATGGAATTATGAGTGACTCATCTGAAAGACATTTCTTGAGATTTGAAAACGTAAAACATGTTTGTGTAACCTACTATTCTCTGACAGAGGCTCAAGTCTGAAGGCCACTGGGCCTACTCTGTCTGAAATATTGAATGGTCCAATGTATATCGGGTTTAACTTCTCACGTTTTTCTGAATTGTATCATGCCTTTCCTAGGCGGAACATTCAATATAACCCTGTCACCAACTTGAAATTCTAATGGCTTACAATTCATTGAACTTGTAATTGATTCTTGATTTGTAAGAGTTTCTTGGTTGTTTCATGAATAAGTTCTGGACTAGTGAGTTGGTATTTTCCTATATCGGTCCGTCAGTGGATGATTGGCACTTCGACCATAGAGTGTCTCAGATGGTGTAGTCCTTATGCTCATGTGATAATTGTTGTAAATGAATTTGATTTATGGCAAATGGTTAGCCCAACCATTTCTAGAGTCAATCACACACACTCTGAGCATATCTTCCTATGTTTGAATTGTTCTCTCGCTCTGACTATTGGTCTGAGGATGATAGGTGGTGGTTATATCTAATTGAGTTCCAAGGGAAATCTTAAAATGATTGCCAGAAGTCTGAGGTGAATTCGACTACCTCTATCAGGAATAATTGAAATGGGTACAATGAATCTTGTGACTAATTCCACAATGTTAGGTCATTCGAGAAGGGCGTTATTTGAAGAAGATAGATTATGGGTAACAATTTTGATTCCTTGTGTTTTGTTCTACGAATGCTACGACATGAGTCTTTCTTTGCCTATGGTGCTTAGTCTCCATTACTGAAATTCGTAATTGATTGATGGTGTTTCTCCTAATTTCCTTCATCAAATTTTCCCAATGTTCTTTGTTGTCAAATCACAAAATCCTAAATGCATGAGCGATGTAGTACAGTGGTTGGTTTTCAAAATTTTCCTCGAGATTGTGAGTTTTGATCGTAATCTTTTTCTGAATAAATGAATTTACAAAATTGAACAAATGGCTTTCTAAGCGGCGGTTTTCGAGGTGATGTGGATGTGAATGTTCTTGCAACGATTGAGTACACACGCATGAATGAAACCTTTAGAATTCGAGTAGATAGTAAATCCAGACATAATTTTATTATAGCTGTTCCCAGTATTAAAATTCATCTCTGAGTCGGACATAGGTGGTCAGCCCATGTCCCACTGACCCAGGTCGAATATAGATGACCTGTCTATATTCCACCGAGGTTCAATGAATTTTGAAATACTCAGCTCAGTTATGCTAATACTATGTCCTTCACATATGAAAAGGTGTTATGAAAGACTAAGGCAAGTGACCAAACTCGAGGTCGAATGATGAAGCTACGCAAGGGAAAGGCGTAACGCTGAGACGTGTACGATATGTGAGCATGCCTATATGGAAGGCAATTATAGTAATCAACGAGAATAGGTGAGTATAATCTATCTGATAATAAGATATAAATCTCATCAAATATGTCAGCAACAAACCACAAATGAGGCATCAGCTTGGCAGGCAGGCACGTGGCGGTTATAGGGTTAAGTTTTTGTGAAAGTAGCTGTAGTCTAGGTTTTAAAATCACCCAGTTCTCTATAGCCAAGGCTCTGATACCAATCTGTCACACCCCCAATATCGGGTCCAGCGGAAGCATACATGTCGCTGGGGTGCTACTCAATTGGTATCGCAACACAAGTACAAAGAACGGTTTTCACCTCAATCATTTAGAATATATTTGAGAAATCAAAAGTGTTAAATTTACATTATGAAAAATGGTGCGGAAATAGGCCCATTAAAATAAGTTAAGCGGTCCCAAATGTTTATCAGAGTCTTCTATGACCATGCCATGCCCTGCCAAAAACCTCCTGTAGCGTGCTATTGCTTTATACCTGAAAATACATGCTAAAAGTGTCAAAACGAGGTTGGTGAGTTCATAGAGTTTAGTAAAAAATGTAATGAAAAGCCTTTGAATGAAGATTTCCCAGCAAAGCCATTGTAAATCCACCCAGTTCCAAGTCCCGCCCATACAAGACTTGCAACCTGTGTGTTTACAACCCACTGCCAAATATGATCTGGTTCAAATGAACGTCAAATGACTTATGGACCACAAAATTAAATGTTAAGTATGACAATGTCGCTATATAAAGATAAGTGTGATAATGTCGCCATATAAATGAATCTGGCAATGTCGCCATGACAATGTCGTCATATAAATGAATCTGGCAATGTCGCCATATAAATGAATCTGGCAATGTAGCCATATAATCAATTATGACAATGTCGCCATATAAACAATTAATAATGTTTAAAAGACAAGTCACATTACATGTAAAACAAGCATGGTGTTTAATTGTAAAACAAACAATGAGTTTGAATATATACGAGCATGTATTCTCCCCCAAAACAGTTGTAAAACAAATAAAAGTAGGGGCTATAAAATTCATGGTAATCCTTAAAAGATTAAAGTGCTTGTGAAGGTAAATTAAAATAATTGAGCATGTATTCTCCCCCAAAACGTAATCCAAAACGTATAAAGGTATGGGCTATGAAACTCACCGTAGTATTTAGTATTGGATTATAGCAACAATTATTGTATGGCGAGACCACAACTTTAACGACAACCTACGAAAATATAGTGATCGGGTTTTAGAATAGATTACGATAGTAGTGTACAAGTATATGAATGTCATTGACTTGATGTTGTACATATATCTCATGATGTGAAAATAAGTGAGGCATTCCTAAAATATGGTTTGGCTAAAAGCATGTTATAAATAACTTCGTATTACTTATCACTTATAAGTATAAGTACTTGACGAAACAAATGTTGTATTAAAACATTCGTTATGTTTCGTCAAAACTATTGGTTGGACTTGTGGTGATGATAATGTAAGTTATGCCCTAGTGATAATTATCTATGTGATAAGGGTCACTTTTATAAGTTTTCGGTTTTAGATGACAAGTTAAATATATAGTCAATCCTCAAAAATAGGTTTTCGGGTTGTTGGATACAAACTTGACATATAGCTATACTTAAAATTTGAAGGCAATGACCAAGGTCATAGACTTGGCTATGTATTGACTACAAGGCCTTAAGACAAGGTTCATGGCTGATTTAAAGTTATACTTGGGCTACATGATGGTCTCAAGTGATCCAAAATACTAATAGGCTTTTTAGGTCATGGTAAATCTTGAGTCTAAAACAGGTCCAGTTAACTTTTAAGTTCTACAGCCTTCATTATTCACTTTTAAGAGGCGTGCATGATAACTTTTGAAAAAAAAGTCATTCTGAGAAACTTTTGTGTTTTACATTTTTAGTGATTCGGACCAGAAGAAGGTCAAAATCGCACTTTAAGTTCTGATCAGTACACTATTTCAATCAACACTAGTTTTTCATATGTAAATCTTATTTTAACCATAATTTTTATCTACAAAACCTTTTTGAGTGATTCAAAAGCACAAATCCTTATCTTTTCTTCCTCTATCAAATTCCCTAAATTATTTCTACCACAATACCTCAAAATCTGGTGTCAAATTATAAACAAGATCACTAGTTATTTACTTGTTGATCCAGAACAAGATCTTAACAATCCTAACCTAAGTTTTGGCTTGAGATTAAGCATGTATGTAAAACCCGAAAATCTAAAACATGCAAAATTACCAAAATGCCCCGAAACTTTAAAATTTAATTAAAGCTTAATTAAAGTTCCGAATCGATCCCAAACTTCTGGAAACGAACAAGATATGATACAAAATAATTTTGACGACTTCGATTAATATTTATACAAGTTATGAGATGACCAAAATACCCTCTAATTTTGAAATTTAAAGAACTTATAAGATACGCAATAAATTAAAAATTTGAATTATATAACATGTTATGACTCGGGATCACACAATATGAACCTGTAACCTAAGTTCGATAATAAATGTTTGACAATTAAAACTATATGTTATAAGTGGGAACTAATATCAAGTTAAACTATATGTTATAAATTAAGGTGTATAAATAAATGAATTTAGAAAAGGTACCTTATAAAATAAATACAAATTGAAATAGGAGTGCATGTCTCTCTACCCTTCCCGTAACATAACCGAAAATGATACAAGATATATTTGAAATTGTAGAAAAGATATGGTCAACAATTACGCCAAGAATCACGTCCATCTTTTAAGGCCATCACATTTACTCCTTTCTTAATTCAAAATGTGCCTGTTCCTTATATTTCCTCCTCCACACGTTTTGCCCCTAACTGCTCCTATAGACTAGGCCAAAAGTCAGCTTAAACTTCCTTATCCCTTCCTACATATAATTCGAGTATACCCAGAACACAAACAAATAACAAAACCCTAAAACCTATAACAAAAATAAGTGGCGGTTACCTTTTGTTTCTTCCATTTCTGACCGAACCAAAGGTGGTGCAAGGAAGCTCGTGTGTGTTTCTAAGGTTCCTTGATCGTGGGTTGATCGTGGTACGAAGGAGACTTGGACGTGGGTTAATTTTCTGATCGAGGGGTTTGGATTCTTGCTGTGTTCGACGTGTATTTAGCTTGGCATTCGATCGTGTGTGTTGTGTCTCTTCCTTTATCACGCTACGAGGGTAACATGCTTCAACCTTGTTCGATATCCTTCTTTATTTTTCAATCGTGTTTTGTCTTCTTGATTGACTGGTTCACATGTCTTTAATCGTATATAAGAAGTTCACATAAATCATATCGAAACAACACATAAATAACGAATATAAAACCTTGATATACGATCGTGAATCTGTTTTGCATGTCAAGTTTTGGTTTCGTTAAAACTATAAAAGGAATAACATAATATATGCAGCTTGAAATCCTGAATCTATAATACATATATGTCGATCTGTAATCCTGTTTTTGCCTTTGAATCTGCTGTTGTAACGTGTCTCTTATCTGGTCTTTAGACACTCATTTTAATATCTACTATACGACTAAAATCTGGAATATACACTAAACTAATAAAGATGGGGCTCACATGTTATTTTCGTGGATAATGGCCTGATCATTTAGACTATAATATGATCTCTTATTATCAACCTTAAAATATAAACCTGAGTAATAAAAGAAAGGGACATGCGTTGGGTTTGTGTTGGTTTCATTGTTTATGTGTGGGGCTCGTTAAGTGTATTTGCTGAGTTGGTGTTCATGTGGATTTATGATATATGTTGTGTGAGTCGTGTATATGCATGTTGGTGAATGGAACTTGTGTTGACTCGATGCGTGTGTGAGTATTATGGCTTTAAACGTTGCCTCGTGTCGTATTAAAAATATTAAAAGATATCGGATATATATATAAAGATCAAGGTGTGTAAACTTATAAGAAAAAGGTTATCGCGGTGAAAAATGTTGTCGAGAATGCATTTTATAACTTGTGAAAATGATGGATTTCTAAAATGGTCATTACGACATTTACTTACAATATAAAGCCTAAAGTTAAATATTTGTCACAATAAACACTAAGCTTTCATAAATTGTCTTGATAAAACCCAATCTATAAATATTGTCATTTTAATACTTTAATTTGATTAAATGGTAACTTTAATAATCAATGACTAAACTTGCTAATTTGGAAAACTTACTAAATTTGGAAAGTTACTAAAAATGGAAGTTACTTATAATGGAAAGATAACTGAACCCCTTTCGTATCTCTGTCTTCTACTCCTTTAGGTTCGAGGAGGGAGTGATTGATTCTATCAGTCTTTGATACCCTTGTGTTTGTGCTTGCTTTTGAATAAGGTACGGATATTCTGCCCTTTTCATTAATGGGCCTTCGTCTCTTGATTTATTTTATTGATTCGTTTAAGATTTCCCGAACCATTGCTATGTATCCTTTGTATTGTGAACCTTGACCTGTTGTACTTGTTCTTGAACCTTGCTTTGAACCCTTGCTTCATCTTCTGACTTGAACCTTTGTTTTGAACCTTGTCATGAACCTTGATATGAACCTTGCCATGAACCTGGACTTGAACCTTGATACACCTGATAGTATAACTGGATTGAGAAAACCTTTTTGATAAATTATGAAAATGTTTTAAGAAACTATTGGTAAGATTATCTTTATAGAAACCATTTTCAAATAACCTCTTTTATGAAACCCTTTTAAAGAATACTTTTATGGAAAACGGTATTTAAGGATTTTGACACTTCTGATATTGAACCCCTGATATGAACCCTGATATGAACCCTGTTATGACACCTGATCCATGATACCGAGACTTGATACTTGACCCTCAACCACAGTTTGAGACTACGAGCCATCTACTAGGCATGAGGGTTTCATGTCCATGTCGGTGATGCACCGCCGGCATGACTAGTGTGTAGCCCTAGTGATTTGGTTACGCCGTCCCCGATTTGACTTGATTTATTACGTAGAGGAAGAACCCTGTGGCCTGCGGGGGCGCATGGATGCATCCTAGACCTGTCTTGATTTGTTCGTGTTACTTGTATTACTTGGTGACTGGCGAGTGTGTGCGATACACGCCTTTCACACCCTTGGGAGTTCGCGACTCCAACCCTTGGAGGTATCCCCTCACCCTGTACTTGGTATGCTGAGGTCACCCCTCCATACACCTTGATATGTGACTTGATATGGTTTGACTTTGAGATTGACTTTGAGTTTTGGGCTCGTAGTGGATTTCTGTTCTCCTGAAACCTTGTAACCTTGTGACCTGTTACTTGACCTGACATTTGACCTGACTTGATTTAACTTGGGTTGTGGTGGATTACTGGTTATGTTACCCTATGACTTGATACTGGACTTGACTTGATTCGACTTGGGATTTTGGGTGGGTTCTGGTTTCATTTGCACCTACTATTGTAACCATTCTTAGTTCCTGGTATGTCTGCATAACTATTTGGTATTCCTTTTCCTGACTCTTGTTACACCTGGTATTATTTCTTTTACTTTACTATTCCGTTACTACTGCTTTGTTTCCGTTATATCTGTTCACTGAGCTCTCGTAGCTCAGCCGCATTTCTTTTCCTGCGGCAGGTACATTTAAGCTAGGAGCTGGGTTTATCTTGGGATGAGAGCAACTTGTGTGAAGTTTAGACCTTGTCATTCTAGTGTGACCATTTGGATATTATTTCCGTTATGCCATTGTTTGGGCATTTTAATTCTGTTTTGTACTTCGTTATTTCTTTCTTGCACTTGATATAAGTTGTGTAGACTTATCTTTCCTTTGAATTTTAATGTTAAGGCTTCTGCCATTTTATTTCCTGAATGCTTGTATCTGATATGAAACCATGTATTTGTGACATCTTTACCCTTGTCGGGTTGGGGTGTTACAATGTACAACATCAAATCAAGTTCTTACAACATACACAACTTGTAAAAAATATGAGAAATACAAAAATTAAAGGAAGAACATAAGGATCTAACCAAAATCTTACAAAGATTGGTTGGAAGGTTTTTCAAGAACACAAGAACACTACCTAATCTTCAAGCTTCCTACCACCTTATTTCTTGCAAACTCTAATAATCTTTATCTTGATTCTCCTATAATCACATTACTTCAGCCCCTAACTTACTTGTGTAGCTCTTGATCTAGCTTAGAAATCACACAAACTTCACTTGGACTATGTAGTACTCATCTAGACCTTCAATTCTTTAACACAACTTAAGTCTTGGATTAAAATAAATTTTGAAGAGTGAGAGAGTGAGGGGGACGGCAAGGAGGAGGGAAAGAGGAAGAGTTTTATGAGTGAATTGCATGTAAAATGATAGGTGAAAGAGTTTTGAGGTTAAGTGTTACAAGTATGGGACATGTGGCTTGATAAATGAGAATAAGAGATGGATCAAGAGCCATGTGGCTCTTTGTGCTTCCAACTACACGCCACCTCCATACTTGAGGTGGTTAGTGTAAGATTTTTGTGTTTATTTTGAGTATTTGAGGTGTATTTTGGTCCCGGTAATTACTAATGTTAAGCCCTTAAATCTCA